>JAQJVK010000002.1:53468507-54853169 GCA_035578135.1 Flexamia atlantica
ACCGCTAAGTAATTCTTTTCGAATTACAAAGTGGTCTTTTCCCCCGCTCCAATTTTTTTTGCCTTTTTTCACTTTTTTTTACTTTACCACTTAACTTTCTCAGATGGAGATTTTCTTACTAAATAATAATGAATATTACTGATATTTGGAATTCGAAGATCTACTGGTAATTTGAGCATGTAGAGTTCATCACAACATTTAACAACAACATCCTTATTACTGATCTTTTTTACAAAAACATATTTGTGGATCAATTTCAATCTGTTGATTCTAATTCTTTTATAATATTCAGTTTTTTCTGGCAATTCACTTTTGGAAGGTTGAATTTTGACTTTTTTGGAAGTTTGAATTTTGACTTTTTCGGAAGATTGAATTTTGGAAGGTTCACTTTTGTTATGCAGTCTACACAATTTTTCATTTACACTACACAATTTCACACACCTTTCACCTTTATTTGCTCCTTTTTTTAAAATATGAGTACACTGTTCTTTCTTAAAACAAGATTTTCTTAATTTTTGAAGTTTTTGAAGTTTTTCAGAAATTTTGTTAGGAGATTTTTTTGGAGAAGATTTTTTCGGTAAAGATTTTTTTGGAGAAGGAGATTTTTGTTTCACAATAGAAACAACAGATGATGATGATGATGATGATGATGATGAGGAGGAGGAAGCCCTGGACGACGAGGAAGTACCTGCCATAGCGCTGGATCCTAAAAAGTAAAGATTACTTTGTTAGCCCTGCTCTTATAACAGCCCCTCACCCGCTTACCCCCTCCACTTTTCAAGGACAATTAATTTTTTATAACTCCGAAAAGTATTCATCCAAGTTTTCGACTGATGGTAAGGAAACATTTTCAGTTGGTAATGGTTCATTAATAATTTCATTAATTAGACAAAATTGTTCCATTTCTTCTACAAACTTCTTTTCAAATTCTAATTGTTCCAAGTCAATTGTAGCAGTCAATTGTTCCATTTCTTCTAAAAACTTCTTTTCAAATTCTATTTGTTCCAAGTCGTTTGAAGTTGGTGATTTCAAATCTTCTTCCAGTTTTTTTATATAATTTATAGCATTTTTCAGTATTTGTTGTCTATTGATACGTTTTTGGTTTCGACTGTCTGGTACAGCAAATTTTAAATCCTCGAAAGCTTTTTTAATCTTTTGTTCTCTTCGTTGTTCCTTTCTTCGTCTTCTTAATTTTTCTCGAATCTGTTTTTCCGACAAAGAATCCATGATGTTTTGCCAACTTAAGATTTAGCAAACTACTAAGTTTGATAAAGCTGTTATTCGGTGAATATATACCGAAAGTCCAAGGTGATTGCCTTCAACCTAGTAACCGTGGCCGGGAAAAAAAGGGGGGGGGATGTCCTTTGCCATCAAGGTGATTGGTATATATTTAAGGCTGTGAGGTTTGCATAGTCACACCATAACAATGAGTTCCTTGTACGAGTTGTGTTTGCAGCGTATCTGCTCAGACAACCCTATGCTCCGGCATATCAGGGAAGTGTCTGAACCGCTGCCGCAAATTTTGCAAGGCGAGCTCATTTATGAGCACAAAAAACGGTGTGTTTCTAAAACTAAAATTTGGTTTGAAATGCCAAATGCTGGCAAAAAAATATGTGCCCTATGTCACATGGTACGTTTTCATTAACTGCATTGTTTTTTCTATTTACAATATATTATTTTATTAATTTTCTTTAAATTAATAATTTTTTAGCGGCTTCCTTGTGCGAATCCGGATCAAGAACTGTACAGATACATAAAACATGAATCTGAAAATGTAGGATACAAATTGAAGACGCCGATAACGCAAGAATATTGTCATCTTTGTGGTTGGTTTCCTCTGGAGCAATATGATATTAATTGTATGTGTTTATAAACACATATCAATAGAAGAAATTAAATAGGAGCGGGGAACAGAGCAGCTTGTGGTTTAACCACTTACTGCTCTGTTCCCCGTTCATAGGGTATCTTCAGATGACCTTGACCTAGTTATTTTGAAGGTCTATTGTAACTTAACAAAAATTTTCTAAGTCCATAACGAGTTCAAGGTCATTTAAATCTTAGCGGAAGAATGAAAAGAATAGCTACCAACATGCATTGTTGGTATCTATTCTTTTCTTTCCTCCTAGAAAACCCCTTTAGTCCGTGTCAACTTTGATGTAAATTTTTGTACAAAATTGTACATAGTAAAGGACCCATGTTTCAAGTCCTTCGTATTTCATAGAATCCGAAGTGCAACAGATTTTTGTACCGTCTGCTTTAACAGCTTCAAGTACTCCACTGATGCAATTCAGATTGCTATGATACGTTTTTATGTACCATAGTACTCTTTTGGCTTCAACAAAGTTGTGCACAGCACCAAAGATCATGAGGGATTCCATGGCAAATATAACCACAAGACTGCAGCACACCTTATATATACTGTCGGTCCAAGGCGGTGGCCTCCTATGGCGACCTAGTTAACCCAATGGAGGGGGTTGTCCTTTGCCATCAAGGTGATTGGTACGTATTTAAGGCTGTGAGGTGTCCATAGTCAGACCATAACAATGAGCTCCTTGTACGAGTTATGTTTGCAGCGGATCTGCTCAGACAACCCTATGCTTCGGCAAATCAGGGAGGTGTCAGAGCCGCTGCCGCAAATCTTGCAAAGCGAGCTCATTACTGAGCACAAGAAACGTTGTATATTTAAAACCAAAATTTGGTTTGAAATGGCAGATGGCGAGAAAATATGTGCCCTATGTGACTGGGTACGTTTTCATTAACAGTATTGTTCTTTTCTATTTACAATATATTATTTTATTAAATATCTTTAAACTAATTTTTTTTAGGCTCTTCCTTCAGCCGAAGAGGGAGAACCGTTGCATAGGCAAATGATCTATCGATTTGGAATCATAGGATACAAACTGGAAACACCAAGACCGCAAGAATTGTGCCAGCTGTGTGGATTCTTCCCATTTGCCAAATATGAACTTAAATGTATGTGTTTATAAACATATATTATATGTTTATAAAGACATATCAATAAAAGAAATTAAATAGGGACGGGGAACAGAGCAGTTTGTGGTTTAACCACTTACTGCTCTGTTCCCCGTTCATAGGGTATCTTCAGATGACCTTCACCCACTTTTAAAAACTTTATGGTGGGGGAAATGCATATATAAACCGTGGATTAAGTACAAGACAACATTTCCCTGATCAGCATGAAAACTTTCCGGATGTCTTACAATGTACATTGCACTCCTGTACAACATGTTCAGTTTATGTTAAATTTAATCCATGTTCTTCAAAATGTAAATTTTTTTGCAATTTCTGTTACTGGAGAAAGATGGGTAAATTTAACATTAGAAACTGTCATGGTTACAATCAACCCTTTAATAGATCCAAATTGGTTTTCAACAGTGGAATCATATATTGATACTATGGCTTTCGAACAAGGATATCATTATCTTTGGGTTGATGTTAGTTACATCAACTTTCAAAACGAAACAGATGATGATGATGGATATGATTCTGCCACATAAAAATAGACATTAACGGAACTTCTTTCCCTGCCTTTTAGGAAAAAAGAGAGGAACAGTGTTAATTAATAACACTGTTCCTCTCTTTTTTCCGCTTAAAGTTAAATGACCTTGACCTAATTTTTATAGTTTAGAAATATACGAAGTAAAAAATAATAGAAAATGTACATTTTTTTTAAGTTTTTGCGTTATAACTTTTACACCGTTGGTTATATCGAAAAATGGTACTGGACCTTTTTTGTTTGTCTTTTAATTCCGCTTAATTTGACTACCCGCACAATAGATTTGGAGCATTTTTGTTATATCCACTGCCATCGTGTACGGCGACGCAGTTCTAAAGTTGAACGGCGACGAAATCAAGTGGGGGCCCCCCCGGCAACATTTGCCGGGGGGGGGGTTTTGCCGGGGGCGCGGGGGGGTTTGCCGGGGGCGCGGGGGGGGGTTTGCCGGGGGCGGGGGGGGGTTTGCTGGGGGCGGGGGGGGTTGCCGGGGGCGGGGGGGGGTTTGCCGGGGGCGGGGGGGGGGGTTGCCGGGGGCGCGGGGGCGCGGGGGCGCGGGGGGTTTAAAAAAAAACCGACCACCCAACCACTTTGGAAGGGGTTGGGGTGTCGGTTAGGTTAGGTTAGATAGTGACCAAGGGTTGAGGCTTTAACAAACACCTAAATATTAATAACCAACGCGAAAACTAAACTCACCATCAACAGAAATTAAAACATTTACAAAAACCCAAATGTTAAAAATAATAATTATTTAATAAAAGATACAACACAAAACTAAAATCTTAGGTTATTTAAAACTTTAACAAAATATTTAAGTCTCAAAAGTAGATTTTTAAAATCAATATATAAGTCAAACAAGTAAGTCTTTTAAAATTAAAATATCTAAGTCTAAAAAATAGGTCATTTAAAATAATTCTAAGTCCGAAAGTAGAACAACCAAAACTAGGTCAAGGTCATTTAAAAATTATAAAAAAGGGGGTGGGGAAGCGTGGGGTCCCTACCTTATTCTACTAATTTACTTCTATACTACTTTATTATAACTTATGCTACCCCTTAAATGCTATCATGCATGCGGTTACGGTGTGATCATCACGTAAGCGAACTCACACACCTCACCGCCCTATCATATCTTAACCCCTACCTAACGTTCCCCCTATTCTATCTTATACTATGTAATATTACAGTTACGGTGTGATCATCACGTAAGCGAACTCACACACCTCCCTATAATATTACACCTAACTTAATATTACAGTTACGGTGTGATCATCACGTAAGCGAACTCACACACCTCACCGTAATATTAACCCTGACAATTAATCCACGCAGGAAATGGAAAGGTAGGTGGATTGCCATTGCGACCGACTATTTTAGGAGGGCGCCTCTCCCACAATAGCCGAACGCAGTGTGTGCATGACATAAGCCATACAACACACCATGGCGAACATTACGTTACAGCATAACCCTCCACGTAAGCGGACCAGTTACACCTTCACCGTAATGCCAAAGAGAAACGTTGCGCGCTTGCTTATATCAGCGAGCTCGAGACTCGACCTCGCTAGCGAGCCTTGACTAGTAGGGCAACGTGTCGCTTTGCCGGGGCCGGTAGCCTTGGCCGGGTCGCTAGCCACCGCTCTCACAACTTCGTCTGGCCTACTTGGACCTGGTCGCTAGCCTCAGCTTTCACTACCTTGACTACAAGGTTGTTGTGTCTGCTGCCTATAATAACCCCATTCGCCCGCCTTGTGTCATTCTGCCACTCGCCACCATCGCTGTTACTATCCATTCCCACGTTTTTAACCATTTTTCCTATTTTATTATATTATCCATTTTATTATTCTTTTCATATCACTATGGACTCTTCTGCATCTTCTTCATCTACCCCCATTCTCCTGGGTCTGCTGCAGAAACCTCTGCAGCAGAAACCTACTACTATTCCGGTATCGATTGACCTGTCTTCTATTTCTACTGATTTTCTTCTAAAAAAACCAACTGCTCCCGTCCTCTCCTCCTCCATTAACGACATAATAGCTGATGCTGTTAATGAAGATCAACCCCAATTATTTAAGAATCCCACACCAGTTGTAGAAACCATCACGATTGAAGAAATTCCTCCGGCCCCAATTTGTGACGACATTTTAAGTGAAGACTGGATGGAATTGTGCGGACTGCACCCTTCCTCTACCCCCCAACCAATTCAACCCGCACCAATCAAAGAAACCCCCACCCCCCAACCAATTCATCCCGCACCAGTAAAGAACATTAGACTGAAGCAATTCAAGAAAAACCAAAAATATACAATCTACAAAATTGAAGAAAACAAAATTTATGTTTACAATGAGGAGAGGACGAAAATTTATGTACTTACTACACCAAAAACAAAAAGAATAAACATACCATCAAATCCAAAATTCCTGATTGTAACAGCGCAGGGTGAACGATTAAAAATAAACATCACAAATTAAACCCTTTTCTTCCTTCCCCTCCTCATACAAAGTCCACCCTGGTGGCAAAATCGGCCCTTCTAAGGGCCACCCTAAGACTTTCAAATTTAGGCTTAGGTTTAAGCCTCAACCCTTGGTGACTACAAGCGGTTCATATACCTCTAAGTCCCAAAGGTTGAGTCAATAGCGGGGGGCTTTCGCTAAAGCCTCAACCCTTGGTGACTAACAAGTGGTCTGTGTACCACTAAGTCACAAAGGGTTGGACGCTAAAGCCTCAACCCTTGATGACTAACAAGCGGTTCACATACCTCTAAGTCCCAAAGGTTGAGTCAATAGCGGGGAGCTTTCGCTAAAGCCTTAACCTTTGGTGACTAACAAGAGGTCCGTGTACCTCTAAGTCCCATAGGGGCTTTCGCAAACCAACCTTGTTAGTCACCAAGGGTTGAGGCTTTAGCGAAAGCCTAAATTTGAAAGTCTTAGGGCGGCCCTTAGAAGGGCCTTTTTTGCCACCAGGGTGGACTTTGGAGGTGGGAAAAGGTTTTACTCGGTAAAATTTATTTTTAACTTGGCACCTTTTTTATTTATTATCAAGTGTCGAGGGTTAAGGGGAATAGGAATTTTTTTGGGAATGTCAATGACATAAATTTTGTTTTTTTCTGAATTAAAAATGAAAATAGAAGAAGATAAATGTCTAAAGATTTCATATTTTCGGTTATGATTCAGTTTTTTTAGATGAAATTTTTGCTGGGTACGTTTGAAGATACAGGTGAAAGAGGTGGTTCGGTGGTAATTTTGGTGCCGGTAAGAATGTTCTTTCCAACTTGCTGAAAAGGTTTTCGAGCAATAGTGGTTGTAACATCATACCAATCACGATTGTTGTTCGATTAAATAATTCGTACCCCAAGCAGTTCAAGATAGGAAAACCAAGATAGGATTTGGTATAGGAGTTATACCAAATCTTGGTATACTCGGAGCGGTTCATAGTGAAATTGAAGTAGGTGTTGTTAGGACGGTGGCAAAGGAAAGAATAACTTGTCGAGTGTAGAGTGTAGAGTGTGTTAAGCAATCAAGGACTGGTGTGCCGGGTGATGCAACAAGGACGACGACCTGTATTGGCCGGCCGGCCGCAAGCGAAAGTGTGGCGCAAGGTCGACCAGTTGTATTGCTAACTAGTCGGCAACAAGCGAAAGCATGCGAGGTCAAACCCGGCCCACTCGGTCTCGTTTATCTTTTAAAACTCGCATGATAGGGTTTGCAAACATATTAATTCAAATATGTTGTAAAAATTTTCTTACGATATTTTGTTACAAATATTTTTTAAGGCAAATGTTAAGAAACCATGTTTCTATTTTAATCGCAACTACAGTTTCGATTTCTTTAACTAAATATTTTAACTAAGTATTAAGGTAATATAATAAAGTAGCATCTTTAAAAATATTGTAACTTGTACAAAGTTAAATAAGTATTTTAAGCCAAATGTTAAAAACAATTGTTTAGTACTGAGATGTTCACCCTACAACACCTACGTTAGAACTAACACTACAAATCCAAAAATTGCGAGGAGTCTCTCATGGTGGTGGGGGGGGGGAGAGCAGGTGTGCAGCAGATGTTCCGGGCTGCACATGTCAAGGGAGGTTGCAGCGCCACTACTGACACATCAGTTTCCTGGTAGAACTTGCAGAGTAAACATCTAAATAAACATGAGTTCTGTTTTAGATGTTTCTTTTATTAAAGATGGACTTTGCATTGAAACGCAAAGTTTTCCTATTGATGCAGATCCTATACAACAAATTTTAGTACATCCTCCAGAAAGTTATGATTCCATCTACATTTCAGTGCATGAATTAAACGACCCCCCACCACCAACAACTCCTGATACAGAGTAGGACACGGCTACCACACGTCATTAAAGCTTCAGCTCTTCACCCGAACACACATGGACTCTCAGCTTCAAGATAATACTGTTTCTTCTACATCTACACCAACTTCCGAACAATTACCTACTACAAACGAAACTAATACAAGTATACAAGTAAATGAAATTTCGTCAACTGTTACTTCTGATGCACAAGCAATAATGTTATCATTAATTGGTTTCGACTAAAAATTCAACAATGGAACAAGAAAGAAATTCACGACTTTACAACTTGGTTTTGGTGAACCCATCGAAATTTGTTATTTGCCTACTTTCATTTTTATGTGGTTACAATTTTGGTTACCTTGTTCATGAAATGCTAACAGATAAAGAGGAAGAACATTCGCTATATTTTAAAGTTTATGTTTATGTAATTGCATCTTTATTTGGATACTTTGTAGCAGGATATTTTCTTGTTAACCTAGCCATTCCATTTTTTACATGGTATTTTAACAGAAATGAAAATCAACAAACCAACAATTAACAAACAGTTTGTAAAAAAAGAAAACAAATGAAATATCTTGCATTTTCGGATCTTCCGAAAATGCAAGATCTTTTTAAAAACATCCACAGCTGACCTTGACCCCTTTTCCGCTCATTTAAACTTTAAATACCCACCCCTACACGTCACAGCTACGTCACAGCCTCTGACGTCACCACCGGATGTAGCTGTCACTTTTGATTTATGCGTTTTTTGCCCAGAAACGCCACTTTGCCACTACTGAAATTTTCTTTTATAGTATGTACTCGAATCCTTTACCATGGATAAAAGCTGAAATTTCCTTATTAATGTGACTGAAACTCCGCTGATGTATAATAATAATAAAATATGTAACAGTAATATAAGTAAACATACGTAACACTGGTACACTGGTTAACTTAAGTAAAACATACGTAACACTTCGAAATGAAAAGGTTCAGTAAAAGGCTTTTCACATAAAATATTTATTCTTGATATCACTATTTGTTTTTCTTGCTTGCTCACTGTTGGAATTGAAAAAAAGTTTGTCTTCCAATCTTCCAAACGCCCACAACTTTGATATAACCTGCAGAATTATTTAGAAATTGAAATGTTCAAAACAGTTTATCTCTTTTAACGATTCCTTTTATTAATGTTTGTACGGTACACATAGTCTTAATGGAATTTTTAGAGGGTGTTTTCACTGATTTTACAATACCGGTATTACTGGAAAACAATGCTCATCATGCAGCTATATTAATTTGAGTTTTCTTCGATTTACAACAACAGGTATAACACATTTACTTTCATTTAAACTTACCATATACCTTAGATTAAATTGGATCTATTGCTTGATAATATATTTTATAGTTAAGAAGTAATATGAAAATAAAACAAATATACTTGTTTTAACTCTTACTACGTGGAACAGAAGATGCTATTAACTGCGAGAAGAACAAAAACAATTATTCCAGTTCATTAGAATGTTTTGGATGTGTAGAACCTTTTTTCAAATTCAATTTCATATAGCCAAAACGTAAACAGGCAAAATGTTTTTTATTGCTCTGAATTGAATATTTCAGATATTGGACATTTCTTTTGAAAATTCTTGTTTTTAGAGGAGAGTGTGTTTAAATGCAGTTTGTTTTCGTTTTAAAATTGTTTCAGGAATTCTGTATCCATTTATAGGTTGACGGTATTTTTTTTCGGAGGTTAAAACATTTTGGTTCAAATGACGAATTAGAAAAGTTATTTTTCATGTATTTTTTAGATAGTCTAACTATTTGAGTTCTATGTACTAAATCTTTTAGTACTTCCTCAAATGTAATGACTTCTGTGGATGTTTCAAATGAAGTTCTGTGGATGTTTCAGATAACTTTATTTATTTATTTACTCTTAATAATACATGAAGATACATCAAGTTTTTTTTGCTTTTTAAATGCAAGTACAGATAATTTATTTTGCCATGTAATATTTTTGTATTTTACTGGAATAAATCTTTATATTCATTCATTCAACTTTCCAAATATGCATTATAGTTGGTCTAATACAATTTTATAACTTTATCAAATATTAAAGCACATGTAGTAAGGAAATAATAAATTGAAAGTAAAACAAATTATTGAATATCTTTGCCACGAGGTTGTTATTACTTCCCTATGTAAATGCTGGAGACGAGGATCGTTGAGCAAGGATATTGTCTCCAATGACAAAGCCGTTTGCCTCTGCGAAATGTCTGCCTACATTAAAAACAGATGGTGCGTTTAAAACATGGGACTCCGCATGTTAGTGACGTTACAAAAGAATTACAAACTTACGCGAATGATTTTGATTTTTCTGAAGTAGTGCATTGCAATTAATTTTAACAGCACAATATATAAAGTATTTTCTGATTTAGGAAGGATCATCATATTATTAAGAATGATCCTTGTTAATCCATGAGGTACCTGTCTTATTGAGAATGATAAAAAAAGATATTGTGTTCCTAAATGAAACACAATATGATGATTACTCACATTATGATTACGGTAGATATTTCATTTTCGATAGGAAAGTTTAATAGAAAGGTGTAACCATTTGGCAAGGTCGATGGACTAGGTAAGGAACTTAGTACAAAAATACTATTAACGTTTAGTAATTATTATGAGTTATTTTATTGGGGTAATTGTTATGAGTAAACTACAGAATAAAATACATATAAACTTTATTTCTTAAATAATATACTGAATCAAAAATCAAAACTGTTTTAAGGTAACATTTTACTTCCTTTGAAAGAGAAATCACAACCAAATGCGATATCAAACGTTTTAATTGATTTCAATGTGAATGAAATATTTTAATGTGGCTTTCCTATTCAACTAAGAAAAGAAAGATTTAACGATGAAAAAAGGCTTTTTATTTTTTTATTTAAAACAAAATATAATAAGCGGGAATATAAAACATGTGATTTGGCTTTGATTTGAATTACGTATGTTTTATAAAAATATACTGTATATGTTTCTCCAATACAGTTATAAATATACCAACTTGTGTTAATTATGTTACTTATATGTTTAGAGGCCCGCATTAGAATAATAAATAAGAATATTGTGTGGATATTTGAGAAGATCTTAAATGGTTATAACAAATTATGATCTTCAAAACACACAAAAAACAGGGTAGTCTGTTCAAGGGATATCTTGTTAAGAAATAAGATTATATATTAAAGGTATGAGACACATAACTGAATTGCCAGCAGCGATTCTATGAACTACTTCAATATTATTTGTTACATGGAATGTCTTTTTAAACATAAGATCACATTTTCAAGAAAGGATACGTAGCTGTTATCCGTAATGATTGATTGAACTGATAAGCTTATTTTACTACATTACAATACATTACAGCAATTATAAAATACAAACAAAAATATATTTTATATTTTGATCAATCACGGATTTTTAATTTTAGTTAATTAGTTTTTTATTGCACTGTTTTGTTCATTATATTATTCAAGCTTCTTAACTAAATTATCTGAATATACTAGGATTCCAAATTTACAGTTTGGGCTTCAAAAACTTAAAAATCAGCTAAGAAAATAGTAGGATTACGTTACTAGGCCGGAAAGTACTGTTTTACTGGACGAGCATGATAGTTGAGCGAGCTGGAGGCGATGAATGCGGGATTTTCAGCAAAGTACGGTAAAACTTACCTGCCTTGTGACGTACAATACGTTTCATCATACAACTTATAAAATAAATTATCATAACGTATTCGTTGCATAAACCACTACGTTTTGCAATTTTTCAAACCTAATCTATGAAAAACAAACATTTTATTTGCTACTGCTGCCAGTACTGTCACCAAGGAGGTTATAATCAGTACTGGAACTAGCACTGCCTTCACAAACTGCTTCGGAAAGCGTGCCTTAGTTGGCACTAGCTGATGTACCGTCCTTCGAGTCGATTCAACTGATTCAAAAACTGATGTAATCATTTCGGAGAGTTAAATCATGTTGATCCGTTTCTTATTTGATTGAACGTTTTCTTTGCCTTTGGAGCAGTCAAGGCCAATTAATTACGATACTAAACTATATAATGGAATAAAAAATGTTATTTTCAAATCTGTGAATGTAGAATAATGACTTTTAATTTCAATTTATCAGTGTAAATATCCAGTAAATAAATAACAAACTAAATTTTATTTTAGATTCTAACATCAGCCATTTACAAACGTTATTATTGCTCAGCAAGGGCAAACTAACAGAAAGAAAAGTCCTGATAATTTATGTTGCTTACGTGCCAAATTTCTACTATCATCCTCGTAATTTGCATATTGACTAGATTATACATTACTTCTAAGTAGGCCTAGGTTTCTTTTTTGCTATTTTTACTTCAGCTCGTCATTAAAGTTATGCCCAACAATATATAAGGTAATAGATTCATTAAAGTCTTTTTCAAATATAAATTCTTCTAATAAGTATTTGTTAGCAGATTATTTTGAGAGATTACTTCATTGTTTTTAAATATTATTAATTTCCAGTTCCGGAATGAATCAATCTCAAAATTATTGAGTTGTGATTCGACTGAATCACTTGATTGACTCGTTCATTCTAGGAAGTGTGTGAAATTGAGGTTTTTTGCACACTATTTTACTACTGAATGTTGTCTCCAGTATAACAATATAACCTCCTTGGCTGCCACTATGTTCTTCTATAAAAACCTATTATGCATAAAACGTCCCCGTCCGCTTGCAGCAAATCAGCTGCTAGTTTCCTGTAATTCGGAAAGTTTTCCGGACTGGTATCGGCAAACGGTAACTTTAGAGCTAACAAAAAGGAATAGAAAACAGATGCTTCTGTGTCAACAGAAAAAACAAATATAGTAATAGGCCTAAAGGCTTATAAAATATGAAATGGAAAATTTAAAAGGATCGTAGTTTGGGATAAACGTACGGTATTGATTGGTTTATAAAGAAAGGCCAATACCAACACAAAGTCTCAATATACATCTTCGCCATAGGATCATTAAGCACAATTAACAAACTTGAATACATAATATTTATTATCAAACAATGAAACCTAATAAAAAGCAGGGAGGCGAGCAACATCACCAAACTGGCAAAAAGAATATATGAATCTTGCATTGGACGATGTTTTTACCATGGCATACATCAAAATTCAAATAAATATTATATGTGAAAAAATATTAAAATTGAAAAAGTACTAATTATAAAAGAAGCACGTTTTCACATAATCGGAGCAAAATAGTGTCTTGACAGTATTTACTAATGTTTAAAGCACTTACAAAATTTTGAGAGTTATTGAAGAAAAACGATCATTCCTAGTTTATGGGATACGATCAAGGGTCGGTTTAGAAGAAAAATCAGTTGCTAATTTTCCCTCGCTCGAAAAAAAACGTGGATTTCAGTGTATTGAAAAGAAGTTCGTTTCAGCCAGTTTTATCCTCAATAATAAAATAATTTTGAAATATTCATAACATGAATCAAAATAGTCTGACGTAAAGATTTATGAGAGAAGAAAATAAAAGAGGAACGGAAAAAGAGCTCCATATCCTATTGCGATGTATTTCTTTAGCAAAGAGCTTCTATATGTAAATACATAAGGTATTATTGAGAGTGCTTCTGGCGGTTACATCTTTTTTCTGATTTCATTATCGTTCTCTTTTTACCTACAACTTAGCAAACTAGTTGCTAATCATTTACGCAAGTTAATATTTTCCTCGTCATTATTAATCTCCAAAGTTGTTGACAAATTTAATTCAAATATAAGTGAAAGTTACTGCGATCTAGAAAATATTATATCCTTGCTGATGGTTGGTTTTTGCTTTTTGGTTTGCTCTATCTACAATGTCGCAGGCATACAATTTTGTGTCTCCCTATGCCAGTAACATTTTTTTACGTTTTGGTCGGGAACGGTCCAAACCCGGGTATTGTTACTATTAACGGCGACACTATCTTAGTTAGCATCATCATTTCATAGCCCCATGACAAATGGCAACTGGAACTAGTTTTGATCATGGTCAGGATCGAACCGGCGACTCTTACAGTTTTTTTTTTGGTTTATTAATTCTATAGAGTGGTCTTAGATAATACTGTGTGTCCAAAAAGTCCCGAACCGGTTTAATATCTTTTAAAGTAAGCCAGATATCAAAACAATATTTCGAATACCTTTAAGTACTAAAAAAAACTACTTTTTGATGTATGTGCCATTTCTGCTTCTGCCCCCAAAATTGGATTTTGGGGGGGTAGCCCCAAAATTTTAAAAGTAAACCCCCATCGTGCGACTGCTTATTTTGAAGGACTTATTAAAAGAAACACAATGCCGCAAACCGGGGGTCGATATCATGCTCCAGTCCAAAATGGCGGCCATTCAAAAATTTAAAAATGCCGTGCGTCAATTAAAATTGAGTATTTTCTGTGTTCAGCAATTCACATTTAAATCGAATAAAAACCACCAGAACACATTTTAACTACTTAAAAGATACAAAAATAATACTTTCTTGTTGTCATTATCAAGACTCAACCCTCAAAAATGGTTTTGGGGGGTAGGAATTTGTCCAACCTATTCCAATATCAACTCACATGGTATTACCGCTCGTTTTAATATGCTGAATGAGTAAAAAAATAAGCCAAAGCTTGTTTTAATAAAATTTCAAAAAATTAGTTATTTTTATGGCGAGTACTTGGTACTTCATGTATGGGGGGTTTTCCTAAAAGATAACGCATAGACGACCCTCCGCAAGTATTTCCTTTGCCGCTGAGCCAAAGGTCGCATCAAGGCGGATATTTATTAGTAACTTTTTTTACTAAATTAAGTATTTTCTGTGCTCGGCAATTCACATTTAAATCGAATAAGAATCACCAGAACACATTTTAACTACTTAAAAGGTACAAAAATAATTATTTCTTGTTGTCATCATCAAGGCTTAACCCTCCAAATGGTTTTTGGGGGGTGCGGAAACCCTACAAAATTTATATGTATTAGGTTATTTTTAAAAATTTCATTAAAACAAGCTTTGAGTTATTTTTTACTCAGCAAATTAAAATGAGTGGTCAAACGATGTGAGTTGATATTGGAGTTGGTTGGACAAACCCCCAGCCCCCCCAGAACCATTTTGGAGGGTTGAGCCTTGACGATGACAACAAGAAATTATTATTTTTGTATCTTTTAAGTACTTAAAATGTGTTCTGGTGGTTCTTATTCGATTGAAATGTGAATTTCTGAACACAGAAAATACTCAATTTTAATTGACGCACGGCATTTTTAAATTTTTGAATGGCCACCATTTTGGACTGGAGCATGATATCGACCTCCGGTTTGCGGCATTGTGTTTCTTTTAACAAGCCCTTCAAAATAAGCAGTCGCACGATGGGGGTTTACTTTTAAAATTTCGGGGCTACCCCCCAAAATCCAATTTTTGGGGCAGGGGCAGACATGACACATACATCAAAAAGTAGTTTTTTTTAGTACTAAAAGGTGTGCGAAATATTTTTTTGATGTCTGGCTTACTTTAAAAGATATTAAACCGGTCCGGGACTTTTGGGACACAGTATATTGAAAATAAAGTTTATGAGTACCAATTTACGTTAACTGTAACTTAACTAAGTGATAGTTAGCTTGACATTTTGTAATGATTGTTGTATTACTATGTATTTGCTCTTGTATTTGTGTTATACTTGTGCGTTGTATTGGGCTTACCAGTTAAAATAAATAAACAAATTCACGCTAATACATATGAACCACCAAGAAAACTAACTTAAAACACTTTTTACCGGTAAAGCTCTTTTAAGTTGAATATTCCTAAATTACCTCAATTTTGTTTATTTATAACTACGCCGTCACTAAGGTAAAATTAAATAACCAAAAAAGCAAAAGAGATTCAATCGGTTACTTTAGTTGAGTAAACCTCGCCAGATGAGTAAACATTCACCAGCCCCAACATGAGTCGGGTCGTATGAGTCGGTGTTAAGATCACGATATTTTCACAGTCGCAGTCTAGAGTGTAGTTAAAAAACATTTGCTTTCTGAATTATAGTTTGTAAAATATGACTGTAGTTTTTAGGTAGTGTAATATTGACTGAGAAAAACAAGTGACACAGAGTGCTGAAACAACGAATGGATTCTACAGAATTAATTGTGGTTTTTATTACAAAGCTTGGATATATAGGTATGAATTAGCCGCACATAATTTACCTTTTTTTCACTAAAGAAATCTCAAAGTTTATGTACAACATTGAATAGAGAATGAAAATATACATTTGATTATTGAATGACCTCATTTGATTATTTAGTCACTTTTTACAAATTAAAGTATTTGTAATAAATGGAGAAAACGTTTTACATAGGATTTGATTTGGTAACCACTGATGGGAACAATTGGTTACTCGGGCACCTTTTAAAGTAGATACAACTATAATTCCTGATTAAAAAGTAGTTCCAATCGTTCACTACCTGCCAGATGAGTTGTGTTGTATTTTGTAATATGTACATCATTTTTACGGATCATCAAAGAAAAGAAAAACGCAATTTTCAAAGTATTGATCCCAAAAATGCTATAAGCATTTAGGAAACTTAAGTTCCCGGAAACAAATAAATAACTTCATTGGATGAAAACAACATAATGCAAAAAGAGTAACAAACTAACTTGGTGCCATTTTGTAGAGAGTTTACTGACCAGAAGATAAAAGTCCAGCAAAGCTATTGACCATTGACCTGAGGGGTGAAACGTGACCAGATCACGTTGAGGCCTAACTGCGACTCTTCCACGTGACTCAATGATGTACAAGTAGAATGAAACTATTAAGAAAGGAGGAAAAGTGTATTTCATTACAAGGGTGGATAGTGGTTGCCATCGAGTTCACGGAATAACCCCAGTTATGAATGATCTTTTTATCATTAAAATTACATTAAAAAATAAATTTAATATTTTATCAGAAGAATACAAAAATGAATATATTGAAATTTAATATATTAATTTAATATTCATTAAAAAGAAATTTTTATATACATTCAGTATTTAAAACAATACTACTTTTTTCATCATATATTTTTATTTAATACTAGAGATCGCATACGGTTCGAAATTAAACCAGATTGCTCCAATAAAACCTTGAGACAACATTATTTAATATTTTGTTGTTATTCTGTAGCCAACATGGCTACTCATAAAGCCCATATTACTTTTTTTATTATTTAAAATCAATTTTTAGCAGTTAATTTTCAAAAGCTATAGGAAGCCATAATGTGATTGTGCACATTCGCAGGAAAATACAATTATATCGGTTTGCTTACAATTTTCCTGCGTCGTACACTGGCTGGAAAAAAGGATCTCAGAAATCATAACTGTCTATTAACTATAAAAATATCGATTACTAAAATTAAAATTTTCTTTTTAAAACAACCTGTTGCTGCTAAGCTGATTTTGGTACAAGATAACAGCGCGATTACGTTAACAAATGAAGTCACTGACGGCAGCTGATTTAAATCATGTAAGCACATTGACCAATTGGAGGGCTGCTTTCTAATGAAAGACTTAAGCGCCACTATTATCAGAATTCACTCCTAATTTCCAGCGTGGGAAAAATCTTCAGCTTATTTCCCTGGCTAGGTCGGGAAAACGTTACGTTCCACGCTCACAGTTGAATTTAAAACGGCCGTTCTCCGTACAGGGTAACAAAAATCTATTTTTGCCTGGAAAAATAAATTCAGCAGTAGATAACGCATAGCATTGTTAATTAGCTTTGAGGCAGAGTAAATTGAAGCTCAAAAGACAAATTAATCATCACGTTTCATTCGGCGTATTATAATTACAGGCATAGACGTCATTTTAATAGATGGACACTTTATTTCATTATAGAAGGTATTGGCTGGCGGTTTAAATAATGTTTTGCTAGCAGTCAAATGACGCATAGTATAGTAAATACACCCACGAAGTTTGAGATTGATGACAGTAAAAATATGAATGTATCATCAATCTTTCAAAGATCACTTCTCGAATATTGACAGTAATGGCAAATCCGTTGAAAAAAATTGTCCTGTTCTTCTTTCTACAAAGAGTATTTTATATCCTGAGAGCCTAAGATATTTCAATGAGCTCAAGGAAAAATACTTCTTATAATAACGTTGCCAAAACAATTTTTATATGTAATGGATTTATTTTAAGCTTTCTCAGTATAATTATATATTTTTCTTTTAAAGTTTAATAGCGTTAAATAAGTAAGATTATTAATTCCTAAGGCTGCGTAGGCATTTTCCTTATAGCAAAGCTAAGTTTTATAACAAAGAGATTTTTTGACGGTGAATAAAATAATGTCGTATGTTATAATATCCATGCCTATAAGGGATATTTTGCATTTTTGTAACCTTTTACGTGACAAATGAACTTAAAATAATATAAAAAATTATCAGTACGGCGTAATCTGTCATAAACTTCACACATCCTCGAGCAGAATATAAATATAGTATTTTAGTAATTGAAAAACACTTTAAAAATAAAGTTTCAATATAAAATCGCTTTGTGTCTGATACGTAATTCATTCATTCATTCAAATGAATAATTGATTATACAAAATGTGGATTGTTAGATTTTAATAAAGGGCTGCTAAGTTGAGAAGTCTTTTCCAAAAACATTACAACTTTCTCTAATATGCAATGCAGAGTTCTGAAAAAATTATAATTTAAAGCAAAAATATAGTTTTATATGTTTTTAAAAGAAAACATAAATTGTATTTTTACTTAATTCAAAGTAAATGATAATTATGTTGATGTACATAATATAGAAGCATAACATAACTTACCGAAAAAAATATAGGAAAAAATAATGCTGCTGAATGGGCAAAAAAGTGTGGAATTGGGAATTGCATACCGATTCAAAACTAATTTTGAGCAACCAATCCATCCAGCCAAATCCCAGATTTTAATCGTAAAACTTATTCAAGGAATTAAACTTGTAAATATATGTATATTTATATGTATAATAATGTTATATGTAATAATATATAATAATAAATAATTTTATATGTATAACATATAAGCTGACGTTGAGTTGATCCAATAAAGGAATGTTTGAAGAAAATCTTTGGTTAAATGTGTTATATTCAGTTCTTATTCACGATTTCTGAAGTAGGATACGGTATGAGGAGTATCAAAGGACGTTAAATATAACGTCCTTTGATACTAAAATTATTTACATTTACATTATTAAAAATTATTTAAATTATTTACATTTCAAAAAATATTTTGAAATGTAAATAATTTCAATAGAAATTTATTAAACCTGTACTGTTTGAACTGGGCTGACGTTTTAATAAATTTGATTTTTTATCATAATTATTGAAATCATAATTTTGATTAGAAATGTATTAAAAAGCTAGTTTTGGTATTTTTTGTTGGAGTGTCTGCAACTGTTTAACTCAGAAATGTCTATTCTCAGTTTTAAAGACTTTATTGAAGATGTTAGATTCACAATTACAAAGGTAGAACACATACAAGCATTCAAGTTATTAAAAAAAAAACATTATTATGAAAGAAGAAACTAATGTCATAGGAGGAGTTTTTACAAACGGTGTAAATAATTGTTAAGACTATAATATATTATACTGATTTTTTAAAAATATATTGTTTTCATTGTACAGAATATACTTTTTCTCACACTATGCATAAGTCTGTCCATGAAAGCAACGCGTATTTGTGGAGCAAAACTTTTTATGTATTAAAGAGGGTTCTGTAAGTATTTTAACCGTATTTTTTACTGGACTCGAAATCTCTTCTAAAATATTTTAAATTTCTCAGTGCAAAATATGTTGTTTTTGTCGATTAAATTTCTATAATTCCACTCAACGAATGTTGTATTGATAATTGTGTAAATATTCGCTTTAATGGTATCCTATAATTAAAGCCAAGGTATTAAGGTATTTATACCATTTTTATTGATACCTGGATGCTAACTACTCAAAGTGAAAGAAGAAAGTTAATTTATTAATACGCAAGACATATGTCGTAGCCACATTTTATGTGCTCAGGCGCGCTGGGCACTTCATGAAGTATCTGGACAGCGTTGAGTTTTACAAGTGCCCAATTACAGTAATAAGCTACGATATATACACGAAATATATTATATATACTTCGTTTAAACCTCCCTTGGGATTTGTGGTTGCGACAAGACTGTTGTTACTCAAACAACATAATGTCATTTGTATATCTACGGCCAAAACGTGAGGAGAAGCCTAATATCATCTTTTATGCTTTCTTTCATATTCCAAATAAGTTTTCACATAATCCATTCTACACTCATCTTTAATAATTCATACCGGCTCGTTATGATTGGAAGGGGAGCCGCCATAGGCTTAGTTACATCAATTTACGCCATATAGTCAATTTTTTGCCAAATAATGTCATAGTTTTTTCTGGGCTTAGTTTTTGAAATAATGATTATTATTTGTTATTTTATCCTAGCACATGACTCGTAGTTTATTGGTTTGTTTTGCACGTTTTCAGGTTAGTTTGTGTAAATGAACGTACGAATGGTCTTCGATGAGTTAGTGTGCAGTTGATAGTAGTGTGCTTGCTTGTAGTATGTCTGCGTATGTAAGAATGAATAAGATTGAATAAGGTTATGTGCTACACGAATGTAGGTGTTTGTCTGTAGCTTAAGAGCATCCATTGGCATGAAGAAAAAAATGTTTCAGCTCTTTAGTTTGGTATTTAGTTCTTTTATTGATTTTAATGCTCCTTCAGTTTCCTCCACGCAATTGCTAATTTTATGATTCACGTCAGTTAGATTCCTAAGTAATTCCAGTCCAGTTATGTTCTTGTTAATTTTTAGTTTATTAATATTTAGTCAATCATTTAATAAACTTTAGTCTGTTATCGAGAGAGACTGATGTAGGTTGTAGCTATGTGGGGACCTTTCCCCATTGCATTAATTGTGTTTTAATGTAATATTCAATTTTGAGATAAAACTATTTTGACTTTGACTTTGACTCTGATACTCTCCTTAAAATACCCCTTACTCAAGGTCGGCGTCTTGGGATTAAATATTACGAGAAATAACGTTTTTCAATTTATATTGAAGACGTTTTTTAATTCAACCTTAAGGCTTTGAGTTTAATGTTTTATAAAAAACCTCAACTATTAACGCTTGATAAAAATGTGTTTAAAAAAATGAAATCCGATAAAACTGACAATTTGTATGTCTGATGATATTAATTTACTTTTAACCAGATTACTTGAGTTGAAATTATGACGCACCGTTAAAGGTGCTATTAGAAACTGCACAAGACAGCATATTATGTATTATTTAAAATCAATTAGTAGTTTTGAAATTCAAAATCAGTTTCAAATTAATCACTTGTGATATAACATCTACATATTTTACATTTTTTTAAGTATTAAACAAGTTCATCGCCTGCAGACTTACTCAGTTGTTACTAATTGTTACTCTGCATCTCGATCAAACATGTGTTACTATTTATCATACTTGTGGTTACAAGGGGATTCCCTACTGAAAATGCAACATTTGTTAATATTCTTCTTTTTGGTTCAGAATAAGGTTTTTCTAGTTTGTACTTGTTACAAAAAGAAACTTATTTTTTATTAAAAAGAAACTTTTTTTATTCGATTCCTAGTTGTGTTACAGGCGTAATTTCACTATTTTAACTTTGTACTACAAGTACTTTATGAGATATATCAACTTTTGTGTTGAAAAACACGGAAAATCCTAACTTGCGGGAATTACGCATTGAAAGTAAGCATGTTAGTATAGTGGCTAGGCTATTTGATATTGGACCGGTGGCATGCAGAGCCTAATATATTTTTTTTCATATATAAAACTACTTATACCTTGTTATGTATGGTTTTTCTAAAAGAGGACATATCATAGAATTTTCAGTAGGAAAAAATTTTCAGTAGGAAAAACTTTCAGTAGGGAATTCCCTTGATTAAAATAACTTAAATAACAAGTATACGCTGCAAGGTAAATTGTGGGCGGAGGTGTATTTAATAGAACTTTTCGTAAACTATTCTGTGATCAAAGTAAACAGATATAATTTTCAGACTTCTCGTCATAGGTTGTTTAATGCCAAACGATGATTCAGGCTGTTCATTTACCCATATGAGTCCAGATAGTGAAATAAATTAACGCTTCATATCGTACATTGGCTCGGTTGTGTGGTGTAAAGCGTGTCACATAATGAGCCATATAATGCAACACCGTAGTTTTTAAATCGTTCTACGTTTATTAGATTATTAAGTAAATTTCAACTATGCCTATATATATAAGTTGAAAGTATGTGAAGTACTGTGTTATCTAAATATTTAGTTTTTTATGAAATAAAAAAGACAAATTACTTTAAATTTTGATTACATGAACTTGCCGAATGATATTAATTTAATTAAGTATTTACTTCAAATAAGATATGTGATTAACCATCAACAATATAATTCATCATACTCACGTTCAAAACTAAATTTTTACCTTTACTAAATAAAAGTAGAGTTATATTATGTATAGGTTTAAATTGGCAGTCATATTTTTTCCCGAAGGTAGGTGATGCTTATTTTTATTAATTCAGGTTAACTAAGGTAAATTTGCTACAATGTTAGTTGACTATGTTACACGAAAACTTGTTTACATTATAAAAGGACAATATCAAATTGTAAATACACTCTCGCATTAAGTTGTCATAATTTTTTATGACGCTTAGCCTACATTTTAGAGTTGTTATGACCTCCTTTACTGCATATCAAGACCAGTAGTAATTATTACAAATTCATAGAAAGTTCCAGACCAAGGCAACGACTGAAGATGAGCATACACCTTGATACACCTGCAAAATAAAAAGAAAAATCCTTTCAAATTTATGAATGTTGTTAACTTGCATAAACTGCATTCAGGTGTCAAGACTGAAATAGTAATATTAATGCTCAATGCAGTTTATACAACAGACTAAAAAAAAAAAACAAATGAAAATTACGAAGGCCAAGATTGCAAAACAGACAATATCCTTTTCAAACAATTAAAAACGTATATTTCAAGGTGTATTTTCCATAGCTCTAAAAACTTTATAAGTTCTGTGCAGTACATTAGAGTCACAAAGAGAGTCACTATAGTCTTAACAATAATGAAAAAAATATAAAAGTAAAAGTTATAATATTTTCCTTTCATTAAAATACAAAGTGGGTTTCAAGAGTCTCGCCAAATTTAATAATACTGACAGAGTCATAAAGATCGTCACTATAGTCTTAGCAATTATGAACAAAAATATAACAGTAAAAGTTATAATGTTTTTCTGCCATTAAAATACAAAGTGGGATTCAAATGTCTCGCCAAATGTAATGAATGATACTGGCGGTTTAATGATGCAAAGTGCTCTCATCATTCTGCCCCCGGGATGTCATGTAACCGTTGTTGATCCATAGTTATGTGCTACTTAAATGTTGTTAACAAAGTTAACGATGAAATTGATGAAATTTAGTTGAATAGGCTACAAAATATAAACTCCATTGATTAAGATTAATTGTGTGTTGATTGAAGAGAAATTTGGCTTTTGATTTGCTAATAAATGCTTTAAATCCATTATTAGTCTATTATTAATTAATTAAGTATTCCTCGTAAAAAATTAATATTTATATAAAACTCAATGTTTTGGTATTTCGGGCACTACTTGGGGGGCTATATGCTATATGGTATATGGAGTATATAAAAAGTTTAATTTTCTCAAACTACAGTTTTTTTTTAAAGTTAAGTTACATATTAAGTTTGATTATATTCTGGTTTCATAAAACGGAACAGTAATACGTAGAATCAAACATTATTGACCGACATTTTAAATATAAGAGTACTGTAAATTAGAAACATACGGTTATTTCCTTAAAGAAAAATATATTATTATACTTTCAATATTTATAATTATTGATTAAAGTAAAATGTTTTATAACTGGCGCCAATTCTTGAGGCCCACGTCGTCCATAAGACTAATGTTAATTTTAGCATAGGTCTTATGGACGGCGTGGGCCTTAAGAATTGGCGCCAGTTATATTAAGATATTTTTGTGTGTAAAGAGTGTTCTTCAAATAAAAGTAACATTTTAAGAAATAGGTCCTTTCAATGTATTTAAACTATTTTTTTATGTAAAGTTGTGTTGTGCCAGAAAACACCGTTTTGAACTAAACATTAGTTTGGAGCTATTTTTGTGCTTATGCAGAATCAGTAATTATTTATATTATTGTAAGTTATGGAGAAGTCAACAAACCAAAGGAAAAATTAACCATATATAAAAACAGCAAAAATCTTGGAACAAACACCTTTTCTCCAGTTATATTAATCAAGGTTCAACGGTGAGAAGGTTTCAGAGCCTACAGCAGCAGCGGCGGTCAAATCGTTCTCAAAGAGATGAAAGCCAAGTTTGCAGGACCCTTGAAACGGCAAGGTATATCTTTTGTCTAAGATAAGTAGGTTTCGGTGTCTCTGGTTTTACGTAATGTACAGGTTCCCTTTTTTGCTTCCAGCTGTTAAATACATATTGAGGGGGTGTTCGACATTTTAAGGGTGATAAGTTACATTGTTTAAAAAACTGATGAATACTCTGGTTTTTATTGCTCTGTGTTATCGGTAGAACTAACAATACAGTACATCAAATGTATTTAAAAAAGTCGAAGGTATTGTTAATTTGTACATTTTTGCTGAATTACATTCTTGTTTGTTATTAATTATTATGTTTATATAATTATTTCTTCTATTAATTGTAAGTGGGTGCTGTAAAAAAGCTTTGTATTTTTTTAGTAATGATTCGATACATACAACAGCACAATAGCATGAACGACCGGAAGGGCTGTAAGGGAATTATTTATAACATTTAAAATCAAATCCAAAATTCCATTGCACTCAACTTTTGATCCGATAAAGCAGTTCCTTTTTTTAATACCTCAAGCTATAACCATTTATAATCTTACTTTAATAAGGAAATAATTTTTAAATATAAAATTTTTACACAATCACATTAGGAAAATCCGATTTGTATATAGCGTATTTTGATGTATAAATTATTTTACTTTTTATTCTTACAACAACAAAAGTGATTGAGTGTGAAATTTGTATATTGATACAATGAAGATACTGGATCTCAGTTGGGGGCATAAAGAGGCCATATTTGAATTTATATTCTTGCAATAAGCATTATTTCATGGGATAAAGTAAGAATTCATATTTCACAGCTACAAAAATATTTTCAAATTCGTAACTTAAAAGGTTTCTATCAATTAAAATTCTAAACAAATAAATCATAACTTAAAATTATCGCAGCTAAAATATAAATAAGTGTTCTGGTGAGGCCAGTTTTACTGCGGTGCTAAAACAGTTACGTTATCAGCACTATAACAGTATAGCCTATATTCAATCTATAACTGAGAGTTAAAAAAGTAGGTCTATAAATAATGAAATATACTTAAAGGTCCCAGGAGTATTTAATCCAGTATTCATCCCACTATCCTGCTTGACTTCATCCACAAATGTCTTCGTTTACGTTCCTCCTTTTGATACTACAGCATTACTCGAGCTTAAATGCAGTTATTGTAGGGAAATAACCGATTGTTATGTGTGTGCGTTATTGAACAGAGAGGATTTCTGTGTCTCTGAGTTTGTGGTATTGAACCACTAGAACTGCTCTCTAGGGAAATACTTAGAGTGAGATTGTATACGATTCGGTATTGACTCTAAGAAGTAGATGTCTAAATTACAGATGAATCGCTACTTCTTTGATCAGAATCAAAGTAAGAAATTAATGAAAATGTCATACTAATAGGAGTAACGAGACAAAGGGTAATGTAAAACAAATACCCGTAAAAGTTTTTATAAACAAAAATAGTTAATTTTATAAGATGCGTTATTTTTACAAAATTACAAAAATAAGTATTATTAACTAAGTTTACAAAATGAAAGAGTAAAAAACACTATCAGTTAGTTTAAAATGTTAGTTGTTCCACATTGTATCTGTAAAAAATCATCTACATAATGAAGCAGGATTTTTTGTCTGTGAGTAGGAATCACCTTAAGTTAAACAACAAATGGTTAAGACGTGACATTTTCAGGTTAAGTTCTTTTCAGTGACAGGTGTTGCTCAGTTCCCTCTAAATCCTCTAAGGCTACATCCTATGGCATGTACAAAACTTCAATGTCCATAAGTTGAAACTAAACAGTTAAGTTTTCTACTATTCATTTAATACTGTACTGTAAAAAAATTTATACGGGTGAAACTGGTGTTAACAGCTAAAATGTTAAATTTCGCTAGGTACAGTAGTTCGGTCTTGTGAACTTTATTCAACACGCATAAATGTGTACTGCATGTTTTTTGGGGGTTTTAGGCATATAAGAAAACAAAACAATGTAAAGCTACCCTGAAACCGGCCCAATCTCTTCTTGTGTGCTCTATGTTTTATAGCACTAAGTAAAGACTGGGCACAACTACAAATTTCTTCCTTGAAGCCCCGAGCAGATGTTATTATTCATTGAAACCCTGACAGCAAAAGTATTATCATTTGCTGTCTGGTATTTTTGAAAAAGCTTTTGGTTTTTTCGATATTGTGTAGTACTTGTTTATTGAAAACGTACTAAATCGTAAATATATAATGTTATAATAATAATAATGTCGTAAATATATAATGTTATACACGACGCACGGAATCAACCACAACTATCGACAGATATAATGTTATAAATTTGTTTTATATAAGTTGTTGTGTGTAGACAAATTTTCAAATCTATATTTTTAACTGTTAAAAATATTGTGTATAAATGATTGAGATTTTCTTACAAACGAAACACAAATGATTAATTACCAAACCAACAAACACATTTGTTGTTTTAAGATTGGTTAACAAACTCAATTAGAAACATTAAATAAATTTTCAGATAGTTTGTGATATTTTGAGCCAGTAGAAACTAGTTTCTTCTTGAAGAGCTTCTATTTGTGAGGAAACCTCTTACTTTCAAAGTCCAAGTAGAGGTAAACGATCAATTGGTTATTGCTTGGAACTGTTGCTCAGTCATGAGATTCGCCAAATAAGTTGGCGGATGGCCCATTATCAGCTGGATGTTTAATTTAACATGTGATATATTTGGACTCGCGTACCTTTCTAAAAACAATGTATTTAAGAATCGATATGATCATATTGTTAAATATGATGATATGTTTTCTAGACTAGGCGTTTCAAACGAGTTGTAATGAGAATCTTCATCCACCAAGATACTTGGCAAGGTTTATACAAACAGTTGGATCACGTATTTAATGGCTGCGAACTTTGTGTTAGAAAATTGGAAAAGCTGATAATGACTTAAGAATTTTACTTTTTCAGTCTGTTCTCTTAGTGGTGTTGACTTTATATTCGTATCATAAAAAAGTTATAATTTAATACGTGCCTAACTTTCCCCTAAATTCAAACAAACTATCGACTTTGAATACTAAGAAGACATTGCATCTCAATTCAAGAAAAATGATCCAGGTCTCTTTCAGAGTCGGGAATTTAAGAGGACCTAGCAGCAGTTGCCAACATAGTTCACGGATGCCAACTATTAATTATTCTACTAAAATCAATTGTATAACATATATCATGACAGAAATAATTTATAAGATCTTTAAAATATATGAGTTGGTTAACGTAAATAAGTAATGTAAGTTGACAGGAGCACCCTCCGTCAAGTAACGTTAACTTCTGGTCTTGGCCCAGATAAAAATAACAACAGGTCTTATGGAGGTCTATTAGTCAAAGGTTATACTACACAAATAAATAAAACCTAACACCAAGGTTTCGAGTAGAAAATTTTATATTTTCTACTGAAGGAAGTATATTTTATGTAGGAAATATATTTTACTAGAACCCGTGGCTTCGCTCACGATTAAAATTAAACATTCACTATCACCCATGAATTATATAGTTTTGCTTTCCCATTTATTTTTCTTGTTGTAAAATCTAATGTATCTACTTCTTTGAACATATCAAATGTACTTCCATAAAGCAAAAGTTTTTAGAAATTCGCTCTTAGTACGCAGGTCTGCTACGACGGGGGAATTATATTCCTGCATAAAGTGCCTGTACATAAAAAAATGTGACCATATCCAACGCCCCACCGACAAAGCCCCAAATGGTGTTGCTGCCCTGAGTAGGCTCATGCCCAATATCGGCGGTTCTTCCTCTTGCAAGTACGTTTTGCTTGTGTCGGCTGTCCAGTCGATCGTGCTATCAGGTGAAGAGGATTGCGCTCACACACTCAAGAGGCCAATTTACAGAGACGAACGCCGAGAAGCATTTATGGTCGTTTCCACGGTACCTGAGCTTGCCCTGATGATGATCATGGGGCACAATATAAGGAACGGCACCCTTGGCTTTTTCGACGGCACTTTGAATCTGCTCGCACATGTTACCCTTAATTAAAACTTTATTATGCACCCCCGTCGCAGCAGACCTGCGTATTAGAAATCCTATTTCTTTCCTTCATGAAGGCATACGTGCTAGAGGAACCAAAGAAGGTGGCTTGAAATTTTATTCACTGTAAAAGATCATTTTCTTAAGGTTTTAGGGTCTACCCTGAACAAAAAATTACAATGCCACTCCAGCAATTATTAAAGTGCTGTCTTACGTTTTTAGACTCTATATTGAGCAAAACGTTTGAATGAGCCGTCCCGGCAATTTTTTTAGAGTGCTGTAGATAAATTAATTGTTTACAGTAGCACACTCTTCCTCTTTAAATAGCAGTTAGTTGTCATAAAAAAAGTCCTTCAAGTATAAGTGATCAGTGATCACTGGAGTCCTTCAGTAATCAGTTATTTATTTTATGTTATACTACATATCAGCATTTTATATAGTGTATTGCACTTTGAAAAAATGCAAAAGTCTAATTCATTGACCACCTGGCACCAAGTAACAAATCTTCATTTTAACAAATACAGTTAAATAGCAGAAAGAAATACCATTAATTTACATCACCTGTTTTAAATTTTACTTTCATATGTTTTGTTAGTAAACAAATCTAACTCAAATTCTTTTAAAATCCCTGACATGGGTACCTTTAAGACGGTCCCAGGGCTAAGCCTTGAAAGTTATCACGAAATTGAAGGTGTATAAACCTACTCCATGAAATTCTACATGTATGTACCAAGTTTCGTGGCCATCGGTCCAGCGGTTTCTGAGTTTATCCGTGCCAACTAAATGTATATATATCTATACCAACATCCTCTTTTATACTTATAGATATATACTCCTTTTCAATGTAACTACTCAATATTTCCTCACTTTCTGCCCAGCTCTTTGTCAGAGATTAAAGTGTATGGGTGGAGAATGGTAATAATAAGTTAGCACTTCTTTAGAAAAAAATAAAAATAAAACTAAAAATAAAATTACTTTATTAATTGTTAATTAATTGGCTAATTTAATATCTTTAGGCTCAACATTCTATCGAATATGTAATGTGATGAATTAGTCCAGCAGCTGACAGCACTTCTGTGTGGAAACTTGCGTAGGCTTAATTTTATAGTTGGACCTGTTTAATTACTACATGGGAAGGTTAAAAAACTTGGGTGGACATCTCCTACCCCCCAGGTTTTCCCAGTATGGCGTTTTCAAAAAGGCCGCCATTTATCTGTTTTTTAGCACTAAATTTATAAAAATCATGACCATCGCCCAATCTGTGGATTTAACATCACAAGAATCGTTGAACATTACCACTAAGGATATATCTAACGATTAAAATCTCGTTTTCAAAAGTTGCATCACTGCATGTCCGCCATTTTGGAAATAATCTGCCATTTTGAATTTATGTAAGCTTTTAATTGATCAATCATTGTGAAGCTCAAAACCAACGTAGGATCGTGATTTTCACTTTATTTTAAACCCAATTAAATTTCCTACATGAACATTTCAGGTGGAATACAGCCAATTAGTGGAAACAATGTGTAATTTCAATGTAAAACAAGTCCCTAAAAAATGACGATGTAATTTTCGTGTTTTACGAATTATTTTACTATCAACAAATCATATGCCTGCATTTTGAAAATAAAGGAACTAGGATGTACAAAACTAATCTCAAGGCATATGAATAACTAGCTAAGACAAGATTTCACAATACTTTCACCGCTTGTCGGTCTTTTTGGGAAATAATTCGCTATTTTGAATTTATATTAGTTTTCGATTGCCAAAGCGTTTTCCTGCTAACAGTTGCCATAAACACTTATATTTTCATTTTATTTTACTCTTTGTTAAAGTTCCCACGAGAAAATGTAAGGTGGAATGCATCAAATTAACATAAACAATACAAAATTGCAATGTAAAAGTAGTATTTTAATGATTTTCTAATAGTAGGGTAAAAAGCAGGCCATTAGATGTCTTCTTCGTGATTATGCAGGCTATGTTTTGCGACTGATGGCAACCACGGTTTTTGTTCCTTTCGACCTATTGAATGCAAATAGTGAGTTTACCACCTTCAAATTTGGTGCGGAGACCAAGAATCCAAGATGGCGGACAAAATGGCTTATTAATGTTGTAGGTTTAGTTTTTTTTTACCTTTTCCTTGCTATATTTGATGAAAATTCGGCAGTTTTAACAGATAAATAGTTGGGAGAGGGGAAACACTTAATGTTGGTTACATTTTCACATCCGGTCGCCATATTGGATCCACCATATTGGATATAAGTTTAAAAAATGTAAATATGGGGTTGTGACACATTATTTCAAACTGCTTTTTGGTGAAAAACTCAACGCTGTAATCCGTTTTTAAATCTCTGTCTGTTCTCAAGTAATTAGTAAATTATTTATTAATATATTCTTATTGTTTCTGTTTCTCTTTCTGTTTCTGTTTCTGTTTCTTTTAGTCCGGTCGCCCAACGATATGACCTTGAATTAAGGTCCAACTCACACTTTGTGATCGATTCTCGTACTATTTGATAATTTGAACAAGATTATGAGGGGTTCCAGAGTGGCACCCATGGAAAATTTTGAATATCGATGGTCAAAGTTCAGAGTGCCGAAAATAAAGAAACAAATATTGAACAAAATTGTATGTATGACGTATGACATCCATACGATTATTTTCTAAAATATTGTTTTGATGGCCAATAGTTGCTGGATGGTTAATACTTAATTTAAAGTGGGTAATAGTTTTCAGCCGCCATCTTCGATCCGCCATATTGGTGAGATAATATACTGGAATTTCCATAAAAGTTAAAAATATGGAAAACAGCTGATTAGTACTAAGCAGCTGATTGAGTGGAAACATCACATTGGCAGCGAAAAAGCTATTTGACGGTCAAATACTTATCTTCATTTAAAACAGCTAATTTAATTGTACATTATCTTTCAACTGTCAATCAGATGTTTTTAGTCAATCATCCGTTAACTATTAATGAGCTAATCCCCTTTTCTTTATTTTTATTATAAATCCAATATAGTAATCCATTAATATTAAAAATAAATTATATGTTAATTAATGATTGCACATGGTTATGGGTTATGATGAACTGAATTCCTAATAAAAATAAGGAAAAGTGGAAAAGCTGATTTAAACTTATCAGCTGATTAATTAGAAACAGCTGATTAATAGTAAAAGGCTAAATTACATACAAATCAGCTGTTCTGAGTGAAGGTGCGTAAGTATTTGTCCATAAAACAGCTTTTCGCTGCCAATCAGCTGTTTTCAGTCAATCAGCTGTTTAGTAATAATCAGCGGTTTTCAATATTTTTCATTTTTATGGAAAGTTCAGTACATTATAACCCATTATCATTTATACAAAAAATATTTTCTTGGATTGCAAACACATTTGATGATAAAAATCTCATAGTTCTGGGAAAAATATGTTTCGAATGAAAATTTAAATTTTGCATGTTTGGCATTTAAAATTATGCTTGGGTATTATTATAAAAAAAACAATAAATAGTATCGTAAAAAATAAAACAAATTTAATGTAAATTTGACCCCTTTTACAGCCTCGTATATTAAAATGTGAGCGATTTAGAACAAATTTAGTTATGGGCAACAATAGTTTTCCAGCTTGGAGAACGAGTTAGTCGAATATTTTTCATTGCCCACCAACGTTTTACTTGTTCTTAGATTACGCATTACTTAGCTACTTTAACCTTCCGTGTATCTCTTATAGCTTAAGAGATCCCAAACGTGTTCACAAAAAAATACACTCTATATCTTGTGAACGAAGCAGTACTTTTTTCAAACAGATCGCGGCATTGTAATCAGCGTGAAAACATAGTTTTTATGTGTAACGACACCACATTCACATTTAAGAAAAATATTTTATATCCAATATGGCGGATCCAAGATGCATGGCTGCTGAATGCTATTTGCCATTAAAGATTAAGTATTTACCATCCAGCAACTATTGGCAGTGGTTTCAAATCAATATTTTGGAAAATATTCCTAAGGATGTCATACATAAAATTTTGTTCAATACTGTATTTGTTTCTGTATTTTCAGCACTTAAACTTTGACAATTGATATTCAATATTTTCCATGGGTGCCACTCTGGAACCCCTCATAATCTTGTTCAATTTATCAAATAGTACGAGAATCGATCATAAAGTGTGAGTTGGACCTTAATTAAAGGTCATATCGTTGGGCGACCGGAATAAAAGAAATAGAATAAATAAAAATAGATTATTAAATAATTTACTAACATCTTGAGAACAGACAGAGATTCAGAAAAAACGGATTACTGCGTTGGGTTTGTCACAAAAAAGCAGTTTGTAATGATGTGTCACAACCCCATATTTAAATTTTTTTAAACTTATATCCAATATGGCGGATCCAATATGGCAACCGGATGTGAAAATGTAACCAACATTAAGTGTTTCCCCTCTCCCAACTATTTATCTGTTAAAACTGCCGAATTTTCATCAAATATAGCAAGGAAAAAGGTAAAAAAAACTAAGCCTACAACATTAATAAGCCATTTTGTCCACCATCTTGGATTCCTGGTCTCCTCACCAAATTTGAAGGTGGTAAACTCACTCTTTGCATTTAATAGGTCGAAAGGAACAAAAAAAACATGGTTGCCATCAGTCGCAAAACATAGCCTGCATAATCACGAAGAAGACATCTAATGGCCTGCTTTTTACCCTACTATTAGAAAATCATTAAAATACTACTTTTACATTGCAATTTCGTATTGTTTATGTTAATTTGATGCATTCCACCTTACATTTTCTCGTAGGAACTTTAACAAAGAGTAAAATAAAATGAAAATATAAGTGTTTATGGCAACTGTTAGCAGGAAAACGCTTTGGCAATCGAAAACTAATATAAATTCAAAATAGCGAATTATTTCCCAAAAAGACCGACAAGCGGTGAAAGTATTGTGAAATCTTGCCTTAGATAGTTATTCATATGCCTTGAGATTAGTTTCGTACATCCTAGTTCCTTTATTTTCAAAATGCAGGCGTATGATTCGTTGATAGCAAAATAATTCGTAAAACACGAAAATTACATCGTCATTTTTTTAGGGACTTGTTTTACATTGAAATTACACATTGTTTCCACTAATTGGCTGTATTCCACCTGAAATGTTCATGTAGGCAATTTAACTGGGTTTAAAATAAAGTGAAAATCACGATCCTACGTTGGTTTTGAGCTTCACAATGATTGATCAATTAAAAGCTTATATAAATTCAAAATGGCAGATTATTTCCACAATGGCGGACATGCAGTGATGCAACTTTTGAAAACGAGATTTTAATCGTTGGATATATCCTTAGTGGTAATTTTCACCGATTCTTGTGATGTTAAATCCAAAGATTGGGCGATGGTCATGATTTTTATAAATTTAGTGGTAAAAAACAGATAAATGGCGGCCATTTTGAAATCGCCATACTGGGAAAAACTGGGGGGTAGGAGATGTCCATCCAAGTTTTTTAACCTTCCCATGTAGTAATTAAACAGGTCCAACTATAAAATTCAGCCTACGCAAGTTTGCACACAGAAGTGCTGTCAGCTGCAGGACTAAATATAGAATAACTCTTGCAAAGCAAAGGTTTATTATTATTTATACATTCGCTGTTATTTCTAATTAAAATGCTGAATAATTAAAATTTACCTGGGAGTATAAGATGCCTTAGATCCTTCAAGGCAATAAATGTTGATTTGATAACTTTTATTTCAAGCACTTCATGAACTGCCCAACGCTCATTGGGCACATGCTGTAACTATCGAGTCATGTCGGACAGCCGCTATAAAATCTTTTGCAGATGTATATCCCAATGTTTACATTAAGTCCCAATGTCAGTGTTAAAGAAGTGATATTTAATGTAAATGTTAAACATGCTATTAAACATTTTAAATATATTTCAAATCCTATAATTTTAATATTGGTTTTAGTTACCCACGCTTTAAAAAAATATAATTAGTCTACGTAGTATTTGGATAATGAATTTTGTGTTTTTGCGAATTTCCCCTACAGGGAAGAAGCTATTACCTTAGGTCTCATGATAAGACCTAAGCCCGAGACCATGATAACTTTTCGTTTTGTGGCCACCAGAAGCAAAAAACACCATTCGTTCGAATTTGTATATATATATATATATATATTATTTGTTAAGATCTTACTAAAATAAACAGTATCAAAAAAGTAGTTATTATTCACAATAAAATCGTGAACACTTATTCAAGAATAAAACATTATAAATAACTATGATTGGTTTAAAGTTTCAAAAACAATATTGTGGTTTTTAAATAGTTATAAAATTATACAATAGTATAAAATGATAGGTAATGTAATATTAAAAAATGATGATGATATTTAAAAATTGAACTTTTTCTAGCAACCCCTAACCTTTGAGCAACCCCTAGCATTTGAATAATCTGTAACAGTCATAAGGTTATACCTATAGAAAGATTCTTCATATAAAGTTGCAAATATAAGTCTTTGACTTAATATATTAACTTAATTTTTTAAGCTAGTGGTGTCAGCAGAAATATAATAAAATATTTAAAATACATTACTGAAAGTACATATTTACGGTTTTTAAGATATTTAGCTTTAAAAACAATAGACAAAGTAGTTGATAGACCAAGTTTTAAAAATGGTTCAAAGTAGACATTTGATACTTCTTAAAAAATATTTCTTAATAATGGTAATTCATTTACCAAGTTTGAAGTTCATACCTTAGGAGGCCCATTAGATATAATTAAATATGTAAAACGCACAGACACACAGACGGAAAACTAAGTACTTTAGGACCTATATTTTTATGAACAATTTTCTTATTTTCACCTCTACAATCACAGACTGAAATATTTTACCATAATTTCCAGACACTCTGTATAAAAGTGTTAGGTAAAATTGTTAATGTTTTTTAATTATTACAGCATAAAATTTAAATTGACTGAACCGCCTGGTTTATTTTCTGAGTTATTTTGTCATTAATAATATTATGATTTAAAATATGAACTATTTAAAAGCAGTTTATTGTTTGAAAAACAATATTAATAATTATGTGTAGCAAGAAAAACTTGAATAATTATAACGCAGAAAACATTGAAGAAACCACCATAAAAAACATACAGGCAAGAATTGTCTGGTTTAGTAGAAGGTAATCTTACTCTTAATGTTTTAAATTATTCTATAACTTTTTCCCTCTTTTAAAATTGGAAATAACACGTTGGATTACTACCAACAGCAAAGTAAAAAACAGTTTTAAGTTTTTACATCAAGTGTCCAGCAACTGGGCTGGGTACATGGTGTAAAAGAAAAAATTACATCAAGTGACCATCGAGCGTTGAGCACTTCATGAAGTGCCCAGTTTTTTTGGTCACATTCTGTAATTTTTGATGAAACCGTTCAATTACACTTTGTGCCCAGGCGAGCTGGGCACTTCATGAAGTGCCCGGTCAGCGCTGGACACTTCATGAAGTGCCCAATTACAGCAAGTGGCTACGACATATATTTGAACAAAAATTATAGTTAACCAATTTAAACGTACTAAGTTAGAATAAACTCAATACTGTATTAATTTTTTTATTTTATTCTTTTCACGCTGTTTTTACAGAATTCTTTACATTTATAAAATGTTTTGGATTTGAATACGTAACTCAACATTTTCTACGGTATTTAATTTAAGAAAATACTAAATAAATAATTGAATTTATTTAAAATTATTAAATCTCTCTATATGAAACCAGATAACGTTATTGGTATTCATATTTTTGGCTTGGATCGTCTTTATGCCAATTAAAGTAGGTAAATGCGTTTTCAGGACATTATTAATAATAACATTTTTAACAAGATAAATTAAAAAAAATTAAAATAAATATTTCCTGCGCAAAAAGCAATATTGATTGTCAAGTCGGCAAATACGATTACTATAACGTCACCCACGCTTTCTGTTGCTCTTAGGTACCAGAGGCGATATTGACATTTACTTTCCGTGAGGCCTCGAGAAAACGCAAGGAAAAGTTGTGTGACAGGTTTGTTTTTTCCTGAGTTCCTCACTAAAAAATGAATAATTTTTTTTAGGTTTATGAATTTGTTTTTTTTTGCACTTGAATCACATTTTATAAGTATATTTCATATTCATATAACAATAGTGAAAAGTGGGATATTACAAATTTAAGACCATACGATTGAAGTACGAGATTTAGCGAGCACTTTATACGGTCGTGAATATGTAATGACCCACTTTTAGTTGTGTTTTGAACTATACTTTACGTTATATAGCTGATGAAACAATAACAAATATTTGTTTGTTTGTATCGGAAAAAATATAAGAAATAATATCTTTCATTATTAGTACCGGAAATGGCATTTTCCGCTGCGCGCTCAAGTTTACACATTGTTTCACGTGCGAGGCAAAGGCAAGCGTACGAGACGAAGCCGAGCACGGGGATAATTGGAAAAAGAGCCGGAAAATCACTTTTGGTGCAAGTTATGAACGATACTTCTCATCACAACGTAAAAACATACACGTACAAAAAAGAGACATCAGGAAAAAGAAAAACTGTTATATTACTGAATTAAAATTTAATTTATTAGGAATTCGGAGAACTTTTAAACACGCAATTAGCTAATAACACAGCAACACTAGCGTAGGCCTATTCCTGTTAGCATTTAGATTGTTAATAAGTGTTTGTTTGTTTTTTTCTTGTTGTGTATGCATCCTTAGCCAGAAGTAGATTGGAATATGGTTGTGTTATATGGGATCCTTCACATAAAATTTACTGTCAAAAACTTGAAGTTTTACAGAATAACTTTCTACGCTATTTATATTTTAGAACTTTTAATCGGGGTGCCCCAAAAGATTTTCCTACAAGTATCCTTTGAGGTATGTTTCACTTTCAAAAGCTCTCAGATAGAAGAACAGTATTTTTGATGCAGTTTTTACATAAATTGTTGAACAATAGAATTGATAGTATGCATCTTTTAAATAAATTAAATTTTCATGTTCCCAGAAGTAATTTAAGACTTTCTAAATTTTTTGTCATTCCTTGTTGCAATACTGAAAGTCATTTAAATTTTCCTTTCTTGAAAATGTTAAGAATTTATAATAGTAATCATACCAACTTAGATTGTTTTGCAGATACATATAGTTTATTTACCAAAAAAGTTTAGCCTATATTTTTAATTACTTATAAATTTTCATATTCTGTGTTATAGTAATAACGTGCCATCGTAATCTTCATTTCTACTTTTATTGTGACCAGCATTTTTGTCAAAACTTTTTTAAATTTTTTTCTTTTTTTCTTTTTTAATTAATTTAAACGACTGCCACTGTTAATTTATTTATATATTTTGTCCAATCTTTTTCTTGATATATTTATTTATTAATAGTATACATTTTTTGTCATGACAGCTGTTTTAGGATTACCCTGTAGCTCTCTTTTGTATTTTGAATTGTTATGCAATTATTGTAATGCATGTGTTTATTGAATAAATAAATAAATAAATAAATAAAAATAAATAAACAGTAAAAAGTGCTCATTTAAATTGTAAAAATAATTTATAAAGAAACATCAGTGGGCGTAGCGGACAAATAGAAAACTAACTGAGAGCAAGGGAGAGAAAATTTAGAGAAAGGGAAAAATCAGCTGATTGTTTTTCCCTTGCTCTAAATAAGAGCTTGGGAAACGATTATTTTCGTTAATATCAGCTGTCTTCCAAAATAGCTACTTTTGGTACAGAGTGGTGAACAAATAAACATTACTTTTGTGAAGTAAAAATTTGTTGCACAATAAACAACGTAATGATGAATTTTTGCATGTTATAAACACATTAAAAAAGCAGATGATTTCACAGCAGTGTAACGAAAATATACTTTACATATACCTGCCATAATACAAAATTAAATGAGATTTGTTTATTTTTTAAAGAGAAGTACATGTAGGTATCTCAAAACAGATAATTACACTATTGGATTATTATTTACAATATTAATTAATACGTGGGATGAATATGTATGTGAAATAGTTGCTGCTAAGTAGACACCCACAAGGAGATCTCTCCCTCGTCAGCAGCCTGAATAAGCGATTTTGAATCACCAATGGCCCGACCACGTCGGTAGAGGATTGTTGAATGATTTAGGGTACAGTAAGATTTACAAGTACGAAGAGTGGCGTTTTCTGATGCACAATCAAGTTCACTTCAAGACATTGCTGTGCAGCACAGGGATTATTGGAGTAAGCAATGACAAAGCACTTCTGGTAACAGGTTTAAACTTTCTTTCATCACGATGAAAAATACGCAATTAAGCACACTTTTGTTAACATTTACATAGTTACATTGTCAAAGTTGGTGATGGTGATTTTATATTTTGATTTGGATTTTTGCCGACATTTGCCATCACTGATTAGTAAAAAACAAGTTTCACGACGTTTCGGGATCTGGAATCTGATCGCGTCTTCAGGTGGAAGAAAACCTAAAACATAACAAGATTAGTAAAACATAGCCAGGAAAACCTGACCAAAAACACAGCTAAATAGAGAACTGTAAAAGCAGTCACAAAAACACTTTTTTGTCCAGGTTTTCCTGGCTATGTGTTACTAATCTTGATATGTTCTAGGTTTTCTTCCACCTGAAGACGGGATCAGATTCCAGATCCCGAAACGTCGGGAAACTTGTTTTTTACTAATCAGTGATGGCAAATGTCCGCAAAAATCCAAATCAAAATACATTGTCATACCGAACAATCAGATAATTTAAACTGCAAAAATACATTGTAAAGAAACGTCAGTGTGTGTAGTGGGCATTAGGCAAATGGGATAGTAATTGGGTGCAAGGTAAAATGAGCTGATCGTTTTTCTATTGCTCTTAATAAGGACTTTGGAAAACTATAATTTTACTTGACATCAGCTGTCATCGAACATGGCCAATAGACAGAGTGATGCCGTGGGTCTTAGTACTTTAATACTTTTCCAAAAGGAGGACATTCCTTAGATTTATTTTTGGCCAAGAGCTAAAAAACGAAAACAATAGAAACGAAATATTATTGATTGTATCACATTTTGATATTGTATCACATTATCACATTATAATTACGAAAACACAATCAAAACTTTTCAGATAAAACATTGTACAATTCCTTTCATTGTATATTTTCATAAGCCTCCAACTCAGCTGATTACATACAACAATACACTGAATTAGAACAAATTGTTTAATTATCAAGGCAATTAAGTATAATGATTGAGTGTAAGGTAAGCTGTTGTACATTTGTCATGTCTGTCTGCAAATGCGTATTTTTTCATCACTAAACGAGGGGCAAAAAATAAAACAACAAAAGCTTGAGAGGGTTCTGACGTAATCCTTCATCTCTCTAAATAGTTTTTATCCTTTAATACCCTTGAATCACTTTTTATTCATCCATATTTTTGAATTAGTGATGCATTAGACCATGAAGATTTTTATTGATGAGACATTTCACAACGTTATTTATGGAACACACATAATTTATTCGATGTTTTTAAATACTCAAAGTATTATTCTTAAACATTTGTAGCCAGTTACTCAAATTAAAATTATGATAAAAATATTAAGGAGGTTTTTACCCTTAATTTAACGCCAGCCTAAGTAGCCGTTTTTGCATTCAGGTAAGAGTTACTCAATTCAGCTAAATGTGTTGAAGGACGTACCTGTTATCTTTATCTATTAAAGCTCCCTAAAGCACATAGCTAGGTGGCTCCCTAAACTCCCTAAACCTCACTTAAGCTCCCTAAACCAATAAACAGTACGTCTCATCACTAGAGCCTAAAGTTCTCCCTGGGTAATACGTGCTCTAGGGTAGTCAGTCATTTAAACAAACCTAGCTTACAATGTGCCGATGTTTCGCTTGCTCGTATTTAAAATTCGCCTTAGAGTAAAATACTTATTTTCTCAAATCAAAACAACGCAAAAACATAAGCACTATTAATTAACACTGTTTCCAGACCATGATCAGTGAACAAAGTAAATTACAGTTGCACAACTAATAAATGGACCTAAGCCGTTATCAGCGGGTGCAATCACTTTTCAAAACTTTTGCAATCACTTTGCGGGTGCAATCACTGAATAATTATTAATTAATTATATTTTCAATCTTAAAGATGAAATGAAACATAATTGATGGAAACAATTTTGTTAACAAGCCAAACATGCTTCGTAAAGTTGCATTATAATTATATGTAACTTTCATAAACGTTTATTTATGTAAAGTATTATAAATATACGAAAACATAAATAGGTACCGGGTTTCTAAAGTCCTGGTAACATTTTATAATAGCTATTTTCTCATGGATGTTGTTTTGATAAACATGTGTTTTATTTACTATTTTGAAGCTTATTTTATTAAGTTTTATCTAGGACAGTTGCAAACCAATGTTTTTATTGATGCTTGTGACGCCACAGTAGAAATTAAATTTTCGTCTTCATTGTAAAAAGGGTTACGAAATTAGGTAAAATATTTGGGTTTTAAACTTTTATGAACCGAATACACCAATGACGGCTGTAAACAAGGAAAATCCAATCATGAATTGGTAAAAGGATTACAGCTGAATTTCTCAACTAATGCAGCCTTTACTCAGGCCGTTCACCCTTTTTCGATAATGATGACTGTGTTTTTGAATAAATGACAAGGGGTTTCGACAAATCCAATTAAACTCATTTGACCCTCGTATGATAGGATTGAATTCCTCATGTTGTCCTTCTAAAGCGATTTTGATCATATACTATTGATGCGTTTTATTAATGAACCCACCAGAAAGGCTTTAAATCACTTCGTAGCTCTTTTGACTATTTCGACAGTAATTTAAACTTAACTACGGCATCGCAAGCAACATAATAAACAAAGTACTGTCTGTTCCTGAGATATCTTTATAAAATAGGCTTTGAAATTAAATACGTAAAACATGTACATCCAAGCCACTTCTGCGATAAATAAGCTTATTAAATGTTCTCAAGACCTGAGGAACACCCGGTATATTACGGGCAGAAAATACGGGGGGGGGGGGGGGGTACATAAAAGCCCTTTCCTAAAACAAACTATTTCTATTTCCTTTTATGATTCTAGAAATTCGGTTTAAGTACTTACCAAGTAAACTATAACATATTGGAATTAATTGCAATATATAACACAGTGTAAGAAGTATGGTACTAAAAAAATGTATACAACAAAAGATTTTGATCTAAGATTTTTTTCGCAATTTACTGTGTAACCTGTTTTGAAGGGTTTCAAAAAATTAATAAAATGTAATAAAAGGGACTGGATACACTTACTAAGTTCCTTTTCGATTTTCCTTTTCTTGAAGGTCCTAAATATACTATAAATGTATTTCCTCAAGAGCTTCTTAAACCAGGGCTTTAGTTAATTTGGGTTTCCTCTACAGTCATTAAATTAATATACAGTGAACCTTATTTTTCATAGTCCGTAGTTAGTAAGTAACGTTGAAACTTGAAATGTCTTATTCTAAAAAAGGTCTGTCCTTTTTTATTTACTTGACTTAAGTAGTCTCTATAATAAATGTAACAATAAAACTGTTACACTTGTTAAACAAAAAAAGGGTTTTGCTATGAATTGTATAAGCTGCGCCAATTACAGCAGCAGCAGAGAATTGTATGTCGCAAATGGCGGACATGAATGCAACGTGTGCTTGTATGGACCTTGTCACGTGGTGTACCTGGTCAATGGAAGTGACCGCTCAGCCGTTAGCAATTAGCAAGTTGGCATTGTCTACGCTCATTTACTGCAATTGCCTATGGGTTAAAATGATATACTTTAAATCAAACAAACTGTTATGGTTATAGCAGTTTGTTTTTCGTTCGCTCACGAAAAATCTAAAAGTTTATTACTTGTTTCTACCTTAAAATTTAGTTCCTCTTACAAACAATGGCTTATGATTAGGGTAGCATAAAGGATTCAAAGTTGCTTTTTTAATATAGTGAGAGTTACTAATTCCCCCAAATAGGCGTGATGATTTTTATGTTTTCACGCAAAACGTCGGGACAGTTTTGTGTGATCCGGTATTTGTGTGCGTGTGTGACCATTTTTAACAACTTGTCGAGGATCAGCACATCATTAAATTAAAGTGGGTGTTGCCCAATAATTTCAATTAATAATGAAATTATGTTGTAAAGATAAAAAGGGCAGCTAAAAAAACCTAAGTCAAATTACGTAAATTTAAATGTAGTTTTATGGACTTACTAAATTAGCTTTAACAGAGAAGGTATGAATATTTCTCTCTCATGGAGAGGATAAGAGAGGAGTGTATGTGGGACGATGAATGGCAAAGTAGGGTGCTAATTGTCTCTGTAAATCCAGTTTATTTCGCGATAAATTGTTTAATTTATGAGGTAAACGTCAGTTACATTCTTGGAGAACAAAACATCACGTTGCGATCAAAGCTTATTTTCGTTATATCGCTGCGTAAACGGTAGTTTTCATTACATTTGTTGCTAAAGAAGCTCTTTTTCGCCCCAGGGAGGAAAATAATTAGCTGATGGAGAGCTATCGATTGCATCGAGAGTGGTTGTTGGTTATTATTATCGATTGTAATTCATTGTTGTGTTCAATTGTGGTTGCATTGTTGTCAGGTTAATCGATTTGTAAAACTCGCTCATTTCACCAGTCGATAGTTCAATGCGTTCGATACATCGATAGTTGTTCATAGTTGTAAGTAGTCTAGGTAGTCTAGCCTAACACAAATTAAACAGACAATCAACAATGCTGTTTGTTTTAAATAGCTAGAACAAGGTGAAAGCCTCTTTGGGAGACCTCTTTCAAGTAAACAAGTTGTAACATTTTGGTTTTCTTAAGTAGTTAGCGTGTTATATTAAGCGATATAGGGAAAAATTTACGAGTTCATCACACGGGCCTAAAGGTGCTTATAGTTACTCTATAATTTTTCGATTTCGGCTTACAGCCTCGCTCGTAAAACTTGACCTCGTTCGAAATGCGTCACTTTAGGCCCTAGTTATGAAATATGCAGTTTTTTACTAAACATTGATAAAAAATTGCAATTTTTAAATTTAGAAATATTCTTTTCGTGGATATATTTGTAGAACAAAATCTACTGGTTTAAACATGATCATATTCATTTTTTTACTAATGTTAATTTAAATAGTTGTATAATATTCAATCATAAGCCTAAAAAATGTGGGCTATTGCAGTACAAATAGTGATAATTTGAACACGAACAGATCATGTTTAAAATTTCGTGATTCCCTCAAACCACGTGTTTACTGGGTAATATGGGAACTTGAGGTTGGGGGGGTTACAACAACATCATTATCCAGCAGTTTGACGTGCCGTTGAATAACACGATCGAAGGAGTATTTACCATTGTTATAAACTACAATTTGACTAAAATTTAAACAAACGGAAATGTATAGTTCAATTTTAGTCAAGCAGTAGTAAGCTATTTTATGTGACATTTTTCTGATACTATTTGAATACTTGTAACTGTTTTTCTGGAAACTTTAGAGAGTAATGTATACATTATTCGTTTGATTACGTTACATCGTATACAACAAAACGACGATTTTAAACAACGTATAAATTTCGCACATCCCACGCCCTTACAAGACACAGGACTCATTTTAAGACATGTTAGTCAAAGTACAGAATAACGTTGTAGACGAAGGTAAATTGAGGAGAATAACCTAGTTTTCTTGTACTGGTAAACAGAGTTAAATTGCGTTGGATGTTTGAAGTTGGACTTCAACAATTGAATCCCCTTTTTCTGGAAATTATTCTGTATTTTCCCATAGAACCCCCCAAGTTGACAAGGAACTGCATGAAGTAAAAATAAATATATGAATCCTTCAAAAATCAGTAGTATTCAAACATTTTTGCTTGCTTAATATTTCAGTGTTTCTATGCCGTTTTTTTATTTTTTGTTTAGTACCATAACAAGGCTGACTTCGTACTTTGAATATTCTCATTGGACACAAAAAGTATTGCTCTTAGTACATTTCTTTAAATTATTTCCTTAGTACCTTTGTTAGTTCCTCAAACTGAAACCAGTTTCTGTTTTATTAATAACAAACCAGCTGCAAAACATTTCAGAATTCGTTTGCATTAGACGTTGGCCAAAGCACAATGTATGGTTCGGCTAAACAAATATGTTTCTCAACCGAAGAGCCGCCCACACCAGAAAGCAAAGACTAACGAACGTGTTTAATTTCCGTACCTTCCGTTGTAATTTAATATTTGATTACATATCTGTGGACGTTACTCCCCCAGTGTTACACTACCAAATAATCTTTCATAAATTGTTAAATCAACGACAAGATCACTGAGAGCTCAATCACTGAAACATCAAATCACTGACAGCTCAAATCGCTGAAAGGTTAGCAGCCTACAGTACTCGCATCAAAATTGGTATCTTTGGTCTATTTTAACAAAAATTAATCCGTTTAAAGAATATGTTAAAGATTTATTTTGCAATATATTCATATTAATTAATTATGTTCAAGAAATTAATTTAAGTTTTATTTGAACCAAACCTCTTACTGAGATACAATACGTATAAATTAATGCGTTCATTCCGCTTTTTTCGTTTCATATTTTATAGGTTCCAAATAACATAATCAAAATTAGATTATCGGTGAGTCTTTGTTGTATCAGGTTAATTTTAGAATGTTTAATTGTTTTGTTTATGTAACACAAAAATATAAAAACAAATTTCCTAAGCCCAAAATCATTGTAGTTTGAAATTTTTTAACACATTTTTATGAGTAGTTACTCAGTTAATATTGATATAAAAAAAGAAAATCAATATATTTTCAAACAAACTCGAATGAATACGGTACCTTAATTCATCATATGCATTAAATTAAAAATTTTCTGTAATACGTTCAGAAATGCTAATGTTGGGCTAAATATGGTGTAGTAACTGTAAAAAATTAAAACTCCTCAGCTATTCGTGTCAAACGTAAGAAAAACTGCATTATTTTTGGAAAAGAAATTAAATTACTTAGCTTTATTTTCTCTTGACAACGATGCGAGATAAGACCAATGACTATATACAATTTGTAACTTACAGGACGCTCTGCACCCCTTTAAAATAAACAATTTAGTATACTTACTAAAGGTAGTATATATCTTTTATTACATGGTTAGCGAAGCCTTCGTTCTTTCCAATAAAGAAAAATTGAAACTAATTATAACATCATCTCCCGGTGGTATTTTATAAATGGTCGTTGTATTAATATCCTCACAAAACATGTTCCCAACTTATTTTGGAAACTTTTAATTATATCTTTGAAGCTTTGAAAAGTATTGTTATCAAAGTAATAACTCTTGCCCTGAGAAGTAACAGTGACACTGTTGCTGCGTGGGCGAGTGTAGCGTCAACGGTATTCATCGGCGGAGAGCAACCTTTAGGGTACTGTCAATCAGCTTTGCACTAATAACATGTTTGTGGTTCGAACTTTGTTCTTCATAAAATTTCAATATGTTCTTTAATATGTTGCAATATGTTCTGCAATAAACAAGTAAAATAATGAAGATCATTGAATATTTCAATCGAACCCATAGAAAAAAGAATATTACTGGCCGTTGGTTAACGATTAGATTTAAACAGTTTATAAAAGGGACGCATTGATAAAATTTAAATTTTTTTAGTATAATTTTAATATTTGATTTTCTGCTTTTCCAATACAGTTGCTAGAGTTGTTATATTTTTGTATGCTCCTCCCTGTTTTAAACTGACCTAACCGTTGTTGGTCTAATATGTAAAGTTCAGGTCTCATGAACCTTCGTAAAGTTGTACCAAGCACATGAAGTTTTATAAATTTTTAGGTCGATAGATTAGATCATCTATATCTATTGATCTAATATAGATTATCATTAGATAATCTATATTAGATCAATATAGATCACATGACTGTACCAACATTTGTCACGATCGGACGATATTTACGAGAGTAATCGTGCTTACAGACACTGAAAAAATGAAATTTCTATTTCACATATAAAACAATGTTAAATTATGGAACAAATCGTGATTTGTGCAGGTAAAAATGCGTTTTCACGATAAATTCACTTCATATCCAGGAAGTACACATAAAAACAATCAATTAATAAAAATATTAATTTGATTACTGAGGTTACCCTAAACGGATATTTTTGTCCATTCTGTTAAAAAAAACGGTAATAGCTTATTTAATAGGCCAATAAAATTAAGATTGTGCCTGGACAAAATTCCCGGAAAGCTGGAAATCGTTTTAATCTTTCCGTTTTACATCCAAGTATATGAATTCGAAGTTTGTCCCATTTTTCCTGGTGTGCTTCCGACCTGGGACCACAAAAATATCAGAGTTTTGGGCCATTTTTTATTCTTTTGCAAATAAGTAAAAAACCGTTTATTCTACATAAAAAGTTTAAATACATGAATTGTAGAGGACAAAACTCTGCGTTTATTGAGTACCTTCTGATAAAGATACTTTGAATAGTAATTGATTTATGGTAAGTTAAATAAAGGGTTTTGGCGAATTCCTCTTTTAGGGAAAGAGCTATTACTGTAGGTCTCATGGTAAGACCTAAGCCCGAGACCATAATAACTTTTAGTTTTGGGGCCCTCAGAAGCTAAAAACACCATTCGTTCGAATTTTCATAAATATATATACCTATATATACGTATATAAATATATATATCTATATATTTGTTAGCTCGATAACTCTCGTAAAAATGGTCCAATCTTCTTGAAATTCGGCACAGACTTGTAAAGTAGTAATTATTTTGACGAGTTGAAAATTCAGCCAGATCGGACCATCGGAAGGGGGAGTTATGGGTAATAAATCCCTAAAAATGGAGTTTTTCGGGTTTTTCATGTAGAAAAATCGAAATAATCTGATGTTGGTTTATACCATTGGACTCAGCTCGAAAAAACAAATAAATTAGTATTTTGAATCATTACTCTATGTCCATTGGTTCCCGAGATACTGAAAGTGGTAAACACAGTACGTTGTCCCAATGTTAACCTTATGGGAAATAAATAAAATTGTACATCTCGCTTATTCCTCAACATATCCTAATAAAACTTGGTATATGGCTTCATCTAGTTAAGGTCTAATTGATTATGGCATAAAATCTACAAATTTATATAATCCTGAGGCAGCAAACCTACGTACTCACTTTTCCAATGTTAACCTTATGGGAAATCAATACAATTGTATAGTCTGCTTATTTCCCAATATAAATTAATAAAACTAGTTATATGGCTTTATCTAGTTAAGGTCCACTTGATTATAGTCTAAAATCACCAATTTTATAGATTCCTGAGGCAGAAAACCTGCGTACTCATCTCCACAATACCATGTTATTCTTATGGAAAATATGTTTGCATGCTTATTTACGGACATAATTTGATTTTATTTGGTACGAGGCTGTATCCAAAACACTTATTTGAGAATTTTGAATCCGTTGAGTATGCAGGTCTGCTGCGACAGGGGTATTTTTCATGTTTTATCATCAATTGTGAAAACTTGTAAGATTTTTATGTTTTAATTTCGTTTTCTGGTATTATTGGCATCACTGTATTCAACATAATAACATGGTATAAGTGAGTATGCAGGTTTCCTACAAGGAAAATGTAAAAATAGCAGATTTTAGAGTATTATCCAAAATATCCTAACTATATTGAGCCACATGGTACTGAGTTTCAACGAGATAAAATTCTGAGAAACAAACAAGCTACACACGTTTATTTTTCTCCCAAAGGTCAACATTGTGGAGATGAGTACGAAGGTTTGCTGCCTCATGAATCTATAAAATTGGTGATTTTAGACTATATTCAAGTGGGCCTTAACTAGATAAAGCCACATAACTAGTTTTATTAAGATATATTGGGAAATAAGCAGACTATACAATTTTATTGATTTCCCATAAGGTTAACATTGGAAAAGTGAGTACGTAGGTTTGCTGCCTCAGGATTATATAAATTTGTAGATTTTATACCATAATCAATTAGACCTTAACTAGATGAAGCCATATACCAAGTTTTATTAGGATATGTTGAGGAATAAGCGAGATGTACAATTTTATTTATTTCCCATAAGGTTAACATTGGGACAACGTACTGTGTTTACCACTTTCAGTATCTCGGGAACCAATGGACATAGAGCAATGATTCAAAATACTAATTTATTTGTTTTTTCGAGCTGAGTCCAATGGTATAAACCAAAATCAGATTATTTCGATTTTTCTACATGAAAAATCCGAAAAACTCCATTTTTAGGGATTTATTACCCATAACTCCCCCTTCCGATGGTCCGATCTGGCTGAATTTTCAACTCGTCAAAATAATTACTACTTTACAAGTCTGTGCCGAATTTCAAGAAGATTGGACCATTTTTCGAGAGTTATCGAGCTAACAAATATATAGATATATATATTTATATACGTATATATAGGTATATATATATATATATTTATGAAAATTCGAACGAATGGTGTTTTTAGCTTCTGAGGGCCCCAAAACTAAAAGTTATTATGGTCTCGGGCCTAGGTCTTACAATGAGACCTACAGTAATAGCTCTTTCCCTAAAAGAGGAATTCGCCAAAACCCTTTATTTAACTTACCATAAATCAATTACTATTCAAAGTATCTTTATCAGAAGGTACTCAATAAACGCAGAATTTTGTCCTCTACAATTCATGTATTTAAACTTTTTATGTAGAATAAACGGTTTTTTACTTATTTGCAAAAGAATAAAAAATGGCCCAAAACTTTGATATTTTTGTGGTCCCAGGTCGGAAGCACACCAGGAAAAATGGGACAAACTTCGAATTCATATACTTGGATGTAAAACGGAAAGATTAAAATGATTTCCAGCTTTCCGGGAATTTTGTCCAGGCATGACCAATTTTTGATCTAATTTTACTGGCCTATAAATGGGAATTCCTAATAATAATTTTCATCACTAGGAGCGAGAGTGGCTCTTTTTGGTTCAAGATTGTAATTTACAGGCGAGGCGCAGCCGAGCTTGGAAAACCAAGGAGACACTTTTGCTCCGTGTGATGAACAAATATTTTCATCATTATGTATCAATAACCATTTAATCGTTAAAAATTAGACTACATAATTTTGAGGTTATCCAAAATAGTCATCGTCATTTACACATCTGTTAGTTGTTTACAAACACAAGTTAAGAAATCGTACAACCTTTCAAACGTAACATAAACAAATTTTGACATTAGAGATCGGCAAAATTTACCATATGTTTTTTCAGTACTCCTATTCGAAGTGATCCAAAAACGATCATTTTGCGTACGATTTAGAGAGCTAAAAAAGGCTGTTTTCCGGACAGTATGATGAAAAAGTATTATTATCCGTCTGTCCCACAATAATGTTGAACTATCTCTTCTTGTGAACATAACATTGACTTTAAATAGCTGTCATCCGTGCACTCTGTTGGTGTCTGCTGTAACAACTAGGTACTGTTGAATTACTCGCTCAGTAAATCTAGTACATTGTGGATGAGGGTAAGTAAACGTTACAACGGGGATGGGATCTCCGTAAGCAAAATCGTTGCCATTTACGTAAGATTAATGATGAGGAGTCTACTATTTTAATAGCTGGTTACCTCTAGCTTCAACAGATACAGCTTCAAAACTCCTAAATTTATCATTCTCCCTGAATTTGGAGGTAGTTGGCAACACTTTGTCCTATTTGTGTAAACTTTTTTGTCCCCTATTCTATAATTCTATGTAGAATACTCCCAAAAGAGCTTTCTCACTATTGCACAACTCAAGTTCGTGCCTGTTATAAGATCAGAAAACCTGTTAAATTGTATAGATTTTGTTTTTGAGAGTGACTTATTGAACCGGTATAGGTTTGGTGTGGGGTTACATTTCTTGATAAAAGGGCTTAATGAATTGGACTAGGGTACAAATGAGGAGGCATTATAATATTTAGCTCACGTTTTTATTCAAACATACAAACATGTATCTTACTTCTTCAAAAATAAATATTATAACCGAAAGATCTTTGAAGCCATTTCATTTTACACAATAGAAAAAAAGAAATCACATTAATGTAAATTATTTTCCAGCAAAATATAAAAAAAACCTGCATAACAAAGTACGTAACGAAATATTATAAACAGACAAGCCTTTTTTTACCATTGACAGCAAAGTACTAAATTATAAACAATAAGGAGTAAACAAGTTTGTGTCCTATGAAATATTTTTAAATTTCAAAAACAATTAAAATTTAAATTTCACAGCCTTTAACCGTAATTAGTTTTAATATTCTTTATTAGTTTCTTAATACTCTTTCAAAATCTAAACTCTATGCCTACATATTGGTATTCAGTTTAGTTTCTTTTGCGTGTCATTAACACAATTTAACGATAAATAAACCCGAAATTGTTAATAGCCCAAATGTTAATCGCCGATGTTAAGGCGATTAATTTTATGTCACAACTTTGGTGAGCTTACTTCAAATACAGGGTTTTGTCTAATCATGATTTAAATATTTTATAAAGTTAACTTATTTTTTAACATTCTCCACTTTTGATTCTTAACATCTCATCTCTTGTAAGCTATTTCTCCTTGTAACATTTTTAAATGCTCTAGCATTAGAATACCATGAAGGCACATATTATCTCACTTAATTAATGCTAAAGGTGAATTACTATTTTCCATAAGCATAAGAGTTAACAACATTCAATTTTTTATTCATAGTAGGCTGATTAAATGAAAAAAAATTTAATCTTGATTGAAATTCATTATCATGCCTTTGTGTGAAAGCTTTATATTTACAAAATACGATCATAAAAATACTTAGTCGAAAAAATGTTCAATGATTTTTGATTTCACAATATATTATTTTTAGTTATTAACGACATATTTTAGTGAATATAATTTACTTACCTTTTGTATAGTATAGTTGCGATAAACACATTACTATTGTATTAAAGAACATTACTTCGGAGAAGGCTCCAAAGGTTATTGCGGTGTTTTTATGAGGGCTCCATAACCTCAAGATAAATGGTTGAATAAATGTGTTTATTTAATGTTAATAACATAATACAGTATGTCTTAATACGTAATATTATGAAAGCTGTGTTATTACGATTTTTTTTTATTCAAGTGTACTAGTTCCCTTATACATTTATTGTTAAAATTTCCATTGTGTTTAATTAGTTAATTTTTGTAAGCTTTTAACAGATTAGAAAATTGTCTTATTTATGATTGAAAATCGTATACTCCAAATTTCTAATTGTTGAATTTTATTTTGTAAATCTATGAGAAATTTAAAATTTAAAAGTCTAGCTTCTGAGTAGAAAAACTGTTGTTTGTTAAGTTTAGGAATATTTGTTTTATTTATTGAAGAATGTTTGAAGGTTTCGGAGTATTTTTCACAAACATCAAACAACAAGTATGTTTAAGAGTTATTTGCCTATTTTTAACTGTAAAGGCCAAAATCAATGGATCTTAAAATGTTTTTTAGATGTTGGAGTCAACGATATGACGGGATTTGCGGTATATTGTACGAAACACCTCATAAAAATGGTTACTGTCTTTGGTTTCGAAACGTTTCCAGTCAAATGTTTTGATACTGATCAAATAAAATAACTATTTTAGGAGTAAAAAAAAGTACAAATAAAAAAGTACAAGTACAGTTCGTTCATTATATCTCCGGCTATGGCTAAGTCAGCTGGTTGCTTGGCGCCGGGGGGTGGAGGGGGTACTTTTCTGGAAACTTTGTTCGAAAGCCCCTGCTTGTCAAACGTTGTGTTTACCAATATCATATGTCAAAAATATCATTTGATACGGTTAGTAGCGTTGAAGTCATAGCTGGAGATATAATGCGCAAACTGTACGGAACCAATTTTGAGGAAACTGCGTTTTAACTATTTTTCACGTTAGTATTGTTTTCAGATTTTTTAAACCCTAGTTTACATAAATATATATTGCCTTAACAAACCTTTGAGTTCGCATTTTCAGCGCCTTTATTTATTAAAAAAAATAACAGGCACACTTTGACACGGAAAGTTCCAACTCCTCCGGTTTCAGTCGCAGCACTTCACTAGTCCCCGGTACTGGCTCTCTTAGGCGCTGGAGGTGCTTGGCCCTTTTGAAGGCTAATGTTTCTCAAAAGAACTATGAAGAACACTATGCTCACCATCTGCAACAAGATAAAAGTAACAATCCCAAAAATAATAACATGCATACGTTTTATATATATGTTAACTGTTTGCAGGTTCTACGAAAGATTTAGTTATTTTATGAACTATACTATTTTGCTGCAATAAAGTGTTACCAAAAATTACAATTTTATTACAATAGTTGATTGCTCTACAATTTTTAAGAGCTACATTGTTGTTACATTTTGACGGTTAGAGAACTTCCCTTGAACGAAACACAAAATATGAAATGCGTAAACCTCTGGCATTAAAAATACCATCACACTTCATAAATACACAATGTAAATGAACTGAAAACGATTAAATCTGCTACAGAACACTGAGAAACAACAATTGTAAAATGATTACAATCATGTGCTACAATATATTTTATTCGTTACAGACGTACTTGCACATCCATTCTGAGGCATAGCTTCATTTGTATTTCATTTAAATGTTTTCTTCAACAAACTCTGCAAAAAATCTCCAGAGTCTGAGGTACTGTGTTCATTGTTAGCCACTTTATAAAAACCTAAACAATATTTAATAACACGGGATTCCATGTTTTACATGTAGATAAATACTCCGAAACATTATTTTAATTTTGATTAAATAATTTACTGTTCAAATTAGAGGCTTGTTTAACAGCCCCTCTCCACTACCAGTCGCAGATATTCAGGTTTTTTTTTATAAAAAGAGAGCCATCGCTTCACTCGACCATGGTGTTGCAACGCAGCAGAATTAACTTATTGTGCACCCTCCGTTCAACAGGCCTTCACTCTCCGTCAAATTCCAAGGTCCTTAACGGACCTTGAGATCTTCTTGGCGAAGGTACCTGAACTTCACAGAGCTCCCGTATGATAAATCTGCTTAGTACCGTGGTCGGAAGTTGAACCCGGGCCGGCGGAGTGAGAACTCAGAACGCAACCAACTACGTTATAATAAGCTATAATATAACTATGATAATATAACTAGCTATAATATACTATAATATAGCTATAATATATGTTATAATATAACTATGATATAATAAGCTACGGCGCTGTCCGATATTCAGGTTGTTCATTCACATTATGTGCCTGACGCTACAATTTATACGGTTATTATTTTGATTGCCTTTTTTCTATTATTTGTATTGCCTTTTCTTTTTTTCTATCTTTTTCTATTGCCTCAAAACTATCTGCAAGATTTGAACGATAATGACAGAATGACAGGCGGTGAAATAGCCAGCAAAGTAGGGAAGGAGATTCCAACCTCATCTACTTTTATAACGAAGTACAGTTTTGCATTTTTAGCACCATGGATAGCAATAAATATCAATTTATGTTGAGTGATTCAGTGGTGATTCATTAATTCTAAGTGATCAATATTATTTCATGGTGAGCGAAGTATCTTTGTGAACCAAGAATGTATAGGCAATTTTTTTCAGTACCCGGCTGTTGTTCCTGTGACTAGAATTTGGAATAAGGCTTCGACGTCATATAAATACTTATTATGTTTAGTGGCCACTGTTGATATTTGGCAGAATATTGTGAATATACTCTAAACATGAATATCACTTTATTTATGGAACGTTGACTTGATCAATACTGATATTAAGTCTGCCTCGATCATTACCTGCAGAAGCATGAGAACTATGAGAATTAGAATAAGTATTAGGCTTTGGGAGAGGAACCACTCTTTGATAGCCTCCCAGCAACCCTGAAACATAAATAAGTGTGAAATATATAGATTAATGAGTTTGACAATGCTATATGTAGTTCAAATAATAATCATATTTTACAATTTGTGCTGCCTTAACGAACAACATTCATTTGTAAAACATAATTACCATCAGTAAATTAATTTTTATAAAAACTAAATGGATCATTTAATAATGGCTTGGTAGCATAAATGTACGATGCAATATATACTTTTAAAACAAAATATTATAAAAAGGAAAAACTACATTCGACCCAACAGGATAAAAAAATAAACATTTGAGTCGTGGGTAATGACCACGTAATAGAGGAAAAGCCAGCTTATACGCTCATATTAATTTTTAATGAACCCAACAAACCAGTTAAATTCTCACAAAGACTCTGAGGACAACTCATATTGAGTTAGTGCAAAGTTATTCTCCTTGTAGCTGTGAAACCCATTTGAGAGTTGTACAAGGTAGCTTGTAGTGGTGCAACCCCTCGACAGTAGCACAAACGAATCTGATGCAAATTTATCTTACAAGGAGCAAACGTTCACCTAATAGAGGCAAAACTCCTACCTTGGTGTAGCGCGCCTGAGGGCTTTTGCTCGGATCATAACTTTGACAAGCGTTCTCATTTTTTACTCTTGGGTTCTGCCAATCTTCTTCTACCTGTAAGAAGTAGCACAACCGTAAAATAGGCGCGTTTTATCATTATTTTTATAAGTAATGAAATTGAGCTAGCATGGACCTCCATGAAGCCATAATTCTTTTTTCAGACTTAAAATTTCTGTCTCATGCTGATAATAAAACATCGCTGATACGTAAAATCAAACATCTTTATTTAATGTCAAGCCATAAAGAAACATTACCAGTGCTTATTTAAATTACGCATGAGTATAAAAATTAATGATATGAAGAATCCTTCAAGACACGCCTTAATACTTTTACAAACGTTAATTACTAAACAAGTATTTATATATATATGAAACTTACTGTTCTTCAGTGAGTAGTGTGAAACAATTATATTAGCAACTCCTGTTGGAATACGATAAGAATTCAATTCCTCAATATTTATCGTGCTTAAAATGAAGGTCCGTGTGCGAAAATATTTTGAATAGGTTAGTTTATCCTATATTTGGGAAAAATGAGATTTATGAAAGAACCCAGACATATGAAACACACAGGAACACATTTAGATTATACTATACACAATATTCATATGAGTAGTTTATGTAAAGGATGTTTCAGATTTGTGTAACCAACGAAGGGTGGGATTTTTGTTATTTATCTGGATCGGTTTCTTGAATTTACATCAGAAAATGTTAGCGTGCACTATCTCCTGTTATACTTGAAGGGGTACCTTTAAAATCATTAAAAACGCTTTCATTGAAAAACATTTAATTTTTTATGATTTTAATTATCAAGCTGTGACAGGAATCATTAAAATTATAGACGTATTTGCAAGAAGACATTTTTCTATAGAATTCTACTTAGAAAAATGTGCATTTTAACATATCCAAAGTTTTTCAAAAACAAATTTTGAAAAAAAAATTTTCATATTGCTTTTAGCCTTATAGTTCGTCCAAAACTTGTCCGATTTTAATGACCAACAGCTCACATAAAAGTCGTTAAATTACTGAGTAATTTAAGACCAAAAAATGGAGCACATCTTATATAGAACCGGAGATGTAAGATAAATAATCCAAAATGTTATTCCAAGTTCGGAATGTCCATAAGAAATGTATAGGGTTGAATTTTTATTTGAGCATATATTTTTTTACGAATCCAGATTAAAACAACGGATTTCATCATTGAGTTCAGGGTAAAAATCTATTCTATAATAATGTGTCACAGCACCACCTTTACATTTGAAACAAAATATATCCGATATGGCAGAACCAAGATGACGGCCAAAAATTAGTACCCTGCCAAAATTAAGAACCAACCACCCAACCACCAGTTTTGTGTGGTGGGAAAAGCCGCCATTTTAAACGTGATTTTAGGGGGTTTCCCGTGGTCCGATTTTGGTAAACTTTGGATATGTTAAAATAAACATTTTTTTAGTAGAATTTCGTCAAAAAACGTCTTCTTGCAATTTTTGTAAGGTCATAGAGTAAACTGACTGGACTAATACAACTATCAAATAATCAAGCGTGTACTCACCGTCCCGTGGAACACGCGGGACACGACGCTGATGGGGCTGCCCGCGCGGCTGTTCTCCTGCAACATCAAACATTTCAGAAAACAAATACTTTACAATCATCTTTGCTGACTTCATAAAACTTGAAATAGTGGACCTAAGGGGCCCTTGATTATAAAACATCCATGTTATATCCACTTCCAAATTGAAAAAGAAAGTCTGCTCTTCAGTAGGCCTTGCATAATCGTTTCAATGACAGAAAAAAAGAAAGCGTTTTTTTTTTAATTTCTTATGGCTTTGCGGAAAAACTGTGTTTACTCTGTAAAGCTGCTTTACTTGTGTATGGTGAACCGAGCCTTGACCGGAAGTTCATTATTCTTCCCAGTTTATGTCATTGTCTGATTCATATCCTTTTTGCTGTTAAAATATACGATTGGACAGTTCTAGCATTACTCGATTCCACATTCACCTTTCAGTACAGGACATGGAGGTAGCTATTCTATTACTTTTTCTGGATATATTTGTTTACAAATATCCATAACAATATATTATAAAAGCATCAGCTGTTTATAACATATTTTGGCCAATACAACTGGAAATACCATATTAAATACACAGTTTATGGAAATTCTATACTGAAAGGTGAACATGGAACCGAGTATAGTTCAGTTTATACTTCATTTGTTGTTACTTTTCTGTCAGTTTTGCAGTTCATATGACCACATTTAAAACATTTTCAACTTTTAATACACTTTCTACGCAATTAGAGTTTCACTGGCGGTATCACATGTTTAGAACCCGTTTCTAAGCTATAAATTAGCCAGTTCCAGTCCAAAGAGCCTCTTGGGAGCCCTTTTTGAGATAACTGTGCAGGCAAGCAACCATTCATTGCTCATATACGGGTAGAGGATGGAGAAATATTTTACTTTAAGAGCGTCTCGCTCTTCCCTTTGATCTAAGCCGTAAAGGGAAGTGGTATATGATCCAAGGCTAATATATGTAAGAATTTGCGACTTAAAGTTGAAATGAAACTAAAATCAATATCATAAACGGTATTTTAAAAATATTACTGTAATGTTTATGATTAAATATAAAATTTTCCAAATGTCACATTCACAGAAAGTAAATGTTGTTCTCATTAAACCATATACTCGATCAGACTCAAATTTCGATGAACATTCCCATGTACAATTAACACTTGACATAAATTGAAAAAGGAAATTGATTTGATAGTTTTCTTTATTAAAATGGTGTCAAAGGTTCAAGATAGAAAAAGAGAATAAGGTAGTGTATGTCGGCGGGATGGCTTGGCGCCGCATCAAAGGAGCAATATCGCGCCGCTGCTGTCAATATCAGGTACCTGGTCGACAGATTAATATAGATTGGCCCAGTTTTGTGGCCATCTCTAAACGGCCGATGTCCCGATTTAACCTATAATGACCTGTTTTTTGCGGTCTTGAATATTTTACCTACACAACATTAACTGGAAAAACTCCGAGCGATTTATCTAACCTTAGAGAAAAATATCTTCCGCTGCAACACTTATATGGCCTCAACCATTCAGTTACCTCTAGCTAATAATTGCTAGTAATTCCTTATATATTTTTAAGCTGTTAGAAACTAAACTCTTGTAATGGTTTTGAGTTTTCACCCCTAACGGTCTCTTTGTTAATGTAATAACGAATGACTTTATAAAATCAAATTCACTTAATGTCAAAAAATCACTGGTCATCAAAATAGTGCTTTACTGTGGTATCACACTAGTCACAGCTGCTAAAAAACGCTATCGACAACCATTAGTAACGATTATTACTGTCATTCGGAAGCAACCGTTACCTCTTGGGTGAGTCTGGCGCAGCAGGTAACAGGCACGTTCCTCGGCTCGCTGCTCAGCCCGGAGTCATTGTACCACCGAGTCAAGCTGTACTCTTGGTGCCCCTCCACCCCGCAGCAGTTGAACTGGAACCACAACCACCATGTGGGGAGACATTTTAAAACTACTTAAACGTATATAAATTCACATAAAACCCCATTTAATAAAAGTGTTGACATCATAAAGATATGGGTTATTTAATTTGTGGCCCAGTCGGTGATACAGTATATTCTCGCTTGGTTTCGTAGTTATTAAAACAAATCGTTTTGTAAGTATAGTCAGTGGCCAAGCATATCCTAGCTTTATAAGAAAGTGCAACTGAAATGAAGTTTAATCGATTGGTAGGCTTCCTCAATATATGTCACATGACCTTTTTCCCAATGAATTGTTCCACAATATAGTTACAAAATGGTAGGTTTAACATTCTGCATGAAAATCAGCAGTTTTTCGTTCACTAAACAGAACGACAAAAACGTACTTTTTATACTACTGTAATGTAAAAAAGTCAGATGTGAATCTTTTTAGTGCGCTTACCTCAAATATTATTGTTGCACTCATTTAAGTAAGTTGAAATCGCTGTTCGCAAAGTGAAAGGTGTTGTTTGTAAACAACATAAATTTAAACAGTTTAAATTGCTTTGTATCCTCAAAACCCAACTTATGGTAAGAATTTCAACTACTAAAAGCTCATTTTTTGCAGTACGATAAAAAACGTTGTTCAGCACAATAAGCAAAACTGTCTTTTATGCTTAATCGTTTTTAAACACGATTGTGCCCCTAAAACCAATTTTGTTCCTTTTGTAATGAAAACTACTATTTCATCACAAGGACCAAAAATACACTTTTGATATCACACATTCTTTTATCATATTTCGGAAATAAGCTTTTAGTCGTTTAAATTCTTGTTTCAAGTTGGTTTGTAAGGTTAACTTGGAAAAATGTAATTTATAAAGTTTACATTTCTGTTGCTTACTAAAAAACTCTTTTCACTTGCGAACAGCGATTTCAGCATTAACAAATGAATGAAGCAATAATGTTCCAGAGTATTGCTTGAAAATATCAAGCTTCCTTTTTTCTATTAGAACTAAAAAGTGAAATTTTGTGGACGATTTAGAGAAAAAACGGCTGTTTTTGTGCAGAATGATAAAAAGTACAATGAGTGAAGACAGCACAATCCGTCTTCTGTTTTGTCTACTTAATGCTACAGTTAATAGAACATGCAAACCTTCCACGCAAAACCAAAGGAGTATGTGTTAGGTCAAAGAATAATTAGTTACATGGAGGATGAAATATGATTATGGTGGTATGAACATTAGAGATGAATTATTACCAAGTGCTTCTGCTTTTCATTAATATTTTAGTATGACAATATAATAATTTAGTGCTTCATTAGTTAGAAAAGGTTGAGATAACGAAAGGCATTGATAACAAAGGTGGCCTAGGCTCTCAAAGACTTGATTTGCTACACAATAATGAAGATATTCTATAATGAGGTTTTTGTAAATTAAGTTTTTGTTCTGTAATGATTTTAATTAGTCATTTTTGTTCTAATTTCCGTTTCAGTATCTGACGACGGGAAAAGTTTATTTTCCTATAAGGAATCCAAAATATGTCTCGACGTAGTTTCGAAAAACATTAATTTAATTTTAGCTTTTTTTATAAGCGTACTTTATGATAGTTCAAAATGTAAATTAAAACCTCATTTCATACTTTTACTCTCTCTTTGTACTTGTAGTCCTACTATTACATTAATTTAATTTATCGTGAACCACGTAATATGCAAGACCCGTCATAAAAATTCGTTAATAGTTCCCGTCCTTCACGAGTGTCAGATCGGGATTAGTATAGTAAATAATAATAGTATCTGTGTTTTTATCTGTAATATTTATAAGATTTAACATGGAAATATAAATTTAAATAAACAGTTGATTGTAAAAAAAAAGAAAAGCTGCTGAGTGGCTACACCGATATTAATATAAACAAAAGTTGAATGCCCAAGGAACGGAGCCCGAATGGATTTAACAACCAGAAATGGAACAGAAACATTCTCTGGGGCATAAACAACCTCTAAAAGTTCCATATGGTTTGGTTCGAAGGTTTGGTAATGTATGACGGACAAACAGACAAAAAAATACAGAAGATATATATGGGATTATACATAATATTTGTTTTCGAACGCCAACGCCTCCATATCAATGGGAATAATGTCACATTTTTAAATATTGATTATGTAAAATGTCTAATTATGATTTCTTTTGAGCTTCCACTCTATTTTTCTTGACTTCACCTTTAAAAAACACCTTGCTACAATAATATAACCGTTTATTGAGCCTGTATAGAATTTAACAAAATTTAACACTATAATAATTAAACAGTATTTAACTAACTTCGAATAGTTGACACCAAGTCTTTTTTGAAGAGTATCTGAAAATATGAATGTTGTTACACTGAACGTAGGGGTGTATAGGGGCTCCCACGTGGAGGTGCGGGGGAGCTTGACGTCACAGGTCACGTGTATCACAGGTCCCCTTCCCAGATTTATTTGGTCCCCCCACCCACGAGACGTCATGCTCCTCCGCTCCTCCACGCGGTTGGATCCCCTACACACCCCTACTACTGAAATACGTCAAAATGAGAATCTACCGTGTACTGTGCGTAGTCCAGCGACAGCGTGAAGACGTTGTTGCCGTGGGAGTTGATCTTGTCGTTGTTCTGGTGGCCGTAGTCGGTCCTGAGCTGTTCGCTGAGTTTGCCCTGCAGGTCGATCAGCATGGTGCTGCGGGAACTGGCGACCACAACCACCGCCACGAACTCGATCAGTTCCAGGGTGACCATTATTGTAAGGTACTGTGCAAAAAAACAAAAACAAAAAAGATTATCCAAATCAGAAATATTTTTTATTGATATCCGAGTCATTTACAAATTAAAGACTCTTAACTAGTTTTTTCACACTTCAAAGCTAGAATGTAGCAAAGCTATTGAGGGAATTTCCTATCTGGTCCTGCCGAGTGATATAGCAAAGTAAAGAGAAGATAACGATCATGAAAATTATCTTGTCTTAGGATCAAATGGAGAGTTAGAGCATCTAAATGAGAGTTCATTGTAAGCTGACACAGGTGCGCTGCATTCCCAAGGTCAATTTGGAAGGCCCTCTTTTGAAAATTGGAGTTTTCATGAATAACAAACATGAATAACCACACCTATGATGTTCAGGAAATTTTAACAATAATTTTCATTTTTAATCTGTATGCTTAACCTTCTGTCTAGTTAATCTTTATAATAAACCATTATCAAATAGAGCTGATCCAATTTCATTACTAATTCGTGAATAAAAGCGTATGAAAGATAAACATTGTTTTCTTATCATTCAATAAACTTTAGAGGATACGAATTTAGTTGCTAACGTTGGGTGCTAGGCCACACGTATGCAAGCTTACGTACCGTGGTGATGAGCCAAGGCTTTGAGTGCAGAGTGCAACAGCCCATAAAGACCAGGCCGATCATCCCACACCCGATGAGAAACAGAGTGTAGGAAATGATGACGATGAAGTGCTTGGTCTGGCCCTCCGAGGTGACCAGGGTCAGGAGGTGAGCCTTGGAGGCATCCAGGAGCACCCAGAACCCCAGTAGGATGAGGCAGGAGCCCGTCACCTGGCAACAGAATGGACACTACAAGTTTCTTCGTTTTTTACACGTCAACTACCGGTCACCATGAGGCAATTAGCAAATAAACATTAAAAAATATCAATAGATTGCTGAAGCCTTGACACCTTGTATTATAAAATTAAAAACTTACCAAATGGTAGTACAGCCTTTAGATGTCAAATATTTTGTACTTTTTGAGACCGGTTTCGGTTCTATGACAAAAAAAATTTTGTTAACATTCCGACAATCATGAAAGTGTGCTCCAGTTTTAATATTATGGATTAATATGACTTGCATGACTGAAGATGGTTCGTCATAGAACCGAAACCGGTCTCAAAAAGTACAAAATAATTGACATCTAAAGGCTGTACTACCATTTGGTAAGTTTTTAATTTTATAATAAAAAATAGGTTTATATCAGATCAGTCTACAGCTTTCTTCAGATCCAAGTAGACTACTGGTTTCAGAAAATCGTAGTTTCCATCTTCAGGTCGATTTCAATAAAGTATCAAACTTGAATATGAGTCCGTTGTGCCATAATTATTAAAACAAACACAACACATTTTTACACGAACGAAAAAACCTTTATTTACAAAAGTGGTCTTTTAACTTTTAACGTGTGTCGGCCGGTGGGTGAACGGGTACTTAATGAAATCGACCTGAGGATGTGAATGATTTTCCGAAACCGGTGGTCTGCTGTTTGGATCTGAAGAAAGCTGTTGACTGAGGTAAAATAATCCTGTTTTTTATTTTTCAGTATCAGTTTTATATACCTTTGATACCTTTAGTAACTTTTAAGACCGGGACGTAGCTTTGGAGGCTATCTCAATATGAATAAATTAATTAGGCTGTACGGCGATCTAAGGACATTAAGGTTCCGTAGCGGCGATATATACTGTACTTAGGCTAGAGGTGACTAGTGAGCACAAAATATCTTGTTTTGTGCTCGCTGGAGGTGACCGGTCAAGATGGAGAAGCCATGATGGAACAGTCACCTCTCGCTGGGATCGAACCAGCGGCGTTTGACATATTCGGCCAGCGCTTTACCTCTGAGCTATCACCTCGGATTTTTGTCTGAAATTTTGGTTGCCACTGAGGATTGAAGGTGTTTCTAGAAAACATTAAGGGTTGTCAGACATCCCGTACAATCAGGCAGACACCCCCTCCCTTGGTGTTGGTTTTAAATTAATATAAAACGAAGGCTAGTTGTGATCTCCACAAGAAAGATTTTTTCCAGTTAAAAAGCACATCACTTGTAGCATAATAAGGGTCTTAAAGGTTAAAGCTCTCGTGGGACTCCGCATGAGCAAAACGGAAGGATTGTCTCATTGTGGCATAAAATATTCCCCTACCAATCTATCGGGGACTTCAAACATGGAGTGAAAGAAAATGTATTTTTTAATAAGTCCAAGAAACTTTCTAAAATTGTCGTATAAAGTAAGAAGATCTCACAATGATACTAAATTTTCATTAGTTTTTTTTAATTGCTCTTGAACAAATTCGCAATACAATTTTTGGTGGCTACATAAAAGTAAAGATTCTGATGAGTTTTGAAATATATATTTTACTAGGCTTTTATATAGACAAAGATTTTAAAAGCAGACCAAAAATTGTTTATTGTCATTGAGATAACTGAGATTTATGTTTTCATTATTTTTATCTGTACATTTTATATCACATTTGATGAAAATATTTATTGATTTTTTCAAGTCATAACGTACTCGGTATACGGAAAATATTTTCGAATCATATTTGCTAAAAGCAAGGCAGTCCTGACTATATTAAATTCCTAATAGCTTAGAGGAATTTTCCTTGTTAGGTCTAAGGTCACCAAGGATATAAACCGTACGAGTATATTATTCATTACACACATCTCAACATTCTAAATTCTAAATGTTTAAATTAATAAATGAACAGCAAATATATCATATTAAAACGTTGCCTATTGTATGTAGTATATTGTTTTATATTTTTTTATAATTATTATTATTTTATAATTTTTTTTATAATCCCAAAGAACAGTAAACCTGGATAATTTACATAGTGTTATCTTACATAAAATACTTGTTTCAACTATAAAGACCATTGTAAACTTTTATACGAGTAAATTTTAAAATTTATATATGTTTTATCAACTGAATCGTGTTGATAACCATTTGGCTCTTTAACTTAAATAAATAAAGATATTGTTTTAGATGTTTTGACTCGCCTTTTACAGATTGGATCAACAACATTTTAATGCAACTATGATTTACCAATTCCACAGTCTCGAGGAAAATGAACAGTACGTATAATTAAGAAAATAAGAAAATTAGCGTAAAAAGGTCCTATAAAGATAAAAGTAACTCTTTTTTAAAAGTCCATGGCAAATTAGGTGTCATTATTATTTGCAATTAATAAACTTACCCAAAATAGGAAATTGAAGAAAAATACGATCCCTCTCGAACACGTTGGTGTAGTACAAAGGGTCATTCTTTTCCTAGAAAAAAAAAACCAACAAACGTAGCGTATGTTATAGTGACATCTTACACACAATTAGTGTATGTTGCATTTAGCTTTATACACACAAATTTGGTGGATTCAAATTGAGAAATAAAATCACATGAACCCTGAAGGTACTTAAAACACAGCTTATAAATTTATTTTTGACATTGTTACTTTGAGAAAATTGTTTACGTATTCTGTATGCAACCGCTTCAAGGAGGTGTGATACACGCTCATGAATAATAATACAAAATTATTAATCCAATTAACTGATCAAAGAATAGTGCCTAGTCCATCCAAAGGAGGAATTAATTTGATTTACTAAACAAAAATATTTACGAAGACATTTGTTTATTTTTTACTTTATCCCTGAAAACGACGTAGAGGTAAACTGTTGAGTTGAAACTGCGTCAAACTCTTGTTTAACAGGATTTTTAAAACAACAGTATATTGACTTCTCTAAGTCATTGCTCTCGTCACACCTTCTCTCTGTTTTATTTTAATTTATAATTATTACTATGGTTAACAATAAGTCTAATTTATATTTTACTGACTGAGGGGCTTATTCGGTTTGTTTTGTTGTGCTGAATGCCTGTGAATTGTTTTCATTGGCCTTAATAATTTTTATGTATCCCAAAATAAAATAATATAGTGGAGTCGAATCCGGGGATCTTGGGGGAAATAATCCTTCACCGATAAAATAAAGTTTTGGGTTGCGTTTTTAATGTGTGTGTCTTTACGCACGACAACTCGCGTAAAAGTGGTCCGATCTCAATGAAATTTGCCACAGACACGTAAAGTAGTATTATTCTACGAAAACAATTCACAAGATATTCAGCACCTAAAACAAACAGAACAAATTTAATGCAAGAAATTCAAAGAAGTACCTTGCAACACATGTTCGGGAATTTGATGGAAAGAGCATAACTTTTTACAAATACCAATGACGGACTGTTTCAGCACATAATGTTAACTAAATGTGATCAAACTTGAATAATAGGTTGTATAAAATGTAAAGAACAATAAAACAATACTCATTACATATTTATATACGTACTATTCAATCTTAAAAATGGGTTTCGTTTAAAAAAAACCCTGTATTTCACGTTACTGAGAACTGAGAAAAATTAATTCCATCATTAGACACGTAAAGATTAGGAAAATGGGTTTGCCTATAAATTGACAGGTTAATCTTTTAGTATGACAAATGTGACGATAAATAAAAGAATATGTTTTTACGTACTGTAAGATAAGATCTCTTACTGATAATTTTGCATTTTTGAGTAAAATGAATTGTTAAAATGTTTTATAACGATAGCTTGCACTATTTATCTTAATCCAGAGTATATTGTTTTGTAATTTAAAGTTATTCATTTTAATTAATGATGTATTATTTAAATTTATTATTTCGTAAAACAACTATTTATCACATTTATTGAAAAAACATATTACAAGAAACATGAGAGATAGAAAAAATGAAATAAATGGGAAGTGAGAGTGGAGGAAGCCGGCAGTGGAGGGAGAGAAGCGTTAATTCCTCTCAGAGAGTTCTCTCTCTGTTTTCATCGAACAAAACTGCTCTTAGATATTCCGGCAACGTCAGTCCATTCCCCTGTGAGAACTGTTGATACGCCGGAGAGGAGAGCTCTTATTTTCATTAAACGCTCATTTTATTTAATTTCAGGAGTAAATTTAATTTTTACGTAGATTACATTAGTGTTTAAATATTTTATTTATCCCTGTTTGCTTGTTTAAAGGCTACTATAATGCTATCCATCAAAGGCTATTATAATTCCCAACGCAAAACAAAAACCGTTCACGTTAAAATTAAGATGTATCTAGTAAGAGATAAATATAATAAAAATATGTTAATTAATAAAAAATCATTGCTGGCTTATGATTTTCTAAAAGAACTGTTAACGTGTAAAATTTTACAGATCAGAATAACTACTACTGATTCGAGGAGAACATTTAGAATAATTGATTGCAACTAGATATATATAAAATACGGACAACTAACACACCCCCAAAAGAGATCAAACAATTAAAAAGTAGAATAGATACATAACACACTCACACAACCAAACCTTTTCACACTCACACACGTCGTGTACGCCAATATCTCATTCAAACCCTAACCACGGCTCTAATTACTAAAGTCTGTATTTTGAAGTAATTAGTGCTTGTGAAATATTAGTTCTACTTACTGTTCCAACCATCAGAGTTTTACGTGTAAACAGTTTTTTTGTAAGTTAATAAAAAAATGTTTGACGAGATAAAACAAGGTAAACAAACCTCACAAATAAAAAATTCTAAAACTTGCTGCAAAATAAAAACAAAGCAATACAACGAATAAAAAACCTAAATAATATGAGGAGACCCAACAAGAGCTCTTTTTACAAGAGAGGATCATTAGAGGCGGCTTCTTCACCCTAAAAGGCTTGAAATAAAGCACATTCCTTCCCTTCCAATTAAAATTCCAAGTGACCTCTTCATAATGCTTAAGCCACGTTGCATTTTCCGTCTTAAATCTCTCAAAGATTAACTTTTTTGACATAATGTGTGTTCATAGTTATATTTTTATTAAATAAAACTCAGTGACAATGTGTGAGTAAGTCACGTTAGTTAGAGTCTTAGGTAAATGTAAATAGTATGCTCTCATGTCTAATTTCAAAAAATCAAAAAAGTTTTGAAGCTCATGATTGTTATTTAAATACTGCTGTGAATCACCTCAATAGATTACAGACTTATCTGATGTACTCTCTTTATGGATGCAGGAGAATGCCTCATGAGAAAATCTTAAAAAATACTCCTTAAGTTTGAAGAAGGTATTAGCCTAATTGAATGATAGTCCTAACTGATAGTCCGACCCTAAGCCGACCCTAACTTGAACATTATATAGGCCTAATACTTTATCCTTTGTACTTTTCTTGAAATAGCGACCCACCCAGGTAGGTATTTTAAGCCAAGTATGAATGACAGATGAGTGAAGGATGATTGTGACGCGATCTTAATGCTAACAACTTGATCCATGTGTATTGTTGAACATTATAGACTTAATTTAATCAGTAGTTTTTCATTAATTATTCCCTCCTTGCCGTTTTACCACTATATTGTATAAAAAATCCTTATAAATCATGCATTAGATTGTATTGGTATGTTTTATTACTAGTCTCTAAGGTGACCTTTTGTGGGATAAGGTCGCACTTTATGACCTAAGAGAATCCCATCTAAAGAAGGTTGTGTGAGATGCAATTTAAAACCCCACCAAAGTAGATCCAATTGGATCATGCAGCAGAGACATAGTCTTGGTTAGTTTTCAGTATAATGTTTTAGTAAAAAAATGTTTTTACTAAAAAAATTATAGCACGTTGTATTATAATTACATTAATATAGAGATAACACATAAAATAATGGAAATACTCTGTTGTGTTGATTCAGGATTGTCGTTATACAAAATAAAATAATAAATTATTGGAATGTACTTTCAAAAAATCAAATTATATTTCGTCCCTCTTTTTAAAACAGTAAATTTTATATAAATATGGAGTAAATTTTAAAATATTTAATTTTATAACTATTGTTATGTATTAATGGTTTAATCCCCTCATAGGTTCGGTTATAACAATAATTCCTTGAACATTTAAAGATTTAAACTAAAAAGCGCAGTTAAATTTAAATATGATCAATCATGTTACATATGTTACAAATCATCTCATATGTTACAAAGTGATAATGTATTTTACGATGATATTCAAAGTATGCATTACATTGAAAAATGTTCATTAGCAGCACACGGCTACTCATTTTAATTCTCTCTAAAAGACATTCCTTGTTTTCAGGTATGCCCAGTGTTGTAACAAACTGGAAATAAAGCCTAATTACTTTTTTGTGTGTTATGCGATACTATCCAGGTTATTTAAATGTACTTCAAACGTGATATTACTCCTTATATATACAGTATTCGGCTTGAAGTTGTTGTTTTGCGTGGGACGTGGTGGCATCGTTAAAATGTTATACAGCCAAGAGGGAAGTTTTTACTCTCTGATATTTCTTTTGTTTAAGAAATAAGATACTTTTTACTTTGTATAAGGTTTTGAGTGTTTTAACAATTATTCCTTATGTTAAAGATCGACAATGTATTTTCAAGATCGTGTTCTTTGCATACACTGCATGACAATTATAATGAAAATATCTGCTACTTTATTTAACATGTTAGGGGAAAAATTATTATTTACACAATGTTCTGAGTTTGGAAATAAATAAATAAAATCACTTTTTTATCCTTCAATATCTTTTTATCGCATATTATGAAAAACACAATGGAGGTTTTACCTGTATACCCTGTACATAGTTAGGTTCAATCGGAAGACAATTGAGTTTATATTAGAGTTAGAATGGATTAAAAGTTTTTTTTAATCCTATGAAGTGAGCTGCTCGTATAACATCTTTTATAAAACCCTTCCTCATCAAAAGCTTAATGTTAATTTTCGAACAAGTAAAGCCACTTAAAGAAAATCTGGAGTTTTGTAACCTCACGTCAACCCAAATCAGGTTCACCTAAGAATATTAAGTACTTTTATTCTAATATCTAATCAAATTTTATATCTAATGAAATTTCACTTATGTAATTTAAAACCATACAACCAATTTGGCGTTTAATAGTTTTAATTGCTTTTAATCGCTGTCAACTATATAGAAATTAATAAATGTAAGGGAATTTAATTAAAGTTTTCCAAATAGGAGGAACAAGCTTAGAGTGTAAATTGTAATGGTTTTAGTCTTCTCGTTCGTTGCAAATCCGATTATACTAAAATTTACAAAATTGCTTATAGTCATTTATTAGTTTAGTTAATAATGGAGGAAAGTACCCTATAATGTTGTAGGTTTTAATAGAGTTTGACAGTTCATGAACCACTTTTTTCTTTAGGTACTGAGATATTCTACTTGATCTCTACTTGCCGTTTTGAATGATGTTTAAGAATTTACGAAATGTAACACATCTGAAAGGGTCCATGTTTCTTACTATCGTTGGTGCTGTAATTTGTTATTTTTTTGCATAAATCTATTGAGCTGACACTAACAATATTTAATTACTCACATTTTTTATGAAAAATCTCATCGTTAACAACACATTTGACTTTTTTGATTTAGCCATAAAAAAATATTTTAGGAAAACAACCAAATGTTAAAACACTGCTTGAAAATATAATTATAATGTGCAATCGCATTATTTTTGTGCTACTACGATATCTCAAATATTTTTAGTTCAATTGTTAAATGTGTATTTCTGATTATCGTTATAAAATCTATAAATCAATAAAAGTTATAAAAGCTTTTGTAATATTTAACTTGAGGTGAGTCCTTAAAATTGATAATTTAGAATGCCTATTCCTTCACAAAAACATAGTACTCCTTTTATAAAATAATTTTCTACTGTCTTTTAATTTTAGATACTTGTAAAAAACGCCCAACTAAACCAACGATTTGTTTCAGTGGTTTGTTACTGAGCGAGATAAATGAACGTAAGCGATGTCCTAAACCGAAACGCTTTCGCATCCATCCATAACAGACATGTCTCTCATATACAGGACATGAACATCCATGGTAAACCTGATTGAAGGCCTGAATAATAATATGCTTTACGTATATTTAGTTTGTTTTATTTTAGCGAATTTCCTTAAAGGAATAAGCTATTACCGTAGGTCTCATGGTAAGACCTAAGCCCGAGACCATGTTAACTTTTCATTTTGGGGCCCCCAGAAGCAAAAAACACTATTCGTTTGAATTTATATATATATATATATATATATATATATATATATATATATATATATGTCTGTTAACACGATAGCGGCCGTAAATATAGTCCGATCTTAATGAAATTTGGTACAGACGTGTAAAGTGGTAATCACTCGGACGAGTTCGTGAACCAGCCCGATCGGACCACCGGAAGGGTGGGTAAAGGGGGGTAAACCCCCCCAAAAATGGGTTTTTTGAGTTTTTTGCATAGAAAATTAAAAAGTATCCAATTTTTGCTAGCATTATTGAATTCAGCTAAAAAAAACAAACAATTTAGTATTTGAATCACTGCTCTATGTCCATTGGTTTCCGAGATATTGAAAGTGGTAAGTGGTACGTTGTCCCAATGTTAACCTTATGGGAAATAAAGAAAATTCTATATCTCGCTTATTTCTCAACATATCTTGATAAAACTTGGTAAATGGCTTCTTCTAGTTCAGATCAACTAAATATTTAATTAAAACCACCCAGTTTTAATATACCCGTAGCAGCAAACCTGCATACTCATTCCCCATATTATTCTTATGGAGCTTACAAAAACATGTTGAATCTCGGTATGTTGGATTGAAATATGTTGTTTTGCATTTGAAATTCGCTGAGTATGCAGGTCTGCTGAAACGGGTGTATTTTTGTTTATTTAGAGAAGTTGATCAACGTTAAACGGTTTAAATGTTGGTCTTGAGAAAAACACATTTTGAGAAAGGCAGTTGTAAATGAGAAAAGTTCTCTACTACGGGTCATTCTAGTAGAGATTTATTTTAATAAATCATGTTTATATTTCTTAATATTTAATGTATTTGTTATTATATATTAAAATAATAATATTCAAAGAATTTTTTCGTTACCTTGTTGTAAAAAACGTATAAATGATGTATTTTAAATAAGAATTGGAAATATACATGGCTAATAGTTAAAAGAGTTAGTGTTATTTTGTTTTCACTTTAAGTGACTACGAGATTTTTAATCTCCATTCTGACACTACATATTAATAAGGACCATTAAATTAAAAACTCTACTGAGGTTTGAATTAAATACCACTTTTATAATCTAATAAGAACTTTTAATTTTGTAAAAAAAGTAACTTTTAGTTAAGTCTAGCGATTCAGTAAATTAAGTTGCTGGTTTTAATAACATAGATATCTGAAATATTTTTATATTATACTTTTCTTACAAAAGGTAAGAAATATCTTATTTTCACTAAAAAATGATATAGAGGAAACTACGTACTTAAAGAACCAACATTGACAAACTAATACTCATCGTGGCCAGCGTTCTTTTCCTCTATTCCTTTTTGCAAAATAAAATTCCTTAATATTTAGAATTTCAGGCGAAGCGGTGTATATAATGTACAATCTAACGGTAAAAGTACCGAAGTGCAAAGTTCTTACTCCTGAAAATTCTTTATCAGTTCAATTTATTGGTGTAACAGCTTATTTGCAGCATCGTTGAACATCCAAGGGTAAGAGGGTTACTTGGAAAAGAATTATTGTTAAGGTTAATAGTAATAGCGTGAACTAGCGTAGAGATTTATTTATTCTTTTTAAGCAGTGTAACATTGCTTTGTGGACTCGAAATATATATAACCCTTAGTATGTGGTTAAAGCCATGATTTCGTGATAATAATAACTCAGTTTTAGTTTAGTGAGACAGCTGATGGGCATTTGTATAAGAAAAGAAAAAGTCAATTAAAAATGTTAGTTATAACATTAAATTAATAATTAAGGATATAATTTTTGAAATTGCAAAGAACAAAGCCCAATATTTGCTTTAATTGAATAGGTTGTATTCTGACTTACTTGTATTGAACGAAGAGAAGGAAAAAGGACGAAAACGCTGGTTGTACCAGTTTAATCACAATTCCTTTATTTCGTTATAAATTTGTTTCCAGTTATTTATAGTGACTAAAGTGATATTTCCTATTCCGTTTATTGTACTGAACATTTAATGGATTCGTATAATTTCAAAGATAAATAATAATTTACTTTCACTTTGTAGAATTCAAATTGTTTTTATTTTGGAATATTGCGTAACACAAATTAATCTCGTTCATCGGTAATGGGATAAGTAACAAAGATTTTTATTTTAAGCTTATCCTTACAATAACAACCAAAAATACAGGTCAATTAGTAATTTCCTCGAACTTTAAAATAAACTACAAAAATGTTTTATTCGTATTATTGAAAGTAATTTCCGAAAGTAGTCAAAAGCTTTTCATACGTTTTAAAGTCATGTTATACAATATAAACCATGAGAATAACAGCTGAGAAAGTTTTTGAGACAAATGATGCAAAAAGCAAGCTGTTATTTTTTATAATGTTCCAGATATCACCTAAAACAGGAATTCAAATAATTTTATTCCTGTTGTACTGCTTTATCACTTTACGGCGATATGACAAAAGAAATTGAACAACAGAAAGAGTATCACTGATATTTTTAAAAATGTAACATGATATTGCCGTTTTAAACTTTTTTTTATAAAGGCTTTTTTAAGATTTTTATAAGTAATAAATAAATTGATGAAATATTGTTGTAAAGAAATTTCAGGGACAATTACAAATATGGCTTTATTCAAAGTCTACATTACAAAGTCTTCCCTTACAAATCATAATTAATAATTTTAATAACTTTCTTTGAAACTTCTTTAGACTCATCCAACTTAAACTATAAATAATTGAGCGAAATACATAAAATATCTTAAAAATCAAAAGATGTTAATCTCCTTATCCAATTTATGTAATTTCACTTATTACAAAAATATTTTTTCTAGAATTAGTTAATAATGATTACGTTTTGTGCAAGTATAAATTTTTAAGGGATGTATTATATATTTTTAACACCACTGACTGAACGCTTAGTTTCGAAAAAGCTAAGCTTTATCAAAACCTACATGATTAGTACATAAGTTAGCTTTGAAATTTAATTTGAATAATATCGAGGGGAAAATGTTTTCTGCCTGGGGACTGCAGATTTCTATTACCAAATAAAGCCACGTGTATCAACATGTTACCATTCACTCATCAACATATTCTCACTCATGAGAGATGAACTCTCAATAGTAGTAAACTTTCAAATGAAGCAGTTTCTTTTCATATTTTACGTTATATATTCATTGGATGAATCTAAAAAGATTGTTTTATAGGTAGATTATGAAACGTAAACAATTTTCGCGATATGTAATTTGTTTTCTCTATATTTCTAAGAATGAAAATTAAAGAATGTTAAATGGATTAATACACACAGCTTAATTTACTTCTGTCAAAAATGACTAACACTAGTTGTTTCGGCGACCGTTGTCATTTCTGCTGAAAGTGACTTCTATCTTTGGGAACTTGTTCATCTAAAACAAGTTCGAACAAACAAGTAATTCTTTGTAAACAATATCACACGTTTAACGGCGAAACCCCTTTTGGGTGTCTGGAGTGGAAACTGAGTTAGAAACTTCAAAAACCTATTCTAGGAAAATTTACAAGCAATGAATGAGGTTTCTTGGCAAACAGCCAACCTGTTATCGAGCTAATTTATTTCACACAAACCACCATTCTCTAGACAATTTAGCAGTGCAAACATCTTTTAGTGGTCTTTTAACCTGAGAAAATGTCACGTTCAAAGGCAAAAAAATAATTTTTTAGGTTATTATAGTTTGAGAATTAAAACCTGAGTTATTTCCCTTCCAACTGGTAATACTGTGTAAATGTAAAGGTTTAGAGAGTGGGTTTTGTAGGGGAAGGTTTGCAGCCAACCATTGAGCGAGTTGTATTCATCCCATCCAAGTGTCCAGCGCTGCGGCGGGAGATAGTGACGTGCATTACCTGTTTGATATTCATACTGCCCCAACTCACACGGTTTATTTTCATTTACCGCATTAAACCACAATCGCATATCGTACTTTAATTTGGATGAGCAATTTACATTTAAACCCCCTACATTTTATTTAAAGTCAATACGGCAATGCAAACCTTTTAGCGGATAAGGGAGCTATTGCAAAACTTTAGAACGATTGTAAGTATAACGCCTTAACTGTTTTCAATTATCTAGCCCGTGAATCGACAACAATTTCCTTCGAAATTAGTTTTGTAATCGCTTTACCGCAAGCAAAATTTAACGCCAGCTTTTTATCTTTCTATTTTACATATTTTACCGTAGTTCAGTAACATATGTTAACTGAATGGACCGTGAGTTGCACCCAAAAATACTGCTGAAAATAAGCTAAGTGGACTAATTCCTTGGCTGTATACAGATTCAATTGATTATAATGTTTCTTTTTATTGATTTATCTTTCCCTTTAAAAATGTGTGTATTTTCCTACCTTGAGGTGAATACATTTTATTAACATATAAAAATGTATAAATAAATATTTAGACACGAAGATGGAAAACTAGGCACCGAAACCCATGATTGTATGACAAAATATATTTGTCTTGGTATAAGACATGATCCCAACAGATTAACTGAGAGTTTGTAGCACCCCTCTATGTTTAGGTAAGTTGAAAATTTTTCCTAGGAACTCAATGATGGCTATATTTTTAAGCTAACCGGTACAGAACAAGGGTGAAAAGTACTGCCGTTTACTGGAGTCAACGGTACTGAGAAAAGTAGGCTACATCGACTCTACGATTACGCTGTCATGGAATCGATTCCCAGTGTGCTACTAACTGCGACACCGAGCTAATTTCCCTAAGTGCAATATATATATATATATATATATATATATATATATATATATATATATATATTTATTTATTTATTTATTTGTTTATAACTAGCTGTTGCCCGTGTCTTCGCTCGCAATGAAAACCATAACACACGCTGCCTAAATGAAGATGGTGCCAAAAACTGAGTATATGTTTAAACAAACTAATGATGACTTTGATTGAACTTTTATATAGTACATATGTCACCTAAGAAATAAGTTTCGCAGCACAAGTATTCGTGTCAGCTCAAAACTGACATGAAAACTATTCAATTTAATTGCTCGAATGAAATTCTATCCCAATAGTGGCGATTCTACTTTAAGTGGTCTTTTCGTTTAAGTTGTATGGATATGCACCCCCCCCCCACTCTAATCCTATTGGTCGTATTAAAGCGACAATCCGATTCCGACTCACCAGCCCCAAACATTCACAAAAAGATTTTGAATATTTCCAAGGTCCGAAACTTGCTTTTTTCTCGAACAAAATTATCCTCAAGTGGTTTATTAGTGATCCGTTTTTCATTGTGCAAATATACAAGTACCTATGAAACCGTTAAATTTAACATGAAATTTGGAGTGAACGACTTTTTTTTATTATTTCAACTTTCACCTGAACTTCTATTTGATTTTAGACTATGTGATATTTAAATAACATTATACTTATTAAATCGAATAAATTATTGCAAATTATGATGTTTCTAGTTCATATCACTTAGTAACTGCTTTCAAACAATATTAAGGAACAAGTACGTCACAAAATTGTAATACTTCAGCAAATAAAACATAAAAATATCAAATATACAATAAAAAAACTATCTTCAACTTCAATATGTAACTTAAAGTTCAATACAGTGGTTGGCAAACCAATACAGATAAAGGAGGATAAAATTGGAAAGTTTTAAGTTAAGTATACATAATTACTACTACAAATTACTAGACGTTACTACAAATAACTACTTATAAATAATTAAGGGAAGAAAGTAAGTGAAAAGAAGTAAGTAAAATCAGATATTTGAAGGCAGGTATTAATGCGAAGTGATATGTTGTCTCGGTCAGAGCTGTCTGTCGGTTGTAAATTGATTCCTCCAGCTAACGGAAATTGAAAAGGTAGAACATTCTGAGCACATATACAGCCTCACTGTGCAAATATTGCTTTTTAGTACAGTCTGCACTTACCACAAGCTGCAAATCAACTCTTGATTCTTTGTACAAAGTAGGCTGCATTAAATTCCATTTCATAAAATACTCTCTCCAAAGTTACGGGGGTTACGAGAATCAAACTAAAACTTTTTAGTTTGTCTTAAAATTGTGCAAGAACTGGGATATGTATTACTATGAATTACGCCTAGTTTTCTGAAGAACACAGAGTAAAAATACATGAAACGTAAGTGAATAATTACTGACATGCCTTTCCTGTGTAAAATATTAAAGAACTGTAAGTTTTTCTAAATTGTAAATCCACACATACTATACATTTTATTTCAAGTTTCGTATACATAAGCTGTAAGCACGATCGTTAAAACTTTCAACTTGAACAGTGTTTGCTTGTTAAAATATTGCAATTATTCTCAATATTAGAACTATGTTCAAAAACTCAGGACATGACTGTTGCTTATCTTGGCATCTTAAAAGACAAACGGCTCGAGGCAAGGAATAAATTCAGCGCTTTCCCGTCACCCTTGTGTCTCACTCCTCCACCAGCGATGTTGCGATGTTGCATATTTAACAATCACCTGAGGTTTTTGTCTCTCCAAAACTTTTCGTTCCTACCATTATATCAACAATTCTTTTGTAAATTCTTCAAAAATTGCTGAGCGTGTATTGTTTGGATTTAGGTATAATCGTGTGGGAAAAACACAAAGATTTGAATTAAAAACAATCTTGACTCCTGAGGAATTGTTTGATTTGTGATAAATGTAATGGATTCTATTTCGTTTTCGTAAATTACCATTCATTTTTACCACTGGATCGCTTAAATATTCATTTCTTAATTTCCTACATTACCAATTATTGATATTTTGGTGATTTTACTAAATAGGAGATATATTTCGAGCTCATCTCCTCCAATAACTTTAAGAATATAATGACAAGCTCATATGTTGGTGATTATGAATTTTTTCACTCATTCTTTTACTCTTGTTGTTTGTATTAGGATAATGTTATTGAATCGTTTCATTAAACACCGTTAGCAATGAAAATTGGAGAATATGAAGAATAACCTAAATGAACTTTATTCCTTGATTTGATGTTGTATTTTGTCAATTGCTTTTGTTTAAATATTGTGTTTATAACAAACCTTTTTAGAAAAATAAAATTGTTTCTTTCTTATAGAGATAATATTAGCTCGACTGGGAGGTATTATTACTACTGTATTGCTAATCTTGTTACTACTTTTCTAATGGCTACAAAACTACAAAGTAACTATGAATTAAAATGTTCAATTTGTTAAATGAAGTTATCGACTTTACCAATCGTATACTTACTTTAATTTAATTTTTTTTAAATCGCTATAAATAGATATATTATTTTTGACTTATAAATATTGTTGTTACCAATATAAACACCGCTATCTCCGTACGAAAGATATCAGAATAGCAATTACAAGTAGAGGAAACTAAATAAAATAAATTAACGTAGCCTGTGTTAATGGCGGTTAATGGCGAGGTGTTAACGTAGCGAAGCTTTAATTACCTCGCTACGTTCAAAGACTTTTTCTCTTAAAAGAATATTGAATTCTTGAAATAAAACTATTTTTATACCATACTGATGTCACGTCTGAAATGAATTCAAAACTTAAACTTACCACTGACATTATTATTTTGATGTAAGCAAAGCAAAGAAGGCTTTGTCCCAGCTCACGTTTGTTTAAAATCCTACTTTGAACTAAGTTTTGTATAGACCTGTTTAAGTAGGTAAATTTTTGTCTTGTATTTCAGTTCAAGTATTAATATTTTTTTTCTTATATTTCAGTTCAAGTTAAATTATTAATGTTGTCTCTTAAGAGGGGGTTCCAGACCGCGCGTTTTGCCACTCCTACCATAATCCCAATTTAAAATTTAAAATTCGGTATACCCTCTACCACTTAACCGAAATTGTTAGTTAATAGATCATTTGAAAAAGAAAAATATAGCTAGCGATTTTAGTGTACATAATTTTCATTGCACTTTAGGTTTGAACAAAAAAGACTAAAATTTAGATTTTTTCATATGAATTTTGCCAACGTTGATATTATGACTCTGATCACTGTCACTGCAATCGCTAGGGATTTTTTTCTTATCAAATAAGCTATAATAATATCATAAGTTTGAAAGCTTGTGAGTTTGTTTGTCATCACCGATGTAAATAAACTATGTTTGTCTTATTATGAACTATATGTTACCCGTGGTTTCGCCCTCGTTCAAAAAGGTAGTACGATATTTTCATAATAAGATTCTTCTTACATGTAAAATATTCTTATCATTTTCGATAAATAAATAATGTAGATTCAATTGGATACGTTGTTACAGCTGACTTGTATAACATGACTAGGAAATATAGTAATTACAAATAAACAAACTCAGAAACTTCCACACTTATAATATTAAGTGGGATAAACGATGTTTGTCATAAGTCAGCTGTCATAACGTATCCATCCTGGCAGACGAATATAAACAAAAAACCCAATTCCAATTGGCAGATACAAAAACAAAGTGCAGGAGCCGTATTAGGTGTTTAAAATTTTGAATGTGGGCGAAGCCATGGATAACATTTAGTAAGCAATAAATCAACCATTCTGGTTAAGCCGTTAAGGCTGTTTTTGAAAGCGGCCACCGAATTATCAAGTAAATATTGGCCTTATGGAAGGTGTAGGTAGAACGCATTCCCTGTTCATAGGTTCATGAGAGGAATCTATATATTAATACGCAAGCGATTTGGCTTTGTTTTCAACAGTTTTCTTTTTTAAAAGATTTATTATGTAATTTAGGTTATGTTATGAAGTTTTTAAAGCTCTTAAACATTGAGGTTGCCAGTTTTACAATGTAGTTTACGATATCTCATAGTGTTTTTGAAGTTATATTAACCTGAGCAAATTTTATTTGGTTTTGGTGCATTTATAATGCCACCGATAAGAAGAAGACAAACATTGATCCGACTGGTCGGAGGAGTCGGAAAGAACACGATCGCAACCGCTGGCATCACCCTCTCGATGTAAAATTTGATGCTCCTTCCAACCTCAGACCAATGAACTAAAAATGTTTTATTGCGGTGGGTTGCATTTCAAGAATGAAAAGACTGGTAGAGATAATGCGTCATTTACGCGTTTTTGCCACAAAGGAAAGTTTGCCTGTAAAGACAGCCGTTCCCTACAATATCTGTTTTGGCAATAATTATCAATAAGGTGCAGCGGCAATAATAATCCCTAAACAAAGGAAGTCATTGCTCACGGCGCCAGTGTTTGCTCTCGGTCGGCTACATGTTGCTGTAAGCAAAGCTTGATCTTTTGCCGGTGTTAGAATATAGGCCTAAATTTCAGAAAAAATAGGACTTGGGGAAATGAAGGTGTTCCCTTACTGGAAACTCCTGCGGCAGATCAAATTAACATTAAACGTTTCAGTATAGTTAAGCCATAATTTTGTCAATGAATTGACTTTGATTAAACTTTAAAAGTAAATGAGTAGGCTGATTATTCTTCATTCTTTTACTTTGTGACTTTTGCTCGATTTAGAGCTACGTGTTATCTAGTCTTTTAATAATGAGACGAAAAAAAGTTAAAAATTAATTTTAACTCTCTTAATTTGTGAAGATAACTAAAAATTAACTGTTATTACAAATCCTGTTTATAATTTACTACACCTTTGACTCCTACCCCTCTCCCCTCGCTGTTGAACACGTGTCGGGTCACTGGACAGGGTCGTCAGGACATCAACACGTCCCTCGGGGAGGCATCAAAGCCTTAATGGGTCAACTTCCTCCTAACGTTACTAAGCCAAAACTGTAACGACGCAACCATCCCTTGAGCCTACACCGTACAATAAAATGGTTTGTGAATAATACAACAGCGGCAAACATGTATCATGATAAATATCATGTTTCGTTATTTTGTATGGTGATTTATGGTGCTGATGCTGTTTATTTATTTTTATTATACTAGTTTTATTCTGCCATGTTTTTACTAAACGTGTAGAATGAAGAAGAACAATACTTCAAGTTTCAAACTTCATAATCTTAATTCTGACTTTACAGCCTTTATTTAGGTATAAATCCGATTACTATTTACGTCCACTCATTAGTGGTTTACTATGTTATTTTTCTATCTACAGTTTTATTGTCTTATATTTTCGAAAGGATCATTAATTACAGAGATTAACGAAATCAATGTAATTTTTTACGAATTCAAAATGGTATGTCAGACTAGTTTCTTATCAAAAGTTAAGTTTCATCCATTGCATTCCATTTTCATCTCATTGACAAAAACACTAATCAAAAGTTCATTTCCTCGTGTAAAAAATTTACTAATGGTTTAATACAGTTGTGTACGTTTTTTTGTCAGGATACAATCTTTTCAAAGGTAATCAAAACTTTCTTATAGTTCTTATTTTGTCATATTAAGCCCTTACAAAAACTATGTTGTTTATAAGAGAGTGTTTATAGGAAAATTACAAAAAAATGGATAACATGATTTTTTTATCTTAGAAATATCACCTATATTAAAAAATTAAATAACTGCTCTTGCGGTATTTTTAAGTTATAGAACGTAAACCATTGAAGGTTTAAAAGCCGCTGTGTTTTGTATTTTAAACTTTGTATTTAGGCTTTTTGAGTAATTTTTGTAAGTATCAAGTATTTCATTGATGAAATATTGTGGTAAAATGCTCTCAGGACAACTACATAAATGACTTTATTCGAGGCATTACGAGGACTTCCCTTACAAATCATAAGTAATCCATTTATGAACTTTCTTTATAGACCCATTCAACTTTCACCATAAATAATCGAGCGAAAGTCATAACGGTCTTGAAAATAAAAACATCGTTAACTTGCTTATCCGATTTGTGTCAATTTCGTTCGTCACTGATTTTTTTTTTTAAATTCATTAATCAAAAATACATGTTTATGCACCAATGAACAATTTATTTTAACAATATATTACCTTTCTTTAAGATTTCATAAAAGATTAATGATTTTACCTCAGCCACAAAAGAAACAACTAAGCTTTATCAAAACTTACTTTTTTATAGATAAATAAGCTCTAGAAGTTCATTTGAATATAATTAAGAATATGGAGAAAAGGTTATTTGCTGCCTCGGAGATGAAAATATTTCCTTTACAAAATAAATCTAAGCGTTGTTACTTATTCTCATATTTCCATACATGAGACGGATGAACCTGTACTAGGAATAAACTTTATTACTGGAAAATTTATTTTAGACATTTCTTTCATTGTTATAAAAATGTAGAAAACTAATGATTGGGGGCCTAAGCTGACGCGGGACCTGCACTGCCGGCACGCAACTGAGTATACCACTCAACATGTACTAATTCAATTGCTCTGAACACTAAATTGCAATGATTTTCTTTTGCAGGAGGCTTTAAAAAATATACCTACATTTAATATCAAAAATTTACAAAGTAACACACAGAAATAAATTTAAGTTTTGATTAAATTATACTTTCATCAATAACGGGTGCTATTATCATAAAGCTGTTTTTGAAATAATAAATGTTCAAAACCTTCCCTCATTAATAAACACAGACAAGTCTATCAGTTAAGCAGGGTAAGGAAGAAATCCTAGAATCAAACCCTATGCAAACGTTTGTCAATTTGCTATACAGACAGTTGAGATCCATTATATCTTTGCGTTGTAGTATTGACTAAATAAACTAAATGAACGAGTTTAAATGTATGTAGCTCATCCAAATGAAAGCACGATATACGATTGTAGTTTAATGTGGTAAATGAAAATAAACCGTGTGAGTTGGGGAAGTATGAATATCAAACAGGTAATGCAATCCACTATCTCCTGCCGCAGCGCTGGACACTTGGATGGGATGAATACAACTCGCTCAATGGTTGGCTACAAACCTTCCTCTTTAAAACCCGCTCTAGCTCTTGACTTTTATTTGCATAGTGTTACCTGTTGGAGGGATATCTCGTTAATTTTCTCTTAGCTTCAGTGACCTGAAAAAATGCAGTTCTTTTTGCCTGTACAAGGTGGTCTTGACCTAACGTTAATTTTTTACGATGATAGAGCAACACAAATATGACTCAAATCCACAATTTAAAAAAATATATTCAACACACCCACATTGAGGAATATTATTTTGTCATTTTTAATAAAAATTACATTTACTTAGGAAAATTTATTTTCTGACCTAACTTGATAAAATCCTTATAATTTGACTCTACCATTGTATTCTACATTGAATTCAAATTGAGAAGAAGAGATTTCCTCTAACCTAAAACTTAAAAATCTCTATTTATATTATTATTATTTAAAATTTATCATTTTCTAAAAGTTATAGAAAAACAAGCGTAAAAATACTTCCCATCTAGAAAAATGCTAGGGGCTGGCAATTCTGTAAAAACTACTCTAAAACCTAAGCTTACCGAAGATAAAATACAAACTTTTATTGGTTACCTTAAATACAATAAAACAGTTTAAATTACATTAACAATGTTTATAAATCAAACAAAATAGAAAAAAGCACTTTTCGACCCCTAGAATATCACTATCTTTGTTCAATAAGATTTTTCTAAACGAGTACGCACGCAGCATCTGACGTGCGGAAGGGAGTTTTAACTTCATTTTAATGTTGGCCATTAAACTCTAAGAAGCTAATAGTGAGGAGACCAGTCTAATTACTAAATTAAAGCGCTCGAAACAATGTAATTTAATTGTAGATATTTTAATACATCAAATTATCCTTATTAATGAGAAATACATGTATCTAAAACTAAAATACATCGTTCCGAGTGCTTCATAAGTAATTAGACTTTTTCCTTAATTTTAGCCTAGAGTTTAATGGCCAACATTAAAATCTTTGAAGAGCTGTAACTTCTGATTGGATTAACCTTTTGAGACGCGGTTAGCGCTGTTATGATCTACCAATTAAATATAATACAACTCAAGGTATGCTTACATTTAAGAATTTCAAGAGTTCCAGTGTGGGCCGTCCCCTCATCGTCCGAAAAACTAATAAAATACGCCAAGACATTTCTATTTGTAATAGATGTACAACTGTAATTACTATTCAAGACTTTCGCCGAACCCTGTGTAACGAATAAAATTTACAAATGACTTCAGCTTCACTAGCTAGTTCTACTTTACTCTATGCGATACTGTATTTGAATTTCATTATACATGCTGGAATAAATGACAAATTGCAAATTTTGCTGTAAAGTATTGTGTTTCTAGTCAAATACTAGGTAAAATGCGAATGATTCATTACTTTTTTCAAACTATGACACGCAAAAATTCGTTACGGCATTTTAATATTTTGGAGACTACCACCATTAATTAAGTCTACTTCAACATGAGAAGGGATATAAAATGTGAAAGTACGTATTACCTTTCAATTACTAAGTACTTAAGGGAAGAAAGTTAATGAGAGTGAGTAAGTAAAACGAGTTATTCGGAGGCAGGTATTGATTCTAAGTGGTAAGTTGTCATGGCAGAGCGGTCTCTCGTTGAGGGATTGATTCCTCTAGCTGACGGAATAGAAAAGGCAGTACATTTAGAGGACATATACTGTTTCACTGCGCAAATATTGCTTTTCAATGCAATATTTGCGCAGTGAAACAGTGTCTGCATTTAACATCAGCTTAGAACCGACCCTCAATACAATGTACATGGTAGGCTATTTCCAATTTCATTTTCTAACGTTTTATCAAACAAAATTATTATGTAGCTTTCTCAAAAACATCATGCAAGAACTACGAAATGTGTGGACTGTAAAAATCGTAGTTGACATCGTATTAAAATTTGAGATGAAAATAATTAGCACATTTTCCTTAATTTTATAAAATATTTAAAGAAATGTAACTGTTTACAAATTCTAATTCCACTCGTTTTACACATTATATTTAAGTTTCGTAATAGTAGTTTATGCAACGATTGTATTATGAATGTCTTTAAGCTACGAGTGAGATGGAGATGCAAGTTAGAAAACGTGCGAAGCGAGTGTTCTAAATATCTCACGAGTCAAAAATTTTCCCCGAAGTTAAACGAAACTCATGACTTTTACTAAAGATGTAATAGGTCAACTCAAATTTGAGGTTAGGCAAATAAGCAGACTTAACCATGAACCTTTGTGGAACAATCACCTGATGGGATAAGTCAACTCAAACATGAATCGTAATGCAACAATCAGCTGATATGCGAATTGCGTAATTGTCATTATGACACTAATTTCGTCAAATACCGCGCACCCATTAGTCTAGAACCTGTACCATAAAGTGACACCAGTTGCATTATGTTAACTTTATGCAACGGGTTTGTATTTGGTTTAAAATTGGACCTCATTATGACATTAGTTGTAACATCGATATTGGTGATTATTGCAATGGTCGTAGATAAACACGTTTTACGCACTATCGTTTAAACTTATAACTCTGAAGGTGTTTCCGAGTTAAAATATTCCAATTACTCTCAGTTTAAAACATTGTAAAAAGACTGTTGCTCATCTTGATATCTTAAAAGAAGGAATAAATTCAGTACTTTCGCCGTCTCCCCCGACCTGTGAGGAACAATCATCTGAGATTTTTTTGTTTATTCAAAACTGTTTGCTTTTACCATACATATCATTCTATCAATAATTCATAGGCACATCTTTCATAAAGAAGCCATAAGATTGGTATGAATTTAGGTCTAAACGTTGAGGTAAAAAATTGTGATATAAAACAATCTTGAATCCTGGGAAATTTTTTAAATTGTAATGATTGTAATAGGGAGTTTCATTGAAGTAAAACATGCACATAGGCTTTAAATAATACTATTAAGACAATGAGAAACTCATATATTTGGGAAGTGATTCACTTTTGTTTTATTCTTGTTGTTTGTATTAAGTAGAAAACGCAAACAGTTAAGTTTAAAAGTAAAAAATGCAATAATCTTATGTATATGATATTTATTTCATGAAATGAGAACTTATAAATGATGTAATATTTACATCATAAAGTGAAGTTAGTGACTTAACTTTAACCCATAGACTTTAATTCCACTATTGTAATCTGCATACATAGACATATAATTAAGTTTTTTGGTTCTTAAATGGGAGGAATACCAATTTAAACACCGTTATCTCAATACGAAAGCTATCATAATTGCATTTATAGGAAAATGAATAAATAGGAATATAAGTAAGTAAACAAAGTCCGTGTTAATGGATCTTAACACTTTTAGCTTTGAAAACCTTTAATTACCTTACTACGTTCAGGGAAATTTTTTCTGTCTTAAAATAATATTAAACTCTTATAAAATTTTAACCATTCCCATTAATTTATTGTAAGCAAAGCACGGAAGCTGATGTCCATGTTACATTTAAAAGGCTACTTTGGACCTGCTTATTGATGTCGCTAGATTATTGTGTTCTATTTCAAATGATCTATAAATGAACGATTTTTTTGAGTAGTTGAGGCAGTACCAAATTCAAAGTTAACATTAGCCTTATAAGGAAGAGCAGTAAAAACGCGATATTTTTTGGGGGAGGAACTGGACCCCCCTTGTAAAGAGATGCAAAAAGTAAAAAAGTTAAATTAGTTTGAAAATCAAGTTAATTTAAATAAAAATATGAATTTAATTGCTCATAGTTTTTGTTTTTGAAAAATAACTCATTCCCCCTTTACCTCTAATATAGTTATTTATATATGTGATTTTTCAATTTAAAGTTTATTAAACTGAATATTTGATAGATTTATAGATTACAACAATTAATATTGACAATTCCCTTTATTTAGAGGAAATTAAAGTAGTTTTTCAGACTAATAGCAATACAAAAATAAATTGCTATAATCACATATCCATAAAATAGCTTTTTATTTTTATCGTATCGGTTTAAAATAAAAAGGACGGATCAAAGGGTAATTGTTTTATTACAAATTAACTTGATACAAAATTAAGTTAGTTAATATTTCATTAATTAAATATTAAATTAATTAAATTGTGTTTGATAATTGTCATATACAACCTTGTCAATGGAAATAAAAACCTTTTCATAAATTTTTATTGCCATATTATTATTATTTATTACGGAAAATCCATTTTTACAAGGGTATACGACATGTTATTATACATTTTCAGATGGCTGAATAACTTATACAGTGCTGCTTACAATAGACCTATATTACGAACAAAAATTAGCCTAATGAACGAATTAGCTGAATGAATGAATGTATGGATGTTGAAACCATAATGAAACTTACAGAAACTATAATGTAAACATAGAGTTCTTCTAGGAAAATGATGACGCAATTAGTTTTTAGTTTTTTATCTTGAATGTCTTGGATATATCTTGAACTGTGGCCTACTGCATTGCCGGAACTATCAGGCGTTGTTTATTCTCAATGATTTTGGACAATAAACTGTATGAAAATAAATTTCCCAAAACATCAACTGTGTATATTGTAGAAAATTTCAATTAAGATATAAATTATCGACTGTAAGAAAATGTTAACATATCAGGATACTACGATTTCAAAAATCAGCTCAAGTGTTGTTATGGCATGATTCATTCCACTCCATCTGTTTCAGGTGTAATCGGTTCCCAGAGCTCAAGATAAAATCTCGGACGAAGTACCAGGTGTCCACAAAGTCTTGGCCTGATAAAAAAACCGCATAGTATGAAAACGAGTGACAGTGCGTAGAATAAAAATAAATTTATTTTATAACAAGCAATTTCTTAAGACTTTGTAGCTAGAGATAAACAATACACCTATAAGCGTGCGCCTCCATTGGCCTGTAGATCTTCTTGACGTTTCAGTTCGTCCCAGGTTTTAGTTAGCATATCCTGGGTTACAGACACCACAGCATTTCTGATTCTTGAGACTGAACGTAGGGCAGTTAGTTTAGTCCTTCCCACAGCCTCAGAGGCTGGCACGTTATTAAGTAATTGCACGTTATTCATGGCACGTTATTCATTCTGGCACGTTAGTCATTTAGAACGTGATCCAGTTATACTTCATCCGAGGACATAACGCATCAACTAACTCTGTCGTTAGTATTGTCATGATTACATTACGGTGGTAAAGGATAAGTGACATAATAAGAATGAAAATCATTGAAAGTATAAAAAAACACAATAATTTTGCTTTGAACTTTAAGGCTTTTTGTAATAATTTGTATAAGTAGGTAATTCATTGGTGAAATATTGTGGTAAAATTATATTCGAGAGATTACGAAATGTTCCCTTACAAATCATAAGTAATCCAATTATGAACTTTTATATAGATTTATACAATTATCACTATTAATAATCGTGCGCAAGCCTAACCGGTCTATAAAGAAATCGTTAACTTGATTACCAACTTCCAGCTACTTCGCTTATCACAAAAAGTTTTTTAAGACTTCGTCAACAATACTTATGTTTTATGTAAGTATAAACAGTATTTTAGGGATGGATATTCTCTTTTAATTGTGGAGGTAATATTGATTGTACCTCAACCATTAGGAAAAAATTAAACTTTATAACAACTTACTTATCTAGTACATAATTTAGCTTCGAGAATTAATTTTCAGAACATGGTGAAGAAGATGTTTGCTGCCTCGGGTCTGAAAAACTTTCTAGTACCAAATAAAATAACGTGTCGTTACTCATTAACAAATTCTCATTCATGAGAGAGTTGAAATTTCAATAGTAATAAAATTTCATATTGGGCAGTTTATTTGTATATTTTACATTATACAAGTAAAATTTCATATTCATATATTCATTGCACGAAGCTAAAAATTGTTTTGTAGGTTATGAAACTTAAATAAGTAATTGCAATACAGATTTATTTCCATATTACTTAAAAGTGTATAAAATAGATTGATATGTTTACTTAATTTACTCTTTTCGACAATATTTAATACTAGTTATACTGTGAAACTTTGTCACATCTGAAATGTAACTAATGTCTTTGAGAATTTGGTCAGCCACAACGAATTAAAATTTCATTTCCCAAAAAAAAATTAATATATGTTTTTCACGAGTTTAACGTGAAATCCCTCTCCAGTGTCTAGACTGGAAACATTAACTGAGTTAGAAACTTCATAAACCTATTCTATGAAAATTTACATGCAATGAACCAAGTTTCTTGGCAAACAACCGACCAGTCATCGAGCCAAGTTATTTCAAACAAACCACCATCCTGTGAACATCTCAGCAACGCATAAATATTTTACAATATTTTTCATAACCTGAGAAAGTTGTCATATATAATTTAAGGTGATTAAAGTTAAAAAATAAACGATATATTCCCTTACTAACTGGTAAAACTATGTAATCGCATAGAGACCGGGTTTTGAGGAAGAAGATTTGCAGCCGGCCATTAATAGGCCAATCTCTTTTGCCAACCTCCGTGGCAAAAGAGCAATATAGAACAAGGTTAAACAGTACCACAGTTGATTGGAGTCAACGGAACTAAAAAAAGGTGCTAAAAGTATACGAATTCATGGAAATTTTAGCCTATTCTCTGTCACTAACTTTAAGTATAGTTAACAATAAATACATATTTTTGTTACCATTAAGGTATTAGGAATCGTAGCGTTGGAGTTGTATTCATCCCACCGAAGTGTCCAGCGCTGTGGCGGGAGATAGTGCATTATCTGTTTGATATTCATACTTCCCCAACTCTCACGGTTTATTTTAATTTACAATCGCATATCGTGCTTTCATTTGGGTGAGCAATTTACATTTAAACTCATACATTTTTTTGACAGAATGGTAACACGAGCTTTTTTAGCGGATAAGAAAGCTATTGCAAAACTTTTGAACAATCGTGAACATGCCGTATTTTTAAAAGAAACCTCATCTTCTGACCCATGAATTGGCAACAGTTTCCATAGAGTTTGATTCTATACGCGTGCTTCCTGGAACCCTGTTTATATCAACAGACCTTAGTGTGAGTTTAATGAGGGAGGGTTTTAAACACTTACGATTTCAAGAACAGCTTTGTAATTGTAGGACGTATTACTGTAATACGAACACGTTAAAACGTATTGTTTATTCAAGATATTATAGCTGGTGTTATTTGTACATTTTAGATATTAAATATAGACATAAATTTTAGAGAAAAACCTTCCGGAATAAAAAATTAATAATTAATTTACATGGTTTTTTTAACAAATGAATCAGAAGATACATGCTCAGGTAATTATTAAGAAATTCCTTTATAGATTGCTTTGTTGTTCAACTAATGCTGTTGAAAACAGGCTAAACTAATTATTCGGCTCCGATTAAATTTATAAAAGTGTATTTATTTTAAATTCCTAGTTTGGACTAATTCTTAATATTTTTATTTTTCTTCCTTTATGTGAACGAAAGCTATTATAATATTATTCAAAATAAATATTTAAACAGACAGGCGGAAAACTAGCTACCAAATAATATGCTGAAATCTGCGGTAATCTGCTGAAGTTACAGGAGAATTTCCATGCACCCTCAATGTTTAAGTAAATTGGAAATTAATCTTAGGAACTCAATAGTGCCTCCATGGCAAAAGAGCGATATAGAAAAAGAAGTTTATGCAACGATTGTATTATGAATGTCTTTAAGCCACAAGTGAGATGTAAGTTAGAACACGAGCGAAGCGAGTGTTCTAAATATCTCACTAGATGCGTAATTGTTATTGTTGCGAAGCGAGTGTTCTAAATATCTCACTAGAAGCGTAATTGTTATTATGACACTACTTCCGTCAAATGCCGAGCTCTCATTGGTCTAGAACCAGTACTCTAAAGTGACTCCAGTACTCTAAAGTCGTCATTATGCAACTGCTTGGTTTTTGGTGTTTTAATGTATATCATTATAATGTTTATTGTAATACCATAATTGGTGCTCATTGCAATGGTCATAGATAAAAGGTTTAACAGTACCACAGTTGATTGGAGTCAACGGAACTAAAAAAAGGTGCTAAAAGTATGCGACTTTATGGAAATTTGAGCCTACCATGCTAATTTCTCTGTCATTAACTAAAGTACAGTTAAAAGTAGATTGTTTTTGTTACCATAAAAGTATTAAGATTCGCAGCTTTGGTGATTCGCGTCAGTTTAAACATAGCAAAACTTGTTACCAGAAAACCTGTTAAAGTCAAACCTTAATATTGGTTTTTCAACTTTAAGTGGTCTGATCATTTAAGTTTTGTGGATTCGCCCGTCACCCTTAACCACCCCCAACCTACTAGTTGAATTACAGTGACAATCGGATTCCGAGTCTCCAATCCTAAACATATGCCCAATAAGTTCTGAATATTTTCAATATCCGAAATTTTTCGTTACCTGCTTTATCCCTTAAAAAATATTCTTCTGTTTTATTGGTAATCGGCTTTTGATAGCATGTATATCTTTGAAACCGTTAAATTGAAAACGGACTTTGTAAATAACGCTACAAAATTTTAACATTCCGGAGAATACCACAATATTAAAGACCATCTTCATCTTCAATTAGAACGATTAGTTAAATAGTTGGGAAATAAATACAGATGAAGGAGGATGAAATGTGGAAGGACTAGGTAAGTACTTACCGACTATTTAATTAAGAAAAGAAAGTAAATTATTAATGAAAGTAAGTAAGTATAAAGTAGGTTAAGTAACTAAAATGAGCTAATTGGAGGCAGGTATTGATTTGAAGTGATAAGATGTCTCGGTCAGAGCTGTCTGTCGTTGAGAAATCGATTCCTCCAGCTAACGGAAATTGAAAAGGCGATACATTCCAGAGTAAATATACATTCTCACTGAGCAAATATTGCTTTTCATGACAGTCTGCACTTAACACCACCTTAGAACCGACTTTCAATACAATGTATATGGTTGGCTGTTTCCAATTTATTATCCTTTTTCAAAAGCATCATTCAGGGATCACAAAAGAATGCATTACAACCAGTTAATAAGTTATTATTTATCCGTACAATAACGTACATTGTGCGATAAAACGTACCTTATACTCTATAAAAATGTTGTGAAAGAAATCATCAACAAAAATGTATTTTTAATCATTTCCAATAAACGTATTTTTTTTGTCGAATTGTATATTTACCCTTACTATAAATTATACATCAAGCTTTATTGTATAGTATAAGTTTTGACCACTGAAGTTTGAACTTACCAATACGAACAAGTTTTGTTAAAATATTCCAATTATTCTCAATTTAAAACACTGTACAAAAACTTGAGTCATGACTGTTGCTTATCTTGGCATCTTAAAAGACGAACTTCCCCTCGCGCCTCACTCCTCCCTCCAGCGATGTTGCATATTTAACAGTCATCTGAGGTTTTTTGTTTCTTCAAAACATTTTGTTTTCACCATGCATATTTTCTGACATCTTCAGTCAATATTTCTCGAGTAAATTTTCCAAAAAGGGCAAAGTAAAATATAATTTTAAATCTAATCGTTCAGGAAAACACAAACATTTGAAATGAAAAAAAATCATGAATCCTGAGGATTATTTTAAAATTTTATGTTATAGATTCTTAGTAATTTGTTTTATTTAGTTTAATTAATGAAAAGTGCACTTAGGTCTCCAATTAATTTAGGAGAACAAAGCCAGACTCATTTATTGTTAATTAGCAAAGTGGCAATCTTTTGTTTAACTCTTTTTTCCCTTTTTGTTTACATTAAAAAAATGCTATTGACTCGTTTATTTGCTTCTGTTTTCAATACATAACGGTAGGATACAATAACCTAAATAAACGTTTATACTTTTTGTTGATACATTTTGAAGCTTAATTTTTGTTTCAGTATTTGGATTTACAACAGATCTTCAGGAAATCGTTGTTCTTCGAGCTTATCTTAATAACTCGTCAGTGTAATATTATTTTAAAGTACTGTAAAGCTAAATTAACCTTTTCGCTTGCAATTGAATTATTAAATGTAAAATATTTTAACTATGACTTCTATAATTTATTTATTTAAAATGTTTTGACTTAACTTCAACCTATACACACAAAGACTTTAAATCTATATAAATAAAATTAGAGTTTTGTCTGTACATTGCTTAGAATTATGAAATGTTTGGTTATTTTTGCGTTTTGAAGGTCAGAGAATCCGAATCAAGCCTTATCTCAATTTATGTCACGATGTGTGTTGGCAACGCTCAACATCACACTTTAGACCGCTTTTCACGCAAAAACTAGATTGCTGTTATGGCTGAAACTTTATGCACATATGAGAAGGTTTTAGACGACTTAAAACTTGCGTACGTCTTTTTGAAATTAAATAGCAAGCTTCTAAAAACCGAGTTTTAATTGATTTCGGCCAAGTTTGTTTTGAATTTTCCCATAATTCAAGGGGATGACGTTTTGTTTACATTTTCAGTGTTCCAAGCAGATGGTAGTTACCTTCACTAATGGATTTGTCGTTACAGATGTTTTATGGTTTCATTCAGTTTTATGTTTTGGTTTATAATATTTCTTTTTAATTGACATGTACTATATAAAGTTAATATTTTCCCATTCATTATACATTTATCAGGATTTTCATCCTGATCTGACCCTCGGACTCCACCACAGACCAAGGTCGCGCACAGACCCTCTCAAAGATCACATATTAATATCCTTATGCCACAATTATAAGTGATGAAATGTTTATATTCATTTACATTCATTTTATAGAATGTAAAACCAGCTGTCTGTAAAAAATAAAATAATTCACTGACTAGAGATACTTAAAAGTCCTTCTTTCTTCTTTATAACAGCTGTTAATAAAAGAGATAATGTAAACCATTTTTTAAAAATTGCGGGACGGCTCTGTTATTTTGTTGTTGTTCAAAATAGACCCTAAAAACATTAGAAAATACTTCGGTGGCATTTAATCAAGGCATTTTCTACTCTACGTGTATAAAATTTCACGAAACAGGAAACTGCTTTAAGATTCACCAAGTACACACGGTCTGCTACGAAGAGGGTATTTCTTGCCTCAGGGGCACTCTGTACTATAGCACAGATTCAACGTTAGGCCTACTGATTATAAGCCTTCCCAGGCATCGACACCCTTAGGGGTTTTATTGGCGGGGGCGCTGGAATGTGCTGACATGCGTAGTATAGAGAGGCCAAATAAAAATGCCTCATGCGGCGGGGCAGCAATATTTCTACGTACTCCCGTCGGCAGCGACACCCTTAGCGGATTCCTAAAACATTTTTCTGGCTAATGAAAGTATATCTAATTTACATTTGTCAAATACCACTGACCTATCATCGCACAGCCCAAACAACTTGAACTTGACTTCGAACCTTGAAACTTTTCATGGACGTTGCTATAGGGCGTGAGCATCCGCTGAGAACGGGTTTTTCAAAATTCAAAGTTTTCAGGGTTTTTCGGTGGGGTCAACGGTCTAAAATCTTTCTGTATAATTTAATGGACGATCTTTCCTTGAAATTGTCAATTTAAATTTAATCAAGAAGGCGGTTTACGCTTTACGTACAGATAGGTCTCTACAGCTGATTTATAGTTTGGTTCCTTTTATCATGGTTGTTTTTTCTTTATTTAGGTGATATGTACTATATTAAAGTCACCAATAATTTTTGTACCTTATCTATTTAATCATAAGCTCAGTATGTGGCACCATCTTCATTTAGACAGCGGGTGTTAAAATTGTTATCGTGAGCGAAGCCACGGGCAACTGCTAGTCCACAATAAATGCTTATCTGTATACAGTGACATGAAATATAAATTAGTTTTCTTTTCTTTAATTGATGTGACACCAATTTAAACACCGTTATTTTAATACGAATGCTATTAGGATTATAATTACAGGTAGAGAAAACTAAATAAAATAAATAAATAAAGACCGTGTTAATGGAGCTTAACACTTTTAGGTTCGAGCGAAGCGTTAATTACCTCGCTACGTTCAGGGAATTTTGTTCTCTCTTAAATGAATATCAAGATCTTGAATTAGAAACTATTTTAATATAGTATCGCTGTCATGACTGAGATGAACTGGAAACATACACTTAAAATTGCAGTTAGTTTGTTGCAAGCAAAGCAAATTAGGTTTTCTTTAAAAATACTAACTACTCTAACATTGTAAAAAGGCTTCTTTGAACGAAGTTTTTTAAAAACTCGTTCAAAGTATTAGGCCTATATAATTAGAAAACTAAGCCTGTATAATCAAACTAGTCCAAAACTAAGTATTAGGCCTACAAATTTTTCAGCTATTTCAGTGCAAGCTAAATTAATAATGATGTCTCTAAAGAGGGGGTTCCAGACTGCACGTTTAGCTGCTTCTCGCATAAACCCAAGGTTACCTTTCATATCCATTATAACATAAAACGCTCCAAATTAATTCTTCTCCAATTTCAAATGGTTCAAAAATTTCCAAATTCAATGATGGCTTATTTGTAAAAGGAAAAAAATACCTGGCGATTTCAATAAGCTGAGTCCTCATATCCCTTTTGGTTTAGTTGTATAGCTAAAATTTTGATTTTAAATACTTTCATTTACCTATTTGTACTATAAAACCCTGCTCATTAAGATAGCTAGATCATTATTTTTTCTTTTGAAATGAGCTATCAATCAACGATATTGATTGAGACTGTACCGAATCATAAAACTAACAATGACCTTAAGGAAGGAGCAGGTAAACCGCGATACATGCTCAGGGGCTCAAGACTGCAACCTACTCTTAAAGACATGCAATAAAGTAAAAAAAAATCATTTAAACTATATTAAATGTTCAGGTTAATTGAAATCAAAGTTTCAATACAAATATCCTTCAAATCACTCACTACTCCTTTAAATCCCACAGCCCCGTCCTCCCCTACCCCCTCGCTGTTGAACACGTGTCGGGTCATTGTATAGGGTCATCAGGTCATCAACAGGGTGACACATCCCTCGGGGAGATATCAAAGCTTTGAAGGGTCAACTTCCTCCCAACACTAATAATCCAGACTTTAACAGGCCAATGTCCCCTGAGCCTACACCGTACAACACTTTAGTTGAATGTCGATATTGAGGAAAACTGTATATTATACATAGTTCTGAATTGTTTATTTGGTTGTTGTGTGGGGTAAATGAAAAACCACCAAACCGCCCGGGCTGAAACTATTAGGCAAAGGTAAATATTGAATTGATGCAAAACATAGACCTATTCAATTGCTTAAAAAGCTCTCGGGCTTCGCACTAGCACTATATACTTTGTATTAATATTTTGGATTTTGGGGATTTTTATTTTGTTCTCATGGGAACTATTGTTATTCTATTGTTATAACGAACAACGAGTCTCCAAACCTATACGACATTCAGAATTTCATTTTATTACGTTCTTTTGGAAACAAATATTTATGCTAAGAAACAGTGTTACAAATTTCCTTTTGGGCTCATACAGTACTCTTAAGTTAAAATAAGTAAATGAATTACAGTGTACGGAATAAAAAGTTTAAACAATGCCTAAAATCATTCCAAGCTTATACCCAGGGTCAGCTAGTCTAGTATAAACTGTCAAATTACTAATAAATAATTCAGCGCGAATCTTCAAATCTGTAACATCAATAGAGTTTAACTTTTGAATATATTTTCTATTGTTTGATCCTAATCCTCAGTTTAAAACATAGCAGAGTAAAAAGTTGATATGATGTCAGATTCCTCTATCTTGTAAAATATGCTCAAGAAATATGAGAAATACACCCACTTAAAGCAATGTTATTTGTTAATTCGGAGAACCACCACGACTTCAAATTCCTCTGTCAAAATATAGTGCCACATCCATTCACATTCAAATTCGCCTTGTTCATCTCACTGCATGAATTAATTCACTCAAATGTTCTCTCTTTAAGAGAGGTGGTGTACCACAAAACAGCTTTACATTTATTGTTGTTATAACACAATGTTGTTTAACAGTGATAGAATGCTACTGTTAACTGTAATAGAACACATTATTTTAACTGTTTCGGAGCTACCGACATAATCTCTCAAATATTAATCTCTGCACGTATTTTTTGTTGTTACATTACTATTATTATTTATTAAATTTATATTTTTCTCCAGATCGATCTGGAATTAGTTGTGCTTTACCTGTCAGTGGTCAGTGAAGAGCATATGTTTTTTAAAGGCTGATAGAATAAATAGATCAATTGTTTTCTGGCGTTAATGTTTTTAAAAGACAGATTAATTTGTTGTTTATTTCGTCGGTCAAACAAATGTAAACTTAAAATAAGAGTACAAAATATTGAAAATAATTGGTGTGTCATCGTGTGAAAATGGAGTGAAGAGCCCTAGAGTTAATTGAATCCCATGGTCAAGCGGAGGTACATTAATGCAAGTGAATAAATTCATCTCAACCATTGTGATTTTCATGAGATTCCCCTCAAATATTTATAAATCAACACAGTTAATATATCGATATTGTCAGAGAATAAACATTTAAACCTCACCCAAAATATCCCGCTGAACAATCAATAACATGATTACTAATTAGCTTAACTCAAAATTGCACTATTCGTAATCTATTTAATTCCGTAAGCAAATCGGTCCCCACAAAACATCTCAAACTAGAAGAAAGGCTGAATAGCTTGTGGGATTCATTGTAAACCTTGAGATCCAAGGACGGTGGATAAAATATCAAAAGTGTCAAAAACTACCTGCCCTCTGCCCCATTCATTAGCCATAAAAAATTCTTTCTTTTTCGATTGGAAGTACTGTTACAGTGTCTATATTAGCTTTTTCGAATATAGGCCTTCACGCTGATGTAAATATTTCATATTTATCGTTCATTGGTTTTAGTGATTTTTTTAGTTAACCAAAAAGCAGCATTTGTTGCCATCAGCTAAATTCTTGCTATAAATAACTGAATTATTTGCTTATAAAAGCTCTCCTTTCTCCTTAATAATTAGTTATGGATAAGTAATTTCGGACTAATTATTTTGTTGGCATTAATTATCTGTATTTTATTTAGTGATGCATAACTATTTGCCTTTCAGCTATCGCTATCAGCGTCAGCAAAAACAATAAAAATACTCTTTACTCTACCCTAATTGGGAAAATTCCCATGTGACCCATGTGTGTTTTGAGTGACAAACTATCCTTAATCACACCCGACCTCTAGAATTCACCACAAATTCCAAACTGCCATACACATTGACTGTCAGGATTAGTGAAGTTGAAATATCAAACAGCAATGATTGCAATTATATTTGTCCTCCAAAGTGTTCAATAAGGAAAATGTTTCCGTTTTAAAGTAGACCGAGTGATTGAAAATTGTGGAATTACAGGACGCATTTCATTATAAACAGAAGCTAATTACATTAAATGATTATTTGTTGGTAATTAATTGCTTTTGGGAGTATCAGTTTACTATTTTTAAATATGATTTCAAGTATCATTATATTGTGCTTAATCGATTGAGCACCATTACTTCTCTATTTTTTTTATAGATTTTGTGGTTTATAGAGTAATGCCTAGTTAGACTTGACACAAATAGCAAAGTACTTTTTCTCCCACCAACTATGTTTAGACGTTTTTTACGCCTTGTAATGGGTGAATAAAATAATAATAACTTATGTCTCCATGCGGGAGTAAAATGATTACTTTGTCTCCCGGCTGGAGACAAATTAAACCCATAAGAATAACATTGAAATCAATAATTCAATAATTAGAGCGCCTTCAAATTTCCACGCACACTTGCAATTATGGTGCAGCTCAACGAATGTAGGCGCTAATAGCTGGTTTAGTGCCAGGAATAATCAAATAATAAGATTAACATCATCAACAGTCAACTCTGAGAACGTCTAAGGATTAAGCATGAATGAACGTTGCAACAATCAGCTGATCACTGGTGCATGCATGGTTGCAGCTACCGGGATACAGCTCTATTAGGAGAATGAAAAAATGGGTTTCACTTATTTTTTACTAGGTCAGGATATTTACTATTGCAGGTGAGGGAAAAATTTGTGTGTATTTCAAGAGTAAAAATTGTTACCCTCATGAAAATTGTCACCCTCGCAAGCTCGGGCGCCAACATTTTTACCCTTGAGACAATGTTGTACTTTACTCACTACTTAACTCACAAATAACTAACATAAAGTAAGAGTAAGGGAAGTAAAGGAATTTCATAATTTACTATTAAGAACTGTACTCAATAGTTTGCATAATTGCACCATGTAGTATATGCTTTTAAACGAAATGATTATTCTTAACCGTTGTTAATTTAATTAATCAAGAGCTATAAATTGAATCTAAATAAAATCAAATTGCAAATTATGAATCAATGCTACCAATTAATACTGTATAGTAAACAATGTTTCAAGTTTTTTTTCAAAAGATGATAAAAATATCACGGTTTACTACTTTAGTAAGACATGGCTACAGTACACAAAATAAAGTCCAAAGAAGACTTTAAATACAAATTAATTATAATATATTGCAGTCATTACTAATGTGGGTACTTCTGTTGAGTATGTTTAATAAAACGTCGTAGTTCTGTGTACAGTATTTTTGTAATGAAATATATGTATATTCCTTGTAGGCATTGTTTAACTGCCATGAAAAACAATACATATATGTACGGCAATATATAAGTCAGTGGTCATGAATGTAAAGACAATTTCTACACAAAATCCAACATTGAAAGGAGGGAAATAATCAGGCATGTTTGTGAGGAAGGGCGTGGGGTCACCAAGACAGAATGTGGGTCGTTAATGGATTCCCTCTTAAAACGTAACTACTGTTGGGGTAGGCTCATCTCTGTTCATAAAGATTCTTGATCTCAAGAAAACATGTGAAGCATAAAAGATATAGTATATTGAATTTCTTTTACAATTTAACTTTATAATCTAAAATGTCATTTTATATTTTATAATAGACAAAAAAGTGAATGTTGATGCCACGGTGCATGCCACGGTTTATTTGGATAAGGTTTTTTGTATCTTTTATAAATTTAACCAAACAGAATTATTTAAAATCCAATTTTCATTATATGCACACGTTTATGAAAACTCAATTATTAAGTAACTAGCAGAACCCGTGGCTTCGCTCACGATAAAAATTATCGTTTAGCCTTGATATGAAGAATCTAGAGGACTGAATAGAAACTATTTATATCAAGGAATATGTCATGTAGAGATATGTTTGTTTTATGGCGGAATGTAGGATAAAATGTAGATACCACAGTAGATAGTGAAGGTTTTCTTTTCACCGTTATAACTCGAATACGGCCGGACCGATTTTAACACCAAATGTGTCGATTTTAAGGTACTTCTTTGTAGATTTACCATTACGTCCCTGGATTGCCTAGTAGGGCATCAATTAAGTACAGTAAAGGGCTGAATGTTCGAAACAGTTATGGTGCTATCCGTGGGCAGTATTTCAAACTCGATTCACTTATTTTTCAACTTAAAATATGGGCGGGTAGTAATAATTTAAGATCAACCACTGATTGCAGCATTTATTTTTCCGTGAAAAGCCGGGACACCGTCGAATTAGATGAAAAAGGAATATTGCCAAATTATTGTAACTGGCATGATTGTAATTAAAAACATAAAGGCCGGCCTAAGGAAATAACTATAGCTCCCGCTGCTTAAAAATATGGTACCACATAATGAGCTTATGATTGAACGTATAAGGTACGAAACTAAACCAAATGTAACTTTTATATAGTACGAATAACCTAACAAAATCATCAAAATAACCATAAAACCATGATAAAAGGAATCAAATTATAAATCAGCTGTAACAACGTATCCGTTTGTTAAGCTAATATGCCTGATTTAATAATATTTGAAATTTAAACAAAAGATCATCCATTACATTAACAGCTTCAGCTCCACCAAAAACCTCTAAAAACCTCGAATTAAAAAAAAATCCGTTCTTGGTGAATGCCAATACTCTGTAAAGAACGTCCATGCAAATTTTCAAGGTTCTAGGTTAAGTAGTTTTGGCTGTACAGTGATAGGTCAGTGGTATTTGACAAAAATATAGTAGAAAAGATAGTATAAATATAACTTACAATCAGGGATTTGAATAATTTATCAATTTTTACAAAAATAGATCAAAGAATCATATCATTTCAGCACATTCTGTTTGATAATGTGCTTTTCTCTTTCCATCTTACCGGGATTTAGTCTCAAGACTCAGCCACAAAAGGCAGTATGCTCTTTACGTTTAAAACTGCGTACGTCGAATTATACGAAACACCAAATCATCGGACAGGCATAGATGTAATAAAAAAATTATTACGAACGCCTCCAGGAAAAACGATAACTCCCGCTACCGAAATATAGATGGTGCCACTTAACTAATTAATGGTGGATTTTATCTAAACTAAATGTAACCTTTATATAGTTCATAATTATGTCCTTGAAACAAATCAACAAAAATCCATGAAACCATGATCAAAAAAATCAAATTTATTATCATCTGTAATCAACGTATACATTTCCGAACCAAACTACCAGCTGATTGTTTTATGAACATTAAAAATGTAAACAAAAATCGTCCAACATACTTTTAAATGGGAAAACTTCGGCCTCGCCAAAAACCCCTTTATTCTACGAATTTTGTAAAATCAGTTCTTAGCGGATGCCTACGCCCTAAGAGGAACATCCATGCAAAGTTTCAAGGTTCTAGGTCAAGTAGTTTGGGCTGTACGATGTTTCCACTGAGTGGTATTTGACAAATATATAGTAGATTGAGGGGTATTTAATGAATTATTTTTGAAGCTGCGTAGTGGGACTAGTAAACAGGATAAGCTTCCAGCACATCCACGCAGTTGAGACACACAAGGTATCGGAAATAAAACCAAACAACTAAACCGTAACTGAACCCACTCACCTGTTAGATTCAGGCTGTTTATCCATCCAGCGACACAGGTAATCCTTGTGGTGGATGTACCTCCGCCGCAGCTACAGCTCGCAGAGCTACAGCTCAGCTACAGCGTGCACCGCGGGGAGAGCTGTAGCGGGCACATGACCGCGAGGTCGCTACGGAGGCTGGGCGATGACTGGTGCTGGCGAGGCTGGAGGCGAGGGATGAAATGTACCAAAAACCACCCTCCCTACCACCCCTCCTGCCGACCCTACCACCCGCGGAGGGGAGGTCGCCCCACTCGTGTACTCTCATACTACACTGTTTGATTATGCCCCGTTGATTCGGTCCATTTACCGCCGTTTCGAGCTCCGATTTCGTTTTATTGCAGTTTGGGATTTAACGAGAGTAAAATATGGATTTAAGGTTAATTTAAGAATTTAAATAGTAAAAACGGATTAATCTTTTATCAAAAAAATGATTTGTATTCATTTTCTTTTAGAAATTCGTTACAAACCTAATGTTAACCTGATTCTGAAATCTCCAACGAGTTAAATGCTCAAAAGTCCACCGAGTACTTTTATTAGCTTAACTTGTTTCATTTGCTAATTAATTAACATAAAAAAATTTCAGTACCCAAAGATAAAAAAATTATAGCCATGTTTTTGGGAATATCCCTAAGGCCGATGGTATGTACATACCATCTGGAAAAATGTCTGGAAAATCTGGCTTGTAGTTATGTTGCTAGGACCAAACATAAGAGTAAAAACCAAGTAAGCAGAATCGCAGATGAGTGTTGATAAATTTATTGCATAAATATGAATATTATATTAAAGAATTATTTTGCCTTACTACCTGTTCTTCGAGGTATTATGCACTAAGTTACAATCCGAATTGTAGTTGAGCTTGAGAAAAATGGCCAAAAAACCTTGTTTATGGGAATATCTGAGGAATGAATACAATCTATTGCTAGGTAAAAATGTGTTACGGTAACAATATATTTTTTATCTACGACCATTGCAATAAGCACCAATTATGGTATTACAATAAACATTATAATGATATACATTAAAACACCAAAAACCAAGCAGTACTCTAATGACGACTTTAGAGTACTGGAGTCACTTTAGAGTACTGGTTCTAGACCAATGAGAGCTCGGCATTTTACGGAAGTAGTGTCATAATAACAATTACGCAATTCGCACATCAGCTGATTGTTGCATTACGATTCATGTTTTGAGTTTACTTATCCCATCAGCTGATTGTTCCACAACGATTCATGGTTCAGTCTGCTTATTTGCCTAACCTCAAATTTTAGTTGACCTATTCCATCATTATTAAAAGTCATGAGTTTTGTTTAACTTCGGGGAAATTTTGTTGTATATTGTTGGTGTAGATAAAATAGTGTATGCAACGATTGTATTATGCCTTTAAGCCACTCGTGAGATATTTAGAACACTCGCTTCGCTCGTGTCCTAACTTACATCTCACTCGTGGCTTAAAGACATTCATTATACAATCGTTGCATAAACTACTATTTTATACTGTGATGAGAATTTGCTGGTCGTTATCTATTACGAAGCTATCTTCTCATCCATCCTAAACACATCCTCCATTCATATTCCACTTAATATACGTAGCAAGTGCTGCGTCCCGGTCTCAAAGCATCAACAGGTACTACTATTCCGGGTGTCCTAATGTGATCACGAGATACCCTTGTAACAAAAAATTTATTGAGTTCTTAAAATGAGCCAATTAAACTTAAAAATCGTAATTTTTTGATGTTTTTAGGTACATTCTGTGATTTTATCTATTAAAGGGAAACGCCAAGAGTTATAAGTCTAACATTTTTCCAAAAAGAGCATAGGATTGATGCTCAAATATCAATTGCAATGTGTATATCAAATTAAAGAGCTTTTTAAATAGATTATAATGCCACAAATCCGAACTCAAAAGGATGGTCGAGCCAAAACTGGCAGGCGATTAAACCTTCCCTAATATTTCTGACATTGATATAATTGCTGTTATGGGAGGATCATCCCACGAGAAAATGCAACTCGTGGTGTGATTCCCCAAATAGCTATTTTTTCAATTTGTTACAAATTTAACAAATATCTTTACTTTTGAACAATTAATTTGTTATTAGTTATTCATAAGTTTTAGATTAATTTACTACGAAGCAGTAACGCATTTTTTCCTTCATTATGGACACAACAAATTTTTTATGTTTTGTCAAACTTCCAAAACTCATATAAATTTAATTTTAGTTTGATCGCTGATAAAGTACAACAAAGTAATGCGGGCCTGGTGTGCATGAGACACAAGGCATTGTATTATGTTGAAGCAGCTTTACAAATCGTACACTGCGTTCTGATGGATAGGATCAAACCCATTATTGTCCCACGTAAAAAAGAAATTTCTCAGAACTTACTTTGTAGGATTGAATTAAGTACGAATAAACATAAACATTTTTTTGTAAGCCTAACAACTAAAAGAAACCCTTATGAAAGAAAAACAATACTGTTATAAGTTCACACAATTGTTTGCTACAAGGAAAATACAAAATTTTTATTTGAAACGTAAAGCACTTTTATTTTCAAGAAAATATTGGATTAAATAACATGTGGTTTTGTTTCAGTCTGTAAAATTACTCTTACACATACTGTAAAAAATACAATTACTAAGAGGCATGCAAAGTGTTAGTGTATTCAAAAAGAGATGATTTAAAAAATATTGAACTACTGATATTGAAAGGAACATTTTTGATTTTCCGTTTATTGTTTTATTAGTTTTTTTATTTTATTGGGTACACGCTCTTCCCAGGGCGTAACAGTTATTTATGATCACGTCAAATCATGTTCAGCATAACATAATCAGCAAAAAAAACAAACAGCGGCACAACATGCTATAAAACCAACATTCTTATACAGTAGTAGTAGTAACTTAATATTATAAAACTGAGTATTATAGCAGGAATTCATGTATTTGTTGGGTTCTTCAGCTAACGAGTAAATAAATCGGATAAAATAGAATAGAAATAGAATAGTATAGAATAGATTACCAATTTTAAACTGAGAAAAAGCTTAATCATCATTGCTAAAAAAACGCAAACCATCTGCGATAGTCTATTATAAAATTGATTGGCCTAGACGATGAGAATCAGAATCATGGGGACAATGTAATAATGATCCGATCTTTCAATTATTTTTAATGAAGTAAGATACTTAAAAATGATGGATATGAAAAAAGGTTAATTGGTTACACCAATTACCATCAGGCCCAATGAGAGACTCGATAATCGCCATTTTCTACCTTTAATGTATATTTACCGTATTGTAAATGAGTACAGTGTAAGTGTAAATATATTTTAAGTATTGTAAGATGTCTTTACTTTATATCCAGTATATAGAACAAAACGTATCATGCTAATCAAGAAATTTAAAAAAATAAGTCAAAGGCAAGTAGGGATAATAATAGCAGTTGATAGTTCTCACAATACAATAAGAACCGCACTGATTCTAAAAGCTCCTTAAAGGAAAAATACATTATTGTTAAGCCGTTTAGTCATTTACTTTTCATTTGCATTTCAAATACAAAATACTAAATTGTTTGTTTTTTTGAGCTGAGCTCAATGGTGCCAACAAAAATTCGATAAATTTTATTTTTCTATGTAAAAAACTCAAAAAACCCATTTTTGGGGGGGTTCATCCCCCTTACCCCCCCTTCCGGTGGTCCGATCGGGATGGTTCACGAACTCGTCCAATTGATTACCACTTTACATGTCCGTACCAAATTTCATAAAGATCGGACCATTTTTGCGGCCGCTATCGTGCTAACAGACACAGATATATATATATATATATATATATATATATATATATATATATATATATATATATATATATATATATATATATCCTATACTCTTATACGAGCAGTGTTATCTTGTATGTATGTATGCTTGCTTGCTTGCTTGCTTGCACAACGATCTCAAAAACGGCTCCGAGGATTTTCTTCAAAGTCTGGAAATAAGTAATTTATGACTCAAAAACGTCTTTAATGCAGATTACTTGGCCGGAGAAAATCTATCAACGTAATAAATCGAATTTAAAAGTTGTATAATTTTAACATTGGCCTTATGGGTTGCCGTGATGGCAACGAAAATAAACAAGGAAAGTGTAAACAGATGAAGTAATCATAACAGCTGTTTGGAATCTACAGCCATCAAGGGAAAATAAGCAAGTGGGATGAAGAGTCCATGGAGCAATAAAAAAGGTTTCTATTTATCAATTTTATGCCATTGAGATATTTTATAGTAACTGGATGAACTGGTAAACATGAAATAACACCGAGCAAGGCTCGGTCCACCAGGTACTATATATATATATATATATATATATATATAAATTCGAACGAATGGTGTTTTTTGCTCCTGAAAAGTTAATGAAAAGTTAACATGGTCTCGGACTTAGGACTTACCATGAGTACTACCGTAATAGCTTATTCCTTTAAGGAAATTCGCTAAAAGCATCAAGACTTAAACAAATTTAATTTTAATTTCATAAACGGATAATCATACTTTTAGTAGTGTAATAACAGAAACAACTGAGTAAGTTTAAATGTACCGAAGTCAATAAAGCTTTTTAGCGAATTTCCCCTATAGGGAAGAAGCTATTACCGTAGGTCTCATGGTAATACCTAAGCCCGAGACCGTGATAACTTTTTGCTTTTGGGCCACCAGAAGCCAAAAACACCATTCGTTCGAATTTATATATCTATCTATCTATCTATCTATCTATCTATCTATCTATCTATCTATCTATCTATATATATATATATATATATATATATATATATATATATGTGTGTGTGTGTGTGTGTCTGTAAGCACGATAGCGGCCGTAAATATGGTCCGATCTTAATGAAATTTGGTACAGACATGTAAAGTGGTAATCAATTGGACGGGTTTGTAAACCAGCCCGATCGGACCTTTGGAAGGGGGGGTAAAGGGGGATAAACCCCCCCAAAAATGGGCTTTTTGAGTTTTTTACATAGAAAAATAAAATTAATCAAATTTTTGTTGGCACCATTGAATTCAGCTCAAAAAAACAAACAATTTAGTATTTTGAATCATTGCTCTATCTCCATTGGTTACCGAGATATTGAAAGTGGTAAACACAGTACGTTGTCCCTATGTTAACCTTATGGGGAATAAGTAAAATTCTATATCTTGCTTATTTCTCAACAATAAAAATAAAAAAAAAATAATAAAACTTTGTTTGCGGCTTCTTCTAGATGAGGTCTAATGTATTTTAGTCTAAAACTCCTGAAATTTCCATTTTTGTGGCAGCAAACCTGCGTAATCATTCCCCATGTTATCCTTATAGGAAATAAAAAAAATTCTATATCTTCCTTATTTTTTAACATTTCTTGATAAAACTTGGTATATGGCTTCTTCTAGTCAAGATCTACTAAATAATGAATTAAAACCAACCAGTTTTAACATACTTGTTGCAGCAAACCTGCATACTCATTCCCCATATTACTCTTTTGGAGATTACAAAAACATGTCAAATTTCGCTATGTTGCATTGAATTATGTTCTTTTGCATTTGAAATTCGCTCAGTATGCAGGTCTGCTGCAACGGGTGTATTTTAGGTAATTTTATCACATTTCCGTGCAGTATCACTAGCCTAAAACATGAATCTTCAAACTACAAACTATATAACAATACTAATTAATTATGTTTCATTTTATTATTTATGATTTTTTTCAATACATGAACTTAACACTAAAATATCCTGCCCGCTTGTAATGTACCGATGTGGTGGCTCAGTGGTTGAGTGCTCGTTCGAAGGTCAACCGTCGCTGGTTCGATCCCAGCCGCGGCAGACTCCTGTGTTCCGTCGTGAGCGTCTTGCTCGTGACTCCTGGCTTACAATATGTGACTGTTGCCACCACGGCCACCACGGTATCTCACTGTCTTTAGATCGCCACTGAGGCCTATAGAATCACGGCGACGGACAGTTGAAGCTTAATACAAATATGCTATCAATTTAGGCAGGTAAGAAACTATTAGTTTAATGTCTCACAATTCGTAAATTTTGTTGTAATAAAACAGATGTTGATGTAAACTAGGCAAAAATCAAAGTACTACATTCGCTTAATAAGGTTATATTGGGACGTACAAATTAACAACATATTTCTGAACCATTATCTGCGTTGGAACATAACAAAGTTGTTTATTCAGTCTAACTTCGAACCAGGAAAATCGAATTAGGTATTCTAATCTGATATAAAATAGCTACTTCCCTTAGGGAGAAATTCGCTAAAAGCCCATTCTTTTTTGAGATAGACAATTTTTAATTAAATCGGTATATAGTTTAAATTAAAGTCTCGAAATGTTCATGTAATAAGGTGAAACTAGTTAACTCTCGCCCCAAAGGCATGTCCGACATTTACACCACCGCACGGCCTCAAAGAGTGGGTTGTGGTCAGCGCAGCAGGGCTCGACACACCGGCCTGAGTCTCGTTGTAACGGACCACGAGGGGATTAGAATGACTGTTCAGAGTTCATGTTACATCCAGTGTAGCCAGTATTGTGCAGGAAGCGAGATTATGATTATGAATCTCGTCGGTTCTTGACCAGTGTGGAAAATATTCTATCATTTGATTGTGAACTTGTATTACATTAAATATGAAGTGTTAATTTGAATCAACTAGAATATAGCCAATTATATTGAGTCGGACAGAACACTTGACAATTGAATCATATCGACTATGTACTGATATGTCCAATAAATTAAATGTGCTTAAAATAAGGTATAAGGCAAACAGATTTAATCACTGTCGATGTGAAAGAATTGAACGCGTTATAACAAAGAGAACGACTTTTGTGCGACGGTTTTGTGACAGGTTCTTTTTAATCAAACGGAGTGAAAGCAAAAATGTTTCAATATTCTTAATTTAATCAAACATCTGCTCTTGGACAAATGACTGCTATAGTTAATTAATAACAGAAAAAGTCACACTGCCACCATCACGTTACATTTTCAAATGACTACATTAGTTACAACAAGGAAACAGCTTACAATTGAGTGTGGAAAATTTCCTTATTGAAAGGGTAAATGAACCACCCATTATTTTTTTCAATTATTAAAAACGTATACATATTAAAATACCAATATGAGTCTGAATAATATTTAAGAATGATTGTAGCCTGTTAAAATTACCTGATGTGTTATTAAATTATTTTATCAAAAGTTTAGGCCTAATAGCTAAGCCACAGATGTGTAGGTAAGTCAAACGTTTTGAATTGGGCATTTAGGATGGCATGTGGTTACCGTGCGTTGTTGATATTGCCTTGCCAAACTATTGTTTACACCAAAATTAATGCGAAAAAACTATATACTCTGAGAATCGCATGTTTTGAATCTTTTAATTAAATTATATATCCTTATATCAATAGGTTTGTGGAAGACGCATTGCAAATAAAAACTTTTAGCGAAGTAACAATAAAGAAAATTCACTTTTGTTTAGAAAGCAGTTAATTCAAAAGTAGAATGTAATCTAAATCCCACTTTCCTGTCCATAAGAACAGCTAGACTTCGTGAAAGTGAGTAGATATATCAAGTTACAGCCTCTCTGGGGAAAATTTGTTTTCCATCTCCAACTTACAAGTCAGAGTTTCCTTAAATAAGAATGTATTGTTTGATTGGATGTGACAACATGTATAGTTGATAAGAATCAAGTCAGCTGTACATGTTGTCACATCCAATCAAACAATAACTTTCAGTATATAATTTGTTATAGAATAATTATATAATTAAAATGATACGTGCTTATTCTTAACTGGAAAATTCATTTTTGAAAATAATTTTCTTAATCAAGAAACTACATATTAATAGACCTCTATCTTCAGTGGTTTCCCACTTATTTTGCAAATGAACGCCTGAATTCTAAAATATGCAAACAATTCTTTAATAATAGTTTTCATCACTAGGAGCGAAAGTGGCTCTTTTTGGTACGAGATAGTAATTTACGCCATAGTGCACATCGTGAGATTTCAAGCTTTATTTTGACACCAAGATCAAGTGTCTACGATATGTGGTTTTGTCTGTAGCCCGAAATATACCAACACACAACTCTTTATGTATATATATATACAGTATATATTAATTATCGAGCAAATTATATGATTAATACATCTGTATACCATTATACGTAATTACAATTATATTATTTCATTAAAATGCTGATGTGGATAAATTTCATCACAGTAGTAGACAGTTTAAGGCAAAGGTCGCGCTACCTTGCTATCCAGCCCTTTATTATTATCTTTGATTATTGTATGGGTTTAAATTTATACTCTTTCCATTTGTTTCTACCCCCTAACATTTTACATTCCATATTTAATGTTTGTATTTTTTCCCTTATACTTTTTTCATAATAATATTTTTATATTGCATATATAATAAGTGAAAGTGATGTGACAAAATGAAGAAGTCAAAAACTATTATTGCACTTTGAAGAACATTCACCAGTGTGAGATATTTCACATGTTTCAATCACAATAATGATTTTTGCTACTATAGTTATGCGCTGTTGTAAACAATTAAATTGTAAACCAATAAATAAACTTAATCCTTTCTGTGCATTATATTTTGTATATTGACCCAGAAATAAAACCATGTTAAAAAAAATCCGGTCACAGGTTATCTACGAACAGAGGTGACTTCGTTATCAAAACGACCACTCTCGGGCGTTGCGCTGCAGCCTGCGTCCGGGACACTCCCATTTGATCAATGCTAAACGAGTGTTCAGGGAAGCTAGCGTCCCAGCCACTGGGACGCTGAGTGTCCGTGTATAATACGGGCCTAACAGATGTATAAATGACGATGACTATTTTGGATAACCTCAAAATTATGTAGTCTAATTTTTTAACGATTAAATGGTTATTTATAAATGATCATTTAATGAAATGATATAAATAACCATAATGATGAAAATAGTTGTTCATCACACGGAGCAAAAGTGTCTCCTTGGTACTCGATCGCATTTCCAAGGGTCGTGAAATCTTCAATGGCGTATGCCCAGGATCGTCCGAAAGGGAACCATGTCAAGGGTTTTGGTAGTTTTTTAATAGTTACTATGGTTACCATTAGAAATACCTATATACTATGGTTACTAAGAGAATGTAGCTCTAAGAATCAAGAAGAATGCGAGAAGAAAAAAATGATCTCCCGGGCAAAGCCGGGGATACCAGCTAGTTCCTTATAAAAAATAAACTATTTGACCACCTACTAAATAGAGGTATATAAATATCTACTTTCTGAAGGGTATTAATAGGTCTATCATCTACTTGTCCTAAAACTAATTTTTTAAAGTATAAAACGGAAGCTAATTTTCTTCTTGAACTTAAGGGGAGTCTCTACTAAAAATCCTAAAATCTTTATTAAAGGTAATTTTAAGTATATAACCATGAATTATACTTCAGATGGAACTAAAACCACTATTCCCAATGTCATTTATTTAACAAAAAATTATAGGGCCTAAAATTCGATTTTACCGATTTTTTTCAAGGTTTTTTTAAAATCATTATTCTAAGAAAAGTATTTGACCTACACAATGTTCAAAGGTATCATTTTGTTTAGCATTAAATTTAGTTACAAATCACTTATTTTTAGTTATGTAAGCCAAAAGTTACTATTTTTAATTTTCCTTCAAACTTTGTACTTTTTAATTTTTTATAAAATTTAAGATTTTTAATTTTTTTAACCACTGACCCAAACTTATTAAAAATACGTGATTATTTAGATAATTTATCTTAGATAATCCAAAAAAATTTGAAGACTGTAGCTTCAGTAGTTTTTTTGGAATATCAAAAGTTATATGCTAGATACAAAATGCTACTTTCGGTAATCCGAAGTGATCCAAAAACGATAATTTTGCGTTCGATTTAGAGAACTGAAAAGGCTGTTTTCCGGACAGTATGATGACAAATATTTTATTAAAAATAGCAAAATAATAAAGTAGCAAATATGAAATAATTAAGCACAATCAGAATTTGAATTATATTTATGTATACTAACAAGTAATAGGCTGGACACCTTAAGGGCGAGGGTTAGGTGGTTTTATATCAATTATGTGTTGCTAATAATAACTGTCGATTTAATTAAACGCCAGGTTTCAAAAAATACAAGCCTCCTGTAGCGATATAAATTTTAATTGGATAATTAGGAATGTCTATGTTCATATCGCCTACGCCATGAACAAATCAACCACCGCAGGGCTCCACAGAATTCGACGAAGTCGACTCGACACAAGGCCCCAGGCTTACTGTAATGGACCGGCATGGACATTAATCAACGGTCTATCAAATGATGGTGCCCTTTATACACCGGGTCAAACAACGTGGCCCAGGCCAACGTAAGCCTGATGTTGAAGTTAATATTAGTCTTATGGGTCTGGGTGAAGGTAGTGGACTCGGATTTTACACTGAATAATATGTTTCAACAAATAGAATAAGTTTACAAACACCCCGTTGTAGCACATCGGCATTCTCACCCCATCATAAGTGCTGTACGAGATTTTTTTTGAAAACCACATAAGAATACATAGGGAACAAACAGATCGTTACTCTAGCCAATATCTAATAGACCTCAATTGAAAAATTTTCACATCGATTTTATCACGATAAATTAAAAAATAATAAATATCACGAATCGTATATATTTCCTTTCAGGTTAAAACCGGGAAAGCGTATGCAGGTTCGTCCCTACATAAATGGGGATTTTAAGCCTTTATTCGGTATTCCTCAACATTATGAACCCTCGAACCAAATTTTATCCTGATTTCCTGAGAAAAAGTGACATATACAATCGTATATATTTCTCATGTGACTAACATTGGAACACAAGTACTGTGTTCACTCGGTAACCAAAGTACATCGAGCAATGTTGAAAAATACTTAAATGATAATTTGTTTTTTCTTGAGCAAAATTCAATAATGCGAACCAAAATTTGACAACTTTTATCTTATATCTTAAAACATTTACCCACATTTTTAGGTCGTTTATCCCCGTCGTCCCTCTTCCAATGAACGGATCGAGCTGGAGTTCAAACCTGTCTAAATGATTACTACTTTACATGTCTGTACCGGCAGTTATCGTGGTCACACACGCTCACAGACATTTTAAGAAATGGTATTTTTTAAGTGGAAGCCACAAACGATCCTAACTAAACGAAAAACTATTATGGTTTTGGGCTTAGTTCTTTTCATGAGTACTAAGGTATAGCGAAATTTGCCAAAAGGTAGACAAAGTAGATATAAAGTTGAATATCTAGGGTCATTTATGTTTTAATTCTAATAAAACTGGAATGAGACAAAGAGAGTGTAAAACAAGCTGCAAATAAAATATAACAGCTTTTTAATGCCAGTCAAGGCATTTTTAATTAAAGTGAGTGTATAGACAATCCCATATTTACAACACTGTGTTTGTTCTTAACGACAGCATGCGTTACAAATACAAAGACTATACTTCGCGGAAAACTCTTACATTATAAAATTAAGTGCATTTGAATGAAGAATAATTTGTTAACATTTGAATTTAGTAAAACCAACGTACAACATCTAATAAAACGTGAATTATCAGCGACCAAGCAAACAAGAACACATTTCAAATAGTTAAGCGGCGCCGGCGTTCCTTAGAATGTTGGTCTACTTAAGTAAATGTAAGGCTAATGAATGGGATGGGTGTTTAGCACTAACCGGTGTTTACAATAATAGGACTTAATCAACATACCAGTTTGAAAAGTATACAGTTAAACATTCACCTTTCTTTAATTTGATTTAATATTAATATATTTACTGCTTGTGGACGCGGTATTCCTTAGTGGGGATTAACGTCAGCACTATTGAATACTACGTTCATAGGACCGTCCTCATAATTAGACCAGTTTGTAAAACTGTTTGCCGAGGAAATTGTGGTTCGGATTCCACGTTAAAATGTAGGCCCCTTAGTTGCCATTGGCCGTTGGGCTATTAATTAACAGTCCTATCTAAGGAACATATCGGCCTAGTCAGTAACAAGACAACAAGATCGCGCCACAATCATCCTTCACCCATCTGTCATTCATACTTGGCTTAAAATACCTACCTGGGTAGGTCACAATTTCAAGTAATTTATCTAATGTATTATTTAGTGTACCAGAAATACGTTAAAAATAGACAGCCTGTTAAACGTTGTAATTACAACTGTCATATTAGTCCAGGCAACGAATGCTCAAAAACAGGTATAGAGTGAACACAATACATAGAGGTATAGAGGTATATTACATGGAACACAATTTTTGACTTTGCAGCTTTGTTTGGACTAGGTAGGAGGTGAACATATCAAAAGTCCCCGTCCGTAGCCCTTGAGCGGGGGGAGGGAGAGGGGGTCTAAAGATACATTTTTTTGGTTTTTCCTAAATATCTATTAATATTAATAAATATCTAATAATATTAATATTATTTGAATGCACGTTTACACTTTTGTATTATATACTTTACATATTAACTAGTATAGTATGTAATATTTGATGGATGAATAAACGTTTCATTAACTCATTAATTTATTAAAGTTTTTCTTACAGTATATAGGATTCTGGTTTACAAGATATTGAATATTGCCATTATGAAAACTGCACCAGCATATTAACATATTATCAAGGATAAATCTAAAATGGGAGTCTTGCCCTCCACTGTAAAATTTTCCTCAGTTTTAAACCTTTATATTAGACTATGTTTCGAACTTTTCGGCTATTAACTTTTCGGCTATTAACGGGGGGTGCCGTCGCGACGTCCACCCCGACATCGTCACTTCAAAACCCAACCCTTTAAACCTACACGTCATCGCCTCAGTGACATCATCACTACGTAACACATCCATCATCAAATACGTCACCAATACGTCAAAAACACGTCACCCATACGTCACAATTACGACACTATTTTACCATTTTGCCTATGTCAGCTGATCTATACCTATCCAACCACATCTACTTCTGTCTTCGTTTTAGTAGGATACAAAAATATTCCAATGAAATGCTGGATTACGAAATATCAATGATATCAGTGATGAATCTATTTATTTAATGAAGACGAAAATAGGTAATTCAAACATTTTTGTTTCTACTTATACAACACAAATTTTTCGCAACACTACACTAGTAAGTAGCCGATTTCCGCTTCCGTTTCAGTGTGGAAAGTCGCCGTTTACAAAAAAGTACGGCAAATATCAGCTGTAGTGAGGTAACAAATCAGCTGGAGTGCGGTAAAGATTTTTCATTGAGCATTTACCACACGAGTGCGGTAAATGCTCAATGTTGCCAACTGAAGAAAAAAATAGTATATCACACAATTTACATACATTATACATAAACACAACATACACATTTCAACTATGACGACCATATCTCAATTGTAACTAAACTGGTTTCCCAGTTTGCAACTACGTACAGTTAATAGCGATAAGTTAATAAAGAGCAATATTATTTAATCAATTGTTGCCGTCTGTGTGACGATAAGACTATTCCTAGAAAGGCTTACTCGGTCGCTGAACAGCAGAAATAACGCTTTTTATCTCCCCCGCACAGATAAATATAGTTTTATTCGCATTTTTTCTCTTCAGTTTATTTATTTTTTTTAATCTTTTAACTTTCATAGAAGTGTGTTGTGTTTTACTTACCCTGTATATTTTTTGCTGGTAATGTCGCGAAAACTATCGTACGCAACTCATCCGGGAAGGTGTTTACGTGCGAGCACGATAGTTCACGCGCGACGCTTGCGGAGCGCGGGAATTTCATGCGAGCACTAGTTGCACTACTTCCCGCACTAGTTGCGTAATATACTATTACGTTTTGCACAGTCTACATCCATTACCAAAAAATGTCTTCAGTGAATAAATTGATTCTGAGTTCGCACTGAAACCTTGTACAGAATGATAAAATCTACTTTTAATTTATATGTATCAACGCTAAAAATTCTTAATTTTTTACAACGTTTAGATTATTAGGAATTCTTTTGCAGCTTTATTGTAAACACACAATGAACAACAATGAAACCTCGTATACCACATTTCGGTGGAAGTAAACAACACCCAACGTTCGTTCCCACCGAACACGTGCCATTGTTCAAGCCGTCAATATGTAATGGGATAATCAACCAAATATAATGGTAGCAATATGAGCAATCAGCGGAACTATACCTTTGAAATTGTCGTTTATTTTGTGATGTAGAGACTTTTATTATAAATTAACATTTATATATATGGAAAAGTTAGTCAGATTTGCACTTTTTATGTACAAACTATTTCGTCCTTTTAATAGTAGGCTTGGATATGTTGTTGTTAAGTTGATTTATGAATGGTAAATGTTGCTTCTCATATGAATAACAAAACATAATACGTATTTAAATGTGACTTTTTAAAAGGGTTTCTTGAAAATAAATTATATATATCGCTGGGATTGTAAAGGTGTTGGGTCTCTTAATTCAAACGAGGGCTAGGAGATTAGTGTTCAAGAAATAGTACAATTCATCACTAGCCCGGGAAATATAGTTTTACCGGGCGAGCATGACAGTTCCCGCATGACAGCATGACAGTTTTTTTCATGCGAGCACAATAAAACTTCCCGAGCGAGTTGTGTACGATACTTTACATCTATAATGTTTGAAAAAACTTTTTTTATCTTAACATATTTTTCGCATAAACCACGTAGTTTCTAATTTTTTTCAAAAAACTACATAACGACGTTGACGTTGAATTGTTGCAATCATCTGTTTACTTTCACGAATTTCTAATCAGTTACTGCATAGTTATCGGTAAAGATCATGGTGTAATCGTTACACCTTTAAGTAAAGATTAATTTCATGCCAGCAATAATGTACAGGAAATATAAGTTTCTGTAAATTGCTTTAAAGTGGCCATATATATATATATATATATATATATATATATATATATATATATATATATATAGCCATCTTGGATTTTAGGTGGCATTTTAAAGTTTATCTTAAAATATCTCGAAAACTATAAACTTTCAGTATACATTAGAATATACAGTATATTACATTAAAATGAGAGTAAATATAATTTACAGCAAGAAAAGTACACACATTGTTTATATTGGTTCAACCATTCACTAATCACTGTTGAATTTAACGGTGACTATCTCGTAAATTGTTGGACCGACATAAACACATTATAAGTGATACAACATTTCATAAAAGTTAACGAACTTTATCTCGTTAATTCTTCGACCACTGTCAACACATCAGCTCATTTCTTGTAGGAAAATTATTTCCTTTCATTTTTAAATTTAATAAATTACTCTTATAGCTGATAATTTTCGAGATATTTTGGAAAAATACATATGTGACGGCCTTTTGTCAACTCCCCTTCGTCGAGGGTATTTGAAATATTGAATCATACATCAGAAAGGACATGAAAAATAATAAACTGTCAGTTTTTCTTTCTTCAAAACATTAAATGACGGGGCTTTACATACCCAAGTCACTGGGGACCCATCCATCGCCAGTCCCGCGCTGACCAACGCAACGGTTGTCAGCCGTGTTGTGGTCAGCCAGAGCCGGTGATTGTACCCCGGGGCCGACCAAAGTCACTGGGGACCCATCCATCGCCAGTCCCTGGCTGCAGTACTCGCACCGCGCTGACCGACGCAACGGTTGTCAGCCGTGTTGTGGTCAGCCAGAGCCGGTATTGTACCCCGGGGCCGACCAAAGTCACTGGGGACCCATCCATCGCCAGTCCCTGGCTGCAGTACACGCACCGCGCTGACTGACGCAACGGTTGTCAGCCGTGTTGTGGTCAGCCAGAGCCGGTATTGTACCCTGGGGCCGACCAAAGTCACTGGGGACCCATCCATCGCCAGTCCCTGGCTGCAGTACACGCACCGCGCTGACCAACGCAGCGGTTGTCAGCCGTGTTGTGGTCAGTCAGAGCCGGTGATTGTTCCCCGGGGCCGACCAAAGTCACTGGGGACCCATCCATCGCCAGTCCCTGGCTGCAATACACGCACCGCGCTGACCGACGCAACGGTTGTCAGCCGTGTTGTGGTCAGTCAGAGCCGGTGATTGTACCCCGGGGCCGACCAAAGTCACTGGGGACCCATCCATCGCCAGTCCCTGGCTGCAGTACACGCACCGCGCTGACCGACGCAGCGGTTGTCAGCCGTGTTGTGGTCAGTCAGAGCCGGTGATTGTACCCCGGGGCCGACCAAAGTCACTGTGGACCCATCCATCGCCAGTCCCTGGCTGCAGTACACGCACCTCGCTGACCGACGCAACGGTTGTCAGCCGTGTTGTGGTCAGCCAGAGCCGGTGATTGTACCCCGGGGCCGACCAAAGACCAACAATGTTCACTTGTTGTTTTGGGAATATCGGAACAAACGTCCGCTGTCGATTAATTAATGTTGTAACAAGTAATTTTCCTCTTGGGCTTAGGTCAAAGCAAACTTATAAACTTGGTATTAATTGTTGTGCACGTATTTCTGCGTTAAATTATTTTATTGATAACCTAAGTTAGCTGTGGACCATGTCTTTCCTATGGATATTATTGTTTTCTTGATGGCTTAGGAAGTGCTGCATTCTGTTGGTTGACAATTAAAATGTTTTAAACTATGACCTCACGGTTTGGGTTTAAAATGGTCCCTTTAAATTGGCCCTATGACGCAATAAAGGATATCAAAAAAACTGTCATTATGCAGATTACAGGGTTACATGCTTTTATTTGCCACAAAGATCAAAGGTTAATTAATTTCTGTACAATTCTGTCGTGATAGAGTAGGTGTTTTAGTTACTCTTCACAGAAAATTAAATGATTGCTTTTGGGAACATCAAATGAAGGGGTCCCCCGTAAAACGTTCTAAGTGACAAAAACCTAGTTTCGAGTAATCAAGCGTTGAAAGTTGAATCCTAAAATTTAAGGTTTTTTCAAGGTTAGAACTTACAATCATGTATAATTTGTTAATACCCTACTTATAACATTATAATGAAGCCTTTTAATAAATTGTTACTTACCATTAATCATTTTAAACAATTTTACATGTTTTTGGGGGGTTAAAACGTTCTAAGCGACTGGCGTTTGAAACGTTCTCCGACGGACTGCTCTTCTGCCTTTGGAAGAAAACATTAAGGAGTGTAGGAATACCAACATAAACGAAAATAAAACTGAATATAAAACAATTTTATTTATATAAATGTACAAAATGTAATTTTGCTACATAACGTGATACGTCATTTTGCTAGAAGTTATCCAAATGTGGTACTTAAAACGTTATTCTCCTCACTTATTTTGGGGGCAATTTTCCAGGCCCTGTCTTCTTAGTTTTTGAAATAAGGGTAACCCAGCTATTCTACATTCCTTCCTGGGCTTATCCTTCCACTTTCCAATATTTACTTCACGTATTTTATTTATATTTATGAGATTTTGTTCGCTGGGCGACAACGCAATGACCGGCGGGGAGTCTATCTTTCGGCGAGTAGAACGTTATTCCCCAGAAAGTCCATGCAGTCCCGCGAAGCACGCCAACTTTAACAGACGAAATCAGGGCTGCCAACTCAAATATCTTCAAAACAAAATATACCACGGTGTAGCTCGTGTCCTAAAGAACCTTTTTCACTGAATATCTCCGATTTTGAAATCTTGTCGCTTAGAACGTTTTACGGGGAACCCCTTCAAATATCAAACATCAACATCAAAACATAATAGGATGTTGAATTATACCTAAACAGAAGTACTTTTTTCATAAATATTTAGCATGACACTATTTTTAATATATTCATTGTTGTAATTTTAGAATTCCAAGGACTATGGACTGCTTCAATAACAATAAGTACTATTATTTTTATCGAGAATAGGAGCCAAAACATATTAGTAGTACTTGACAGGGTTTTTCATAAAACCCTAACTTTCTCACAACCAACAGATCCTTTATTATAAGGTGAATGCAACAAAAAATAACTTTCCTCGCTGCTCATGGTAAGAGTAATTTTTAAACTCAAGTTTAACAGGTACAACAATAATGAAATCCACACAATACAAAGTGGTTAAACAAACAATTTGGATTGAACGCTTCGACTGACGTGTGGTTTTCGAGTGTTGTTAGAGTTAAGTTGTGTAGCCATTGTTGATACGAAAACAAAATGCTGCACATTATAGCTGTAAAGTTAGAACTCCTTTCATTAATTTTTTTTATTCTTGCTGTTTTTAAATGTACTTAATTTTATTGATAAACAAGACAGAATTAAATAATAATGTGCGATAAAAAACTAAATCATTCGGTGGCGAAATAATGACAGAGTTGGTAATGACAGAGAGTAATGACAGAGTCGGCTAATCATTGCAAAAAAGAAAATTATTGCTAACGGGCTACAGTAGCTGTGCCAATTACATTTACCAACGAATAGGAACTGCTTCATTAAAATCAAGTGCTAATTATGTTATTATGACAGGAAATCAGAGTCTGCAAAAGCAGATCACTCCTTATTCTACTTCTGTTCATGGACCGCCTGAGCCAATCAATTAGATAGTTCTAGCAGAGTATCATGTGATTTGATTTGAATCATAATAATAGGACGGATTTACTTATTTATTTATTTATTTTTTGTTTATCCATACCTATCTGAATTTATCAAGAACATCATCCTATTTCATTGGTCCCTCCTTGCCTCTCTGGGAGCTTTGATTCCTGGGTGAGCGTAGAAAACCAGTCAGTGCCCTAGGTGTAGATTGTCCACCTGATTTTATTCCCTTTTAGGGGTGAGGCTGGCTGACCATGCATCTTTTTTTACCCCAACAAATTACGCTTGCATTATTTTTCAAATCGTAAGCAATCAACTGTAATCATAGCCGTTAATCCCCAACCCTTGTATGAAGCAAATCGATACCGGTGCTATTATAATATGATACCTACTTATTATTAGATCTACAGAGGTGTGCAAAAGGAGTTTTAGTGTGCAGTTTTAGTTGGTTGGTACTTGAACAGATTGAACACAAAAGGAAGTAAGTGTATTGGTCAAGCACAACATTTTAAGAGTTAATTTCTGTTTCTTAATACTGTTGAAATATATTGTAAAAGTTTAGTTTTTGTATAAATAAACCTTAGTTTTCTATAAAATATTTCGTTATTGTATACTTACTTTTGCACCCCTTTGTATGTTGGATTTGAAAATTGTAAACCCCAAATATTGGTACCGTATTTAAATGCGAAAGTAAAAAGAAACTCAGGCATCAGTTGGCCTTTTGATTAAGTAAAATAAACTTAAGACAATTCTCTTACTAAAATAATGTTTTTTTAATAAATTTAATTTACTGATAAATCGTTAATTCCATTGTTTCTATTTTGAATGGCCGAGGAAAAAAATCATCCATTCAGTAAATTCAATTTTAGGAAATAATTCATCTTTCCAAACAGTTCTAATACTTTTCTGTATTCTCTTACCTATGTTTCATGTTCTACTTCTTAAAAACATAATCACATGTAGATTGCTCGAATCCGGCAAACCATTCTCAAACCATTTAAATACTACTTATGATTTTCGTGTAATTCAAAGAAAAGTAAAACTCAGGTCAAACTCTCGCAGTAATTAGTTCCGTATCTGACTCACCACAGCTACAAACAGTGCTTGATCTACCGTGAACAACAGTTCGGGGGACCACAGACCGACACCCGCTACAACAGCTCCAGGCCGCTGTGACGAGCCGACCGCATCCAGCCTGCGAGCAGCGGTGGTTGAAATGTCGGACAAGCCTTTGGCTGAGTCTGACCTTGTTGCAACAACTTTGTGTAGCTTCTCTCTAATTACTTTTTGAATTGAATTCAAACTTTGTTTATACACTACTAAATAGCTTGGTCACATGATTCATATTTCATGTGTGTTTCCCATCCCAAACTCCTGTTCCTCTCATAATCCGGTTGAATAGGGTAGCTCGTGCTGCAGTTCTGTCTCGAAAGCACATGCGTTGGGATATTGTTTACAAGTCACCTTAAAATTTTGAATTGAGTGTTCGATGTTAGTCTTTCATAACTCTGCAAAATTTGATTGGTGGTACGCTTAAACACACTCTCAACTTCTAGGATTAGGCTACTTTTAAATTTAAAGTGTAATAATTCTTACGAACTGGAATGCATATTATTTATTAGTTTATAAATATAAAAGGATATCATCATATATTTAATTTCGTAAGGAGATTTTTTGCTTTAAAATTGTGGGCGTCTGGCAAGTCGTAGAACGATGGGGGAGGGCTCAAATTAAAGTTCTCTATTCCGTGATGGCGGGAAAAATTCTGAAATTGCTTGAAATTCATCAGAAAATGAGAAATAACGTTAAATATCTGTCATTTAAATAACAATGGGATCTAAAAACGTCTACTTTGTTTACATAGAACATGTGAAGCTGACTTGATTCAAAATCATTTGCTAGATATTAACATATGGTAGATTCGAAACCCAGTTTTTACACTATAAAATATTCTATAAAAGATTTTTTATAAAAGATTCGATTTGACAAATCAAAATTAAACCCAGTTGATTTTCAAAATAAAATTATTAATTCTGATTGAACAAATAAATCTTTTATGAAAGAATCTTTTATAAAATATTAAATAGTGTAATGCAGGCCTAAGGTATTTTGTACTAAAATAAATGAGGATCATTAGAATTTCCCTTTAAAGGGGCTTTTAGCCCCTTTAAGCCACTAGTGTTCCTTTAATATTTTTAATATTGTTTTATTTTTTTTTATTTTAAGCTGCATCTCACTGGAAAATAGACTTTGAAATAGCTTGGTCCTTTATTCATCACATTTCTTATTAATTTATATATATATATATATATATATATATATATATATATATATATATATACATTTTTTTGTAGAGTGCCATGGTTTATTGTCATATAATTAAGCTCTGTTAATGATTTAGAGCTTTACAATGAAGCCTCTAATAATTTTATTTAGTTTCCTTCGAGAAAATGCGACCGTAAAAATATTCTGTCTACCAAATTTAAACCTGAAGGCCTTATGAAATTCGATGCAGAATCACTAGTATTCTTTTTTTAAAACTAACAGAATAGATAAGGACGGAAGTAATATTTCCAGATATAGTTTATAGTATGTGTTTTTTATGCTATAAATGGTTTGTATTCATCGATGATTTTCAGTTGAATTTCAAAGAGTGGAAAAAGTGGGATCTTTGTCATTTGTCTGTTTGAGTTCACAGTACAGTTGTGCATTATGCGTGTTTCTTCCTCTTGAAATCCTGCAAAGCAAATTTTGTTAATTTTACATAACGAAAGATAATCAAGTAACCGACAGAAAACTGTGATGCAGCTTTACCAGTAAGAGAAGCCAGACTTTTAATCTGGCAAACTGCCCGTCTATTTTGGAGCTAAATTTTAAGCTGGATGTAAAAAGGAATTGGCTGGTAATTTTATAGAGTGCTTCTTTAAAACATAGTATTAAGTCAGTTAGTTACTTGGAAATTTATTTAAGCTCAATATCTCATTAGGTGTATTTTTCCAGGGTAAATCGTTCCAGCAGATTAATTATACAAAATTAAAATTATTATTGATCTAACATCTATTATTAAGATAATTTATGATAAACAAAATATGCCAATTTACATTGAAACACGTGTAGCAAAGACTAATTTCGAAAAAATAGCTCTTTTAACTGGTTTAGTAAACATTTTTTCATTGGATTGAATTTACATTAAGTCATAAAAATTATTATGGTTTCTGCGATTTATTTACACAACGCAATTATCGTAGTAAACCGCATACACGAGATGTGTGCGAGTGCGAGAGTGGCGACATCTGTTGCGCGATAATCAAGCTCACAACTGCCGGGGGTGTTTTGTTAATAAACAACTAAATGTAATATCCAAAATACAGTACACATAATTGAGTAATTATAATATTTAGTAGTTAATTATACTGTTGTTAGTAATGTTTCTAATTATTACCAAGTCATTAATATAAATAATCATGTTCACTTGCGCACTTATTAAGTGAAATTGATTTACTTTTTTCTTAAATTTGAAACATATTAGGTCTGCATTTTTTTTATTGCACGCAATATTTTTCCTATTTCGAAATTATTTATTTATGCAGTTTTTGTTTATGGCTTAGTTTGTTTGAGCTTTAAAAATCTTAAACAAATTTCAAATGAAAAAAAAACATATTTCAATCCAACGTAGCAAGATAAGACATTTTTCTGTAACCTCTATAAGATTTATATGGAAAAATGAGTATGCAGGTTGCTGCAGCAGGTATGTTAAAATTGGGGGGTTTCAATTCGATATTTAGTAGATCTTAAATATAAGAAGCCATATATCAAGTTTTAACAAAACACGTTAAGAAATAAGGAAGAAATAGAATTTTTATTTCCCATTAGAATATAATGGGGAATGAGTATGCAGGTTTGCTGCCGCAAAATGGAAATATCGGGGTTTTAGACTAACATGCATTAGATCTCATCTAGATGAAACCAAAAACAAAGTTTTATTAAGATATGTTGAGAAATAAGCGAGATATAAAATTTTACTTACTTCCCATAAGGTTAACATCGGGACAACGTATTGTGTTAATCACTTAATGCACTTAATGCCTCGATAACCAATGGACATAGTGCAATGATTCAAAATACTAAATTGTTTTTTTTTCGAGTTGAATGAAATGGTCCTAACTAAAATTGGATTATGTTTACCTTTCTATGTGAAAACCCAAAAATCCTAAAAATCTCAAAAACCCGTTATTGTCAAGGATTTATTGCAAATAGGTTGTAATTCCTTGAAAAATGAAGTTTTTCGTGAGTTCCCAACACACCTTTATTGTGGACCAATTTTTATCATTGAGGTGTCAAATTACTGGAAATTTTGTCAATATTTTCTGAATGCTGTTCATTTTCCTCTAGGTAAAATAGCGTTGCCCCATTAGGCATGTATGTTACCCACAAATTTACATGTATTTCTTATGGAAGGGATATTTGTTTGAATATTAATAATACCCACGTTGCAGCAGACCTGCATACTCAGCGAATTTCAAGTGCAGAAGAACATCAAGCCAACACAGCGAGATTTGACATGTTTTTGTAAGCTCCATAAGAATAACATGGGTAATGAGTATGCAGGTTTGCTGCCACGAAAATGGAAATATCGGGGATTTTAGATGACCAAACATTAGATCTAGATCATCTTATCTAGATGAAGCCACAAACCAAGTTTTATCAAGATAAGTTGAGAAATAAGCAAGATGTAGAATTTTACTTATTCCCCATAAGGTTAACATTGGGACAACGTACTGTGTTTAACACTTTCAATATCTCGGTAACCAATGGACATAGAGCAGTGATTAAAGATACCAAATTGTTTGTTTTCGGGCTGAAATCATTTTTCTATGTAAAAAACTCAAAAACCCCATTTTTGGGGGGTTTATCCCCCTTTACCCCCCCTTCCGGTGATCCGATTGGGCTGGTTCACGAACTCGTCTGAGTGATTACCACTTTACACGTCTGTACCAAATTTCATTCCGGTCGGACTATTTTTGCGGCCGCTATCGTGCTAACAGACACATATAAGATATATAGATATATAGATATAGATAGGCCTATATATATATCTAAACATTTGAACGAATTGTGTTTTTTGCTTCTGGGGGCCGCAAAACGAAAAGTCATCATGGTCTGGGGCTTAGGTCTTACCATGAGACCTATGGTAATAGCTTCTTCCCTATGGGGGAAATTCGCTAAAAGTGAACTCTACAAATCGTCTAGTAAATTCATGATGCTGTTGATCTTAAAACAAGGTTTTAAAACTCTCAAAACGTTGTCTATGTTTTTAATGTTAAAAAGAAATTTGTGCTGCAATATGCTTCCACCAACAGTTAGCTGTCTTACGCAATTCGAAACGTAACATTGAATATTACCTCCACTAATGAGAATATAACCTCTTTAAAAATTACGGTAGGCTCTGTGGGAGCTTTAACCGTTATATTTTATGTAAGTTTAACATAGATTGTATTTTGACCTTGTTTAGATTTCATACTTCTTGCATAAGCGACTGTAGGATAAACTTTCATATTCTAAATGCGTCTTTACTTAAACGACTGTCTACTCAACACAGTTGTTTACAGCTAATTCAGGATACGCACACTTACTCACCTACCAATACGGCTGGCCAGAATATTAGTCTTTGGCTTCAATAAAAAAATATTTATATCTATTTATCCTATTAAATTAAAAACGTACGTAAGCAAAAAATAATAATTCCTTAAGAATAAAATAAACATTTGTATATTTTACTATTAAAACTTAACAACTAATAGTATCAATAATTACAAAAGTCACCAAAAGCATTTCAATCGAAACGTATGACTTGCAATGTCCCAAACAATTTCAGATCGGGAAGGGTCGTCTTGGGCATACAGAGGGGTTATTCACTGAAGCCGCAGACCTATTACTGTCGAGTGGCCGGATTTATTACCACGTCTTCCTAGTAGGTCTCTTAATATTTTCAGATTTCTGACATTTCAATTAATTATTTCAATACTACGAATATAAATTAAAGTTATTTCTTAAATTTATAGGTTTTGAAGTAAAGTTATAGATTTTTAAGGTTATAATTAAAGTATTTTTTATGATATTAAAACAGTGAGTATACATACAATATTTTGTATGATATGCGTAAATAGTGGATTTTAATAAATCTCCCATAAACCTTCATAAACACTCCTGAGTTGCTCATACTTATACATCTACAATGATGTGCGTTATAAGGAATATACAATAAGAAACAAGACAGTAACAAGACTACAAGATCGCGCCACAATCATCCTTCACTCATCTGTCATTCATACTTGGCTTAAAATACCTACCTAGGTAGGTCCGCCATTTCAAGTAATGTATCTAATGTATTTTAAATAAATAGTTACACACATATTTTTTCTGGAGTGTCATATACATATTTTTTGCAAACTGTATGCCTGTAAAATTTTGTTCTAGATGAAATATGAATACAACTTAATAGTATTTGTCAATGCCAATGTAAGGCAGCTGAACTCATTAATTAAATATTTTAAAAGCATTTCCAAACATTTACAACTTATCTTGGAAGTCGAAAAGAATGGTTCTGAACTTCCTTGTCTTGACGATAATTATAAAATAAAAATCGATTCATCCTCGACATTTACTGAGAACCCACAATTACCGATCGTGTTTTACATTTATATTACATTTACATTTACAAGAAAAATTACGAGCTGTATTCGAAGTGAAATGAAGACTCTTTGTATGGCCCGATGATGGTTCACCCGAACCGAAACTAGTCGCCAATAAACCTGTTTGGATTACTTTGAAGCAGGAATTTAAACTATTAAGAGTATTCAACAGTAATCCGGAGGCTACCTTTGAAAATTTAGTAACAATTTATTTTGAATCATTGCTTTGTCTATTAGCTACAGAGATATCGCTAGTTGTAAACACAGCACGTTGTCCTAATTTTAACCTTAGGGTAAATAAGTAATACCCCCGTTGCAGCAGACCTGCATACTCAGCGAATTTCAAGTGCAAAACAACATATTTCGATCCAACATAGCGAGATTTGACATGTTTTTGTAAGCTCCATAAGAATAACATGGGGAATGAGTATGAAGGTTTGCTGCTACAGGTATATTAAAACTGGGTGGTTTTAACTCAATATTTAGTAGATCTGAACTAGAAGAAGCCATTTACCAAGTTTTATCAAGATATGTTGAGAAATAAGCGAGATATAGAATTTTACTTATTTCCCATAAGGTTAACATTGGGACAACGTACTGTGTTTACCACTTTCAATATCTCGGTAACCAATGGACATAGAGCTATGATTCAAAATACTAAATTGTTTGTTTTTTTGGGCTTAATTCAATGGTGCCAATAAAAATTCGAAAAATTTTATTTTTCTATGTAAAAATCTCAAAAAACCCATTTTTGGGGGGGTTTACCCCCCTTTACCCCCCCTTCCGGTGGTCCGATCGGGCTGGTTTACGAACTCGTCCGAATAATTACTACTTTACACGTCTATGCCAAATTTCATTCCGATTGGACCATTTTTGCGCAAGTTATCGTGCTTAAAGACACATATATATATATATAGATATATAGATATATATATAGATATATAGATATATATATATATATTTATGAAAGTGAACGAATGGTGTTTTTGGCATCTGAGGACCTCAAAAAGAAAAGTTATGATGGTTTTAGGCTTAGGTCTTACCATGAGACCTACGGTAACAGCTTCTTCCCTATAGGGGAAATTCGCTAAAATTTGTGCTTACCTTGTAAACGGGTGGACCAAAGTAGACATATCATATACTTTTCTTACAGTAAATTTAATTTTCTTTAATTTTCAAATTTAGTAGTTAATACCAAAAGTTGTTAGTTTTCAACATATTTAGGATAAACTTAAAAATTGTACTTTCAGACCCCTCTCCCTCCCCCCGCCCAAGGTCTACGGACGGGGACTTTTGATATGTTCACCTCCTAACTAGAATATAGCCGATAACCATTGCTTGGGAGATTCATCTAAATACAATAAGGGTTTTGTCTATTACATCCCTTTTTCAGCCAGCGTACTTAGCCGGTTTTTACGATTGAGGTATCATTTTAAAGCTTATAATGTAGCGCACCGGCTACTAATGATGAAAATGGGTACTATTCTTTTACGGCTTCGACCCCCAATCCTTTGATTTGGGCCACTAGACGGCGCTTTTAACGCTCCAGTGCTGAACAACTTGCGTTATAACGGTTTAAAAATGTGATTGTAATTTAACAGCTGATTACCTTGAGGTGGATTTTTAACCCCAGTCAGATTGTAAACAAAAATGGATACTCTGCAACAGTAAACATGATTTAATACATTTTATAAACATTTGATTCTTAAATAAACAACTTTTTGGTAAGTATAGCTTAATTGAGGAAGGAACATCATTCTTTATGGTACAGAAAGAAGTAGGAGGTAAAGAGAAAACCGAGTCGATGAGATTAGGGAAAAATATACGTAACCTTCGACAAGAACAGAGAACTGCCGAGAGGCAAAGGCTGATAGGGCACTGCTCCACCTATCTACTTGCAGCCCTTACTGCGACCCAAAGATGATGTTAGGGCATGAATATGCAAAGAAAAACTTCCGGTACTCTAATGCTGTGCCAGAAGACAAAATAAAATACATAGTGCTGGGGTGATGAACAATAAGTGTTTTTTGTTCAGCTAAGCTTTTATTTATGAAGATGAGATCTTTAAATTTCACTTGAAAGGTTAACGGCAAGTATAGTCATACAATTTCTTTTAATCGTAGGTGAGTTTCTTACAAACGGAAATACAGTAATATTAAAATGCGCTATTTGCGCATGGGCCCCCTAGTTTCTTCTTATTGGTTTAGGCAACAATGTTTTTTAGTTTCAGATTAATACTAAAAGCTACATATATTATGAATATTATGATCCATATTTTATATTTTAACCACCGACTGTTGTTTCCTCTTATTTTAATACTATAGTATAATTGATACATCTACGAAGTGGGAGTGGGAGGGAAATTTCACTTATCTTTCGCCAACGATAGGGATATCTCTCACGTAAACAAACAAAAAGCAAAGTGTACATTTTGCCAGTTTTTTCGTCAAGTTTGTCATTGGGCGTGTTCAGCCGCAGTCACCGGTGACTAACCGGTTACCATAGTCCTTAATAGGCATCCATCGCATATTGACAATCAACAATATCCCATCACTTATCGAATCCACCGTTAACATTTTCTGGTGGATGCACAACAATGATCGGTAGGTGGTGGTAAATCCACAACTATCTATCACTTGTTAATGGTTAGTAGATCACTCATCGGCGACTGCGGCTGAACGCGCCCATTGGCTGGAGCTCTTTTTGTCACGACGCGACGTCGTTCTTATTGGATAAATCAGTTATTGTTTAATTGTTGTTGTTATCTTATTCTGAAAGCTTTCTTAGAAATGACCTGTCATAGGCGAATGATAGACGAATGACCCTCCCTCTCCTGCTTCATAATTGTATCAATTGAAGTATGATTTCGATATACAGTACACTGTTTGGCTTGAGAATGATAGCAGATTTCTAAAAATGAACGTTTATAAAAAATTATGAAACTGTTTGCCCATTAACTTGTAGTTTTTTCACTTATCTCACAGCATAGGTAAAAAATTTATTCATCCTATGTGTATATATTGTTTTTTATTAATCACTGTTAGACTGTACTTTTGTTAATATTACTTGGTAAACCATAATGTATAAATCATAATATCAGCTAATATGCAACTTGTTGTTTTTGAGCACTCAGATTTTACGATCTAATAAATTACCACACTTTTCATTTCTATGCATCTATATTGTTTATTGTTGTTATTATTGTCTATCCTGTTGTTGACAATTATTTTGGTTTGACACCAATATATTTTGTTGCTATTTTGTTGTTGCTTAATTTAGTAGTGTATTTCTTTGTTATCATGTTAATCATTCTATGTTGTTGATTATTATTTTTACTCTTATGCCATCTTAAATGTATCGACATTGATTATATATATAATCAATGGTATCGATATTGTATGTTCATATCTGTAAAAATGGTGTTTACCGTAAATAAGTAAATGATAGTAAACTTTTCTGTGGGGAAGTCATTGATTATAAACTGCCCGTTAATTTTTTCACAAATATATGGTGTCAGCGTCTTAAATAGTGATATTATTGGGAAATTAATGGCGGACACTTATGGGACAGGCATTGGTGATTCTCACAAAAGCCACGAAATAATAAGTGCTGAAAAATGTGACATTTTCGAATATTTCAAACCATGTCAATTTATTTATTTGTGAACAAAGTAAATTGAGTTTTATCAGATTTTCACGGACAGAGCCACCGTTTCAATGATGCAGTCCTTTAACGTAGTACTTAAATTATGGACTTTCTTACAATTCTTTGACACATTTGTAAATATACGAAAAAATGCCTGTCATGTGGCATTTCAAAGAAAAACCTTCAAATTGAATCGGCTAAAAGCAATGCATTGTGTTTAATTACAAATTTTAACATGATGTTTTAAAAATCCAATAACTATTTCATTTTAATTTTCAAAAACCGAGTCGAAAAAACTTCAAACTCGCTGGTATTATTAATTTACACTTCACTCAACTAGGGTCGCCTTTCAAAAATCTCTACTCGCTCGCCCCTAAAAAAATGTAAAAATAAATAAAAAGTGAAATTCTGGGTGCTTCAATAATCCCAGTTAAAAATTAGATCACAAACCAAGACTCGTTTTCCTGGGTAATATTAATTTATTAGATATAATTGAGGAAAATCTTTAAAATTACATAAAAATATATATTTTGCTTTCTTTCCTTTTCAGGCGTAAGAAGTTCTGATTGACTTTCTTGAAAGGATTAAGTTTCACGGATCTAAAAGAAAGTCTTAGAAAACTGGCGCTACTCGACATAATTGAAATATTTAACTTAATAATTAATAACTGAGAATGGAGCCTTAAAAAATTGTCTCTTTGAACTCTGAATGTAATCAAATGAGTCTTACAAATACTATTTTTTTGGCTTCATCGAACTATTTAAATACAGAGATTTCCATTGAAGCCCATGATGTTTAGGGAAAATAATTGGTAACCAACCAAATTCTTCACCCAGAACCGCCCTAATTAAAATGTCTAAGGCTTTGGAAATCTCTGCTAAGCTTCAGCTACTACCTTGAAAAATCCATTTCCAGCTCATACGTTCCAAAATAATTTTACTGTCTTACAGTCAACTCAAAAAATTTCAAGAGAAACGCATGAAGTGTATGCAAATGGCGATTTATAGTCAACAAAATCCCCAATGAAATTAGCCTTTACTAATTTCATTGGGGATTTTTTGTCTATAAATCGTCATTTGCATAAACGAATTATTAGCATATCTTAAAAATAACAGCCGTTATAATTAACTTTCCAAAACCTTTTTAACTGTATGAATTAAAAACTATGTATTTATATTTTGATCCTAAAAGAGGAGAGTATTAATTTTATAGTTTTGTTAGCTGCTTAATACAACCTCAGCTGTGCTGTCTTATGTTGTGATTCGATTTTCAATGTTACTGAAATGGGCAAAAGCTGTAAAAATACCTTGATGGCTTCCCAAAGGTTTCTGGTCCACGCACTGACTTCACACCTCAAAAGATACATCTAGACGTTAACGGCGTTCAGACTACTAGTAAATCATTAATATCGACCAAACAGATTGGGCGTAAAAATCTGAACGAAAATCACCTTATTCTTTTGCTAATTCTTATTTCAAAAGGAATATATGTAAAATGGTATGACATATGGGGTAAAGCCTCCTCATCTTAAAGAATTAATCTATACCAGAAACCAGGAATTAATCCATACGGAATTCAACTAGGAAATATTTATTTTCGTTTAGCCTGCTCCAATACACACACACGTAACATGTAAACATATTAACATAATGGATTTGTTTTTTTTTTCATTCCATAACTTGCAGTGAAACCATTGATTATGAAACCCTTAAAGCCCTTGATAATGTTTGTAGAATATTTCTAAACCACAAATTAATTTTCTATAACTCCCGACGACTAGTTTAAATTATAATAGCACAGTAAACATCTCCAGGAAAGTACTTTTCTATTAGTGTGCTTAGATTTCTCTTATAATTCTGACAAGCTGAGAAAAAAGTATCACAAAAATCATGGTACACTATTAATAACCTACAATGTCAATAAAATCGTCAAAAAAGTTGAAAGGATATTTTGGCGCTTTATTTTTCTACGGATAAATATGTAAAATAATATTTAAATGGTATTGCAAATAATATTTTCATTAAATATACTTACATCGATTATTAGACTAGAAGAAAAGCATAATGTAGTGCCCTTTAACGGCCGTAAGTCACTTTGATTAACGAAATTGACGTTATGACAAAATAGATGGACACATCGAACTTGCCTACAAGGGTATTCCTAATTGTGTAAATCTTCATAGAAGGCAAGTCTTACGTCTTAATTAGAAGAAAATATTATGTCCTACTAGTGACTTTTTTAGTGGAAGTTGGTACATTAAAAAATTATTTACTTATCCATTATTAAAAAAATCCAATACCTGTCATTCGCCTTTACTACGTTACTCGTATTATCTAAATTATTTAAATGAAATACATCTATTGACTTTCACTTACTTATATTTACAACAAAAAAGTATGTTTATTGTTACATTAATTTTATGTCTTTGATCATGGATCGTTCCACCGGATCCATTTTAGTAAGGGCAGCAAAGAAGCTGTTAGTAGATCCGAACTTCTCTTCAGAGGAAGACTCTTCCGTCCTTCCAAAAATGCTTTTAAACTTTCTCAAATGCACCATATTATTGTTCGAGCCCAATGTTACGTTATATCGGTTAGATTGGCATTCTTATCAAGCTCTTTCCAGGAACTGCAACACGTCTTGTTAGGATTGATATTTAAATCTCCAAACTCCTCATCGCTGGCGCCCTGATCACCCCCGCATTGCTCTTCTGATGTCGTATCCTCCACTGTCGTATCCACTGTCGGTTCACACGTCGTCGTAGTTTCCTCCTGCTCTTCGCAGACCACCGAGTCGGAGTTCCAGGAAATGCAGCAGGTGTCGTTGTTGCCCAAATCCGAAAATTCTTCTAAATTGGGGCCCTCATCGACCTTTTCACTTTTACTACCTTTTGAGCTCTTACTCGCTTTATCAACTCCGCTTGAATCATCTCCACCTGGATCTGTGACGTCCTGACTATCACTTGTTTTTACGACTTTATCTGTACTTTCAAGCATATCCGGCCCATCTCCTGGTGGGGGTGGACTGACTTTATTTGAACTCGGAGTGACTTTATTCGTACTTTTGTTCTCATCCACATCATCATTCATTCTGCGACCATTATTACCAGCCAATTTCTTATCTTTCTTGTTTAAAAATCCGTTATTTCTCTTGTTCTCACCGTAGTCAGCATTTATTTTCTTGCTCTCACCGTCGTTAGCATTGTTCTTTTTGTTATCACCTATGTTAGCATTGTTTCTCTTGCTCTCGCCATCCTTAGCACTGTTTTTCTTGCTCTCGCCGTAGTTAGCATTGTTTTCCTTGCTTTCATCGTAGTTAGCATTATTTTTCTTGCTCTCACCGTCGATAGCATTGTTCTTCTTGTTCTCGCCGAAGTTAGCATTGTTTTTCTTGTTTTCACCCACGTAAGCATTGTTTTTCTTGTTTTCACCTACGTTAGCATTGTTTTTCTTGTTCTCACCTATGTTAGCATTGTTTCTCTTGTTCTCGCCATCCTTAGCACTGTTTTTCTTGCTCTCGCCGTAGTTAGCATTGTTTTTCTTGTTCTCACCTATGTTAGCATTGTTTCTCTTGCTCTCGCCATCCTTAGCACTATTTTTCTTGTTCTCACCTATGTTAGCATTGTTCCTCTTGCTCTCGCCATCCTTAGCACTGTTTTTCTTGCTCTCGCCGTAGTTAGCATTGTTTTTCTTGCTTTCACCTGCGTAAGCATTGTTTTTATCGTTCTCACCTACGTTAGCATTGATTCTCTTGCTCTCACCGTTTTTAGCACTGTTTTTATTGTTCTCGCCATTGTTTTTCTTGTTCTCACTGTAGTTAGCATTGTTTTTCTTGCTCTTAACGTATTCGGCATTGTTTTTCTTGTTCTCGCCGTAATAAGCATTGTTTTTCTTGGTATCATCATCGTTGGCGTTGTTTTCATTATTCTCACTGTCTTTAACATTGTTCTTATTTTTCTTCTGGGCACTTCTAACATAGACCCTATGTTGAGGCCTGGTTTGGCCGCTTCCTTGAAGTAACCTTTTGTCTCCCTTATCCGCAGAGCTAGCCCAATAGTTTTGTTCCAAGATACCGTTAAAAGGATCCGGGTCGTCTGCCAAGTCCTGGTCGTACACTGGAAAATCTACGTTTGCATTAGGATATTTTTCAACATGCTTCTCATTGTTAAAGCTATTGAGCTTCCTGCCATTTAATTCGCTATCGTCAAACCATTGCCCCCCGATATGACTACCCATCTCGTTGTTCTTGAATTTAGAATTATGGTTGGTGAGGCTGTTTTCATCAATTCCGCCGCCGTTTAACCATTGCCTTCCCTTTTCACTATGTATCTCATTGTTCTTGTATTTAGAATCAAGGTTGTTGAGGCTACTGCCAATAATTCCACTGTCGTCTAGCCCTTGCCTCTCCTTATCTCTATGCATCTCATTGTTCTTGTATTTAGGATCAAGGTTGTTGAGGCTAATGCCAAGAATTCCACTGTCGTCTAGCCATTGCCTCTCCTTATCACTATGCATCTCAATGTTCTTGTATTTAGGATCAAGGTTGTTGAGGCTACTGCCAAGAATTCCACTGCCGTCTAGCCATTGCTTCTCCTTATCACTATGAATCTCATTATTCTTGTATTTAGGATCAAGCTTGTTGAGGCTGCTGCCATCAATTCCGCTGTCGTCAAACCTTTGCATCCCGTTATTACTATGCATCTCATTGTTCTTATATTTGGAATTAAAGTTGTTGAGGGAGCTGCCACTTGATTTGCTTCCGTCAAAAGATTGCCCACCTTCATTAAACTCGATACATTTTTGTTCCTTTTTCGTGTTTTTGTCTTCTGCGCCTAAAGGCACTTTTATCGGGTCCCCAGCCAATATGATCACCGAGAATCCATAGTCCCTGCTGGGAGACGACGGTTTCTGCGCGCACGAAGGAGGCTGTTTGTTGCAAGCCAAGTGAACTGTTGATATGTCGTTGTTTTCTTGCAGAAGGCTAGCTTTGTCTTCAGAATGTATTGGAGATAGGTTACTTCCAAACCCAAATTTATTCAGTGGTTTCATCTTTCTGCCACATTTACGTTCGTGTATCATCTGTGACACCTAGAATTTTCAACACAACTAAACAATTATTTTAAAATAAAAAATAAAATGTGTGAATTGAAGTGTATAAAAGTATGTAAAAGGACGAACACATTCGAACACATTATTCTAGAATTTCTTTTGTAACTTCTCTCAAGTTGTAACTTCTCTCAAAATAATTGGGAAGCTATAGAGTGTATATAAATATATATCATTGATAGACCGGATAACTAAGTGGTAACCAACAGGTGAAAATGAAGTCATTTAAGGTAGGTGTTCAATCAAAAGGGAAGCTGTTGTGATAGAGGAAACTGATTCATAAAACGATACGTAAAGACGGTTACAAAATTGTGAGGCCTTTAGGCCTCAAACACGATGCGATTTTGATACGACTCTTATCGTACGACAAGGTGTCATCCGATTCGTATTTGAATTGCAACCTTTGGGTCCTTTCACACGATGCACAGTGTGACGCACGGGGATTTCGTATGATCCGCAGGCTCAACTGAGACGGCAGCGGGTCGCACGACTCCTTTACGGACGACAGCAGCCGCATAACAACCACATCGTGTGAAATATGTAATTTTTGTGATGAGATAAATTGTTTAATGAATAGCTTAGCTCAATTATTAATTTGAATTAAAGTATTTTTTGTAATACCTCAATGATTCCAATTAAAGCAACAAAATTTAAATTTATTCAATACTGAGGGAATGTATCTAAGGGGAATCCAATATTATAGTTTATAGTTTATAGCTTTATAGCTTACTGATATTATTTGATAAATTATGTTATTTTTATAAAAAAACGCCATCTTCTTGAGGAATTCAGCTGCTCAAACTTTTAACATCTGTGTCACTCTTATTTATTCTTAGACACAATCAGCACTAATACAAGTTTTCGAAGCTAAACAATGCCTTATAGTACAACACAGAAGAATATACAGCACATATCACAGAAACATCAATAAGATAATCACTTATACTATAATTCGAACCTCTAAACTTGCAGCCCAGTGTCTTTTTTATCAATAATTTTTGGGCACAATGTCAGAACTATCATCAGTACACCCGGTTTGTCTGCAAGTTTGGAGGATAGGTTAGGTTAAGATTACAAACCTTTAAAACCTTGCTTATGTTTGAACTGTTTTATGTTTCTCAGTGCTACTTATTGTAACGAACTGGACTCAAGAGCTCAAGAAATGTTTTAGCTTTCAAGACTAGAGGCCTAGAGCCAATAGCAGCAAAACTGTTCCTGATTAGAACACCTAGACTGTTCAAGACGCTGGACTTTTGCATAGTTCTATTTAATCGATTCCTAATCCACAAAGCCAAAAGCCATCGAGCCAAAAGCCACAAAGTATATTATTTGGAAGATATATTATCAACATACCTGATCCCCAATGGTTAGAGGATTAATCTTTCTCATGGTTTCCAAGACTTTCCCTGAGTCAAATTGATGAGAGTCAGAGAGTTCTTGTAAATCATGGGTTTCTCTTTCTTCCATCTCATCATTCCGTCTATTTCCATCATTAATCAAGTTAACGGAGATCTCCTTCAATCTTTTACTCTTGTCCCTAAGTATTTCCGCATTTCCAGATTGTAGACCAATACTCTTTCTAGGATCATAGGCATCTCGAAGAGGCCTTGCGGGCTTTGGGACAACTAATTTGTCGAGGCCTGAAATGTCATTTGTTAGTTTATGATCTGGTTTTGCTTCTTGGTCTTTATTGAACCTAACGACAGTAGGGGCCTCTTTGCTCTCTTCACTGAGAGGCTTATAGAATTGGCCTCTCTCTAATCCAATTCCATCTTCTGATCCAAGTCGCTTGTTTCTTTCATTGACTTGTGTTAGTTTTGTCTTTGAATTGTCTTGTGAGAGCAAGTCTTTATTTCGAGTTTCCTTTGACTCGTCTACCCCTCCCCTTTTGGACTTGGTTATATGTTGACTGGTTTCTGAAAACAAATTAAATTTCATCCTTCCTTTCTTAGCGTTGGTTTTCAGAGTTATCAGAATATGTTTTACATTTATATGTTTTTATACTTATACATTTTGTTTGAACTTGTATTAAATATTTTACGAGTAAATATGAATAAACTGCAATTCTCAAATGTTATTCCTCAGCTAGTCGAACTAGCTACATACAATTATATTATTAATACCAAATTAATTAATTAACGTATAGTATACCAAACGACTTGGTCCAATCCGTCTATAGGATTAATACTACTTTTATCTTTGGTCTTAGGGACGGACTTGGCCACGACGTTTGCCGCGGACTGTACATCGACATTTAAAGTAATGTGAGTATTGAGTTTAACTACATCCTATATCAAAGGTGAAAATTAAAGGTTGGCCTAATCTAAACGTTAATTCTAAAAAAGTAACAGTCATGCATTTAAGGAACATTAACTTGGTTTTTATATTCATATATCCTTGAAATAATTTATTCTAAATACATCACATATGTGATTTTCCGTTTAAGAAAACACCTCTAATTACAAACCAATTTTGAATATCTACTCACCTTTTGCTTGAACTTTCGAAGTTTGATCAGGATATTTTCTGAAGGAGATTTCGGGGTTATCAATAGGTACCTGTGAAATGTGTTACTCTATTATTGACATCTTTTAATACTATTATTTTACTCTATTTAAATCAACCTCTTTATGGAAAGTCCGCTTTTGTGGACGGAGAAGAAGCTTTGAAGGTATCAAGTTTCTGCTCATCAATGAACTTAAATAAGTCGCTTTAACTAAAAATTAAAAAAAATACATGTACTGAGGTAAATAATTTCACCTTTATCTTCATTATATCTATAATGATTAATTTTAAAAGTGCAAAATAAATGCACATTTAATGGCTTAAATTAAATCTTCAGGCGCCTCAAAGGAATAAGTTAAATGATTAAATACAAAAGTTATGATTAAACTTCATGAAAATATCAATGTCACACGTTGATATGAAACCCAAAGCACGGCCCCTCTTACACGACTAGGTTACTGTTGCAGTTTTGCTTTCAATTTTTACTCCAATCGCCTGTTTTATTCGAAATTATAACGTTTACAGGCTGAGCTGGTGCGGTCAGTAGAGCGTAACAAGGGACCTACTGTTTTGTCTAGTCGTGATTCGATTACAACTTTGGTTCAGCTAGTAATAGATGAAAAAACTACTTTTTAATCCTTCAGCTATCGCATATTTCCATACAAAGGGGTTAAAAATGCAACCCTTAAATTCTGTCTACACTCATCAATAATTAGTTCTATGGTAGACTCTACGGTAGACGTCAGTTAAATGAGATAATACTTACTGGATATTGGAGGGAAATCAAAATCATGACGAGCAGGATCAGAACATGAAAGCAAACATGAGCAGTCATCGACTGACAAGATGTTGCACAGCTTTCACCTATGAGGAACAAAAAATTACAGTAACAAAGAGTGCAATAATATACACAGTTTACCGTAAGGATAAAATGTAAGACTTAAAAATTTACATCTCATTTACCTGAAAAAATATCTCGTAGTTCAAAATATGACCGTTTTCATTGAGTTAAACGATGACACATAAAATCTCTATCCTTTAAAATTGTTACAAGTCTGTGCCATATTCGTAAACGTGTTTACACGTACACACATTTAAACGTGTTATAACGTATTTACATGTAATTTTGTATGTATTAAAGTCCATTTACATGGTTAGCGTCTATTTTTATGTGCTAGATGGTTTTGAAAATCATATCACATTTTAAGTATTTATACACCATAGAGTTTTTGATCTAAAAAAGCTATTTTCAATTTAAAACTGTGTTTGCAGTTAACGAATGAGCAAATTTTGTTTTGTCTTCCTTACTGGGATTGAAAAAGAGTAAATCAAAAAGATATTGGTACAACATTACAGATATGTCGACCACCTTATACCGGGACAACATGAGGGACACAGTTTCACTCCAAATTACGGAGAAGTTAAAAGTTAAGTCTCTTTAATCTATGCTTATTTAAAAAGGATTACCTCTACAGTTATGAGTTAATTTTAATGATTGAAATGTCGTTTAAAAGAGCTTGAAGTGAAGTTTGCAGGATATAAAATAAAAAGAAAGGGTAAACCCCTAGACGCCCTTAAAGTTTTGTATTGATCCATAATATTTAACATGGGAATATGAATTGTATGGATCAATTGATTACACTAAACATTGTTTTAGTAGCAAACGATCTATAGAAAACAAATAAATGAAAACCTAAAACTGCTGAGCAGCGCGTCTCCATTAGTGAAGATAAATTGACCTTACCACAAATCTCAATACCTTGGTCTTAAAGCTACATCTAATAAACGTAAAATACATAGACTTAAATATGTGTTGTATTGGCAGCAGTTAAATTTTAATAAATGATTTCATTGTTTCTTACCTCATTAAAGTACGATAAATTTAGGATTAGAAGGTCTGAAGTCTTCAGAAAATGTTTCATTGGCACAAAAAAACTAAAAGAATGAGACTTGTATTCACATCTTCAACAAAACAAAACAAAACAAAACAAGTTCTTTACTGTCACAGAAACAGATGATTACGATGACATCTGACTGAGCAAAAAAAATAAGGACATCTACTACATCTCGATCTATAAGAAGATCAAGAAAAAGAGATATTTTTATATAAATAATTTTGGTATATACTAGGCGTAATGAAAATTAGACGATCAAAACTCCAAAACAGCTGACTTTTCCCCTTGAAATAATTCGGATAAAAGACCAGCTGTTTAAGTTTTTAAGTTCACAGTTTCGTGACGCGGCGTCTCAGTTGGCAACAGGGAAAATTAATAACTATCAAGTTCCGGAAAACTCGAGCTTAAAACTAAGACTTAGAAGTATATATATTTTAAACATTATTTATAAGAAATATACAGGTAGTAATAAAGCACGCAATGTATCGTTGCGGTTTTTACACCACGTTTGTCCGATGTTTATGGTGCATTTTTCTAATTTAAATCGGTTGAATTGTATATCATTGGGTCAACACTAAGTTATGCAACACCAAGAGTTAAATTCCGACTTTTCAATTACGTTTTTAAGTCGCAGCAATTTTTTTTATTATTTATTGACGAGCCGAGCTTGGGTGCACTTTACTGATGATTTTGCCCCATTAATTCTGTTTTCAAGCGTGATCAAAAACTCAAATAATAAGACCAGTGGAAACATTTCAGACCGCATACCAAGTTATATGTTCAAATCAAAGGCAAGTTGCTGCTACCTGGGTGGACGCAACTGAACTGTGAATTTACGATGAGTAAATTAAATGCCTTCCATGTAATTTGCCAGATTTATTCATGAATATCTGAATAATCTTTCATAATTAGGTTATAAATAAATAAATAGTCTGATGTCCTCATGGTTTAAGGAAAAAAGGTGTGTGCAGGGTCAGCTGATGTGACGTAGATGGGCTCACGCAATTAGCGCTTACGACGACTACAATACAAACCAAACAATATAACTCTATCAAAATCTTTTGTGTACGGTCTTAGTTCCGCAGTCAAACCGCTAGATCCGCTAGTTTCTCGAGCCCAACTACGTCATACCAGCTGTCCACACACCTTTCTTTTTAGCGAATTTCCCCTATAGGGAAGAAGCTATTACCGTAGGTCTCATGGTAAGACTTAAGCGCGGGACCATCATAACTTTTCATTTTGGTGCCCCCAGATACCAAAAACCCCATTCGTTCAAATTTGTAGATATATATATATATATATATATATATATATATGTGTCTGTAAGCACGATAGCGCTCGCAAAAATGGTCCGATCGGAATGAAATTTGGCACAGGCGTGTAAAGTAGTAATTATTCGGATGAGTTCGAAAATCAGCCCAATCGGACCATTTGAAGGGGGAGGTAAAGGGGGATAAACCCCCCCCCAACAATGGGCTTTTTGGAGTTTTCACATAGAAAAATAAAAATAATCCAATTTTTGTTAGCACCATTGAATTCAGCTCGTAAAAACAAACAATTTAATACTTTGAATCACTGCTCTATGTCCATTGGTTACCGAGATATTGAAAATGGTAAACACAGTACGTTGTCCCAATGTTAACCTTATGGGGAATAAATAAAATTCTATACCTCGCTTATTTCTCAACATATCTTGATAAAACTTGCTAAATGGCTTCTTCTAGTTCAGATATACTAAATATTTAATTAATACCACCCAGTTTTAGTATACCTGTAGCTGCAAACCTGCATACTCATTCCCCATGTTATTCTTATGGAGCTTACAAAAACATGTCAAATATCGCTATGTTGGATTGAAATATGATGTTTTGCATTTGAAATTCGCTGAGTATGCAGGTCTGCTGCAACGGGGGTATTTCTTTACACAAACGAGGTGATGTCCTGACCAGCGCTTTATGTTTTTAATCCTTACTGATTAGCTTGTAGCTTAGACTTTAGATAAAAAAGTAACGTTGCTAACGTTGAGCCCATTATGAGTCCTGTGGGCTCAACTACTTGAATATTGAATCAAGACGTCAAGTTAACTTTTCAGTTGTAAAATCTACAGTGTGCATCAATCTTGGAGGAAGCAGGTATTTATTTCGTGTAAAATTCCTTTGGGAGAAGAAAATCAATTAATAAATTTAATATTGAAATTGATGATAACGTACGAAATCTCATAAATTAATATTTAGAGTCAGATGTCAGAAATTCAAAAGTTAAACATAGATTATTTTGCAAAAAATCAATGAATTAAACCTTTATTTAATTTCCATGACCATTTACGACTACTCCTTCTATTGTTCAAAGGATATAGTCAAAGTTTTAAATTATAATCAGCTGATTTCAATACTTTACACCAATGTTTATTGTTTTGTGTATCTTTACTTACGTTATCAATTTTAAAATTTAATCCTAGTTAAAATGCGACAAAATTAGGTTTCTAGTCTCAAAGCCGATTAAGAACTCAGGAAGAGACCCGCTCAAGAATGTAATGAAAAGACGCAACATTTAGGAGTGAAAACAATTGTCGAGGTGTCACTGACAGGTATGGTTTAAAATCCTAAAGTATCATCGTTCTAATGGTATCCATACACGTTTTTTAAATAAGAAGGGCCCCTATCAGTATATAAGTAATTTCAATAATAATTAAAATAGTGTTTAAGGCCATTGCTAATATTTATTCCTCCCTGAACAGTGAGAATTCTTAGTGGTAGAAAACTATTGATAAGATCGATCAATAAAATGTTATGCTAACTAATGTGCAGTGCAATACATATACAGATTAATTTCATTCATATCTAATTCAGAGGTACGATCATAGTAATAAAATGGCATGTATTAAATCAAGAGATTTATGATAATCCCAAAATTGTATCTTGCTTAACCTGCTCATTCGAAAAAGTGGCATTTTAATACAGTAATAGTTCAAATTTTGTGCAAGTGGAGGGGGGGGGGAGAGAAGGTTCCATTGAATTCCCGAAAGGGTTCATACTGTTTTAAAGTTTCGAAATATTTTCTATGAAAACTTAAGTTCCATTGTGTTTTCAGGCTCAACTGCATTACCTACATTATGCATTTGTTGTATTCAGACAGTTTGTTATATGAAAGACATAAATTAAAGACAAATGCCATTTTTAGATCCAAGTAATTATTCATTCTCTCACATGCGTCCAGTCAAAAAGTTTTTTAATATTATCTAAGGCAAATAGCAATCACAGAACCATTATACCCATAAGGTAGAAGACAATAGCGACGTAAAATATTTTACTGTTTTTAGTATCGTTTTGGTTGTGTTTTATTTTTTTAATTCAAGTAAAATGTTGAATTTACCACCAAATCTGCATTCTGGGGAGACTGAGGAACTTTTATTGTTAACTGAATTTACCAGCACGATTTGGTATGCAGATTGAAATGTAAGGCCTGAGTTGAAAGGTAAATACTGTAATTTTAGGCGGGTAAAATGTGACGAATTGTATTTAGTCATCAGCATCTGCCTTGAATTCAGTCTATCGTTTATTATAAAGTTACAACAATTTTAAAATTAGCCCCATACATAGGTAGATTAAATGTATTGTAATATTGTTTCAGCAACCATTACTAAATTGATGATCGTGTAGAAACTCCACAATAAGTCATGAAAATAAACAATATTTTCCTCATACTTGTGAATTTTTGTGTTTTGATTATCGACGTGGCAGAATTTAAACCGGTAAGTTGAGTATAATATTATAAAACACTAGAAAATGCGCCGTAATGGGATTTAACTTTCTTATGAATTTATATTTCAAAAATAAATACTTCCAAGCTTTTTTACGTATTCCGTATATCTAACCAGACAAGAACTTTTAAATTAATAAATATAATAGTTGATCAGTACGATAGAAAGTGTCACCATTGACATTAAACTTGAAAATAGGTGATTAACGGCATTACACATCAGTTAATTTAAAACTGTACAATATTTACTGGGGTGTATAACATTATTTTAACGAAACTATACTGTATATTATTCAAAATATGACCCAAGGAGTCAAACTTAAGCGTTTGGCTCCGACGCGGGAATCAAAAAATACTCAAGGACACCCTAGGCTACGGACAAAATTTTTTTGGTTCCCTAAAACGTCGGGTATGGATATTTTGGCATTAATGTTTCGTGCCATGTGCTGCCTGTTATGTATGTGTTTAAAGTCTATGGCAAAAGGAGGTCTGCAAAAATATTCGCTGAAAAATGGACAAATGACCGTTAACCTGGAAATGGGAAGAAGCCCGACAGTTTGTAATTAAGGAATTCTTCACCAAAAACATAACTACTTTACCACCATCTTTACGCGTTCCATCTGAGTACTATACACTTCCACTTGGAGGTAGCACGCAATGGTTTTTGTGACCCGCTTATTTCGACAGGTTGGCAATATGAGGGGGAGTCATTGCGTTCTTTGCACCAATAACCCAAAATCGAAAGATTCGACAAAATTAAATTGGCTTAGTTGAGTTCTCGTCCTTCAATTTGAGCATACAGCAGAAAAATCAATCAATCTATCATCATTTCTGTCATATTTTAAAAAACTGATGCTAATCTTTAGGCCTAAGTCATTCCAATAAGATTCGGATTGCTTTGGATTTCAGTTTAAAGAACGGTATTTATTTTAGTATCAATCAATACATTACCACCCCTCATATTGCCAGCCTGATATAATCAAAGGCCGCTTTCTTATCAATAAATGCTCCCCAGTAGTAGGAATATAATCTCCCTAGATTTGCATGAGCTTGAATAGTATATAACACTCAAGTTTACAACATGTAATAACATACGACTTATTATATCATTTAATGGGTGAAAATAAAAACCTCTTATACTGTATTTACATACATGGCAGTAAATGTACAAACATTTTGGAAAATGGCGAACGCTTTCAATTGGTCACACCAATCATCATAAGGCCCAATGAAAGATCGATTTAATCGTTTACTAACATATCCAACTGAAAAATAGCACACTCAGCTGCAATGGACATGGTTGATGATAATAAATTGGAATTAACACCTTTACATGTAAGTAAATCTGGAGTTGTTGGGAAAATGATGGTTTTGTATATGCAGCGTATGTACATACTTAATACATACAAACAACTATTCTCAACACATTATATGTAGCCTAATTTATACCCTAAACTGTTGTGGGCAGGTACCAGATTTAGAAGCGGATCCAGAAGGCTGCGTGCACTCGGAACATAAACGTAAGTAAAGGAAAATACGATGTAAAGATTGGATTCTTATAGTTTTTCAGTAAATTTCCAAATTTTCTCGAACAATAAAAATGTTTGATTGAAATACCTTAATACTGGAACACAGACGAAGGCATTCAATTTAATTTATTTTTCTGCAGTTGTAATGAGTTATAATTCCACTGGAGTCTTAGACCTAGGGGCTTATGAGAATATATCTATGCCGCCTATATATAAAGGCCTTAAAATTTCCTTTCAAATTTAGTTTCACATCAGCTCGATAGCTTGCTATGTTTATTTTCCACACTAGGTTTTTTTAGGATATTGTATTTCCTACTTCCTTTTCTGGCAGCTAGTATTTCCTACTTCCGTCTTGTAGCAAAATATTAATAAAAAAACGGAAGTGAGGACATTCGTGGATACAGTAACTTGGATCAAAAGCATGAACAGCTGTTTCCAACAAATATATAAATAAATACTCTAACTTGTACTGACACTCTGACGAGGGAAAAAGTTTGACGAGACAAAGAAGAAATACATAGAACGTCTCTGGAAAATTTGGGAAACACCCTATATACCTGATTATTCTTTTCTGAAAACCCTCGATCACCCAAGGTTATTAGTTTTAAATGTTAATTTTTTACTAAACATGAATATTTTTTCTAAGTGTTTATGATTTCCACCTCACTGTGAATGTGCTGGTTTTCAGTAAGGGCCCGCCGCAGCCTGCCGGACAGTGGAGTCTCTGACGTGGACGTTGGGCTTCCACCCGACATCCAGGTGGGGCGTGACGACCCACAGGTGGGGAGTCCACCGAGACAAGGAAGCATGGCGAGCGGAGGTGCCCCATCAGACCCGGCCAACCCCTCGAACCTCGAAGCCCCAACACCCCTAGAGGGCCCGCCAGACCCGAGTAACGAGAATGAAGTTAGTGCTTTTGCACTCGGGGACCAAAGTCGTAATGACAAAGACAGCCAACCACTTCCACAAGTGAATCCGGGTTCTGCGGACGCCCCGGCGAGATTGGCTACGGAAAACGAGCGTCTACAAGGCGAATGGCTGCCTTCTGACGAACAGGCAGATTGCTACAGACAACAGAATATTGAACCTCCGAACGACTCTCCGCGGGAACCTTTCGACCGACCACGGCCCATACTCAGACTGAAGGACCAAAGACCTTTCGCCGATGTCTTCCCGAACTCGAATTCTCCCAGGATGATGTCAAGACCGGCTATTTATAAGGAGAAAGGATCAAGGAGATGGAAAGGGGATGACAATGTGATAACTTCACTTTATTCGGATTCCGAAATCAGACCAAAATCAAGGAATCAAAAAGCGATGTTCAAATCGCCGAAGGAGTCCAGGGAGCCGGCGCTGGTGGCGGGAGACACTCATCAACCCAGTGTCTACAAACCTGTTGGAGTGAGACCGGAGTTCCCGGTGTACGACGAGGACATCGACTTCCACCCGGACCCGCTCCAAGGTATTCTGGAGGACAAGTACTGGCTGGATCCGCAAGAGCAAGAGGCGGTGATCAGGAAATACATCGACCTGGCGAACAACAACATGCAGCCAGCGAGACACGACTTTGAGAAGCGCGAGTTATCCGGGGAACACGTGCCAAAGAGTGTGGACAGTAAAGAGGCTTTCAAAGAGGCGGAGGCGGCGGAGGGCGAGTGCCCGTGCAGGGAGATGTCTGCGTGTAAGGACTGCAAGAAGGGAAAGTGGGGAGGGAGTAAGAACTTTAGTGAAGATGGACTCCTAAACGATAAGTACGAGAGTAGAAAACTGTTATCCGTGGATAATGATGATTATGAAGAGGGTACGGACGCCGACGAATCTGAATTTCACAAGGCAGACAATCACGCAAAGATCGCTCGGGGAATAAGTGATGATTCAAAAACAGAGTCGGGTATTCTTGGTGATGGAGTGTTAGATAGTGGGGAACTTGAAATGTCAAACGAAGAAGAAGTCCCAAGTTTTACATCAAACTATTTTGGTAGAAAACTTTTATCGATTGAACATAATAGTGACGAAGATTACGCTGTGGACGAAGATTCTGAGGAAACTGATTATGTAACGACTGAAGGCATGAAAGAACTGAGTCAGAGTGAAAATAACGTGTTGCATCATGAAAGTGAAAGTTTCAACAAAGATGAAAACGTTGCACTTAAAACGTATGACAGGAGGTCAGTAAGCTCTGAAGAGAATGATGGGAATAGTGACGAGAATGCTATGCACGAAAAACGTTACAACGGTCCCGTTATTGTGAGACCGTCAAACAGCGGAGTTTTCGAATACAAGTTCGAAACTGAGAAACTTGGGGCTGAAGCACACGAAAAGCTTAATCCTGCTGAAGAATTTATGGCCTTTCAAAAGCCTTTTTTGGAAAATCGCCAAATGGCAAAGTACTATGTCCCGGATAAACTGGGCAATTTTTTACAAAGGGTGATTCATTTGAAACAAACCCCAAAAGAAAAATCTACTACAATCGATCCTGATGTTGAATTTGCATTAGAACAGAATCAAACTTACGTTAACGTTTCATGGGCCATGAGCGATTCAAAAAGAACATCGACGATGTCACCCGTGAAGCATCATAAACGAAGAGTGAAATCAATATCATCGGGAGGTAAGGGAAGAAGAAGTTACCAGTTGCCGCTTTTAAAACACCCAAACGTCAAAAAGCTGCAAGCGGATGACATGGGAAGCGTAAACGTACCTGGCGAAAACACCACTCTAAACGAAAGCAGTTCTGTAGACGCGAGTTCCACGACAAACACGCCCCTTACCTCAGACACCGTTTCGAACAATACAGCTGAAAATGCAACCGATTTAAACTTAAATGCAACAGGGTCCTCACTCAACGGAACTGCAAACACTCTTACAACGGCGAACGCTACCACAAACGCCACAACTGTTTCATCTTGGTCGACCGCGAAGACGACGAAGAAGAAGGAGGACTACGACGAGGACAGTTTCGACGCGGAGATAGCGAACGACATCGTGGAGTCGGTGTTCGCGGAGTCTCAGAGCGGCTCGGTGGTGGGCCACAACCTGGGCCTCTGCAGGCGGAACGACTCCGTGTCCAAGTACGCCAGGGTGTCGCCGGAGTCGGAGCAACTGCTGAAGAAAGTGACGGAGTGCATCCTGGACCGCATCCGCGACCGCCTGGAGGGCCAGAGCTGCACGCTGCTGGACAACGAGCTCCTGCAGTTCCTCAAGTGGATGGTGCTGGGCGGCGAGTCGTACCGGGAGTACCTGGCCAGGGTCAGGCCGGAGTTGAGGCAGTTCAAGTCGGAGGTGCACGACGAGGGGGTCGGGCCGCCCCCGGGCGCGCACGGCTACGGCGCGAGCACGGCCCACCACGCGAGTGCGGGGTCGACGCCGGTCACTCCGGCGGCCTCGGCCACTCCGAAACACGCGTAGAGTAACTACTGGGTCTGATCAGTCAGCACTCTGATTCTGAGCACCACGGTTTGTAGGCAGTGACATTGTTGAATGTGGTCGTGTAACTGTGAACACGATTTGTGATATTTTTCTTGTGGCACCTACGCTAGGAATGTAGTTGAGCATTTTCAATTTATTAAAATTGATTAGTCGACATGTAAGAAGTCAATGTCATTCATCAGAATTCTTCTACCAAACTGAAATTTTAGTTATTTAGTCAAGACAGTTACACCATTTCAACTTTTTGTATAAAGTTAAAATTACTTATAATCTTTCGATTAGATATTATAGTAAAAGCTTATGATAAAAAAACTACTCTACCTTTTTATTACATTTGTTATTATTGCAATCATAGTATATAAGCAGAGACAAAAAGTGTAAGTTTTACACAGACATTTGAATTAATTATTTTCGGCTTGAGAAAACTGTATTTGATTCTGCTCTAAAGGCTGTATCTACAACTAATAAATCATATTTTTCATATTTGACTAGTTGCATATTTGACTAATGCGTAGGGGATATTAAGGCCGTGAAAAGGTTTTGCAATGACCAGGTATGTTTTAAAGTAGGTCATATTACTGTATTTACTTTTGTAAATACAGTAATGTGACGTACCGTTCAGCAGCATTTTAGCCCAAGCAGTTAGGTACAGTTTACGTTTATTCGCTACACACGCCACACAGAGAGACCACGTCTATTTAAGACGGATTAAATAGGTCAAAACGTTTCTAATTTTGAACATAATTACAACAAAATCGAGTATTGTTTAATTGAAACGTGATATCTTCGAATGCTCAATGTTCCTATGGCAACAAAACTTGGTTAGCTGCTGAAAACTTCTCAAAAACCAATTTCAATTCCGAAAATAAAAATAGCGATTCATGCCAGATCACTGGAGCAAGCTTAATTCAGTTCATAGAAAAGTGGATTTGCCACTAGCGTGGTTATCTTTGAAGTGGATGTATCCGCCGATGTTGGCCACAAAGAGCGATGGCTGCATGTGCGGCCGATGCCATTGTAACGGCCACATCGAAACGCTACAACTACTTGGAAGCGCGCATGATTTGGCGAATTGTGTGACAATTCAGAGATGTCGATTCTCCTGTTACAGTTTCTATTGGGTAGTTAGAACGGCTGGATGGAGTCCGGTTATCAAATGTACCGCTAAACAAGTGAAATTCGAGCTGCGACGATGGCGTGTTTGAAGCGGTTTGTTTTATCGTGTGAAACAATTTCATCGGGTTACTCATTTTATGCCAATTAAAGCTTGTCTGGGAGATAATAGGGAGATAATTTGTTTAGGCTTATAGAATGTTCATTAAATCGGTGGATTCACATTTAAATTATTAGGAGTCTCCAATGTCATTACTAAAATGTAATCTCGTGATTTTGCTAAAAAGGCCACATTCGAGGTATAAAATTATTAGAGCATCACAAAAAGTAAAGTTGCGTTAAAAATAATTTCCTGAATTATAGTTTTTTTTTGAAATTACAGAAATTCTAACAGTTTGTTCCAGAATTTCAGATTATTAATAAAATATTTTTCATCACTCTGTATACGAAAATTGCCCGTTACCGTACAGCTGAGATCTACGAAAACTCTCGATTTCCTTACGTCAAAACAAATAATGATCAGTTGCTTTTCGGTACCCAAACATTTCATTCCCGTACCTAAACAAACCATTTCCGTACCAAAACAAAATTTTGCCGTACCCAAACAAACGGTTTTTTTAATTTGACAGCTCAACCAGCTGACTATAAACTAAAATAGACAGTTCAGCCGTATTGTGTTTACTTATAGAAAAATAATTGAATTATGAAATGTTGGATGATTTTCTATAAGTTTGGTTACTTATTTGCATTGTGATGAAAAGTATTGTTCACAACTCGTCACAAAAGTCCCATTTTGGTGCTCGATAGTGTTTTACATGCTCGGCTTACGCCTCGCAAGTAAAACACTATCTTGCCCCGAAATGGGCTACTTTCGTGACTAGTAGTGAAATATACTATTTCTTCTAAATTCCTTCTGTGGGGCGTAGCCAATGACGTTATCGTTGGGGTCTTATTCTTATTCTTTTTCTTTTCAAGACAGGTACCTCATGGAGGATGTTACCCTGAATATGAGATTAATATTCAATGAGATGAGCGAAGGATGAGTGTGATGATCGTGATGATAGTGGCGCGATCTTGTAGCCTTGTTACTGGCTAAGGTTGGCATGTTCCTTAGACAGGACTGTTAATTAATAGCCCAACAACCAATGGCAGCTGGCTCCAGAAACAACCCTTCAAAACGCTACTAACTTTTCTCGGGATCGATCCGGCTACCTCCAAATTTGTAGGCGGGCACTATTAGACCAGTCAATCTGTTCCTAAAAAGAGGCGATAGGGGGAAAAAATTTGGAAAAAGCTGAATTTTTCACCATTGACTACTACCGCATAGACAAGCCTCTAGCCAAAAGCCCCCAACCCTACCCCTCTTGCTTCCCCCCCTACAGCGCTTTGTTGTTCTTTAAGTTTAAAAAATGCAGTATTTTGTAAAAGTTACTGTATCTCGGAAACCATTTGAAATATCCCTTATATTTTGTTGTTTTCGGATTTGTCATAAAAAGCTCTAAAATAATGTAATATAGTGTTTTACGATTAGTTTACTCCTTCTACGTCTATTTTCCTGTTTAATTTGGAAAAAAGCATTTTCCTTCATGTTTTACCTAAAATATTTATATATCGCTTATTAATAATGTTCAATTTCATCTTCATTAGAAAACTGTTTGGAACTAAATATTTTTCTCCTGTTTATAAGCTTTAAAATGATAACATACGCTTAAAATGATAGGTGGGATAAGGAAATGATAACATAAACTTTGAAATGATATCATACTTGGCTTTCTTTTCTCACATAATGCCCTGCTAATAAAGTAAAACATGTTTCACAGCGCCTGCCGTGGCCGCGCGCCACGCCATCGAAGTTTATTCAACCTGAGGTTTTAAGGGGAGGGGAAAATAGGAAAAAGCTGAATTTTTCACCATCGACTACTACCGTATAGACAAGCTTCTAGCCAAAAGTCCCCACCCCTACCCCCCTTTCTTCCCCCCCTACAGCCCCCCATATTTTCCAAGTATAATAAATGCAGTATTTTGCTTAACTGCTTATAGCTCAGAAACCCTTTGAGATATCTCTTATATTTTGTTATTTTCGGATTTCAAAAAAAATAATCAAAAAATAATAACATAGTGTTTTACGATTAATTTACTCCTTATACGTCTATTTGCTTGATTAAATAGGAAAAAAACATTTCCCTTCATTTTGAACCAATATACTTATATTTTGTCTGCAAACAAGGCTCAAATCACTTCCGTTATGAAACTGTTTTGCACTAAATATTTTCTCCTGTTTATAAGCTTTGAAATGATATCATACTTGGCTTGCTTTTCTCTCATATTGCCTTGCTAGTACAAGTAAAACATGTTTTACAGCGCCTGCCACGGCCGCGCGCTACGCCACCGAAGTTTATTAAACATGGGGTTTTAAGGGGAGGGGAAAATAGGAAAAAGCTGAATTTGTCACCATCGACTACCACCATATAGACAAGACTCTAGCGAAAAGTCCCCACCCCTACCCCCCTTGCTTCCCCCCCTACAGCCTCCCATATTTTCCAAGTCTAATAAATGCAGTATTTTGCTTAACAGTCCAGGTCACGAAAGGTATAGAGGGAATTTTTTGAAAATCAATTTTTGACTTTGCAGCTATGTTTGGACTAGTTAGGAGGTAAACATATCAAAAGTTCACGCCCGTAGCCCTTGAGCAGGGGGAGGGAAGGGGTCTGAAGTTACCATTTTTTGGTTTTTCCTAAATATCTTGAAAACTATCAACTTTTACTATTTCTGAAAATTAAAGAAAATGAAATTTCCTGTACGATAAGTATATATTATGGCTACTTTCATAGCCGCCTCTAACGAAGGCCGCGGCATTCGAAGTGGCAACGCCGCGCTGCCGCTGGAGTGGTTGACTACTCTACGCTTGCCCCGGGCGCCGTAATGCTAACAACCTCAAGGTTTTCGATTTGTTAAAGCGATTAAATACTTAATTAGTTATTTTACAGTGCACATTTCATTTGATTTTCTAAAGATGGAAGCAAGGGAATCAATATTAACACATTTTATAATTCCTTTAAACCATTTAGTACAAAGACCAAATAACATTTCATAAGAAACAAATTTCGTTAGTAAAGTCAGTGAAACAAACTATATTAAATCTAAGTAGGAATGACAATATTTCCACGATTATTTTGAAAGCTCATTTTCTCGTTTCTTACTATTGAGTCAATTGTTTAATAAAATGTATGCCATTGTAAGGACAATATTCGAAACCACATCCTTCCAAGTTCCCTAGACTTTTTGTATGTACAACATCAGAAGAAATCATTAATAAGCTTAATTTCTGGAATTTTTTTCGACTGCAGCATTAAAAAAATATTTTCATATTCTTGCGAAACTAAAATCTGGACAATCCCAACATGTTTACACATTGAAAAAAATCAGAAGGTACTGAAAGACTGCCCCTGTTAATTTCATAGAAATACATTTCATTGGGATTTTCACTTTTCTTAGTAAGTTTAAGCTTTCTTCGAGTTTTTTTTCGACAATGCTTAAATGCAATATACCCACGAGCATAAATTAAACCTGATTCATCAAACTGGATTCCTCAACAAACTCTTTTCTAGAATATCATATATAATGTATCCTCAAGAATAGCTAAACTTTGGTTTAAAATTTCCCCTGAAGAAAGGCTATCTTTGCCATAATCAATAGAGGATACAATCACTTCCTTATAAAACCTAATTTCCCCGTGCCTAGTGGAATGGACCAAGCTCACTTTCTTAGCGTATTTTCTTCTCGGCTTCCATCACTTTCGTAGCTGAAATATTATAATTCCCCCTGTTTACTGTCGGTATTGACCAAATCTTGATTCCAACTGATCTGTCTGAAATTTAACAGTTAATATATATGAATGTTTGGTGTAGTTTCCAAGCCTAAACTTAATTAATGCCTACAATTTTAATATGTAAATTATGCTCTCCCGTAAAAAAGTACTTTAGTTTCATAAAGTGCACCGTATGGCTTATTTGTTAAGCATTTTCTATCTGGATTTGGTTTATCTTTTGTTTTCCAAATTTATAGCCACATAAGGCAAATTTGCAAAAATACTAAGTTTTTATCCACTAAACTTGTGAAGGGCGTTTGAAGGTGAATACGTTTAAAAAGTTAGAGGCCGTTTATCATTAATAATTGTGCTTGACATTTAGAATTTGGCACAACACAAGTTTTCGGCAACGCCGTCTGTCACTGTAGTGATCATACATTAAATAACAAACGAATTTTTCGCATAAAAAAGCGTATAAACAAGGGCAAGCTTGCTAATCCCCATGCAACTACAGTGGAGTGGCGGGAAATGCTAGGCACCCAGCGCGGCGTTGCCAGTTCTCCCTCGCCACGGCCTTCGTTAGAGGCGGCTATGCTACTTTGGTCCAACAATTTACAAGGTAAGCACTAATTTTATTGATATTTAAACAAATATTGCTTCCATAAGAAATATATAAGGTTGTGGGTAACGTATATGCCCAATGGGGCAACGCTTTTTCACCTAAAGGAAAATGAACAGCATTCAGGAAATATTGACAAAATTTCCAGTGATTCGACACCTCAATCATAAAAATTGGTTTCAAATAAAGGTTTTGGCGAGATCACAAAAAACGTTATTTTTCAATTAATTATTACAAACATATAAGAATTCATTGAAAAATAACTTTTTCAAAAAATTGTGTGATCGCCAACACCTTTATTGTAGACCAATTTTAAAATTGAGGTGTCAAATTACTGGAAATTTCGTCAATATTTCCTGAATGCTGATGCTCATTTTCCTTTAGGTGGAAAAGCGATGTCCCATTGGGCATGTATGTTACCCACAAATTTGCATGTATTTCTTATGGAAGGGATATTTGTTAAAATATTAACAGAATTAATGCTTACCTTGTAAATGGTTGGACCAAAAAAGACATATTATGTACTTATCTTACAGGAAATTTAATTTTCTTTAATTTTCAAATTAATAGGAAATACTAAAAGTTGATAGTTTTCAAGATATTTAGGAAAAACCAAAAAATGGTAACTTCAGACCCCTTCCCTCCCCCTGCTCAAGGGCTACGGGCGTGAACTTTTGATATGTTTACCTCCTAACTATTCCAAACAAGGCTGCAAAGTCAAAAATTGACTTCCTAAAAATTCCCTCTATACCTTTTCGTGACCTGGACTGTTTAGCAAAATACTGCATTTATTAGACTTAAAACCCCAGGTTTAATAAACTTCGGTGGCATAGCGTGCGGCCGTGGTAGGCGCTGTAAAACATATTTTACTTGTACTAGCAAGGCAATATGTGAGAAAAGCAAGCCAAGTATGATATCATTTCATAGCTTATAAACAGGAGAAAATATTTAGTGCAAAACAGTTTCATAACGGAAGTGATCTGAGCCTTGTTTGTAGGCAAAATATAAGTATATTGGTTCAAAATAAAGGAAAATACTTTTTTTCCAATTAAATCAAGCAAATAGATGTATAAGGAGTAAATTAATCATAAAACACTATACGTTATTATTTATAGATTATTTTTTGAGAAATCCGAAAATAACAAAATATAAGAGATATCTCAGGGTTTCTGGGCTATAAGCAGTTAAGCATAGCCAGTTAGCATAGTTAAGCATGGGCTATACTGCATTTATTATACTTGGAAAATAGGGGGGGGCTGTAGGGGGGGAAGCAAGAGGGGTAGGGTAGGGGACTTTTGGCTAGCAGCTTGTCTATACGGTAGTAGTCGATGGTGAATAATTCAGCTTTTTCCTATTTTCCCCTTCCCTTAAAACCTCAGGTTGAATAAACTTCGATGGCGTGGCGCGCGTCCGCGGCAGGCGCTGTAAAACATGTTTTACTGGTATTAGCAGAGCATTATGCGAGAAAAAGCAAGCCAAGTGTGATATCATTTTAAAGCTTATATACAGGAGAAAATATCCAGAGCATAATGGAAGTGATTTGAGCCTTTTTATTGGGCGAAATATAAATATATTTGGTTCAAAATGAAGGAAAATGCTTTTTTTCCAAATTAAACAGGTAAATAGACGGAGAAGGAGTAAATTAATCGTAAAACACTACATGACATTATTTTTAGATTTTTTATGAGAAATTCGAAAATAACAAATTATAAGAGATATCTCAAACGATTTCTAAGATATAAGCAGTTTAGCAAAACACTATACAGCAATCAATATACTTGGAAAATATGGGGGGCTGTAGGGGGGGAAGCAAGGGGGGTAGGGGTGGGGACTTTTGGCTAGAAGCTTGTCTATATGGTAGTAGTAAATGGGAAAAAATTTAGCCTTTTCCTAATTTTTTCCCCAAAAAACCCCAGATTGACAGGACTATATAACCACTACACCAACGAGCCAGTTTATCGTAACCCGCCGAGATTTTAAGATCGAATATATGTATACGCCTGTGTTACTCGAAAGTTATTAGCTATTAACCAGATATCGGATCAATCCGTTCAGTAGCTTGGACACATGTTGCATAGCATGGCCAAACAAAACATCAAACTCATAAACTTTCAGACCAATAAAATTTAGTGGGATAAGTAAACTATTTCATAGCTCTTAGGTATTTGCATTATTGAATTTTCTCCATATACGACAATACACAAAGCTGCCTGCAGAGGTTGAATAGCGCTGTGGTTAAGTCGTGTGTGATATATTAAACTGCATCCGCGCTGGCACAGAACGCTCCCGGCCATGCATGCTGCTTCAGATTGATAAATGGCGCAGCGTCCTGCATGTTGATAATGTAATTGGTTTTCCCTTATTCTGAATTAGTTTACAATCAACTGTTGATGAAATTATTAATCAAAAAACTAACTTAATAGGTCTACGATACTTCTGAATTCATTAAACTTTTGTCGAGATGATTCGACCTTAGGATATTATTTCTACATAACCCGGTTTCTTATTATTTGTTACTCGTGTTTAATGGGAACCTACGTAATAAAATCTACGTGTAGTTTAACTTAATAAAACTAGAGTTAAACTAGTCAAACCATGTAACATAATTTTTTACATTTCCTTTAATATTGCACTAGTCTAAATAGATACCAGTATTTACAATTTATTTTCATTGTATTATACATACAAAATGTTTATTTAAAAAAGAATACGACCATTTTCCTACATGTTTTAGTGTTACTTTACAAATCTAGATTTTTCCAGTGTGAATATTGATCAACCGAAATGGCGGAATTGTATCCTTATGGCCTAGGCTTTGGTATGAGACCAATACTTTAACTTTTTACCTCCGTTTGTGCTCACACAGGTGGCTTTTATGATACGTTATGACACTGATTTTAATGCATCGTGATCAAATATTTACGACAAGTTCGTAAGTTTTCTGATTTATTTGTTATTATTGTCACGGTTATGTTGATGCGATCTCTCGAAAAAAAACTCACTCTAAAGGACCACAAAATTAAATTTAACACCTAAAAATGTATTTTTTTAGAAGAATAATTGTAGTAGCTAAAGTCAATCTCTTATTTTCCTGTTTTTACATGACACAAATCATTTTTTGTTTTTAAGTTTGAGTGAGTGCACGCTGCTGGCAAAATTAACGTTTACATTTCTTTGAATGGTTAATCGACCACATTGTCATATAACTCAGTAAACGGCCGAGACATTCACGTTTAGACAGTTAATCTTTTAATTCACTAATTTCATTTGAGTTAACGTTTAACAACTCATTCCATCTGAGTTTAGCAGACGGTTTAGTGAGTTTACAGTTTTTCCATCCACTAAATTTCTTGCTCTCGATCATAGCTGATGATAATCCAAGTCCAAAAATATAAATATATTGTCACACGGTGTAATTCCTTTATCGCTGACCATGTGATAGATAAATCGAACGTTCCTGATGTATGGTGTCAGTAGCTATTGTCACGTCAGCGAAGTTTTACAGCGGTTTGCTGACGCCAATCATGCAATGATCTCTGATAGCATGCTAGTAAAGTTTTATACTTTTTGTTCCCTCTAATTTTATTGGAGACCGGTGGAGATTAGACACAACACTTTTATTGATTTGCTGTCTACGGAAACTGACAAACTGTACCCAGCAGCTTTGCTGATATTATTGGAAAACTTATGGTCTTTCGTAATATCTAAACATTTGCTGCAGCGCCAGGATGGTTCATTATGCAGTCACCATTGTTGAAAATATGAGGGTTTTTATTTACATTACTAAGGTTTGATTATTTTGAAACTAATACTTGGCTTTATCACTGCTTCAAAACCGATATGAACCCGTAGTAATGGAATTACAATAAATCTATACTTCAGTATAATAAAAGACAATATTTCATATTCATGCGCAATAGTTTTTGATCTGAAATAGATGTATTAGACACAGTATACCAGCGACTCGAAAATAAAAAAGTTACTATCAAGGCTTACGGAAATTATGACAGTAAAAAATAGAATAATGTCATATAGAGAGTAATTATTGAATTTAAATCACGAAACAAATAAACAAATGCGGAAAAATAAATAGATATATTATTCATACATTCTAATTTTTCTTTACACCAGTTTGTATATAGTAAAATATACTTCTTTGTGGTTTGTTTACAAAATATCCTCCACCGAGCTTCCACGCACGAATGCCCCACAATAATTAAGCTCGTTGGTCCAGTATTGAAATACGTCGTTGAAGCAGTTTTTAGAAGGCAGAGAAAAACAACTAAACAAAAGCTGTTTATGTAATACCGGTAAGGGAAGTAAATTTATTCTAGGAATGTTCGAACAGCATTAGAGCAGCCAACATATAACATATATTCATAGCAATTAGGAAAATAAGTTCCTGTAGACTACGTAACCTCGACTTTCTTAAAAATCAATAAAACATAATCTTGTTGAAAAAATACTGGATTAGGTTACTTTCTTATGAATTCATTCTTTATTTCAATATAATTCTTTCTTCGATAAAAATAGCTGATCGGATGTAAAAATAAACAAACCTAAATGTAAACGAAAGATATAATTTAAAATCAACTAAAGATATAATTTTATGATATAACTATTAGCTGATTATCTGATTATTGAGATGCAATATGCGGTGTAAAGAACCCTTTTTCGACCGCCTATTTTTATTGAACAAAGAATAAGTTCCGATATTAAATTAGAAAGTAACATCAAAATCATATAAATACACTTAAATAGATTTAATAAAACTCATTGTAATAGGAAAGTTCTCTTATCTAATATACACAAACAGTGGAGCCTAATATATCATTGCCGCATTTGCAATTTGATTGTGTCTGCATTAATCAGCCAATGTCATACAATGCATTCCATTCAATTTGGTTGCAATATATTAATACAACAAGTAACTAGGCTTGTAAAAGTCTACAGTAGCAACACCACTTTTGGTTAGTGGCCACCATTTTTGTCTAGTGGCCATCATTTTTGGCTAGTGATCTGGTCTACACATAAAAAAGCAATAGTCAACAAAATATATGAGGGACGTTTTTGCGATGTGGATTTAAGTAATCTACAACATTTTTATTTTTAAAGGTATGTATTGGTCTAACCATTTACTACTTCTATTGATGTCCTTTCTATTGATACTCTCTTAAGGCTTTATATTTTTATATTGATTTATACACGAAACACCCTGCAGCCTGCACTGGCTTTCTACTTTGATATTTAATAACGGTAAGGGAAGTAAATTTATTCTAAGAATGTTCAAACTAACGCAGCTTACATAGCTCTTTCCTTAGCAAGTTAGGAAAATAAGTTTATGTGTACGTAATCTCTACTTACATAAAAATCAATCAACAATATTCAGATTATAGAAGGAGATTTTCTCAATGGAGTTAGTTTTTAAACTGTTAATTCAGGTTTTCAATGTAATTACATGCTTCATTATTCTTTGTTCAAAACAAAAGATGATTGAATACCGTAATTAACCTGTTATACATACCTTCCCCACCTTCCTACTTTCCTAGCTCCTTGACCTCCGTAGCTATCGTTCTCACCTGCAGGTTTACTGATTGAATGTGAAAAAAATAAACAAGGCTCAATGTAAATGAAATATGCCATCAGACAGAATGGTAATGATGCGCTGATTATGTGATAATTGGAGATGCAGTGGAGTGCGGGTATTAAACAAATACCCACACTTTTACTGAGCAAAGAATAACTTTTAAAAATAAATAAAAATCATACACATAAATCTTATTTGATAAAAACTCATTGTGATAGGAATGTTATGATATCTAATTTTCAAATTCAGTCAAATGTAATAAATCATCGCCGCATTTGCTTTTGGACTGTGTCTGCATTAATCAGCCAATACCATCCGTTCAATCTGGTTGCATTGTATTAATACAACAAGTAACTAGGCTATTGCATTAGATGTCTACGATCTTAACACCATTTTTGACAAATGGTCTTGTCTCGCTACAAAAAAAAATAGTCACCAATAAATATGAGGGAAGTTCATGAAGTGTAGAAGTAAACAATCTACCGAAAGTTTTACTATAAATGGCATGTATTGGTAAGTTATTTTGTCGAACTTAATCTAGCTATATAGATTCCATTTTCATTTATTCTATCAAAGTTTTTTATCATATAAATTTTCACACGACAGACCCTAAAGTCTGCTCTGGCTTTTTGCATCCTGTTTAATCCGAACAAATATTTTTCTTTTCATCTTTTAATATATACCAGTTTTTATAATTTATTAATAGATTAGTATCTCATTTTCGATAAACAAATTAGTAAATTCTTCGTTTTTTTGTTTATAAATTAGTAAATTTATGTTACCTTTGCCATTTTGCGATGAGCACCGGCAATTTACCTTGAGCAGAACTGTTTGCCCTATGTTACGGCCAATTCACACCGTAATCAGCACCAGCGGTATGGGGACAATGGAGACGATGCATCTCTACTGCTGCGACCGAGATACCGGAATGTTCCACTTGACACTAAATCGACCATAAGGTACAGCCCGTTAGACAGGTGAGATACCTAACAAGGCACACCTAGAATATTATATAAGATATCGAATAACTCTCGGTCCGATTGCACCAAATACGCCCTTTTTAGTTGCCGGATGGAATTTATTTCTTTGGCTATTAAAAAAGGATTATAAGGATTTATATTATACCATGAAGCTTTCATAAAAATAGTTTGCTTTAGTATAATATTCATCGTTCATAGAAATACTTTTATTTCACAAAGGATATACCTGCTTTTTTCGTTAACATGGTAAGACAATTATCGTAGAATATGTGTTTATTTTATTAGCTCTTTTTCTTTTTTTTATTAAAGAGGGTGGCGGCCTCTTTTTACCCTGCATTTGCCCCCTCACATGGGCCTTAGGCCTGTACGTGGAAGTTATCAAGCAAACCAAGGAGCGAGCCGGTACAGTAGTACAAAGATGAACAGTACTGCTAAAAGTATACGGCATTATCGGTACTCGATCCTGCGACGCCTCCGCCACAGAACCGGGGCCGAGTGCGCTACCAACTGCGCCACCGACTCACTACAGCTATACTCACTACATCTATACTCACTCATCTATACTATAGTCAATGTATGTGTATACATTGCTATAGTTGCTACATCTATACTCAATTTCACATTCGCCTTTCAGTAAAGGCCTTATGGGAGATAAATATTCTATTACCTTTGCTGGATTTGTTTACAAATATCTATAACAACATGTTATAAAATCATCAGCTGATTTCAACACAGTTTGGTTAGTACAACCGTACAACTTAAAATGTCTCATGAAATATACAGCTTATGGCAATTCCATACTGAAAGGTGAACGTGGAACCGAGTATAAGTGGTTTTTAAGCGTTAATTACTTTTGAGATTTAGTCTTAGTTTTGACTTATTGAGTTGTTTAAAAAAATATGGATACAAATATACAGGGTGTAAACACATATTCAGGGTGAATTAGACCACCCGTCATTATCAATAAAATTTTCTAACTATGTAGTTCTGCTAAAAAATACGTAATTTAGCTTGTTTTTTTAAGGAAAATCTGCAGACGGAATCTAACTGCATGATAAACCGGTGGATCACAGTAGCCACGAAGTGATTGAGCGAAATCAAAGATTAGTTATTCATTTCTGTGTCGGTATATGTAACGCGATAGCTAAAAACAGTTGCACTTATTATTAACTTTCGGTAGTTCACTAAAAACATACCATTAAATTTTCAAGTTAAAATTCATTGTTCAATGAAAGTATTTTTTTCCCAATGAAAATTTTATGGCCATGGAAAACGGCTTTTTATCGATTATAAATTCATCCAATAACGTCATAAAAGAGCAGTATAAATATGTGATAAAAATGGCTTTGATCAGTTAAGGATAATACACTTTTATCTACGACCATTGCAATAATCACCAATAACGATATCACAGCTAATGTCATTATGAGGTCCATTATTAAACCAAATACAAACCAGTTGCATAATGTTAACATTATGCAACTGGTGTCACTTTATGATACAGGTTCTAGACCAATGGGAGCACGATATTTGACGAAAGTAGTGTCATAATGACAATTACGCAATTCGCACGTCAGCTGATTGTTGCATTGCGATTCATGTTTGAGTTGACTTATTCCATCAGCTAATTGTTCCACAACAATTCATGGTTAAGTCTGCTTATATGCCTAACCTCAAATTTGAGTTGACCTATTCCATCATTAGTAAGTCATGAGTTTTGTTTAACTTCGGGGAAAATTTTGTCGTATATTGTTGGTCGTAGATAAAATAGTGCATGCAACGATTGTATTATGCCTTTAAGCCACTCGTGAGCCACTACTTCGATCGTGTTCTAACTTACTTCTCACTCGTGGCTTAAAGACATTCATAATACAATCGTTGCATAAACTACTATTTTCCATCAGCACAAGGGAAAGTGGAAGGGTATGATTGGTGACACGTGCCAATTAACCACGTGCCTTTCTATTAGGGGTCTAGTCTTTTTGCATGGACGCGTCAGTTATTTAAGATATTCATTCTTAAAGATAACTTAAAGTAGTGAAAGCTTTTATCTTAGAAAGTGGTGATTGATGACGATGGAGACATACTTTCTGCATTTAGGTGATACATTTGAATATACAGGGTGTCTCACCTAAGGTGTCTCAAACGGATTGCGGACATACTAGTAGTAGTCCTACATAGATGAGACAAAATCATTCCCCTCTAAATTGACCCCAAGGAACAACATAAAAACACTTTTAAGCTTTTTAAAACACAGGGTGTTCCAAAAACCGGAGGTCATGGGTTCGGATCTAAGAATTTTTAAATGTAAACATATGTCATGCTATGCGTAGTTTTAAACTTAAATAAATAGGTCATTGTTACCTTACGTCTTCAATCCAATAATCCTGTTCTGTAGTTTTAAAGCTCTAAAGAAGACTAAAAATTTTGTGAAGACAGAATCCATTTATCTTTATTAATTTTAAAATGGCGGCCTTTTTTTGTGAAAATTGTTGTTATTTACGGAATGCCCTGTATCTCAAGAACCATAAAACATATTTATTTGTTCTATTTAAATAATATTATTAACCCTCATAAACTCAGCTTTAATTTGATATATATACGATATGCCAACATTTAAAAAATAAAAGTTTTGACAGTAAATGTTATTTAGTCTTAATGTTTGTAGCCCTGGAAGTGAAAAAAGTTAAATGTCAGCATATGTAATAGCACATAATTTTACAGGTCTTGCAAAGACCAACAACTTTTCAACGTAAACCTACCTTCTATCTTTAGTGGTTTTGTAGTTATAAGCAAAAAACTCTATTTTATCTTATAAAGCCCATGTAAAATGTGCAGTACTTAGATTTAATGAATGTAAATTTAAATGCCTTGAAGCTAGTGTAGTGTGGCCTTGCTTGAAGACTGCACATTTAACAAGGGCATAATAATATAAAATGGACCAGAAAATAAAAAATAAAACCAGAAAATAAAAAGTAGCAGCTGACACTTTTTTTGAAATTTTAAAGTAGGATAAAAAATTGGACTTTTTCATTTTCTAAAAATAAAAGAAACTACATTTCAAGTATACCGTTAAAACTAAAGGACTCCCCACATGCAAAATGTTAACATGTTGCCTCATCTATTGATATCTTAGGTGAGACACCCTGTATAATTATTAAGACCATTGAATTTCCTCCTATATCATTTAGAGGACCAGGAGTGTTCCATTAAAACTTCAGTGACTAGGTTTTTAAATTGGCCGTACAGATTTGTTCTGAAAGCGACATAGTTGATTCTAGCCAAATAACGTTTAAGGCAGGTCTAACCCCTGGGGAAATCTAAGTAGGTAAATAATTAAGTAGATGAATGAATTTATCAAAGGGTCTTCGTTTGGGCTCATCAGTCACCCTTCATCGGTCATATTTCCAAAGTTTTTTTTTACCAGACTGTGGGATTTTTAGAACCAATAATTGAGGTCTATACGTTACTGTAATTGAGAGATACTGTATTATAACTAGAGCCAAATAGCTTTGCATCTGAAAGAAAACAGCTGGCTGAATACTAGCCTCATGAAATAACTGTTTAATAGTCACATAAGGTTTGGATCACATATGTTATTGAAAAAGTAAATTTTGCTGGTTTCAAAGCTCTCTGTTGTGGTTTATAGGCGAATCTGAGATGGAAAGTTAATAGCCTGCGCATTATATCTCCGGCTATGGTAGAGTCAGCTGGTTGCATGGCGCCGGGGGAGAGGGGGTACTTTTCAGAAAACATGTTCTACAGACCCGCTGTTTGTCAAACGCTGTGTTTACCAAAATCATATGTTTAAAATATCATATGTTACGGTTAGTAGCGTAGTAGCCATAGCCGGAGATATAATGCTCGAACTGTACCTATGTTTATCTATCAACCATATACCAGGTCAATTGGTTCAGTAAATTTGACATCAACAGAGCATGAACAGACAAATAAATTCTTACTTGCCTTTCACACCTATAAAATTAAGTAGGACAAGTAAATAGCTTAATTGCTCCTAGTTACTAAAAGACGAATTTCATAAAAACATGTCTCATAAACGACAATACGCAAAGCTGCCTGCAGAGGTTGAATAGCGCTGTGGTTAAGTCGTGTGTGATATATTAAACTGCATCCGCGCTGGCACAGAACGCTCCTGGCCATGCATGTTACTTCAGATTGATAAATGGCGCAGCGTCCTGCATATTGGTAATGTAATTGGATATCCTAAAGCTGTAGTTTTAACCTCAGTTAGTTTTAAAGATAGTATGTACATAGCTTTATCATTTACTATTTAGTACTTCTATTTGAATAGAAGTTAAAATAGTAAAAGCCATATATGTAAGACTAATAAGCTAACCCCTAAGACTAAATAGGCTAAGCTATGTAAGACTAATATATTTTCATCGATATTGCACTAAGCTAAAATAATAATTTAAAATTGTAGTCAAAATATACAGAATATGTAGTCCGGATATTAGATCAGTCATTTTAAATATTTTTCAAAAAAACAGGTAACCAAGTGGGACTTTTTACCATATGTTCCTTGATATGTTACCTTTGAAACCCCATCACTTTTTCGAAAATAAAACTTGTGCTCAAGCCACCATCTTGGAAATGTTGCTTGGTTTGAAAAGGCCTATAACATTTATATTTAACTTTTTGTTGTACAACAATTGATAAAGCCGCCATATTGGAAAATGGCTGCCAAAAAGTATTTTTTGGCTCGTGCAGCTTAATTATTAATCTTACTAAAAAGGTTAACGAAGAGAAGTTGCAGAGATTTTGATAATCTACCACTTTTATATTTACTTTGTTATTGTAAACTCACAAATATAGGCGCCATCTTGGAAAAATGGCCACTAATATTAGTTTTTTGACTGGGACTTTTTTATTATTGAATTTACATTAGGTAACTAAATACAAAAGTTGTATGGTTTGAAAAGATCTATAACTTTTGTATTTAACATATTGTTGTGCAACAATTAATAAAGCCGCCATCTTAGAAAATGGTGGCTAAATATGTTTTTCTTGGAATTTTCACCTTGAAAATTTAAAATAACCAAGTTTTAGTTGGCATCATTGGATTCAGCTAGAAAAAACAAACAATTTAGTTTTCTGAATCACTGATTTATGTACACTGGTTACCAAGATAATGAAAATAGTAAACAAAGTGCATTGTCCCTATGTTACCCTTATGGGAATAAGTAAAATTCTATATATCGCATAATTCTTCTTATAATCGTATATCGTATAATTCTTGACTTACATTAATACAACTTTGTATGCGGCTTCTTTTAGCTGAGATCTACTGTTTTATGACTTAAAATAATCTATTTTTACATTTCCGTGGCAGCAAACCTGCGTGCCCATATATCATGTTATTGTTATGGAGAATGTTTTATCATACTTATTTATGAATTTATGTTTATACTATTTATCACTAGGCTTTATATTATGTTGGAATTTGTATTTACACACGTTGAAGCATCATACTATGAAGTTCTTATCCTCAGTAGAAAACGTAAAGTAAATGTGCTAAAATATTCTCCATAAGAATAACATGGTATATGGGCACGCAGGTTTGCTGCCACGGAAATGTAAAAATAGATTATTTTAAGTCATAAACCAGTAGATTTCAGCTAAAAGAAGCCGCATACAAAGTTGTATTAATGTAAGTCAAGAATTGAGCGATATATAGAATTCTACTTATTCCCATAAGGGTAACATAGGGACAATGCACTTTGTTTACTATTTTCATTATCTTGGTAACGAGTGGACATAAATCAGTGATTCAAAAAACGAAATTGTTTGTTTTTTCAAGCTGAATCAAATGATGCCAACTAAAACTTGGTTATTTTAAATTTTCAAGGTGAAAATTCCAAGAAAAACATATTTGGCCACCATTTTCTAAGATGGCGGCTTTATCAATGGTTGTACAACAATACATTAAATATAAAAGTTATAGGCCTTTTCAAACCAAGCAACTTTTGTATAAGGAGTTGTTTTCTAAACTTAATAGTTATCATGATATAGCTCAAAAACTATATTTTGGCCGCCATTTTCCAAGATAGCGGCTTGAGCACAAGTTTTATTTTCGAAAAAGTGATAGGGTTTCAAAGGTAGCATATCAAGGAACATATGGTAAAAAGTCCCACTTGGTTACCCGATTTTTTTGAAAACCGGGTTTTTTCTTCTAAAATGACTGGACTAACGAGGCTTGACGTGAAGCCATAAATTTGTCTCCAATGCTAAAAAAGAACTACTTAAAGATTACAAAAATGGTATCAATTTGAAGGTCTAAATATCACAATTACTAATATATTACCAATTCCTATTCTTTTCTTTCTTTTTTTAAAAAAGAGGGAGGCGGACTCTTAAAAAAAATTATAAGTGGTTTACATGCAGTGATAACCTAGAAGCTTGACCTGATATTTTTTTAGAAAAACTGCCACCACGGAATGCACCTGTAACGTTCCTATGGTTTGTACACTGCCTCTATATCATTCTAATTGGTACCATAGTAATTGTGAGATTCAGACCTTTAATTTTATACCACATTTATGTCGTTTTAGTCGACTCTATCATTATAAGTGCAGTTTAGAATTGACTTGGTTTTTATGCAGGCACCGTACGGATAAACTCTCTCGCAAAATCTAAGTTATCAACCAAATTACGGCAGCCATTTTTTTTCAAAACATATGATTACAAAAATAACTCTTTAGCAGCCCACTAATTTTTATTTAACCTGACCATAAAATAAAAAAGAAGCAGCCGACCACTTTTTCAAGTTAAATTTTAAAGTAGAATTAAACTTTTGACTTTTTTAATTTTCTAAGAAAAAGAAAAGAAATTATATTTGAAATATACCGTTAAAAACTAAAGGACTCCGCACACTCAAAATGTTGACCTATTGCCTCAATATTTAATGGTTTATACTACGAGTTATATAAAACGTGAGCACTGACAGATTACAAGGTTTAAATGAGGTTTTGCGCTTCCTTATGCTAGTAAGGCAAGTTCCGTCTATTTGTACTTTGTGGTCGCTTGTTATACACATACAAGTGGCCCTTATAATGCATTATGACATTGAATCCATTGCACTGTGATCCGAGATTTACTACAAGTTCAAAAGTCTTCAGACTCATTTGTTATAATTGTATTTACAATGCTGATGGCGATTTCTGGAAATGAACTCACTCACGCTGCAGGCGAAATAATTATTTGTTTGAGTAGTTACTCAACCACATTATCATATATTTTAGCAAACATACGTTTATAAGTAAATGGCCTTAAGAATCACGTTTTGACAGTTGAACGACAACTTCAAACTTACTTTTTTCATCTACATTTACAGTTTGGTGAGTTTACAGTTTTTCCACCCAGAAAATCTCGTGCTCAAGATCATACCTGATGATAACTCATGTCTAAAACAAAATTTTAGTGTGTAGTGCCTATATTGCTGGCGCTGTGATAGATGGAATCGAACGTCCCTGATGTATGTTGTCAGCAGCTTTTGCCATGTCAGCAAAGTTTTACAGCGGTTTGCTGACGCCAATCATGATTTCTGATAACGTGCTATCAAGTTTTATACGTTTGGTTCACTCTTAATTTTTGGAGACCATGGAGGTTCGCTATAATACTTTTTAGATTTGTTGCCTTCTGAAAATGACGAACTGTACCCAAAAAGGTTTGCTGATATCAATAGAAAAACCTAGAATTTAGTAATGTCCCAACATTAACTGGAGCACCAGAGCAGTTTATTAATACAATACTAAGGTTTGTTTATTTTGAAACTATTACTTCGTTTTATTACTGCTTCAAAACCGAAATAAACCCGTACTAACATAATTTTAACTACTAGAAACTTCTGTAAAATAAAAGACAATATTCCACATTCATGCGTAAGCATTTTAGATATATTGGACAGAATATCAAGGACTCGAAAAAAAAAATATTAAGGCCTACGGAATATAGGATAACTGTAAAAGTTTTCAACTTCAAATAAAAAGGCACCTATAAAATTTAAATCCAGTAATAAATAAGGAAATGCGGAAAAGTGATATATCATTCATACTTACAATATGTTTTACTTTAAACATTTAATATATATAAGAAAATATACTTCTTTGTGGGATGTTAACAAACACCCTCCACCGAACTTCCACGCACGAATGCCCCGTAATACGCTCCAGCATTCTAATACGTCGTTAAAGAAGTTTTTAGAAGGCAGGGAAAAACATCTTAGCAAAAAACATTGATATAATAACGGTGTGGGATTCAAATCAATTCAGACAATGATCAAACTAAATCACCTTTCATATCTTTTTTCATAGCAAATAGGAAAATAAGTTTCTGCACACAACGTAATCTTGACTTTTATAAGAAGATTCTATTTAAATTGGAGATGTACTCGATTAGGTTTTTTTAAGTGGTATTAACTCTGGATCTCAGTGTAATTATATGCTTCATAATTATTTCATCAACTAATGCAATGTATTGAATAACATGATGCGTGTTACACAATTCCCCTTCTTTCCTACTTTCCTAGCTACTTCATCGACGTAGCTGTCATTCTCGCCTGCAAGCTTGCAGGTTGAACACAAAAAAACCTAAAATTAAACAAAAGATATAGCTGATTATCTGATTATTTGAGGTGCAGTAGAGTAGGGATGGTTAAGAAACCTTTTTCGACCGCCTATTTTAATTAATCAAAGAACGAGTTTAGATATTAACAATAAGAAAGGAACATCAAAATCAAACACATAAAATCGATTTAATAAAAATCACTGTAATAGGAAAGTTCTGATACCTATAATATACACATTCAGTGGAGTCTAATAAATCTATGCCGCATTTGCAATTTCAATGTGTCTGCATTAATCAGCCAATGTCATGCAATGCATTCCATTGAATTTGGTTGCTATATATTAATACAGTAAGTAACTAGGTTAATGCAAGTCTACAGTAATGTCACCAGTTTTGGCTGATGGCGATCATTTTTGGCTAGTAGTCTGATCCAGCCATTGTTAAAAAACTATAATCAAAAACAAATATAAGAGAAGTTTATGCAATTTGGAAGTAAGTAAAATACAATTTTTTTATTTTAAAATGTATTTTTAAACACTTTCTATTGCAACCCATTAAATTCTACTCAATATTTTTCCTTTTCATCTTGTAATATGACCTAGTTTTCTGCAATTAATAAATAAATAACTTGGTATTTAATTTGTAAGGAAACAATCAGAAAATAAATGGCTTCTTCACCACATTGTGACGAGCAGTTCAAAATATACCGTGAGCAAAACTGTTTACCCTGTGTTATGGCCAATTCACACCGTAATCAGCACCAGCGGTATGGGGACAATGGAGACGATGCATCTCTACTGCTGCGACCAAATACCGGAATGTTCCACTTGACACTAAATCGACCATTACATACAGCCTGTTAGGATGGTGAGATACCTAACGACATACATCTAGTATATTATGTTAGGTAACGAATAACTTTCTTTATTATTGGACAAAATATGCAATAATAGTTTTTTTTAGTAAGAGTATATATTTTTTATTATTATTCATTGGACAAAGTTGATAAGGATTTAAACTATGGGGCTTTTACAAAACATTTTTGTTTTAGTAAAACGTCAGCCGTTCACTGGACTGGTTTACGTTCACAGGTTTTTACGTTTATTTCGCAAAAGAAATATCTACTTTGTTCGATAACAGACTTAGCAAATTATATAGATATAGTGTGTGTGTGCAAATTATATAGATATAGTATTATTTTTAGTGACATCTGTGTAGTTTTAGAAGTTATTTTAGAAGTATTAATTAATTTAAAGCTATACTCATTTAGTAAATTAAAAACGCTCACTTGAAAAAAGCTCGAAATAAAGGAATTTTTATTCATGTCATTATTTTAAATATTTATTTAATTTAAAATAATACTTTTAAGAGTGTTAGAAGTCTTATGAGTCGAATCGCTCATGAATGGAGGAATTATCTCCTGTTTTATTTGGTTTGAATTTGTGAATTCACTTACGACTTATGGAAGCACACTTCAAATTTTTAGGGTTACGGGAAAGTAGACAATATTTTAATTGCAAATTCATAGCAGTTGATCTACTTCGACTATCAATTTGGATTATGAAAAATAATTTTTCTTTCCAGTTTCCTGTCTGCTCAACCGGAAGTCTCTTTTTCTGTTCGGTTGTTTCCCTCTATGTAGTTATTTATTATTTGGAATAATAAATATCTATTACTAACAAATAATGATAGATAAAACGTTAATTTGTTTCTCGTGACGATAGGTTTTGTAAAGTACTATGGTTACCACTTTTGGAAGCCAAATAAAAATAGCAACTTTTTTCGAGATGTTTAAGAACTATACACACTAATAAGAATGTTAATTTGTTTCTGGAGGGAGAGGTTGTATACATCCTAGATACTTACTATTGATTTTAAATGTCCGAATGTTTGAAAGTTTATTCCACTAAATAATAGTAATAATCGTATAATATTGACAATAAAACATTTTCTAATTATGTTAAAGTTTGCTAAAAACATCCCTAATGTTAGCTGTCGAGTTTGAGGAAAATCCGCAGACTAAATATAACTGCATGATAAGCTAGTGGATCACTGGAGTCTCAAAGTGATAGAACCCGCGGTGTATATCTAATCAAAACCTCCAAGCAAAGTTCTGCGGCTGTGATTACTTAGTGAAGTTTAGTTTCTGAACTTCTGAAAGAAATGTTTGTAATAAATCATTCGTCTTGTTGTCTAAGTCCAAGACCCTTTTACTTTACCTCATTGATTATTTATTTTTGTTAACAATAAACTATTATTTCTCATTAATAATATACTTGCATTCGATTTCTATACAGGGGCTATTGAGAGGTGGTATTGAAAATTTTATTTATGTTACAAAAACAGAAACGAAGCAAAGACTACGATACCTCAATCAGATATCGTATCAATCAAGGTCGGGTTTTGTCAGTATCGATTATATTATGTCTCTTTCTTCTGGATCATTAGTCTTCCTCAGGCCCACTTCTCTAATGATGCCACATACTAGTTTCTTTGTGGAAAGTATAACTAAAAATTAAATAAGAGAAAAGCATAAAAAATTCCAAAATATTGTCAAATCACTTATATGTTTGAAATATTGCGTTTTTAATGCTTTAACTATGTTTTTCCTTTACAGTCCTAAACCATAGTAAATATTGTTTTTAATTTATCTTTTAGGAGTTGACAAAATTTTACTAACCAACATTTTTAATAATCTTAACCGGCATTCTTTATCTCCTACTAGATGTTTAGAAGGTATTAATATATCTTTGGTTATTGACGTTATGATTTTACGACCAATTAAGACTTATTACAGCACCGAAAACACTGTTAGATGGGACTGTGATGGGGTCCCGTTTGTGAGGTTTATTTTATTTCAAATTAGAAGGAACGTTGAGTGGACATGATTGGTCATTTTTCTCCTCTTCCCTCCCCTTATCCCCACCACAGCAAATCATGGGTTTGATAAGAACCTAGGGTCAGTCAGATGTCCAGTGGCACCGGGAGCGTCAGGATCGCCGTCGCCAGTGTCGTTATCGCCCGCAGCAGCTCTAGGAGATGTCTGAGTGAGTGCCGAGAATTATTATTTTTATAAGTATTTACGTCAAATTAAATTACCGATATCGTTGTGAAAAGTCATTTCTGTGGTAGCACAGTATTATTTTAAAATTTAACTTAAATTTAATTAAAGGTTCGTGAGGGACAAGTGCCTCTTCGGATTCATAATCCTGCTAGACTGATTCAGTTTAAAATAATTTAGCACCATAAATAAATATTGGTTGTAGCTCCTGGGACAAGTTTCTCACTTAAGTAATATTCGGTTTTAACTGAATATAGTCCAAAAAGTAAATTTTGGTAAGATGCTAGGGACAAGTGTCTCAGCATCATGTTTTCTTAAAATTTTGGTACACTAAACTCATTAATCTTTTGAGGAACGTTCAGATAACCTGGGGAGGAAAGTTTCTCACCGGTTAAACAATTAATTGTGAGTCGCATTTAAAGATTCGAGTGAGTAAATTTTCTCTTCGAATATTATTGAACCTAGACGAAAGGCTAAAGTACAGTATATCCCATAAATAAGCTACCGAGGAAATTGTATAAAATAATTCAGAGTGTCACAAATAAAGTGGTTATCGTGGTGCTGAGATGAATTTAGGAGGTTTAGTTTCTGGTTAACACAAAATGTGAATTGACAGTGTGTGTGCCAATTAATATCAGAATTTTATATATCTGAGTACAGACTATTTGGGCCTACTGCCACCGTAAATTTCGCTAAGAAAATCTGAATTTGATTTTGATTAAAAAAGTTTTACATTTTATTTATATTTAATAAATCGATCTATTTGCTTACAATTTGATTAAGTTGAACCCTGGGTATCCCGTACTGAGCTGTAATTTTTGAAATGGGGAATAAAATGGAGGTTGGTCATAAAAATACTGTTTTATATTTAGGATTGAATTGAAGTATTTTATTCCATAGAAAACTGGTCTAAGTCGGCCAACATCATAACTGTTGAAACCCCATTACAAGACGACATTGAATTTCGTTTCGTGCGATAAGCTTGATTATCATGTGCCACAAATAGCTATTATCAGTTTATTAAACGTACTTGTAAGAAGTGACTAACATTTATCATGACAGTTGTCAAACTTTGAGAGCTGCCAAAAGTGGAATTCAAATTGACAAGCATTAGTTCTAAGAGTCGCCACCGTCGGCGCTCCCAGTAGCAGTGTCAGTGAGTTATTTTGTGTGTACATAAATGGCTATTGGATTGTTATGTAAATGTGTTTGTTTGCAATTTGAAGCCTACAAGGGATCTTTCCTTGCACTATGTTTAAGATATAAGAGGTAAGAGAAATATTTCAGGTTCTGTTAACAAATAATGTTACTGATATTTGATTTGAAAGTATTTTAGTGAACTTGCCGCTGAACTGAGACAGCGAGCCTCGCCCCACTCTGTTGTCACGTTTGTTTTCTGCCGCTTGCGCATGCGCCAACTCCATTTCTACCAACCTCCAGTCAACTAAAATGAATTCAAACAGTAGGCTGTGTACTCTTGTGATGGTCATTGCAGCTTTATTCATCTGACATGTACAGCTGATGTTCAGCTACACATGTTGTGCAGTAATATTAAAAAAACAACATTTTTTAGTTTTAAAAGCTAAAAACTAAGAGGGAAAAAATTGACGTTTTTATTTTTTTATTGCCAAGCAGATCAAAGAAATTATACAATATAAAAAGAACTGTATAATAGTATACTCAATTGTGCGATGGGTATTCATCAGAAATTTATTTTTAAGTGAGTATTATGGTGTAAAATGCAAAAATTTACGATCACAAACCGGTCGATATCATTTGACAAGGTAAATTTTTTTCAATACTGCAGTAAATTTAACTCTAGGCTATAAAAGTAAGTTGAACTTCTATCTAAATTTTATAAGATAATTTTAACTCAGAACACGGATGAACTAAAAATATAAAAATATATACACTTAATAATAGTATATTTCATTACAAGGACCTAAAGTGACGCTTTTCGTACAAGGTCAAGTTTTACAACCGAGGCTGTAAGCCGAGGTTGAAAAATGACCGAGTAACGAAAAACAGCTTTAGGTCCGTGTGATGAACTATATTTTTCGTATATTGCTCAATACAATACGTAAACTACTTAAGAAAACCAAAATGTTACATCTTGTTTACCTTTAAAGATGCCTTCAAAAGATGCCACCGTCTTGTTCTTGCTATTTGAAGCAATCAGCTGATTGTCTGTTTCACTTGTGTTAGGGTGGACTGACAACAATGAACAACTATCGACGTATCGAACGCATGTAATAATCGATTGGTGAAATGAGCGAGTTTCACAAACTGATTAAACTGACAACAATGAATGTTTCGATAATAACGATGAATGTTTCGATTATTTGTAATCGAATGACTATTGCTCGATTATTACGACGTATTCGGCACTTTTGACTTTTTTAGTCCTAGGACTATAAAGAGTCAGCTGGTATCGAGTACATCAGCTTTTAATTCCTAGGAATAGAAAGAGTGTATTTAGGTCCGGAAAACATGCATTAAAACATTTGTTTTTGAAGCAGTATAACGAAAAATACGTTTATTAAAAATATATATACTTAATAAAATAAACTACTTTAAAATGAGACTAAGTATTTTTGAAAACTCCGACACGACCAACGTAAATTAAGTTTAGGCAGAAATTTTTTTATCTTTGGCACCGGCTGATACTATGGTTTTTCGTGGAGGGATTATTAATTGGTACCTGGTGGACCAAACTTTGCTCGGAATTATTTTATATTTACCAGCTTATTCAATTGTTATAACATTTTTATTTTAATTATAAACACACATGTTTATTACTCCACAAATAATATTATGCGAATCTTAAAAGCCGTATATTTTCGTTTCAGTGTAGGTCGACCAGCTGATGTGCGACTGCCCCAGGGTATCAAGCGTGCCTTGGACGCGGCGGGGACCGAGGGCAGCCGTGAGCTAGGAGAGAGACTGAATAAGGGAGAGCCTCTGTACCCTCACAATGACACCTCCATCTTCTGGAGATCTTGTCTTCAGGAGGTCGTGGAACCCTTGCAGGGGGAGACCACTGGTCAGTAGAAAAAGCCTGCGGCTTGCTTGATCAGGATTTATTTTCATGAGTTCAATGACTGGTTTAGAGTTTGAATTATTATGTATTCATTTATCATCAGATTTTTTTTTCAAACTGGACCCATGATGTTTTAGCATCTGGAGTCAAAGTTAGTGAACAGTCTTCAACAATTTGCATAAAAAGAGATTTGTGTCAGTTTGCTATTTAAATTCCCAGTTAGAAAAGTGCATATTTGAGATGAGACATCAGCCGTTCTTTGTAAAACTACCATCGCTCAAGAGGATGTAATCATTACTGAGATTGAAAAAAGGGACGGTAGTAAATGCTCAATTTCGAAGACCGCTAAAGCAAGGCGTAGAAGACCATTCGACCCTTTCAACTTATTTCGTATTCCTAAATAAATGTAATCCTTGTGAAAAATTAGGACTTAATCAGAGAAAAAAATAAAACGTTTAATAGGGTACCATTGTTAGTTAGTTATCATTCATGTTTATAGGCCAAATCCCTCAATGGCTGAAAGGCACTCTGCTTCGCAATGGGCCCGGCCTGAGTCAGATAGGAGAAGACAAGTTCCAGCACTGGTTCGACGGCCCGGCGATGGTTCACAGGTCGGTGTCATGGAGTTTGTAAGATTAAAGTTTATGCTACAAAGGGAAGTTACTTGGCGTATTATATCTTAGTCCATTGCTGGAGCTGTCAAATATTGATTATTTGAAAATGAGTTTGGAAAACAAACAATATAAAAAAATGTAAATAAACAAATAAAATTGTCTTTATTTCCAGCAAGCGTTGCGCGTGTACTTGTTTTTCAAAATAACTCTGATAAATCTTAAACTAAAGCTCATAAAATAAAACAATGCTTAAAAATCTAACTTAATTAGACATTTTTATAATTTTAGGACCTACAATGCTTAATTTCTTTTTGAAGGCTCTCTGGCCACCAAGCTCATGACTGTAGTCGGCCGTCAATGAATTTAGAATCTTAAGGGCAAAGTAAGAAAACCCTCCCCAAGCACAAGGGGCAAGGGGCAATTTCGACAAACATAAAATGTATTTAATTTAAAAATGACAATTGAGATATTATGCCAGCTGTTGAAGAATACTAACACATCGGGCTAGTACAATTTAGCGTATCAGTTATAGTGTCCTGATGATTTTCACTCCACTCCAACTGCTTCAGGTAAAAAGGGTTCCCAAGTGTCAAGATATAATGCGCCAAATGTGTACAACTGGTTAACTAAATCAGAAAATACCTAAACGAATAAAACTCAACGCAGCTTCAGCTGTTGCAATTTCATGGGAATATTCTGCAGCCAACCTTTCTGGGTAATTTGAATCAAATGAGCTGATGGAATATTGTGGTATATCTCTTCTTATTTAGAGTGTTAGAGTGTTATTCTTAGTTAGTGTTAGTCTTAGTTAGAGTGTTACACGAATGAGTTGGTTGTGTTGATTGTTCGTGGTAACGTGTTAATCGTTCAAATCTCTTGTACCATCGAAGAATTATCTTTTATAAGCAAAGCGGATAGGGCGAGTTCATATTTACTTTAGGGAGCAGCAAAATCAAGATTTTCCCTCATACAATTTATAAACTTCTAAACTACACATGAGTTTTATATGGATAATTAGGCATATTACTGAAAGAAATGCAATGTTCTCCATGCAATTCAGGTCTAAGAGATATGTTTACATCGCTCCCTCCTCAGGTTCAGGATCGCGGAGGGCGCGGCGACGTACCAGTGCCGGTTCCTGAGGACCAACTCCTACCGCAAGAACATGGCCGCGGGTCGCATCGTCTGCAGCGAGTTCGGCACCGGCGCCCCACCCGACCCCTGCCGCACCATCTTCCAAAGGTCGGTCACACGGCGAACTGAGCGCGTCTCCCCAGGGACATTGTGCAGCTCACGCGAGTAAAGGATTATCAGGATGGAAAGGTATGATACGACCTGTCTGCCTCGTCCCTGGAGGAAGAGAGAAACATTTCCGACCCATCCTCGGCCCCTACAGGGACGACTTACCCTCTAGCTCGAGATCTCCCGAGCATTCCCAGATAAGGACCACCACCTGAGCGCTCTCATTGTTGTAGAAGAGTCTCATACAGGTCAGCAGAAGTTTAGGTGTTTGTCGAGTAAAAGTTCCCTCATCCCCTCCCAGATGGACAAGCCAGAATGATCCACCCCTTCCTCCACGGCTCAGACCTGACGGAATAATCAAGTTCAGTCGGGAATCAAAGTTTCCAAAGAGACTAGTAGGGGCCAAGATGAATGGGAGACGTTACAGCTCTCCGTCTTGACCAATATGACTTTCTGACTAGATTGTTGTGGTGTAGAGGTCAGCAATGTATTTGAAAGTACGGCTATTCAGAATGATTTGATTCATGAATACCCAAGTCCTCCTTGCCTCCCTGAGAACATTGATTCCCAGTGGAGCTTATACTCAGTCAGGTCCAAAGAGCAGAAGGAGGTCATTTGACTTTTTGTCCATTTGGGAAGGAATGAGAGACGCTTACCTGGCGGGCTCCTAGGATCTACCGGTGTGGAAGTTGAACCTCCTGTGTGGACCGTCTCCACTGCATAGGGGAGAACTCCTGGTGGTGGTCCTTGTTTCTGGGAGGTCGACAGGTTAGAATCAGAGGGTGAGTTGATATTGGAGGGGCCCGTAGGAGCGAGGCTGACTGACCACGTCTTAACTTTTCCATACCTGCTAATCTCTCTCTTCAGTAAGCTGTAAAACATCCCAAAAGGGAGACACGCCTAGCCGGCAATGCTGTGGCTTTCATTCCTTCAATTGTTACAAAAATAACTCGTGTATAGGGTCAAAGATTGATGTAATCGCGCTAAAAACCACGTACTTCAAATTCAAAACTTCTTTCAGAGAGATTTCAAGCTTTTGTAGATTTATGTTGAGGTGGATTTTTTTCACTTTGATGAATTAATGTTGATTTGGAAATGTTTTTGCTCTTAATAAGCATTTTAACCGATTTACCTGAGTCACTTTGATGAATTAATGTTGATTTGGAAATGTTTTTACTCTTAATAAGCATTTTAACCGATTTACCTGAGTCTAGGCCATGACTTGGAAAATTTGGGTAATAGTCCAGTGCGTTCTCTGTACTTTCATTGTTACGCCGATACAAATACGGTGTTTGATATCTGATTTCAACACTTTTAGTAAATCAATTAAAATAAATTATCGTCTCTCAAAGTAAAATATGAAAATGAAGTATGGTTGAAGTAACAGAGACAATAAATAAGGTAATACAATTTACCATTTCTCATTCGGTTATTTAGAGGTGTTGCTTTATTGTCCAGGGTGTTCGCCTTGTTCAGTCCCGGAGACAGTTTCTCGGACAACGCCATGATATCCGTGTATCCCTTCGGAGATGACTTCTTCTGCTTTACAGAGTCCCCGGTGATCCACAAGGTGGATCCAGTCACTCTGGACACCCTGGAGAGGGTGAGTTCAAACCACGAGGATGGGAGGAATTGTTGAAATCCTACAGAGTCTAACCACTCTCCCGCCTTATTGATTGTATTTTTTTCATTGGTTTATCTATATTTAAATAGGACCCCTAGAAAGAAAATACATAAATTACAAAAATTATTAGGTACAACATTTATGCATGATTAACACACGGGGTGAAGCCCTAGAGAATTTTAAGGACGTTCGTAGGCCTATGTGTTGTCCGGGTTCATGATCTATATTAGTGTAAAATTATACCCCAGTTGGTTCAGTAGTTTTTTTTACCCGGAACAACAGGCAGATTAAAAAGGCACCACCTCTCCTTTATTATTGATGATATAGATTAGTTTTGCAATCGAATTTAAAGGAAAACATTTCTGACATAGAACAGATATTTTGCAATAAGCCTCAAATGCCTCAACTGACATATCACTCAAATTGTTTGATTTTTGTATAGTAGTAGTTTTTGTATAGTAGCTTTGTATTTTTGTGTAGTTATGTGTAGTTTGAATTGAGTCCCTAAATCAATTGATTTTCTTTAACGGGCATTTCCATCTAAATAAATTAAACCCAATATGAAATATCCTGAAAAATATCGTTGAGGAACTACAATCATCAACTAAACATTAAGTTACACATTGGAAAACTAAAAGCCTTTTATGACTAATGTTGCCATTGATTTTGCGAGAAATTTCGATTATAATGTTGGTTTTACTTCACCAAAAACGTCAATTGTAGGTCAAATTTTGTAAACGACGAAAATTTAGTCAAACGAAACAATTTAAAGTCATGTAAGTAAATCATTGCTGCATAATAAAGGTGGAAAGTATGTCATTTGATACCTTAACAATGTAAGTTGATGAAACTCAATGATTACTGCAAAACACTAACTTATTAAGGTCGATTGGCTAATCTATAAAAGTTAATTAACACTAAAAGATATATTTAGTGAACAACGTAAATAATTGTGTATCTGAAAATTTAAGTAACATTGAAATGTATAGTTTCAAATAACGTACAAAATTACGTATATCGCATTAAACCAAAAGAATTATAATGTTTCATTGAATTTCACATTCTATCACTACAATATCCTTCTATTTGCTACATGAAATCTATGCTTAATTACCTACACGTGTGATGATTTACTTAATTTCTTCTCTGTTACATTATCATTTTACGTAATAATGAAATTTTAGATGCACAGCTATTCAAAATATTCGTGATTTTAATGGCTAATTGCTCAGACCGTTTGAGTTTAACGATTCCAATAGAAGCATCGAGTTACTCGTTACGCTGATGGAGTTGACAACTGAAAATAATTTGATTTCGAAACGTATCAGGTTCTACTTCACGGTTTTCCGCGTTCCTAAATTATTTATAATATTTAATTAATTAGTTTGTATATTTATGTATGCAATTATTTATTTATTTATTCATTTATTTATTTATTTTACGCCATTACAATCTAAAATAACAAAGCATTAATGTTTCAATGTAAATTATATCGAGGAAACGTGACAATAATTATAGTTAGGTTAATAACTAGATTTCAAATTGTATATCATATTATATTCCTCTATATGTATTTTAAGAATTGTAGAAACATGAATTTAGAACTGCAAACAAGTTTTACATAAGCTTTATGAGTTGCCATGTTGGTCACGGAATAACGACTAAATGTAAACAAATGCAGTTACATGTTTTAGGTAAACCCCAAATATTTTATAATTTAATTTCGACCAGTGGCAATCTCTAGTTATAATAGTTGCGGTGAAGTCTAGCATCAATAATTTAGATTCTCAAACATCCAAAATTAAATACCGTAAAGAATACTTCAATGTGTTTTAATCCCACACGAACAGAACCAACACGAACGGAGGCTTAATTTCGCCATAATTATGTTTTATGCAATACATGATAAACATAGTTCAGTAACAAAATGAAAGTTAGTGAATTAAAATTAAAGTTTTAATTACAAGATAATCAACAAATCAGCAAAAATATAAGACTAGATGACGAAAATAATACATTATGTATTATTATTTAAATAATGGAACAATAGTTCCTTAGTTCCTGTAACTATTGACGGACAAGCTGGATAGAAATTAACAAGTGTGTCAAACTAAATAACAAGCAAAAACAGGAAGGAGAAATCAAGTGCACATTCGTATGGCTCTTGGAACACTTTAACATGCACTAATTAGACAATTGTGTGACCCTTTAAAGGCACTTCAAATCATTTAACAAACGCACTAATAGCTGTGGCCCTCTAAAGGCAACAATCAAGCACATCACACACCCTGGTTGCATAATTGGAAGTTAGGCCTGCTACACTGTGTACACATCTCCGAAGAACATAGTCACTTCAATGGAATGATTAAATATGAAACTTGTTGATCAGCTTGTGATTTGATACATGCAAACGTCCGAGATGGGATTCGAGATAATTATCGGATTATTATATTAAAAAGAACCAGGGAACGATTATACAAAAAGACGCTTAATAAAAAGGGAATCGTAACAAAAATAATTTAGTAACGAAATCATTGTTGTTTATTTATCAGTATAGTTGTGGATCAGTACTTGATTAGAACCCATTAAAACGGGCATGTTTTTTCATTATTTTATGTCAATGATTATTTTATTAACAAAATCAATTACATAAATTACAACTTTAAAAAATTATAAAACATTCATCAAATATCAAAATATTGTATTTGAATTAGATGTATTATTTTTACTTTAATAGAGTTATTACATCGACAACTATACAATCACATCTATTTACTTATCTGGTCCTTGGTTAACATAAGATCATAGCGAGACAACTTTGTACTGTTCTCACCAATAAAATTTGATAAATTTATACTTAAGTTAAGAGGTTTTGGTAGCGTTCCGGGCTCTCACCCGGCCGGCCCGGCCGCGGCTCTAAGCAATTTTGTCATACGGAAGTGCTCCCGTGGTTCGGAAGTCACGTTAAGCCGTTAATCCACCTGAGTAGAAAACAAAAATGCGTAGGCATTAGGCGAAGAGAACTGTCACTTAATTGGTGGCCTCCCTCTACTAAAAGCATACGATAATTTAATTTATTTAGTGGTTTTCCCGCAAATTTATATCATTACATCTGAGTTAAAAATGATAAAATGTTTCTGTAAACGCCCAAAATATAAATCTTCCTTTTACTTTTTTGTATGGATTCGTATGGAGCTTTTAGTTTCTTCCCTGTGCCTATAGGTGGACGTGACCGCCCACGTGACCGAGCTGTCCCACACGTCGCACCCCCACGTGACCGCCGACGGCTCCGTGTACAACCAGGCCATGACGACGGGGCTGCGCGGACCCGCCTACTCCATCGTCAAGTTCCCCGCAGGTCGGTCCCTAGAAAGTACAGTCAACTGCCGATAACTCCAACTTCGATGACTCAAAATATTTGATAACTTGAATTATTTTCGATCCCTTAAGGCGGACTTACAACAAAGTTGACATCGAAAAGTTTAAAACAAAAAGTTGATAACTATAAGTTGCTGTCCTCCAAATAGAGCAACAAAGGAAGATTTTTTGTGGAGAACTTGGAAAAATAGTAGGGGGGTGACAATTCTCCACTAGGTTCCACCAGTTGCTTACTCAAAGCGTGCAGCAACCCTGACAGCAACTAGTCTTCAACTTTCTTTCACCTTTACCAACACTCCGCGGGAAACCGAAATTTAGTGGAAAACTTGTCTCTCCACTAGTTGACGAATGCTTTTAGTCGTTGCATTTTGTAGAGAAAGCAACTAATTGCCGTACCCTGTGGAAAACATAGTGGAAGACTTTGGTGTTAACACGGCTTTAGAAAAAGCGCGTCTGAGTTGAAATAAAAAATATGCATAGCTCAAAACAATTTTACGGTTGTATTTTATCTCTGTTCTGGTCGAGTCAAATAACATAGCCCAGTCCGCCCACAAGATAATTGTTAATTTTAACATTGGGCTTACCGACGACGGCCTGGGCCAAGTCAATTGACTCGACGTGTAAGTAACGGAAAAATTACCTCTATAACTGTAGATAAGTCGAATTAAACTCGCACTTAAACTCAAGAAGTTTAAGTTTCCTCTACCTCTCAAAGTAAACTCAACGGCACCCCGTCGTACAAGTCGCACCGTGTCAGTGGTTCCTATCTGGCCCAGTGTCACTGTTATTTATTTCTATAAGCCTTAATGAGTTAAGAATTACCTCAATAACTTGAACTAAACGTAATCAGGATGAAAATCGTTGTCGCGTGACATTTCGAGTTAGCGAGGGTCTACTGTAGTTTGCACGATTGCGAGAGGTTGAAACTATCTACCGAGAGGTTCCTTACCGAGAGGTTCTGCCTGTTGGTTGTTTCCATTGTTTAATGAGAGCGTTTTACACTCAAAATGTTCCTCTTGATTGTTGCATTTGTTAAGCCGAATAGTCAGAAGTCTACACGACAAGCTACGTATCGGTACGTATATTCGGCAAAATGACCTTTCGTGCCTGAAAATTCGGTCCTGGAGAAAAAAGTAATCTAATCATAAGAGCAACGATCAATTTCCTAACCAAAGAATCTTTTCTCATTATTGATTGTTCGTTCATTATTGATAAGATAACAATCGATTGAAGAGCTCAATCTTCATAAGGTATATGTCGATTGTAACATTTAGCAATCAATACTGAGAATAAAACCAGGATCACTGGTCTACAGAACGAATTGAAATAGTGGCATTCAAAAAGAAGCGAGAATATGTATGCAACCGGTGTTTTGGTTGTTTGATATAACACGCTTCACTTTACTCTGATCATCTGATGGTCATCTGAGATTCGTTAATGTTTTAGCAGTATGTTAGGGGTCAGAGGTCTGGAAGATGGAGTGGACTAGTTGCTCAAACATGATAAAAAGTATCACCGGAGGTCACGCCAGTTTATACGTCAGGATGACGGATTACTCTTTTCAAACCTGAGAGTTTATATTCCTCCTTAAACCATAATGTAGTAAACTTTTTTTAATCCGAAAAATATCGGCTATGTGATTTTTTAATATTATAAGGGTAAGAGAAATCCATTTCCCGACTCGTCCTTAACTTTTAATAAAAATAAATACATAGCTAAATGAAATCCCTAAACTGAAGTATGTGATGTATATTAAGTGAAGGTTTGTATAACACAGTTCCTGTCAAACGCCTTCCACCACAGTAGCCGCTTTATTAACTCCAGATTACACCACCTTTTGAATATGTAACCAATTAGTTTGTCACCAGTGATTGAGGATCAAAATCGTATGAAAAACTACGACTAAGAGTTTAAATATCATTGATTTAAATCCAACACTTTTTGCAACTGTATGTTTTATTCGACTTACGGACTAAATATGAAAAGAGATGAGTGATTGATTTCGGTTAAAGGAAAGTCTACAAATACAAATTGAAATGTTCTAGTTTTGATCAGTGTCAAAAATTGATTACTTTCCCTTCTTATCAATAATTGTTGTTCCCGCTGAAGGAAAGAACTCGCAGGAGATGTTCGCGGCGGCGGAGGTGGTGGCGAGTGTGCGGGCGCGGTGGCCGCTGCACCCCTCCTACATGCACACCTTCGGCCTCACCGACCGCTACTACGTCGTCGTGGAGCAGCCCCTCACCCTCTCCGTGCCCGCCATGGTCAAGACTCAGCTCAAGGGGGACGAGAAACTCACCGCCTGCTTCAAGTACTTCCCTGATGAACAGGTCAGAGGAGAATTATTATTGTTTTTATCTAGATAATATTTCCAACCAAATCTCTGAGGATATAGTCCCTCACTTTAGTCGTTTGGTTTTTTATTGCAAAGTCTGAATAAAGGATTGGGCGGTCATAGTTCTATTAGGGTTAAAACATACAACATATAGATTCTAAATTCGCTGTTTCAACTTTTTGTGTGCGGTTCTCTATAAATTCATATATTATTTTACAGATTTAAATTCATTTATATGCAACAGTAAACATATTGTCAGTACAGCGTTCTAGTATATGGGTTTTATCAGCTAATAATGATTTTTCACTACTCTGTCGATAAATTAGCAATAATACATAGCTATGTATGTATGTATTTTCAAACATTGTCCTGAGAAAATTGAGATAGTTTCAGAGCACTTATTTAACGAAAAACGCTGCCTACATTAACCAGTAGACTATTAGACTATGTTATTGTTTAGATTAGCAGTCTCAAAACAATATTGTGTCAAGAGAGATGATGAAACGTTCTTATTTTTTTTAGTTTAGTTTCGGTTGCTGACGAATATAATTCTTGAGAGTTAAACTAGCATTTATATTCATTCAAATACAGCATAATTCATGACAAAAATAATGATGGGGAACACTTTTTTTAATTCTTCTGCAGACGCTGTTTCACGTCGTCGACAGAGCAACTGGAAAGCCGTTCAAGACATTCACTTGTGAGCCTTTCTTCTACTTCCACATTGTGAACCAGTTTGAAAAGGACGACCACGTGGTGATAGATATCTGCTGCTACAGCGACGCCGACATGATCGACGCTCTTTACAGAGACGCCATGAAGGTGTGTATCAATGTCAAAGCGTCAGTCTGGCGTAAAATTGCTTATGCTTCAATCTCAAAGTTTGTAGAGTAGCAACCATTCCAACTGCATTTGGGAACGTTTGATACAGTTTCTCCGATGACCTATTGAGCTAAAAGTATAGTGTAAGACCGTTTCAATATTGAATTTAGTTATTTGATACCAATCGTTTATAGTTGTCTGTTAAAGCAATCAATATAAGTACATACTTATATTAAACTATATATTAATTATACTTCATTTCATACTTAATAATTATCACACTTAATAATTACACTTACTTTTAACGTCAAATGTGGCAAAAGGTGAGGCTAATTACAACCTAATGTCAAACCATGAATAATAAATGGAATCAGTCTTTTGCAAGATAATTCAAACTTTGTCAGCCTTTATTACCTTAGTAACAGATGAAGAAGTAATACAGATTGGCAACCCAATGCACTTTTTCGTGTTCGTTTTTTCGGCCGGCGTCAAGTTTGCTATGTTCTTTTGTCACCCATATGTCACATTAGTATCATAGGAGATTTTATCATAAGCAAATCTTTAGCTCCCAAAGAACAGATATAGCTAATAATAACTTTGATACCACTGCAATTTCGGTCGCAAAGCAGCCTCACAAACTTGACGTAGCAAGAAAAATTGGGCACGAAAAAATACATTCGATTGTTAATCTGTACGATTCTTCATCTGTGCCTTATTCTATTTTATGTATTCTTGAGTGATTCAGTGCAATACTTAATGATTGATTCCTATTTTACCTTTCTTGACTCGAAAAACCTTCTCTGGCGTCTCCATATTCACTTTCCTCTTGGATCACCACAACTGACCAAAACTTTTCTTATTTGATCTTATAAAGTTTATCAATCCCAACCGTTTCCCCCTCCAGAATATGAATAAAAATCCCGACTACGCCCGATTGTTCCGTGGTCGGCCGCTGCGGTTCGTACTGCCACTGGCGCCTCCTGCGACGGACAACGGGACTAACCTGGTGACTCTGGAGGGCTCCAGTGCCGCCGCCTGGTGGGAGAACGGCCAAGTAACTGTGCGGCCGGAGCTGCTGTGCGATCTCGGGTGTGAGATGCCGAGAATCAACTACGACCGCCATCTTGGAAAGCCGTACCGCTACTTCTATGGGATATCCAGTGATGTCGATGCAGAGAATCCTGGAACGGTAACTATTTTATATTACCAACATAAGACGTTTCTCATTCCTAGGCTTCATAAACCTACTAATATTATAAATATGAAAATAGCTTTAAAAAGGTATTCATTTGTTAAGCTAACTACCAGCTGCTTGATTTTAACAAATCTAAATTATTTCTTTATAAAAAAAATTAGAATATTTTACATGCATGCATGACTAAAGTAAATATAATCTCATCATAAAAAAATCTTACCATCATTTTGGACGTGGGTGAAGCCACGAGTAACATCTAGTAGTTTAGAAGCTGCTAAATAACTCATATTTAAGCATAATTAGTTAATTGTATTCAGAAGCAGACAAAATAAACATAAAATAACGATGGTTCTAGTTTTTATCATTCTTACACTTTTCAAATCTTGACTTAGCTGTATCTTTGGACAAACATTTTAATTGTTGAATGTCCTTGAAACTGCTAAATTTTATCGATACAATTTGTTAAGGCTTGAGTTTGAAGATCCAAAAACAACAAAATCTTCTTCAAATAGCTTTGTTACCCAACTGTCTCCCTGTAACCTTTGTAAGGGGAGTGGAGGGGCGAGTGTTAAGAAGCCTCCCAACACCCCTACTGCTGTCTGTCTGCAGGTGGTGAAGGTGGACACGCAGGGCCGCACGGCGGAGACCTGGAGGCAGCCTGGAGTCTTCCCCAGCGAGCCTGTGTTCGTGCCCTCGCCCCAGGCCAAGGTAAACTGAGTACGTTCGCTACGCACCGGCGCCGGCGTGAGGGAGTAAATTTAAATTTTACGATATAAATTGGCCCTTTTAGACCTAAAAACCTGTAATTTTGGGGTTGTGCCTCCCAAATTAACTTCCCTAAAAAAACTTGCAAATCAGATAATATAACATAGTACATCTGCATAATTTATTAAGCAAACCAACAAAAGGAAACCGGATTGCAAATTGTGGCCGGTATAGAGTGTACTGCACTTAACAAACTCACTTGTTCGCTGATATATCGATAGTTTTTGTGCTATGATTTTTGGAAAGAGTTTTAAATGTATTTTTTAACGGTATGCAAAAATAAATTAAAATTACTTTAGTGGCTCAAATAAGCCTTTCAGGACCCGAAAACCAAAGATTTCCCTTACCAAATCGTCACCTATTTTAAGATTTGAGAAAGGCTAACTAACTACCTTAAATGTAGATACCCAACACTTAAGGTTTAAATGTGTATCCCACATGTTTGAGGTTAAGCGTAGGTATCCTATATTTAAAATTTTTGAAGAGTCCAACGGGAAAACTAGACTAGAAATATTATTACAAGATAGAAAAGTTAAATAAGATATGAAAAAAAGGCTGCGTTAAAACTTTACTGCATGGGGACCGAACCAACAAACGTTGTTGAAATACCACTGCTTAGAAAACAATTTATCGTATATCCTCTGAAGCAACAAATGCATGGTGAAGGGGTATGACTGAGTATGAAAACAGCAAGTTCTGGATTACAGAGCAAATACGACGAATAAAGGGGAAAGCGAAGTCGCAACAAAAAGTAAGCAACCTGCATTTGTGAAGAAACTGTCTCGTTTTCGATAATTTGTTTCTGTCGCCTCACTGCACCTCGCTAGATAGAGCTTTAAATTTCCCCGTTACACTACAGTGCTTTACAAAAACAGAAAAAATATAGAGTTACGTTGAACATAAGTTTTTTTATCGTTTAACAATTTGTAGTGTTTATACTAGTATTTTTTTATTTTATATTCTGTCTGTGCAATAACAATTAGGCCTATTATATGTGCTTTATTTGTGAGTTGTTGATTAAAACTCATAGTAATAATGTAAAAATATTTTATGAACAATTTCACAGGAATGCGTGAATAAAAATACTTCGATCCAAATACATAGTTAATAGTGAGGAAACTTTATGAGGTCTTATGTTATAATAACAAGCTTGAGCGGGATCCATAAAAAGTAGTTTTCTCAGAAAAAAATTAAATCCGTTCATCGTTTTTCCTTATATTTATTCGAATATGTTACGTGTCAGTAGGTTCCCTCAAATGAACCAATTACATACCGGTAGAACTTTAATCAGAAATCACTCATGCGAAGACTTCGAATACCAATCAAATGAAAACCTTTGATACAGCGCAGTGCTTCTAGCTAAATGACGGGTTCTGTAATGGATTTTCTCTGCATTCTTCCGATGTCTCAGACGCATTACACGACATTCATCAAAGAGTTCACCCACCTGGAGAAGTGGGGAGGGTACAGGAGGCTTAATGTGCTTACTTAATTAGCACTACTTAAGCCCATATATCGATATACTGTATGATAATATACCACAGTACTGTATTTAAAATCCAGACTTTTGTTTAATATACTTTTTACATAATGATAATGGTGTATTTTTTACCAGTTATTGGTATTTAGAATATGACTATTTGCTCGATGAACTATGATGGGCTTATTTAAATCCAGGCATACGTTCGTATTTTATAGAAATGCTTTGTACGTTCGTATTTTATAGAAAAGCTTTGTAAAGAGTAAAATTGCAAAGGTTCTAATAATCTTTATTGCGTTGTTATTTAAAAATTACGAGTAATATTTATTACGTTATATTTATATATTGTGCATTACTCACTTTCAAACAATAATTTAAAATGCTAATATTTTCATATAAAAGTATGAAAAGTATTCAGTTCACTTATAACAGCAAACCAAATCTAAATTTATGTATGACGTTTTACTTTTGCAGTACCTCAAATCGACTCGAGAAACAGCGCTATATTCGAATAGCGCGCTCTATTTGCTTTGAATCCATGCAGCTCAAGACGACTCCAGCTTATATTACACTTTAAGTATCTAATTTCTTTAAGCTCCACTTTTGCAAAAGTTGTCTTAAAAACTGCTAGACCAAAACCAATATAATTTTTTCGGTGGTGTTATCTATGTCCATCTCCATTTATGTCCATTGTATTATTTATTATGTTATTATAACATGTCTTATTTTTGTCTGGTGCATTAATTTATTTTCATTAGTACTAGCTAAACCCGGTAGATGGTGTCATACCATAGATCTTTCCTATTTATAATGTAACTAAGATAAATACTTCAGCGTAAATGGATATGTCTGTATTGTAGCATTTCAAATACATCCTGCTAATATTATAAACGGGAAAGTATGGTTGTTAGGGCATGATCTTAATAGTCCATTACTTAAAAACTAAGGGACCGTTTGCGCTGAAATCTTGCAGGAGTAGAGCCAAATATACAGCAGATCGACGAAGGTCTATTTTTGTTTTGAAATTCCTCTAGGGCTCCGCCCCAATGGCTTCCGAAGTTGCCATTTTATTCTTATGCAAATATATTGTTTCCATAAAAGCTATTGCCTTGGTTACTTTAATAGGTGATCTTTGCTAAATCGTCAAAGGCATGATAAGGTTTGCCGTTGAACTGGTAAATAAATGAATCCTCCCCACGAGCCAAGCATTACCTAAAACCACTGGTTTTCAGCCTTCTGAATATGTTCGCTTTTCTCGATCTGCTTGTTGTGTTACAATATGCACAGATGATATCTTTTCGATGTATTTTTTTCCATTCTTTTAAAATAAAAGTGAAATTAGGAACCCACAGTTGCATAGGCCGAAGAAGTTAAAAACTACGTAAACCTGTATGTGTGCCATATAATTGATCTATCTTTCTTCAAAATTTAACTCAATCAGTCCAGTGGTTTTACGGTCACCCGAACACAGGCGGACAAACGGATGTATATCACCTCTACATTATTTTAATAATTGTAGCCTCTCCAGATTATTTATTCGAATGAAGTGAGTTATACTCGACTTGAAAATCACTCTTTGTGAACTAACTCCTCTTTTATTATTTGATAAAAATTCGTGCAATTTGAACTACATCATATTTATACCCCGAAGATTGTTTTAATCTATAAATGAGTAATTAATTATACGTTTAAATATTTATTTTTTAGTTAATAGCGTTCCTTTAATTTTACCGCACTTCGTTCGACCTATACGCGACATAGGAGCGTACTCCTAGTGTATACATGGTTTAGTGTTAAAATGATTTAAATTACTTGTATTCCGTCAAGTAAATCCAAAGTTTCAAGTTTCCGTCTGGAATTGCTCTTAGTACGGTCTATGTACTTGGCTAAGCGTTTTTTGTTGTTATTATTTCAATGTTACTTGTTTGTGTATATGTTTTAAACCATCATGATAACCTCCATTTGATTGTGATTTTTGAACTTTTTTTGTCCGATGATGATGTCCAGTTTATCAAAGCGGCCGAGGCAATTGCCACACTAAATTTGGATTACTTGTCGGAATATAGGTAATTTAAAACATGTTTTTCTCTATATTTTACCGACAGGATACTCTCACCTAAACATGGTGAAACCACGCGAGGGCGAGAGTGTATACGGTGCGCTTGGCATGTCTCGTTTCACCTCGTTCAGCGTGCTTAAAAACCTCGCCGAACGTCTTGGCAAGGCCCCTCGGTGATATTGTACCTCTGGCATCATACTATTATAGATTATATTTTATAGAGACACATATTTCAGTCTTCTCTTTCCCTGTAGTGGCAGTAAAACTTCCCTTGCATTCCAGGCGGAGGACGACGGCGTCATCTTGGCCTCGCTGCTGTGGGGGGAGGGCTCGGAGAACCAGGTGGGACTGGTAGTCTTGGACGCGGCCTCCATGCGGGAACTGGGCAGAACTGTGTTCCAGACCCCTTCAGCTGTGCCGAGAGACCTCCATGGATGGTTTACTCCTAAATTCTAGGAGGTCGCGTGAAAATATATTATTTGTTTTTTTAAATAAATCTCTTTTTTAATTTTTTTTCAATGAGTTCCCTTGAATAGATAAAACATAATTTACCTGGAAATGTACATTCAAATATCACCAAACAATTAATATTAATTTAACTATTTACGGTTTCACCATTTTAAAAGGAAACATTATAGAGATTGTGCCATTTTTATGCAAGCGTGGGCTTTATCTAACATGAGTGAAGACATTATGCAGTAGCGAATGTGTGCAATTTAGTACAACTCGAACAGTAAAAAAAGCAGACACTAATAACAATACCGTACTTAAAAAATATAAAATACATCAAATTTTCCAGTGAAAAAAATAATTATATAATAAATCAATTTAAATTTAAAAGTATAATCTAATAACATCAACGTTAAGTTAAAAACACGCAAACAGTAAGTAAAAAATAACGCAATTTAAAACATTAAAATTCAGCATTTTTTGCAATACTAATCCTATTAATATTATAACTGGGAAAGTTTGTGAGTTTGTTTGTTTGTCATATGTAAGTCAACTGTAGCAAGAATCTATGTTTTAGGCTAACTACCATCTGCTTAATTTTAACAAATCCAAACTATTTTTTCTTTATAAAAAATATTAAGAATATCTTACATGTTCATGAAATCAAAACAAATGAAAATAGAGACTTATTATGAAAATATCCTACTATCATTTTGAATGTGGGCGTAGCCACGGGTATTATTTATAGTAATAAAATAAATTCGAACTAGCAAAACAAGTGCGGAATCCCGCAAAGCTGATCAGATGGTTTATATTTTCCCTTCTGTCAAAACAAACTTTATTTAAAAACGAATAATCAAATCAGTTTTCATGATTTTTTCAAGTTGTATTTGTATTGCGTAAATTAAAAATTTATAACCTGTCTACAAATCCGCACACGCAGACATGCGGTTCCAAGTAAGAGGAAATTTTAAAACAAAAGTCTCATTGACTTTATAGTTTCCATGTAACGTATTAATAATAAAATTCGAATTAATAAAGTACAGCAGCAAACAAAAATAAGGCTGCTTTTGGATCACATTTTTTATAAGCGTGGATCGATTCCAGGAGTTCAAGTGACCGCAATTTTGGCTTGTTAAATCCTTACCTTGTTAAGTAATATAATGTTTTACTTGGTTGAGACCGGGACGCAGCACTGGCTGCGTAATTTAACTGCAGGAAGAGTGAATTATGAGTGTAGAATACAATATGCTCATGCTATTATCTCATTTAAGTTTAACTCAACATCTTTAATATCTTGCCAATGTTTTATTTTTTTTTGTGGCATGGATATCTTTCAGATAACAACCAATAATTTATCTACAAGAGAGACTTTTATTTTATTTATTAATGCTGTTTAAAAAATAAAAAGAACTTGTGATCAATGGAGCGGTTGTTGAACATTAATGACACTTTGCTCTCTTATCTCATCCACAGTGCACAGCTCGTTGCATGAATTCAAAACGAATCGCTGACGTTCACGTTTTACACGAATAACGCGATAAAAATGTACATTCATACCGGTGTATCTCAACATTTTATATAAATAGCAAACTATTTCATATACGAATCAAAGTGTAGATTAGAAAACCACGTAACTGCCATGAAATGTACTCACTAGTTGTACCTCAGTACAACTAGTACATCTTTACAACTAATAGTGCGTTGTGTTGTTGACGGTATTGATGTACAGTTAATTATTAAGACTTAGGTAAGAAACGTAGAATTACGTAATTTGTGCGTGTACTCGAAGTGGTTGTTGTATTAGGCACTATTTCTCTTAAATGGATATTTCTTACATTTTGTAGAGTATTTTTTCAACCTTGCTAAAAAAGTGTTCTAATATCTATTCTAGAAGTATCTAATCTATTTTATTCTAGTGTACACCTAATCTATTCAGTAGTATTTTTATACTGCAGTTTCCAACGTTAAATTCTGTTTGTAAACTTTATAGGATTTCCTTTAACAACTAGATTGCACCTCCAACCGACAGCAACCAAGCTCCTGCAAATCGAACTATTATTATGCAAATTGTATCACCTTTAAAACCTGACTCCCACCTTTTGAAAAAGTTCTTATTTAGAAGATCTTTTATGGAGGAAATCTAACCGAGAGAACAGAATATTCTATATTATGTATGTATTTTATAATGTGTAATGTTTTATTTAAATTAATTTCAACAATTATAATCAGAGGATGATTAGTTGACATTCAATAACACCAAATGCAACCTTCGGCATTGATTTTCAAATTAAAAGTATTTCTTTATTTACATAATTCTTAAGCTTAGTACTGACGTCAATACGTAAAATATCACCGAGCAGTACACATTTTCATATTCTTTACTAAGTGTGTGTCAAACTGTACTGCCTTATCACTAAAATCCCTAGTGGGAAAATATACATAAAAGTTATTTTATTTCTAATTGAATAAATACATTACAACTTGATAAATCAAAAAACGAAACGTTAAAAAAACTTTATTTCAAAACAAAAAGTCCAATCAGTTTATCATACTGACTCCCTTAATCAGTTAATTTAATTGGCTATTTGAATAGGTGCATAACAACTCGATAACTATTCTGTATCTGCAAATAATTCCTATTCAAAAGGTTACCTTGGTTTCGAGTAGTGTTCAGCTTCAATGGGTATTTTAATCAAAAACTTAAATTACATAAGTTTTCCAATCGTACAGATTTGCACTATGTATAAATAAGCATGGAGCTTAGGACATTTTATATTAGTCTCTCATGATAGCTTGTTACATTTTTATATTTTTCTTGGTATTTCTAATCTTCTGTTATGCTTTAAGAATATTGAAATTCTCTAGTCTGAATATGAGGTAGCGTTTCACAATAAAAAGCCAGTTTATTTTATGGAGGAAAATAGTAATCAAACCAATACGATATATATTTTGACAGTGTCCCTCATATTCAGGATTCATATAAAAAGATTTGATTTATTTCATAAATTGGCCCCTCTGAAGGTGACCTGACTTTAAAGAATTGCCTTAAAAAGAACATTTATGGCTTCTAGTCTTCTGTCTGTATATAAAGTCTAATTTACCTTGAAACTTAAAAAAACCCGTGCGTCTGACACCCATAAACACCTACTTGAATGAAATTTCTCGGTGAGCAAATTTGCAGGAGAAATTAGTTTTCTTATAAAATTTCCTCTAAGGGGACAAAATTTAGAGGGGCTTAATTTATAGGATTCAAGGGAATATAAATTTCAAGGAACATCTCTGAAGTAACAAAGCTAAGCCAATCGTTTCGGTAGCAACGCAAACTCGTGTTCACTAAGGGGATGAATATAAAGTAAAGGGTTGGAAAAATTTTTTCAAGGAACAGCTTATTATTATAAACAGTGTTTGACCTAGAGATGCCAATGCTCTCTAGCAGGGTTCTTGTGTACGATTTAGGAAAATCCATTGGAAGATAGTTATGTTGCCTCTGAGTTTTTTTACCTTCCATGAACTTTTTCATAAAATACCTGATCATTTATTTTGTATTAGAAGAAGTATCTTAATTTATTTGTACCTTAGTTTATTTATATCTCGAGGTTTTTATAAAAAAAATATCTTTCCCTAATGCTATTATAAAGGAATTTTGAACAATTGAAAAAAATCTATTCCCTAAAATACGCTCCAGGGGATTTATTTCATATTGACATATTTTCGGTGAAATATTAGACGTTTTTACAACACTTGAAAATTATCAGTGCAACCGTTTTTTAGTCATCGTATTAAAAAACAAAGACCCACAGTGACGGGAAATTAAACTTTGATTCCGCTAATACATATATTCCCTTCTTAAATTAATGAGGTTTGTATAGTGAAACCGAAGAATACGGATTTATAATACAAATAAAAGGACTGTACATGAATCACGACTCGTTTCATTTCAAGCTCAGATATTTAAAACCATTATCTACTATACTTATTTAATACGCTAGGAGTTTTTGCGGTCAAGTCATCTGCTACAGTTCTGAACCGATTTTAATAATTTACGAGTCGATGGGAAGAGCTGGGCGTGAAGTTTTGTAGGAAATAAAATGTATGATGATTAGAAGAAAGGGTAGAGCCCCAGGTAACCTTTAGATTTTGTGTTTCTCCATAAGATTTAACATGGGAGTAGAAATTCGTGAAATAGCTGATTAGTGTAATCACAGTTTTTCAACAAAGGCATGTTCTCCTGGAATCGTGTTCTACTTTCATTGCAAGAGAAGCCGAATCAGTAAGGCTCCTTTCACACGAAAGGCTTTTCACAACACTACGACGTAATCACTTGTTTTACAAACGTCATTTGGTGGCCGACACCAGCTCTTTTCCACCAGCGGGCCGAAAACTTTCCGCCCTAGGGCCGAAAGTCAGCTGATCGTTTATTTTCTTGAAACAACTTGAGAACATAGGTTCCAAAGGCAGGATAGTTGCGATCATATGATCTTCATAGCTGTGTTTCTTCAAAGCATGACAAATAAGTTGTCTCGTCACTCATAGTCTCAAAGATTTTTTTTCAAGTGTGTTAAATAAATAATCAGATTTTAAGTGCTATATAGGGTGTATGCCATTGTGTAGTGTAGTGTGGTGAAAAATAGCGTTCGCACCTCGGCGTTCGGTATCTCGACTTCGTCCCGAATTTGAAACACGATCCCGAGTCCGCAAAACCTTATTTTCAGCCCTTGTTGCGAAATATTCTATTATGTGGCTGCTGCCGCGTGGCGAGGGCCGCGCGACCAACTGATGGCTCAGTTTAGCTGGTGGATCGTACGACACTACTGTGCGGAACACTGCCGCGTCGTATGAAAGCAACTACAAGGCTACATGAAAACCTAAGAATCGCACGACTCCCTGACGCACGGCAGCAGCCGTATGAAAACCGATTCGTGGGAAAGAGGACTTTGGGCTTCACCGTAGGACAGTTTTTTTAAGGAATCCATGTTTAAGGGGCCCATGATTTCAGGGAATATTCTAGGAAATATTTGTTAATATCGAAACATACGGTCACAGTTTGATATAGTTTCACCAGAAAGTAGCTCGCTCTATAACGAGAGGAGAAGAATCTCCGGGGCGAAGCCAGAGTTATGAGCTATATAGTAGAAATAAAACGACTGCAAACGAATTATAACGGGTCATAAGATAATTTAAAGCTCGGTTATCCCTAAATAATTGCATTGTCACCAAGAAGATTTCATTCGACTATTAGTCTCAAGTAAATTAGGGTATTTGGGTGTGCTGCTAGCATAACGGTTAGGGTTTTGGATTTCGGTTCAAAAGATCGCGGGTCCGATTCCCGGCATGCCCACACAAGTTTGTGGGATTTGGACCGTTTTTCCTTAATAAGCGTTTGTGAATTACTTCTGTCTGAATGCAGTTGGCGTAAACACACAAAAAAGGTATCTTTCTCAAACAAAAGCTCAAAACAATTTGCGACCACCTTTTATTTCATCACATACACACATATCACATCGATTACAGGAACATCTGATCACATCTGCGGGGTGAACCAGCCATGCAGACACTTGGGCACGGCTGAGGGGGTGCTGAAGACGGTGCGGCCCAGCTCCTGCCACGAGGCGGCGTCCAGCACCAGCAGTCCCACCCGCCGCTCCAGCCCGCGCCCCCACACCAGCGCCGACAGCACCACGCCGTCGTCCTCGCCCTGCGGCAGCCGACACTTGTATAACCAGCACCAGCAGTCCCACCCGCCGCTCCAGCCCGCGCCCCCACACCAGCGCCGACAGCACCACGCCGTCGTCCTCGCCCTGCGGCAGCCGACACTTGTATAACCAGCACCAGCAGTCCCACCCGCCGCTCCAGCCCGCGCCCCCACACCAGCGCCGACAGCACCACACCGTCGTCCTCGCCCTGCGGCAGCCGACACTTGTATAACCAGCACCAGCAGTCCACCCGCCGCTCCAGCCCGCGCCCCCACACCAGCGCCGACAGCACCACACCGTCATCCTCGCCCTGCGGCAGCCGACACTTGTATAACCAGCACCAGCAGTCCCACCCGCCGCTCCAGCCCGCGCCCCCACACCAGCGCCGACAGCACCACACCGTCGTCCTCGCCCTGCGGCAGCCGACACATGTATAACCAGCACCAGCAGTCCACCCGCCGCTCCAGCCCGCGCCCCCACACCAGCGCCGACAGCACCACGCCGTCGTCCTCGCCCTGCGGCAGCCGACACTTGTATAACCAGCACCAGCAGTCCCACCCGCCGCTCCAGCCCGCGCCCCCACACCAGCGCCGACAGCACCACGCCGTCGTCCTCGCCCTGCGGCAGCCGACACTTGTATAACCAGCACCAGCAGTCCCACCCGCCGCTCCAGCCCGCGCCCCCACACCAGCGCTGACAGCACCAGCGCTGACAGCACCACGCCGTCGTCCTCGCCCTGCGGCAGCCGACACTTGTATAACCAGCACCAGCAGTCCACCCGGCGCTCCAGCCCGCGCCCCCACACCAGCGCCGACAGCACCACGCCGTCGTCCTCGCCCTGCGGCAGCCGACACTTGTATAACCAGCACCAGCAGTCCCACCCGCCGCTCCAGCCCGCGCCCCCACACCAGCGCCGACAGCACCACGCCGTCGTCCTCGCCCTGCGGCAGCCGACACTTGTATAACCAGCACCAGCAGTCCCACCCGCCGCTCCAGCCCGCGCCCCCACACCAGCGCCGACAGCACCACGCCGTCGTCCTCGCCTTGTGGCAGCCGACACTTGTATAACCAGCACCAGCAGTCCCACCCGCCGCTCCAGCCCGCGCCCCCACACCAGCGCCGACAGCACCACGCCGTCGTCCTCGCCCTGCGGCAGCCGACACTTGTATAACCAGCACCAGCAGTCCCACCCGCCGCTCCAGCCCGCGCCCCCACACCAGCGCCGACAGCACCACGCCGTCGTCCTCGCCCTGCGGCAGCAGACACTTGTATAACCAGCACCAGCAGTCCCACCCGCCGCTCCAGCTCGCACCCCCACACCAGCGTCGACAGCACCACGCCGTCGTCCTCGCCCTGCGGCAGCAGACACTTGTATAACCAGCACCAGCAGTCCCACCCGCCGCTCCAGCCCGCGCCCCCACACCAGCGCCGACAGCACCACGCCGTCGTCCTCGCCCTGCGGCAGCAGACACTTGTATAACCAGCACCCGCAGTCTCACCCGCCGCTCCAGCCCGCGCCCCCACACCAGCGCCGACAGCACCACGCCGTCGTCCTCGCCCTGCGGCAGCCGACACTTGTATAACCAGCACCAGCAGTCCCACCCGCCGCTCCAGCCCGCGCCCCCACACCAGCGCTGACAGCACCACGCCGTCGTCCTCGCCCTGCGGCAGCCGACACTTGTATAACCAGCACCAGCAGTCCACCCGGCGCTCCAGCCCGCGCCCCCACACCAGCGCCGACAGCACCACGCCGTCGTCCTCGCCCTGCGGCAGCCGACACTTGTATAACCAGCACCAGCAGTCCCACCCGCCGCTCCAGCCCGCGCCCCCACACCAGCGCCGACAGCACCACGCCGTCGTCCTCGCCCTGCGGCAGCCGACACTTGTATAACCAGCACCAGCAGTCCCACCCGCCGCTCCAGCCCGCGCCCCCACACCAGCGCCGACAGCACCACGCCGTCGTCCTCGCCTTGTGGCAGCCGACACTTGTATAACCAGCACCAGCAGTCCCACCCGCCGCTCCAGCCCGCGCCCCCACACCAGCGCCGACAGCACCACGCCGTCGTCCTCGCCCTGCGGCAGCCGACACTTGTATAACCAGCACCAGCAGTCCCACCCGCCGCTCCAGCCCGCGCCCCCACACCAACGCCGACAGCACCACGCCGTCGTCCTCGCCCTGTGGCAGCCGCCACTTGTATATCCAGCACCAGCAGTCCCACCCGCCGCTCCAGCCCGCGCCCCCACACCAGCGCCGACAGCACCACACCGTCGTCCTCGCCCTTCGGCAGCCGACACTTGTATAACCAGCACCAGCAGTCCCAACCGCCGCTCCAGCCCGCGCCCCCACACCAGCGCCGACAGCACCACGCCGTCGTCCTAGCCCTGTGGCAGCCGCCACTTGTATATCCAGCACCAGCAGTCCCACCCGCCGCTCCAGCCCGCGCCCCCACACCAGCGCCGACAGCACCATGCCGTCGTCCTCGCCCTGCGGCAGCCAACACTTGTATAACCAGCACCAGCAGTCCCAACCGCCGCTCCAGCCCACGCCCCCACACCAGCGCCGACAGCACCACGCCGTCGTCCTCGCCCTGCGGCAGCCGCCACTTGTATAACCAGCACCAGCAGTCCCACCCGCCGCTCCAGCCCGCGCCCCCACACCAGCGCCGACAGCACCATGCCGTCGTCCTCGCCCTGTGGCAGCCGATAAGTTAGAAACAACAACCAAAAAACGTAGGCATCAAGGTCTGCCAGCAGAAGAGAAGAGAAGAACACTCAGGTTATCTCAGACGAAAATGTAAACAAATCGTGATGTCTTTTGTAGACTGGAAACCGAATCTCCACCTCGGAGAAAAATTATTAATCCTGAATGAAGAGGAAGCATATATTACTGATTCCTGGTTTCAGGCTATAATTTTACCCAGTAGGCTAGAGAGCTTGCTTAAAACCGGATATTGGGTCTACGATGTTGTGGGTACCGGATGTTGACGTCACAAGCTTTGTACCTGCAGGCCAAATGGATTTTCAACCTGACAGTAACATAATGTTATTTTTCTCTTCTAATCTACAGACCTTGACTTATTTGTATAGCAGTTCTTGTAACTCGTGTCAATATGGTCAAACTCAGAGTAACAGTGAGTACGCTCGTAGCACGCCGACATGAGGGAGTGAGTTCCCATCTCGGGGATTAAGTTGCCTATTTTAGGCCAAAAAAACCCTTAATTTTGGGCTTAATCTCCCTCCAAAATGGGGTTAAGGGGAGTTCTGATTTGTTATCCAAACTTACTGGAATATCACATTGTATAAAAAATTACATCTAGAAAATTGAAGAGGATCGGATGATATTGCGGCCGCTAGAGTACAAATCCGTTTAAAAAACTTCCTGCGTTCAGTAAATTCACACTTCCATCCATAAATTGGTTGTTTATGGTGTTATGACTTGGAGAGGGCTTAATTTTATTCATAGTTTCTTGTAAAATATATATTTAATTTACTTTCAAGGCTTATATTACCCTTTTTGGACAAAAAATTCAAATGTAGGGCATTTATCCTTCAAAGTGGGGTTTAAAGGTGCTCCAAATTGTTTTGCCAAACAAACTTGACCATGATATCATAAAGAGTAATGATCACATTTAAAATAGCTATCAGGAAAATGTGATTGGCAGAATTTACAGCCAAAATCCATCTATTGTACAAAGAGATTTTCTGTTTCTTAGGCTGAATCAATAGTTATAACTGGCAGAGGAGTTGTTACTTTGGAAACAAAATCTACTTAATTTGCTTATAGCCTATGGTTAACGTCTATGTTAAGCGCACGAATCATACTCATCACTGACCAACGTGGGAGGAACCCGTTTGGTGTTTAGCAATCTAAATCACATGCATCAAGAGATTGTGTTGCAGACTGTGTAATGTAGTTTCCAGAGGTCAATTATGAGGAAAGTTCTTACAAATTAGAACTATGATGCCTTGAGAAAAAGATAATACGGGAGTCAAGATTTGAGTTTTTTGAGGATGTACAAAAACATAATTTTAATAATAAACCACGTTTTGAGAATCAACAATGTTATCGATAATGTAACTGGTATAGATACTTTATGCTTTCAGCTAGGAATAAAATTATGCAACTTCTTTAATTTAACCATTCACCTAACCTGTGTTTGAAAAATATATCCAGCTATTACAATTGGATATTAAAAAATGTATTGGCAGCTTATTTAGGACATGACCATTTGGTTTTATAACAAGTCTGTGCTTGACTCATAATCTGAGATTTTCAGATTTGTCTTTATCACTAATAAAATATGACGAAACCAAATATCTTGCTGTCCTTCGCCTCAGTGTCGATTATTTACCGTCCATGCCTACGAGTTAGAGATATTAATCAGTATCATTGTTTGACAAGGTCCAGATCGCTCCTGAGAGACAATATGTTCTTCTTTTTGGAGCAAAAACATTACGTATTATAAATACTAAAATACTTTGGTGAATTTGATGATTTAGGTCAAACATTTTTTTCTGATACTCAAAATTAAATAAAAGTGTTTTTATAATTAAACTCCAATGGATCTCAAATGCTCAAATACTCATAAATCTGACTAATAGGAAACAAGATTCTTATATTTATCTAGTTCAATTGCAAGTAACACTCAAACGTGAATTATTTTTATTTATTTATTTATTTTTGTATTATTCATGCGGATTCATTCATAAAATTTAACACCTTCCTACCTATACAGACTTCGTCCATTTGCGCAGCAATTCCAATTAAATTGATCAAATTGTTCTTCATAGCCATACAAGAGCTTTAAATCAGCTTGCATGTATTTTCATAAAATATGCCTAATTTAGCTGAGCTCTATCTGATAATGTTATTTTAACGGGTCATTAGGTGTGGTCAACAAATATTTTTCTTTTGTTTTCTCTCTATTTCTTATTCATTCTCTAATAATGTTAAACTATCTGCTTGTTATGTTTTGTCGAGACATCAGCAGGAATTTATGTCATTACTTTTTTTACATAAGCTATGAGAGAATCAAAGGAGCAAAAAGTGCCAATGTTTGTATAGCTTCGCAGAGAAACCCAGTTGATCTACATGGACTATATTTTTAGAAAGCTGATGACTTATTAAAATTCAGAGCCTAATGAAAAATATACATTTTAAATTATTATTAATGATATTCATATTATTTTTAGAAAATATGTCGTTCTAGGAAATCCGGATTACAGAAATTAATTTTTCTTAGTAAATTTCACTGATAAAAAATATGTCGTTCCCTTCTTGTAAAAACACTCTTGATTGTACCTTCCCAACAGTCTTTCGATCGATACACTTACCAAAGGTCTTTGATTTCAGCTATCAGGACAAACTTTGTATGTGGCACAGTTACAAATCTTGCCTGGGGTATAAAATAAGTAACTATACAAATGTAAAATATTATTAATATGTTCTTATAATTGGGCCAGAGAAACACCAACCTGCGGATCGGGCGAGGGGACGAACACTGGCTCACTGGGGAAGACCCGAGGCTCACTCCATGTCTTGCACGACCGAGAGTGGGTGTCCACCTTGATCAACTGGAAAATATCACAAATACTATGTTTAAAATGTTTTATGAAAAAAATTAATTAGATAAATATAAAAATACAACGGCAATGATAAAAAATAAATTCTCAGCTTAGTGTTTTATTTTGGTAGGACTAAGTTTCTTATAGTTCGTTATAATATTATAGTTAAGCTAACGTGATTTACATCAAACCGTTTCAAATTAATGGCGTTGATGGATGATTTGTAAAATATTTATTACGTAACGTTCACGGAATAGGATAATCTGCTAGCTCCCAACCCAGGTGCGATCTTGTTAATCACATTTTCAAACACAACTTCGAATCATATTTAATTCAAAAATACACAAATGTAATAGAACTATTTAAAATTCACTTTTAAAAATAGAAGAAAAGTGTGTGACTATATAGCAGATTATTATTATTTTAATTATTATTATCGTATTATTATTATCGTCACCAACCAAAGCAAGATAAAAAAGGAGAACGGGAAGGTTGCCGGCCAAAAAGCCTTAGTCAATTAATAAAATATAAAAATAAATAAAGTAACCTCAATATAGTAATATAGCAAGTTAGTCAAATATGTTACGCATTAAAAACATACGACCTCAAAGTAAATACAGTAATATATTTTTTCAATCTACGAGATTGCATAGACTCAGTTTAAAGTTTACTAGTCATATAAAATAGGTAAAAAAACATACATATTGGATTAAAATCCGTACGGACCTTTCTGAAATAACACTATGCAACGTAAGGTACTAGTATGATCGGTGTATTTAAAAAAATATATTTGCATATTTAACAAATCCTAGTAATGTGCGGTTTTGAAATAGTCGAGATTAAAATAAACGTTCTATTACATTTTACTTTCTCAAAACTTATCATAAACCATAACTTTCCATACAACACCCTGAATTATTAATTTTTTTTAAACTTATTAGTACGCCTAAATTATTATTTAAAAACTGTGAATAATTTGGGCGTTTCGAAAGTCTAAACGTTTGCTTCTTGGACTGTTGTATGGACGTCAGCCACAACAAATCAGTTTTGGCCCACAGAAATTGTAAAGGTTTGTGCCGTACTTGTAATAGTATTTAAGCAACTCTGTAGACACAAGAGAATCATATATTTAATTTCGTAAGGCGATTCTTTGCGTCAAAATTGTGAGCGTCAGGCAAGTTGTAACAATATGGGAGAGGGCTCAAATTAAAGGTCTCTATTCCGTGATGGCGGGAAAAATAATAAAATTGCTTGAAATTCAATAGATAACGAGAAATAACGTAAAATATCTTCCATTTAAAAAGAATTGGGATCTAAAATTGTTTGCTTTGTTTTCATGAACCATGTGATGATGATACTTCATAGTAGGCTAGATTTCAATTAAGGTAGAGTTGGTTTGCTATGAAGATATTTTGTATTATAATAAATAAGGATTGTTTGAATTTTCCCTCATAAGGGGCTTTTAGCCCCTTCAAGCCACTAGTTAAATATATTTTTCCAAACGTACATAAGTTATATATGTGGTTGCAAAATTATGAACAGATATATTTAAATATATTATAGTCAAATAAAGACCTACATATAAGAGTATAATAACAATATCATCATACTGTTAGGTTGCCTAACTCCTATATGGCCTGTGATACCAAAGACTGACGTCAGTCGTTGACCCAATTTCCAGTTCTAAGCAAGCTCTATTAGCCTACTGGATAAAAATGTACAATTAAACGAGGTATTAGTAATATATGCTTCCTCTGAATGGTCAAGAATAATAATTTTTGTCCCAGCTGGAGGGTAGGTTTACAGTTTTAAAAAGACGAAAGGAATTAATTTCTTTATTGACTGAGATAACCTGAGTACTGTTATCCTTTTCTAAAGAACTTGCGCAAATATATATTAAATAGTTAAATAATCGACAGCACTCACGGTGCCCGGGTTGTCCAAGTCGACATCACTACTTATCGCGTAGAAGTATCTGTACGGCCGGCCGAGGTGGCGGCTGTAGTTGATCCTGGGAGTCTCGCAGCCGAGGTTGCAGAGCAGCTCGGGCGTGACCGTGACCTTGCCGTTCGTCCAGCGCGCGGCGGCCGCGGACCCCGCCAGCGTCACCAGGTTGGTGCCGGAGTCCGCCACCGGCGGCGCCAGTGGCAGCACGAACCGCAGCGGCCGCCCGCGGAACAACCGCGCGTAGTCGGGGTTCTTGTTCATGTCCTTAAAAGATAACAATAGTTTTATCTATGACTGTTACAATTAGCACCTGCCAATAACATAACTTAAATATTCATACATTTTATGATACAGGAATCACTTTTTGATGCAGGTTCTAGGTTATAGACCAACGAGAGTTCGGCACTGTGACAGAAATCACGTAACTCCTATATCAGCTGGTTGTTCCACTATGATTGTTGTTTTAGCTACTTTATGTATAACTGGTGCCAAATCTTAAGGCCCAGTGCGGTGAATGCGCGGCAGCAAAGACGGCCAGTGCGCATGCGCGGCAACGCGTCGCCAGAGCGCAGCACAAATATTCAGATCTCAGCTGTCAACAATCGCGTGTCACTACATGTCGTCCTAAAAACATTGACCTACGGAACATTGTCTCTTATTTATGATTAAAGTAAAATACGGCATAAGATTTAAAAATAATACTTCATTAGTATTTATTAAAGAGTCTTGTTTCAACAACGATTGACAGATAAACAGTAACTACGTGCGAGCTGCCGAATGTATACTGCCAGGCTAGAACACCGTCGACTGCCGCTCCCGCTCCTACTCCCCTCTCCTCCCAGCCTATCCACCTCTCACCACATGGCGGACTGGGCCTTAAGATTTGGCGTCACTTATACCTATCCTCAAGTTGAGCTATAACTCTTTTTCACACGGTCGGATTAGCATTATCAGTGGCACAAATGAAAACTAAGCCATTTGAGTTTTTAAAAAGACCAGAACTAATATTGTGACGTATGTAAAACCTAAGATGTAAATCTTTAAGTATAAATAATTTCGGAAAAATGCATTTCCTGTTGAATGCGTCTTTAGAGCTCACCTCTGACTTTAGTTATTTAAACGATAGATCGTTCTTTTTCCCTCGGGTTTTCCATGCTTATTTACACAAAATATGGACGATAAATTCTCTACATGTATAACCGACGAATGTGACGTAATAAATTTAAGGTTGGCTTTCGAAGAGAAACTGACCCCTGATCGTCATAACAAAACATCCTACTGCCACAGAAATCAAAGGGAGTTTTAGCTCCCATCATTTACTAATTCGAACTCTCCTGTTAGTTAACCGCAAAGGTATTCCATTGGGAAATTGTGACTCGTGGCACCTTTGCAGTCTTATACCACAAAATAGATTGCTATTATAACTGTTTACTCTTCAACAAACTGTATTACTACCTTGAGCGCGTCGTAGTACATGCAGTCCAGCATGGAGGGGTCGCTGTAGCAGCAGATGTCCAGCACCAGGTGGTCGTCCCGCTCGTACTGGTTGACGATGTGCAGGTAGAAGAACGCCTCCGCGTGGTAGGTCCTCAGCACCTTGCCCGTGTCGCGCCGCACCACGTGGATCAGGGTCTGTCCACACCCAGGAAATAGGACATTTATAAATGAAATATATTTTGTATTTATTAATATATTTACTTAATGGTTGATTTGAATAAAATAAACAGATTTTGTTGGGCCTTCACTTGGAATAAGGTATAGAAATTATAAGATCATGAAATGGCTATATAATGCTGTGGTCTTAAACGACGATGATTTAATAAAGTTAAATTTGTAAAAGCAGGCATATTATGTACATATTACAGTACCACTAATAATAAGTGATTTTTTACTAACATGATTTGGTAGACATATAATACGCTAATTTAAAGAAATTGAATAATTTCCGACTATTTTTAGTTTGCGCTTGATTTTATTTTACATTCCGATGGATAACTCCATTTTCATGTGGTCAGTACAGTACTTATTTACATCGATGGGTAAGTACAATCAAGTTTACTGATAGACAACAATTTATAGAATTCAATTACCCAAACTATGAAATTAAAATAAGGAATAGGTAAGAAAAAAATAAGGATCCAGAATATTTTAGTGCTAAGTAACCTTAAAAGTGTTCAATTCAGTAACACTGAAAGCTGTATGTAATTATTAAAATAGGTTTTAAGTATTGCAAAAAAAGAAGTATAATAGTTCTAATGCTTAGTCTGAGGAGTTATTTATAAACTTGAAGCAATCATAGCCTAATAAGCCTGAAGGCGATGAATGGTAAAATTATTCATAACAAAACTTCCCATTACGGCATCATAAATTATTAATCGGGGAGATAATATTATTCTCATTAAGAAATCGCATCCTTTTGGCTGTTTTTCAAAGGTCAAGCAACAGGTTTCAATCAACTATAATTCATTCAGGAAATTTAATTTATTGTTGGGCTATTGTGATTAGTTACCTTGCCTTCACTCAAGATGATAATCTAACAATGTAATCAGTTTTCATGTAGTAATTACGGATAATAATTTACAAATTACTAAAAAAATATTATATTTACAAATACAAACGCTTATTATTTAAAACTAACTACATTACTTACAATTTTATAATTGTGTTTTAATTAATATTCCGCTTTCCCCTGGACTATAGGCCTACTGATGAGCAAATTTATATATTTATAAATCACTCTACTGATAATGTATAGTAAAACATTGCGTATATTTATTGATAGGACTTTTGACCTCTTCCCATCTCTCAACAAACGTTGTAGAACTCAACTTATAAATTTAAAGTTTTACCAGTTTTCCGGCAATACCCACTAAAAAACTCTCGATCGCCAGATCAACCCTGTATCAGTCCAACCCTATTTGGATTGAAAAGTTCATATTGTATCCAAAATTTGGTAACAAGGCCTTCACGTCACTCAAAACAACTTAGGAAGTAACCTAGGAAATAATCATAATTATCTTCTCTGAGAGTAGGGGGAGTTGGTGGATTCCACAGCATCTAACCAATGACTTCACCTCCAATGCCCATGTTCTTCCGTACTTCCACGTATTGCCTTTCCCTTTTGTCTGCTTCAATCCAACATAATTAGGAAGGAATAAATAGACATGATCAATATCTGTACAAACAATCTTAAAACTACTCCTTCTATCCGGTTCTCTTACCGGTTTCTCCGGGTAGAACCGGAAGCAGGAGCACATCGCCTGTCCCAGGAGCTGGGACTTGACCATGGCGGGCACGGAGAGGGTGAGGGGCTGCTCCACGACGACGTAGTAGCGGTCGGTGAGGCCGAAGGTGTGCATGTAGGAGGGGTGCAGCGGCCACCGCGCCCGCACGCTCGCCACCACCTCCGCCGCCGCGAACATCTCCTTGCCCCGCTTCTCCTTGGACTTCTCATCTGGAATTGAAACATTAAAAATAATAATTAGTTTTTTAAATACATTGAATTAACATACAAGTAAATTAACAATATACATGGAATAAGCAAGATTTAATTTGACAGACGATTTGTTGGCTAGCTTATTATAAATTGTTCACAATGTTGTTCAACAAAAATCTAAAGCCGGCTCCACACATGCGTCATTCGGCATGCAGCGAGCAGCGATTCGCCGAATCACGAGTAGTGTGGATGGGCGTTTCTGTATTTGGGAAGTAGCAAACATTAGTGCTTGATCATTGTCGGTCCTATAGCGAGACAAATAGTTCGCCGAACGTCGAACATTCGGTGCATGCCGAATAACGCATGTGTGGAGCCGGCTTAAATGAGAAGCTTCGACCAACGGGAAGCTTTACCATGCAAAGACTCGAATATATTCATGAATAAAACATCTTCAAGGGATTCTATTTATAGCGCTTAAAATTCTCTCACAGTACAGGATAAAACCCAGAATAAATTACAGTATATTGTTTATGTTAATACGTTAACTTGCATCTAAAGCTGCGATTCATGATATGTTGTGGTCATGAAAATCTACCCTCTAAAAAATCACACAACAAAAGTAACCTCAAATGTTGGATCTTAATAATGTCAGTTAGAAATCTAGAGGCTATTTTTAATCACAATAGTAGTAATTCTTATCAATTTAGCTCTCTTACTAGGGATGGGGAACTTGACGATGGAGTAGTGGGGGATGGAACCCCGAAGACTCATGGCTTGGTTGTAGACGGTTCCGTCCGGCATGACGTGCGGGTGGGACGTGTGGTTCACCACCGCCACGTGCTTCGACACGTTCACCTGTGGGACACGCAGTTCAGTTATGAAGTCATCGTGAAAGTTTTAGTCCTACTAGCTACAGCAGTTTCCGTTTTTCTGCGACTAGAGGAAGATTTTGAAATGGTGGCTCCATAAGAGTCCTTGCAATTTGTTGCAGTTTTCACTTCGCAAGAGTCCATGTGGTTTCGTTTTGCACCTACAGTTCGCATAGTAAATTTTCAAGTGTTCTTTGTGGATGCTTTGGAATATAGATATCTGCTGCGTTTAAGTTCGTCAACTTTAAGGGCGTTTGGTCAACAATTTTTACATTTTCCCCCTGTATTTGTTTGTCATGTAAAGACATCATTGACAAAATAGATTTTTTATATTTTTTCATGTAAAATATAAAAGCTACAGAGGTGTAAAGTACTAAAAACTGAAAAAATGCTAATGTTGGTACAACTCCACAGGGAAAAACCATTTGTTGAACAGGGCCTACATTTTGGGGATTTTCATGATTTATTACTGTCTAGAACCTAAAATAAAAATTATAATATTGCATTAAACTTAATTTTTTATGTTTTCTGAAATAATTTTATTTCTGCTCCATTTGAAATGTTATAGCTTCAAAAGCTATCCTAATTTAGAGGTCTTTTCAATGCCATACAATTCTCTTCAACATTAGGCTACAGCTTCATTTTTAAAACTTTTCCCTATGGAATTTTACCAATAAATTAAACTTGGATCTGTGTTATTTGCTTAGGCAACCCACATCACACAAGTAAATGCTAACAACACGTTCCTGTCGCATCCCTTAATCAAGTGTATTAATAAAAAATATATTTTTTTCTAATTATCGGCCAAGTATCCTTAACGCAATGAATCTCCCAAATAAAAATATTTGTAATCGCAATATATACTCTGCAACTTTATCTTTACATAAGTATCTTTATTTATTCTTTGGTAACTTAATCTTTTCATCTTTATTTGACTTTACATTTGTATATAGCAATTTTGGGAATTGCATACGCTAAATGGCAACAAAGGATAGGTTTTTAGCTTATTTCGGCGCTCTTGGCGTAGGCACGGAACCCTCTTAGAACATGAAACATGTTCTTCCTGATTTTTTAATCTCTATTATAAATATTTTAAAATTTTTGTAGAAGTAATAGAAAGTTTTGATTCAACTTGAAGGTAAATTCATACAGGATGTGCTGGTTTAATTCAATGACCATAAAATGTGAATGGGATGATCTCACAGGTGGACATATGAATGTTTATTTGATAAATATAAATTTGTAGTGAAGAATTATGGTACGAGACCTTGCATTGGCTAAGTGTATTGGTAACTAGTTACCGTGGAATACACTATCGGGTTAAAATGTAAACTGTCAAACAGATGAAATATCGAGCTATTTCTCACGCGCCCGCTGCAAGGGCAGGCTCTCAAAATAAAAACTGTACGGCGCTGAACGTGATTCAGCTACCCCGGTGTGTTGAGGGTTGCGTCCGCCCCTGCGATACCACGGCGCTTGATGTGCCTGCCCATACCGCGTGGTCACCCCGTACCGTGTAATAGAGGCCTTATAGGTTTTCACAGGAATCAAATATTCATACTCAACTGTAGCTATATCATTGTTTATGTTTATTTTTATTGCTATATTAAAAAAAAAACTTATTTTGCATTCAGCATATATTTAGATTAAATTTGTTGTGAAACGTTATTGTTTTGTGTGTGAACAAACGCATTTTGCATCCAATTATAAACACCACGCAGCTCACTTATGTTTAAATCTAATTAGTAAATAAATTACATGTGCAGTTTTAACCATGTTCTCTATATTTACAGGAGTTATATTGTGTCCCACGATAAAGGGCGTAATTATTTCGATAATATCCTCTGAAAATAGGATATGCACGAGAGGTCAAAGAGCACTGAACTTTATTCTCGGGAACACTAGAAAAAAATTATTACGTTACAAAATAGCAACTTTGATTAAACTATTATATTATTGAAAGAACTAATTACGCCACCACTAATAACAAAGACTATGGAGGGACCATTAATGATGATTAGCTGAAACCTCAATCAACCAACATTGATTTATTATTGGCTTTTGGTAGGCCCTATAATTTGGCTTGCAGTAAGTACATCGAACAATATTTTACGAAAATCAACTTCGAAATCTAATTACGAACTTGTTTTCTTTTATGTTGATAATATAATATGGTTATCTTTTACTCCTAAACGAGCAATATTTTTATTCGATGTACAAGCCTTCTTACTTGTGTACTAGCTCAATTGTCTCAAAAACCGAGTATTACCTTAAAAGCCTGTAATTAACTTATTTATTGGCTTAAACATGCTGTAAATAGGTCATATCACAAGTAAAAACATTGTTACCTAATTACATAAGAGAACGTAATAGAATTGTGGACCTTTTGTGCAGTATGGGCTGCTATACTAGCAACGAAATAAGAGTGACATTTGTGAACATTAACAAAACTAATGGTAGACAGAGCCGTCCACTCTTATTTTGTATAACAGCGAAAAATTATAAGAATTTGACATGGTGAAAACTATAAAAAAATGCATTACCGAGCAAGGCTGTGATCGGTCCACCATGTACTTTGTTCCTAATCTTGTTGTCTTCTAGATTCCTTCATTCTCAACTGTGTTGTAGGAATTTCTTCATCGGATTCAAGATCCCGAAATATCATGAAACAAATTGTCTCAAAACCTTGAGTTGCAAATTAGAGAACAATTTTCACAAAATGTTTATTGTATAAGGCTTGTTATCATCAGCATTACTCACTACAATATCATTTTTTAACAAATTTTATTTTTTTTCGGTAAATTAAATTTTGTTTTCGTTACGGTTTTTGCACATCTTATATACATATTCTATTCTAAATAATTATTTGTTTTCTATTTTATTCTAAATGTATGTATTTTGTTCTTATTTCAAATTTGTGAGTAATAAGTGCTGCTAACCAGTGGAAGAAAAGGGATTTTGACTTAAACTTTATATCTGTGCCTGAGAACTCGTCCCCACACTCCGACCTTAGGTCTTGTGGAATTACTCCCAAGATCTACGTTTATTGTCCAATTGTAATTTACATACTGAACCTAAATAATCTTGAATCTTGAATAATTGAAATAATTGTTATAATCACTTAATCACTTTAATAAGACAGGTACCTCATGGAGGACGTTACCCTGAATATGAGTGAAGGATGAGTGTGATGATCGTGATGATAGTGGCGCGATCTTGTAGCCTTGACACTGACTAAGGTTGGCATGTTCCTTAGACAGGATTGTTAATTAATAGCCCAACAACCAATGGCAGCTGGCTCCAGAAACAACCCTTCAAAAAGCTACTAACTTTTCTTGAGATCGATCCGGCTACCTACAAGTTTGTAGGCGGGCACTATAACCACTACACCAACCAGCCAGTATAATCTATACCGTCTCACTTCTAGTTTACAGTCAGAAGCTGAGATTCAGATCTTTGGTCGGTACGGATCTTTTGCCTTCTTACCCTCTCCAGGGTCTCCAGCGTCGTGGGGTCTATCCTGTGGATGGTGGGCGACTCCGTGAAGCAGTAGAACTCGTCGCCGAACGGATACACGGAGATCATCGCGTTGTCGGATAATCCTTCGCCGGGGTTGAACAGCGCTGAAACCCTGAGGCAAAAAAAAAATAATTCAGTAGGTATAAAAAAGGCAGGCTGTAAAATGATAATTTGGAAATCACAAACAAAGTAAATGAAGGATACTTAGTGAACATTAATAAAACTAATTTGTTACTTAACCACTTTTTGTTAAGTAAGTGCCAATTTTTTACCTTATTACCCAAAATTAATAACATTGTTTTTTTTTATTATAAATGTTTATGCTGCCGAAAAAATCGGTTTCTTTTGCTCTGTAGATATATTTTTATCCAATTCTAAATTACATCGAAGTTATATTGCAAGTTAAGGAGTGGTATTTTCAAATGGTAGTTGAAACGTGTTTTTATATTCCAAAATATTGCTGGTGAAATGTTAAAATCAGTGCTCATCATATATAGAAAGTCTTATTGTTTTTGAATGTTAAGACTATTGATGTAAAATATCCATTAGACAATAATCTTTGTTGATAAGCTAATTATTGTTAAGACTGAGGCTATGCACGATTATTTTACCAGGTCTAGGGCTAGACATTTATAGGGATCAAAGAAGATCTAAAATTACCTCACATTGCTCTTATGTGAAGGGATAATTTTTCTGCAAGTCCCCTAATGACATCAAAGGACTTCGTGGAATTTAATTCAATATAGAGCTGAGAGAATACCTACTTTCAAAGTGTCCTTATGACATAGATTCGCCTTTTGACAAAATGAGATAATTGTCAGTGTTGTTTAGTCGTAAGAATTTTATATCTTTCATGACAATGTTTAAATTAATCAAAATAACAATGTTTCTGTATATACAGACATAAACGATTGGATTATATTTAATTTTAATTGAAGTTACAAATCATAGCCTAAAAGACTGATCTCATTGTCCTCAGCATCATGGCAGTTTTTATTTGCACTGTGCCCATGACGTCACAATCGTTTGAATTTCAGGGTTTTTTTTAGAAGGAACAAGCTGCAAACAAAGTAAAAATTGCATCAGGAACTATAATGGTACACCGTCAGGTACCTTATGATTCAAAACGTAATGAAAACTGTCTAACCTAAACTAAACCCAACCTAGCCCTACCTTCCTTTACCTACCATAGCCTAACCTAACCTTGCCTTACGTCCTAACCTAAACGTTTTCAAATGTTCCAATGTACTTTCAATCATGCTTGAATGTTCAACTCTAACTAATTATGCTCATAATATTTTCTTTTTCTTATAATTTCCTTAGCCTTTTCAAAACTAAAAAAATTAGACTGAAAATTTAATCTTGCAGCGATCAAGCAAATAAATCAGTTCCGAAAGTAACTGTTCCGTTGCTAATAGCAATAATAATCGAGGTTGGAACTGCAACTGGCAATTGGAGCTGGAACAGGAACGAGTTGTACATTCATTTTGACTTGTGAACAAACACTTCAATATTAATTTACGAGTCGACAACCGCCAGACCCACCGTTTGAAGATCGTCTGGCAGGGGTCGGGGACGGCCTTGGTTCCGAACTCGTTCACCACGATGCGGTTGTTGGCGTGGTTCTTAAGGTAGGTGTTGCTGCGGAGGAAGCGGCACTGGTAGGTCACGTCGCCGTTCTGGATGGCGAACCTGGAAATAAATAAATATACAACATAGTTATATCTAAGGCTTACCTTACGATCCAATTGTATTTAGTGGGGACCTAGGTTTCAACGCCGTAGCGTTGTCATCAGTCCTTTTCTTCTAGGTTAAGCTAAACATAAATATCTTTCTCATCTCTTACTTGAGATTTGTTCAAGTTGAATAAAATTACATTGAATCGTAAGATAAGCCTTAGATATAACAATGTTCAATAACGATCCAGAGGCTATATCCCTAAATATTCAACATAGAAATTTTGTATTGAAGTTACCCCCAAAGAAATAGATGCCTTCTGCAATCAAATTCTTTAAATAAACATGGCCAAAGTCGCTTGTGTCGGCAAAAGGTCCACAAAAGGTCGACAAAGTCGGCAAAAGGTATTGTGTTTGGTTCCGTTTACAATTACATTACATTTCATCCCCAAAAACAATAAACTGTATGGCAGACTAAGTTTGCTCTTAAATAATTCGCAAACTATGGAGAATAGCGTAAAATCAACTCATCAACGAGTTTCCATCGAACAACAAATGTTAATATTGTGTTGCAAACTATTTATTCCAGTTCACATATTTAGCATATAAACGTACATGGACATGGCCAAAATTGCGTGTAAAAGGTATTGTGCTGTAAAATTAAGTTTCGTCCCCATATAATAATAACCAACTGAATTGTATGCCTTTATTCTCAAATAATTCTCGAAGTGTGATGAATTTAATTTAATCAACTCACCAGAGAGTTTTATCGAACAATATATTCAAATATTGTGTGGAAAACTATTCATACCAACCCAACAAACATCAAAATATAATTTTTAATATATGTTTCCCCTAAGTTTGTTTCAAACTATTTATCAGACTTTCTTAAATTTATGTTTGCTAAACTTTTATGTTTTTTTCATAGCTCTAGATAATAATAGTATAAGAAAGTTTCGTAAACTGACCATGTTGTAATATAGAGAATTAAAAAAAAAAAAAGATTAACTGGATAGCTCATTTATAGTTACAAACATTCACTCAACTATTTAACTCAACTCACCAACTCAACTCAACTCAACTCAACTCACGATTTAACTATTCCCCTAGGTAGAAAAACCAGTCAACTAAAATGGTGAATAAAGGCTCAAGATTTATGCAGATGGGGTTTAATTAATTCATTTTTATATATATGGGCTTCCTAAATTTCCACGTTGAAACAAATGAGAATTATGACCTTCATCAAACTGACATGACAATTTTAGGGCGGGGCGAATATATTACTTATCATTTTAAGCACTCCGGGGGATCAGCACATCATTAAAATTAAGGTGGGTTATACCCAATAATTTAAAGTAATCAAGACCTTTTAAAACACATTTCACTAGTATCCAAATATTCAAAGGATTTTAAGTTCTTTTCATAGACCTTAATATTCACACCAAAGTAAGATATCCTTCTAAGGCATTTCGTAGGGAAATAGAAAAATTGATTCTTATTCTCTGTCGAGAACAAGTCTTTCACGGTCAAATATTCCTTTCATATCTCCTCACTGCTCGCAAACAAAATTAAATATCAATTATCTATTTAGCTGGTTTAATTAAAATTTAGGCTAATGGGTCTTAATACATGTTACTCATGAATTTCGTGCCCTGTTCAGGGACAACGGACCTGTGCAGGAGAGCGGAGGCGTCGAAGAGATGCTGGAAGGTCATGTCGCCCACCCTCATGCTGCCCGGGCCGTTCCTCAGCAGCGTGCCCTTCAGCCACACCGGGATCATACCTGTCCACAACTCTGATTAGACATCTAGTGGACACACGCTGCTCAGCAGCTTTAAGTTTTCATGTAGTCTGCAGATCAAACAATGTTTATTATAATCAGATTATCCTTGACATATTTATTCCCATATTTAATCTTATGAATGCTAGATATGTTTAATACATGATTTGATATATATTTAATCTAAATTTTTTGTTTCACACCTCCAACTCGAGTATCGAAATTAATAAGAAAAATGCCATGACAGAACCATATACCGATAGCGTGGGATTAATATTGTATGTGGTATTACATTTCAATAAACATGTATTCAAGAATAAATTCTTATACGATCTGCCGATTTGTTTTTATTCTGTGCTCACTGTGAGGATGTATTCAAAAAGGATATATACGCATCAGTAAGGAAAATATTCGTGTGTTCTTAAATATATAAATTCAAGAATACAGTTCATCTATTTAACACAATTAATCATAATTTATATAGAACAATTACCGATTATTTCAGGAGTTCTACGTATTCTACTGACCTTGATATGTATGAGGAACACAGGTGGTTATTTAAAATTCAACTCGTATTTATTAAAACTTTTTATTGCAAAAATTCACACATCATTCAGAGACAAGTGACGCAATCAGGTCACAATCATGACATTTCAACAACCACAATAGTGGCTGTAGGCCCACAACAATGTCATCCTCGTCTTGTGTCATGTTAACAAGCCTGTCCTTGGTTTTATTTTATTTCCCCTTTGAAATAGGAACGTTTTGCTTGTGGCATGAACTTTACCACGGAACGTATTCAACTGAACAGTATTTGACACTGTGTTTTGTTTCATGATGCCTATCTACATGAATGTTGATTACCTCCTACCTTTTTGTCCCACGTATGAAACATGATAATTAATATCTTAAAATACCTAGAATATTTGCATTGTGGCGATGTTGAAATGTCATTGCTTGTTGTCCATGATATTTTTTTTTCGTTCAGAGGCAGATTTTAATGAGATAATGAATAATGATAATGAATAATGAATAATGAATAATGATAATGATAATGAGATGAGGCAGATAATGTACTTAGTCGTTAATACTTCGTTAGTTTTTCCAAAAATACTTTTGTTGTTTTCCATAATGTGCTGTATTTATTGTATTGATGAAGACCGATAGTTAGGACATAATCTACAGCATGCTCCTTTGAACAAATCATATGTGATAGGTCAAGTAGTTGCCAAATTGGTCGCTTACAACTGGAAATTATTGTTCCGTTTATTCCACATTGACACAGAAATTTATCGAATATAGGTAGACATTAAAAAAATTATTACTTTGAATGAACATGTTCACCTATTTAAGAGTAAGTCTAATTTCTGCATTTTAACTTTAGAATTTAAATTATAGGATCTTATGAGCTTTCATATCGGTATCACGAATACAACACAAAAGTAAAAATGTAAACAAATAATCCTCATAATTTAATTACAAAAGTAACACAAGTAATAAGTAACAAAAAAAGTAAATTACTATTGAGATAGGTCGATTTGATCACCACAGTAATCATTGTACAGAAGGCTATTTATAACTGCTGAGCAAAATCTCTCGGTGCTTCATTATTACAAAAACTAAATAGGTCAGTATTGAAAAACTAAATACGAAAAAGTGGTTATGTAGTTTTTTTCTTTTGCTATGTTCAGACTCAGGGAAAAATAGCTAAATGAAAATAGGGTAAACTTTCATAACATGTCAACATCAATGCTTGACAGTTTACGAGACCATGAATACTTAATAAATAAATAGGAGTTTAAAAAAATGAGTGTAGCCGTTGTTATTAAGTTTAAGTGGTTCTTAATTTAGTTTTGTTCCCAAAATTATCGTTATGGGTTTTTGAATATTTTTTTGTTAATTTTGTTTAATTGACTCAACCCTTGTCCATATTTCAGTGCATGGCACTAATATAATTTTAAGCCCACCATGATTAAAATCATAACTTATAGTGTATGAAGGTGTATTTTTATGAATTATTTAACTTAATCTATACGACTTATAAATATTACAAACATTACAACAAAAGAAAATTTACTTCCTAACTATTGTAATAAGGAGAACTCCAAAAGCGATGCTATGGGGGAGAGAAGACCTCAAACAACTTTAACATGAGCTAATAATACTGCTTTTTTATAAAAATATAAAAATAAACATATTTGGAAAAAAATAATTTTATGTAAAATATTATAACGGAACCACATCTTAAGGCAAAAATATCAATGCTGTCAGGCATTGGAACAGCTTAGGCTACTGGCTTCCCTAAAAAAGAATTTCTCTCTAATCACTTATCTAAGTTTTTAAAGTGACTCGCCTGTAGTCTCTCCCCGGAGCGGCTCCACCACCTCCTGCTCGCAGCTGCGCATCCAGATGGAGTTGTCACAGTTGGGGTAAAGGACCTGTAAATGCACTACGTAACACCAACTGTTGAAAGTCAGACTGCTTGAATAAATTTTTACTATTCATCAATGTTATGTGACTTATGTCTTAAAGTTTTCCTCTTTGCTTTTATTTCTCATTACTATTGTTATAATAATAATAAATCAATGCTTTATTACATAAAACTTGTGCATGACATGCATTGCAATGGTCAGTGATTTTTAAGCTAAAATGTTCCATTCATGCCGACATCAAGGTCCCATTCAAACATACAACATTTCATTCAGCCCAGTCACATTCATTCGAATTAAAAATTCTAGCCCTAAAGTAAGTCAGTTGGATACGATCTCCCAGTTGTGTGCCATGAACTCGTCTGTACTGTAGAATGCTTCTGCGACAAAAAGTTTTTTTTAGACGAGATTTGAATCGCCTAGGCCTTGTAGGCCTAGGGGCACTTTTAATCGAATTTGGCAACTTCTTGACGAGTTGAACTCCTACCTGTGAAGGTAAACGTTCACATTGATCATTGAACGTTCAACGTGATCATTGTTAAAATCATATTAGGCACGACAATCATACAGGGTGTCTCTGAACTCTCTACCGACCTTGTCAGGTATTATTCCTGGACCATAGACAAGCCAAAAAATCATATTCAAAATTTCGAAAACCCAAAAGTTACTCGTATAACCGCCATTTTATTTTTTCACATAGGAAATTTTAATTCGAGAATGGCTGGTTATAATTAAATGAAATTTTGTATTTAGCTTTACTACCTTAAGACATAATTAAAGAAAAAAATATTCTTTTGCAATAAATATTTTCAAAATGGCGGCTGCCTAAAAATTTCAAACGTAAATATCTTAAAAACCGCTCATAATAAAAAATTACATTTACTATGTTTTATTTAGAGAATTTAATTTCAAATCTAATGACACCAAATTTACGGAGATCGGTTAATAAAAAACGGAGGAGATCAATTTTTAAGTTATTGCATTGTTGACAATATCAACTGTTATCATGTGACATCGCTACTAGTGAGCCAAGTCGATCAGCTGTTTCAAGTATAATTCCACCAAACACCTAATTGATCAATATATTGTTAAAATATGACAGTTTCCTGTTACATTGTTCAATTTCTGTTTGTAATTTTAACGCATTTTTTATATTTTATGTTTTATTTGAAGCATTAGTGAACCCTAGGAATCGTAAGGGTATCAATCAGGTGATTGGTGCAAATGAACTTAATACAGCTGGTTAATGTTTTAATCAGCTGTTTAGTAGAATTAAACTTTAAATAGCTGATCGATGTGGCTAATCGATAGTTATAAATTGATTTCCTCCTTTATTTATGAACCGATTCCCGTAAATTTGGTGTCATTAGATTTGAAATTAAATTCTCTAAATAAAAAGCAGTAAATGTAATTTTTTATTGTGAGCGGGTTTTAAGATATTTACGTTTGAAATTTTTAGACAGCCGCCATTTTGAAAATATTGATTGTAAAAAATATTTTTTTCTGTAATTAGGTTTTTAGGTAGTAAAGCTAAGTGCAAAATTGCATTTAATTATAACTAGCCGTTCTCGAATTAAAATTTCCTACGTGAAAAAAACAAAATGGCGTCTATACGAGTAACTTTTGAGTTTTAGAAATTTTGAACATGATATTTTGGCTTGTCTATGGTCCAGGAATAATATCTGAAAAAGTCGGTAGAAAGTTAAGAAACACCTTGTATAGAGCCAAAGGGTATTGGTGCGTAAGGTGAAGAAATAAGTATATTTACAACTATAGGTGACGTACAGTTCCTCGTGTATTGATGTTGACAGAGTTTTCAATTTCAGGAAAAATTAGAAGTTTAGTTTTAAATTAGAAATAAACTAAGTTGTCACGCGGAAATGCAAACAAATCATTGGGAATTCCATTTTTATAAACTATTGACATCCGCTTTAAGGAAAATAGCCTACTGTTCTGATACTCTGCAGAAAATCAAATGCATCCTGCAAAAGTGCTTTAATTTGAAATCATATACAAGAAAGATATTAATTTCCATAGCTTCGGCTTTTATGAGTTCAATAAAAACCCATAGCAATGTATTCAACTTACGATTTTAGCAGTACACCCTAAAATAGATTTATTTAGTATATAGCTACAAGATCGTAAATTGTTCGTTACTTTTCATTTTTAAACTAAATGGATTAAAAAATATCAGAAAGTTCTTTGTTCTTTTTTGTCTAGGTTTCAACCCAAGATGAGGTATAGATCATATCACAGGCAATTACATTACTGTTCTTTGGCACAAAATATCTGCATTCAAAGTGTCATACAAATTAAAATCACAGTGCAAAATAACTATTACTTAAAATTAGCATTATTAAGATTTACAAAATTTTAGTTAAGAAATAAAATTAATACTGAGATTGTTGTGCCTACACAACAAAGTAAACTTGCCTGATAAAGTAAAGTAGGCTGTCTGGGTGACCTGATGCGAAAAGCAACCCACTAAACCGTGAAATAACTTCCAACAGAAAATCCTTAAGGCCTAACAAATTCCTGACATTGTAATCTAGCCGAGTTAATCCTCAAAACTAAACTGTTATTTGACCCAATAGCCTGTGTGCTCCACTATATTCTTGAACAACCTACAAAATATTTCATTTAATTACAGGTCACCTACCAAGATTGAAATACCACTTTTGCAACAAAAAATGTACGTCAATCCTTATCATGCGACTATCAATAACTGTTTCTACAAACAATCTAGAACTGGATCTCCAAAGACTAATACTCTGGCCCAAATTCATTTATTTTATAGGAATGTTTGTGCACCTCGCCTTTCCGCAGCTTCCACATCATCAGCTCCCGGTCCTGCTGCACGGCGGCGTCCAGGGTGGCCCGGATGGAGTCCACGGTGACCGAGGGGTAGCCGCCCTCCACCGTGTCGGTCACGTGACCCTCGTCGTCCGCGTCCTCCCACTGCTCCACACTTGGGCTGTAGTACCTGGACAGTAGTGTGTGCTGTACCACTGACTGTACATGTGTCCACGGTGACCGAGGGGTAGCCGCCCTCCACCGTGACGGTCACGTGACCCTCGTCGTCCGCGTCCTCCCACTGCTCCACACTTGGGCTGTAGTACCTGGACAGTAGTGTGTGCTGTACCACTGACTGTACATGTGTCCACGGTGACCGAAGGGTAGCCGCCCTCCACCGTGTCGGTCACGTGACCCTCGTCGTCCGCGTCCTCCTACTGCTCCACACTTGGGCTGTAGTACCTGGACAGTAGTGTGTGCTGTACCACTGACTGTACATGTGTCCACGGTGACCGAAGGGTAGCCGCCCTCCACCGTGTCGGTCACGTGACCCTCGTCGTCCGCGTCCTCCCACTGCTCCACACTTGGGCTGTAGTACCTGGACAGTAGTGTGTGCTGTACCACTGACTGTACATGTGTCCACGGTGACCGAAGGATAGCCGCCCTCCACCGTGTCGGTCACGTGACCCTCGTCGTCCGCGTCCTCCCACTGCTCCACACTTGGGCTGTAGTACCTAGACAGTAGTGTGTGCTGTACCACTGACTGTACATGTGTCCACGGTGACCGAGGGGTAGCCGCCCTCCACCGTGACGGTCACGTGACCCTCGTCGTCCGCGTCCTCCCACTGCTCCACACTTGGGCTGTAGTACCTGGAACAAATTGTTTAACCTAAACAGACAAAAACGTTTCGCAGCTGCGATGTGCAGCCAGCCAATGTCAGCGGCGAATTATCTGTCCACACCAAGCGGACGGCAGCGGGTTCCTCACACCAGCTGATCGTCAGCGCTGACAACGGTGTAAACGATGTTTATCGTATTATTTAGCAGCGCTGCTTATATTTTGTGTTGCAATCATTTATTTTTTCGGGATCGCTTATATTCGAATCGCCTCTGCTGTAATCGATTTTACGCTTCCCAGCCGACTGACAAACCTTCGCGACGGATGTTTCTAATTCATGCGCTAGGAATAAGATACAGCAAGCAGATTACTTTATATAAAGACGCACCTCATTAAAAGTGCATGCGTCTCATACATTACAGTTTGGTGCACTGCCTGACTTAAAATTTGTCGACGACACAAATTCTTGTTCCTTAGTTATACAACATCTAAATATGTATATGTCTCTCAATCACTTATTCATTCCACACCGCCCATCCAGTAATCAGTTATTTTTGAGGCGTGGTTGTGGAACGCCTGGAAAGGGTCCCAGACCCTTCACGTACCACCAGACCCCAGACGTATTCACGTTTCTTAAACGTCTTGGGGTTCCGTCCCTTGAGCTTGTCAAGTTTGCAATGTTATACCACTGACTAAATTCCAGCAGTTCTATTCTGGACCTACAGGAATGAATTAATTAACTGAAGTAGGTCCAGCTGCACATATGTATTATATTATTAGTATAATAAAAATATGTTTTGACTCAAAAAAAATTAGTATAAGCAAGGAATTTGGTGCAGATGTTGGATGTAGCTTCCTTTTGAACATACTAAAAGTCCCCTAAAATTGAGGCTGTGCTACGGCCGCCGTCTTGAAAAATGGCGGCATATTTCTGCATTTTTCCCTATAGTTGCTTTATTATTAGAGATACAGAACAAAACTTCAGATAAAAATGTAGCCCATTCAAAAATACATATTTTTGGTTAATAAATAATATCTCTAATGTAATATAATAAAATATATATTACATTCGGTAAGAGAATCTGTCCCAACGAAATATTATCTCGAGCTAAAGAAAATATAACTTAGCTCAATTAGCTTAGCTTTCAGGCTGAATTTTGTAAATGACGGTGTAACCACTTCTTTAATATAAATGCAATCATAACCTTGAGCCATATAAGTTTGTAGTGCCATTTTAGAAATTTACTATTTAGCCAAACATAGTTATTCTAAATAAAGATTTGATAGAAAAAACTATATTGTTAATAACTTTCATAATATACTATCCAAACGTCGCACAGTGGTCCCAATATGCATAATACCTGGCCAAAATTGATAAAATCAACCATTGAGTACGGTCTTATCTTACTGGCAGGGTCTTCCCTAAGAGATAAGAGGTCCTGTTTTTGCAAATTTCAGCAAGATTTTGTTTGGTGTTCATTTGGATACTGGCTTCATTTGTTAGTGTTTGACAGTTTATTACTTTACACACTTTTATTTAGTTATGAGTTTTTAGTGATTTTTCATCCATTCTGAATAGAAATCAGTTAAGTGACAATATTATTTGTTAAACCAGGTAATATTGATTGTCTTTTTCAAAAATGGACGTTATTTATAATTAGTGGCCATTTTATTGACTGCCACACAAAATATAAGAAAAATAAAGTAAATTTTTATTTTTTAGGTAGGGTTTTAAAAAAAGCCGTGCTAGTCCGCGTCTTCAAAAATATATCTTTTCAAAGCTCATTCTATATACTTTCTTTTGATTTACAAATAAATTGCTCGAATTTGCTCCTTTTAGAGATATATATATTTGTTTATGGTGATGCATAGGTCTCAGGATTCTGTTCAGTGTAAATAACCTGGTTTAACAAAGAAGGATTTGAAATGCTTAGGTTGAATTTACGATCTAAATGCAATAAACCAATTATTACGGTTTTATTTTCGTTTTTAATTGTTTTACCAGCTTCATAATACTATAATTAAAGTTTTAATTTAATTAAAGCACAGGGGTTGCAAAGCATACACAACGAAACTCATTGCTCGTAAATCTAATGAGATAATAGTAACTCGTCGTACTGCATAGGCTACTCAATAAACGTTCAAAATATACGATTTCACCAATAAACTAGTTCATTTAAGAATGAGTGGTAACAATATCCTGTGGATGGCACACAATGAGTAATATCACTATAAATAATTTGATTTGCTTTAATTCAGTTCAGTTCTATTAATTTTAATAAGAAAACTTGCATAATGTTGGCCTCACTAAGAGGCACGAGGTCCAAAGAAGATGCAAAAATTTAAATACCCCCGCCACAGCAGACCTTCGTACTCAGCGAATTTCCATAGGATTTATTTTGTATATGTAAGCATTCGACATATGTAAGGAAAGTATTGTTTGATTATGTTTTGTAAATATATTGATAACGTATATTTATTCATTCATGAGCTTTAAACATGAAGGAAATCAACAAGGGGATCAATTGCTTTTCATTACTAATATAAACTTTTTATATTTAATATAAATCTTAGCCTTTTAATTTTTAATAAATAAATGTAATCTTGTTACAGTATATAAATGTCAGCAAACAAAAATCAATGAATTCAAAACACTCAAAACAAACAAATAATATTATAATCCCATGAACAAACTAAATTAAATCAGTATACATTGATCATATGGTAAGTTTTGTAATTATAACATCCCTTTCGCAGCAGACCTGCATCTCCAGCCAATATAAAAACAACATAATCATTCATCAGCAATATCATTCCTCAAACCCTTCCCTCCTGAAGTTCTCTCGCTTCTACAACTAAATAAATTCTCTTTCAAATCTAAACCTTCCGAGGAGGAAGTTAGATGAAAGTGGAGATGATAGTGATTAACTGTCAACCATAAATCATAAGGTAAATTCTGTTTTATTTATCATTCAAGACATAGTAATCATACTGATTGGGCATTTTTTATTAATTTTTAATTTAATTAACAGTAAAAACCTATTTTGATAAGTTATACAATTACTTTATAGGTATTTATAATTTTGGCCAGGTTTAAGAGGGTTTTGGACCACTGTGCGTCGGCCTACCTCCTGACAGACTCCGGCGATCCCCCCGTGGGGGTGAAGTAGCAGCTGCCACACTCTGACAGTCTCCCCGTCTCCGGCGGCGCGCCTGACACGCTCTCGTCCTCGGGTTCGTCCTCTTGGAAGTGCTCTTCAATAAAGTCATCTTGCGCAGGAATCTTCTCGTATTCTACAACCTGTTTCGGCGGCTGCACTTGAGGCTGTGTCGTCGCTACTTTTCCCTTTTCACTCTTCCTTCTAAATAAAAATCTTTGAGCTTTCCTTCGCACTGTTGCCAGTCTCTTAAGTATGCTGCCAATTTTTTTCCTCGAGCTCTCATCTTTCTCGTTGATTTTCTCGTTTTCACCCAGTCGTGGATCAGAGGGGTTTTCTTTAATTGTAGTCGTCTGGGACACCAAAACACACCCTCCCGATCCATCGTTCAGTGGTATTATCCGGTTCCGTTTCAACGTGATGCTCGTAGCTCTTTTCAAAGCGTTCTTTTTCTCTTTCCTACTAGGTTTATCTTCTTTATCGAGCTTGTTCTTCTCATTCTTCTCACTAACCGAGTTTTTCCTCTTGTTCGACTTAATATTAATATGTTGGTTGACGAGACTCTTCCCGAAGAAGCTGAGGATGTAGTTTCTCTCCGCGTTCCCATCGTGGGCTTCCTGGTAGCAGTCGCACTTCCTGGCGGACTGACGGTGCTTCACCTTCTTCTTGACGGGGGTGCCCCGGGGCCGAGCCGGGGGGTCGGACCGGTCGGAGGGTAGGGACTTGCGCCGCTCTGGCCACATCGCGCCCCCGGGGTGGACTGTGTCGGGCCTGGCTGGGAGCGATCTCGTTAGCAACACGTGAGCCGGAGGCACGTGCACCCCTCCCCCTTGTGACGCATCATCCCCTCCAACACATGTTTGTGTCGTGCAGCCTTGTGAGGTTTCCCGGAGGCCTGTTGCTATTCTGATGTGTTCTTGTAGAATCGATAGAAGCTTCAAGGTCACATTTATTTTAAATTCGTATGGTTTTCTCATAGTAAAAGCAATCAGCAAAACCAAACAAATGATTGAATGAAACTATAGTGGCCTTGAAGCATCTGTTGATCCAGTAACGTTAGGATCAATAGACCTCGTAAAGTGCACGCTCTTTCTTCGCGTAATTGGATGAGGTCACAAACAATAACAAGCCATAAACTCTATTGCCATAAAATTAACTTTTAGGAAAATTCCTTTCATCAAACCAGAAAAGCAAATAAAGATCGTTTCAAATTCAAAAGAAACTACCGATTAATTATGTGACATATGTATTTTCCGAAAAAATTACATCGCATGTTGTTTGGCTAGTGACCTTTCTCCGAATTTGAAAAAAGGTTTTATAGCTATTACTGATGGAAAAACAAAAAACTTAAACGTAAAACCCCAGGAGAGATGTTCTCCTAATGTTTTTCTCAATTATACACACGAAAATCACACCAAACAGCATCATCTGATCCCCAACATATCACAAGCTAATAAATCCTATACTCTTATACGAGCAGTGTTATCTTGTATGCTTGTATGCTTGCTTGCTTGCTCGCTTGCTTACACAACGATCTCAAAAACGGCTCCGAGGATTTTCTTCAAAGTCTAGAAATAAGTAATTTATGACTCAAAAACGTCTTTTATGCAGATTACTTGGCCGGAGAAAATCTATTAACGTAATAAATCGAATTTAAAAGTTGTAAAATTTTAACATTGGCCTTATGGGTTGCCGTGATGGCAACGAAAATAAACAAGGAAAGTGTAAACAGATGAAGTAATCATAAGCTGTTTAGAATCTACAGCCATCAAGGGAAAATAAGCAAGTGGGATGAAGAGTCCATGGAGCAATAAAAAAGGTTTCTATTTATCAATTTTATGCCATTGAGATATTTTATAGTAACTGGATGAACTGGTAAACATGAAATAACACCGAGCAAGGCTCGGTCCACCAGGTACTAAGTCCTTAATTTTAGAACGACACAACAATAATACATAACTCTCAACTGAAAGTTTGTTATGCAACCGCATGAATAATTATTGCACCAGTTATTTGATATAGGTTTCAGTTTTAAGGGACATGACCAATGATCTCGAATGAATTAAGGTCTGGACGGCTATTTCAGATTTGGAATCCCTAACAGTTGCCGCCAAGACTCGGTCAATTCATACCTTATTTTCTCACCGAAATACAAAATAAGAAATGTTAAGAGTAGAATTTTTTAAATTGACTTTTTCAGTCACAATCAGGCAAAGGGGCAAACTAATATTTTCTCCTTAAATAGGAGCCTGTTAAGGAGCAAGGTAGGCTAATTGAGTACTGTTTTATATTTGCATATCCTAACAACGTGGGCGTAAACTCGTATCTATCATTCGGGAAATAAAAGTTAAATTATGTACATACATTATATTTGATAAAAGCTTCATGGTCACGATGAAAACTTCTGTTTGGAATCGGGTATAATTATTACACCTGTTTTTTATAAATAAATAACACGGTAAATAAGAGTTGTTTGTCTTTAACATCAGTTGTATACATTTTGAAATGTACATCACATTTCCTTTTTGGGGCAAAAGGACTACAAATAATTGTTTACTTGCCTGACGCATTGTCTATCCGCAACACTACACATATAAATATACACTTACGCCAAATATTTCTTGTCCAAACTGCAAGGAAAGTTACTCAAACTTGCAATGTTGATTCTAACATCTCAGGGGTGTTCAGCTATTTATTTAAAACTAAAATAATTCAACGATAAACTAATTTAATGTAAATAGAACAGAATTTCCAGACAAAGGAGTGTTGGATCGTTGTTCTTTTTCCAAACCACCATAAATTTCAATGAAATATATAACAATAAATCATTGAATATTCATGGCATGGTCTAAACAGGGGTTTTTAGAATAGGAATTGAATGGTGCAATCAACAACTCTGAAATAACTTTACAACAGCTCCCAATCAAATCACTTGGCTGCCAATAAATAAATTTGAAAGAGCATTTTAACGAACTGACATAACCAAATTAAGCCCTTTCAAATATAAGAATATTTTTTAGCTTTACTTTGTCAGAAAAATCTGTATTGCCGACACGAAGCCCTTTAATTTTAACTGAATATTTATTGAAGAAAAATTTGAGTCGACTTTATCTGACACTAGCTGAACCCGCCGGACGTTGTCAAGGAAAACTTTGACTATTTGCCAAATATCACCTCATCAGAAAACAGGTAATTATCTTTTATGTAAAGACAATGGTAAACAATATCTTTGCATGAGGTTAACCCGTTGGACCTCTTTCTATTCTAGAAGGAACCCAATCGAGTTAGGATGAATTTGATGGATTCAAAACCTTCTCCGTGAAATTAATTTAAGATATACAAGTAGTATATACCAAGATTCATTGCAAACGGTCCAGCAATGTCCAAGTCGATAAATTTCAAATATATAAACGTAAAAACCATCATCCTCTTTTGGGATAAAAGTTTATACCGTAGATGTGAGAAACCCCAAGTTCCTTATTCTTTTTTGATTCCTGTGCTACTAGCCATTTTGATGTGTAAAAAACTAAAAGTTCAAAGATTTTCCGTTGGGATTCATTATCTTGTAAAATATTTTTCTTTACTCTGAGGTCCAAAAATGTCAAAAATTCTAAATCTTTACTCCTTTGTAAAACCTTTAATAAGAAATCTCAAACTTTTTTTATAACTTTTTAGCTACATTTTCAGTGCAATCAATCCATTTTTATGGTCCTTTGTTTTAAAAATTAAGAACAACAAATTTAAGAAAGAGTAAAAGCCTTACAGAAATAATAACGTCAAGGTTGGATAAAGTTGGTAAGGTTTCCCCCTTCCCCTCCACAGTTGTGGGAGGGGATTTAACGTCTCTCTGGGTCAGTCAGGCGTTGCGTGATTGTATATGGCTGATCTGCCTCAACATATCACGTATTGATTTTACTTCAATGCTGAGCCTCTTGCATAATCTCACCTTTCAAAAAATAAAAATGTTTTACATAACCGCCATTGTAAAACTGAGTGACTGCATAGAATCTCTTTCAGTGGCTAAGTTGTATCGAAATATTTTTTTATTATTTACAAGTAATTGGTGGTTTTATGTCTAAAATTTAATATTTAAGTCTTTATAGAGCCCGTAATAAATAATTTAGTATTTAAAAGACCTATCAGTAGGGTAAATCTATAAGTATAATAAACGGTATCAGGAAACTGACACATACTTTCTCCCTTCAAGTAATTTAAAACCAGAAAACATATTTAGTGAAATAAAACAAATTAACAATTAATTATCACACAAATATATGCCAAATGTTATCAAAAACGGTTAGTAAATAACGGAGATATCGATTTTTAAATATTTGCCATGAGAATAACATTGGACAACGTACTGCGTTTACCGCCGAACTAAAATATCAATTATCTCCGCAACCAGTTGACATAAACTCATGATTCAAAATACTATATTATTTAGTTTTTTAAGTCAAATTTAATGGTTGCAAGTATATTTTCTTTAGAGGTCACAGATTTTGTGAAATTTCAAAAATATGAATTTTTTAACACTTAAACCCCAATAGCTTCTGAACCTGAATTTTTACATACATGCGGGTGGTGTCATTTTGATTGTCATCTTAAGCACTAAAAACCATGAAATTTTTATCAAAATCGTTAGAGCCGTTTTTGAGAAATTTGGATTTTTGTCATTTTTTATGGGTTTTTATGGTGTAAATACCCTTAAAAATCAAAAATTCAAAAAAATGAAAAATACGCCTGGAGATACCACCGCTTTATACCTACATGCCAAATTTCATGAAAATCGGTCCACTGGTGTCGTCTCTAGCTTTGTTTACATCCACACACACACACACACATACATCCACACACACAGACAGACAGACACCACGCCAAAAACCATTTTTTTGGATTCAGGGAGCACTAAAACGAATATATCCACTACCAACTCAAATTCGAAAATTTTGACGAAAACAATACTTTCTCCATATACATTGTATAGGGGGGAGAAAGTAAAAGAGGATGTTGGTATATATATATATATATATATATATATATATATATATATATATATATATATATATATATATATATATATATACATATATATACATATATATACATATATATATATATATATATATATATATATATATATATACTAGAAGCACCCGTGGCTTCGCTCACGATTAAAATTATACATACACTATCACCCATGAATTATATAGTCTTGCTTTCCCATTTATTTTTCTTATTGTAAAATCTAATGTATGTAATGTATCTACTTCTTTGAACATATCAAATGTACTTCCATAAAGCAAAAGTTTTTAGAAATTCGCTCTTAGTACGAAGGTCTGCTACGACGGGGGTATTATATTCCTGCATAAACTGCCTGTACATAAAAAAATGTGACCATATCCAACGCCCCACCGACAAAGCCCCAAATGGTGTTGCTGCCCTGGGTAGGCTCATGCCCAATATCGGTGGTCCTTCCTCTTGCAAGTGCGTTTTGCTTGTGTCGGCTGTCCAGTCGATCGTGCTATCAGGTGAAGAGGATTGCGCTCACACACTCAAGAGGCCAATTTACAGAGACGAACGCCGAGAAGCATTTAATGGTCGTTTCCACGGTACCTGAGCTTGCCCTGATGATGATCATGGGGCACAATATAAGGAACGGCACCCTTGGCTTTTTCGACGGCACTTTGAATCTGCTCGCATATGTTACCCTTAATTAAAAATTTATTATGCACCCCCGTCGCAGCAGACCTGCTTATTAGAAATCCTATTTATTTCCTTCATGAAGGCATACGTGTTAGAGGAATCAAAGAAGTTAGCTTGAAATTTTATTCACTGTAAAAGATCATTTTCTTAAGGTTTTAGGGTCTACCTTGAACAAAAAATTACAATGCCACTCCAGCAATTATTAAAAAGTGCTGTCTTACGTTTTTAGACTCTATATTGAGCAAAACGTTTGAATGAGCCGTCCCGGCAATTTTTTTAAAGTGTTGTAGGTAAAATTAATTCTTTACAGTAGCACACTCTTCCTCTTTAAATAGCAGTTAGTTGTCATAAAAAAAAGTCCTTCAAGTATAAGTGATCAGTGATCACTGGAGTCCTTCAGTAATCAGTTATTTATTTTATGTTATACTACATATTATCAGCATTTTATATAGTGTATTGCACTTTGAAAAAATGCAAAAGTCTAATTCATTGACCACCTGGCACCAAGTAACAAATCTTAATTTTAACAAAAATACAGTTAAATAGCAGAAAGAAATACCATTATAATTTACATCACCTGTTTTAAATTTTACTTTCATATGTTTTGTTAGTAAACAAATCTAACTCAAATTATTTCAAAATCCCTGACATGGGTACCTTTAAGACGGTCCCAGGGCTAAGCCCTGAAAGTTATCACGAAATTGAAGGTGTATAAACCTACTCCATGAAATTCTACATGTATGTACCAAGTTTCGTGGCCATCGGTCCAGCGGTTTTTGTGTTTATCCCTGCCAAATAAATAAATAAATATATATATATATATATACCAACATCCTCTTTTATACTTATATATATCTATATATATATATATATATATATATATATATATTTAGTTGGCACGGATAAACTCAGAAACCGCTGGACCGATGGCCACGAAACTTGGTACATACATGTAGAATTTCATGGAGTAGGTTTATACACCTTCAATTTCGTGATAACTTTCAGGGCTTAGCCCTGGGACCGTCTTAAAGGTACCCATGTCAGGGATTTTGAAAGAAGTACCTGGTGGACCAAGCCTTGCTCGGTGTTATTTCATGTTTACCAGTTCATCCAGTTACTATAAAATATTTCAATGTCATAAAATTTATAAATAGAAACCTTTTTTATTGCTCCATGGTCTCTTCATCCCACTTGCTGTATTTTCCCTTAATGGCTGTAGATTCCAAACAGCTGTTATGATTACTTCATTTGTTTACACTTTCCTTGTTTATTTTCGTTGCTATAACGGCAACCCATAAGGCCAATGTTAAAATTTTACAACTTTAAAATTCGACTTATTACGTTATTAGATTTTCTCTGGCCAAGTAATCTGCATACAAGACGTTTTTGAGTCATAAATTACTTATTTCCAGACTTTGAAGGAAATCCTCGGAGCCGTTTTTGAGATCGTTGTGCAAGCAAGCAAGCAAGCAAGCATACATACAAGATAACACTACTCGTATAAGAGTATAGGATTTGAGTTAGATTTGTTTACTAACAAAACATATGAAAGTAAAATTTAAAACAGGTGATGTAAATTACATGTATTTCTTTCTGCTATTTAACTGTATTTGTTAAAATGAAGATTTGTTACTTGGTGCCAGGTGGTCAATGAATTAGACTTTTGCATTTTTTCAAAGTGCAATACACTATATAAAATGCTGATATGTAGTATAACATAAAATTAATAACTGATTACTGAAGGACTCCAGTGATCACTGATCACTTATACTTGAAGGACTTTTTTATGACAACTAACTGCTATTTGAAGAGGAAGAGTGTGCTACTGAAAAGAAATAATTTTACCTACAGCACTTTAAAAAAATTGCCGGGACGGCTCATTCAAACGTTTTGCTCAATATAGAGTCTAAAAACGTAAGACAGCACTTTTTTATAATTGCTGGAGTGGATTGTAATTTTTTGTTCAAGGTAGACCCTAAAACCTTAAGAAAATGATCTTTTACAGTGAATAAAATTTCAAGCTATCTTCTTTGGTTCATCAAACACGTATGCCTTCATGAAGGAAATAAATAGGATTTCTAATACGCAGATCTGCTGCGATGGGGGTGCATAATAAAGTTTTAATTAAGGGTAACATATGCGAGCAAATTCAAAGTGCCGTCGAAAAAGCCAAGGGTGCCGTTCCTTATATTGTGCCCCATGATCATCATCAGGGCAAGCTCAGGTACCGTGGAAACGACCATAAATGCTTCTCGGCGTTCGTCTCTGTAAATTGGCCTCTTTGTGAGCGCAATCCTCTTCACCTGATAGCACGATCGACTGGACAGCCGACACAAGCAAAACGCACTTGCAAGAGGAAGGACCACCGATATTGGGCATGAGCCTACCCAGGACAGCAACACCATTTGGGGCTTTGTCGGTGGGGCGTTGGATATGGTCACATTTTTATGTACAGGCACTTTATGCAGGAATATAATACCCCCGTCGTAGCAAACCTGCGTACTAAGAGCGAATTTCTAAAAACTTTTGCTTTATGGAAGTACATTTGATATGTTCAAAGAAGTAGATACATTAGATACATTAGATTTTACAATAAGAAAAATAAATGGGAAAGCAAAACTATATAATTCATGGGTGATAGTGTATGTTTAATTTTAATCGTGAGCGAAGCCACGGGTTCTTCTAGTCTCTACTAAAATAATACTGGTATTTGTTTGATTCTGGGTAAGCACAGCTATAAGTTTACTATTCTGGATCAAAACTGAAATTACATTTTTCTTAGAGTTTGAGTAACAGTTACACTATCAGTTTTATAAACAAACTAAATGAGAATAACCGGAAAAATTGTAGCAAAAACCTTTGTAAAATATTCCCAATTAATTAATTGTTGAAGTGGATTTCATAAAGGGAAGCATTCGAGGATGAAATATAAAAGTAATGTAATTTAGGTTTAACCTATTTAATCCTGTAATAACACCTTGGGGGGAAATAAATAAAAGGATATGTGATGCACAATATTATTATTCACCAATACAAGGCGAGCCAGCCACTTAAATTCTCATACCACTTAAATATGTATGCAGGAGATGTATTACAATATAATTCAGATCAATACACAAACACATAAACATTAACACCCCACACACACACACACACACACACACACACACACACACACACACACACACACACACACACACACACACACACACACACACACACACACAATAAATTAAAGGATGGTGCTTTTGGGACCTGGGGACCTCAAAACAAAAAGTTGTGATGGTCTTGGGCTTAGGTCAAGGCCACACAGTTTGGCCTTGCTTAGGTGGTCTTACCACGATATACCCGGTAACAGCTTCTTCCCCATAGGGGAAATTCGGTAAAACACTTATAAAACATTGCATTGCTGAAAAAGAAAGAAATAAGGAAAAGAAATATGATATTTAAAACGTTTTTGGTATCACCATTACTGCCCGAAACTTCACTTTATAGCAAAAGCAATTCTTGTCCAGTGGCAATTTTACGTCTATTACATGTCATCCATTCACTTTAAAGATGATGTGCCTATTTACTACATCAGCTAATATTTACAAAAACATCCTTTTTATGCTTTTTGAGAGTTCTTTTGATATTAGAAAATTAGAAACAATTATAACCTCTCACACACTCACCATATACATTAAAAATATTATTAATATAGTTTGTAAATATAGGAGGAGGAAAATGCACATATGGAACATTATAACAAACAAAAATAGAAAAGAGAATAAAAGAAGATAGTAGATGAAAACAAAAAAATAATAAATCATGTTTAGTTGAATGACATAGTATCAGACGCTAGGATTTGATTAAAATATTTTCCAGCTTCACTTTGAGAGGCGATTTTGGGAATTTCCTTGAACCGCTCAAATCTCGTAGCACTTAAGGCAGCGCTGTAGAGCGCAATCGGTATCCTGAGGTAGAGTGTCTTGGTGACTCCCTCCAACGTGAAGTCTGGAACAAACGGAGCGTTTCGCCTTATAGCTTCTATGCCAAAGTATCGAAACGGTCCAACCTCAAATACAAACTTCTCTTTACCGATCTTCAAATTCATCTGGCCCTCCAAAATCATCACGAAGTAATCCGCTTGAACTCCACGAAGATAGACCGTATCTTCAACTCGTTTATTCCCACTTGTTTTGTAGAAAACATCCAAACCAAGAATACTGATGACTACTTTTGGGGATATGTTTTTTGAAGAAAACTCTTCAATTTCCGTCAAGAAACAATACGTTGATAGCTTTACATTTTCAGAAGGAGCGTTAGCGTTTGCCGGGTGCAGGAGTAAGGAGATTATATCAGTCTTTGGATTTATTGAAAGCCTTCTTTTTCCCCGGTTGTCATACAGCGTGTCCGTTTCATCTACAATTTCCATTTGGAATATTTCCTCCAATAGGTCTTCAAAAGTTACTAACCCGATTACACACCTCTCCTTTGACAAGCCTAGTCGCATACTTATTTTTTCGTCTGTAACAAATAGCATATGGTACCTGCTCTCCTTAAACATTTCGAGCACCTTGTCCAGAGTCAATCCTCTTGGAACATAATGACAAGCAGATTTTGATTTCTGGACAAGAAATTCGACTGGAACTTTTTCATCTGGGTCAAGTAAGGCGAGATCTTTGGTTAGAAGAACATGTTGAATATTGGTCTTTTCCCCGACATAGATAGGTATCCTCGAATATCCTGATGCCATAATCGCAGCTATTGTCTCGAAATTCATGACAGCCGTAATGGGTAATTTGAAGATATCATCCAAAACCGTCATAATTTCTTCAACAGTTTTACTACTGAAATCCAAAGTTCCAGTAATGATTTTCTCTTCATAGGTCGGTAAGTTTGCGCTTTTTAATAGTTCTCTTAGTCTTTCTTTGTTGTAACTCTTAGCCAATTCTTTTCCAACAACATAGTTCAACAGCTTGCTGAGTGGATATGAGACGGGGAAGGTTAAGAGCATGCAAGCTCTTGTGATATAGATAGTTCTGCCACCGATTACTAGTGGAAAAGCAGAACAAACGGACTGAGGCAAAATTTCACAGAACAACACAATTATCAGTGTAGACATTATTACAGTCATGATAGTAGAAAAAAAACTGTCTTCAATGACAGTGGACACAGCGTTGCACAGAGTGCCGGTAATGACAATACTGCAGACCAGGAAGTTCCCATTCTTGCGGACCGGTATTATCTTACCTGCGTATTTTCTCTCTTTCGGTGTTCCTGCCTTCTGCAGTAGTTGAAGTTCACTGTAGTCCAGTGACATCAGTCCAATGTTCAAACCCGACATAAGCGAGGACACCAAGTAACAAAGGACAAGTAAAGTCATATATACCCAAGGAGAGTACATCGGTTCGGTAACGTAGAGTGAAACATGTTTATTTGTACCTTGGAACTTCCAGGTAGCCGCGTCTTCTTCCTTCATACAGGCGTAATACTTAGTCAAGTACCATGAAGAGTGGCGGTTTGTCGGGGTAAAGGCCACGACACCTCTGTAGCTGCCGTAGCCCGCACCACTGAGCTTCAACTTTGAAGCAATCGGATAGTCACAGTTTTCTTCCGGAACAAATCCGATTTCAGTAGTCGATGTGAGGTTGTTTCCAAACACGAAAAGCTCTGTTGTTTCTCCCGTGTACAAAATTGGGAGACCATCTGAAGATTCGGATCCTTTACAGTTAGTTGGCCTTATACCAAAAATGTAGCTCTCATTACTGGAATGTTCTTCGCCTTCTGCAAAGTAGCAAATGTGAAAATAAAACACGATAAATGTTAAAGTCAACATTTTAGATAAGCATACGGCCTGTGTCTGAGTATAAATCGTAAACTCAATAAATTTACACTAAATTTTTTTTCTTGCAAAAAAATAATGTCGGTGATTATAATTGTTTTCTAAAATTTAAAAATAATCAATATTACAGTCATATGTTGAAAAATGTGCACTACCTTAATCATATGTTATTATTTATCTAGGTGCGGTTGTACCTTACAAACTGTAGAAAAGTTTGAACCAATAGAAGTTTGAAGATTGTATAGTTTTAAATACATAATTTACTTTATTTATAGAAGCAACTATAAAAAAATCTAATTACCTTGAAGCTTCTATCAATTCTCACTCCACTTATACCTTAGTACCCAGGAGGTGAAGTCACTTGTTTCACCCGCTTACAAGTATTTACGGAGGCCTCTGTTTTTAGAGGGATTTTTTTGCTGGACACCAAAAATAACTACACCATTAAGAAGAACGTACTTTAATCGACTTACTGTTCAAATTTGACATAATTATGATGAACGGTATTTTTGTTCTGCCTCCCAGAAGGCAGCGATGTCAGCGAGGATTGTGTTCACGTCCTCACCGCCGCTATCATCCACACCCGATTGCCACCCTTATACAGCGCGCTGCGGCGGTTACGTTAGGTTAGGTTATCATAAATATGTTAGAAGGACTTTCCTCGTTATGATACGAATCAAACGATACCAGATAAGTCATACTTTCGCCCAGCAAATCCCCTCCAAGTAGGCCCAGGTCTGGTCGTTGACCGGAGCGCGCGCATCATTTGTCAACGGGTTTTTGCAGGCGAAAGTATGACTCATTTAGTATCGTTCGATTCGTATTAAAATGAGAGAAGTCCTACTAACATATTTATGATAACCTAACTTAACATAGCCGCCGCAGCGCGCTGTATGAGGGTGGCCTCCATGTAATCCCAAAGTACCCTGAACTTCAAAAATGTTTGCAAAAGTAACGTAAAAACACATTATCAATTTTATGTATTTTTTTCAACATATAATTTATGCCTACTTCATTATCTATTTAAAAACAAACCATTCAAAAACATGGTGTGATATATAGAAATTTGCAGTAGATTTTCAAACAATCGTTTTCTTATATTATGATGCCTGTAATTAACTATTTAAACTTATAATTTTAGTATGACAAAGGCCCCTTGGTGAACTCGACTGAGTATACAATTCTTGGAGTTAATGGTGAAAGTTACGTAATGTGATGTTTGTTTGTGAGTATTGATCTAAAAATGAAAATCTAGTAGTCGCATTAAGGCACTCGATTAAGATAAATAGATCTAACAATTTGTAAGGTTTTCACCAAACTATTTTAATTTTGTTGAACTGTGATATGTTCGTTATAATTATGTAAAAAAATCTATAATATTAAAGAATATAATTTAAACAATTATTTTGATACTATGTTGATGTACTGTGATTGTAGTAAGGATGTTCCATAAACTTGAATTATCTATTTTTATTTTTTCCTAAACCAAATGATCTCCTGAAAGATTATAAGAATAATCACAAGAAATACTGTTTGTAAAGAACTGTTGTAAATAATCTCAGAATTACCGCAAGTGACTTCGAAGTTTAACCAAATAATAAAATTGTTCTAGAATACTGTACCGTAATTACAGGAATTGATTAATTAGAGATCAATACACGGCAATTGCTCGATTCCGAGCAACGGGTTTAATAGTCATAGAATAATAAACAATTACTACCCACATCATCCACCTCGGAATAGTGTTTTCAACTATTTCAGAAAACACACAAAATGTCGATCCATTTGAAATAACATACAATATTATTTCACTGTGATGACATTTTAAAAGGATCACCTTTACTTAAACCACAAAAAATAAGTATAATTTGTTAAAAGGATTGTGTCCACTGTTTTATCGGCCGATCTGAAATTTATGTTTTGACAACTTGATTCTTTAAAAACAAACTTAAATACAGTTATCAATAATTAGTTGAAGTCAGCAGTCTCGGAACCACACGTCATAATGCGTAATTATTACACTTCTAATAGCGGCCTAACCAACTATAAATGTGCCAGCAATTAATGCCATTCATGTCTATGCCATAATTATTTTTTCGCCATTTTTTACCTCCTCCCCCCGCTTATATCCGTCCATTATAATTTGTCTGTACTACAGAAAAATTGGGGTTTAAGATCGGCAACTGATGTGCATTCACGAAAATGTTATAAGAGCTTCTTTTAAGCACTGTAATTTAAGGTCCGATTAGTCCAAAACACATTTTTTACACCCATGAAATCACGTTTAAAATATTTGTTTTTTGTTATGAGATAAATGATGAAAAAAGCTTTCCTTTTTCATTTTTTGCCTGCATTTCTCAATAGTATTTCGTGGGACCACCGCCGATAATGTTTGGGAAGTAAATACTGCTTTTAAATGTTTGTTAATTTTTGGTCGCCATCTTGGATCCGTCATATTAGATCAAAGATATTGTTTTCTAAAGTAAAGATAGTGTTGTGATACATAATTTCATAGTCGATTTTTACGATGATAACGATCTCATTATCCGTTTTTGAAAATCTCGGTTCATTTTAAAGAAAATTCAAATTAAAATTAAGTATGTGAATTAAAATTATTTTACGGGCGTTTCCTACTTTGAATTTTTTCTTATACCTCCTGTTCTAATTAGGTATGCAGTTTATGTTGGTCTTAAAATTTTCAGGAAATACTGGCCTTAATTTGAGCTATTAATCATTGAATTCAGACGAGTTAGTGACAAGCGATACCGTATTGTTCTATTCAACGTCAAAAACAATTTTTTTAATTATATTTCAGCTAAAGATTTATATCTAAATTAATAGGAAAAAGAGTACATTAAAAGAAAAAGTTAATTATTCTTACTAGATAGGAATTTTAAAATTTCAGAAACATTAATGGAATTTAATCTAGTATATAAACATAAACAGAAAATTACAGATGTTATGGAACACGAAGATAAAGATATTAATCGAAACTAATAAGGTATTTGAAAATTCAACATTGATATGAATATACTCTATTTATAGACATTAAATTTAAGGACATTATGGAACGCCACTTACCGAGATATAACGCTGCCCATGTGCGCCGCAGTGACTGGGCCCGTCCCATGATAATAAGCCCTCGTTACGTTATGTCATGTTCGTCCCTACCTTTATCTTCCGATTCTCTTTACATCTGTTTTGCAATTGCTCTGGATCTTTCCACCTTGAATTAAATCCCTAAATCTATTTGCCATGTTTAGACACTTTCATAAAAATATAAAGTTTTAAAAAGTGCCCTTACTATTATTAGTATTATTTAACATTTATTTAAGAACAGTCCGAATTAATCGCCCATAACATGACCTATGCCCATAATCGTGCAATAGTAAATACCGTACAAATTTAATTTTGAGCCTTTGATTTCTCTGTGATTTTATAAGGGAAAGGGATAGGAATAATAGAATTTCCGGCAGCACTTAAGCAGTTGAAAATGTTTTTGCAAAAGATATGGCTGCAATAGTTCCGAGAAAACACAGAGCTTAGTAAATAGCGGATGAGGGTTATCATGTCTTTTAAAAATAACTATAGTTGCTCCCACCCATTCTTTTCACGGGCTGAGAGTCATTATTTTTAGTCAATGGTATTTTTATTTAGAACTTAATTGGCTGGAAACAGCTGTTTATGCCTCTGCTCTAAGTTAATGTATCTACAGCTTGCTGTCCTCGATCACTTCAGTTTTTACCTTCTCCCCCCTATAATATAGAGAAATTGTTTTCGTCAACATTATCTTTTTTGTGTTGTTGGATATGTTTGTTTTAGTGTTCCCTGAATCCAAAAAAGTGGTTTTTAGAGTGGTGTCAATCCGTGTGTGTGGATGTTTCGGATGTGTGGATGTATGTAAACAAAGACAACAGTAATTGCTCGATTTTCATGAAGTTTGAAATTTATTTATAAAGTCATTATATCTCCAGTTTTTTCATTGTATTCATTTTTTATTTCTGAGGGTATTTATCCCATAAAACCCATAAAACCTACAAAAATCTATATTTCTCAAAACGGCTATGTAACGATTTTGACAAATTGTAGTGCTTAAGATGCTAAATAAAATAACACCACCCCCATGTCTGTAAAATTCAGGTTTAAAAGTTATGGGGATTGTGTGTTTAACACAGTGTTTTACACAGAGTATATAGAGGTTCCACAGATTGTAGGCGCTAACAGCTGATTTAGTGTCAGGAATAGCTACAGAAGAATAACATTGACATGACAAAGTCAGCTCTCATCCAAAAAAGAGGCCGCCACCCTCTAAAAAAATATTTTTAATGTTTCTAACTTACACTAAATCATAATAATCAGTCAAAATATACTTGCAGTCATTAAATTTGGCTTTGAAAAATTAATTATCCAGTCCTTTGAATTAATTATTAGTCTATGTCTTCTGGTTGCGAGATAATTGATATTTTCTTTGGCGGTAAACGCAGTACGTTGTCTAATAACATTCTTAAGGAAAATACCCCCGTTGCATCAGACCTGCATACTTAGCGAATTTCAAATGCAAAAGAGCATATTTTAATCCAACATAGTGAGATTTGTCATGTTTTTGTTAGCTCTATAAGAATAACATGGGGAATGAGTATGTAGGATTGCTGCATTAGACACATTAAAACTGGGTGGTTTTAATTAAATATTTAGTAGATCTGAGCTAGAAGAAGCCATATACCAAGTTTTATTGGGATTTGTGGAGAGTGGAGAAATAAGCGAGAGTACCTGGTGGACCGAGCCTTGCTCGGTGTTATTTCATGTTTACGAGTTCATCCAGTTACTATAAAATATTTCAATGTCATAAAATTGATAAATAGAAACCTTTTTTATTGCTCCATGGACTCTTCATCCCACTTGCTGTATTTTCCCTTGATGGCTGTAGATTCCAAACAGCTGTTGTGATTACTTCATTTGTTTACACTTTCCTTGTTTATTTTCGTTGCTATCTCGGCAACCCATAAGGCCAATGTTAATATTTTACAACTTTTAAATTTGATTTATTACGTTAATAGATTTTCTCCGGCCAAGTAATCTGCATAAAAGACGTTTTTGAGTCATAAATTACTTATTTCCAGACTTTGAAGGAAATCCTCGGAGCCGTTTTTGAGATCTTTGTGCAAGCAAGCAAGCAAGCATACAAGAACGGACGATAACATTGCTCATATAAGAGTATAGGATATAGAATTTTACTTACTTCCCATAAGGATAACATTGGGACAACGTACTGTGTTTACCACTAGCGATATCTCGATAACCTATGGTCATAGAGTAACAATTCAAAATACTAAATTATTTGTTTTTTAAGCTGAGTTCAATGGTGTAAACCAAGATTACATTATTTTGATTTTTCTAAGAAAAAATCCAAAAACCCATTTTTGGAGGGGTTTACTCCCCTTTAACCCCCCTTCCAATGTGTTTCGATCAGGCTGGTTTTAGAACTCGTCTGAAAACCATTACCATTACTACTTTACAAGTCTGTGCCAAATTTCATTCATATTGGACCATTTTTACGCAAGTTATCGAAGTTATCGTGCTTAAAGAGACACATATAAATATATATATATATATATATATATATATATATTTATATGTGTTAATATGAAAATTAATGAATGGTGATTTTGGCATCTGGGGACTTCAAAACAAAATGTTATGATAGTCTCAGGCTTAAGTCTTACCATGAGACCTATGGTAACAGCTTCTTTCCTATAGGGGAAATTCACTAAAATTAAAAACCCGACATCCCCGTTATTTACTTACCGATTTTGATAACATTTGGTATGTATTAGTGAAATAATTTTTAATCTATTTAATTTCATTGAAGCTTTTCTTGCTTTAAATGGCTTTAAGGGAAAAAGTATGTGTCAATTTGCTGATACCATTTTATTTCAATCAAACCACATGGTGGCACAAAAAGTATGGACATTTTTTTAATAAATATGAACTTCATTCTTCAATATTACCAAGAACCCAAGAAAGCAAGAAAATCATGTAGTTTTGATTCTAAAATATCTTGAAGCTATACAAATTATAAACATATTTTAAAAGGAGAGTGCAGTGATTAAAATATATATTTATTTAGGTTATGATAACAGGAGTATACATGCAAAATTTGCTTCTGGATGCAATGGTTTGGTCTAGGGATTAATCGGAAATACGCCTTTATACTGATACTCGTATTTGCCTTCACCGTAGTATTCATAGTCAGTGGTATAAGGGAAACATCAGTTTAATAGCACCATCTACCATATATGTGTACTTGTGTTATTGATCTCATTTAGTGTAAGTTAAATGCATATAAGAAAGATTGCTCTAGTTCAAAATCCCCACTTTGGTCTTTTGAAAAGGCAGAGTGACACCATAATATGTAACCTAAACCACAAGTATGACACTATTAATTGACACTATCGCTCTGTTTGCTCCCGTGAAGACAAATACTAGAAAAGATGTAAGGGTTTTTGTACAAACATACGACTGCACACAAGAATCCAATATGAGGTCGAAAGGTGTATAAAAACAAGAAAGGTTTAAAGAAATAAGTAATTTTTTGTACATATTACAAATTTACATGATCACACATCAATAAAGCATTGAAGCAAAGAAGCAAAAAATACATACAAATAACTAGTAATAAGTACAAAACTATCTGAAACTATATAAAAATATAAAAGTAGACAAGAACAAAATGTCATAAATATACAAATAATTTGAAACTGAGGCGAGAAGTGACGGCGCAGCCAAGCGTTTGAGTTATTGAGATAACTTCGTTTGTTCTCCCTACCAAACGGAACATTTCTTCTTGGGATTCATCGGAGATCCTAAAGGACACTTGAAAACTTTTGCAAAATCTTCACTGTTGGTTAAAGTTCCAATCACCCTGAAAATAGATACAAGGTTAAACTTTGTTAAAAACTTTTCATAGAATATTGAGCAATCTTGTGACAAAACATATTGCTCCAATGGAAATCGTGGTTGTTGTGGATTTTGAAACCAAAAAAGTATATAACTTCCTTCTGGGAGTAGCGGATTTTGGAACAAGTTATGTTATTGACATTATGTTACAATAGGACATAGCATGTACTGACACAAAAGGATATGAAATTTGGGTCCAGTATTAAAAAATCTATAAAAATAAATATCAAACTCAATTATGAACAAATTTTACATTGTGGGTTTTGATATTAGCCGCCTCAACTACTAGATCCTTGGATCCGACTATTTTTGCACGGTCTAAAATTTTCTAATCCCATTTAATTTCTAACCACTAAAACAAGTTTATTTTATACAAGTCTGTTATTGTTTCTGCTCTGCTGTTTAGTTACTCAGGGTGAAAAAAAGGCTTAAAGAAGCTTCATATTCTTGTACCTAACTGTCAGAGAATTCATAGCTTGATATCAACTTAGTACCGGTAAATATGGTGTTATTCAACGATGATTAGATTGGAAATTGATTCTGGGCCTTAAAACCTATTTTTATGCTTGTTATTCAACTTTTCAAGTCCAGTGAGGGATGGGTCAGACAGTGAGGAGTCAGTGATCTTAAAGGCAAGGAAGAATAGGTTGATATGTGCATTTTTTGAAAGGGCTTGCTAAGTAGAACTGATTACCGCAAACCACATCTCAAAAGCTTAATTTATAATAAATTGGAAGCTGGTTAAATGATTTTAAAGATCCCCACCAACAATTTAACCAGACACCAGTTTCTAATAGATTAAGCTTTTCAGATACGTTTGCGACATTCGATACTACTTGGTGCACAAAGTATGAATAGCTTAGTTTAGCCGAGTGTACTTCACACTAAACCAAAGGATTAGTAAATTTCCTCTTTATTCAGACGTATAATCCTGTCTTACAACTTGTCTTAGAAAGTTAGTTGTAAAGTAGTTGTACAAAGTTGCAGCTGATGGTTCACTGAAAGAAATCCCTACGGTGTTTTTAGCTAAACGGTCTGGCTAAAAATTTTCTGGGTAAATTACATTTATTATAAGAAAATCAGCTTGATTTTATGATAGTAATAGTAACTCATGATGGTGATATACCTAAACTATTTTGGCAAAGTGCATTATTGCTATTTTAGTGAAGCGTTCAATAATATCAACAAAACAAGTTGTTGAAACACATAGAAAATATAGCTACTTTAATTAAATTAAGGACAGCTGTGACAGTACGTCTTTTTCAACAAGAATAGTGCAGCTGTAGTGGTAAAATAGTAATATTCATTTGAAAACGTGCCTTAAAGAAAACTATTTCACATGAACAGGTCTGAAATGTTGAGAAATATTTATACTTAAAATAACACTAGGTCAGTGTAAAAATAACTAAAAGCAGTGGCGAATTTTGTATAGTTAAATGTGTTTTGCTTACATGGCGAAGTGAAATTTTACCGAGCACGAAGACGTTTTGGCTAGAAGTTGAGGTAAAACTGCCACACCCTCTGGCTGAAGTAGTGCAAAGGAGGAATTAACCGAGAATTAGTTAAAAGTATAGCTAAAACAGCTATACCAACATGGCTGAAGTGCGTAGTGACAGTGACACAAGGGCCTCAGAGTCAGTTGCGTCACAGCAGCCCTCAGAGTAATTCCGTGACCGCGCAACAATAACATTTAGGCCGGGCGATCTCGTGATTGAGTGAAACGTTTATCCTGAAAAACTGTGGAATGTTTAAGGTGGGTTTTGACGAAACGTCGGGAATAATAAGAGTGCAGTGTAAGAAGAAATCCTGTGTGTGGTGTAAGTGTTGTGTGGTCGATTGCACCGTGTTCATAAGTGTGTTCTTGACATGAGGAGTCGTTATGCAATCAATTCTGAACGTTCAAGGTATAGCTTCTTTAATTTAATTGATTTGAATTTAGTATAATTCTTACTTTTCAAAGTATTCTAACGCTGATTCTAACATGTTTTCCAATTAGTGAACGTGTTAAGACACAACACCCTGTGTATAAATAAAGTGGACCTGGAATATTATTTTTGTCGATTATTCTTATGAATGATACGATATGTAAAGTATGAAGTTGTAATAAAATGTTTGATTGTCTTTACGCACAAATGTCTATTATTTATTTTCCTTCTTGAAAGTATTACTTGTGTCAGCCTTGTCAACTTGTAAAAGTGTATTAAATTCAATAAATAGGGGTGATTTTCTTCGTCAAGGTCAGTAATACCTCAGCAGACAGTTCAAGTCCTAGTTTATTCAGTAATTGGTAGTCATTAATTGAGCTTTATTATCTCTGTACAAAATCCCAATTACAACAAAATGGTTATTATATTATTCCATCATATTAAAGCGGGTTTAGTCTTGAAATATATTTTTTATTTAAAATACATGCTCTTAACATAACTTTTCTTAAAGCTTTGAAATTCCATTTTGTATAAATTATTCCTCATGAGAGGTGAACTATTCATACTTAAAATAGTAATAAATAGAAATACAACAACCTAACAATCTAATAAGGACTGACAAACGTTCAGGTGATTTAGCTAGACTGTCTGGCTGTTCCTGCCATAATCTGGCTGGCACAGCCTCACTTTGAATTGGCTCACTGAGCTTTTTCTGCTAAACACATAGCTGGAATTGAAACACTTTTAACTGAAACAGCTATTGTCTGGCTGGGTGGTCTAAAACATGCTGAAGTTTCTGCCAGATTCTGGCTGGGAAAGCCTTGCTCATTCAGCATTTTCAGTTAAACTTTTAGCTGGAAAAGCTACAAATTATAACTGAATCAGCCGAACCAATCCATTATTATAGCTAGATACATCTGGCAAAATCACTTAAAAAGTTCAATTGTTTTAGCTAATTTCAGTTAGATAAAAATGAGTAGCTATTTTAGCCAAACTTATAACTGTCCTAATTTTAGACATTCAGTTTGGCTAAAATTACTCAATTTCTAACAGAAACTACCATAATTTTCTTTCAGTGTTCAGCTTAAAAATCTTAGACTAAATCAAGTTAAGAGATGCTTGTTTTAACCCCAAAGAGTTACACAAGTTGTTGTTTTGTATTGTTCATTCTTAAAGTCCTCGCAAACTTCTGTTCGTACAAAGTGGGAAGAGCCTTTTTTTAAGAACTTTATTATAACTCATTATCATGATGACGAAGGAAAAAGTAACTTAGTTTAAAGCTATAAGATATTTTGATGGTTATATATGCTTCATTTTTATTTCTTGTACATTAACTAGACTACATTTTTTATTATTTGACTAACTTAGTATTAATAAAAGCATTATATTTGAGAACAAATTAGTGAAAAATTGATAAATACACAGTACCTACTTTACTGACATTGTATTTTGCATTCTAGTGGCCGCAATTTCCTATAAATTTAAAAGAGATATTTTCTACAATTTGATTGGCAGGTCAGTTAGAGGAAAAACAGAACAATCTATCCTATTCTCAAATTTGGAAAACTTAAAGCCCAAAGTTTTCAGGAATGTCTAAAATGTCACCGTAAAAGGTGAAACACCACGCATGTAGTGTGCTGCCACAAGGGAGCTAATGTCAATTTCAGCGATTAAATTGTCAAATCTTCTTGTTTCACATTTACTCGCACCCACCTGAACTTGCCGGGGGAGTGAACGGCCGTCTTGAGCTTGTTGCGGGTGGCCTCCGGGCGCGTGTTGCCGCACCAGACCTGCGCGAAGTTGAGGAAGAAGAGCTGCATGCCGGTGGCGTTCAGCCCGGGCAGCGTCTCTTCAGAGCAGCTATGCTTGTGCAGCCAGTGTTTGTAGGCCTGCGAATCAAACACTCGAGTTAAATTCGTCATCGCCATGATTGATTTTTATAATCACTAAAATTGGCTGGGTGCCTGATTGGTTGCTGGAGCTCAAATTGGTCATTGGTGCCCAATACGTGGCTGGAGCCTAAATAGGTCGCTGGTGCACAACTGCCCACTGTTGCACAATTGGTCACTGGTGCACAATTGGCCACTGGTGCACAATTGGTCACTGGTGCATTGTGGTTTGATTTCTCAAACCAATTCGGTTCAAAAAATATTTAGCTGTTCCGGGAATGGACAAACTCTTGAGACCTGACAGATTTGATTGTGAACCAAACACTCCAAAGGCAAGTTATGAATTCAAACATTGGTTAAAGACTTTTGAGAATTTTTTATCATCAGTCGAGAAGTTAGATGATGGAGAAAAGCTGAAACTTCTAATCAATCATATTGGTCATAATGTTTATGATTTGATATCAGAAAGTCAAACATATGAAGAAGCAATTAAATCACTGCAATCGATTTATTTAAAATCCCAGAACGAAGTATATTCCAGACATGTACTTGCTACTTGTAAACAACAACCAGGAGAATCTATAGATCAATTCATACAAAAATTAAAACCATTAAGTAAAGAATGCAATTTTCAAGCTGTTACAGCTGAAGAACATAAAAATTGTTGTATACGTGATTCATTCATCACTGGTTTGCTATCTCCTCAAATACGACAGCGGTTACTTGAGAATAACATTCTAAAACTGGAGGATGCAGTGAGTCAAGCTAGGGCTCTAGAATCTGCCCAAAAACATTCAGAAATCTATTTACAAGCACATCAGGATAATTTTGTCAACAGTACTACAAAAAATGAAACGAAGCAAGAAGAGCCTTCTAGAGAGTTCACCCTTGCAGCCTCAGAGACGGTTAAGTGCTATTTCTGTGGGAGAAACAAACATCCACGAAGCGTATGTCCAGCCAAGGATGCTGAATGTCGCAGCTGTGGGATAAAAGGTCATTTTTCCATTGTTTGTCGTCGCACAACTAAATCAGGTAAACCCACTAATAAAGCACTTTCAGCAATGAATACACAATCAGAGTCAGGACTGCTGGCTGCTGCCCCGCAATGTTTATCTAGGTCTGTTGTTAAGGTTAAAGTTAACAATATCTCTGCTGATGGTCTAATTGACACTGGCAGTTCTGAAACCTTCATCAGTAAGAACTTTGTCGATAAAGTAGGATTTGGAGTAGTTCCAGGTGGTGGCCAAATTTCAATGGCATCAGTTGATTTACAATCTCGCATCTGCGGGCACTGTTTTGTTAATATAGAGCTATTAGGGCATAACCACTTGAAGTCTAAAGTTTCCGTTTTGCCAAATCTTTGTGCAGATATGATAATCGGTCATGACATACTCTCAAAACACTCTAATATAAGTATATCATTTGGTGGTGCCAAACCTCCATTAGCTTTGGGTCCATGTAGTTTGCCTACAGCATCAGTTGATCCTCCAGAACTATTTGCTAATCTTTCGTCAGATTGTCATCCAATAAAGACAAAATCCCGCAGGTTTTCTGTTGATGAAAGCAAATTCATTGAAAGTGAAATTAATAAACTCATCTCTGAAGGCATCATTGAAGAAAGCAATTCTCCGTGGAGGGCACAAGTTTTGATAACTAAAAATGAGAATCATAAAAGACGTTTAGTAATCGATTATTCTCAGACAATTAACCGGTTCACTAATCTGGATGCTTATCCTCTGCCTAATATAGATGATCTTGTCGCTAAGGTTTCCCAGTACCAGGTCTTTAGCACTATTGACCTACGAAGTGCTTATCACCAAATCCCCATTCGTGAAAATGAAAAGAAATACACAGGTTTTGAAGCTGGAGGAAAACTTTATCATTTTAACAGAATCCCATTTGGAGTCACAAATGGAGTTGCATGTTTCCAGCGTGTGATTAACAATATAATCAGCAGTGAAAATCTCACCGGGGTTTTTGCCTATCTTGATGATTTGACAGTTTGTTGGAGAAATCAAGAAGAGCACGATGCAAATCTCAAAAGGTTTATTGCAGTGGCTAAAAAGTACGGATTGACCCTGAACCAAGAAAAATGCTCCTTCTCCAAAAGTTCAATAAAACTCTTAGGATATCTCATTGAGAACAATACCATCAAACCAGATCCAGAGAAACTTGAACCTCTGCTCAATTTGCCAGTTCCTAACAATCCTGATCTGCTGCGTAGAGCAGTTGGGATGCTTGCCCACTACTCAAGATGGGTTCCTCGTTTTTCTGAAAAGGTACACAGATTAGTTAAGTGTAAAACATTCCCAATCCCTCCGGAAGTTGTTGCTGACTATGAAAAACTCAAACACGAGATAGCCCACTCTGCAGTAAGTAGTATTGAGGATTCTGTTCCTTTCGTCATTGAAACCGACGCATCAGAAAATGCGCTTGCAGCCACTCTCAGTCAATCCAGTTGCATTTTTTTCAAGATCTCTATCAGAGAGTGAGAAGAAACACTCAATAATAGAAAAAGAAGCTGCAGCTATCGTAGAAGCAGTCAGAAAATGGAGGCACTTCCTTATCGGTCGACATTTCACAATTGTGACGGATCAAAGATCAGTGTCTTTTGTGTTTGAACAGAAACACAGCAGTAAAATAAAAAATGAGAAGCTCCAGCGATGGCGACTCGAACTGTCATGTTTCAGTTTTGATATTATATACAGACCTGGAAGTCAAAATACGGTTGCTGATGCCTTTACTCGACTCTGTAGTTCTGTAACAAAGCAGAGCTTGTTTGATTTGCATCAATCATTATGTCATCCAGGTGTGACTCGCATGTCACACTGGGTTCGAACTCACAATCTCCCCTACTCAGTTGAAGATGTAAGAAAAATTACTGCTGCCTGTCCTGTGTGTGCAGAAATAAAGCCGAAGTTTTTGAAAAGTACAGGACACCTAATTAAAGCCATGGCCCCTTTTGAAAGGTTGAACATAGACTTCAAGGGACCAATTCCTTCAGTAACAAATAATTCTTATATTTTAACTATTGTTGATGAATATTCACGCTACCCTTTTGCATTTCCTTGCCCTGACATGACAGCCCGAACCGTGATTAAACACCTTTACAAACTTTTCAGTATTTTTGGAACCCCATCGTTTGTACATTCAGACCAAGGTACCTGTTTCATGTCAGAGGAGTTTAGATCTTTCTTACATAATTTGAGTGTAGCAACCAGTAGATCCAGCCCATACAACCCCAAAGGAAACGGGCAAGTTGAAAGATACAATGGTGTGATATGGAATACAATACAATTGGCTTTGAAATCAAAAAATATGAAAACAACTCAGTGGGAAAGTGTTATCGATGAAGCTCTACACTGTATAAGGTCCCTCTTATGTACAGCAACCAACTGTACTCCACATGAACGGATGTTCAAACACCAAAGAAGGTCAAGCAATGGAAGTTCTATCCCTACATGGCTAACTGCTTCAGGAAAGGTCTTACTAAAAAAGCAAGTTAGAAGCAGCAAGTATGATCCTTTGGTTGAGGAAGTAGAGGTGCTTGAAGTCAATCCGAAATATTCACTAATACGTAACAAAGATGGGAAAGAATCCATTGTTTCTTTAAGACACCTGGCACCAAGAGGAGACACAAACCTTCAGCTAAATGACCAACTGAATTCAACAGATGACGAATCTCATGGGCAAAACAGTTTTCATCAGTTAGAATCAACAACCACACCATCCTCATCAGAACCAAACTCTATTGCTCTGGATTCCGACCCACCTTTATCAAATACTCACAATGCTCCGTCTATTGATCAGGATTCCTACCCATCTACCCACAGTACTCCGGAACATTCTCAGAGTGAATACCCTCGTCGGTCTATTAGAGAGAAAAAATTCCCCAACAAGTATAATGACTACAAAATGTATTAGAGGGGAAGAATGTGGTGAATTTAGTTTTTATTTAAGTCTGTTTTACATCAGCTGTTCATCTGGCAGTTTATTTAATATTTTGTGTTATTTGTTTATTCTGAAGTAATGTCTTACTAGGATAAGTTTTGTTCAATAAAGCCTTATTTTCTGTGGAAAGGTTTATTACAGTGCCCAACTGCCCACTGTTGCACAATTGGTCACTGGTGCACAATTGGCCACTGGTGCACAATCGGTCACTGGTGCATTGTGGTTTGATTTCTCAAACCAATTCGGTTCAAAAAATATTTAGCTGTTCCGGGACTTTTCAGCAACCCTGTGTATTTTTTTTATTGTTAATTTATCTTGTAAAATTATAAAAAAACTTTACAGGTTATATGTAATTTCCAGTAATAATTATTATGTGAAAAATAAATTGGATAATTAATAGATTTAATTTAATTAAATTCAATTAATTTAATGATTATTGTTTACAAAAAAACACTATACAACTTGAAATTGTGGTGTATATAGTCTCCTTCTATTTAAGTTGCAATAGCATTGATAAAATTACAAAGTATTAAAAAAATCCACACATAAAAAAGGCAATTTATTTTAAAATACTTAACATAACTTGAATACAGTACCTTGCCTGTAATAGAATTTTAGGAAGACACCAAAGGAGTCTAGACATGTCATTTTGAAAAAAAAATCTTTGCTAACATTACAATAGTTTACAGTTTATACGGTTAAGACTATTTGCATGTTCCGGGAATGTGTTTTCATATGCAAATCAACCAGAGAATGCTGCAGCCCAGCTTCTCCCTCTTCTCTCATCTAATACCTGTCATTTCCCCTAGAGTCCCTTAGTGACATTAGGACTATTTACATCAAAGTATATCGAAAAATTCATTAAATGAAACATTATTATTAGAAATTTCATTCATGTCTGAAGAAATTTTTTATTGATCAAGTTGTTTTATTGAGACAAATCTTTTTGCCTTAAGGGGTTCCAATGGATTTCTGGGCTTTTATTTTAAAATTACGGAATATTTCTTGGCAGGATTCAAATATTGCCTTCTTGTATTCACTTCATAATTTTATTTTCTTTTAAAATGTTCTTCTGATTCATTGTTGCGGCCCCCAATGATTTCTTTTTGTTATAATACCCAATATAATAAGCATTCTTGTAGGATAAAATTTTTATCACTTGCTGATGGTTAATTAAAGAGTACAAAGTGTTTATCATCCCATTAAATCTTTATTTTTGTATATTTTAAGTTCAATAATTAATTTTTTTCAGCAAATTTCTCACTCTTGTTTTACAAGATCTCTGTGAATCCTACTATTATTGCACCTTCATTCATAAATAACTATTATCAGTACATTTTATACTTTCATAGCTTAAACGATTTACTTATTTAGCAACTGCATCTGATTCCCACATGATGGGGATCAGATGCTTCTCTCTGGCGGAATTCTTATGCACGATACAGGAAAAAACATTGAATGAACATTATAAAAACTCCTCAGGGTTTTTTACGATTTAAGTTTTGTTTTTTCCGCTAGTAATAATTATAAATACTTTTTTTTCCCAATTGATTGTGAAGAATCACAACCAAACAACATGTGATGCACTTTTTCGATTTGCCGTATACTTAATCAGTAGTTTCTTTTGTATTTACAATTACTTGTATTCCATGTTCAATAATAGCATCTTCTTTCCAATGTTAATTTCATGACAATGGAATTGTCTTGTTATTGTTTGTGAGTTCATCCAATTACATGGTAAAAGAGATTATATACCTAGTTTATTACTAACCTGTCCATTTTTCAATTAATTAATGAATAAAATTGGTACATGCATGTTTTACTTGTTTGATTTCAAGGCCCAACATTTCAATTCACAACAATATAACAACTAAAATTTCTTAAAAATTTGGAATGTATCTAATTAAATTTTTGTACTTGAAATAAATTCTACTGACATAACTCATCATTGTGCAATGCTTATTCCTAAGTACAGAAACACGGTTTCTTTCATGAAAGCAAAGGATAATAGCATACCCTGAATGCCTCCTTGATGCCCCCATTGTCAGCGATGTTTTCACCTTGCGTGTTTATTCCATCGATTTGTATACCAACTTCTTGAACCACATATTTGCTGTACTGTTCTAGAAAAAAATATTAAGCACATTACAGGCTGAATTTGAAAAAAATAATATAAAGTAATACTTGCAATGCATGGAGGTAAATAATTTTTTATAAAGAAGCATATAGTTTTAATTTGTAATGTTTGCGCTTGATTGAATAGTTATGAAGTAGATAAAAAGTAGAACAATTTGTTTGGTAATCGTTTTGGTAGCATTATTTCCTACAGTAAACAATATTTATTTTACATTCTATTGAATACCATACGATGCACCACTGAGAGCTCTGTATTAAGAAGTCTAAGCTGAACTGATTTGTGAATGTAGTACTGTATGTACAAAGATGGCATGCTTTGAGAGCTTTAATAAGGTTTTGAACAAGTATAATCATGATGATCAGAAATTCCATCTATCTACGATTGGATATTCTAGAGCATGGTCAAGCAAAAACACACTATCATGAAAATAAAGAACTTCTTGGTAGTCTCATTATGTTGTTTACCTAAATGGTGCAATTTCAACTCTTTTGTTGTCAAGAGAGATGTACAAACAATATCTACCACCTCTGCTCCTTTCAAGTGTGATATTCTCCTATGTTTTATAATAGTTAAAAAATATTGTTTAAATAGTTATTTAAGTTTTTTTAGTAAGTCATTAATGCTACATCATAGTAAGCATATACACAACGAGAATTCCTTTCCACTCCAGTCTTCATCCCTTGTGATGTTTTAATTTGCAGCCCTATTGTATGTTACATTTTCTCTTTTTATTTAATAGAAGAAGTACCAGTGTCCTCGCTCACATTCAAAATGATAGTAAGACACTAACCAATATTTCTAGCTCCTTGGCTAACTGGGATACCTTTGTCAAAAGAATTTTGAACTGAAGATGGAGGTATGTACTCAGTTACTATATATACATCATGTCATTTGGGCGGGAACAAAAAATACTATCCAACAAAAAATCTATAAAAATTGTTATCTAACTTTACAATCAAAGACTGATTTTCATTTGTCAAGTAACTCGGCCAAGCCAACTCATCCAAGCTAGTTGCTAGATCATATCCCCCTTTTTTAGAATTGGGTTTTCCAGTCAACTCGTCTATTACTCGACTTGTTCATCTGCTCACTCTGGACAAGTTGAGGGTCAAGTACTAACTAGCCTTTCTACACGTTACCCTACTCGAACATCGTAAGCTGGCTTTTAAGGACAAAGGATCAATTGTTACCAATCAGGCAGCGTGCTCGCTCATGGAAATTGTTGATGGCCTCCTCGCGCCACCATCGATGCAGGTTGCCGTTCTTGTCGAACAGTCGTCCCTTGTCATCGAAGCCATGAGTGATCTCGTGGCCAATCACGACTCCGATGCCTCCGTAGTTCAGACTGCGTGGGAAGTATCTATGGTAAAATGGTGGCTGCAGTATTCCAGCTGGCACCACTGTACATATGATTTAGTTTATTGGTTAAGTTTCTGTTAAAGGTTTATAGAGGCTCACCTCCTCTGATCAGCAACTAAAAAAAGAGGGTGCATCAACTATCATACAGGAAACAGAGTCTTGTTTTGGAAAAAGTCAAAGGTATTCATAAACTGACTGTGTTGTTACAGAAACGGGAATTTGTTTCAACTTTACTGTTTTAGAAGAGTATACTGAATGAGGGGCCCAGAGTTTTTCAAAGTTCATTTAGTACTTCTGGGTATGAACAATAATGTATGATAATTCCTCAATCAAACAAAATATTTGCTATTTTTCCCCTTCCTAGTATTCCCATTTGGTGAACTTAATATTATCACCAAAAGACACTATAACAAACTAAAAAATCAACTAAAATAAGTTCCTCTTCTTTGCACAACTTTATTTGGGATTAAGTAATAAATATATTTTATTGATATATCACTTTTCATTTACATAATTTTGTTCATTTACAATGAAAGAATGTTTTTTGTCATCTGGGGGTCCTATACAAAGCACCTGCACACATATTATGTTAAATTGTACATTTTGTGCCAATAAAATTTATGGCTATGTCTATGTCTATCCAACAAAAAGTTATTATTATCTCGGGAATGGGGCTAACCATTCCCCCTATAGCAATAGCTTCTATCCCACAGGGTGAATCCCCCAAAAAACTAAAAGCATTTTAACTTCATTTTTTAAGAGACATACTTTTGTGCTATCTCTCCTCCTATTTCATGTCATCATAATGGTTGTTGTATTGGTAATCACATGTATCACAACTATTTTATGGTTGCTAGTACTAGCATTAAACAGCTCACTCCTCAGAGAGACCAAATCTCAAACTCTACAAGAAAAATACTGTTTGAGCTTTATCAACAAATGTATTACTGAAACTTAAAATCCTTAAAAATTACTTAAAAGAAACTTAGTGTTTTGCTTACTTATCTGGTTCTTGTTGCGGCTGTAGTAGGCATTGACGACAGCGGGTGCAGTGTTCCACATGGTCTTGTTCACTCGACAGCCGAGATTGTTCTGTTCCACCCTCGTCAGGTGACGCAAGATGTTCAGAGTGTTCTCAAAATACTTGTCTGGGTGGATTTCCACCTGCAAAGGCATATTGCTTGATGATTTTTATGGAAGGACTTGTATAAAGGTTTTTGATTAAAGTGTAACTAATACAAAGTCTGAATTTTATTCTCATAATGTGATTATGCCACTACTTCACTTCCATACTAGGAGGAAATTAATATAATGGGACAACAACAACTAAAAATCATAAATAATTAATTTTGATTCTTGTCATTGTGTGGTCAGTCATCGAGATGCGTATAGTCAGTTCCTCAATATATGGTAGAATTTTAACACGTTCAGCCCGACGGTAGTCAACAGTCAGTTTTTGTACTTTCCATAATCCCGAGGTGTGCCACCGGTGGCGCACTGCAAACTTTTCAAAACTCCGACGTGTACCACCAGTGGAACGCTGTTCCCATTTGATTCAAAGCTTTTTCACAGAGCTTTCGGAGCTTTTCTGGGTTATATTATTAGTGTCTTTGTATTATAGGGTTGTGTAGACTCACCGTGGCCACCAGTGGCACACGTGTAAACTTTTTTTATAAAAAAAATAAATGTTTTAAAGATCAAGATATTGTAAAACACCAAAATGGCGGAAGGGGTGTAAAAAGATACAGGAAGTGCTTTACTCGTACAGAGATTACAATAACTAACAGTGTATCGTTCGCCACTTCACCGCCTGCCGCGCCATTGGCGAATCATGCGTGTACCACCGGTGGCGCACGTTGTCTGGCACGTGGTGATTTCAATATGCCCACAGGACGACGTGCGCCACCAGTGGTACACAATTAAAAGTGATTAATTTCACTCAAACTAGCTATTTTAGGTATACACAAGGTAAAATCAATGGAATTTTTTATGATTTAGTTAAAAGTACGACTTAGATTAGTTTCGCCTTTTTGGTTAGTTTACCAATTATTGCAACGTCTTATAATAAGTTTGAAAATTCAGTAGTCTACCAGCGGTGGCTGAACGTGTCGGGCTGAACGTGTTAAGGTGAATAATATATTAATAGAATAATATCTACTTACTCGAGGATTCATTTTAATCTTGAGTAGTGTTTGGAATAAAACTCAGAGTTTTCTTTTGTTATTGATACTAGAACTATTAAGTGTAATTTAAATATCAATCTGTCATAAATGTAGAAGGTTGAACATTCCTCAACAATTTTCTCAATTTTTTTGTCTCAACATGCAGTCCTAGGGTTGCATGCACAGCTGAAATTGTTGCTTTACAGAGCTCACAGTGGCAGTGGACTCAAAGCCAGAAATGAGCAAATAGCACACATGTCAAATGTTTAATGGTGTTAATTAAGTTTGCGTTGTTAGATGACTCTGTTGCAAAGGTCAGGTGCCTTTGAAATGACATATATTGTTAGGAAAATATTATTCAGTCAAAGTACTTTGCCCAGTCCAAACTTTGTCAAAAGAAACATCCAGTGGCAACCAAGCTGTAGCAAATTACTACTCCACCAAACTTCTATATGATGTATCAAACTTTTGGTTCTCATCAGTCCAGATCTGTTCCCAGTTAAATTAGGACTGTTCTCAAAGCAAAGAGTATTTATTGTACTTTTTCCAAAATTCTTTTTCACACCTGAAATTCTGCGATCCTCAGGTGAGCTACTTTAGATGACTTACATCTCTGTACCTATTGCTGAGCTGGTCGTTGTCGAGGATGTAGTCAGGATACCCGATCCTCAGCATCATCTCCTGGACTTTCTCAGCTGCCAGCGACTTTGTCTCCTCGTCTATCCACGTAGTCTTTGCGAGGATCTCTTGGAACGACTGCTGTATCTCTGTCGTCATGATCAGCGTCTGTTGAAACATTCTATATTTTATACCAATTCATATTGTAATTATTGTATGAAAATGGGAGAGAAAAGTGTTTTATACAGGCAAAATATTTGTTTCTCCAAATACTTTATCTCGGAATAATTTTACTCTCTTCAAACATTTTATGCTCAATTTATGGAAAGCAAACAAAAAGATTAATTTTGAATGTATGTATTTGGGATTAAAACAGCAAGTTTTTCTATGATGACAATTTAGACTGATGGAATCAGAAACCTGACCAAAGTGTGCAAACAAAACTAATGTTATCTTAATCAAAAGTTTTTTCACTATTAGATAACATGCAAGGTATAGAAGAAAAAATAATCACAAGTTGACATAAAACTCTCCTAACTCACATCGTTCTTGCTCTTCTCGTCGAAGTACTTGCGAACAAACATCGCACCCACAGCCATTCCCAGGTTGCTGTTGACTTGAGTCACACAATTCTTCCATCTCGGCGGTGACTGCTCTCGCCCGAACAGGATGTAGTAAAACTTCTGTTTGGCTTCTTGAAACCGGTCGTCCAAGTTGTTTACTCTGTGCCTGATGAACCGCCACAGCAAGTAGTTTGAGACTGTCCTGCCATTAGAAGGTACATGTTAATCCTTAAAATGCAAAGATTGGAGAAACCAGGCTCGCTATTTCAATAGTGGAAAAATCATCAATCTATTGGTACTTTTTGCCTAATTTTGTCAGCATAGTCTCCGTTAAAATATACATTTAGCACTTTTGCTGACACCTTTCAAATAACTTTTTTTTAAATTACCTATCACTGCATAAGGTATAAATAATTTATTTAAATGAAATATCAAGTAAAATTCTTTTATTTTTTAATAACTTTGTCAGCTCTACAAAGTCCAACACTTATAGACTATTCTCGGCCAATCTTTTGCACCAGCAGCTTTTACTAGAATACACCAGCTAAAAAGAGGAGAGTGTCTCCCTCTCTCTCTCTTGCCAGCCTTGCCGCATAAATCTTTCTCACTCTGACCGCGAGACAACAACACTGTAGCTACCTAAACACATACTAAACTTATGAAATTGAAATAAAACTGGGCTAAATGTTTAGCATGGAGGTTGCGTTTCTTAAAATTTTACTGCAATAGCACGCATGGGGCTATCTATTCCCTCATTTATTGATGTGTAGGTTGAGTCAAATAACATGGCCCAGGCCGCCCATAAGATTAACGTTAATTTTAGTATTCAGTTTACAGACAGGCAGGACCGATTTATTCGACGGGACCTATCCCAGATAGCACAGAAAGTGATCTGAGAGTTTACAACAAATTTTCAACTGCAAATTAAAACATTTGCTGCAAGTATTCATAGCGAACATGAAAGTGTTTTCTAAATATTATGCATATATCAAAGTCACCCCTCAACACACTTTCTGAATATGTACAGTGAATGTTAAAAAGATGTATGCAACGAAGATTTCCAGGATGTGGCCCAATTATTACTTGTAGAAACTGTGTGACAAATGTTTGTGAAAAAGGTGCAATGTATGGTTGCATAATGTGTACATTGAATGTGTACATTGAGTGTGGTATAATAATTTGAAGATAATATATGATAAATGTTTGTTAAAAGCACACAAATAATGTTTTCAGAATGTATGCATTGAAAATTTTAGCATATATGCAATGATAATTTAAAGTAAAAGTGTGATAGATATTTGTGGAAGGAGCACAATGAATGTTTGCAGAATCGATGCATTGATTACTTAAAGGAAGTTTGCAATAATATTTGTAGAATATGTGTTATGAATGGTTACAGGATGTGTGTATGAATAGTTGTTGCATGTGTGTGAGAAATATTTGAAGATAATTTATGATAAATATTTGTTAAAAGTGCATAAAGAATGTTTTCAGAATGTATGCATTGAATATTTTAGCATATATGCAATAATGATTTAAAGTAAAAGAGTGATAGATATTTGTGGAAGGAGCACAATGAATGTTTGCAGAATTGGTGCATTGATTACTTAAAGAAAGTTTGCAATAACATTTGTAAAATATTTGTAATGAATTGTTGCAGGATGTGTGCATGAATAGTTTTTGCATGCGTTTGAGAAATATTTGTAAAATAATTACAACGGATTTTTCATCATGATAATATAGGGAATATTTGAAGTGTTGTTGTAATACAAACCAACCAATGTTTTTAGACATTGTGCCACAAATAATATGTATGTAGCGTTCAAAAACTGACTCCGTACAGGTTCTTGTCTGAATCATACAGACAAAAACCAAACATATAGGTATATATTTTAACAAGAATCAACAGGTCCTACAAACATTACTCATTGCACAGTGCCTGTAAATATTACTTACACATATTCAGCTGATTTTTACATTCTAGAAATATTTTGTGTAGACATAATGCAAATAAAAAATAACTAAGCTTAAGCACTTTCAATCAATAATTCGCTTTAATATACCAATACTATTTTAAAGATATAACTTTTTTAAATATTATGTTATTTTTCTCTCTTAATTTATTTTAAAAATCACAATATTAATTTTCAACAGCAAATAAATTGGCACAAAATAGATCAATACCCGTAATACATGTAGTCTATAATTAATCCAAGATAAGATTAATGGCACTGCCGCACTTTTATATCAGATCAATTTTTTACATATGTAGAAATTATTTTATATTAAAAGAAAAGTTTTTTCGGTGAATCAAGAGATCAATATGACATTTCAAGTGGAACAAGAGTAAAGGTATTGAAAAAATAGATAATGAAAATATACATTTAAACAGTTGATTAAAAGTTACATTCCATAAAATGCCCCTGGTTTAGATACAGTAAAAGAAGAAAAAAGCTTTAAGTGATACTACTATTTCCCTTGTGATTTAAAATTTAATAAAAATCTTAGTTTCAAAAGGCAATAGATACAATGTGATCAAATGTACTGGTAGTAATAATTTTAATGGATAAATGCATATAAGTATTTTATTAAATTTTAATTTCTTTGTAAAAAAAGGAAAGTTAGTGAACTTTTTAGATAAGTGGTAAAATAATTGGAACACATTTTCTTTTAGACAATATTTTATCTTATTACATCTTATTACATCATCTTATTACATCTTTATCTTTTGACATCTTTTTATACATTAACTCAATAAAATTCAATCCCCGTCATTTCCATTCAGGCCCCTCTGCTTGCTTCTCTGAAACAAAAACCAAACCTATTTAATAGCCTGTTGAGTTTAAAATACCCCTGTTGCAGCAGACCTGCATACTCAGCAGGTTTCAAAGCATTATTTCACATGTGCAAAAACATAGCAAGATGAAATGTTTTTGTAATCTCTGTAAGAATAACATGGGGAATGAGTATACAGGTTTGCTGATACAGGTATGTTAAAAGTGGTTGGTTTTAAATAGGTATTTAGCAGATCTTAAGTAGAAGAAGCCATATACCAAGTTTTATCAAGATATGTCAGGAAATAGGCGAAATATATTTTACTTATTTCCCATAAGATTAACATCGAGACAACGTACTGTGTTTACCACTTACAATATCTCGGTAACCAATGGGCACAGAGCAATGATTCAAATACTAAATTGTTCGTTTTTTCGATCTGAATTTAATGGTAATGACTAAAGTTGGATTATTTTTATTTTTCTAAGTGAAAACCCTAAAAACCCCATTTTTGGGGGGTTTATCCCCTTTTACCCCCCCCCCCCCCTTCTAAGGGTCCGATCAAGCTGGTTTTCGAACTCATCCAAACAATTACTACTTTACACACCTAAGCCAAATCTCATTCCGATCGGACCATTTTTGCAAGCCCGCTATCAAGGCTTACACACCCACGCACACATACATATATACATACACAAATTTGTACGAATGGTGTTTTTGGTATCTGGGGACACCGAAACAAAAAGTTACGATGATCCCGCGCTTAGGTCTTACCATGAGACCTACGGTAATAGCTTCTTCCCTATTGGGGAAATTCGCTAAAAAGGAAAACAAGTTTCCTAAGAGTTTTCTTAAGATGATGACACATTACAGCTCTCCTGGAAAAAAACCTTGTCAGCCTCTATATTTGTAAAATTTAACGTTAACTATCTAAGCAAAAGTACAGGTTTTCGAGGTTTGAGATTTTACTGCAAAGAAGCCAGTAGACCTAGAAAAAAACAAGTTACATCAAATTTGTATAAATTTAATTCTGCGTTTAATCATGTCAGTTAAAATGATTAGTTTGATTTCAACTTGGTTTTTCAACGGGTTGAGTGAAAAAAGGTAATGCTTTTGGTGTTTCTCAGACCTTAGGTAAATTTAGAAAATATTTTAATAATAATAGAAAAGCTTTTCGATGAATTGAGGCTTTACTGTATTAAGGGGGTTTCAAAGGGGTGAAAATCCGTTTTTTTCTATTTTTCACAACAATAATTTCACACCACCATTAATTACACTATTTTAACTCTAACCGTCAAAGAGCTTAAAAATAATACGTATTTAGAATCATTAAATTAAATTAAGCAGTCGCAAATCCCATGGTATTCTTCTATGCTATTTCAAAATTAAGCAACAAATCAATTGCATGGTTCTTCACAAATTGCAATTAGTGAATAACTGAAGCAATATGAAGGCGCAATAGCATGTGAAATCTCTAACTGCAGCCGTATCAGTTGCAGGGAATTTCTTCCGCCATAACCGGTTTTTGAAAGTACGGCCTTGTCAGTGTCGAGTCATCCTTGCTGAGTTATTCCCTTGTCTGTGGTGATATTGCCCCCCCCACCCCCCTGTAAAAGGGGATAAGCGGAAGTGGAAAAGCCTCGTCCATCAGACAAGGAGCACCCTCACTAAATGTCCGGTACCCAAAGTTAGAGGGATTTCGAAGGTTCATCCTCAAGCCCGGCAGACCAGAGGCCAGAATAGGGTCCCCACCCGGGCGAATATCCCCAGCACATGAGGAAGGTCCTCTACTCCTCCCAAGGGCTCAGATGATACTGGGTGTCTAAGGTCAACCGAGACTTAAGGCCCCTGAAAGCCAAGGAGGATCCAAGGTGCAAGGGACATTCGTCACATTGGACCGCCAAAAGACATACCAATAATAATGTGACGGCTTCATTTTGACCTGTGCACCAGTATTGACCAGTCAGAATTCCAACTAGAGGCTTTTTTAAGTGTAAGTATAAAAAAACTTCAACCAACTTACTTTCGTTGAACCCGAGTTTTTGCCTGGTTCAAAAAACCCATATCCTGCTTTTCACAGCCACCTCTGTTGTTTCAGGGTAAACTTTCATTACAGCAGCTGCAACAAGAAATCAAAAAATATTAAGCAATTTCGCCAGACTAAAGCCTGAAACTGAAGGGATAAATTTGTGGCACCAAAAAAGATTTGCGAGATTTTTTATTGAATATAAAAAAGGAAGATCTTGAGGTCAAAAGGAGGACTTTTGGAGGACCAGCAGAACCTTTTTAATAATACCCTGGTGTACTTTGGTGAGCTTAACAGCTGTACATGGGCTTGGTACAAAAAGTGTGTATTTAGAGAATTAACTATGGTGGGTGAACTATTCACAGTGCCCGCACGGCAAAACTTAAGCTGGAGCCACGGTAGAAGTTGATTTACATGACTACCCGAAAAAGGATGGAAGCATTCGTTCAGGGCCGGCCCCAGGCAGGAACAGGCGGGGCAGCTGCCCAGGGCCCCGTGCTTTTGGGGGCCCCGCGCTTTCAAGAACCCCGCACAAAAAATCTTCACAATCCAATTAAAATTATGGATGGTATTTTATCTTTTTCAAAACGTGATTAAAAACGTTGATAACATGACAAGTGCAAATTCAGATATACGCATATAAATGGATTAGTAATAGTGGGTCCTTTCTTATGTTAGCACTTCGGTAGACGATGGGCTGTGGAAATCTCAGGAAACAACTTCAGTAGTCTGCTACGGCTGAGCGCTGAGCGGCGGGTGGTTTGCGCCTGTGTGCGATGTTGTCATTGTCTGTTTTAATTTGACTATCAGTAAGTCGGACGTGCACGCTGATATGTTTTATCTTGACGACGTAATGTTTTTATACAAAAGCTACAATGAGTGTCCAGTATAATTGTAATTTTCTCTTATTAAAAGTCTGTTAAGTATGATTTAATGGATCAGGTAGGTTGAGTCCTGGGTTGAGTCGGGGTCGGGGCCCCGCAACTCAGATTGGCCCAGGGCCCCGCAACGGCTAGGGCCGGCCCTGCATTCGTTAAACTTTTAGTAATTGAGGGGGCATTGTATATCTTAAAGGGAAGAAATGTTGAGACCACTCCCAAATTTACAATAAAATGATAAAATGGATATGGAATTCCAAGCAGAATTAATCAAGAGAAATTATGCCACATTTTGACTTCTACCTTTATATGCTGTGAAAGATTTTTTAAACATATTGCAGTAATTAATATTTTCACAGCAACAAATAACATTATTTCGAACTTTAATACTAAAATTATTGTGTTTTTATTTTGACTTATATAATTAGAGCAGGGCTGGATTTACCACTAGGACAGGGCTTAGGGGGGCAAGGCGCCAGGGAACAATGTTAGCAAAGTAAAAAACTATGTTTATATAATATGAGCTAAGGAAATTCATCACATTTTTTACAGTTAATTAGTTTTCTCAATCTCTGTTCACCATTGTATATACGTTATACAAAGCATCATCATATAGACAGGGCGGTAAAAGCTATTGGGCCTAGAGATGCCTACAATTTTAATCTGGCAATGAATTTGAGTCTGATACAGTGAAAGGTGGTGCTCAGATCCTCAAAGTTATCAAATGTCTTGTCAGTTGTAAACAAAAAAGTTGCTTGGAAAAAAAGAAATAATTTAAAATATGGTATCCTCATTATTATATTCCAGTAAGGTGTTGCACTGTTCCTTTCCTTGCAAATTACATAACTACGGTATGTCAAATTATCACCAAATTTCAAAATGAAAATTAATAAACTCTTCAAAGACTATGGTGAATCGTTGTGGTTGAGATGGCTTGAGAAGTCAACAGAAAAAAGGGTTTGCCGCAACTTAGTATGATTAATTTTCTCAATCCTATTAACTTACATGATTCAATTTTCGTTTAGATAGGTACGGTACCTATAATTAAGAGGAAAAATCTTAAGTTACTAGATAAGTTCTTTTTCATTTTGCATCATTGTACGAATACAAACAATACATTCCAAACAAGAAGATTGTACCCTAATTTGTAGGGGAGAGTGGGGCAGTTTCATATAGGGGCACTTTCATATTAATTTCTCGCCTTACAGAAGAGCAGGAAACAATCATTCATACCACCTTTAGGTCTCGGCCTCATCATGTACTACTTCCTATAAAAGTTTCAATTCCCCAATGTTTTTCACATTTTAAATATGTAGAGAAATATTTAACATTTAGCCTACTGGAATCCAAGAGAAAAGTTTTTTTACAACTTTAAAGAAAAAGAGTAAAAGGTATAAATATGGTTAAATTCTTTAAATAATTTTGCTAGCCTATTATTAAAGCATTATTAGACAGCTCAATGTTTGGTCTACATGTGCAGAAACTGTAGATATCCAATTCTAACTTATAAAAAAGTCACAAGGGGATTTATAACATAACTTCACCTGGGGCACTTTCATTCAGTAGCACTGCAGTTTTATACAGTATGCCTAATGGGGAAGTTTTCAACATTATTTGTCTTTACTATTTACTATTTATCAAAACTGAATTATGTATCTTTGTAAAAATATAAAAATACTTGATTGAAGTGTCAGCCTACAGTAAAACCCAAAACATTATTTTTTTAAATTTCTTTTGGGTGAAAAATGGTGAGAAATTACAGGAAATTAACTAAAAGAGCTGACATAGATAAAAATGTTGTCACAGGTAATGTTGTCAGGTCTAATTGTTATTGATAGTAAGTTTATTTGCAAGAAATTGTACAAAAACTTCCTCAACTTAAATTGTGGAGCAAGACTTAGGTTCAATTTCACTGTTGACACTTTAACAAAACATTGTAAAAGCCTACTTTTAAGCCAAATTATTGTTAGTATTAAGTTTTTAAATGGCTTTAAATCAACAAAATAAGTTTTAATGCATTTTATTTATTTATTTATTTTATTATTATTATTATTTTATTTTCCCATTATATGAATCTACCCCAGAGAAGTATGAAACTGTCCCAATGGTATGAATTTGGGATAGTTTCATACTAAGTGCATTGTTTTGGGTAAAAAATATTTCGTTCATTTATATGTCATGATAATGGTTAGATGCTATGCAATATTAGAATCAAATTTCAGCAAATTCATTTGCAAATAAGGCAGCTAATATTACTTAAAGTTGAGCGATGCGATTTTGTATGAACCTTCCCCACTCTCCCCTAATGACTAATGTTGATGTCACAGTTAAAATGAAGAAATTTCTCTCACCTGGTCAGTGGTCGGTTGAGAAGCTTGGTACTAGCTGCAAAATAACTGCAAAGCCAAATGGTAAACTCGCGCGATGGCAAGCGTTCGGAACGACAGTCAGAGCACAAAAATAAGGAAATAACACCTCAGCTGGACCATACCCCAGAAGAAAACGAAGCAACGAACGTGGCAAAATGGCTTCCATCCCCCACTCCCACCCTCTCACCACCACGCTGCGCTCGCCGGCTGCCGCGCGCCGCCACCACCGCGCCTTCCGGACCGGTTTTAACATCGCTTGCGATTTTAACTGCGACAAAAGAGTGATTTGATGACCCACGAATTCCAAATTAATTAATTTCTTATTTATCAAGTTTTAATTTTATACCTCAAATATTTCAAAGGTTATGTTCAATTATGTGGAACACATAAATCCAATCAACTATTTTATTATACTTTTGCCACTGATGATAAAATAAATCAATACTTTTGTTTAAAACTCGATCTTGTGTTTTAAAACATGTTGTAGACAATAACAAATGTTTATGAGACAAAAATTGCCTTTGATCTTTCCGACAGGGCTCGGGAAACGTGCAACCTCTTGTAAAACACGATTTTTCGGTTTTAAAACACGCTTGTTGTAAAACTTGTTTAATAATTTTTAAACACGATCATATTTTACGACCTTTCATAACTTACTGAACAATTAAAATACCTATTTAATTTCATTATTTAATTTTTGAAAATGTAACCCTTTAAATGTATTTTGTAAGAAAATTGAAAATTGGTTATTCGAGATAAATTGTACTCGGTCACTTAGAGAGGCATTACAACCTAGTCAAAATCAGCACTTGTCTACCTGATATCAGGAAGCGAACTGACCTTAAGTATAAACGATTTTTGGTAAACAAGTTTAACGTTTGAAGTAAATATTAAACATGTTGCACAAAAAAAGGTTATACAACACACATTTCCTTTTATCTTTCCGACACGGGTCGGGAAAGCCGCAACCACGATAAAAAAAACACGATTTATAGTTGTAAAACAAGCTAGTTGTACAGCTTTGTTAAACATTTTTCATTACGTTCTTAAACATGTTCAAATCATGGGTCGTACAACACAAGTTTGGAAAACAAGTTGTAATAGGGGGTCCATGCGCAAATTGCGCATTTAAAGATTATCACGGTTTGTATGAAACTCACCTTCAGTACAATAAATGCCATGGCTTAAAACTCACCTTTATTAATCAAATTAACCTTGAAATTTAAAGATCTCACAAAATAAACAAAGGCCCAACTGAACAAAACACAAATTATTCATCGCCCAAGCACTATGTTTTTGAATTCGGTTGTCTTCTCGCACAACAGTATAAAATGGCGGAAGTACAGTTCTTGGGGGCCCATGCGCGAATTGCGCATTTTAATATTTTTCTGATTTTCAATTAGTCCTGTCTCTCAGCAGTTCTCTTGTTCTTGCCGAAGGTTTCGCATATTTTTCCTAATCTCGTCGACTCGTTTTTATATGTGCCTCCTTCTTCTTTTTGTTAGAGGGTTAAAATTTACAATATATTTGAAATCTGTCGACCGTGGATATTTACTATAAATAATTATTTACCTGCCTCAATTTGGCTACAATTACCAATAAAAGTAGCCCTAATTAATTTTCTAAGAACTGTATAAGTTAGTTTAAGTTTGGAAGGATTAATGGCATAATTCAGTGGTGTCATTAAATCAACGAATTAATGGCTTTCGATCTTCCCAAAACGGGAACCCCAAAGGGACATGAACATACGAAAACATCCGGTTCAAAATACCTTTTGTTTGAACCCTTCAAGCTTCAACATGTTCCTCACGAGGTCAATATTTGTTTTCAATGTGACTTGAGAAAACTTCATTTCAAGGTAATCAGCTGTTAAATAACAGCGTTAAATCACATTTAAAACCGTTAAACCTAATGCAAGTTGGTCAGCACTGGAGCGTTGAAAGCGCCCTCTAGAAATAAATCAAAGGCTTGGGGGTCGAAACCGTAAAAGAAATGCCCATTTTAATTGTCAGTCGCCGGTGCACTACACTATAAGCTTTAAAATAACACTTCAATCATCAAATTCGGTTAAGTAGGACAGCTGAAAAAGGGATCTAATAGAGAAAACCCTTATTGTATTAAGTACATATAGGATAGTGAAAATGCGGCTTGACACTCATCGTCGGGGTGCTCCTGATCATCAACGACTCTAAGCTAAATCGTCCTCTATTATATTTCGGTTACGGAAATAAAGTAATAGGATGTAGTGTTTTAAATGCTGACTTAAGGATTGTGATGCCCGTATAAATTGTATTAGGCTTACTACTATACTTCGTCGCGCTTCTTTATTCGGAGTTCGCCCGATGGATGTAACGAAATACGGAAGTATCGGGTGCCATGTACAAAATTGGCCCTCTCAACTATGACTTGCAAAAATCAATTATCATGGGAATAATACCTGGTGGACCAAGCCTCGCTCGGTGTTATTTCATGTTTACCAGTTCATCCAGTTTATAAAATATTTCAATGTCATAAAATTGATAAATAGAAAACTGTTTTTCATCATGCACTCTGAATACGAAAATTGCCCGTTACAGCTGAGATCTACGAAAACTCTCGATTTCCTTACGTCAAAACAAAATACGATCAGCTGCTTTTTCGGTACCTAAACATTTCATTCCCATACCCAAACAAAACATTTCCGTACCAAAACAAAATATTGCCGTACCCAAACAAACGAATTCCTTAATCTGACAGTTCAACCAGCTGACTTTATAAACTAAAATAGACAGTTCAGCCGTATTGTGTTTACTTATAGAAAAATGACTAAATTATGAAACGTTGGATCATTTTTTATAACTTTGGTCACTTATTTGCATCGTGATGAAAAGTACTGTTCACAACTCGTCACAAAAGTACCATTTCGGGGCTCGATAGTGTTTTACTTGCGAGGCGTAAGCCGAGCAAGTAAAACACTATCGAGCCCCGAAATGGGCTACTTTCGTGACTAGTAGTGAAATATACTATTATTGCTCCATGAACTCTTCATCCCACTCACTGTATTTTTCCTTGATGGCTGTAGATTGCAAGCAGCAGTTATGATTACTTCATTTGTTTACACTTTCCTTCTTTATTTTCGTTGCTATCATGGCAACACATCATGCCAACGTTAAAATTTTAACATTATTTACTAAACTTTAATTTTATTACGTTATAAGATTTTCTTTGGCCAAGGAATCTGCTTAAAAGACGTTTTGAGTCATAAATAACTTATTTCCAGACTTTGAAGGAAATCATCGTGTAGCCGTTTTTGAGATAATTGTGTAGCCAACCAACCAACCGAGCAAGTACGCAAAATAACATTGCTCATATAAGAGTATAGGGTAAACAGGTTGTCATAAATTACTTACTTTGTTAAATGTTTCAATGTTGCTAGTTAAAAAACCGAGATTTTTAATATCTATGAACTTTTTATGTGAAGTTCAACTCTTTATCCTTAGAAAAAGAGATATTTGTAGATAAACGCTATTAAATTTTGTCATTACATATGACAAATGAGCAGTCCTTCAGAGAACAGTTGAAAAACTAACCCCTCAGCAGTTTAGTTGAAAGTGGGAAAACTAACCCCTCTTGATGCCCAAATATGCAAGGGGACTTTGCAATCTCGTTAGGCAAAAATCCCTTCCGGTAGACACAAAGGGACTAGCGCGCCGCATCACGTGGCCTGAGTGAGTGCACTGAACCCGCGGTCGCCGCCGCCGGTCTCACCCTTCAGAAACAATCTAAGCCATTTTTTCCGATAATGGTTTACTGCATCGTAAATGATTTTTTAATATGTTGTTTTAAAATAAAAATAACTGTCCTAATAACCTATTATTCCAAGATAAAAAATAAAGTCATAAAATAAATATGTCAATGACCAACAAACATAAATATGTTATGGTCTTCTTTTCTATTGTGACTATTCATGACTAGTACTCGGGTTATCCAAATCACCAATCGGTCCTTTATAGTTGAGTATAGTATAATGATAATTGTTCTGATAAACTGGCACCATAATAGCCAAACATAAAATCACAAATATAATTAGCATAAGTATACTGTAATGTGAATTTTTTGCTCTTAGAATGACAAATAATGTTGACTACAGTAGTTAAACTAATAGGTCATTAGCATATTTATTTATTTTGTAGACTGGGGATATTTTCTGAAGTTTAAGTATGATTTCCTATTATTTTGAAACGACTAAACATAGATTTTGCCTGACATAGAAGAATCTTTCAAAAGAAAATTCAGACTTATGAAAAATGAATTAGAACGTAACTGTCAGGTTCTTTAATTACTAGGCTTAGTCAATACGTTGACTGACTTAGCTCACTCCTTCTCTTGTTCAATTTTTTCTGATTATCGTTCAATGCATTTAACTACAGTGCCAACCTTAGTGTTTAAATTCACTCAGATTTACTCTCGAATAATAATGAAAATATATCCTATACCTGAAGATAACAGTGACAGTGGGGTTTGATTTGGGAATAGTGGGATGACCTCAGTTACTATGCATTTGGTGGCCGCCAAGGGTAACAGAAATTCATTATAGAGTTATTGCCACTGTTACCCGTGGTCGGTTAATTCGTGCTACCTATTTCACCAATTTATGTATATTAGCCCTACTGTTGAAATCCCATATTCTAGTTTTACAAATTAAATCATAGGCCCAAAGCCACCAGGGCTCTTGCTTCTTACCTGCTATCGGTAAAACGATTCCGTCTTGACAATTTTCTGAAGGTGTAAAAGTAAATTCTAGTTTTAATTAGGCCCCTATTACGCTAAGGGGCTGGGCCACGTTGCTTATTGCTTCAATGTATTTGGTTTTATAGGGGCAGCTGTTCTCCTGGGTACGCCACTATATAGATCGTAGATAAAATCATATTTTTAGCTGTTTATCAAGATGCTCATAAGCTTATAGGCTTAAACAAACTAAAATTTTTCCTCATCATAAACAATAAAAATATTAATGAATTTATCATAAACAATCCTCCAGTTCTATTACCGAGCAATGTACTTACCTTTAGACCTAAAGCACCAAAATACAAATAACCTGGATTATTCAAAATTTTCTCGTAAGTTGGTTTGTCTATAAGTAAATATATACAGAGTGAGTCAGACTACCAGTCCACCTATTGAACGGGCGAACGATTTAACATAAAAACGCCAAATAAAATTATTCTCCACTAATTTGCATAAATATGAAGAATTCTAAACATATTTTCATGAGGATTTATCTACAGGGGGTGTTAAAAATCAATGTCAAGAATCTGAATATCCGAATTTTTGTGAATTAATAGCAAAAGGTCTTCTTAAAAGGAACATTATGGTGAAAACAGAACTAAATTACCTCATTTCGTTTTAAAATAGCTGCCATTCTTATGAAAAGTTAAGATATTTACGAAAACCCCTGTATTTTCTAAACCATTAAATGTTTTTCAGTTCTGATTCAAAATCCTTAATCCTTGGTAACTCAGCTTAATTACCAACGATATGTCACATGTCAATGTTTTGATAATATCAAATTTTCGGGAATTTTTTTTTGAAAATATTGGTAGGCCAGAAAATAAAAAAATTCAAATAGCAACATACGCCAAACCATTAAATATTTTTCAGTTCTGATTCAAAACCCTTAATCCTTGGTAACTCAGCTTAATTACCAACGATATGTCACATGTCAATGTTTTGATAATATCAAATTTTCGGGAATTTTCTTTGAAAATATTGGTAGCCCAGAAAATAAAAAAAATCAAATAGCAACATACGCCAAAAAGCATACCATTTTGAAGGCCTTCAAAAATCCTACAACTTGGTGAATTGGAAAGAAAATTAGGAGATTCAAACTCATGACCTTCATTTTTGGAACACCCTAAAGATAAATCACCATGAAAATATTTTTAGTGAATTCTCCAAAAGCAAATTAGTTTCTACGTTAAACCGTTCTCCCGTTACAAGAGGTGGATGGGTGGTCTGACTCATCCTGTATATTTTTAATTTTTGTTACAGAATTAAAACTCACTATCCATATAGTAATTAGCCCCTGAACTGTGCGATTAAAAGTAAGAGTAGAATTAAAAGCATCGAGAAAACTTATTTTCAAAGAATCTTAACTCGTCTTTAGGAGGATAGTCGTATTTTACATAGAACATTTGGAATAACACATGTAATCAGACAGCTTAAGCCGCGTTTATACTATACAATTTGTTTTATAAACTTGTGTTGTACAACCAATTATATTAATTGTTTTGAACTTGTTGAAGAAAGCATTGAAAATTATTAAACAACTTAAACAACAAGCGTGTTTTAAAACCGAAGAATCTGTTTCAGAACAGGATGCAGGTTTCCCAAGCCGTGATGGAAAGATCAAAAGAAATTTTTGTTTCATACACTTCTGTTGTACAACATGTTTTAAAACACAAGATCGAGTTTTTAAAACTAAAGTTGTAATAAATATGTTTTGCAAACAAAAGTTTATAAAAAAAGTTTTATAGTGTATGTTGTGAGTAGGAAAAAAAATTGCGAAAATGAATTATTGCAATTGCATAATTGCGAATTATGAAATTGTGTAGGGTGTGAGTGTTCATGAGTCTTTAAGGGTTGGAAGTGCATTAACCCTGTAACACATGATATACATTGATTTGTACTTAGTTTAGAATTAATAAAATGGACTAAATGGTCACTTAAATTGTCTGCGGGCGAGCCAACTTTCCAGTTTACCCGTCAACTCGTTCCTTTATTGTTGGATGCACGGACCATTCCGAGAATCTCGACGGTAGAGGTGGTTTTCCCGTGGTCAACAGCTCCCGCGTGGTACCTTTACAATAAGAACGCCGACGCTACGACAACAAACGGCCTTCTGTGTATTCACGTGCATTACCCCTCTACCAAAGTCACGTGCTCATATGCGACCGGTCAGAAGACAGATATCCCATTTACATACATTAGAAAATATCATACCTATAATTATTTCGATGTCTTCGGAAGAATATTCAAATATGATTCTCAAGACACACAAAGTAAATTTACATAACCTGTTCCAGTTAAAAGGCTGACGATGGACCTAGAACATGGTCCGAAATATACCTTTAAAAAAATATTTAATTTTAATGATGTGTAGCCAATTAAATTTAATAATAGATACCATCATGACAAATACTTACCGAGAAGAATATTTATTTCTTTCAAAAATTATTGCAACTTTGTCATTAATTTGGTATTCAATTTTCTTCAATGTTCCCGTAATGCAATGAAATAAAAACATATGATATAATAGATATATTTCTAATGTACTTTGGAACTTGAACTTGAACGTTTGCATGCAATGATTAAAATACATCATCGATAACAAACAGTGAAGATATTCAAGGCGAATGATACGCACACTAATGCATATTTATAAAGATTTTTTTCTAATGTGACTTGGAATCTTACTTGAATGTTTACATGGAATAATTAAAATACATTATCGAATAACAAACAGTGAAAATATTCAAGCCAAGTGATACGCATACTAATGCATATTTTAAAAGAATTTTTTTGTAATGTGTTTTGGAATCTTACTTTGAATGTTTGCATGGAGTAGTTAAAACATATTATCAAATAACAAACAGTGAAAATATTCAAGCCGAATTATATGCACACTAATACATATTTTGAATGAATTTTTTCTAATGTGTTTTGGAATCTTACTTTGAATGTTTGCATGGAATAGTTAAAACATATTATCAAATAACAAACAGTGAAAATATTCAAGCCGAATTATATGCACACTAATGCATATTTTGAAAGAATTTTTTCTAATACGTTTTGGAATCTTACTTTGAATGTTTGCATGGAATAGTTAAAACATATTATCATATAACAAACAGTGAAAATATTCAAGCCGAATGATATTGAAACTAAGGCATATTTAGAAAGAATTTTTTCTAATGTGTTTTGGAAACTTATTTTGAAGGTTTGCATGGAATAATTCAACCATATTATCGGATAATAAACAATGCACATTTGCATGTGCATGCCAAAAGGAAACCAAAAGCATATTTCCAGAATACTTCCATGCTATCTGGGATACCTGGGCGGCGTGTTGCTCAGCAGGTTGACCAGGTCCTGCATGTAGCGCAGGGCGAAGATGACGACCGGCTCGGTGTAGTTGATCTCCCGCTCGGTGACGATGCTCAGGTACTGCTGCCAGTCGATCTGCGGAATGTACGCCCGCAGCTCGCCCACCGTCATGCGCTGGTACAGCTCGCTCACGTTGCGTCTCTCGTCCGGCGCCGCCGTTATCTGGTCACGAGCTAACAATTAATGTTGAAAATGTACAAGTCTATGCTCGTAGGTTAGTAGTTTTCTATACTCTATTCCACATTTACCTCGCAGACCTTCTAAAGAACGATCATTGCAGATTTCCTAATGGGAGTTTTTGCAGCTTTGCTAGTTATATTTGACATTTTATGTCCTAAATCGTGTGATTACGTCTTTAACTAATTCTATTATACAACAATATGTGAAACTTAAAATGTAATTTCAAATATGGCTTATAGATACCATCCCATACTGTAAGTTTAATATGAGGTCATAAATAACTGAACAAATAATGAGAGAAATAAGTAATCATCTGTTCCTAAAATAAATACAGATAAATTTGGTAACCATATTTCCTAATCTTAAGATATTATTAACACTAGTGGATCCGAGCGCACGGAATCTTGCGCTACTCTAGCAGAGCGATAATTCAAATGGCGACAAATTTAAAACACAATCATGCTAACACGATCCGTCTTGAGGGTTATGTTTACACAAATTAAAAAAATAACAGCAATTAAATTATCCAGCTGATCAAAATGTAAACAATTATGTTCTTCATAAGGATAACATGGGAACTTTAAAAGCCAATGGGGCAGAGCCCAAGGGACTTTTTCAAAAATGTAAGGCCAGTTTGCAAATCTACGCGACACGCTCTTTCCAATGAGCCGTCAATGATCAAAATCGGTTAAGAAATGACGGAGGAGTTCATAAGACAAATTTCGTGTTGGCGTATTAATTATATAGATTGTTGAAGGTTAAGTGTATGGATAAATTTCCTTATTTTTAGGCCACTTTTTAAAGATACCAGTATTTAATATTTAACAATTATTTAAAAGTTTTTTCCTTTTACTTTTTCAAAATGTTTCTAATGCTTACTAATACTTCTTTGTTAATTGTTGTAATCAGCTTAGTTCCAAAAACAACGTTTCTTTTGATTTTGAAAAAAAGTTTTGATTAACTATTAAATGTTCTTGGCCAACTTCTAATTTTTTAACTAAAATGATTACTGTTTACATAAAAAATTCTGCTAACAAAATGTTTATAATCTTTCTGAGCGAACTACAGAGTGTACCGACATGGTTTTTATTTTCCAAACAAACTAAGCTCAGTAATAAAACCAGCATGAGTGCTCATTATGAATCAAATCAAAATCATATTATATTTACAAAACATTAAGATTTGTTGAAAATCACAATCGTGATCACAGTGTAATGTTATTCTATGTCCTCTTACTGAGGTTATCATTGAGGTATTATTGTGCTTATTCTTACCGAGTTATTAAAATCATGTAAAAATACCTTTGCAAGATTGATTTCAAAGTCAATAATCTCATCTGCCTGGCAGTTTGCCTTGTCAGGATCTGCCCCCAATAGGACCGCTATCTTGACCAAGTACTTCCTGTAGGCTTCCAGATACACCAGGTTCACTTTCTGAAGGTAATACTCGCGAGTTGGCAACCCCAGGCTGGTTTGGTCAAACTGTCAACATGAGATTAATATTTGGTGGTTTCATTATTAAAGTCAGTACAATAAAGTTGATGGTGTGTATTTACAATGCAATGACTGAATGAACCAAACATTTAGCCAGCATCTAGGAATAAGTCAGAGTCACACTTGAACAGACAAAGCCACATTACTTTGTTGTCAGTGCTATTGATCACTGGTAAGCTCATTCAACAGTGATAAGCTGTTTTAGATGGCCTCAATTGGAACTCCCAATTAATCCTAGATGACTAGAACCCTAGAGCAGGGAAAAATTTATCGTTCTGGCCTGCACTTATATATATGACAGGGGATGAGGGACCCTTACCTGATGGACTACTAGGGTTTGCTAGTCTGGAGGGCAAACGGTCCTTTGTCAGATTGTCTACTACAGCAGTGGCAGTCCTTGTCTGGAGGACTTGGGACTTCAGCAGGTTAGGGGGTGAGTCATCAATCGAGAAGTTCAGAGGATAGGTTAGGAATGCTTTTCTCTTCCTTAAGTAAATAAGCTGACTGACCACATCATGACCTTTCCCAACCCGGCAGATCCCTTCCATCCGTAAGCTGCACAATATCCCAAAGGAAGACATGCTGGGGCTTCCAATCCTTACACACTTACTATCTAAAAAAAAGTTCATCACACCAGGTAACCATTAAACACAAAAATACAGAAAGAAAAGGGGATCCAGCCCCAGGCAGTGTAAGCCATGCCTCACCTGAATTACATACTCATCACTGTTCTTGATATCAGGCCCGACCCATTCGGAGATGAGTATGTCGTTGTTGTAGAGACGCAGCTTCGCCATCAGTTCAAGCCAGTCAAAGTTTGATTGATTCCAGTCTGGTTTGATCATCGGCCAGCCTCCGAGGGAGTCCAACAGATCCAATAACGGCTTCTCCCGCCTTTGTTCTAGTATTTCTGTAAATCAATTAACAGTAAAATTTACTGAAGCGCTTTAACAAATTATTGAATCCAGAATGTGGGACCGGGTTTTCTATGTATGAATCAAAGGAAGGATATAAGAGAAATATTTTATTTTTGTAGCAGATTAAACTCCTCGGATACTTGGTTTAACTTCAAGAGCTAACTTAAAGTTTTTCTTTCGAATGAACAGAATAAATTAAATTGATGTTTGATGTTGGCAAAACCCCATCTTGTTCCTAGCAAAAATTATTTTCCCCTCAGTAGATTAACTTGTACATCCTCATAAAGCTTTGAAGTTTTAGGTTGAGCTAGTCCTGTCAACTATATTTATTAAATCCATCCCAAAGAATTTCGTGAGGGAAATTATTTTTAGTGCCTATTTTGACCACTTATATTGCACACATATAGGTAGACATAAAGATAAAATATATAATTCAACTTAGAAAAATAATAAAAAATAAATTAGTGGGGTTTGATTTCATCGTATATTTAATTGACACAGCAGCCCCATGGGAAAGTTAGCCACTACATCTGGGACTGTTCAGTAATCCCCAGCATTCATGACCATGCATATGTTCCTTTACTTCTGGGACTGATAATGTGCTTATATACACAACATGAAAAAACCACACATTTCAATTGTAGAGGAGGTGATTTAGCAGACCCTCAGGGGTTTAAATAATGTCAACGCTCTCGTACACCAGAGGGAATTAATTTCAGATCAGCCTGCAAATGTTATTTTTAATAGAAAGACAAATATCAGATTTGGAACTGACGCCCAAAATAAGTGTGACATTTTTCATCTAAATTTTAACTGTCCTGTCATTAAGCCAAAATTTATTTTTATTCTTTGAAGCAAAGATATTATGATATACTTACAAATGGCCCAAGTGTAAAAAGTGTAACAATGTAAAAGTACACATATTTTGTTTAAAGTTATTCTTGGGGAACACAATCAACACAGTTTAAAACCTGACTCATTTATGTTATAAAACTAGTAGGTATACCCGCAGCTTCACCCGCTGAAAAAATGAATTATTTCAACTAACTCATATTATGCCATGTGCAATTTTTAGGAATAGTTATCAAATGGACTGATTTGGGTTGTAGGCCATTGGCGTACAATTACACCCTTAAGGTGTAGGTAGTAATTCCACCCTAGAGTGAAGTGGGAATGTTAACGTTTCCTCTAAAAATTTTCCCTCATGATTAGCAAATGGTATGTCTTAGATTTCTCCCATTTGCCAATACAGAGAATGAGATATAACCCGCGATATACAACCAAAAATGACGCTAAGGGCAGCTTTTCGACTTAACATCAACATGAATTTAGTACGTTTTTGAAAATAGACTGAAAACTGTAAGAAAAAGTAGACGGTAGGCCTAAGTGCCTTGGCCAAAAACATATTTCCCAAACCTTTCTCAATAACATCGAATATCGGGTCTCTAACCTATTGATAATGTAAAATTATTGTTGCAATGGTATTATTGAAATCTTCATCACCTAATTAATTTTAATTTCGAAACTCCTTTTCTAGTGGATATACATGTACCCGAAATGAAATATCCACATTGAGTTTTAAGATTTTAGTTTGAGAAAGGTCTTATTTATTTATTTATTAAATGGATTAACCATTTTAAGAGAATACAATATTGTACTACGAGTGGTTGTACAACGAAAGTAGCTTGAGTGGCATTTGACAAAAATATAGTAGGTGGATGGAATAAAATTGTACATTTTATTATCTTATTAGATTTTATATCGTACCTTTTCTATCCCCTGAAAATACTGTATAGGCCTTCCATCCACAGTTTTAAAAACTGAAATAGCTGCGCCATTTTGAATTTTATAATAAACTCTATTTTAGCCATCTGAGAGAGAATATTTTAAAACCCTTTCTTTATTTGTACCTAGTGCCTTTATAGAACATTTGTGTCAAGTTTCATGGTCCAATGACTTGTAGTTATGAGAAAATAAGCCATGAAAGCTAAAAATGTCAGCCATTTTTAATTTCATAATATACCATATTCAAACCTTTTGAGAGAAAATATTGCAAAATCCTTTCTTAGTACGCATCTAGAGCCTATAAAGAATATTTGTGCCAAGTCTTATCGCTCTAAACCTAATAGTTTTTGAGAAACTGTGATCAGTCAGTCAGTCAATGGGTTTTGGCTTATATATATAGATAAAAAAGCTAGAAACCGGATGTAGCAGTATGTGTAAGAGTCAGGGTGGCAATTTTGAACCATGTGACATAATGCAAGCAAATATTATGTAGCTACTTACAAAAAAGCATAGACATATGCATGGGGTTAGTTTTAAACTTCACTCTCAGTATGCCATAAGGATTGAACAGTATTTTTCTTTGTCAGCTCATCATTATTTTAATTCTTTGGTAACCCCGACCTTAGATCAAATGATCTGTTGATACTCTGTCTTATATCTAAGGAATAAGAAAATTAACCTGCCAAGCATGTCAGTCTAAGTAAGAAGATCAGAGCATCTTCTCACAACGCTAAAATGCAAAGTTTTTAATTCCCTCGCAAAGGCGTGATTTTTCTGTTTACACGCACAATGCCGGGATGATTTTTATGTGATCCAGGATTTCAGAGTCTGTTTGTGTGACAATTTATCCTACAACTTGACCGAGGATCAACATTTAAACTAAAGTGCCTGCTGCCCAAAAATGAAAATACAGTAGAGCGCCGATTATCCGAACCAAATGGGGACAAGGGGTGTTTGGATAACTGAATATTCGGATAATCAAACATGAAAAGACAACATTTTAAAATTCTATATGTAACGTAATTCTTAGTAGTAAAAAGGCTAAAAAATTATCAAACAAAAATTATTCACGTAATTTTATTATGAAATCTATCAGAACACATGGATATCCCGGCGCGACGGGAGTTTCGGTTGGCGCACAAATTAGAATTGCTTGAGAATCTTGTTCAAAATATGAATTATTACGGCATCTGGTTAATCGACGGTTCGGATGACCAACGTTCGGATAATCGGCGCTCTACTGTAATATATTCTCGACCTAACATTGTCATCTCATTTTGATAAGAAATCTAAACCCACCCTCATTCATGCAGCTCCGGAACAAGTTCTTGGTCTTGACGTAGGGCGGGGGGTCATCGGGTGAGGGCTCCTTCTGCAGCAGATCCTTCAGGACCGTGTCCAGAGACTCCCGGAGGACCTCGAAGGTGTCGAAGGCCGCCTTGTCTCGCGGGATGGGGTTGTGGTTGCCCCAGTTTCCGCAGGCGTATTGGTAGAAGTCGACACACGGGTCCACCGAGGTGTCCATGTACAGCTTCATCAACCTGCCTGCCACAGACTTGTCTAAGAGAGTGTTCAAGTACAGTAAAAAGATGGCGAAAAGATGTTTTCACCTTCACTGCAGTAGAATTACACACTGATCTTTATTCCAAAGCATCACGAGTAACGGGTTCTTTGTGGCAAAGTCAATATTTCTCATGCGATATCTCAGCTGAGGATGAAGCTAGAGCACTCTAATTGCCATCACAGAAACTTAGATGACCTTATATTTATCAAGTGCAACTCAGGATTTGTTTCTGTCATCGTCCCTAAACAACATATGAGTAAACAAACAACTGTATCTACTTGGAGAAGATAAAAATTGACAAATTCAAAGACAAGTGATTGAAGAAATGCAATAAAATATTTTTATGATCAACATAAGCTAATAATAAAAAATATGTATACTCTTATATTTTGTTTATTGAAGTATAAAAACCAAAAGGACTAAATTTAAAATTGCATAAATAACCACAGTGCAGCACGAGTAACCTGTTATTTGAGCAGAGTTATGTACTCTCTAAAAATTTCGATTTGAGGGGTGTAGCAAATTACAAATAACTGAGATATGCAAAACACACTCAGGGAATGACTGATGATTTCAGCCACCCACTCCAAGCAATGAGCGGCACAAGTAACCCGTTACTCGCGACGCAGTGATAGTGTTAAAGTCATGTTGAACATTCAAACATTTTCACTTGTTTCTTGAGGACATGAAAATGTAAGAAGATAACACCCAACCAGATTCATTATTCCAAGACTTCCACCTGCAACGTCATCACTCATCAATGTTTGAAGAAAAGCCCTCATATATCGAGGGGCTGAATTTTTCAGTGTCCTGCCTGACATAATAAAAACTTAGAACCTTAAGAAACCAAAGATCAACTTGAAAACTCGATTAGGTGAAAGACTGTCTTACTGCGTAAAATAATTTTTAGAGTGGAAGTCACTAAAGCAGTAGTATGGACCATACCGATAAGTTTAAACTATATTTTTCATACATTTTATAAATTGTATAATCTTGGTAATTTTGACAACAAAAATTCAACATTCCTATAAAATTTGACTCTAGGGCTTTCCATTGTTTTGTTGTCAGTTGTCCGCTTTAATCTCACCCAGGCAATCAGCATCTTCATATTTTGCATAGAAATCCAATTACTTGATGTTAGGTTAAAGTCTTTAGTCCTTATTTTTCTACCCTGAAGGAGACCCCCTTAGATCCCCCCCCCCTTTAGATCCTTGAACAAACCAGAAAGTGTAATCAGTGATGTTAGCATATTGAGCACAGAGTGAACAATTTTATTACAAGTTACATGTATGTCCTCAAAATCGTCTACTTTGTAACACCTCATATTATATACTATCCTAAATGCTGGAGCTTGAGCTATACTTTCTACCCTCACTAGTTAGCTTTCTGGACCACTTTACATTCTAATTTCTGATCTCTGACACACAACAATAATTGCACTTTGAAAGTACAGAAGCACTTTTTCAAACTTAAAAATCGAAAGTAAAACAAACTAAATGGGAAGTGCACTTATTCTTTATTGTGTTTTTTTTATGTACATATGTTTTGTTTTATTTGTAAAGGTAAATAAACTGGTAAAACTAAAGTGTAGCCTCTATATGAGTTTTAGTTTGAATAAATCACTGGTCAATTTCAGGTCCCTCAATAGTGAATAGTGCAGCAGTAATGATAATGAATATATTACAGTAATATAATCCCATGAGTGAACTTCTAGTTCAATATGCAGTACCTACAGTACCTTTGGGAGACCCAGTTACAATTGACTTACAATTGTTTGGTTATCTAGTTGGATTCACACAATGTCATGTGTCAAAACATAAGTATCTCCATTAATTAATAAATAATTAATAACATTTCTGTTTTAGAGAATCATGAAAAAAATCACAAATCTATCTATATATATTAATACGCAAGCGGTTTTCTTTTCACAGTCCAACCGCAGTAACGGCTGGGCGGATTTTAACGTTTGAGGTGTCAAATAAAAGGGAATTTTATGTAGATTTGTCAACAAGTCTCAGAATTTTAAAAAAGGGCGTCACTAAAGTACAGTTAAGGGCTGAAGTTTCGGAACAGTGGCGCTTTTCAACGACATTTGAGCAAGCTCAGTCTTGTTTACAAACTGAACATATGGCCAAGCTCTGAAATAGTTCTTCAGGTAAATTTATTTTTACAGCTGGTTTGGCTTTGTTTTCAACATTTTTCTTTTTTTTTAATTTATTATTATGTAATTTAGGTTATGTTATGAAGTTTTTAAAGCTCTTAAACATTGCAGTTATCGGTTTTACAATGTAGTTTACGATATCTCATAGTGTTTTTTGAAGTTACATTAATCTGAGCAAATCTATTTTTGGATTTGTTGCATTTATAATGCCACCGATAAGAAGAAGACGAACATTGACCAGTCGGAGGAGTCGGAACGAACACGATCGCAACCGTTGGCATCACCCTCCCGATGTACCATTTGATGCTCCTTCCAACCTCAGACCAATGAACTAAAAATGTTTTAATTGCGGTGGGTTGCATTTGAAGAATGAAGAGACCGCTAGAGATAGTGCGTCATTTACATGGTTATGCATATAAAGACAGCCGTTCCCTGCAATCTCTGTTTTGGCGATAATTATCAATAATGTGCAGCGGCAATCACTTAACAAAGGAAGTCATTATGTGCCAGTGTTTGCTCTCGGTCAGCTACATGTTGCTGTAAGCAGAGTTCAATCTTTTGCCGGTGTTGAAATATATAACTTTCAGGACAAAGAGAACATGGGGGAATGAGCAATCGTTAACGTTTATACCGGAAACTCCTGCGGTAGATAAAATTAACTTTGAAAGTTTCAGTAGCTAAGCTATAATTTTGTTAATGAAAACTTTAAAAGTATATAAGTAGGCTGATTATTCTTCATTCTTTTGCTATATGATTTTTGCTCGATTTCGAGCTACATGTTATCTAGTAGATTTAATTTCGTTACAATCTTTTTTGGGAGTCTTAAATATTGTTACACAATAATAGTATTGTTTCTATTCAAAAGCAGATTTAACTTTTTCAAAATAGGTATATTTTTTATGAGAATGTAACAAGTAAAGTTGGATATTTATTAAACCGCTACTTTTTGAACAATGATTTAATGATAGTTTTTTTCAAAAATGGGTTAATTCTCATTTTTGATGATTAGCCTTTGATCTCAGCATTATCGAAGAAATTCTTCTCTTTTTACAGAAGAATAAGCACTTAATATTGGGTTGTCTGTAATTTAAAGTATAATAATAACTCGTCGGTGAAGAAACAATACAGCCTATCTGACAAAACCCAAACTTTTCAGGAGAGAAGAAAAACCGTTTTGGCAATACAGCCTATCTACCGCCTATCTGGTAGATGGGCGGTATTGTCACAAATAAAGTCAAATATAGTCAAATTAAAACATTGCGTCTACAAACGCTATCCCTAGGGATCTCGGTGAACTACAGCCGTCATTACGTGTACAATAACACTGAGGTTGCTATCATACCATAAACCCAACGCTGATTAATAAATACTTTACAGGAGAGAAGAAAAACTGTTTTGGCAATACCGCCTATCTGGTAGATGGGCGGTATTGTCACAAATAAAGTCAAATATTGTCAAATTAGAACATTGCCTATACCAACGCTATCCCTCGGATTTTCAGTGAACTACGTCCACCATTACGTGCAGAATAACACTGCGGTTGCTAGGATAGCAAAAACTCAATTTCCCAAAATTTGTCAGATAGGCGGTATTGTTTCTTCACCGACTAACTGCAAGTGTTGCCTAAATCAAGTAGGAACTAGGTTAAACTTAATAACAGTTTCATAACTATGACTTGAGTCCATTTAAAACAAACATGTGGCGAAGGCATGAAAGGTAACTAAGAGATTGCAATACTAACATGTTCTATGGCTGCTGGGAGGTATCAACTTCAGAGGTCTATGATGTGAAGTTATGAATGAACATAAATTATTATGATACGTCATTATACATGTTCATGTATCATTATGATATATGATATAGTTATGTTTCTCTGGCTTATTATACAGTTATTATGATACATAAATAAGGTCTCTCTTTTTATATAATAAGTTGACATCAGTAATTTTTCCTCCTATCTAAGATATATATTTTCATCCGAACATAAATTACAGATTTCTTGGCTAGTTACAGATAATACCTTTCAAAATTAAAACTGAAAAAATTGCACAGAGTAAATATCCATAGTGGCCCATCTAACTTCAAAAAACAAACTTCCACAGCCCCCCAGCTCTTAAACAAATCAAACCTATAGAGTCTGCATCTCTTTTGCCTAAAGCAACAGTTGAGTCAGAGCAAATGAACGATGCTAATTCATCATTCATAAATTCAGAACTGCTTCAGGGCTGATAGGGTATAAGAATATGCTAATATAATATTCTCATTATTTACTGATGTGCTGCAATAATATTTAAAAATCCAAATTTCAAGGCCCTGAGCTGCTCTATGACTAAAATACCAATAATTTAGCTTCTTCAAATGATCAAATTTTTTGTTTAGTATTTAGGGCTGCTTCAGCATCATAGTGCCATCTTAGACAAATACCTTTCTGATTATTACAAAACCGCCAAAACAATTGCAGAAAAAAATTTGAGCTGTTGATGAATGTCAATTATTAATAGTTTAGCAGTCTTGTTTATCATCCCTCCAAAATAAATATTCATATAGTATTATTATTTACCACAATGGTATCAATTGTACATCATTAGAGCTATTTAGTGAACAAAATGTAGAGCTTAGTAAAATTTCAATAAATAATTTAGGAGACAAAAGAAAGGAAGAAAATGTTTTAATCACATGCTATTTTGTCCGTAAAAAGAAAAACGACAAGTTATTAAATCTAAGAACATTTTTATACAGTAGAGTCCCACAAACCCGGACTAATGTGGACCGAATGGTGTCCGGGTTTATGAAATTTCCGAGTTATCGGGATATGAGTAAATATAAGAAAAAATAAGAATAGTTTCTGTTATTTCTATAAGAAATCATTTATTTATTGCATAGTAAAAAATACAAAAACTACATTATCAGTTACAAAAAACTGAAAGAAAAACCAAAACCGTTTTATATGTGTCACACCATGCTCTGGCCTTGAATCTCAGTGCACTTTATAGCTCTGGCAGGCTTCTGGCGGGACTCTACTGTATAAAGTTCTTTATTTTCTTCCTGATAATTTTTTTCTGGTAGCAAATAGTATTTTTTACAAATTTGATTTTCAGGAAATATATCAGTTATGATTCACATATTACAAACAACAATACTTAAATATAATATCTATAATAAAGTACTGATTCAATATACAAAGTTTCAATGGTTAGAATACAATGACAATGTTATTGTAGTACCGAGAGGCTCAAATTAAAATTTACCTGATTGATTTCTTTGTGTAACATATCGAACTTTATAGAAGTATTGGAATATTTTGAACACATTATTTTTCTTTTTTTGGATATAGATTCAGCTATTTCTGTCTGATTCTTTATGCTTTTTGCTTTACTATATTTTTATTCAATCATCTCTCATTCACGAAAAATCTTCAACTCAAATCTTAAAAATCTTGACTTTTTTTATAGATTATACTTAAATAAAATCGATATTATCATCTCCTTTAAAGATTTGCATTCTTTAATATTGCGGTGAATAATTTTTATTTTTATTTTTATTATTAAGAATGTTGTTTGTAATTTGGGTATGAGGTTAAGTGGCTGAGAGGACTTTGAAGTCCTAACTTTGCCTCTTTAATAAATACATTTTTCATTTCATTCACATCCAGGCGTTTCAATACTGCTTGCCGACACCTCTATCAGCCCTCCTTTGCACCTTTGGTCACAGGAATCACCATTCAGCTTTACATCCGGTAAGTGGATAATATTTTTATTTGGATTTTTACGGACATTTCTCATCACTGATTAGTAAAAAACAAGTTTCATAACGTTTTGGGATCTGCAATTTGATCCCGTGTTCAGGTGGAAAAACCTAGAACATAACAAGATTAGTAACTCATAGCCAGGATAATCTGGACATAAAACTTTCGTTGTTATTTTGTGTTCTTTTTTTCTTTTCAACATAGTGTTTTTGTGACTGCTTTTACAGTTCTCTGTTTTAGCTATGTTTTTTGTCCAGGTTATCCTCGCTATGTGTTACTAATCATGTTGTGTTCTAGGTTTTTTCTACCCGAAGATGGGATCAGATTCCAGATCCCGAAACGTCGTGAAACTTGTTTTTTACTAATCAGTGATGGCAAATGTCCTCAAAAATTCAAATCAAAATATAAAATCACCATCATCAACAATGAATTTCAAACAAAGGAAAGTGGATAATGATTGTCACAATGGACCTGAAGCCAGTGTGAAGTAGCATGGAGTGTGGAACACTTACTTTGCTCCTCCCGGATGGTCTTGGCGTCGCCTTCACCTTTCCAGTAGGCGTGTTGCTGCGAGTTGGAGGTCATGCAATCGGAGCTCAGCTGGTCCCTGATTGGTCCCTTCTCGAACTTGTCCTCCTCCTGGTGCTCGCTCTGATCCAGGTCCTGCGAGCCTCCCTCCCCGCCCGCGTCGTCGTAGATTATACTGAAAATGGAAGACGAAAATCAAGAGGTCAGATTTTAAGCTTGATAACAGTTCATTATTGCTAATATTTGTTACGTATGATTTTTCCCTGTAGAGTAAAAAAGACTCCCATTACAGTAGACGTGCATCATCAGTGAATTCTAAATGTTTATAACCGCATTTCAACCTAGATACATGATACATGTAAATGATACATATTTCTGTTTTATATTCCTTTAAAGAAAAACATCTGGAATGTAAATACAGGTTTTATGCCACAGTGATGTAAAAATTGGAGATTTTAGACTGATATACAATAATAGATCTCACCTAAAAAGAGCCACATTAAAATACTATACCCTAATGTGAACAATGTTTGTGACGTTGTTTGCTTATATACTTGTCAAATTATCTTAAGAATAGCTCCAAGAATTGCCTTAAAATGCTAGAAATAACTTATTTTTGGCTCAAAAATTACTTCTTCGCAGGTTACTCGGCCAGACAAAATCTAAAAACATACGTATTGGATTACCATGCATCCTCATTTCCCTGAACATGTACCCTTTTTAAGCATCATAAAAAAGTCTGCGCATATTTTTGGTAACTCTGCTAAATTTCTATATTTTAAGGCATATTTGTCATTAATTTGCCTTGGCTAAAGGGGAGGTTGGCTAAGGGGGGTTTACAGTTTCATTTTGAATAAAAAAACATAATACCCCCCTTGCAGCAGACCTGCATACTCAGTGAATTTCAAGTGCAAAACAACATATTTCAATCTAACATAGCGAGATTTGATATGTTTTTGTAAGCTCCATAAGAATAACATGGGGAACGAGTATGCAGGTTTGCTGCTACAGGTATATTTAAACTGGTTGGTTTTAATTCAATATTTAGTAGATCTGAACTAGAAGAAGCCATTTACCAAGTTTTATCAAGATATGTTGAGAAATAAGCGAAATATAGAATTTTACTTATTTCCCATAAGGTTAACATTGAGACAACGTACTGTGTTTACCACTTTCAATATCTCGGTAACCAATAGACATAGAGCAGTAATTCAAAATACTAAATTGTTTGTTTTTTTGAGCTGAATTCAATGGTGTGAACAAAATTTTGATAAATTTTATTTTTCTATGTGAAAAACTCAAAAAACCCATTTTTGGGGGGTTTATCCCCCTTTACTCCCCCTTCCCGTGGTCCGATTGGGCTGGTTCACAAACTCGTCCGAGTGAATGCCACTTTACACATCTGTACCAAATTTCATTAAGATCGGACCATATTTACGGCCGCTATCGTGTTAACAAACATATATATAGATATATAGATACAGTGCTTGATTTGCGGCGGAACGGCGTTCCGGGACCTCTTTCTGCTGCAAGAGTCGGTGTGTGTAATCGGCCGGAGTATTTTTTGCAAGAGACGATCGCGTGTAATCGGCCGGAGAGTTTGCCGCAAAAGACGATCGCGTATGATCGGCCGGAGAATTTGCCGCACAAGACGATCGCATGTAATCGGCCGGAGAATTTGCCACAAAAGACGATTGCGTATGATCGGCCGGAGAATTTGCCATAAGAGAGGATCATGTGCAACTGGCCGGAGTATTTTCACGGAAGAGACAATCGCGTGTACTTAACCAGATAAATCTTACCAAATATAACGGTTGCTTAAAATTAACAGAAATTACGCGCGGAGTCTCGGCCTGGGTTTAGTGCTCTCTTGTCTAGTCTTGAGCTAAGCAGAATGTTGAAAACGCTAAAAAGACCTGAATATTCACACAATGCGTCATAAAAAATCTAGAATTTCTTTAGAAAATTTTTTTAGTAAAATAACGCTTTGTTATTTTTTGATTTACTTATTAAAAGATTCGAGTTAAATAAAATGTGATTTTTCAAATCGACTTAATTATTCACATAGACAAAATAATACTTTGTTGAGGGGAAGAATTATGGGGGGGGGGTTATGTACAAACTGGTAAATTACAGTTCCGGTATCTAAATTTGTACAAATCAAGCACTGTATAGATATATAGATATATATATATATATATATATATATATATATATATATAAATTCGAACGAATGGTGTTTTTTTGCTACTGGGGACCCCAAAATGAAAAGTTAACATTGTCTCGGACTTAGGCCTTACTATGAGTACTACCGTAATAGCTTATTCCTTTAAGGAAATTCGCTAAAATCATATTTAAATCCTTCGTATTCCTAAACCTAATTAAGCCTTCAAAGATATCTTCAACTAAGTAAACAGAGTTATAGAGCAGACCCGTTAGTTGATTAGCTTTGTAGAAATAGGCTACTTAAGCTTTTTACAAAGTCAACCCACAACTTGATTTGATTTTCACAACTCCATGGCAAAGTATTATTTAAATTATAGGAATTTGTCATGCTGATTGATGAGTGATGATTTTCAGGGATTGTTTGGTCAATATATTTGTACATCTTATGCCTTAAACCAAACAATAGCCTACCTCTTTGTCCAAATTAATTTTTGAAACAGCAGACTTACTGTGGTTTAATCTTGTTCTTGTTGTCGATGTCTGTGTACTCCAGGATGTCAAGGCTCTCGGACTCCCTTGTGCTGTCAATTCCCTAAACACACTTCTGGGCATTAAATTTACAGTAATATATTTTGCTATGGAAAATATGCAATGAATAAAAATCAATATTAAAAATATTTCAAAAATGTGTGGCCATTTACATTTCTCATTACATTAAAATTTATCGAATGTTAGTGCGCTGCATAAAATAATCTATTGGCTGTGTAGTTAGCCAAGTAGCTATCTAGGATTCTACAGTTAGAATTTTTTTACAGTGGTTATTTGTAACCAACATCTAGTAAGGTAATATAAACATGTTTTACAATTTTTTATTCAGAGGAAAGATTATTATGAATTAAATAAATCTAATAAATGTTTAATATGTTTGTTTGCAGATATTTTCTTAGTAAATGGGCATTCTTACAATTAGTCTTAGTTTTATTAGATGAGTGTACATAGTATGGTGTCAAATTTTAAAATCCTTCCATCTACTGTATTATTGAGTGAACATCTAATGTCTAGTGTTGGTGACAAGGTAAGACTGAACAGACCTGACAACCTTTGTACATTTCTGTTACAAACAGTACCTATTAAAAAATTTAATTCATTAAATTACATTCCTGAAGTTTTTTAATGATATTTACTTTGATTTGTTATTTTAGAAGGTGGCCAGTGAGCAAACCAGTATGCATTTTGTATAACATTTTCATAAAAGATCTCAAAATATTTTCTATAGCACAATATATTCATTCTGATGACTTACTTTTGTTTTATGCTCAGTACCAGTATCTTCGTTTTCTGTGTCTGGGTCTTTAGTAATTGTAGCTGTAAGATTTTGCTTCATTTTTGCTTTTATGTGATTTCCAGGTGTACGAACTGGTAAAAACTGTACTTCTTCCTGCTTGCCAGCTGGTACTTCCCATACTATGAAGTCGCTAATATTTCCCTGTAACCAATATAAAATATAAGGAAAGTGTTCTAAAAATAAAATCATTGGAACATAAATGTGTTTAATAAATGTATGTCGTTTGAAGTCCACATACATTGATCTCTTTGAAAAGATGGTCTGAGACCGAAATAGAATAGATGTGCTGCACTAAGTTCTTAGGTATCTACATCAACAGAAATATTACCTAGGAAGATCACATATAGACAACGTTTGCAAGCGTCTGCCCAGTGTGTCCTCTGCGATCTATGTTCTAAGACATCTCTGACGGTAATGTCCGATCCAGGTGCTTCTAGCCGCATACTATGGTCTTGTCTTCCCCCACCTTGCTTACGGGGTAGTGGTGTTGGCTGTGCCAAAAGTAATTTTATCAGACTGTTCAGACTCCAAAAAAAAGCAGAGCGGATTTTGGCAAACATACCAAACAGAGTCATGGACCAGTTTTTAAGCAGTTCGGACTGCTCACCCTACCTTGCCTCTATGTTCTCGAAATTACAATGGTCTGTTTAACAAAACGCAATTGACTCAGGACCAAGATATTCATAATTATCAAAAAGAGGCAGGGTCAACTACCGAATGGGGATACACTGAACGGTAGTTTTTGAGCAATTGCCTTCTCAGGCAAGGCTCAGTTTCTAAACAAACTCCTTCAAAATTTTGACAAGGAAGCCAGACCATCTCTTTTCAAAAACGTCTTAAAGAATTGCTCAACTCGTCAACTCCAATTAAAGCCTTCTACTCGGTGGGCAAGTTCTTATGCCATGACTGGAGTGGAAATTAAAAACCGGCCCAATCTTCTTTTTGCAAAATGGAACAGTCTTTTTTTGTTTTGCTGTTTTTATTTTAAAGAGAGATTGTATACTTTATGTTGTTTAGTATAAAAATATTTCATTGGCACATTTCATACTATGTTTACATATTGTCTGATGACATAAAGAGTTATTATTCTTATTCTATTATATTCTTTATATTATACTCAGTGTATTATTGTTGCAAGCTCAAGGGTATGGAATTAAAAATAAGATATAAAGTGCTTTGTTGTTATTTTTCACAGGAGATTTTTCTTCAAGATAGTAAAACCATAGTTGTCTTGGTGTCAAATCTCGATAGCATCAATTGTTTTTAGCATGATTTTCTGATATACGTAACATATTAGTCTCTTAGACTTTAAAAGATTAAAAGCCCCAACATTGCCAGCTCCGTCCTCCAACCTCGGAGGGCTAGCTCGTCCCTAAGTATATTGTGAAGTTTACGGACAGAAGGGGTTTGGAAGATGGGAAAGGTATGACATGGTCAGTCATCCTTGGCCCTGAAGGAAGAAAGAAACACTTCCATCCCATCCTCCAAGTTATTTCAGGGATGACTCACTCTCTAGCCCTGCAGAGACCAGGCACTCCCGGACAAGAACCACCACCCAAGAGTCTCACCCAGGTCGATTCGTCCTCCTAACTTACAGCCCTGCCCCAAGTAGAGTTTGTCTGGTAAGGGTCCTTCATCCCCTCCAAAATGGTCCAGCCAGGACGAGGACCTATAGTTCTGGATAGCCTTACTGGCGGGTTGCAAAAAGTGGAAACTCTACAAATCATCTACTAAAACTCATTATGTCGATCTGTCAAAACACTGTTTATGTTTTAAGGCACATGAACACTACGAAATTTGTCTTGCAATACTTTACCGAAAGTTGCCTTGCGCAATACGAAACATAATATTAAGTATTGCCACTACTAATGAGGATAAAACATCTTAGGTATTAGATTTGCAGCAAGTCCTGCAGAATTTTTACATGTGATCACATGATTGATTGCCAACACTACACAGATGTTTCAAGCTAATTCCGAATACAGCGCACTCACTCACCCACCAGTAAGGCTGTCCAGAACTATAGATATCCAACACTGATCTTTCACTCATACCCACCTTAAAAAACTCCTTACTGCTGATCAGCATCTTACAAGATAATGTAATGTAATGTAAAGCTCAGCCGGGTATCAAAGTTTCCAGAGACACATGGAGGAACCAAGTTGAACAGGAAGCTGGTTATTCTGGGTGGTAAATAGAATTACCGAAAGAATGTCAGCTTCCGATTACTGTACCTGTTGCCCAATTCAGTTTTATCACTGAGTACACAAAATAGGACAGGCGGAAAAACTGTGAACTCATAAAATTGTCTGGTAAACCTCAGCTGGAATTACTGAATGAAATAGTTTTTATTGAACTATCAAATTTTTTCTGTGTTTTTTTCAGGGCCTTTATTTACATGCAAATTTGTGTTTACTTTAACATATGATTATATGGTTGATTAACTACCCAAACAAATAATAAGCAATAATTTCGTCAGCAGCATACTCACTCACCCGTCTTATTTGGTTCTTGCGATTATAGTATATTTTTTGTGTTACCTTACACTTACTTTGTAGGTTTCAAAATCCGGCAAAGAGTCAGATAATGCTCTTCTAGCTCTTTGTAAACTCATGTAAGATGCTTGAGTTGGGAAACAACTTGTTTTGTAGTCCTGGAGCAGATCATGGTCAGCATGCTCCCGATTGTCATCAAAAATTAATTGCTCTGAATCAGAAAAATAAATTATTGTTAGACCTGTTTCACATTATACAATTTTTGTTGTTCTGGCGAAAATTCGGATGTCAGAGAAGTTTTGGTGAAGCAAAGAAATGTAGGTATTGAATTTCTTAGGTCCGATGTCAGATTGCATACTTCCGACACATTTGGCAGCAGTGGAACATACAATCAAATGGGTGCTTTCGCACTGTCCGACTTTATGTCGAATAGTTATTCCAGCATCCGACATTTTCTTAGATTGGCAAAAATCAAATAATGTGAAACGGGCCTTATATGTGAACTTTCACTTATTTCATAGCTGAACAATGTTGTATATAACTAGTTATTTAAGAATTTAGGTGGTAACATTCAAGATTGTCTCCCAAGAGCAGAGCTTTCGGGTGACAGCTTTCCTAGGGAGACAATTTACTTAACCTCCTTATACCTATACAAAATTTGGTTACCTATACCTAATTTTACAAATAAATAGTATACAATACAGAAATAGTTAGTATATTGACACAAAAACACTATTGTAACAAACAAAAATTGATTTTATTGAATTTATTGACATAACCCAAAATCTTATTGTCGCAAAGCATCAGCTGTTTTGGTTTCCTGCATGCCACTAATCATCAACTGATGGTGCATTGCCATTTTGGTGCATTTTTTGCCATTGAGCAGCAAACTAGTTGAATGTCAACAGGGATATTTGAATTTTCAACTATTGATTAGTTTTTATGATTATTGATTTTAATGCTATTCTTAAGGGTCAATTTAATCCCGGCAGAAGTAAAAACATTTCACTCACTCATTCCAAGGGGTACAATATGACTAACATAGTACGGTAGGTGATGGAATGGGAATAGACATTTCTAATAAAGCAGATGAATTGAGTAAAGATAGTTTTTCAGCAAAAGGTTTTTACCTCGATGCTCTTTGCAACAAAATAAATAAAATTTACACTTTTGGAAACAGCTTTTATTATAAAACTTGAAAATAATAAGGTTTTTACCTTGACACTCTTTGCAACAAAATAAATAAAATTTACGCTTTTGGAGACAGCTTTTATTATAAAACTTGAAAATACAAATGCACCAAGAAACATTAATAATTTAAGGAAGTAACTTTAATGAAGTTAGAGAAAGGGTTTGTTTAAGAATAAATCATAATATTTTAATCAGACATTATTACAGTTAAGACTGAGATTTTAATTTAGGCAGAGAGGGTCACCTGCTCGCTACATTAAAAATCTCAGTATCTTAGAGGTAGGTGATGATTTACAATCTAACAGTCCTCACTTATTACTTGCAATAACCAGGGAAAATCACCTTTGGTCAAATGGTAATTTGTCAACGTGAACATTCTACCAGGAACTATGTTAATTGGCTTGAATAATACAGTGGCTCCACGCAGCAATGGAAGTTATTATAATGTAAGTCCTGTCATTGTCAAGAGGTTTCTTAAGAGGTGAATAATTCTGTAATAACATTACAGTAACCTTGAGCATCCTTGAAGTCCATACTTGTGTTGTGTATCAGTCTTGCTTCTTTTTCATATCTTTTATGTTCCATCATCTATAGATTGATAGTTAGTGTTTGGTTTGTGAGCACTCATTATTTTTAGTAATAGTTGAGCGAGAATATATCTAAAGGTACTTTTTTCAGTGTATAGAGAAAGGATTTTAAAACTTCCTTTCCTCATTTTTTAAAGGATCATTAAAAAATATAGAAGCAAAACTCTAATTAAATTGCTGGAAATATTTTTAATTAAAAATTACTCTTACTATCTAAAGCTTGCTTTTCAGAAATGCTGAAAAATCTGATTCATTTGAAGTCGGTCACAGGGGAGCTACTCCTTATATAGAGATCTGGACTGTACACCCATTTGAGTTTAATTAAGTTTTAAACTTTCAAAATTTCTGGGATTGCATTTTTCAGTGTGTGTTACATAAGAAAGTTGAAAACCCCAAATGTAAGTGAAAAATATTTTATGAAATATCTGCTGATTTCTGTCCACTTACTGGGAAGACCCATAAGGGTCATTCATGAATCACGTAAGCATGAGGTAGTATGAACATTTTTAAATATCTCGATCACATTCACACCCCAATACAAGATGATTACGCATTTAATAAAATGATTCCTTGAAAAAACTAAACAGTTCCTTTTAAACATACATAGATTCTAAAATGTTTGGTTTTCTGCTTCTTGGTCTGTAGGATGCCACTTCATTTACTTAAAACTCCATTTAACATTTAAATAAATACTTATAGGATATATATTTCAATAAAGAATAACAAGAGAAGAGATTTCAGTGCACTTATAGGACCTAATTCAGTAAAGAATAACAAGAGAAGAGATTTCAGTGCAACTATGAAAAGAATTTTAGATGTTCTAGATACTATATGGACAAATGCTAAAAAATCCCCCAAAATTACAGTAGTGAAAAAATTAGATTCTTCAGCTATTGATATGTTGTAATCCTAATAAGACTAAACTTTACCAAAAAGTGAATTACATTTTGCACCTTTTCTCTCACTTTACAATTATTATTTAAGTTAAAAGCTTTTGAGACATTAAGCTTTGAAAACAAAAATAATGGCCGCCATTTTGGATTGTACACATCAGGATGGTTAAAACGCATCGAAATAAAAGTTTGCCTTCAATCTACGATACTTCAATGGGTTTATTCAAGAGAAATTCTCCTTTCTCTTCAGATTAATGATTACAGTAGTTTTAAAACAAGTGGTTTACCAATCTTACCTGCGCGGGGGATGTGGGGAAGGTTTTTCTGCTGAGAGTTCCATCTCGACTCCACCACCTTCATGACTCCGATCGAGAACACAGCGACTGGTAGCAGAACGAGGGTGGCTGCGAGCATTATCCTCAACACTCGGTGGCGACCCTTCTCCTCAAAGTCCGCACACCATCTGCAGAAATGCCCGGGATAAGTGGGCATTGTCGGCCGGTGGATACGGAAAACATGATAATTTGCTGCAGCGAGGCGTGAGTCCAGCACCAAGGTCACGTGCATCCTTGTGTCTCGATCAAGGTCAAACAGGATTGTCCAAACAATGAATAAACATCCAGTACTGCACCGGTGGAGTGGTTTGATGGTATCAATGGTGATTTTTTCAGATTTAACAATGCTGTGACTCGCTAGTTGATCATGGTGGTTGAATGTGGTAAAATGTTACTCTCAATCTGGTTTGGTAAGGGGAGTGTGCCAGTTATTAGAATTGAAACTGAGATGCATCTTTTAATTATGTGCTACATTTGTTTTACACTTCTCAATAAGAGAAGATAAATACTGGATGTAAAGACTTAAAAATTAAGTAGTAAAGCCTGCTTTGTATTAAGATCACAAAGCCAATAATTGCAAAACGAAAATAGTGTTTTAAATATTAGGCATGAAGGTTTTATGTTGCAGCAAAATAAAAAGAGAGTAGCTAAAATAACAAAATATTTATTATTAGATTTTTTGTTAAAAATACTATATAAACTATTACTATGGATTCAGCACAGATTTAAAATTGAGCTGACTTTAAGATATTAATGACCAAGAATTGTTTACTATTATGTATTGCTTATTAAGATTGGTAAAAATGACATTGATAGAACAGCACATTAAAGCACACCTTGTAATTCCAACCAGTGCTTTAAACAAAATCTATTTTTATTTGTAAACCATAAATATATAATGATTTCAAGCCCTGTTCTAACCAATTCAACCTTATACAACCAATACCACTCACCTTTGGTTTTTGATCATGTTAAATAATGAGTGAAACAGTAAGTAAATAATATAATTAAATCAAAACTTTAATTTTACATTTTTCAACTCACAAAAGAAAAAGTTTATAATTATTGACAGACAAACACAATAAAAGTTCTTATTCTTAAAATGAGATTGCATTCTAAACTGAAAACCCTTAAGTAAAAAGCTGGCCCTGGTTAAGTTTACTTCATCAAACAAAAAACCAAATTATCTCTAAGTTCATGACACACATAAACCAAACTGATTTATTTGACGCGCAACTAGAAAGAGGTTTCAAACTTGACAATTGGTTATGAGCAAAATTATGTAAGAAAATATTCAATAAAATTAATATATATTGTGGTTAGGATGTCATTCAAATAATTAAATTAACTTTGTGTGAATCTTTATTTTCAACTGGTAAATTCAGTTGTCGTTGTGATTTTTACAAAATCAAAAAGAATTTGTTATAATCAATTTAACTAAGGGAGATTATTTATTTGTTTATATTGAAAATACTCATATAGTTTCTACAATCCACATAATTTTTCTTTGAGCTTAAGTCATAAACCAAAGAGTATATACTTACTTGACTCGGCCAGTTTGTTTTGAAGCAGTGAGTCGACAGCACTTACAGCAGCATACTAGTTTAGTCTGTAATTCACAATGTCAATTTTTATTTAGGCAGTTTGTAGACTTGATTTCAATTGGGTTCTATGATTGTGTGATTTCAAATAGACTCTCGGTACGATTAGTCTCTGACTGAGGGAACTTGGAAGAACACTCGGACGCTACTCAGACCTAACAATGCGGCTCGAGTTAGTTGGATGGAGAAATTCTCTTGGATACAAATTTTGATTTGAAATGGATTTTACACAGAATACGTTTAACAATTCAATCTGATGGGACTAGCTAGCTCAGAATCATCCCTTTAAACTTGGCCCGAGTAGACTCGGACCCAGCTAGCTTTAAATAGGACCGAGTAAACTTCAAGCTCACTCGGAGATTTATCGTACCATGTCAACCTGCCTGAAAAAATGTGAAGAATAATGTGAGAATTCTTTATTTTTTAGTAATGTTTCCTGATGTCACTGCAATGCAGTAGAGTACAGATTGTTCCTAATGTTTTTTTACAACTTTAATAGTAATTTTTCTAATGTGCCTGGAGGCTGCTGCAGCCCTGAGGCCCCCCCCCTCTCCTAGATGTAAAATGAACTATTTAACCTAGGGTTGATATGCAACTTTCTATAGGAGCTTGGGAGGATTTGGAAATTGTTCCTGTCTATAATATCTGATTGTTAAGTTCTATTGGTACTAAAAGCGGATGAAAAATAAATATTAGAACGGATGCAAGTTTACTAAAACTTAGTCTCTGAGTTATAATATTGAGGTATACTTATAAAACTATAATGCTTGGAATTTTTTTTTATCTTCATCCTACCAAAACGTTTATAGTTTCCTGGAGGAGCCTCTAATGTATTTAAGATGTCAAATGGAATGAGGGTGATGTTTGCAGCTATAGTATCAAGGATTTTTCGTGAAAATTTATATATAGTAACTTTATTTGTGAGGTGGAAAGCGAAAAGGGATCTCATTGTCGGGAATTTTTGATTTTGAGTTATCAATATTTTTATATTCCTCATTTAATTCCTAACAATTTGGCACAAGTCCCATGAGTCTACGATTTTTTTTTTTTTTTTTTTGTAAAGTTATAGAACTTTGAAATTTTGTGAGTGAAACAGGTTATTTTGAGAAAAATCTATTTGAAAATTTTAAATAAGCATAAGACCTATATTTTTCGTATTTAAGAAATTATTTTGGTATCAAAAGAAAGCTTATAATGTCTTCTTTCAAGGGAATGCCAATTTTTGTCTTAACTCACAGTAGTTTTCAGGAAAATAATATTTTTACCGAAGCATGTCGTAAAAAGTCGTATTCCAGAAAAGGGACCTCTTGTCGGCCCTATGGTATTCTCCATAACGACAAGAATATTTTACTGTCATCTCATTGTTTTATAAAGTTTTTTATAGTAAAAAAACTGAAACCAAACCCACCTACAACTGAAACATCATCTACCTGATAGGCTGCATTGCTATCAGTGCTGCAGCCACAAAAACATAAATTCCCAACACTATATCTTTTGCAATCAAATTATCCTGTTAATATTTAATTATGCTCATCATTGAGGCATTCAAGAGGCAGTAATGTATAATTTATAGCTCATTTATTACAATAAAAAACTATTATTATCCTATGTATAAATAGTCTCTTAAAAAGACAAAGTTTATTAGACAAAAAATCGTTTATAAAAAGGGACCTCTTTTCGGGACCATGTAAAATTTTTGAGAAATTTTGTTCTCTTTACACCAAACTTCGTTGTAGATCTCTAAAATTCCGCTAGAATTCAGGAGAGTTCATTTTTTGGACCAAAGACTGCTTACAAAGTGCATGATGGAAATGGAACCTCTTGTCGTTATGGCGACAACAACATTAACATACAACAATAACATTGAGCAACAAGAGCTTCCTTTTCTCAAGCCATGCAGAGGCTAACAAAATGATTTATTTCAACCTTTTATAACTTCGGCTCGATATTTTAACCGATACAGGCCTGTTCTATGATAAATGAGGTATAACAATCAATAAAGACCCGAATTTCGATATTTTTACCCTAATCGGTTATATCGGCCGTACTGAAAATTTTTCTTTGCCAACAAGAGGTCCCTTTTCGCTTTCCACCTCACATTTACTGTATTTGAATACTAGGGGAATGGAATATCGTACAGCTGGTCAGATGTTCTTTTGTTTACATTTTCGCGTCTGTCAAAAAAACCTTTTTTTTCAAACAAGTAGTGAAAATAGATTTTTGCACTTTTTTCCAGTTATTTTGCCTAAATAAAAAATCTAAAGCCAGTTTGCATATCTGCACACAGAGGAATATTTTTTAATGTATGTTATGTGGGAGTTGATCGTAGTTCAAAAAAGCATCATCGATTTCAAAGTTTCTGTGTAGCATATTAGTAATTTAGATAATATATATATACTCAAAACGTTCATCAGGATTTGTTTTATTAACTGCAGGTAAGAAGAAGTAGTAGTAGAACTGTCTTGACTCAGCCACTAGCTCCTATAACAATTGTTCTATAAAATATGTTTAATGGTTTTAAAAAATCGGCAAAAAGTTACAACTTAATTTTACAATAAATATCAGCATTCTCAAAAGTTCCTCATTGTTCATAAAAAAAGGAGAGGCTTGAGCTAGCTTTGACTGAGAGATTTATATAATTTGATTTAGTTAAAAAACAAAAAATATGTGTAATCTATTTTTTTCTATTTAGTTAATATATGTTATGTAACAATTCCAAAATGACTCTTTATATTAAATTTTGATAAAATTTGGTGCTAATTTTTTGCCTCAGTGATGAATAACATTTAAATAGCATTGAATAAAAAGTTAAAATATGAAAAAAACTAAAAAATCACATTCTCTTATTTAAATTCCAAATTCCTTACATTAATCCTAAAGTCAAAACCAATTATAAATTCAACAAAAACATATTAAATTCACATAAGACTAAAATACTTTGGCTTTTATTTGAGTTAAAATGATAAGTCAACAAATCTTATTACAAAAATGAAAAAAAGCATCAAACAAATTTCAAAAGTAATCTGACTCTGTTTTGATATGAAGCGACAAGCAGAGTTTGCACATCAAAGCAGTGAAATATCTACATCTAGACAGTTGCTAAATGGTTTATTAGCCCTACCCTACCATAATTACGGTTGACAGACGTTAACACGCTCGTAGACGTCACTCCAAACGAAAATTACATCAAATGAAATGGACAGTAGGCAAGGATTCAACAGCTTGACCCACTAATTTATCCTGACAATAAGTTTAACCTTGACGTAGCCTGACCTCTCGCCTCCCGGCTGCCAACTGCCACAGGTAATGTTCTGATTCTTATCTCCTATGCTCAGATTTATTCATGGGAACTTTTAGTTCACAATGAATTATCATGAAGATTTGTAAATTGACATTTTTTACAGTAAAACAATAGGTGCAAATAGGAACTGTGATACTGATTCGGAATAAATTATTTTTGTCATCTTGTTTTTATATATGTTGTTGGCTGTTTAATATAGTAATTGAATTAAATCGATAAGCACTTGGTTCTGTTTCATCCCTTGAAGGAGTACTTTTAGGGAGAAAATTCTGCTAAGATGTAAATTCTATAGCCTTTGAAGTTTATGAAATTAGTAAACAGAAAAGGTTTAATTCATTTAACTAAAATTATTATTTAAATATCAAAAGCTTGCAAAGGATTTTTATAAGGTTTAAATGGCAAGGTAGCACAAGAGGTACATGGATTTTTACACAGAAGACACGTGTGGCTATCAGAATCTGAGCTCTGCTACTCTAACCTGGTTTGAACCTTATTTCCTTAAGCAGCATCATTATAGCTAAGTGTATACTTGTTTCAAAGATGGTTAAGAGATGGCACAGATAATCTTTCAAAGGTACTACAAGAAAAACAGACATCCAAAAAACTTCGGGAGACAATTTTTTTAAACATGTTTACCTAATTTTGGGGACATAAAATGAATACACTTCACTACTTTAATCAGCATAATCTTCATGCACTTCCTTGAATTTACTCTCAGGTTATTGGTTGTGCATATTTCATCTTAAAAACTCAAGAAGTTCAGCAAACCTTGGTTTTCCCAGGCGAGTTGGGAAAAGTGCTGAAGCTGATTCTGTATGTTAGTCATGCAAATTTTTCAGGGGTTTAAAATTACCATTTAAAGTTCTGGACAGCCTTACTGGTAGGTGAGTGAGTGGGCTGTATTCGGAATTTGCGTGAAACATCTGTGTTGTGTTGGCAATCAATCTTATGATCACATATTTAAGTAAAGACGCACTTACAATATGAAAGTTTATGCTGCAAGCTCATATGCAATAAATATCTTTCTAAACAGGGTCTCGTAAAATCTATTTCAAACTTACACGTAAAATGTCGGTAAAAGTTCTCGCAGAGCGTGTCGCAAGTCTAAGAAGAGGTTTTACTCTCATTAGTAGCACCAATACTTAATATTACTTTTTGTATTGCACAAGACAACTTTCAGAAAATTATTGCAAGATAAATTTCATAATGTTGATGTGCCGTCAAAACATAAACAGTATTTTGTCAGATCGACACAATCATGAGTTTTAGCAGATGATTTGTAAAGTTTCCACATTTTGCCACCCGCCAGTAAGGCTGTCCAGAACTATAGTACTGCATTTGTGTATGACACTTATTAAAAGGCACTATACACATTGAACACCTGTTAAAACAATGCTTAAAGCAAATTTTAGTTTTCTAATCAAGCTAATCCAAAAGGATTAGCTCATTTGGATGATCAAAAATCAGGAAAATTTGGGATGTCCAAGGAGTCTGTAAAATAATTGATAAATATGATGAAAAATGCAACATCTTTAGAATAAGGGACTAAACGGGTATAAAGGGGTTGAAGCTTGCATAATAATATGATTCTTAGGGTATTTTCACATTAGGCGACCGGACGCGGTGTCACATTGCCGAGCCTTGTCATTTTCATTGTTGACGCTTTGAAATCACGGTCACTGAGTTTGAAATCACTGAGTCAATGGCGATGGTTACCTAATGTGAAAAGGCCCTTGGTTCTGGCCAAGTAAGGATTATGGTACATACATTGAGACTCACCTGTTAGATAAATACAAGTTAACCTTCAAAAATACCGATGACACTTTATGCACATAAAAATCAGGAAGTTTTTAATAATTACTGTTTAACAATTTAAACTTTGAATTAAGCTAATTAACTGTTACTCTTCCGCCTCTTCATGTTTGAATAAATTAAGAACATGTTTAACACAAGTTGATAACTGTAAAAGAAAACTAACATTATAAACAAATAATCATATGTTAGTTGAATTACAAATGTTTACACTGGGTATCAAAAGCCACATTGATTTCTCGTGGAAAAATTAAATTTATACTATATAGATTTGATTTTGCTTGAACATTTTATTTAGTAATTGCTATGTTCCTAGAATTGTTGGCACCAACAAGAATATCTAAAATAAAGCAATTTTTCTGATTTGAATTTCTTTTATCATTTATTTTTTTATACTTTCCTTTGTTCATTTATTCATATTCAAAGTCACAAAATACACCACATAAAAGAGATTTACTTAATGGTTGGTGACATGTAAAATCACTTAATCTCAGTTAAATATTTAAAAATTTGTCCATGGTGTAAAAACATAATTTCCTTAAGTTTAGTTTTAAATTTCCAATACAGTAGAAATTTAAAAGCCTCTCATATCCGACCTCTGTTTTACTGGTCCTCTGTTTATCTGGTCAGTTCCCAGAAGCCTATGTCAACACATATTTCCTACTATTACAGGCGCATTTCCCTCTGGTTCCCTCTTGGATATCTCTCTGTTTATTTACGCTGTATTATCTCTTCATGTTTATGGCTTCAGTTAACTGCCAATAGAGTGATAGAGGTGAATGCGAGAGCGAGTTCTGGCTGCACTGGTACGTTCGGCACTGTTACTCTATGGTTCAGTGTGACTCAAAAAATCCATGGGTGAAACGAGATCAATTGGTGGTCAAGTGATGTGTTGGTTTTAATAACGTACATGCATTTTGAAATAACCCAAAACAACATTTAAAGCTCTACTTTGGGCTTAATTCATAATAATATTATTTACTTACGTCAATAAACAATCTTGAAAATTAAAATTGTCAAGATTGTTTCCCATGTAGCACATATCAGATGGGCGATCATTGGCCCACTGTTGGTTGCTGTCGGTTGGGGATGTCCACCTTCCCCTGATTGGCCCAACCCACAATTCACCAACCGTTTGCCAACTAAAATTTTTTTTTCATTTAACTGTCATAATATTAAAATATGTTGAGTAAACCAATACATAAACATATAATATTGGCCTTATTACATTAGGTTTTCATGAAACAAAAAGATAATTCTCCCACCGAGATTTGAACCCATTACCTTCACCTTACCACACTCACGCCTTAACCCACTCGGCCAATTTGATCCATGTATGAAGTGGCATCACCTTAGGATTAAAAAGTGATTGGGAGAGCATTTTCCACATGGACTTGGAGATTCAATGTTTAATTTTTTAGTAGGTAAATTTAAAATTATTGTAAAATTATTGTAAAGGATATTAATACAAAAAATTGTATCAAAAAGGTTTGTTTGAATTTTTTACGAAATTTGAGTCTGTTGGCTCATTGTTAGAAAACCCACCATTTCCCAACATTGGGCCAGCAGGCTCATGATCGGTTGGGCCAACCCACCATTTTCTACTGTTGGGCCAACAGACTCATAATCGGTTGGGCCAACTAACCACTCAATATGTTGGGCACACATTGGCAGATTGTCGGCAAAGACACCAACCATTTCCCAACGTTGGCCCAACGGTGAGTGCTACATGGTTTATTGGAGTAGGTAAATAATATTATAGATATCAACAATCAGTTGCTAAAATAAAACCAACATTAATTCATTAGCTGCATTATTTGGATGTAACATATCGTTTTCATAATAGGTTGGATTATCCGGCCAAATCGTTATCCAGCCTGGGCTCGGTCCCGTGGAGGCCGGATATTAGGGGTTCTACTGTAACAATAAAGGAGCATATAAATGCCTATGAATGAATTGTGTAAAGAAAAAGGAAAGGTGGTTGTACAGCCAGCTGGTATGAAATAGTTGGGCTCATGCAACTAGCGGAACTTGCGATATGAAAGCTGAACTAAGACCGTACACAGAAAAAAACGTTTATTGAGTTGTATAAACTGGTTTACATTGGATTCGTCGTAAGCGCTAGTTGCTAAGCCCAACTACGTCACATCAGCTGACTGTGCACTCACCTTTATTTTTTCCTTACAACATGTATGAATGGGTCGTTATATACCAGACTGATGTGACAGGCTGCATAGACCCATTGTACTGTATTATATCTAAAATAAGCCCATTTGAAGATGTGCAAAAGATCCATATTAGAATTTCAGGATATGTAAGATACATGTGGGCATGTGCTGCTCAGCATTTTTAGATGTTCGTTTAGAGGTAGTGAGGAACATGATGAAGCTTGAGTTTGAAGTTTCGGCAAAGGAGGGGAGGATATCAACAATGACGTGGAAATAAACAAAGCCATGTGATTACACTACTATACTCAATTCCACATTCACCTTTCAGTATAGGCCATATATGAGAGATAACTATTCTATTACCATTGCTGGGTACATTTGTTTACAAACGTCCATAAACATGTTACAAAATCATCAGCTGGTAGTGAAATAATTCGGTTAGTAAAACTTAAAATGCCATATGAAGTACACAGCTTATGGAAATTCCATATAGTCGAGGAAAGATTTGAAAAAAACACCTAACCCTGAAGAAATTCCTATAAGGGAGATGATTGCGTTTTTCTGTCATTTTTTATGAGCTGAACAACATACTAAAAGTTTACCAAAGTTTGACCACCGGAAGTGCCTCATTTTCAAGATGGCGTCCAAGAAGGTGAAAATATATTAAAGATATAGGAAAAAATGCCATAGGTGATGTATAAATGCATCTGGTGTCATAATACCACTGCCGATAATTGAAGGGAGGCATGAACTTCAGTTTTCGTAGGTTAAAAAAAATTGGCCGCCATCTTGGATACGCCATATTGGATAAAGTAATTATTTTCATATATAAACATAGTGTTGTGACACATAATTTTGAACTAGATTTTAACGCTGTTTACAATGCCGAAATTTGTTTTTGAAAATCTTGACTTGTTTTCAAGATATACCCATTTAAAGATTATTCCCTATATAATCCTTATGGACGTTTCGAGCTTGGAATTTTTTTAGGGATTTTTTGGACTATTTTCTTTATAGCTCCAGATGTAATCAAAGAACGTTGTTTGTTCTAGTCTTAAAATATCCGTTAGTGTTTTGGCTTCTATATAAGCAAATTATCAATAGATTCAGATTCATTAGGGATGAGCTATGTACCTTTATAACCATAAGATGAGATTTTTCTAAAATTATACTGTCAAATAAAGGATTATAACTCAGGTTAGACCCGTTAGACCTGTCCGATTTTCAAGATCAATAGTTCAAATGAAAGCCAATCAATCACCAATTTATTTAAGACCTTAAAAAGGATTGTATATGTTCAAAAACTTGAGATAAGAGTCCTTACTTAAGGACAAAACTAAAACATAATTACATTTTAATTTTAATAAAGGATTATTACTCTTCTTAGAATTGACTGATTTTCAAGATCAATAACTCAAAAAAGAGCCCATAGTTTACCATTTAGGAATTTAATGAAGATTATATCTCACTTAGAGCTCGAGATATAACTTATGTCTTCAACTGAAAATTGAATGCTAAAAACGTTAAATTTTATGTTAGATAACATAATATACCTCGGCTTAACATTGTCCTATTTTCATTATCAATAGCTCAAATGAAAGCTAATATTTTACTGATCAGTATAAGACCAGAAAGAAGTTTATATCTTATTTAGAATCTGAGATATACTATTTTTACTGAATATTGAATTTAGAAAATTCAAATTTTATGGTTAATAAAGGTATCATAACTCATCTCTAATGAATCTGAATCAATTGATAAGTTGCTTATATTGAAGCCAAAATCCTATTGAATATTTTAAGACTATAACGAACAACGTACTTTGATTACATCCGGAGCTATAAGGAAAATAGTCCAAAACAAATCCCTAAAAATATTCCAAGCTTGGAACGTCCATAAGAATTATACAGGGAATAATCTTTGTTTGGGTTTATCTTGAAAACGAGTCAAGATTTTCAAAAACGGATTTCGGCAAAGTAAATAGTGTGAAAATCTAGTTTGAAATGAAGTTTCACAACATTATGTTTACATTTGAAAATAATTACTTCATCCAATATGGCGGATCCAAGATGGCGGCCGATTTTTTTTAACCTACGAAAATTGAAGTTCATACCTCCCTTCAATTATCGGCAGTGGTATTATGACTCCAGATTCATTTATACATCACTAATGGCATTTTTTTCCTATATCTTTAATGCTATTGTCACCTTCTTGGACGCCATCTTGAAAATGAGGCACTTCCGGTGGTCAAACTTTGGTAAACTTTTAGAATGTTAATCAGCACATAAAATATGACAGAAAAACGCAGAAATCTCCCTTATAGCAATTTTTCAGGGTATAGCCCTATCTTTCCTCGACTAATACTGAAAGGTGAATGTGGAACCGAGTATAGTCTGGTAGCTAAAAGTACTAAACTAAAAAAAAATGTAGGTTGATATTTGCCTCACTACATCTATTTACCTTTTTAAATGGTCAGCTAAATATTTATTGTAATCAGGTGTTCTTTAAAATATTGTTTCTATGCTAAATATTATGAAATCTCTTCAGTCCAACCTTATAAAGTTTGGTTCCTGCAAAAATTCACACTGAGCTGTTTCAAACAACTTTCTAAATTATTTATAAAAATTGGTTCAGAACTGCAGGAGGATTCTTGATCACAAAAAGGCCCTAGCCAATTAAATAAAATTATACATATATATATATATATATATATATATATATATATATATATATATATATATAAACAGTGTGTAAAAAAAGTCCCGGAACGGCTAAATATTTTTTTAAACCGAATTGGTTAGAGAAATAAAACTTTACACATTCACTCGTATGTAAAAAATCTACTTTCTGAGGTACTTACCGACTCTTGGTCCCCGATGGGGGGCGGCCCACAAGGAGTCGGCACAAAATCTTAAATGTAAGCATAGGTCGATATGCACATCATTTTAAAGGGCTAATCAAGTAGAATTCAAAGCCGCAAACCGCACTTCAAAAGGTCCATTCGTTACAAAATGGCGGCTGGTCAAAAATCAAAAGGAAATACACAGTGTTCGCTCAAAGATTGCTTAAAAATTGTTTACAGACTATGTCTGAAAGATCTAAACTCCGGAATAGTTTGTCAGACCTAAAATCCTAAATTTTAGGGTGCCGTAGAGGATATTACCTCCAAGGGGGGATGGCCCACAAGGAGCCGGTACAAAATCTTAAATGTAAGCACAGGTTGATATGCACATCATTTGAAAGAGCAAATCAAGTAGAAATCAATGCCGCAAACCGCACTTCAAAAGGTTCATTTCTTACAAAATGGCGGCTGATTCAAGTTTTCAACAAAAGTTCATAGGTGTAGGTTTGGGGGGGGGGATTGGAATAAAAGATTTAATAAATCAAATTGCGTAACAAACCTAAGCCTACTTATTTTTATTGCAAACTTAAATAACCCGCCATTTTTTAACCAATAATCCTTTTAAAATGCGGGTTGCGGCATTGAATTTTATTTGATTAGACCTTTAAAATGATGTGCATATGGACCCATGCTTACATTTAAGATTTTGCACCGACTACTCGTGGGCCGTCCCCCATTGGAGCTAACATCCTCTTCGGCATCCTAAAATATAGGCTTTTAGGCCTTACCTTCAATCCCAGAGTTTTGATTCTCCAGACATAGGCTGTGAACAATTTTTAGACGAAATTTTGGCGAAAGCTTTGTAAGTCTATTAGATTTTTGATCAGCCGCCATTTTGTAACGAATGGACCTTTTGAAGTGCGGTTTGCGGCATTGAACTCTACTTGATTAGCCCTTTAAAATGATGTGCATATCGACCTATGCTTACATTTAAGATTTTGTACCGACTCCTTGTGGGCTGTCCCCCACCGGGGCCCAAGAGTCAGTAAACACCTCTGAAAGTAGTTTTTTTACATAGGAGTGAATGTGCAAAGTTTGATTCCTCAAACCAATTCGGTTCAAAAAATATTAAGCCGTTCCGGGACTTTTTTTACACACTGTATATATATATATATCTTTTTTCCAACCAAGTTTGGAGGGAGATTCATCCCCATATCCCCATCCTGGGTTTACATCTTGTTATTGATATCCATGTGTATCATGTACATTTTGCGCATTATATCTCCGGCTATGGCAGAGTAAGCTGGTTGCAAGGTGCAGGGGGGGAGAGGGGGTACTATTTTGAAAACATAGATCTACAGTCCCGCTGTTTGTCAAACACTGTGTTTACCAAAATCATGTGTTTAAAATATCATATGATATGGTTAGTAGCGTAATAGCCATAGCCGGAGATAAAATGCGTGAACTACAGTTGTATTTATTAAATTTTAGCCTTTTGCAGCTTTGATTGCAAACAAATATGTAATTTTTCTATATAAAAGTGCTGCAATCTATGGTAACCTTAAGAACTATTTCAAAGCATTTCCAGATATTTAATTTTAACAATGTTTATTAAGCTTCTAAGTAGAGACACCTTATAGAAGAATGAATAATGTGTCCCTGCTGCCCAAGAAGTGATGGAGCCACTTCCGTTTTTCAGTCCGTCTGTCCGATTGGAATTGGTAAAGCAGTTTATGGATCAAGCTGACTTTCCAAAGTCATGCAGCTGGTTGTAATGTTTTGACAGTTGTACAGTATTGCTTTGTATTGTTGTATCTTTGTCTATTTTTGTTTACAAACATTCTCATTTTGACATTTTGGATATCTTTCTATATATTAATACACAAGCGGTTCTCTTTTCACAGTCCATCCGCAATAACGGCTGGACGGATTTTAACGTTTGAGGTGTCAAATTAAAGGGATTGTTATGTAGCTTTGTCATCAAGACTCAAAATTTTAAAAAAAGGCGTCAATAAAGTACAGTAAAGGGTTGAAGTTTCGGAACAGTAGCGCTATTCATGGACATTGAAGCAAGCTTAGTTTACTTTGATTACTAACTGAACATATGGCCAAGCTCTGAAATAGTTCTACAGGTAAACCACAGATAGCAGCGATGAATTACAATTAATTTTTCGAAAAGAGCAGTTTTTATTTGTTCAGCTGGTTTGGCTTTGTTGTCAACAGTTTTCTTTTTTTAAGATTTATTATGTAATTTAGGTTATGTTATGAAGTTTTTAAAGCTCTTATACATTACAGTTACCAGTTTTACAATGTAGTTTGCGATATATCATAGTGTTTTTTGAAGCTATATTAACCTGAGCAAATCTATTTTTTGATTTGGTGCATTTATAATGCCAACGATAAGAAGAAGAGGAACATAGATCGGTCGGAGGAGTCGGAAAGAACATGATCGCAACCGCTGGCATCACCCTCCCGATGTAACATTTTATGCTCCTTCCAACCTCAGACCAACGAACTAACAATGTTTTTATTGCGGTGGGTTGCATTTCAAGAATGAAAAGACTGGTAGAGTAATGGGTCATTTATGCGTTTTTACCACAAAGGAAATGTTGCCTATAAAGACAGCCGTTCCCTATATCTGTTTTGGCAATAATTATCAATAAACTGCAGCGGCAATCCCTAAACAAAGGAAGTCATTGCTGACGGCGCTAGTGTTTGCTCTTGGTCAGCAGCTACATGTTGCTGTAAGCAGAGCGTGATCTTTTGCCGGGGTTAAAATATACATTTCAGAAAAAAGAGGACATGGGGAAATGAAGGTGTTCCCTAAAAAATCGTTTACGTTTACCATAAACTCCTGCGGTAGATCAAATTAACTTTAATAGTTTCAGTAGTTAAGCCATAATATTGTTAATGAAGTTAGCCCTTTGATTAAACTTTAAAAGTATATAAGTAGGCTGATTATTCTTCATTATTTTACCACATGATTTTCGCTCGATTTCGAGCTACGTGTTATCTAGTATTGAGTAAAAGCGTGTACAACACGCTTGAACTATTCCAGCATCAGTGTTGATTTCTCCTCTGCTTTTCGGGGGCGGAACTAAAAAAATGAACTTTGGTTGTTCCTACTTAGAGGGTTAGAATACATTTGTTTTAATCACAGAGAACTGAGGATTCACAATGGGTTGCCATTAGATCCATTCGGATCCAATGTCACAACAGCCAACTGTTCCACATTTTCAGCCTTTTATTAAACCTAACACTTTGGGAGCTGCTGACTTGCACACAAGTCACAGTGCACCTCAAGTCCGTAGCCAGGGGAGGATAGGGGGTTAAAACCCAGCGAATGTTGGAATAGCATTCAAACATGAGGTCAGAAATAATGTTGTAACCGCAGACAGCACTGGATTTGAGGGTCTGTGCGTAAGGGCGAAGAGAGAACATAATTTGACTAGAGAAAAAAAAGAAAGGTCAACACTTTTGGTAAGCGGACATCCAGCACTGATCGGGAGCTAAAACACCCACAAACAGAGGTGGACTGGCACCATAAACAGGGCGCCATGTTTGGGCTTTGGAGGGCGCCGACTGGGGGGGTCTGGGGGGCTCACCTCCAGAGGACCGGGGGGTCCGGGGGTGAGCTGGGAGGGGGGGTTCTGGGGAAAATTTTTAAAATTTAACACCCTTAAATCATTTTTTAGGCTATCTCTACACTCACAAAGCTTTTAAAAGTCTGTGCATTTTTTAACTGTTTTATAAGACAATTTTGTGAATAGGTTAATTTTCAATCATAGGCCTACTCAAATGTCTACATTTTTTAACTCTACTGTCTACAGTATTATACTTTATATACTTTATAGTATTATTATTTATAACATTGTACAGTATTATAATTTTTTAAGATTCTTTTCTGCAATTTGCTATGAGTTCAAGGACAAAAGCTGAAAAGGGGGAATTGTGGGACACAAGGTGTAAAAATAACATACAATATTATATGATATATGTACAGTAAAAACATTTTATTTCATGCCTCCGCTCAACTGATTACACGCTGTCAGCCCTACGTCACTAAAAACTAACGTCTTTCGGGGATGGGGCACTCAGTGTACAGCGCACTCATACCAGCGGTGATGGAAATATGAACTTCAATCAAGGTTGCTACAGCCCTTCGCTACTCACTTCACTTCGTACAGTACAATAAATACGAACATGAAATGAATAGTCTGCCAGACTCGGCGACGAAGCTCGCTTGAATTGCTCTACTGTTTTTATCAGTGGAAACGCTGCGTTATCAGCAAGTAGTGTTCAAGGCGCCTAGTCCGTAGTGCGTTACATATCACCATTGCACAATTACAGCGAAATAATGAACATCATTAAAGTGGGCCATTTTTATTGCGGACGTAACAAGGAGAAATTGCACTAGGCGCCCTTAGGGCGCCTCGCCATGTGCTATTTAAATTTTCTTGAGGGCGCCAGGTGCCATTTTTCTTGAGGGCGCATCTGCCATGTGGCCGGTAGACCGGCGGCCCAGTCTGCCCCTGCCCCCCAAAAAAATTCCTGGCTACGGCCTTGGTGCACTTGCCATTGAAATGCTTCAGTGTGAGCTGAGCTCTTACTGGGTCCGGATTTTAGGATGTCCAATCGTCCCACCATAGCGCCAGTGTTAGTTCCATAGTGCTAGTGCAATTTTGTAATTTCTACAATGGATATCATTCATTGTCGTGTGATTTGTGTACTGCATGTATTCTGAACCTCTCTGCACTTTTTAAATGCATTGCATTGATTTTTCCTCAGCCAACATGTTAAGCTAAGCCTTTTGTTATATTCTTGTACTTTCCTCATTAGAAAATGTGTTTATCTTTCATCATATGTCTATATTTTGTCAATTGAATGTTATGATTTTGTTTTACTACACTATTATTTCTGTTTGAATTATACGATTTTCAAATAAAGAATTGATTTGTAAAACCTTTTTAAATTTTGAGATGTACTGGTCAATTGAAAGATATTTTGTAGAAATATCTTTCAACTGACCTTCAAAAATTAATATCTGTCCACAAACGTCCAGCCATTATCTAGTCTTGACTCCAAAAATAAACCTCCACGTGTAAACAGTGAATCTGAGTTTTTTTATGAAGACATGTTTATTATTCAATAGTCAATGCTTCGGAGTTTCCCATGATAGATTATGGCCTTTACAATGTTAATATCCAGATAACTTTAGATTTTTATGTGAAAAAGCATAAGACTTGAATTATTGATCTATGTTCAATGATTCCCAAGATATTGCTAGCGGTAAACACAGTATGCTGTTCCAATGTTAACCTTACGGGAAATAAGTAAGATCCTATATATATCTCTTATTTCTCAACATATCTGAATGAAACTTGGTATCTGCTGGATTATTGCATAAAATATTGCAATTTCACATTTCCATGGCAGCAAACCAGCATCCTCATTTCCCACATTGATTCTATGGAGAAAATTGTTGTATTCTCATTTTAGGATTTAATTAGATTTTCCTTGATGTGAGGCCCCATCTAAATGATTTATTTCAGTAGTTGAAATTCGCTGAGTATTCAGGTCTGTTGCAAAGGGGGTTTTTTATTCTACTTATGGAGTTGGACCCCCTAATATTTGTAATAGGGTAGAAAAAATATGGTTTACATTTTTTATACAATTTTTGTGTATTTGAATAATGATATCATCAACATAATCATTACATACAATGTGTAAATAATTACAAGTCCTACTGACTTACTTACGATACTAGCTTGATATCACAGACAAGATTATAATATATGGGTGAAATACAAGCTGTCTCATGGTAACCCTCAAATTTTAAAATTATGAGGGATTCTGAAAACATCTTTATGAAGAGGACAGCTTGGAGCATGGCTTAGCCAATTTTTATTTGTTCCATTCTATAAATAAACCTAAAGATTTAAAAAATGTAATTTCTTCTCTTAGTGTATTGAACACCAAAATACAAACTAAAAGCAAAAAATCACTAAAGTTCTACAAAGAAGGTAATGGTTTGTAATTTTATTATAAAATTGTTTTGCAAACAATAAAAGTGTTATGCTTGTAATGCTATGCAGATTGCTATAACATTTAAGTATTTAATTTTTCCTGGTTTGTTAGTGACTAGTGACAAAATATATTCTTCAGAGTGTAACATCTACTATGCTGATCGACAGTTAAAGTTAAGCGTTTAGGTCTGAACTGTACAAGATTAGTTACAAGTTTGACATCATTCATAACAAAGTAATAACAATTTAATTTTATTCAAATAATACAGTGACCCAGTGGTAACACAAGATTTCCAAGGCAAGATCATCATTTCTTAAAATAATTATTGTGTTTAAAATACTTAACATAAGACTGACAAAACATCTATTAATCTTTACACCTAACATATACTGTATTTCATATTTTAGCAATCATATTATATCGGTAAACTTAGTAAACAAATTTTTCCTACAATGCACTTGAGTTGTTGTTTTGTGACACAATAGAACCTTGATAAGAAGGCACTCAATAGCATGGAAACCAAGATAATAAGTGCAATTTTCAAGTTCCCCTGATAAACTCAAACTAAAACTCTTTTTTCATCACTTTAAAGATGACCATTCACGTACGTGCTTTGCACACCGTACATTGCTCGCTGTGCAATGTCTTAACATTGGTCTTATGAGACCTGCTGCGCACGCCGAAGCCTACAAACGCACGGCACAGCGCATAAGACCAATGTTGTAGAATTGTATGGCGCGCAATGCACCACATGCAAGGCACGTACATGAATGATCACCTTAAGTTAATGGTTGGTATAGCTCATATAACAGTTGAAAAGTTATTGATATTGTGACACTAATTGTTCGCTATGTAATGCCTTTTAAACACAAACCTCAATAAGAAGGTTCTCTTGAAAACAGGAATGTTTTCCAAGTCCCCTTAAGAGTCTTGTTATTAAGGTTCTACTGTATGCAATTTTACTAACGAAATACTAAAATAATTCTGATACTTTATAAGGCAAAAGGTATATTTAAAATTTGACTCTAGATAATTATTAGAAAACCCCCTACCTCAAGGTACTGAACTTACATTGATTAAATTTTTATATAAAGTTTAGATGTATATAATACTTTGGAAAAGAATCTTCTGAAATAAATATTGTACATACTTGTTTTACTCAAGTAAACGATAAACATATGTATGTTTCCAACAGATGGATTTTGAATATGACCACTTCTTTCTTATAATAGTTTTTAGTTTTTACTTATTCCTAAACAAAAGCAACATTATCACATAAAACTATTTACATCGTTCTCAAGCTGGTTCTGCTTAGGCTTGAAGTATATGCACTTAATATTTAGTCAATTGGTGGGAAAAGTTTGGCACATATAAAGTACACGGTCAATGATAGTTTGTTATTGAACAATAGTTTGGGACTAGAGTCTAAAAAAGGTACCACATGTGACTCTCATCTTACCACCTGAACTGGAGCACACACTCTAAAACATCAAGTAACGTATAAAAATCACTAACAACGTACAAAAGTTAGCCGAACACCGTGATTTGTACTTAATAAAAATTTGCCTAATGTTAGAAAGGTATATGTGAAAGGTTCATGTTTTTTGCCCAAATAAAGTTACTGAAGATCTATTTAAAATGTGCTTGTTAATTTGAAATTCAAGTTGGGTCAGTTAAATTACTTAAAAAAATTTAAGACCGATAAAAAACATTTTCATGATATTTTAAGTTTGATTTTTTATGACATTCGCCATCACTGATGGCAAATGTCAGCAAAAATCAAAATATAAAATCACCATCACCAACAATGAATTTTAAACAAAAAATTTTCATGATCTTTCACTTTCATTTTAATATAAAAAAAATTAATTCTATTTTAACCCTTCCCTAACTGGATTTGATGGTGGCCTAGAAATCAATTATTTGAAAACCAAAATTCATGATATAAAATATTTTGGTACCAGTAATGTCGTCTATTGTTTAAAATATGTTAGGATATAAGAAAATCATTTTTGAACCAAGGTAATTTTTTGACATATGCCAAAAAAATAAAGCTTAGAGAAAATAGATGTATCCGTCTTTCGACTGCAAAAATTTAAGACTGGCAAATAAATCCACATACACAATAATAATCAAGAAAAACAAATAATGTCAACTATATTGAATATTTCTATGGGCAGGGGATGGATAAATCTGTTACTTGTTTCATTTTCTCCTTGCTCTTTTTTTAGTGTGAAATAGGTGTCAAAAAAGAATCAATCAAAATTACCAACTGCAAAAAAGGAAAAAAAACCAGAATTTTTTTCTGTTTTTGGCCTGGAAACAAGACAAAACAAGACAGGTATATATGGAAGGGTAAGTCTTAACATAATAATGGAATAAATTGGATACAAAATATATAGCAGGGCTTGGTCCCACAAAATAAGTTTTAATACTTTACAATAATTGAATAAAACCTACATTTTGATTTTGTAAAATGGGGTATAATTTGTTGAAATCCAGATCATTTCCCTACTTCTGAGTTATACCGCCTCTTTAATCTCAAAGATTTATATATAAAATATAATCAAATCGATCCTAATTCAATTTGGCTTTCTTGTATTTTATTCAAAGGATTTTTTAAGATTGTTTTGCAAAATTCAAGTGTAAAATATTAACCGCATTAAATTTGGGTAAAAACTAAGTGAAAGGACAGATCACTCCTAAACAGACCTGAAAATGGGTTCTTAACTTACAAAGATATTTTTTTACAAGGCATAAGGTAAAATCCAATATAAAATTATACAAGCACCATTTTAAAATAAAACCCAAAAATGAAAAAATTAATTGCTTCTGAAGCCTTTTTGTTCCAGTACTCTGGGATTGATTTTAGATGGTCACAAGAACCAGAACAGCTTTCCCTTCCCTCGTACAGATCTGTTCAGCCCAGAAGTCCTGTGGAATGCGCATGCGCAGTGAAGATTTCCCCTACCGCGAGTCTCAGTACAGTCAAATTTCGAAATAACTCATCTGTCAAAACATATGATTCTTTGTCTGCAACAATATTTGTAATGTTGTGATTGGCCATGTGGGATTTTAAGTTTACTGTACACAACCGATGAAGGAAAAACAGTGGTGGGGGTATTCTCCATCTCTCTCGCATTTCCACCCCTACAAGACTTCCTGGCTGAATAGATCTGTACTTTGTAGTTAATCTTCTTTTCTGAGGCAGCTTTCTTGCGTGAGCAAACCTTTTCCTCAAAAAGTCTCTTCTTGATAATACTTATGTATATTTTGGTCTGGTGTTTGTCTACCAGACTTCGCATTTGTTCACTGGGTTCATCTTAGAGCCGAGAGGACAGTTGAACTCCTTAGAGAACTCGGGTGAGTTGGAGAGAGATCCGATCACCCTGAACTTGGGTGGGGCGTGTGCATCCTTCTCTATCTGGAGATTGGTAGCCTCCTCTGTGCTTGCTGAACACCACACCTGAAACATTGAAACATGGAAAATAAAAATAAGTATAAATACTGTTCTTTATCCTTCCAGATTCATTTTGAAAATTGTAGATTCAATAGTTAAAAATACAATTAATAATAAAGTGAAACAAATCAATAAGGTTCTTTTACTGTTCAACTGATCTTCATTATTAAATATGTAATCACTGATAACTCTAAATCATAAATGCTTTATAACAAGTTTAGTTTTAAAAATAGTTTAGCAAGTGAAACCATCAGATGAGTAAGTGAATATTTCTTATCAGATGAATTAACACGTTCGGTGTGTGGCACGGGCATACCCATGGTTGCGGTTGTTCTTGCGACGCGTACTACGGGTCTACCCGTATGCACAACACACAAACTTTACCGCTTAAATGTGTACCAGCGTGGCGCTTGGGAACAATGACTTGTTGCCAGCTTGTAGCTACGAATGTGGGCTTTATTTTGGTGTAGGTTGGTACTAAATTTCCCCGAAAAATTTCCCTCTGGCAATGTTGTAAAATCCACCATTTTGTCAGGTTTTCTGGGATTTTTCCCCTCATTTTGGCAATACAAGCAGACTTGTGCAATCCAGGCAGTGCTGCTATCTGTGAGTGTACCAAGGAACTACGTCAACTGTCGTGGTTATGCAGTACCATTACCGTGCAGTGTTTTTCACTTAGTTGAATGGAAATAAATCGGGTTCGCTAATCCGCTGCCCCCGCGATGCCCGCACTTTGCAAACCCCCGCCATTGGGTGGCACGCAGCGAACGTGTTAATCAATTTTCCAGATGTCTTGGAATGTTGGAATCGTTCTTGGAGTCCTCTAGTATTTATTAAACGAAGCACTTCATTCAAGAATCCTGGATTGAATTCAGGATATAGACCCCTTTTGACTATTTACTTTATGACTTTTCATGGTAGGTTAGGGCCACGTCACCAGGGCTGTACCCAGCTTTGGCGGGCCCCGGGGAAGATATTAAGCCGGGCCCCTCATGTCCTGGTACTGCACCCGTTCCACTCAAAACCGTAGCTGATTTACGGCTCGCCAAAAGTGGTGACCTTTTTTTTTATTTTTTTTTGCCTGTTCCCGGGCCTTGTCGGGAGCTTTCCGCTATTTGGGGGGGGATTCTGGCCCCCCGGGCCCCGGTAAAATTGTACCGGCTATACCGGTCTGGGTACGGCCCTGCACGTCACATTAGTTGAGTAACTCGGCCCAGCCAACTCGGCCGAGTTGCTATAGGATCAGCTGATTCCTATTGTTAAGAATTGTGAACTCGACTCGCCCATTTGAAAAAGGTCTTTTTACACTGATCGAGTTGACGGTCGAGTCTTAACTCGCCCGTCTAACTCGCCCTCCTACCAGTGTGACATGGCCCTTACAGTCACAGTTTGGGTCCACAACTGTCAGATAGTATGATGGTATATTCTCTGCCTAGAAGCTACATCACTTTTTTTCTTTTAAAGAATGTATTCATAAACATATCTACTATTGAGTATAATCAGACACAATATACCTGGAATACTACCATTGAAAGCTTTGATATTAAACAGCTGAATCTCTCTACCCCCTTGCCATTGACTTTGAATCTGAAGCAGACCTTCCATCACATAATCAAATGTTTACCAGGTTTTGAGTGACCCAGAATTAAAACAGCTCTTAGTTACAGTGAATCACCAACACAGTGTGGTGATGTCATCTATCAATTTTGGTGTTAGAAGGAGTAATATATCATTTTTTGACACAGGAAACAAAAAAATAGTTAATTAATTACTGATTTATGAGTTGTAGAGTATAATATTTTAAAGTAAATAGCTAAAATAAAGGTTTGAAAGAAGCTCTCTCTGTCAGTAACTAAGCAAACTATGTCAAATTTAAATTCTAGGTCACCCAAAATTAACTACAGCTCGGCCATAAGAATGGGAGGTCTAGCCCTCGCCTAGTGATGTTTCCTCTTAACCCTCGAGCGGGCACATGCGAAGTTTTCCTCCGCACGTGTTCTTTTTATTAAAATAAACAGTTATAATCAGTGTCGGCAGTCGTGTCTGTCTCCATACCTCAAGCGCCTCATTCCAGGAATTCCCTAAAACTATTTATACCTCCCCACACCCCCTTGGTACCTTGTTATTTGTGATTCAGTGATGCTTTGTCAGTTTGCGGAGAGTGCCCTCTCCGGTAACAAGACTACAAGATCGCACCACAATCATCCTTCACTCATCTGTTATTTCTTATTTGGCTTCAAATACCTACCTGGGTTGGTCGCCATTTCAAATAATGTATCTAATGTATCTAACACAGACAGTGACACCTGTTGTTTGGTGGAAAATTACTTTACTACCTATGTTCAATTAAATTATAACACCTATTAAATTGAACAGTTAATTGTATCAATGATGAAACATGATTCCTAATGTTTGTGTGTCAACGTTTAAATACAATATTTTGTTATTAAACATAAACTAGTAATAATACCCCCGTTGCAGCAGGCCTGCATACTTAGCGAATTTCAAATGCAAAACAACTTATTTCAATTCAACATAGCGAGATTTGACATGTTTTGGTAAGCTCCATAAAAATAACATGGGGAATGAGTATTCAGGTTTGCTGCTACAGGCATATTAATACAGCGTGGTTGTAATTCAATATTTGGTAGATAATGAACTAGAAGAAGCTATTTACCAAGTTTTATCAAGATATGTTGAGACATTTCCGAGATATAGAATTTCCCATAAGGTTAATATTGGGACAACGTACTGTGTTTACCACTTTCAATATCTCGGTAACCAATGGACATAGAGCAGTGATTCAAAATACTAAATTGTTTGTTTTTTTTGAGCTGAATTCAATGGTGCCAACAAAAATTTGATAAATGTTACTTTCCTATGTAAAAAACTAAAAAAAAAACCATTTTTGGGGGGTTTATCCCCCTTTACCCCCCCTTCCGGTGGTCCAATCGGACTGGTTTACGAACTCATCCGAGGGATTACCACTTTACATGTCTGTACCAAATTTCATTAAGATCGGACCATTTTTACGGCCGCTATCGTGCTCACAGACACATATATATACAGATATATAGATATACTAGAGGCTTGAAGGGGCTAATATCCCCTAAGCATAATCCTTCTTTACTATATAGTACAAAATACCTTCTTAGAAAATAGGCTTTTGGATCCACAAAATTATGATTATATCAAGAATTTGGTTTTAAGTAAACAAAGCAGACCTTTTTACATCCTAATGGTTTTTAAATAACAGCTATTTTACGTTATTTCTCATTTTATAGTAAGCTTAAAGCAATTTCAGTATTTTCCCCGAGACCCTGAGATGGAGACCTTCAATTTCAGCCCCTCCCATCATTCTGCGACCTTCCAAACGCCCACAATTTCGGCGCAAAAATTTCCCTTACGTAATTATATATATATAGATCATTTGGTAATAACTGTGTATCGTTATAACATAAACTAAACAAACATACAGTAGAACCTCGATTAACCGTCACTCTCGGGACCGGGAGTGTGACGGTTAAGAGAATAGACGGATAACAGAAATTTAGCTATAAACCTATTCAATACGTAGATTTAAAATATTTTGGAAGAAATTAAACCCTATATAAGTGGATAATACATATTTATATTTAAATTACATTCAAACAATGGTAATTAAAACCTTTCTAAACTATATGTTGTGCCCATTCAGTGTTCGTAAGTGAATTACATAACCTCACATTAAAATATAGTCCGTCATCTTTTAAATGAGTCCGCCAACGCCATAAATCAGCACGATACTTGTAGCTGTTTCGCCCTTCCTCAAACGTTTAATAAATTTTATTTTTTGGTCAAGCCATAGTACGACTCGTTTTCGTTTTTCAGCCATCCGTTAAAAATCAACAGTTACTGTACTGCAGTTGATTCACAGTACGTATCTAGCTACATACTGTGTAACAGCAAACACTATGCATCGCTGAACTACGAGGTGTGCCGTATAACCAAAAAATCAACATGCCAATGAGTAATAAATAACTCGCTCACCCCCATACTACTCCTTGCGTGGGAGTGGTGATTTTCGGCAGAAACTCAAGGTCATTAGCCGCGGACAGTTGCGTTTGATCACAAATGGCGCTTGCACTTTCTTCCATGCTTTGCGCGATGCCATTTTACAACATATTGCGAGCCCAGAAGCAGTGACGGATAACAGAGAGTGACGGATAAAAGAGTGACGGTTAATCGAGGTTCTACTGTACTTAACTTTTTAAATTTTAAATTATGAAAAAACTCAAACCCAATCAGAATATTTTAAATTTAAAATATTTTTTGTTATAGTACATTGAACGTGCACAGTTAGCTGCATTGAAAAAAAATCCCACATGTCAACATCTACCATATGATTTTGAATCAAGCATTAGCACCACATGTTTAATGTAAACAAAGCAGAGTTTTTCAATCCCAATGCATTTTAAATGGAAGATATTTTTCATTATTTCTCATTTTCTGGTATATTTGGACATAATCTGCTATTTTTCCCGACCCCCTGGAGCCGAGACCTTTCATTTGAGCCATCTCCCATCATCCTGCGAGCAGTCAACCTCTCACAATTTTGATTTTAAAAAATCGCTTACAGAATTAGTAATATAGACACACATATATATATATATATATATATATAAATTCAAACGAATGGTGTTTTCTGCTTCTGGTGGCCCCAAAACGAAAAGTTATCATGGTCTCAGGCTTAGGTCTTACCATGAGACTTGCGGTAATAGCTTCTTTCCTATAATTTAGTGTTACGAAGTAAAACTCTGCATGCGCCTGCTGCTGTTTTACAGGTGAAGCGCCCGCTTGAGGGATAATGAGCTATATCCTGATACTCCTGAGCTGTCAGAGATCAAATTGGTATAATTCATTAATATATGTGTGAAACATAAGCTTACATTGACGTAGGTCAAGTTTCGGCTTTTATTTTAAAACATAACTAAGGCAAGAGGAAGAGATAATAGAGCTAGATGGCTTTCTGACTGGTTTATATTAGTAAAGAGGTCAATGATAGTTACTTTGAGAGTGAATAGAAGCTGTCATTTTACACTAAGACTGTTTGGATATCCTTGGTTGCTGGCAGAGTTCGCTACCCAGATAGCTGCGCCGATGGGTCCACTGGCCTAGAGGGCAAACCGTCCTGGGTCAGACTCTCCACTTAAACTTGGAGGGCTCCTGGGTGGTAATTCTTGTTTAGGGGCCTTGGGAAGTCGAGGATAGACAGTGAGTCCAGCGACTAAAGAATAACATAGACTGACCTTTCCTATACTCAATACACAGTGGTCCTTGAAGCCACTTCTTTAGTAAACATAGGTCCCACTGGCAAAACCACCGTGCACCATCCGAGCCAATTTTAATCCACAACATTTAAATAACACCTCTTGAATAAACAGAGCTAAGACAAATTTCAGAAACTTCGTAGTAATGAATAAAATAATATAATATTGCCGACGATACTAAACTTGAGTGAAGAAGTCAATTATAAGTAGATTTAAAAAATCTAAATCGAAGAATACTAAATTTCTGTTTTTTTTTTACATGAAAAAGTTGCCCTGCTAGGAAATTTAGCATCACATGGTCAGGCAATTTCGGGCTGTGAGAAAGTTATTGGGAAGGACATAAATCAACTTTTTTACTTTTAAAGTCTTCTTGTAAAATGCTTTGTTTAGCCAACAGGCAGACTCAAAAGTTAGCAGTTGGATTTTTCAATTCCTGCCCACTCATGGAACGAGCTAGCACAGATCTATTCAAGCTGTTGCTAAATAGATCTCGATATAAATAGATTTGTTTTAAAAATTTGATGAGTTATTTCTTTTATGATTCAGTTTCCACTAATTGTTAATCATTTAACAGTTTGCAGATTACTAGCATCTATTTACTTAATAATTAAAAAATGAGATTACTTTTTTTATAGCCGGTACCTGAGTGTGAGCCATACCCGGCCCCAGCCAGGATTGAGGACATCGTCCCTGGCTGGCGGGATGGCTTGAGACCATCAGACTCATCAGTGGCACAGCCTAGTCCATAGAGGAAGGGGTTACCCACGAGCCTCTAACCAGGGCAAACTGACTACTCATAACCACCACCATCCGTTGCGGAAGGAAAACAAATGCCTCGGAAGACAAATGCCACCAACCGCACCGTCAGGTTGGAGATCTACGTGAGCTTTGCACGGGGCCTACCTTACTCCTGATAACTTAGCTGTCTTTTTGAGCCAGAACAGGACATACCAAACACATGGTGGTAACACCATGAGCCCAGGCGGATAGCACTGCCCGTTTTGAAGCACATACCCCCATGAGACCAACCTCAAACGCTGGATCCACCAGCCCTGACCGAGAGTCGACCCCAGCCAGAGCCAGCGAGGCTTGACACCAGCACCCGTGGTACTTCGTTCGCCCATGCATCCAGACTCACGGCCTTCCGCTATGGGTTCCGAGGCGGGATTGGAAGTGAGTCCCACCTGGGATACTAGGTTAAGAAACCCGTCACCCTTGCTCAACAGAGACTACCTGGGTGAATAGCCCCCTCCATCCAAAGGACGGCCTGACGTGAGCCCCGCCAGGTTCCTCGTTTTCACCGCTAGTAGACCTTTGCCCTCACTCTGGGTAGGACCAGTGGTCGAGAACAAAGTCAAGATTTGGCCCCATTTCACTCCCTAGATCAGATCCGTCAGGAGAACCCAGGCCGCAACAAGGGGAACAACCCCGCAGATGAGCTGGCAAGCCAGCTGAGAGCTGCGAAAGGCTGGCCCCAAAATATTGGCCTGGGAAAACCCTCAAGACCCTCACCAAGAAGGTAGTTCCAGAGACAGGGATCAGTCCTGGTCAAGCTACTTCCAGAGACAGGGATATGCCTATGGCACCACCCTCTCTCTGGGATTACTAAGTAACCTAATTACTGCAAGAGTAGGGCAGTCCCATCTCAACAGCCACTACCCCCACCACTTATAGGCCCCGTCACCGTGATGGCCGGCTTCAACTGAGGCATGGAATGTTGTGCGAATCGGTATATTACTCGCTGGGTGAGTCATCACTGGAGGAGCCCAAAGACTGACTGACCACATCAATCCTTCCCATCCACGCAAATCCCTTCCAAAAGCTGCAAAATTCCCTGAAGGGGAATGTGGCTAGCTATCAATACTGGGGCTTTAATGCCTTCAAAATCTAAAATCTACAGTAAGAGAGAGCCGCTAACCTGGGCGAAGCTGAGGAAGAAGAGCTGGCGGTGGGTGAGGTTGAGGGCCGGCAACTCCGGCTCCTCGTGGTTGCGCTTGACCCAGTCCAGGTACGCTCTGTAGGCTGCCTTCAGCCCTCCGTTGTCTGCAATGTTCTCACCTGTCAAAGACCAGTATATAGATGGAAGTTGAGCATTCAGGAAAATTTAAATAAAGCTAGGCCTATTTAAGTTTGAAATCCTTATATTAATACACAAAGCATACATTCTTTTTGGAGTATGTAGCAGCTGGACAGATTTTAGCATATGAGATGTCGATTTAATTTTATTTCTATGTAGATTTACCCACGCCCAAGAATATACTTTATACTTTTCTTGAAATGGTGACCTACATCAGGTAGGTATTTTAAGCCAAGTTTGAATGACAGATGAGTGAAGGATGATTGTGGCACGATCTTGTAGTCTTGTTACTGACTAAGGCCGACATGTTCCTCAGACAGGACTGTTAATTAATTGCCCAACAGCCAATGGCAACTAAGGGACCTACATTTTAACGTGGAATTCGAACCACAATTTCCTTGGTTAACAGTTTTACGAACTGGTCTAATTATGAGGACGGTCCTATGAACGTAAGTATTCAATAGTGCAAACGTTAATCCCCACTAAGGAACACCGCATCCACAAGCTATCGCTCATAACTATCCACAATTCGTGACCTCCAAGTAGCTGGATTAACGCCACAGTCCCAGTCTTATATATATATATATATATATATATATATATATATATATATATAAAAGCATCACATAAATACAGTAAAGAGCTGAAGTTTTAAAAAAAAAACATTAGCGCTACCCATTGACATTTGACCAAGCTCAGTTTGCTTGCTTTATAACTGAACCTGTCTGAAAATATAATCATTCTTTGAAACAGTTCTACAATTAAACCACATATTGCTGTGTTTGCAACGAATCTACTACTGAGTAATCTAGAGCTTTATTAAAGTAGGACTGATGGAACTATGAAGCAGGTGAAGGAGAGAAATGACCCTTGAGGTTTGGCAGCGACTGGCATGTCGGGCATGTCCCTTGCAAAATCGATTGAAAAGCAACGACCATAGTCCCGCCAAGATTATCATTGGTGGAGCATTTTGTTTTTAGTTTTTTGTCACAATCACATTTGTTAATTGATGAATAATTTGATTTATTATTGTTTTATCTGCTTTATATTTTGTTTGGTTTCCCAACAGAAAGTGACTCTGTGATTTTGGAATTTTCTGAAGTTTTGGGATATCTTGTATGTTTCCATCGGCCTTCATGGGGACGGCCTTTTGCTAGCAAAGTACTATAAAAAAAGTAAAAGTAAAGTATAAAAAGTAAAGTATAAAGTTAAAGTATAAAGTAAAGTTAATAAAGTATAAAGTATAAAAATCACCCTCCTTCTCCTGTTTCATAGATTAATTAATCCTACTAGGCTATAATAAATAACCCAAGTCATACAGAAGACAAAGTGCTTTTATTTTTTTTATCTCATGAATTTATTTTATTGATTGTTAAATAATACCAATACTTGTTAAATAAAAACAGGACACACCATGGTTTTGTAATTTAAATGGAACTTGAATAAAAATTGTGAACAGAATAAGTGTGATGGTTTGTGTACCTTCATTCATTTATTGACAAAGACCATGATTAAAGTTCCCATTTCCTGAATCACTGTGTTCAACCAAAAACTAAATAATTAACCAAATAGTGGCTGTAAAGGCGGCTCCACACATGCGTTATTCGGCATGCACTGAATGTTCGACGTTCGGCGAACTATTTGTCTCGCTATAGGACCGACAATGTACAAGCACTAATGTTTGCTACTTGCCAAATACATAAACAACCCCCCACACTACTCGTGATTCGGCGAGTCGCTGCTCACCGCATGCCGAAAAAGGCATGCGTGGAGCCGCCTTAACCCAGAGAGAACAAGGTATGTTATAATTTTAGGATCATTTAATGAAACAGTGTAAACCTTGAGGTTTTCTTATTAAGACTATAAAGATTACAACAAATGTTCTCTGTCTTAATGTTGTTTGATACATTTTGAGTGTCACAATAAATTAAAACCAGTTAATCTATTAGTAAAATGTATTAAGTACCAATAAAAATTCTCCATAAATTTTTATACCTCCTTAATAAGGGCATACCTAGTGACTTTACAACAATCATTGTTTGGTTAAAAATCTCTAAATGAGTCAGACTGACTCCTCTGATTACGTAGTGACAAGCATTCCCAGAGGTTGTCTAATCCTTGCTTTATCACACTGAGTGCATGCACTCCAAGGAGCAAGCAAAGTCATGACAAGCCATGCAGTCACATCATACCTAGTGTTTGTTTTCCATTCAGGTGCTTCCCTTTGATCTCATAGTTGCTGTACTGCTTCACCACACATTCCGTTTGGTTCTTGAACTTTTCTATCGTTTTGTTGTTCCACCACTGATGGAGGTTCCCGAATTTGTCATATTCTCTTCCTAATGAAAATGTTTATGTCAATTCAACTTTTTAAATAAGGAACTAATACAAATTGGATGTAAGTTAGACAAAAACAGATATTTCTGGTTAAACTTTTTTGGTTTTGGTGTAAAAAAACTCAAAGATAGGTATGATAATATATAGATACAAGGGCATGTCCATCAGTAATACAATTAATTATGGTTTTTACCTTTGATGGTGGCCTTAAGGTGTCAATGATATTTCCTGGGCAATACGCATTTTGCGTCAATGACGACGCATCTTCGCGTCATGATCAATCAATGACGACGAAGATCATCATTGATCATCAATGATGACGAAGATGCGACGTCATTGACGCGAAATGCGTATTGCCCAGGAATCATCATTGACACCTTAACTCATTTCTGCCCACTGTCGACATTTGTAGACACTGACTTTAACAATTTTTATCACGGATACGATTTAGCATTTGAAACAAAGAGTATTTTATTTTTATCTATTGGTATCCCTGCTAAGCAGCTACAGTGTTTGCCACCATTTTGTAGTGTACTTGTGAGTAGGAAATTTGAGATTAAAAACCTCTGCAAGACAAGCCATGTCATATTTTGAATCCTAAGTGTTTTTACTATTAATCTTTTAATTTTTTATTGAATATACAATTGTTTAGATATATTTAGGAACTATTACAACAAATACAATCGTAGCTTAGTTAATTTGTTACAAGAACATAGTTTTATTCCTTTGCAAAAACTGATTTCGACAGTGGTCACGAGCGGTTACAGGTCCATTATTGTCAGAGGCAGGGCTGTACCCAGCTTTGGCGGGCCCTGGTAAAGATATTAGGCCGGGCCCCTCAGGCCTGGTACTGCACCCGTTCCACTTAAAGCCGTAGCTGGTTTCCGCCGGCAAGATTTCCAGCTCGTCAAAAGTGGTGACCTTTTTTTTTTACTCACACGTGTCGTTTAATAAATAAAATAAATAAATAATAATATCTTTATTTTCTCAAAACATAATACATCAATGATCACAAAAAATACCGCCGGCCCCTTTGTATACGGTTTTTGGCCCCTTTGTTGTCCATTCGGGCCCTTTCCTTCGGGGGGAGTTCTAACCCCCTTGGACCCGCCCCGAGCCCCCCCCTGGACCCAGCCCGGGCCCCCCCTTGGACCCGGGCCCCGGTAAAGTTGTCCGGGAAGACCAGTCTGAGTACGGCCCTGGTCAGAGGCTATGTTATTTATTATCATTCGCTATGTAGTATGGAGTTACACGGCAATAACACTATAGATCGACCTACAGCAGGACGTCTTGAGCGCAAAAGAGCTCCAGTTGTGTACCAGATGACGTCCACTACAGTGGAAAACACTTCTTGGACACTGTGGAGAAGCAAGTCTGATGTACCCTTTGTGGAAAGGCTACAAGAAAAATCTGCGGTTCATGTCGGATTGGTTGCCATGTTCTGTGTGGCAAAACATTTTACTCGCTGTGACCCATTGTGAAAACTCTGCACAGATTTTTGGGTAAAAATATTACGGAAACTTTGCGGAAATTCATGGAAGAGACTTTTATTATGGTTTTATTTTAGATTTGTTTAAAATATTTTATATTCCAGCAATTATTTTTGAAAGTTGCTGATATCTTATCACATTTACAAACTTTTTTACATAATGTCCTTTTACCTGACTTTTTGTTGCGGTGTTTACTATATCTTTACACCTAAACTTATAAAACCAATTGTTTCGTACCAATTTTTTGTTTTTGTGTGTTTTTTCATTGCTTTTATTTAGTTTGTCATTTTATATATTTAGAAGTATAATAGGTCAAATTTATGTTAACAATTACAAACCAGATGACGCTCGCTGTCGGCTGTTTCGTCACTTACACACTGTACCCGTTCGTGCCCACTGTCGACATATGTCGACATGCCATAATTTATATAAAAATGAGTATAAAAATTTAAAAATAATCAAAATCTGTGTTTTTGTACCATTAACAACAAAATACTAAGCAGAAAACGAAATCCAAGAAAAAAAATTAATTTGGGCATAAATGGGTTAAGGCTGCCATCAAAGGTAAAAAAACCATAATTAATTGATCTAGGTGTCTAGGCTTCAATTTGGAATAATACAATGTAGGACAATATAAATAGAAGCAACCGGATTAAAGAAAATCAAATCAAATGCTGTTGCTTGTTCCTCAAAATTTATATAGGTCAAATCAACACTAAAAAATACCTATTTTTTTATTTTATAGTTTTTGAGATATTACTGTTAATTATGAGTGGCATCAATGTATTAACAAATTGGCAAGTTAAAAATTGAGAAAATTTTGATTAAAAAGAAAAGGTAACCTTACAACGAAAAGGTAATATAAACCCCTTAAAATATAATATAACCCCTTTTAAAATATAATAGAAAATATAAACCCTTTAAAATTAAACTTGATTCAAAATACAGTAGAACCTCGAAAAGAAGACACTTGATAACAAAAAAAAACCCTTGATAAAAAGTGCACTTTTCAAGTCTCCTTGAAACTGTAATGACACTTAATGTCTTGGGACACGAACCTCAATAAGAAGACTCCCTTGATAACGAGACTTTTTCCAGAATCCCCTTGAGAGTCTTCTTATCAAGGTTCTACTGTATTGTAAATTAATACTCTAAAGAAATTCAAGGAACCACTTATTTTATTGCTATGACCCTTCACAAAGCCAGTCCATACAGCTAATGAAAAGCAAGGATATCAATTTAACAAACCTATATACAGTTCGCGCATTATAACCGGCTATCGTTACTATTGTACTAACTTTATTATGTGATATTTTAAACATATGAAATTTGTAAACACAATGTTTGACAAACAGCGGGAATGTAGAACAATGTTTTCAGAAAAGTACCCCCTCCCACCTGCGCCTTGCAACCAGCTGACTCTGCCATAGTCAGAGAGATATAATGCGCGAACTGTAAATGTCTTGAATTTTAAAACAATAGTATTTTTAAAATCATATTTTAAAAAAGTTTTGAGCATTTAAGTCAAAATATTTTTTGTAATCACAAAAATCACTCTTGATTCAATGGTAATTGATCGTAAAATATAAAATAATATATTAACTAACAAAACAAAATAAAATACAACATACTGTGATTGCCTCCATGGCCAAGTGGACATTGAAGCAGGAAAATTAACAATAATAAATTATTTGTTGGTTTGACTAAGTGCCAAAATAATATGTAAAATGAATCAATAATAAACATGTAAAATATACCACAAGTTTAAAAAAGATCTTGTTTGGCCAGTCAAATAATGTATTGTATTCATAAGCAAAACGAAAAAAGAGATCATATATATGGCAATAAGTAACATGAAGAAAAAATTTTAAACCTTTTATAAGTAGTTAGCTCTTAGTTTGTGCAAATGTTCCACTTCTCTGTTACTTTTTTTGCATTTCCTATGGGATATTATTATTTGAAATAACTAATCAAACATTATGTAAAGGAAAACTGAGAAATTGTTGACATATAGATCACTCACACATCGAAGAAGTCAAGAAAAATATTAGAGAGGCGCAGATATTCATTGTATAATAAGACAGCATTCCAAAAGTTTGTAAGATTGCTTCCGATATAGGCATATACAAATTTACGATGGTATGCAGTCATATAGCAATAGTTAGCCACAAGAAATTCTCTGCTGTAAACAAAATCAACATTGCAATACCTTCTTCAAAACTTAAATGAATTCAAATTTTGAGTTGGTAACAAAAGTTATATGAATAAACTCTCTTAAACATCATGTAAATTGTAAATTTAGTGCTTCCTTGCAGATTTTAAATTTCCATGGTCGACTCCACTAGATATTAACTCTAAGTGTTCCGGGATACATTGCTTATGGATGTCAAAGTTTGTTGCTGCCATTATGGATACGTTGCTGTTCTCCATCTTCAGGGCAATGAACACGCTTGCACAACACTAAAAATGTTAGTTGTTAAAAATAATTGGTTGAGTAAAATAAATAAAATTGTTAGTGACTACGAGAACATGGGGAATAATACATTTCGGAACGTCTCCGAAATGTAGGTATCAAACTTCGACATCTGTCCATGGTTTATCTCAGAAGACTAAGAGCAAACATTTTGTATTTCCTGCCATTGAAAAGTATTATTGGGTTTAGTTAAAAGCGGACAATCAGAATTACAAAATAACTTTTTGTCCGCCTTTCTCAAAATAGCATTGAGTATTAAAAGAGAAACTGTTGGATGATAGTCAAAGTTTAAGGTGCATGGATTCAACGAATGTGAATGTACCTTGGTCATCGAAAGCATGCGTGAGCTCGTGCCCCATCACCACTCCCATGGCCCCGTAGTTGAGAGCTTGCTGGTGATTGATGTCGTAGAACGGGGCCTGCAGGATGCCCGCGGGGAACACTATCTGGTTGCGGGTGGGGGTGTAGTAGGCGTTCACTGTCGGCGGAGTCATGTTCCACCTGGCGATAAGATACATAATTGATTGAAAGCAATGGAGCACGATATAGGTCGCCATTTCAAGTAATGTATCTAATGTATGTATGATAACCTAACCTAAAACAAGGTGTCTAGTAAAAAATGGACTATAATATTTTTATAATGTTGCAATCCTGCTTTGCAAGGGTTGTTAGCAAAGAAAACTCTTATTCCACATGATAATGAATTATTTGCAGTGGCGTAGATAGACTTTAGTCAACTGGGGGGATATAACCGGGGGGTCTGGGGGCATCCCCCAGAAAAATTTTGAAAATTATAACTCTAAAACTAGCTTTTTATGCAATCTAGAGGCATAGTGGAACTCATATTATACGGAATAATTGATGCAGACACGTGGTCGCCGCGCGCATACCGGAAGCAGGCATTGGCTCGTTCTCCAAAAGAACGAGCTGAACACAGGGGGAGTGGTTTGTGGTTTGATGTCATAATGATCTTACATCTGCTTTATTCTTTTTTGTATGTATACGTTTTTACTTCATTCTCGTAATTTTGTTAAGTTGCTTTCACGTAGTTTTGGTGCTTTTATTAAAAATACCATCTGTCATTCATTTTACTTAGGCTTGAAGAAATTACTTTTTATTTCATTTTATAATAAAATCACTAGATAAAAAATGAATACAGGAATCTGCATCAGTCAACTTGACTCCATTCTCTGCTAGCACTGATGACCGAAATATTGTTTCAGCATAGATACAACAAGTAAATCTCATAATTTTTTCACGCCACTAGTATCACCTTCACTCTCACTTTTTTGTTTTGGAGCGAAAAACCCCGTCAGTTTGCACTGTTTCGACATCACAACATGAAGTCGCATCGCGTCGCGTCGCTGCGAATTACGCAAGGTCACAGAACCAACTGACCGAGTTATAAACGCATCCTATATGTCAAAGTGAGATCAGATGCGTTAGTTCCGGTGTTGACCGTAAGAGGGAATATAGGTAGTGGATGAATCTAGTATTTTTATTGGCTACTTCAGTTCCAACGAGAAATAATGTAGGCCTGTATAGCCTACAGGTTCATTAATTTTGATAAATATAAATTGTTTAAAATAACGTTTTTCTGGTATACAGGACTAAATACATTCAGGACAAAATTAACAACATTATAATTTTCCTGTAAGATGTAATATTATAGGCGGCGAATTTTAATCTAATACCAATTCGGCTGTGAATGGCACGTTTTCAGTTGTGTTCTCAGACTAATTTATCGTCTGTCTTTCATAACAGGGTATTTACAAATCGGGGACGATCAGTGATTAAAGAACAGAAAATGCGAAATTTTGCTTTGATTCTGTTACAGGAACAGTTCACTTTCAGTTACGCATTCGCCGCTACCACTAATATTCCAAAATACTGTATTGTATTTTTAAGCCTCTTGTCACCGATCCTGCCGCGTTCGTTTGGTGCACAATACCTCAAAGATAACATGTTTTGGCAGTTTTTTAACTACTAAATAAATAATAACAATAATAACTTTATTTATATATCTTTACAAAGATTTTTATTACTTATCGCGGTTAAAGAATTACTTCCTCTAGTTAAAAGTCGTAGCCAACTTTAATTTTTCGAGTATAATTAATTTTTTTTTACATACTGTAGGGCCAAGGGGGGAATATATCCCCCTTATCCCCCCCCCCCATACTTACGCCACTGATTATTTGGATTTTTTTATTATTAATCTGTTTCATTAGAGGCTGTGATTTAACATAAACGACATATGGGACCTTAGGAAAGTATGTTACTAGAACCCTTAGGTGGGACATTGTCACCTGCTTGCTCCGTGGCCTTGTTACTAGAGATGGTTTTGCTGAAATAACCATTCAGTAAAGCCTGATTTCATCTTAAATTATTATTAACAAAAATTTATTGACTCAAGCATAGAGTAGTTATTACCCCTCAAAAGAATGTCAAATTAGTCCAGTCAAACTGGACTAATTTGAGTCCTGTTTTGATTGACATTATTGTTTTTTGGGTCGTTGAATTCAAATCTGAAGTCATCCAACAAATATTCCTTGAGAATTCCTAGGTATATTTACACAAAATAGGGAAACTTTTGCACATTATACTATCACAGATATTTTGAAAACTTTGCACCCCACAAGAAGGCTAAATTTTCTAAAATTTATATATTTTTTTATTCCTGTAGCTTTTATAGAACCAAATATTTGGACTTTTAAAGATATGCAGGATTTATGTCAATCCATCCCTCAGACCCATTTGATTAACATGGGAAATTTGGAAAATTTACGAGGCCACTGAGCAGAGCTCTAAAGAGCTGGGGAAAAATTGATAGCTTAAACATATTTTCCGAGCAAATTTACATTTAAATACAAAGTTTCATTTCAAACAGACAAAATGTTTTCAAGGCAATTAACTTTAAACATACTGTAGCTTTCTATATTGTAACTACATGTTTATATGTAGAAAGCAACATGTTTGAAGGTTATTGGCTTGACAACTCTTGCCTAAAAATATGTTTAAGCTATATATTTTGTCGTAACTCTTTAGGACTCCCAATGACCTCAGTCATTTGTAGAATTTTCCATATTAATCAAATAGGACTGAGGGAAGAATTAATTGATACAAATCTTAATTTCATTTCTTTTCATATCTCCATGGTTCCATTACCAAATACTTCTGAAATATAAAAGCACACAAGTCATAGTGAATTTAGTCCTCCTCAAAAAATACATTTTTGATATCTGTCAGGTGTATTGTTTCCAAAAAATCTGAGATAAACTACAAAAAGTGCAAAATTTTCCAATTTTTTTACTATCTCGGTACGCTCAAGGAATAATGGTTGGACAGCTTCAGATTTTGATTCAGCAACACACAAAAACATAAATACGTATCTTCAAAAATCCCTAAGACGACATTTTTGTACACGTCATGTATGGGTTTTTTGTACAGTTGTTTCACTGGACTGAATTGTTATTGAACATTTTGCCTCAGAACAAACCTTGTTTTATTAACTGGCGTTCCCAGATTCTGTAGATTTCTTCTAAGGTTGAATTGGTTGGCATGGATGTTGTTCTCAAAATATGTGTTCTCATTGACCTGAAGTTCTTTGTACCGCTCATCCAACTTTTCTGAGTCAAGTATGAAGTCTGGGAACCCTGAATGAAAAGCAAAGATCAATGGTTGATAAGTCAAGATTGAAGAAAATTAGTATTTAAAATGATTAATTACTATACAATGGTGGTTGTCATTGCTCTTGTACAAAATATGTCACCAAAATTAATCCCAATATGGTTTAAATTTAATAGCTTAGACCAATTAACTATGTAGACTTTGAAAGTTAAGGAGATAATGTTACAAAAGTTTCAAGGGTCAGAAAATTATAAGGAACAAAAGAAGGAGTGGAATGTCAGCTGAATATTCAGGACATTCTAAATTTTCATTGTGTAAAGCTATCCCAAAGTGCGGCTCAGGCTAGAGGCTATTTACCCGCTTATCAGCTGATTACCAGCGGCTTGCAGAAATGTCATAATGAGTCATAATGCTAAATATATATCATAATATGACACATATTTAGCTTTTTAATTTACAATATGAGGTTCAAAAAACCTAGCCACTTATGATTCATACTTCACAATTTTCTATTTTGGAATTCCAATTTTGAAAATTTAAATACGAAACTGTATATATATGAGTCAGGCCACTAACCGATCATGTCGGTGATGGCATCAGCTTTCTCCATAGCCAAGAGTCGAGTTTCGGGGTCCATCCAGCTGAGATCTTTAAGGTTCTCCTTGAATGCAGTTCTTATAGAGTTTATCATATCTTCAGCCTGCCAAATTAAAATATTGTGGAAAAGCTGCATAATTGCTCATAAATTTTAACAGTGATTTTAAACAATATGATAAAACTTAATTAGAGCACCCAAAGCTTGAATGTTCTATCAATTGTGTACCATAGAATTAATGTGAAGATATCAATGCATCCAATTAAAAAAAAATTTAATAACTTTAGTGGCTTGTTACTAGCAATAGCAATACATACTCTGCTTTTCATGCATACTGGCTGAGACAGTAAACTACCAACCCACAGTCTGCTTACACATTGGAAAGTTATAAACAACAGACTTCTACAACATACTTAAAGACTTTAATGGAAGACAAAATCCTTTATATTTAATACTTTAAAATGTTAAGCACTCAGTTGCTTCACCTGTACTAACAAGTCCAATAAAATGATTTATAAAGAATTTATAATTTGACAGATAAACTAATAACCAGATAATCAAGAACACAGTAAACACTGTTAAGTACAGTTTCTTTATTCTCTATGAATACCTAAACCATGTTTTTAATGCCTTTTGAATTTACCAAAAAAAATTAATTCCCTTTTTCAAGCTAAAAATGTAACACTAGTGCCAAATTAGAGAGATCAAGTTTTCAAAAAAAAGCACTAACCATGGCTTTGGCGTTTCCTTGGAAGAGCTCTCGCACGTACATGGCTCCGAGGGCAAACCCGATGACGTTGTTGGTGTCCGAGACACAATATCTCCATGGCTCCTCTCCGCCTTCCGCGCCGATGAGGGCCTTGCGCAGGCCCTTGTACGCGTCTCGGAATGGCTTCGATAAACATGCGGTGAGACTTCGGACCGTCTGCCACACCAGGTAGTTGTTGAGAATCCTGCACAGATAATTAACGATTGTTACTATTAGCTTAGATAAAGAATTATGATTCATTTTATGGAGTAATTTTTGTTTTACTCTTTAGTTCAATGACAATCCATCTTACTGTTTCTAAAGCCATTCCTTAGAATCCAACAACAATAAATGCATCATGAATGACCTTAATTTATTCATCAACATTATTAAAAAAATTAATAGGAAAAATAATTACAAATGTAAAAATTTATTTAATACGGTACTCATGGACACAGTTTTCCAACCTGTGGTATGTGTATCACGGTTGGTACACAAAGGCCTTTCATGTGTTAGGTTAAATATTAAGAGGTAAAAAACTAGGTTTCCGAATGAACATTGTTGGAAGAGTCCTACATGCCCTTAAAGATTCATATTTGTCCTTATGATTTAACATGGGAATAGACATTTGAAGGGAGAGCTTATTATAATAAACTCATTGTTTTATCAACAGACTAGACGACTAGATGAAAAGTTAAAATGCTAAAACTCCTAACTAGCTTGTGTCCACAATTCAATGTTATGGAAATATTCCTTATAACTAAGAAATAAATATTATCCTTAGATAACTAATAAGGCTTAGAATGAGAAATTAGTACTGGTCAAAAGATTTAATGTACTCACGTTTTACCCTTCAGTGTAGAATTATATTCTTTTATGATAACTGTAAGATTCTTGAGGTATTCTGGAGCGTAAACAACAACTTTCTCCTTATCAGTAATTTTCTTATTGACTAGTCGCAGAGCATCCGAAAAGTAATCTTTCCATGATATCTAAAAAAATGGTATGTCAAACTCGAAATATGACTTAAACAAATAATTTATAAGACTCTTTAAAAGTATTAAAACTGAAATCATCAGAGATACTCTGAGTGTATGAATAGACATGACTAATATTAACAATGCAAATTGTGTGTCATGTATTTTAAGATCACCTTATTTATATTATCTAGAACAAAGTAAAATATAAAACCCTGACAGCACCCAGTAGCCATTTTGCCATTGAGCTCTGAAATAATATTATGCTATATAATGAGATCAAAACTTAGGATTTAAACATCCTCAATCAGTATATTAAACTGTATGTTTAATAGATAGCAATCTTTGAACTGCTACCTCATCATTTAAAACTAAAGAGGGAACTTCTCAATAAATATTTCTTTACTGTGGGTCACAGCTCTTAGTCAACCTCAGGGAACGGAATATGTTCCTTGGATTTATATCGACAAAATTACAATATAGGTAAGCCCTACTGTAACAATATATTTCAAACTAGAGTGGAAAATGGGTCATTGCATATTTGAGACCATATGGTTGAGAATATGCAGAATACTTCCACTTATGTTTTGAACGATAATTTTCACTTCATATCTGATGAGATCATAACATATATTTTGTTTTCTTATATCGGAAAAATTCAAAAAAGATCGTAAACATTACTTTTGCATAGTAAACATTATTTTTCTTTACTAAATAAAGAAAAACAAACACTGGTGATATCATAGTAGTGTAGCGAAAGATTATTTCACTCAGACACTCACAAAAGGAGCAATTTCTTGAAGTTCTGCAATGGCTAGCCTGTGGTACATTTTCTCTTCATCCCGACGGTCCTCTGAAGGTATCGTAATTTCGGCAAGTTTAGTTTCAAAGTCAATCACATCTTGCATTTGATCCTTCGTGTTGTTAGGGTCCCCTCCTAACAATATTCCTATCTAAAACACCAAAGGAATATTTAGTAAAGACCAGTGCAATTCAAGATTACATTTCTTAGTTGATTATGTTTTAGGTGAAAAATATTGCACTCAAAGTAAAATATGGCATTTCCCATCCACAAAAATGGGTACCGGTAATAGATAAGAAAGTGGAGAAGTTTTTCCTAGTCCTAAGATGTTTTATATAATTTTTATTTAATCTTGTACAAATACACAATTTAAATTGAAAACAATTGTTTATCTTATTACATTACTGTTCAATGGCGGTTCCATCAAACCTCGTGCCACAAGCGCATACACGGAACATCAACACTAATATTATTAGTGTACACAATTTTAAGAGATTTGAAAAAGACTTTCTACATGAATTAATTTTAGTTTACCTTAGTCATATAGTCTAAATACGCAGTCAGAACTTTCTCATTAGCAGTCTTGTTGAGGTAAGTGTCCCTTGTAGGTAGGGTAAGGCCTCCTTGGTCAATCTGAAATTAGTGAATAGCTATGTAAAATTGTTTTAGGAAAAATTGTCTCTAATACAAGGCGAGTCTTCTAACCCTAATCCACAACAGATTATAGGCAAACGACTTAACATACAAAGACGAAACAAAACATTTCCCCACTAAATCATACCTAAGGAACAACGTAAAAATATTTTTAAGCTTTTTAAAATACAGGGTGTTCCAAAAACCGGGGGTCATGGGTTCGAATCTCGGGAATTTTAAATATAAACATATGTCATACTATACATAATTTTAAAGATCTAAGCGACTAAACAATTTGGTGAAAACAGAACTCAATTATCTTTATTATGTCCAAATTGGCGGCCATTTTTATGAAAAATATTGGTATTTACGGAATACCCTGTATCTCAAGAATTAATAAAGGTTTTTTCGTTCTATTTGAAAATTCTTAATCCTTGTTAACTCAGCTTTAATTTGATATGCAACATGCTAACATTAAAAGAAAATAAATATTTAAAAAAAAATTCATTTTTTATAAATGTTGGTAGCATTGAAAATCAAAAATTTTAAATTGCAACAAATGTTAAATAGTATATCATTGTAAAAGACTTGCAAGAACCTACAATTTTTCAATTTATACTCCCCTTCTATCTTTAGTAGTTTTACAGTAATAAACAAAAAACTCTATTTTCCCATAAAACGCCAATGTTAAGTTTGCTGTACTCAATGTTAAAGGATGCAAATTTAAATGCTTTGAGTTCTGCACATTTAACATGGGCGTTATATGGGAAAACAGAGTTTTTTGTTTATTACTGAAAACTAGTTCTTTTGCCCTCTGCTTAACATGGGGCGACCAAAAACATATTTTGGCCCTTCAAAATAATATAAAAAACATAAAACCATACTATTATGTTAGATTGATCTTCGTTTGTTAGTTGGTTTTTCTTCAATTATATTATTTTTACTCTATGAAATACCGAAAAAACTAGGCAAAACAGCCTGTACAAAGATCTTTTTGAGGCCATTGTTTTGATAATAGTTTACCAATTGGAATAAACTTTCTGTGCATATAAGTTTTCAACCCATAGAGCTTATTACGTTCAGCTATAAGGCTATTTGAGCCCCTTAAAATGAATTTTGCAGGAATCAGTCTTCCTTATGGAATTAAATGGTAAAATTTGGTTTTTCAATTACAAAATGAAAACATTGAAAACTGTTAAATTTAGAGAGAAATGTTAAATACCAAAAAGTTGTTTTTTTTAATACCTTTCAAGCAAAAAAATGTTGATGAAGATCTGAATACTATTTCCGGAGTTATAGAAAACACTTTATGAATTTAATGGTGGCCATATTTAATAGCTGATGTGGGAGGTGGGTGTGATCTACACAAAATCAAGGTGGTTCTTTAAACAAAAATATTTCTACTGATATCTTCTATACACTCACCGAGCGGCTAAGCTGTATCAAAAAGTGCAATATTTTTATGCTAACCACACGTACTACAGGCAGGAAACAACAGAAAGGCAGAACAGCCGATGCCTTGCGACAATTATATCTTTGAAATTGTGTCAGTTAATACAAATGATTTTGTGTTTGTTAAAGTCATGTTTTATAAGTTGATATAATAATAATTATTATATAAGTATTATGTTTTTTTTAAGTAGAGGCGGAGAAATGTTGTGTGGATCAAGGGAGTAAAGTGATATGTTTTCCTCAGGAAAGATCCTGCATTTTACTCCCTCAATACACAAATAACTACAGCACTCATTTTCCACTTTTATTTCAGAAATCATCAAATAGTTCGGAAGATTAATTTAAATTTGAGAAGTGTTTGTTTGTGAAAGTATTCCTTATATTTCAGAGCAATAATTTTAATTTCAAAAAGTATTATTTTGTTTTTGAAATGGTCAATTATGTTTCAGAAAGTGTTTTTTTTTTGTTTAGGAAATTGTAATTTTTGAATTTATTATATTGTCTGACAGTATTTCTGTTTTAAACTTGTACAATGGAGTACTCTGTATTTCAATGGTATTAATGTCTGAAATACTTGACTGCCTCTCAAATTCAATTTGTTAATCTGAAATTCAATTGATATTCCTGAAGTAAAAATTTAGTTCTCTGAAATAGAAATTACCTTTTCTGAAATGCAACTTACTATTCTGAACTTCAATTGATGCTTCCTGTAATAAACATGATATTTTCTCAAATGAAACTGGGAAATGTGTATTTGCTCGTAGTCGGTATCCGCACCTGTATAATGTAGAGGCTGGAGTTCCTGTCGTCCTCCTGCACAGCCCAGGAGAACAGCCCACCCATGTTGTACTTGTTCTGCAGGATGTGCAGGGTGTTCTGCAAGTTGAACGTCGAGACATTCCACTTCCGTCCTGCCTGTCCTGTTGAGACGTTCCAGCCTCCCACCTGGACGCAGAAAAATTATAATTAATTTGATATGGATTTATTTGATGTTCGTGTTGTTTCCTTTTGAGGTTTCATTCTGTGTGGTTGATTCATTTCTGTATATCATTGGACTTTATCACACTATGAAATGTTTGATGAAATTTTTTACCGTGGGTGAACACTTGGTAACAGCTGATTTTCAAATGCAACCTTATTTTTTCTAGATGAGGGCCAGGCTTAGAGGTTTCAATGGACATGTACTGCAGCTTATTTAGCTTATTGTGCACCCTAAAGATTACAGCATTATCACATAGCAAATTTGCCATTGGTGATTGGTGGCATTCGAACCCTGATTGGTCAAATATTTTTTTTGTAAAGAATTTCTTTTAATGTACAAGCTGGATAAAGCCAGTGACATTGTCATAAATAACCCGTTCTCAATGATATCAATATTCCATAGACAAAAAAACATTGTTGAATGGGATTTTTCAAATAAGTATGCTAAAAAAATATTGATGTTATATGAGCATGATGAATGAATTGTTTTTCTAATAAGATTTACCTTGTGAACCGAGGCTTGTCATTGATATTATACACCATGCAATCTTTAATTCACATGTTCTTCTGATTATTTCACTCACAAAACATTTCATCCAATTTTCAGCCTTGTTATCTCCTTAAACTTGGATTTCATTAATAAATGTCACCATGTATAATTTAATTTTTTTACATATTTTCCATCTATCCACATATTGTTGTATATAAATGTAGATTTTTTATTACTACAACACTATCACAGAAATAATAACCTGGTCTAAAAGCTCGAGCATGGGTCGGGCTCCGAGGGTCTCCACCGTTTCATTCACATCCATGCACGAGAGGTAGTACGACTTTGCTTTCTGTTCAGCTTTGCTCTTTAGCTCGCTGAATGGTTTCTCTGTAAATATACAAAAATGTCAATAAGTTCTAATGAATCACAAGGTGTGCAAGAAATATCAAACATAAACATTTCACGGAAATAAAGTTAAAAATTTTCTGACATTGATCAAGCCTGGTGGAGCTGATGTACATGGGATGATATGATAAATATTGTTAGCACTGATTTATGATGATTAAAATTCTTATACATTCTAACTGGTTTGGGGTTTGGTTTTAAGTTAAAAACAAATGTTTCTAACTTTGAGTTTATGTAAATTATCTTCATTTATTACAGTAAGATACTACTTTGAACAATAATTATACTCCTAGAAATACAATGAAAAATCCATATAAAGTACACATCAATAAATAGACTATCCCATCGTTGTAAATAATAGTACAATGAAAAGAAGATTAAAGAAGATCTCAACATAAAGACATCTACAGACAAAATCTCAGTATAGAAATAGAAAAAAAGCAACTCACGAAGGGCAAACAACTTAAGAAAGGGCAAAAGACTTGCAAAGGGCAAATAACTTACAACTTACGAAGAACAAATAACTTAATAAATAAAAGGACAACCAAGATAGGAAAGGACAAAATACCTACCTACAAAGGGCAGACAACTTATGAAGGGGAAGAAACTTACAAAGAGGAAACAACTAACAAAATGCAAACAACTTACAAACTAAAAGAACTTACAACTTATGAAGGCCAAACATCTTATGAAAGGGCGAAAAACTTATGAAGGGCAAACAGCTTTGGAAAGGCAAGTAATTATTAAAGAGGGCAAGCAACTTACGAAGGCAAAACAATTTAAAAAGATCAACTTACGAAAAATAAACAACTTATGAAGAGGAAGCATAAATATACAAGAACAACTTACAAGAAGTAAACAATTTACAAAGGGCAATCAATAACTTACGAAGGGGAAACTTTCGCTTATGGAGGGCAGACTTTTTATGAAGGGCATAACTTACGAAGGGCAAGCCACTTACAAAGGGCAAACTTCTAATGAAGGGCGAACAACTTTTGAAGGGCAAGCAGTTATTATAGAGGGCAAGTAATTTACGAAGGGTGAAAAATTACAAAAGGAAAACAATTCACCAACAGCAATCAACAGAATAAACAGCTTACGAAGAGCTAAACAACTTATGAAGGGTAAAAAACTTATGGAGAGCAAACTTTTTATGAAGGGCAAACAACTTACGAGAGGCAAGCCACATAAAGCCAAACACCCTATGAAGAGCAAATAACTTATGAGCAAACAACTTACGAAGGATGTTAAAAAGGTGCAACTTAAAAAACTTACGAAGGGCGTTCTTGACGACGAACAAGTTCTGCTGGTCCAGCTTGACGAAGGTGCCCCACATGCTCTTGCCGTCGGGGATGGGGTTGGCGCGGACCCACGAGCCGCAGGCGAACTCGTAGAAGTCCTCGCAGGGGTCAACCGACTTGTCCACTGACGCCAGCAGCGCCGCCGCCGACTGCACGCACGTCTCCGTAAGGCAGAACTCCGGCCCTGCAGCAGACAACTGGACACATTATCCACCGACTTGTCCACCGACGCCAGCATCGCCGCCGCCGACTGCAGCACGTCTCCGTCAGGCAGAACTCCGGCCCTGCAGCAGGCAACTGGACACATTATCCACCGACTTGTCCACCGATGCCAGCAGCGCCGCCGCCGACTGCACGCACGTCTCCGTCAGGCAGAACTCCGGCCCTGCAGCAGGCAACTGAACATATTATCCACGGACTTGTCCACCGACGCCAGCATCGCCGCCGCCGACTGCAGCACGTCTCCGTCAGGCAGAACTCCGGCCCTGCAGCAGGCAACTGGACACATTATCCACCGACTTGTCCACCGACGCCAGCATCGCCGCCGCCGACTGCAGCACGTCTCTGTCAGGCAGAACTCCGGCCCTGCAGCAGGCAACTGGACACATTATCCACCGACTTGTCCACCGATGCCAGCAGCGCCGCCGCCGACTGCACGCACGTCTCCGTCAGGCAGAACTCCGGCCCTGCAGCAGGCAACTGGACACATTATCCACCGACTTGTCCACCGACGCCAGCATCGCCGCCGCCGACTGCAGCACGTCTCTGTCAGGCAGAACTCCGGCCCTGCAGCAGGCAACTGGACACATTATCCACCGACTTGTCCACCGATGCCAGCAGCGCCGCCGCCGACTGCACGCACGTCTCCGTCAGGCAGAACTCCGGCCCTGCAGCAGGCAACTGGACACATTATCCACCGACTTGTCCACCGACGCCAGCAGCGCCGCCGCCGACTGCACGCAAGTCTCCGTCAGGCAGAACTCCGGCCCTGCAGCAGGCAACTGGACACATTACCCACCGACCTGACAACCGACGCCAGCATCGCCGCCGCCGACTGCAGCACGTCTCCGTCAGGCAGAACTCCGGCCCTGCAGCAGGCAACTGGACACATTATCCACCGACTTGTCCACCGACGCCAGCAGCGCCGCCGCCGACTGCAGCACGTCTCCATCAGGCAGAACTCCGGCCCTGCAGCAGGCAACTGGACACATTACCCACCGACCTGACAACCGACGCCAGCATCGCCGCCGCCGACTGCAGCACGTCTCCGTCAGGCAGAACTCCGGCCCTGCAGCAGGCAACTGGACACATTATCCACCGACTTGTCCACCGATGCCAGCAGCGCCGCCGCCGACTGCACGCACGTCTCCGTCAGGCAGAACTCCGGCCCTGCAGCAGGCAACTGGACACATTATCCACCGACTTGTCCACCGACGCCAGCATCGCCGCCGCCGACTGCAGCACGTCTCTGTCAGGCAGAACTCCGGCCCTGCAGCAGGCAACTGGACACATTATCCACCGACTTGTCCACCGACGCCAGCATCGCCGCCGCCGACTGCACGCACGTCTCCGTCAGGCAGAACTCCGGCCCTGCAGCAGGCAACTGGACACATTATCCACCGACTTGTCCACCGACGCCAGCATCGCCGCCGCCGACTGCAGCACGTCTCTGTCAGGCAGAACTCCGGCCCTGCAGCAGGCAACTGGACACATTATCCACCGACTTGTCCACCGATGCCAGCAGCGCCGCCGCCGACTGCAGCACGTCTCCGTCAGGCAGAACTCCGGCCCTGCAGCAGGCAACTGGACACATTATCCACCGACTTGTCCACCGACGCCAGCAGCGCCGCCGCCGACTGCAGCACGTCTCCGTCAGGCAGAACTCCGGCCCTGCAGCAGGCAACTGGACACATTATCCACCGACTTGTCCACCGACGCCAGCAGCGCCGCCGCCGACTGCAGCACGTCTCCGTCAGGCAGAACTCCGGCCCTGCAGCAGGCAACTGGACACATTATCCACCGACTTGTCCACCGACGCCAGCAGCGCCGCCGCCGACTGCAGCACGTCTCCGTCAGGCAGAACTCCGGCCCTGCAGCAGGCAACTGGACACATTATCCACCGACTTGTCCACCGACGCCAGCAGCGCCGCCGCCGACTGCAGCACGTCTCCGTCAGGCAGAACTCCGGCCCTGCAGCAGACAACTGGACACATTATCCACGACAACAACCATGACCGACAGTACTACAAGACCGACGCCAGCAGCGCCGCCGCCGACTGCACGCACGTCTCCGTCAGGCAGAACTCCGGCCCTGCAGCAGACAACTGGACACATTATCCACGACAACAACCAAGACCGACAGTACTACAAGACCGACGCCAGCAGCGCCGCCGCCGACTGCACGCACGTCTCCGTCAGGCAGAACTCCGGCCCTGCAGCATGCAACTGGACACATTATCCACCGACTTGTCCACCGACGCCAGCAGCGCCGCCGCCGACTGCAGCACGTCTCCGTCAGGCAGAACTCCGGCCCTGCAGCAGACAACTGGACACATTATCCACGACAACAACCAAGACCGACAGTACTACAAGACCGACGCCAGCAGCGCCGCCGCCGACTGCACGCACGTCTCCGTCAGGCAGAACTCCGGCCCTGCAGCATGCAACTGGACACATTATCCACCGACTTGTCCACCGACGCCAGCAGCGCCGCCGCCGACTGCAGCACGTCTCCGTCAGGCAGAACTCCGGCCGTGCAGCAGACAACTGGACACATTATCCACCGACTTGTCCACCGACGCCAGCAGCGCCGCCGCCGACTGCACGCACGTCTCCGTCAGGCAGAACTCCGGCCCTGCAGCAGGCAACTGGACACATTATCCACCGACTTGTCCACCGACGCCAGCAGCGCCGCCGCCGACTGCAGCACGTCTCCGTCAGGCAGAACTCCGGCCGTGCAGCAGACAACTGGACACATTATCCACCGACTTGTCCACCGACGCCAGCAGCGCCGCCGCCGACTGCAGCACGTCTCCGTCAGGCAGAACTCCGGCCGTGCAGCAGGCAACTGGACACATTATCCACCGACTTGTCCACCGACGCCAGCAGCGCCGCCGCCGACTGCAGCACGTCTCCGTCAGGCAGAACTCCGGCCCTGCAGCAGACAACTGGACACATTATCCACGACAACAACCAAGACCGACAGTACTACAAGACCGACGCCAGTAGCGCCGCCGCCACTAATAATAATTTAATAATAAATTATTGTTTTCCTGATTTGCAAAAATTACCATGGTTTACTTTCGATGAAAAAATTATTACTTATTTGGGAACATAATGTTCAACGTTAATTTATTGTATAAATAGTCCGTAGGGCCGAGCCTTACTCGGTATTATTTCATATTTACCAGTTCAACCAATTACTAATAAATATTTAAATGTCATAAAACAGATAAATAAAAACTACTACTAACAGAATGAAATATTACTACTGTTTCCTTGTAAACAAAAGACCCTTTATAAATTAAAATTCATACTTTATCAGAGGTCTACGTATATCTTATATCTCAGATTAAAATAAACAAAAACAAAAATATCATATTGTTATAAAAAGTATTCTTATAACCAATAACAAAATCACCAAGTTGTTATCTGAATGCAGTCTGGCATATGATTGGAAATTAATTGGTGCGTCCTTACAAGCTGTTGTATTTATGGTTGAGTAACCCTTACTAAACAGCTCTGTGTAGTTATGAAATTGAGCTGTCAAATACGTGTAGTGAAGTGTACGCAAATCGGCTATCAAAACAAACCAAATATCGATGGGGATCAGATCATCGACCGCATAGTACAACAGTTTCTACTATGTGGTCGCTGGATCAGATGTACTATCTCGCGAGAGTCTTGTTTCCAATTTAGGAAAAGACATTGGGATGTCGTTTCCTTGGGCTTTTACATTTTAAGTTTTGTTTTCATGTTTTCCCAACAGTAATAATTTAAAACATTTTTAAAACTATATATGAAAACAATAATCAGTTTACTAAATAGTATGTTATGTACTACTTATTCGGAAAAACAATTTGTCGCATATATAATCATTAGTTTATTTTGTATTTGAAATGATCTTCCCATAGTGATTTTTTCCCAGTGCTAATTTAATAGTATTTTTACAACTTTAATAATCAATATGCTAAAATACCGATCAGAGGACTTGCTTTAAAATTAATTAGGCATTTTTTTGTGATTGAGAAACTGCACACAATTTTTAAATTATCTATGCAACCGTTTTTGAGTTTGCATTACGTACATACCCACCCACCCACAAACACTCCGACACAGTGGCGCACGACGGATCTGGCTTTGCTAACACCACTTCAATGCGTTTCGTTCGTTCGTTCATCAAATATTATTTACAAAATATTCCTTGCCATGAAGAAAAATAATATTTATTTAGGGATATAGCCTCCGGGTCGTTATTGAACATTGTTATAGTCTTACCTTACGATCCAGTTGTATTTAGTGGAGACTTAGATTTCAACGCCGTAGCGTTAACATCAGTCCTTTTCTCCTAGGTTAAGGTAAACATAAATATCATTCTCACCCCTTATTTGAGATTTTGTCAAGTTGAATAAAATCAAACATACTTTACACTAACAAAAATATGTAAAAAAACAGGCAAAGATAAACACCAAAGTTGAAGGTTAGGTGTGCTGTCATGATCATGGCCAAGAATCAAAGTTTTCTTTACCTGTGTTTTTTATATGTTTCTGTCAGTGTAAAGTATGTGTGATTTTATTCACTTGACCAAATCTCAAGTAAGAGATGAGAAAGAAATTTATGTTTAGCTTAACATAGGAGAAAAGGACTGATGATAACGCTACGGAATTGTAACCTAGGTCTCCACTAAATACTTGGATAGAACAAAAATAATATAATGTTGCTTAGAAGCAGAAGCTCGGACTCACCCTTGGGCGGGGTGGCGGTGCCCACGTGCAGGAACTGGTAGGGCTTGTCGCGGCCGCGGACACTCAGCAGCGAGCCGAACACGAACAGCAGCAGCAGCAGCGACGCCGTCAGCAGCAGCAGGCACTTCTCCAGCAGCGTGCGTGCCTTCCACAGCGTCGAGCCCTGCCGGACACATCGCTATATCACCACACGAACAGCAGCAGCAGCAGCAGCGAGGCCGTCAGCAGCAGCAGGCACTTCTCCAGAAGCGCGCGTGCCTTCCACAGCGTCGAGTCCTGCCGGACACATCGCTATATCACAACACGAACAGCAGCAGCAGCAGCGAGGCCGTCAGCATCAGCAGCCACTTCTCCAGCAGCGTGCGTGCCTTCCACAGCGTCAAGTCCTGCCGGACACATCGCTATATCACAACACGAACAGCAGCAGCAGCAGCGAGGCCGTCAGCATCAGCAGCCACTTCTCCAACAGCGTGCGTGCCTTCCACAGCGTCGAGTCCTGCCGGACACATCGCTATATCACAACACGAACAGCAGCAGCAGCAGCAGCGAGGCCGTCAGCAGCAGCAGGCACTTCTCCAGCAGCGTGCGTGCCTTCCACAGCGTCGAGTCCTGCCGGACACATCGCTATATCACAACACGAACAGCAGCAGCAGCAGCGACGCCGTCAGCAACAGCAGGCACTTCTCCAGCAGCGTGCGTGCCTTCCACAGCGTCGAGCCCTGCCGGACACATCGCTATATCACAACACGAACAGCAGCAGCAGCAGCGACGCCGTCAGCAGCAGCAGCGACGCCGTCAGCAGCAGCAGCGACGCCGTCAGCAGCAGCAGCCACTTCTCCAGCAGCGTGCGAGCCTTCCACAGCGTCGAGCCCTGCCGGACACATCCGCTATATCACAACACAAACAGCAGCAGCAGCAGCGACGCCGTCAGCAGCAGCAGCCACTTCTCCAGCAGCGTGCGTGCCTTCCACAGCGTCGAGCCCTGCCGGACACATCGCTACATCACAACACGAACAGCAGCAGCAGCAGCGAGGCCGTCAGCAGCAGCAGCCACTTCTCCAACAGCGTGCGTGCCTTCCACAGCGTCAAGCCCTGCCGGACACATCGCTATATCACAACACGAACAGCAGCAGCAGCAGTGAGGCCGTCAGCAGCAGCAGCAGCAGCGAGGCCGTCAGCAGCAGCAGCCACTTCTCCAGCAGCGTGCGCGCCTTCCACAGCGTCGAGCCCTGCCGGACACATCGCTACATCACCACACGAACAGCAGCAGCAGCAGCGAGGCCGTCAGCAGCAGCAGCCACTTCTCCAACAGCGTGCGTGCCTTCCACAGCGTCGAGCCCTGCCGGACACATCGCTATATCACCACACGAACAGCAGCAGCAGCAGCGAGGCCGTCAGCAGCAGCAGCCACTTCTCCAACAGCGTGCGTGCCTTCCACAGCGTCGAGCCCTGCCGGACACATCGCTATATCACCACACGAACAGCAGCAGCAGCAGCGAGGCCGTCAGCAGCAGCAGCCACTTCTCCAACAGCGTGCGTGCCTTCCACAGCGTCGAGCCCTGCCGGACACATCGCTATATCACAACACGAACAGCAGCAGCAGCAGCAAGGCCGTCAGCAGCAGCAGCAGCGAGGCCGTCAGCAGCAGCAGCCACTTCTCCAGCAGCGTGCGCGCCTTCCACAGCGTCGAGCCCTGCCGGACACATCGCTACATCACCACACGAACAGCAGCAGCAGCAGCGAGGCCGTCAGCAGCAGCAGGCACTTCTCCAGCAGCGTGCGTGCCTTCCACAGCGTCGAGTCCTGCCGGACACATCGCTATATCACAACACGAACAGCAGCAGCAGCAGCGACGCCGTCAGCAACAGCAGGCACTTCTCCAGCAGCGTGCGTGCCTTCCACAGCGTCGAGCCCTGCCGGACACATCGCTATATCACAACACGAACAGCAGCAGCAGCAGCAGCGAGGCCGTCAGCAGCAGCAGGCACTTTTCCAGCAGCGTGCGTGCCTTCCACAGCGTCGAGTCCTGCCGGACACATCGCTATATCACAACACGAACAGCAGCAGCAGCAGCGACGCCGTCAGCAGCAGCAGGCACTTCTCCAGCAGCGTGCGTGCCTTCCACAGCGTCGAGTCCTGCCGGACACATCGCTATATCACAACACGAACAGCAGCAGCAGCAGCGACGCCGTCAGCAGCAGCAGGCACTTCTCCAGCAGCGTGCGTGCCTTCCACAGCGTCGAGTCCTGCCGGACACATCGCTATATCACAACACGAACAGCAGCAGCAGCAGCGACGCCGTCAGCAGCAGCAGGCACTTCTCCAGCAGCGTGCGTGCCTTCCACAGCGTCGAGCCCTGCCGGACACATCGCTATATCACAACACAAACAGCAGCAGCAGCAGCAGCGAGGCCGTCAGCAGCAGCAGGCACTTCTCCAGCAGCGTGCGTGCCTTCCACAGCGTCGAGCCCTGCCGGACACATCGCTATATCACAACACAAACAGCAGCAACAGCAGCAGCGACGCCGTCAGCAGCAGCGACGCCGTCAGCAGCAGCAGGCACTTCTCCAACAGCGTGCGAGCCTTCCACAGCGTCGAGTCCTGCCGGACACATCGCTATATCACCACACGAACAGCAACAGCAGCAGCGAGGCCGTCAGCAGCAGCAGCCACTTCTCCAGCAGCGTGCGGGCCTTCCACAGCGTCGAGCCCTGCCGGACACATCGCTATATCACCACACGAACAGCAGCAGCAGCAGCGACGCCGTCAGCAGCAGCATCCACTTCTCCAGCAGCGTGCGTGCCTTCCACAGCGTCGAGTCCTGCCGGACACATCCGCTATATCACAACACGAACAGCAGCAGCAGCAGCGAGGCCGTCAGCAGCAGCAGCCACTTCTCCAGCAGCGTGCGTGCCTTCCACAGCGTCGAGTCCTGCCGGACACATCGCTATATCACCACACGAACAGCAGCAGCAGCAGCGACGCCGTCAGCAGCAGCAGCCACTTCTCCAGCAGCGTGCGTGCCTTCCACAGCGTCGAGTCCTGCCGGACACATCCGCTATATCACAACACGAACAGCAGCAGCAGCAGCGAGGCCGTCAGCAGCAGCAGCCACTTCTCCAGCAGCGTGCGTGCCTTCCACAGCGTCGATCCCTGCCGGACACATCGCTATATCACCACACGAACAGCAGCAGCAGCAGCGAGGCCGTCAGCAGCAGCAGCCACTTCTCCAGCAGCGTGCGTGCCTTCCACAGCGTCGAGCCCTGCCGGACACATCGCTATATCACCACACGAACAGCAGCAGCAGCAGCAGCGACGCCGTCAGCAGCAGCAGTCACTTACCCAGAAGACAGCAGCAGCAGGCACTACTCCAGCAGACAGCAGCAGCAGGCACTTCTCCAGCAGCGTGCGCGCCTTCCACAGCGTCGAGCCCTGCCGGACACATCGCTATTTCATTTCATCGCTATATTACATCACTATGTATTGATAAATCTCTGTTTCGATAAATTACTTTAACTTTATTTATGCATCGCTATATAACTTTATCGCTGAATCAGTAAATGGCTATGTTACTAAATTGATATAAAACTACATCGCTCATTTACTTTGTCAATATACAGTTATATTGCTATTATATCGTAATATAAATCATTATATTATACATTACCATATCACTATTTTTTATACTATGGGATTGAAAGATCAGTGTAAAATGGATTATATTTTGAATGGGTAGGTAGCTACGGTATTTCCAAAATTACGAGTTAAAGTAAGAAACCTTTGTAACTGGCAAAAATCATCTGATTGATTTTCCAGGATATTTAATAATGATTATTAAATAGCCTTAATAAACATTATTGACAACTGGGTCCAGGTTCGAACTTTCGCCAAATGTTCTCACAATCTTACTGAGGATAAATCTGGTGATCTTAGTTTTTCGTCACTTCTGCGCTACCCAACCAGTATATAGACAACGACTTGGTTCTAAATAGTCTAATTTTGGTTCTTTCGTTCCATTAGCCCTCAATTAGAAGCTTCTATTCAGTGCTGCCAGCCTAAAACTTTTCATCAATCTAAACCCCGTCTTTTCTACAGGCCTACATGTTAAACTGAAGTCGAAAATATAGACCAATAATAAAATATAAAATAAAATATTAAATAGTAGTAATGTCGATCTACAGTTACGGCACAGTAAGGCTGATACATGAGCCACTTGTCTGTGGATTGAAAACTCTTCGGCTCATATATGAGCCCCCGGCCTACAGAAGGCTCCCCCTTATCCGGTCCCCTCTGGACAAAGTTCTGTCCATATAACGGGGTTTCGGTTGAACCGACGTTTCCTAAAATTAATTATTGAATCCAAACATTAAAATTATATATTTTTCGAAGATCTGTCCGCCGTATACTTCCCACGGGATTTGTTGAAATCGTTCCTGAATCACTCTAAACTAACCCATTTTACTTAAATTTAATAATTTATATGATTAGCATGATACATGATGTTCTATATACTGAATATAAACGACAGACGTCTTAAAACTCTTATGCAACTCTTATGCACTCACATACAATACGGTAAACATACATTAGAATGGAAAATGGAGATCAATTTCGATTAGTCACACCAATCATTATAAGTCCCATTGGGAGTCTGGCAGGATCAAAATGGCGGCCTTATCGGTCGCCATAAATAATGCTCTAATATTTTATTCTATGCTAAGAGCTTACATAGGAAACTTCTCAAAAACTTTTTCCTTGACAGGTTTGACTTTTCCTCTCCCAACAGTGAGGCATTTTTTATTCAGGAGCAGTGGGACCAGTCGCCAGAATGGGACGGTAACGGTAACGTAATATTTTATTCAACTGAGTGAATGGCTCATGTTGTATCTTTTCATCGGACTTTTGTTATAAGCACTCATCGGTAAATTTTTTCCTTCGAATAGTATCTTCGTATTGGCAACAAAAGTACCTTTTAACATTTGTGGTAAAATAAAAATAACAGCAAAGGTAATCGTAAAATTTAAGGTGAAGGACTCAAAAAGGTATTATAACTTTTTATACTATTTTCAAAGTAAATCTCACATTTATTATTAAATATAATATTGTTTCTGGGCTCTCCAGAGACCGCGTGTTGGTTTCAAGTCTCAATACAAACATATTTTGAAATATAACTTTGGATCTCCAGTTCCTAGTTAAAGCAACCTGAAGGCTTTACTTATGATTTCTTAGTTTCTTTTTAACTAGGAAATAAAGCATTATTTTCATTTAATTATTGTCCTCAAAACTTTAGCCATTTCACCACATTTGCCGATATTCTATCACCTACAATGGAACATTTTAACACAACAATTACAATATCTATTTCCTCAGTGATTCCATCACAGAAAGTCTAAAATGCAACAAAATGGCCTTCAATAATTGAGTAAGAAGACATCGCAAATGTAAAGCGGAAGTGTCCCTAGTGTCCTGAGTGGCGGAGAATATGTGATTGTTTATTCAGCAGCAAGTTCCCATTCGAGACACGGGCCAAGCCGGGCTGAGCCGCCGACCTCAGCTGTTACTGGCGGAATCACAATGGCCACTTTGAAAGTCAAACAGTATTTGGAAGTATCAGAAACTTTTATCTCCACTTCACTAGAAACTTCACCCTGATCACTAGTTTTGAGTAAATGTTCAGCTTATCTCTGAGATAAAAAGTTTGGTACCTGTAATTAAAATAATTTAATAATAACCCAGCTGTTTACAACGCGATTCAATTGATCATAAGTTAAATTGGATTCATATTTATCAACTTTTTTTCTTCATTTTATTATACATTTTACCCTCGCTGTAACGATTTTCTTAACAACTGGGACTTCAAGTTTTAAAAGGCTAAAAGAGGAATTGGCTTAGGCTAGAGTAGAGTAATGATTTTTTGCCCAAATAGTAACATTATTGAAATACAAAATCATGCCAAATCGAAGTTTCTACCTCTAAAGACGGACAGAAAACTATACTTCAGAGAACAATAACTATGTTATGAAATAAGTTTGCCTTATGATGCAAGTAAAAAATTCACAACAGTTCTTCAGACAGATTGGAAGTGCTACTGTACAAATGACGACGGCCGAAGAGGACGAACAGTGTGGTGGCGGATGAGCGTGGATGATACAGATTAAGAGGACATACCGTGTGGTAGCGGTCGTGCGTGGCAGTGACAGAGGGAAGAGGACGTACCGTGTGGTAGCGGATGTGCGTGGCTGTGGCAGAGGGAAGAGGACGTACCGTGTGGTAGCGGATGCGCGTGGCTGTGGCAGAGGGAAGAGGACGTACCGTGTGGTAGCGGTCGGGCGTGGCAGTGACAGAGGGAAGAGGACGTACCGTGTGGTAGCGGATGTGCGTGGCTGTGGCAGAGGGAAGAGGACGTACCGTGTGGTAGCGGATGTGCGTGGCTGTGGCAGAGGGAAGAGGACGTACCGTGTGGTAGCGGAAGTGCGTGGCTGTGGCAGAGGGAAGAGGACGTACCGTGTGGTAGCGGTCGGGCGTGGCAGTGACAGAGGGAAGAGGACGTACCGTGTGGTAGCGGATGTGCGTGGCTGTGGCAGAGGGAAGAGGACGTACCGTGTGGTAGCGGATGTGCGTGGCTGTGGCAGAGGGAAGAGGACGTACCGTGTGGTAGCGGATGTGCGTGGCTGTGGCAGAGGGAAGAGGACGACCGTGTGGTAGCGGATGTGCGTGGCTGTGGCAGAGGGAAGAGGACGTACCGTGTGGTAGCGGATGTGCGTGGCTGTGGCAGAGGGAAGAGGACGTACCGTGTGGTAGCGGATGTGCGTGGCTGTGGCAGAGGGAAGAGGACGTACCGTGTGGTAGCGGATGTGCGTGGCTGTGGCAGAGGGAAGAGGACGTACCGTGTGGTAGCGGATGTGCGTGGCTGTGGCAGAGGGAAGAGGACGACCGTGTGGTAGCGGATGTGCGTGGCTGTGGCAGAGGGAAGAGGACGTACCGTGTGGTAGCGGATGTGCGTGGCTGTGGCAGAGGGAAGAGGACGTACCGTGTGGTAGCGGATGTGCGTGGCTGTGGCAGAGGGAAGAGGACGTACCGTGTGGTAGCGGATGTGCGTGGCTGTGGCAGAGGGAAGAGGACGTACCGTGTGGTAGCGGATGTGCGTGGCTGTGGCAGAGGGAAGAGGACGTACCGTGTGGTAGCGGATGTGCGTGGCTGTGGCAGAGGGAAGAGGACGTACCGTGTGGTAGCGGATGTGCGTGGCTGTGGCAGAGGGAAGAGGACGTACCGTGTGGTAGCGGATGTGCGTGGCTGTGGCAGAGACCCCCTCCGTCAGCTGAACCGATCCTATGCTGCTAGAATCCTCCTCGAACTCCGCCTGTTTGTATCTTGTCATCTGGAACACACAAGAACTTTGCTGTTACATCTATGCACCTGGAACCCAAATCTTTTGCTGTAGCATCTATGTAGTTCTTCTGTTACACATAAGTACTTCGCTGTATCATTTATGCATCTAGAAAACATTAGCACTTTGTTGTAGCATCAGGAACACACAAGTATTTTTTCTGTAACATCTAAGTATCTGGAGCAGGAAAGCACTTTTCTGCAACATAAGTGCATCTTGGAACATTCGAGCACTTTGCTATAAAATATTTTACGACAAATAATACTTTTTATCTCTGCAATTTTGGACAGCAAGTGTTTCATTACTTCGTTACTGTTACTCAGAAAAGAAACATAATTTGTATCAAGCAATTTATTTTACGTGTTAAATAGATGGAAAAACTAAGGGGAACCCGTTCAACCTTAAATCAGTTGCTACCGGCGCAAGACACACAACAAAACTAAAGCCGAAATTAACTATCAAGCCAAAAATCATTACCATAACATGTGACCCTAAAAAATTATTTTTTACTGTTGTAATAATTTTAGGAGTTTTCCGGTTTAGTAACTATAATTACAGCCATCTCAAGTGGTATAGATGGCTACGCTACAAGGTAATTAGTACCTTCAGATTCAAAGTCGAAGTCGATACTAAATGAATCAAATAAATATTAAATCTGGAATTCAGGCGAGTCAGAGAGATTACTGTTGACAAAAGGACTGTGACAAATTTGATTTAAATCTCAGCAAATTTACTCTTTCTGATATTGACTTTTAGCGAATAGATCATTCATGTTTCAATATTATGTAACAGTTATAAATACCCCCGTTGCAGCAGACCTGCATACTCAGCGAATTTCAAATGCAAAACGACATAATTCAATCCAAAACGAAATTTGACATGTTTTGGAAAGCTCCATAAGAATAACATGGGGAATGAGTATGCAGGTTTGCTGCTACAAGTATATTAAAACTGGGTGGTTTTAATTTAATATTTAGTAGATCTGAACTAGAAGAAGCTATTTACCAAATTTTATCAAGATATTTTGAGAAATAACCCAGATATAGAATTTTATTTATTTCCCATAAGGTTATTAACATTGGGACAACGTACTGTATTTACCACATTCAATATCTCGGTAACCAATGGACATAGAGCAGTGATTCAAAATACTAAATTGTATGTTTTTTTGAGCTGAATTCAATGGTGCCAACAAAAATTTGATAAATTTTATTTTTCTATGTAAAAAAAACTCAAAAAACCCATTTTTGGTGGAGTTTATCCCCCTTTACCCCCCCTTCCGGTGGTCCAATAGGGCTAGTTCACGAACTCGTCCGAGTGATTACCACTTAACACGTCTGTACCAATTTTCATTAAGATTGGACCATTTTTACGGCCGCTATCGTGCTAACAGACAAATATATATATATATATATAGATCTATATAGATATATATATTTATATAAAAATTCGAACGAATGGTGTTTTTTGCTTCTGGTGGCCCCAAAACGAAAAGTTATCATAGTCTCGGGCTTAGGTTTTACCATGAGACCTACGGTAATAGCTTCTTCCCTATAGGGGAAATTCGCTAAAAAATACGAAAACGTGTTTTAAATCGGTAAAATTTGTTGATTAAAATTGTTATGATAATTACATTTCTCAGGCACGGACAAAATATGGATTTATCGGATTGGATCCAATGGATCCTATATAGGGAATAAGGGGTATTAGAACCCAAATAAAATGTGAAGTTTTTAAATCACATAACAGATATTATCAAACTAAGACTGTACGGTAGTTATAAAGTATCCAGTGTAAAATCAAAAAATTAAATAGTGTTGACACCCTAGCTTTTGGCAATTTATAAAGTTTGAAACTTTAAGTTTATTGTTGAAGATAAAAATTGTTTTTTCATGAAATTATTAAAAGAAATAGTGAGAAAGCTTAGAGAGTTTTACAATTATAAAGCAATATTATTGTGTCCAAGATCTGAAGATAAAACTAATTTCGTTCTACAAAGGGAGGGAAAGCGTTGAGAGTTGAAATCTGGAAATTTTTGCTTGGATTAGAATTTATTGCTTCTTTTTCAAACCGTTTATTTTGATTGCGTCATATAATGATATTTTTTCCATATAAATATTGCGTGGAAAATATCATTCATAATTATATTTTGTGAATCAATAATCATTTCAGAGTCAATGAACACCATTAATTTTTCAGAGCTGATGAGAAGATTAATTTTCATTTTTCAACCTTATGTAATTAACTTCACATTTGTTCCGCTTCATGCAAAATTAAAGATAGCTACTCATTGCTTCTCGGTTTTTCTTTACAGGAATAAAACAAGTTATATCTAAATGTTCATGTCGAGTTGATTCACCAAACTAATTGCCCCTGAATCGATTTACAAATCAAAAACGCCTGCCAAATATTGGTTGAGAAGCGAAGCCAATTCCGATAGATTTATGGCAGAATGTAAACAGCTGGATTTGCTCCAACCAATGATTGGACATCCTCATTTTTTAACGCATACTCTTTAAGTGAAATCATTGAATATATATTTTTCAAACAGCTGAATATGGATGTATTTTTTATTATATTAATTTTTCTTTGACTCACCTTTATCATATTTTATATTTATACATTACTTGAGATGGCGACCTACCCAAGTATGTTTTTTAAGCCAAGTATGAATGACAGATGAGTGAGCGATGATTGTGGCACGATCTTGTGGGTAATATTTATGAAGCCTTTTAATAAACTATTCATTCTGAAAGTTCTCTATGGGTGGCTCTACATGGTAACTTTCTACTCATCAGTTAGAAAGGAGTTGATCGAACCCCAGGCCTCTGCAGCTAACGTGTCTCCCTCTAAATTCGGCCCACTTTACTCAAAATATATTCTGCCTCTTCTTTTCAAAAGTAACGTAATCAATCGTAATGAACATGGTATTAGTAGAATTAATTAGTGGGCAAGGTCATTTTTGATTTATAAAGAAGGTAAAAGAATATACTACTGTGCAATATACAAAACACTGATTCTCTTAGCTTAAATTATCGATAGGATAATCAAATATCAAAAGACATTATCTAGAAAATATATTTTAAGTTCTATTGTTTCTTATCAAAATAATTCTAGGAAGTCCTATACGAAATCATGTATTTGTTAAAGAGTTAGGGCCTAAATACTTAAATATTGATATTGACATCCAAACAGATTATTACATTTAACATTATTACAGCCAAACGCTATGATGATGATATAACCAAAAATTTCATTTAGTAGAGGGTATATTTACAAATGAGTTAGGATCTTTGCCTACAAGTCAACGAGAAACGAAAGCAAACTATTCAGCATTAAAATAGCTGATTGTTGTTTAACAGCTGTGGTGGGAGAAGGGGTGGCTGACTGGAAATTGAAGGCAAAGCAGTTGTTACTTATTAAGCGAGAGTTAACTACCTTGTACAATTTGCTCGCTTTGCTACTCACACAATAGAAATGTAGTCTTCATCTCTGTACTTTACGTAAACAATTCACACTATTATATATTTTTCACATACGACGTCAGGTAATTCTTAATAGTTTTTAATAAATTTTGAATTTGACTAAAAATTTAATAAAATTTATTTAAATCAAAAAGTAGTTATTTGTGTGTTGAGTGAGTAAAGTGCAACATTGTCTCACGAGTGAAAATGTTGGCGCTCGAGCTTCCTAGGGCGACAATTTTCACGAGAGAGACGATGTGCTTTACTCTCGAAATACACACAACATTTTTCCCTCACCTGCATTAATAAACATCCTGACCTTAAAAATGTATTTGATTAACTTGGTAAATAATAAAAATATCCAATTTGTTTCGTTCTGCTAATACACCGGCTGCGCCTGCATCCGAGTAGCTGCAAACATGCATGTACCAGCGATCAGCTGATTGTTACAACATTCTTACTTGCCTAATTATTCAACGTTCTTACAGCTGGTTTTTGTTAACGTTACTCTTATTTGATTCCTCCTGCCAATAAATCAGCTGTTAGCGCCTGCATTCGTTGAGCTGCAACATATTTGCATGTGAGCGTGGAAATTTTAAGGCGCTCGAATTTTAAAATAGTTTATTTCAATATTATTCTTAAGGGTTTATTAATCACTTTACCGCCGCTGGGAGACAAATGATTATTTTACTCCCATTACAATGAGTATAAAGGTCTAAACATAGCAGGTGGAGGAAAAAGTTTTTTTTAACAGTATTTGTTCATACGTTGACACCTAACTAACCCAAAGCAATCAAAATAATTAGGAGTAAACATTTCACTAACATAAACACATTTCGAGGTAACAATGTAACCTGATGCTTGTGATGTTGACATCAGCTGACAACCTCAGTCATGTTAATGCTACGTAACCCTTGATGAGTGATGGAAGGACTTTGTGTCGTACTGTGACGTAATGTGTGACTTGGTGTTAAGAGTAATTAATGGCACGTTGCATCCACTGCAGTGTTTGTGCATGCGAGTGGCAGAGATTAATCAGGGGAAACAGCAGACGTGAAGAGCACATAGAGTACGTGTAGAGAACGTTTACATAAATGCAGAGAACATAGTACTCTATGGATATATAAATGATTGTAGGTACAAAGAGCACAGAAAAAGTACTTTAAAATTGAACTTGTAGTACTGGAAAGTATTTTTTTACTTATCGGATTGTTTATGGGTTGCCATTAAAATACTTCAACGAATATGATAATGAATTAAACATAAGTTTTTGTGAGAAATTATATTTAAAGTGTGATGTTGTTAAAAAGTAAATATACTGGGAGTATTTTGTGACAAAGTATCGGTCTATACCAACACTAGAAACCTAAAAACTGCGAATGTGATGACCAAATAATCTAAAAAGTATTCATAAATTATATTTGTTTACTAATTATCAAATTACATCAACTTTCAGTTCCGTTTTACTCTCATTAATGCTGATTACCTTCCAATGGCGCGGAGCAAGGCTTGTCGGAAGACCATCTATTTAAAAAGGCATTGAGATTATTCAACTCATGTCAAATAATTTTTATTTTAATATTTATATATACAGAGTTTTATTTCAACATAAATAAATAACATGCTTGTAAAATGCAATATAAATAATTTAAAAGTATGATCAAGAAACTTAAAGCTTTCTACAACAATAAATTCCATCAACTAATTGGAGCATATCATTTTGATACTCTCTCCCGAGCGATGGTTTGTCTGGTCATGTAAGGAAAGTGGGCTAAGAGTAAAAAGTTTTTGTCTGAAACATCTGTCCTTTACGAACTATTCTAAAACATGTTTTACTGATTCTACATAATCAACAAGGATACATTTGGCTTTGCTCATATTTCAGAGTTGTTAATAAAGAGAAGAGTATAAAATTAATAAATACCACAAAGTTGCCTGGTTCGTCACGTAACGTTTAAAAAGAGGTAATAAAAAAATGTTCTGCAACAAAGGATAACAAAAGTTTTAAAGCTGTTTCGACGAAAGTTTGTTAATTTTATAAAGTGGATAGCCTTTGTATAGCTTCTTTTGTCACGCTGATAAGTGTTTTGACTAAAAAGCAGGATTATGCAACCAAATATTACATAAACTATATTTTATAACTCTGCTCTAGGAAACTCCTTGTCCTTAGAATGGTCTGAGAACTTGTACCAAGATACACCATTTCATTTCGCACAAAAATAAATGTTACCTTTATTACCATGAAGAGTTTACTGGACCCCAAAAAGTACAAAAATTACTTTAATGACAAATTAGTTCACCAGGATTTTTTATGGATATTAAAATTTTAATAGTATAATGGGTCAAAAGTGCAATTATCTGATGCTAATTTGGAGTAGTTAACAGAAATACTAGCCTAATTTGTTAATGTTAAAATGGAAATATTAGAACTTTTAGTCAGACTAATTTTCAATAGACTAATAGTCAATAGATTAAATTGAGGATGTTTAGTTGAATGACAATGCATGATTGTTGAGTACATGATCACGGGTAATGAACATAGATCTAATATATCCTCATTGTGTTTTTGCTCGTTAATTTTAGCGAATTTCCCCTATAGGGAAGAAGCTATTGCCGTAGGTCTCACGGTAAGACCTAAGCTCGGGACCATTATAACTTTCGTTTTGGGGCCCCCAGAAGCAAAAACCACTATTCGTTCGAATTTATATATATATATGTTAGCACGATAGCGGCCGCAAAAATGGTCCGATCTTTATCAAATTTGGTATGGACATAAAAAGTGGTAATTAATTGGACGAGTTCGTGAACCAGCCCGATCGGACCACGGGAAGGGGGGGTAAAGGGGGATAAACCCCCCCAAAAATGGGTTTTTGAGTTTTTTTACATATAAAAATAAAATTTATCTATTTTTTGTTGGCACCATTGAATTCAGCTAAAAAAACAAATAATTTAGTATTTTGAATCAATGCTCTATGTCCATCGGTTACCGAGATATTGAAAGTGGTAAACACAGTACGTTGTCCCAATGTTAACCTTATGGGAAATAAGTAAAATTCTATATCTCGGTTATTTCTCAACATATCTTGATAAAACTTGGTAAATAGCTTCTTCTAGTTCAGATCTACTAAATATTGAATTAAAACCACCCATTTTTTATATACCTGTAGCAGCACACCTGCATACTCATTCCCCAAGTTATTCTTATGGAGCTTACCAAAACATGTCAAATCTCGCTATGTTGGATTGAAATATGTTGTTTTGCACTTGAAATTCGCTGAGTATGCAGGTCTGCTGCAACGGGGGTATTTTTAATTCTTTTAGCTTTTTCTTGTCTCGTTATTTCAGTTTGGAGATGACGTTAGGGCTTTATAGTTTTAGACTCCTGAAAAATTAAAACTAATTCAGGCTAGTGTTGTTGTAAAATAATGGATGGTCTAATTGTTGATAATCATTGTGTGTTTAAGGTCGATTAAAACAGATTCATGGTCTAGAGAGAATAGTTATTTTTTACTAACTGGGCACTATTATAGATCACGTAAGTAATGATATTCTAATGTGATATCAATAATACAAATTAAGCTAAAAGGTTATTTCCACAAAACAATTTCGGAATACAGAAGAGTTAGTTGTTGGCATTACGGCAGTATGTCTCTAATATGTAATATGTACTAAAATATGTACAAAATAAAAACTCTTTTATTCTTGTACGCATCAGAAATAAAATAAATAATCTCTTAAGAAGAAAAAAAGTTTAACAAGCCTAACACTAGCCTGCCAGTTGTATTAGCATGTTTGTCTTTGATAGACGTATTAAACTCTGCGCTATCTCCATATCACTACACGCCCACCTTGCATGAGGCGTGCAGTAAATCACACCCGTGTAATGTGATGTTTGACTGATTTGAGCTACAAACAACTGTTTTAGACATAGCCCAGGAAGAACTTAGTAAACCCGTGTAATGTGATGTTTAACTGATTCGAGTATCTTAGTACAGCAGGACCTCGATAAGAAGACTCTTGAGGGGATTTTGAAAAAAGTCAAAGTCTCGTAATCAGCGGACTCTTCTAAATGAGGGGTCTTGAAAAGCGCTCTTATCATAGGTGTTTTTTTCAATGGAGTACAAATTCAGTTGTACAATTCCGCTACCTCTTATTATCGTGGTTTTTATGTTAACGACTGCCTTCTTATCGAGGATCTTTTGAATCTGTATGCCAGCTTATTGGTCCGATTAATATCTGGTCTCATATTGAAGTATTAGTTTTTAAAATACTGAAATATGAATAATCATTCCGAAAAACCTGTCCCACAGAGTATTTAAGTATCGTGTTTCGTACAAACTTGTAAATCGGTAATAATTTGATCAAAAAAATAATAGTACTAACAATAAAAGTATCAACAACCAATAAACATAGTAAGAGAGTTACTAAATAGTTAATCAACAGAGTTACTAAACATATACTTCGTACATATACTTCAACATATACGAGAAATCTTAAGAAAAGAAATTTTAAGTTAAATGGCTGGTTCATACTGATTTTATTTTATCTGAGTGAAGCATGGTCTCCCGGTATTCATCATGAAAGTGTCGTAACTCTATACTATTGATTTATAAAAGAAAAATCTGTAAATAATTTAACAGTAGCTCGCTAGTTTTAAGAGCCTTGATTATAATTAAACCATCCAGATGCAATTAAAGATTCTCCTACGACGTTTTCGTTTTTTAAAGTGGATCCTGACTCAATATCGGAGGGAGCTTTAGCAGAGGTGCTCAGAGCTTGGTAACTTCACTAATTAAATCCACGAGCGCTGTTTAGAGCAACAATGCTATTGTCGCGGGAAGACTCGTCTAAACCTTTCCAGAAGATTCCGTAAGTAGTTATTAATCATGTAAATCCATTTACAATCGTGTAAATGAAGGATACCTCAATGAGCAAAATGGTAACTTTTTATTAAACTGCATTGTTTCATACATATCATTGGGTGGTTTTTGATGCGTGTTTATTATTCGTGACAACTGTTTTATCAATAATTCGTGTAGAATTGATCATATTATAGAATAATGGAAACATGGAAAATAACATAACACAACATTGCGTTTTAACAATGTCATGACGTTTTTGTTAGCACGAAAACGAATTTTATTTTATTACTTCGATTAATATATAACCGTTTCCTGCAATAACAACATTTATTTACATAGAAACATTAAAACTTTGAAGACCGCACAATTGCTCATGTTTTTTTTTAATTCCAATTATCCTCGCATTTGCCCCTGAACAAGTGACAAGTTACTGAAATTTTGTCCCTTTGTTCACAGGACAAATGTATGCTTAAGGTTTGTAGTTTATATACATAACATTCCAAAACAAATAATAATGAAAAAACATAAAACCAACACTTTGAAAAGTAAGTTGTTTAAAAATGCCTTTTCACAATAATTTAAAACTGATCAGTATTATTCATGAGGATTGTTTACCAGAGTGCAGCATATATGGAAAAAAATATAATTTTTCAGTCCCAGTAATTTATTTGAACAAATTAATATGATTAAACTATTATTGCAACGTTTTCCCTAAAGGCAATGCCTCCCCAACAATAAAGCTTGAATTATGTACGTTTCACTGAATTTTATTTATGTTGTAAACAGTTTTAATTAAACAGTAATTTATTCTATTCGCAGCAATTATGTATGGATAGATAATTCTTAGAAAAGACGAAGTTTTCAAAAAGTTATTAGGTTTAATTTAAAACGAGTGTGGCAATAAATGGGGAAAACACGTTATCAAGACGAGTTAGTTTGGTAAGTTTGAGGATTCTCATGAAAAAAATCATAATAATAAAGTATGTCGTTGTATTCAACAAATAATAAAATATTTGGTCATATTTGAAACATTATATCATCTTTTATGTGATTTATGTGAATAATATTGAACCAAACGTTAAAAAAGTTGAAAATAAAATCAATTTCTTTTTGCTTCTAGGATAAATAATAACATTTTTAACTAGGAAACAATACCTATCAGAATATGGTACGATTGAGACTAATAAGATTATTTATTAGGTCTGATAATGATATTGGCTTGTCTTCTAAAAGAAAGAAAAATACAAAATATTTCAAGGAAAATATACAAATGAATAAGGTATATAAGACCGACAACGAAATGAAGACCATCGAGGTTAGTATGGCTGGGGGCAGAAAACTAAGTTTGTGGAAGAAGAAAAGTGGGATGAGCACATTATCAATCTCTGCAAAAGTAATTTTAAACTTTGGAGAAATTGCCAGTGGGCACAAAAATATGTTGGATTTGGTAGGCCCCATGAAAGGCAGTTTAAAAACAAATTTTATCAATTTAAACGTTTTAAACTAATAAATACTATGAATCCGTGTTCTTTTAAAGTAACTAATTCGGTAGTAATTTAATCCCTTTTTAAAGTTTGATTTTAAAGAACCCACTTGGTACTAACAACAGTCTATAAATTAATCAAAAATGCTTAATTTTGTGCTTAATGAAAATTTTTAAAGTACTAAACCTATTCTATCACCCTTTGTATATGATGTGTTGACTTGCACCCTTTTTTTGTAGATATTCCATATCAAACTTAGGCCGGTTGCTCTTCGCGCCACTTTTTTCGACAAATTTAATCGCCCATATTTCCCAAACTAAAGTTTTGACGGTAAGCCTAGTGGTATAATGTTAAATGATAAATGTGCTCTATTCATTGCTTTACACACAGGCAGAGTATGCTATCTTTAAACCAGCTTAAAATAACTTTTTTAAACTTAAACCACCGCAGTAAAGAGTATTAGTATGTCCTCCTACGCAGACACAATACATGAAAAACAAAATCAGCTCTGGTGCAAAAGTCCACCTACGACTTTACAATTGTATACCTAAAGCAAACCGCGATATTGTAAAAAAAAACCTGTTACAATTATTGATAATGTGTCAGTTTATAATTATTGTTAATGAATGAAAACTATCGCCATTATAACAGTTCGTCTGTTTAGAATTGCAAGCTTTTAAATGAAAATGTGTACAAAACTGTAAGGAGGTTTTATATTTAAGAGGCAAGCGTAACGTTATATCCCTTCCATTTCCGTAATTCAACCATATCCTCAACTCTAAGTGCCTCTTTTGACAACCTCCCGTAAATTAACTGAATTTATTAGGCAGCTTTAAAAATAACTAGCTGTGTACCCGTTCTTCGCAATATTGTCAAGTTAAATAGTCATATTTAGACGTTACTCCAAACTATCCAATTTATTAACATTTGTATTATATATAAATTTTACCTGAATTACATTTGTTCGATCGTCACAACATACGTAAAAACAACAAAGACATCGTTTTAGTGAACATTATACGCATTTGGGAATAAAATATACATTTTGTAAAGTTTTAATGATTGTATAAAACCACATTGCCAGATTTTTCTTTAAAATTGTCTAATGGAAAGTTCTGTTGTCAAGCTGGGAGTCGAACAATGAAAGTGACACAATTCCCAGTGACTGCCAACTCGTTGGCTTTCATTAATGGTTGACATTCAAATATTTCCTGTTCTCAGCGTTTTCTCAAAATTTTTTTTATGCTAAAGGCCTGCAGATATACTTCAAATTTATTATGGAACATGGCAATGGTCTTAACCAATTCGCTTCTACAAAAATCTTATATATGACTGATGAATTAATTTATTAAGTTAGTAAAAACTATCAAGCAGTGGGAATTATTTTTTGGGACCAAAATTTACTATTGAAATTTATAACAGCAAAGTATTATATTATTTTGTTAACGGACGTGGGAAAAAGCTTCAAATATAACCTACACTCATTAGGAGAATGCAAAGTAATATGCCATTCTTTGAAGTTTCTGTTTAATGTCAATGGTTACACTACTTTTTGAAGAGGTGAGGTAAAAAATAAAAACAAATATATGCCTCGCTTTGGCGTGGCAAGTTTATATTCTTAAGTTAATAATGATCAATGAGCTTATATGGTGCACTGATAAAAAAACTTGTATTTATTTACTTACATTGTATTGCTTGTCCTTCGCTTAGGACTATCAACAGTATAACGAAATACTTGTAAGGATTTAAAAAGGAGTCGTATTAAAGTAAACCCTAAATCTATACCAACTAGTAAAAGCTTTTAGCTAAGACGCTTAAGATATCGGTTACTTCTCTAATTAAGTCAATAAGATTTGTTTAAGAACACCAAATGCTTTGTCGATAGTTATATACATTTGCCTGAATTGGCTCTACAACGATTTTGTATCAACTAAGTCCACAATGCCGCCTGAGTACAAATGTAATTAATTTGTTTAAAATTATTCAGTTTTCATCCAATATAAACATTTTCTAATTGATAATCTATAATATTATAAAGAAGAGATAGTTACCGTACGATGTTAGTAAAAAGGGAAAACTGCTAAAACTACCAAACCGACGGGGTTGAAATTTTACACAAAGGAAGATCTGGAACCGATACAAAACAAAGGCCGCTTCTCTTTTTTTAATCCGTTGTTCTTCGACCCGTAGGCTTTTGATATTAATATTCTTTACTAATTGGTTTGGATTGTGGTATTTTTTATTATTTGGTTTCTGTAGGAACTTTTGTTCATTTATAATTTATCCGCGTCTAACCGTCCGAAGTTTGGTTACTGCAGCTGATTGTAAATTTATGTATAGTAATAATATACTAGTAAACCTGTTGCTCGAAATCGAGCAATTGTTATGTATTGATTTCAAAATAAAAATAATTATGGTTCAGTATTCTAGAACTATTTTATTAATTACATGGTCAAACTTCCTGTAATACTGAAATTTTTTACAAAAGCTTTTTAAAACTAAATTTTTTATGAATACTCAGACATCTTTAAAGAGATGTTTATGTTTCGCGGCCCTAAGTAGCGTATGACCCGTCTTAATCTCAAACCGAACTAAAATGGTTCTATAAATCTACAAGTCTGTTTCTTTTTTCTTTTATTTATATTTATATTTATAGAATTTATACATAAGAATTTATTTCTCCTTTTAGTATTTTTCTTTGGAATATAAACATATGTAAATATTAAGATCTTCACACATGTGATTCAAAATAAATGTTTTTAAAACTGAATTCTGACCTTAAGTATGTATTAGGATAGTAGTTTATTTATTTACATCTTCCATCAACTGATTTGCCTCCAGCTCTACATGCAATGGTTTCAATTCCATTGACATCATATGGCTTTGCTGAAAAACTTTGTTTGCTCCAATCAGCTGCTTTATTTGAAATTTCTATTCCCATGTTAAATCTTATGGACTAATACGAAACTTTAAGGGCGTCTAGGGATCTTCCCTTTGGACAAACCTTTTTAAATTTTATTTCTTGCAAAACTTCACACCAAGCTCTTTCCAATGACACCAAAAACATGAAAATCGGTTCGGTAGTTTAGGAGGAGTCTTTGTAACAAAAAAACTGCTAAAACTGCTCGTGTATTAAATAAGTATAGATTGTTAAACTGAAATATGCTGTACTTCATATTTTAGATTCAATTGTGGTATCAATCAAAATTTTATGACGATTCTGTTGCACGTCTTAGACGCCGAAGTGTTAGAGCCCTGAAATATGGAAAAGGGGAATTCACTAGTCTATTTGGCTTAACCAATTATTCATTGGCTTAAATAGTGATCATCGAATCCTTGCTGATAAAGATAAGGTTGTTGTTTTATCATAAAGTTTATTTTATTAAGTCAAGCTCAGCTGTTAAGGGATGGGGGATGAAGAATAGGTCAAACGAAGCCTAGGGATAGTCGACATGCCTTGACAGTTTGACGAAATCTATTTAAGTGTTTTTTTTAATAAAGGTAACTTCATACTACAACTTTCTTGAATTTATTTAAGAACATTTTCTACTGGTTGGTAAAACATCGTAAGAAAATGTTTGCCTTCTTTTATTTTTGAAAATAACGGTATTCAACAAAAAACAAATAAAAAATAAATTAATTATTGAGTCAAGGAAAATAAACTTTCCTTAACTTAATAATAAATCAACTTTACTTTTAGGTTCAATCAATAGATGCTATTACTTTGCATTAATTATTTACGTTGTGAAGGATTAATTTACACTTGTGAAGAATTAATACACGAAGATTCTCAGACAGAAAATAAATATATTTTTGATCATACCAGGTTTTAAAATCTTAACGTTTTAAAAGTTTTTAAATAATTAAGTTCTAGCCATTTTACTACTTCTTTGCATTTTTAGCAAATTTTTAACTTCTGTAGATCCTATCCTGGATTTATTTTTAAAAGGAGTAGTTGATTTTTAAACAATGTATTCAAACATGTAACCAATAATAATGTTTTCAAAATATGTATAACATAAACCTGTGTAATCAAATTTTTTAACTTGCGACACAATACTTTTCTTTTTGTTACTAAAATATTAATTTAAAGTTAAGTTTATGTATAAAGTCGTCGTGCAATTAATTAAATCTCAACTGTATTGTTTGCATACATTCATGGAATACCTTTATATGGGAATTTTTCAACGCATTTTAGCATGGAGAGGTTCAAACGGTTTCAATAATTTAATTAAAACGTCCATTGATGATATGAATATAATTATTAATTTTCTACAAAAGACTCTAGATTGATAAAAACTGGCTATTGTGTCAACATATAAGTTTCAAACAGACAAATATATTTCAATTCTTCATTTACGTACACAAGAGACTGTATACGTAATTAATAAACAATATAGCATTTTGAATTATTACTCTACATCAATCGGTAACTGAGATATTGGATCTGCTAAACGCAGTACATTGTCCCCTGAAGGGACATGAACTATCCAAATTCTGGTATAAATGCCTAAATTTTTCATTGAATTCCCCTAAATTGGGATTTAAAAAAATTATAATACAAACCATATGAATGCATTTAATTTCTTCATGTGATGATTGATTTGTTTTTATTCCTTGGATCTGAGTAGATTGACAACATGTTTGCTGACTTTTATATACTATAACAAGTATACATTTATTAAAAATTATTACAATATGAATAATTATTGAGAAATAAGAACATGAGTGATAAAATATACTTTATTTAAATTAATATTTAAACAAAATCAAACATTCAAAACAACAACTTCCCTAACTTATGTAGACTATGCCAACATATAAAAAATAAATCCATTAGAAATTAACTGGGCATGCAAGTTTGCTGCAACAAGCGTTTTTAAATTTTAAGATGAATCATATGTTTGGATTTAATTTTTTCTTATGATTATTTTATTTGTTTTTATTTTGACTGATTTTAGATCATTATTGTATGTTAGCTTACATTTTTATACTATAACAAGAATATACTTACAAAAAATATTAGACTAATAATTATAAGAATAACAAAAAGCGTATTGCTGGAGTGGATACCGATACAATTCCCATGATCATTTCCCTTATGTCTAAAGCTCTTGAATTGTGATTTAATATACCTTTTGCAATAATTACAAAAGGTGTTTGAACAATTTTCTCTTACATAAATTAAATAGGCTCCCACATAAAAATAATTCTTTGGAAATTCGCTGAGTACGCAGGTTTGCTGCGACGGTTATATTTTATAAAATAAGGATTCTGGGTATAATACTTTTGTAAAAGACCTGAAAATGTGACATTGTGTCGAACTGCAGGCAGGCGAACAAAGAAGATGACGCAAATCTCGTATCTGCAGGATTCTCCAGGTTTTATCCTCCGTTGAAATTCTAAACGTCGCGTCGTCATTCTCGGCTGAGCTTGTTATTATTACGCATCGTCAGGAGTTGTACGAAAAGTAAGAATGCAAAATAGTTCCACTATTATCAACGACAAATTAGTCAAATATTTAGCGTAAGCTAAAGTGATGTCGATACAATACGACCTATTTTTTGTTGATAATTTAGACGATAAAATGTTTAGCTGTTTAGAAAAAGATCCCAAATAAACAGCCCTTATACTTTTCATTTTATTTTTACATCCTTATCCTTTTCCTTTTCATCTCTATTTACCTTTCATCCTTTTACCCTTGAACTATTCGGTATTGTAAAATGATGACGTAACTGCTAAGTGGTTATGTGATGCATAAAATTATAATATTTACTCAAGAGACAAGGGAACAAGAGACTAAAGACTGGTCAAGAGACTGACCAAGACAAGAGACTGGAAAAAACTGAACGAGGAACTGGAAGGGACTGGGCAAGAGACTAATTTGGCTTAACCAATTATTCATTGGCTTAAATAGTGATCATCGAATCCTTGCTGATAAAGATAAGGTTGTTGTTTTATCATAAAGTTTATTTTATTAAGTCAAGCTCAGCTGTTAAGGGATGGGGGATGAAGAATAGGTCAAACGAAGCCTAGGGATAGTCGACATGCCTTGACAGTTTGACGAAATCTATTTAAGTGTTTTTTTTAATAAAGGTAACTTCATACTACAACTTTCTTGAATTTATTTAAGAACATTTTCTACTGGTTGGTAAAACATCGTAAGAAAATGTTTGCCTTCTTTTATTTTTGAAAATAACGGTATTCAACAAAAAACAAATAAAAAATAAATTAATTATTGAGTCAAGGAAAATAAACTTTCCTTAACTTAATAATAAATCAACTTTACTTTTAGGTTCAATCAATAGATGCTATTACTTTGCATTAATTATTTACGTTGTGAAGGATTAATTTACACTTGTGAAGAATTAATACACGAAGATTCTCAGACAGAAAATAAATATATTTTTGATCATACCAGGTTTTAAAATCTTAACGTTTTAAAAGTTTTTAAATAATTAAGTTCTAGCCATTTTACTACTTCTTTGCATTTTTAGCAAATTTTTAACTTCTGTAGATCCTATCCTGGATTTATTTTTAAAAGGAGTAGTTGATTTTTAAACAATGTATTCAAACATGTAACCAATAATAATGTTTTCAAAATATGTATAACATAAACCTGTGTAATCAAATTTTTTAACTTGCGACACAATACTTTTCTTTTTGTTACTAAAATATTAATTTAAAGTTAAGTTTATGTATAAAGTCGTCGTGCAATTAATTAAATCTCAACTGTATTGTTTGCATACATTCATGGAATACCTTTATATGGGAATTTTTCAACGCATTTTAGCATGGAGAGGTTCAAACGGTTTCAATAATTTAATTAAAACGTCCATTGATGATATGAATATAATTATTAATTTTCTACAAAAGACTCTAGATTGATAAAAACTGGCTATTGTGTCAACATATAAGTTTCAAACAGACAAATATATTTCAATTCTTCATTTACGTACACAAGAGACTGTATACGTAATTAATAAACAATATAGCATTTTGAATTATTACTCTACATCAATCGGTAACTGAGATATTGGATCTGCTAAACGCAGTACATTGTCCCCTGAAGGGACATGAACTATCCAAATTCTGGTATAAATGCCTAAATTTTTCATTGAATTCCCCTAAATTGGGATTTAAAAAAATTATAATACAAACCATATGAATGCATTTAATTTCTTCATGTGATGATTGATTTGTTTTTATTCCTTGGATCTGAGTAGATTGACAACATGTTTGCTGACTTTTATATACTATAACAAGTATACATTTATTAAAAATTATTACAATATGAATAATTATTGAGAAATAAGAACATGAGTGATAAAATATACTTTATTTAAATTAATATTTAAACAAAATCAAACATTCAAAACAACAACTTCCCTAACTTATGTAGACTATGCCAACATATAAAAAATAAATCCATTAGAAATTAACTGGGCATGCAAGTTTGCTGCAACAAGCGTTTTTAAATTTTAAGATGAATCATATGTTTGGATTTAATTTTTTCTTATGATTATTTTATTTGTTTTTATTTTGACTGATTTTAGATCATTATTGTATGTTAGCTTACATTTTTATACTATAACAAGAATATACTTACAAAAAATATTAGACTAATAATTATAAGAATAACAAAAAGCGTATTGCTGGAGTGGATACCGATACAATTCCCATGATCATTTCCCTTATGTCTAAAGCTCTTGAATTGTGATTTAATATACCTTTTGCAATAATTACAAAAGGTGTTTGAACAATTTTCTCTTACATAAATTAAATAGGCTCCCACATAAAAATAATTCTTTGGAAATTCGCTGAGTACGCAGGTTTGCTGCGACGGTTATATTTTATAAAATAAGGATTCTGGGTATAATACTTTTGTAAAAGACCTGAAAATGTGACATTGTGTCGAACTGCAGGCAGGCGAACAAAGAAGATGACGCAAATCTCGTATCTGCAGGATTCTCCAGGTTTTATCCTCCGTTGAAATTCTAAACGTCGCGTCGTCATTCTCGGCTGAGCTTGTTATTATTACGCATCGTCAGGAGTTGTACGAAAAGTAAGAATGCAAAATAGTTCCACTATTATCAACGACAAATTAGTCAAATATTTAGCGTAAGCTAAAGTGATGTCGATACAATACGACCTATTTTTTGTTGATAATTTAGACGATAAAATGTTTAGCTGTTTAGAAAAAGATCCCAAATAAACAGCCCTTATACTTTTCATTTTATTTTTACATCCTTATCCTTTTCCTTTTCATCTCTATTTACCTTTCATCCTTTTACCCTTGAACTATTCGGTATTGTAAAATGATGACGTAACTGCTAAGTGGTTATGTGATGCATAAAATTATAATATTTACTCAAGAGACAAGGGAACAAGAGACTAAAGACTGGTCAAGAGACTGACCAAGACAAGAGACTGGAAAAAACTGAACGAGGAACTGGAAGGGACTGGGCAAGAGACTAATTTGGCTTAACCAATTATTCATTGGCTTAAATAGTGATCATCGAATCCTTGCTGATAAAGATAAGGTTGTTGTTTTATCATAAAGTTTATTTTATTAAGTCAAGCTCAGCTGTTAAGGGATGGGGGATGAAGAATAGGTCAAACGAAGCCTAGGGATAGTCGACATGCCTTGACAGTTTGACGAAATCTATTTAAGTGTTTTTTTTAATAAAGGTAACTTCATACTACAACTTTCTTGAATTTATTTAAGAACATTTTCTACTGGTTGGTAAAACATCGTAAGAAAATGTTTGCCTTCTTTTATTTTTGAAAATAACGGTATTCAACAAAAAACAAATAAAAAATAAATTAATTATTGAGTCAAGGAAAATAAACTTTCCTTAACTTAATAATAAATCAACTTTACTTTTAGGTTCAATCAATAGATGCTATTACTTTGCATTAATTATTTACGTTGTGAAGGATTAATTTACACTTGTGAAGAATTAATACACGAAGATTCTCAGACAGAAAATAAATATATTTTTGATCATACCAGGTTTTAAAATCTTAACGTTTTAAAAGTTTTTAAATAATTAAGTTCTAGCCATTTTACTACTTCTTTGCATTTTTAGCAAATTTTTAACTTCTGTAGATCCTATCCTGGATTTATTTTTAAAAGGAGTAGTTGATTTTTAAACAATGTATTCAAACATGTAACCAATAATAATGTTTTCAAAATATGTATAACATAAACCTGTGTAATCAAATTTTTTAACTTGCGACACAATACTTTTCTTTTTGTTACTAAAATATTAATTTAAAGTTAAGTTTATGTATAAAGTCGTCGTGCAATTAATTAAATCTCAACTGTATTGTTTGCATACATTCATGGAATACCTTTATATGGGAATTTTTCAACGCATTTTAGCATGGAGAGGTTCAAACGGTTTCAATAATTTAATTAAAACGTCCATTGATGATATGAATATAATTATTAATTTTCTACAAAAGACTCTAGATTGATAAAAACTGGCTATTGTGTCAACATATAAGTTTCAAACAGACAAATATATTTCAATTCTTCATTTATGTACACAAGAGACTGTATACGTAATTAATAAACAATATAGCATTTTGAATTATTACTCTACATCAATCGGTAACTGAGATATTGGATCTGCTAAACGCAGTACATTGTCCCCTGAAGGGACATGAACTATCCAAATTCTGGTATAAATGCCTAAATTTTTCATTGAATTCCCCTAAATTGGGATTTAAAAAAATTATAATACAAACCATATGAATGCATTTAATTTCTTCATGTGATGATTGATTTGTTTTTATTCCTTGGATCTGAGTAGATTGACAACATGTTTGCTGACTTTTATATACTATAACAAGTATACATTTATTAAAAATTATTACAATATGAATAATTATTGAGAAATAAGAACATGAGTGATAAAATATACTTTATTTAAATTAATATTTAAACAAAATCAAACATTCAAAACAACAACTTCCCTAACTTATGTAGACTATGCCAACATATAAAAAATAAATCCATTAGAAATTAACTGGGCATGCAAGTTTGCTGCAACAAGCGTTTTTAAATTTTAAGATGAATCATATGTTTGGATTTAATTTTTTCTTATGATTATTTTATTTGTTTTTATTTTGACTGATTTTAGATCATTATTGTATGTTAGCTTACATTTTTATACTATAACAAGAATATACTTACAAAAAATATTAGACTAATAATTATAAGAATAACAAAAAGCGTATTGCTGGAGTGGATACCGATACAATTCCCATGATCATTTCCCTTATGTCTAAAGCTCTTGAATTGTGATTTAATATACCTTTTGCAATAATTACAAAAGGTGTTTGAACAATTTTCTCTTACATAAATTAAATAGGCTCCCACATAAAAATAATTCTTTGGAAATTCGCTGAGTACGCAGGTTTGCTGCGACGGTTATATTTTATAAAATAAGGATTCTGGGTATAATACTTTTGTAAAAGACCTGAAAATGTGACATTGTGTCGAACTGCAGGCAGGCGAACAAAGAAGATGACGCAAATCTCGTATCTGCAGGATTCTCCAGGTTTTATCCTCCGTTGAAATTCTAAACGTCGCGTCGTCATTCTCGGCTGAGCTTGTTATTATTACGCATCGTCAGGAGTTGTACGAAAAGTAAGAATGCAAAATAGTTCCACTATTATCAACGACAAATTAGTCAAATATTTAGCGTAAGCTAAAGTGATGTCGATACAATACGACCTATTTTTTGTTGATAATTTAGACGATAAAATGTTTAGCTGTTTAGAAAAAGATCCCAAATAAACAGCCCTTATACTTTTCATTTTATTTTTACATCCTTATCCTTTTCCTTTTCATCTCTATTTACCTTTCATCCTTTTACCCTTGAACTATTCGGTATTGTAAAATGATGACGTAACTGCTAAGTGGTTATGTGATGCATAAAATTATAATATTTACTCAAGAGACAAGGGAACAAGAGACTAAAGACTGGTCAAGAGACTGACCAAGACAAGAGACTGGAAAAAACTGAACGAGGAACTGGAAGGGACTGGGCAAGAGACTAAAAGACTGGTAGTTTAACTTTGTTTTAATAATTGTTTTGTTTGTCTGTTATTCAGATATTAATCAAAATATGATTGCAAAGAGAATATAGCCAATTTGATTGGGCCAAGCGATACTGCTGCCAAGTACATATTAACATCCTGGGATCTACACGTACACCACACAAAATATTGTGACATGACAACAAAACAGGGAAACAGAACTCTCGTAACACGACATGGCAACCAAACACAACATGGCAACCAAACACAACATGGCAACCAAACACAACATGGCAACCATGCGCATCGCAATGTACTGCGCGACAATATTCTCAGGAGTCAAAGCGCCAATATTCAACCACACACGAGGAATCCCACAAAAATTAATTACATTTAAAAAAAATACTGTTTTAGTTAGATTTTATGCAGTTTGGCGACTCTCAAAAGACACTAGGTCTGCCAAAATGCCTAAAAGGCCAGAAAAGTTGAAAATAAACACGCATTTTATAAAAAAAATTGTGTGACGTTTACTACATACATACATACGTTCAGATGCGACGTCCCATTAGACCAACGGAGTCTAACGAAAAGTGAAGGTGTGAAACCAATCAATATGCCAAAATCAATATATATAAAACTCTTTCAGCTCTATGATTTTCAAGACAATAGACCTGAACGCCCTCATGTTAATCTCATTATAACTCATTATAACGTTAATCTTATTACAACTCATTTACCGAATTATAATATTGGAAATAGTACCTGAATATTGATGTAGGCTTTACACAGGATCACTTATTCAAGCACAGTATACAGAGTATGTAATGGCGCCGAGACGATTAGGGTCTTAACCAGTCAATAGCAGAGAATGGCTTACATGGGTTTGGTAGACCTGAGTGCTTTAGCTTGGATGGCTTACATGGGTTTGGTAGGCTTGAATGCTTGTAACTCATACATTATTTCTCAAAGCAAGTTCTGGATTCTCGCGAGTGAAATTAATTCAAACATAAAATCAATGTTTTCAATTTTTTGGATGAGGTTCATTTTGAAGGCAATCACTATGTTCGTCACCAGATAAATTGTAAATTGAAAGTAATGTTTTATCTTGGTATTTAACATTGAATGAAAAAAAATCATCAAATAACATTTTAGCAATCATAGCTAAAACAGGAGTTCGAGCAAATCTATACAAAATCAAAGAAAACATCTTATAAAGAAAATGTCCAAGAATTTTATTGACTTCAATCAAAGAGTTAAGCCCACATCTTATTCCTTGACCTAAAGTAGTAAACAAATAAATGTCAACATATATCGAACAACATAAATTATGAAACTGATTGGCGATGTTACAGTGGCACTTTCACAAGAGGTGTATTATTTATTCCTGCAAAAGTGTTTAATTTCAAGTGGATTGCTCATAAAATAACGCCACAACGTCTGGTTTATAAGAGCGACTTCATTATCCCTGTTATCTATAATTTGTTCCAAATATACATAAGTTTGCCAACACTTTATTTTTCCATTTATACTTTCATGCAGTGATATTACAATCAATCTTACTCGGTTTATTACTCTTTCTTGGAAGTTCTGTAACTCGAAGCCGATGGACAGGGACTAGTGCCCATGTCGGCTTATTTCTATGACCTTTTTCACAGTTTAATTATTTTAACTTTATTAATTAAACTTAATTTAACTTATAACTCATATCGTAAAATTGATATTAATTATTTCTTATAATAACTGCATATCTAGATAAATAAATACAATGATACAAGATTTATATTCAGTATAAGCACATTACTGTTAATGAATTGTATTCATTTTATGGACTATTGGATTTTCATTCATAATTTATTTATTCGCTCATTATATTACAATCAATCTAATTGTTCTTTTTAAACTATTTCATTTCCAACTGGAAACTGCTGTGTTATTAAAATGTACAAAACATGAACCGATACATATAAACAATGCTGGACAAATTACCAAAAATGTTTAAAATGTTAATGCCAAAAATTGCATCCTAACGACTAAAGTTGCCCCGGTACATTATGTACCGGATCTGCCCAATTTTAAGCAGATGTGATTCATCGGAATCAATTTTGGGGCATATATTAAACTGCCGATATTCTCAAACGTGCACTCTCAGTCGTGAACGATTGCTGGATGAAAGAATGATAATGTCGAAGTAAGACACTGTGATATTCGCCGTCGACGTTCCCCCTTGACTCCCCAGTAACAAGATAATTACGTGGGTTACGAGGATTGAACCAACAGAGTTCGGGAAAACTTTCCCACTTCCGAGTTAACCAATAATGAGCCCCCGCCTCACAGATCTCTATTTCCACGAGCTACGAGTTGCTTGCGAGTGTTTCACCGCGTTTAACTAGGCGAACACGTAGAAACACAAATGCCTTAAAATGTACCCGAAATGTTCAGCATTTCGCGTCCAATGATTTGTACACATTAGGCATTGATTTCTGAATTTTTTTAACAAAATAATTATTGATTTTAGCATGTACCGCCACGGTACATGTCTACTGGTCCAGCTGATTTGTATTTCCATTTTTGCAAGGATTTTTAGGCATTTGAGGCATAAAAAAAGATTGATCGATAAAATTTTGCCTCGAACTCCTCTAGAAAGGCGAAAAATACCTAAGTAAATACCTAAGTTAAAACATATTTATTCTGTTAGTGTTTATCATTAACAATAACAACAGTATTGTCAGCTGTTTTAGTGAAATGTATCAGGCTGCATACATTAAGGACCATCCATCCAATGTTTAGCCAAATCGTTTTGGCGAGACACCAATGGATACTACACTCTTTTGAGGAACTATTTAAAATGTAATAAAAACACTTATTGAAAGAATCGACGTATATAACTCGAATATGTCAAATCTGATTCTAGTTTGGTTTCATTTTTAGCAGTAACCTAATCTTCACAGTAAACTAAACTGCAACTTTTTTTATAATATCAAAAGTAAACCTAAACTTATTTTTTAATGGTATCATTCAAAAGGAGCTTCAAATTTTAAGTACGAAAACTGTTTGGCTAAAATTTAGGAATACAACTTTGGCTAAGCTTTATAGCTAAATATGATGTATATGATGTTACTCATTGTTCTACAACGTTCATATTGCTTGAATTTCAAACTATTAACATTGCAAAGAAATATTAACGTTGCGTTAGGAGAGACTTCACCTTGAGTATTTTCGTAACAAGCTTCAACAAAACATTTTTGATTAAAAAACATCCATAAAATTAAAACTATTGTGTTTTTCCCAGCACAATTTTTCTTTGCAATAAAATAATACTGTTATATATTTACTGAATCTTTTTCGGCAATTTTTATAAATTCCCAAGTGTATTTTCTGTTACACCAATTTTAAAATAGTTTCAATGTGTACTTTCTTATTCTAAATAATCATCAAGCACACGTCCAGATTCATTTAGCTTCTGTTAGTTTTTAGCAACGAAGCTAAAAACTAACAGAGACCTGGAACAAGTAAGCCTGACGTAAATTAATTTAATTAGATTCGTAAAAGCCTTTTGCAAACTTCCAAGCTGTTTCTACTTTTTGTATAGTTATGTGACATCCCTAGACCAAAGAGCTTAGAAAAAGGCTTTCGAAGTAGACAATTTATTATCTTAGTTAATAGAGTGGATGTACATTGTTAGAAGTTTGAGTTTCATTGAACTAAATTTCTTAAAAATAAAAAATAAATTAATTAATGTAATTTGAGTTTCTCTGCGGTATTAAATAATTAAAAATTGCAAATCAATCAACTATTTGCTTACAATTTGCCTGTACAATACAGACCATATAATTATTTATAAATTAGGCATAAGTTTAGCAAAATGGTAGAACACTTTTAGAATATTCTAAAGCAACGGCAATAGTGTAAGTTTGAATTTCTTCAAATCAGTTGCCTAACCCATCAAAAACCACATGTAAAAAATACAAAATATATGTAGCCTATTTGTTAATGAAAGTTTTTACTATTTTTTACATTTAATATTTTATTGACATATACGATTGTCTAAATAAAATATAATAACCAGTTATACCGCTCGAACAGACAGTTCTGTTTCGCGTGTGACAGGTTGTCTTGCTGATTTAATTTTTGGCTGCCCTTAATTGGAAAATGTCACCCTCACACCTGACAATCGAATATTTCTGGAGGGGTTGAATTCACATTTTATTTTCCTCTAAGCTCAAGCAATTTTATTTTTGAACTGAGTTCATATCCAAATTAATAACGATCTTAATAATTGTCAGGATTAAATATGAGACTAATTAAAAATATAAGACCAAACAATGCTTTGTATAAAAGGTACCATATTTCTGGCTGTACTTCATAGTCTCTATCTTTCTAAAATGATAGAAGCATTGACTTTAAATGCAAATAATAGTTAAAAAAAAAAATTAAACCAATTTGAATTTGTAGCCAATTCAAACTGTGTTTTTTTAAATGCGCAAAGTCGTATTTTTTAGGGTAAAGGTAGGACATATTTTAAGGAAGCGCCTTTCGTTAGGTCGATCTGACGAATGAGGTTATCAGTAGGCATCGATGTTTTGCTTTCATAGATGGAAGCGATTGAAATCGGTCTTCATTAAATAAAAAATACTACAACCACATAGAATGTATATTTTAAATTATGCTTAGTTGAATATTTTACTTAAAATAAAGTATGTACTATAGTTTTAAAAGGTAAAAAAAATCGCATACCCTCCCAAAGAGATTTAATGGGTAGGAAATTCAGTTCACGACCAATTATAAAAAATAAGAATAAAACACGACCAATTATTATTAGTTTTAAACAATATTAAATTTCCATTCGAAATAAAACAACCCTAAAATTTTACTCACCACACAATCCAATTGAAGTTTGAAAGCGCACAGTCACCACTCTCCGTCCAAATTTGGAGAGGGCTTCTCTCCAAGGCTCAAGTGAGGCTTTAGTTAGGAACTTTTCCACTTTGCAGCTAATCACTGACGTGTGTTTAAATTCCGCGGCCCCGAGGCGGTTGAGGGTCATTTAATCCAGCTTAATTATTGCGTATTGGCTCGTCTTCAGTCGACTGAGGATGTCATTATAAAATTTCGTAATAAATTTTAAAGTAGTACTAATGTGACTTTTTCTTGTGTAAGATCGTAAAGGGAAAAGTGATTGCATTGTAGTATATCCGTACAAAGATACCAAAATAAAGCTGGGTTTCTAAAGAGTTCTTACAGAATTTTTGTCTGAAATATACTGGAGTTCTGTCAAAACTACTTTAGTATATTTTCTAAAATATTGGAAATAATTTATTTTTGCTTGTTAGTGTGCTTAAGTTAATTCATATTATGTTGTTAATCTTTTACAAATATAATAAAATACATTTCGGTTAGTTTCTTAATACTTAAAAGTATTTACGATTCAAAGGGTTTTGCTTTAACCAGTTAAAATTTCACTAGTTAGTTACTACAGAAAAGGTCATGGAATTCGAAATGTTATTTGTGCCATGACGATTTCTAAGAAAGCTTTTTCTGATCGGTTTAGGTTTTAAATTATTGAACTAAAGACGTATACTTTCATAGTGGGAAACATGTAAAAGTATCAAGTTTTAGGAGGAAAGGTTTCTGCCAAACTAACGTCGCTTTACTGAGAAAATTACATGTTCTTACTTTTTTCCTGTTTCCAGAACACAAAACTGTTTTGGATGTAAATAAAAACATCTTATAACATTTCAAAATATATTTATACTTGTTAAGTATTTACTTGCGATATTGTAAATGTACACAAATGGTTGAAAATGGCGATCGATTTCGATTAGTCACGCCAATCATCATCCCAATCAGGCCCAATGAGAGACTGAGCCATTTCCCACCATTTGTTTATACAGGGTGTTTTTTGTTGTTTTTTTAGACGCAATTAATTTTTAAGATTGAATAATGCACATATAAATATGAAATATACATTATTCTCTTGATCTTTACATTTTATACAACCTATTATTTGAGTTCGATCACATTTAGTTTTCATTTTGTTTCAAACAATCCGCCATTGGCATTTGTCTAAAGTTGTGCTCTATCAACATCAAATTCCCGAATACGTGTTGCAAGGTACCTCTTTGAATTTCTTGCATTACATTTGTTGTGTTTGTTTTGAGGTGCTGAATATCCTATGAATTGTTTTCGTAGGTTTTTCATGCATCCCCAAAGACAATAATATAGTGGGGTGAAATCCGGAGATCCTGGGGGAAATAACCCTTCACTGATAAAATAAAGTTTTGGGTTGTGCTAAAAAAAACACCTGTATTTACCATCTCCTATGTAAATACAGTATATATAAGTGTTTTAAGACAATTTTTTATCTACATCCAGTGAATATATTTATATACATTCCAGTAGAATCATGCTAATCAAGAAATTATTCAAAACTGTTACGTCAGATTTCACTAACCTATACATAATATGGATTACCATATAAAATAACTAACATTGATATAAAAAAATAAATCTGTACTTAGTTGCTTTTCAAACGTGACTGTACGTCAGAGGGGAAGGTTTTTCTTCAGCGCTGCCGCCTGCACTGGTGACTTTGACGTTAATGAAGGTAATTAGAACCTGAAAGCCTTTGAATCCCCATTACTGCCCCACGGAAGCACTAGTCTGTTTTCTTTTAAGATTTTTGTCAACGAAAACTTTTTTAATCACAGTGTTAATACGTGTTGTTGTGTAGAGTTAAAAGAAACGCGCCACGTTTTTTTGTTTTCATTAAATAAATCAATAGATTTTTTATTGGCTTGTCGACTTTGCTGTATTATTCTGAGAAGGGAATATTTCCTTACTCGCCATTTTTATGATATTAAGATGGGTGTATGCTACTTTGATTATACTATAATTGTAAATTCTTTATTATAACACACGCCGACATTGATTGATTGCAATAGAGAGCATTGAATATTTATTACGTTTCATAACAAATTTGAAGAAAATCATTTTTTAACAGGTTTAAATATACCGCAAGAGACTTTAAAGGTTTTACTTTTAAAGTTTAATCCAAAATTTATGTTTTAAGAAGGATTCTTATAAAACAATTCAAATATAAATATGTTTTCAAACCCATTTTCAAATATAAATATGTTTATATTTGAAAATGGGTTTTGGGTACCTTACTAAATACTGACTAACATATTTATATTTTTCAAATATAAATATGTTAGTCAGTATTTAATAAGGTATGCCTGAAATACGAAATCCATCATCAAACAACCAAAAAAAGATTGTATATTTTATCAATTTTAAAACGTTTAAACGTACCCCCCCCCGTGCCGAACGTTTTAGGGTCCCATATTGGACAGTTGTTTTTTTTTACAGTGCAATTTGTACAATTAGTTTACTACCAATCAAATGAGTATTTAACTAAAAATTGGCATTTTTTATTGAGGAGAATATGTCATTATTATTTAGTTTATAATAATACAGGGTGTTTTTTTAACGCAACCCAAAACTTTATTTTATCAGTGAATGATTATTACCGCCCAAGATCCCCGGATAAGCTACTATTTTCTTTTCTTTAGGGATACATAAAAATTAAGGCCTACGAAAACAATTCACAGGATATTAGGCACCTCGAAACAAACATAACAAATTTAATGCGACAAATTCAAAGAGGTACCTTGCAACACGTGTTCTGGAATTTGATTGAAAGAGCACAACTTTATACAAATGCTAATGGCGGATTGTTTTAACACATAATTTAAACTAAATGTGATCTAACTTAAATAATAGGTTGTACAAAATGTAAACATCATCAAAATAATACTCATTTCGTATTTATAAGTGCATTATTCAATCTTAAAAATGGGTTGCGTTAAAAAACACCCACTCTGTACATATATAAATTTAAAAATATGTCATCATCCAAACCAAACCTAAACTAACAAGGTATTCGCCAATAACCAAGCTATACTTCATGACTTATAATAAAAGATGCCTATTAGATGGTAGAGTGTTGACTGTTTAATAAGTTTTAGCTGTTAATACCACTCGAGGTGACGTTCGCCATTAAACGGTCTCATCCGAGTTGCTTGGCAACCGATCACTAACAACACCCTTGACAACAATGAGGAAAATTACAATAATTTGTCACTGTTTAATTAGTTTTTGCTAGTTCTATGTAGCATTTATATTAAAGTCATTACGTTTATCCACTTGTATAGATGATAACTGTTTGGAATTTTTCACGAGTATTTTATATCAACTTCGCGATTTTATGAAAACAATAAACTATTCAAATATTTTGATTCACATGATTTGCTTTTAATATTACTATTGGGGACTGTAATAATATACACTATAAACCCCTTAATTATGGAATTTAAATATTAGGATCATATCAAAATGCTCATAAACTGGTATTATAGGGCATGGTTGGGTATATCTGGCGCGGCTAGCAAAACATAAAGTGTCAATAATGTTTTTTTTTCTGAGTAGACTTTACGACTTGGTCGGTTTTACAAAAATATTACGTTATATTGCATCCTATTTCCCTAAATTTCAATAATATGGTATCATTAATTTAATGTTATGTTATTTTTATTTGCATACAACTTTGTTTTACTTTTAATCAAAATACAGAATTACTCATTAAAAATGTACCTCAATCATTTTTATCTTAATAAAACATGATAAAGTGACGACTTTGTAAAATATTAATTTTAATTTTCATTAAGTGTGTGCCTTAGAATACCAGATATTTATGTCAGCTTCAACTACTTGCATTTTATAATCGAAGTTTACAATTGATCATGGACCCTACACAGTTCCAGGCACTGTTCGATGATTCTCTAAATCTAAATCATATAATATTATTAATTTAATTTTACGTTATTTTTATTTACAAACATCTTTGTTTTACTTTTCATAAAAATACAGAATTATTATAAATGTACCTCAATCATTTTTATCTTATTAAGACATAAGGTACGCTGTACTAATAACCCTTCACAAAACTTTAAGTTGTGGAGACCGTTCTCTGCAACAAGGCTGCGGCATATCTAATTAGGCAAAGTCGCACCTGCGGTTTCGAATAAAATTATTCCCTTACGGCCCATCTGTGTTTACTTTTTTTCAGTCTAAAGCGGTATCAGCCCTTTCAAAGCTGCTTTTCCAGTTCGAGGGACGCAACCTTAAACACGACTTAGGTTAAAAATGTTAGTGCCGATAGTAAAAAATGTAAAACCTTTAAGCAAAAGCAATGTAAATGTATGCATGTATAAGTGTAACATTTATCAGATATGTGGAGGGTAAAGGGTGTTCAGAGGGCTGTACAGAGGGGGTGGCGGGGTCAACCACCACGGGTCGCCGCGGCGTCGTTGGTGGAATGGACCATTGTTGGCCACAGCCGCGGGCGAGCTCTCCTGCTCTTGACGCCCATGAAAAGCCGAGAGTAATGCGCTCTCCAAGTTGATCTTAGTAAAAACTTTACACTATATTCTATCGCACTAACTCTATAGCTCAAGAGAGTTGTTGACTGCAACCCCTGCCACGACAGAAGTTAAGTCGTTATTAAATATTCATGGGCGGATTTCTGGGGATGCGAGGGAGTGCCCGGTACCTCCAAATTGTTGCTGGATTGTTTGGCAGGATATGGGGATTCAATTTACAACATAACTGTGAATAAGGATCATAGTTCCAGTTTCAGTTCAATGTACTGATTAGTATGGACATTGAATTTATATAAAATCAATGGTAAGACAGTATAGACTATTTTCATCTTTAAATATTTAACTTGTTTTTATTAAGGTAATACTTTGAACAGTATGAAAACAAACACAGTTAATTTTTGTTCTGCTTTAAGCTTTTGTGAAGGTAGGCTTGATAGTAGTAACAAAAATAGTATATTCCGCAACAAGGGCTGAAAATGAAGTTTTTCAGGCTCGAGATCGTGTTTCCGATTCGAGACGAAGTCTAGAAAAATGAACTAAACCCTATATAACACTAAAAATCTTATTATTTGTTGGCAACACTTGAAAACAAATCTTTGAGGTTATGAGCGACGATACAACTTCTTCCTCATGGTAAATAAACACAGCTATGAAAATCATGTGATTGCAAATATCCTGTCTTTAAAACCTATAGATTGCCGTATAATTATGTGATGCTCTCCCGTTCTTTCAAGCAAATAAACGATCAGCTGACTTTCAGCCCTAGGACCGAAAGTATTCGGCCCTCAGTTGGAAAAGAGATGGTTTCGGCCCCAAAAACAGGTGATTAAGTCGTAGTGTGGTGAAAAGGTATTTACATCCAAAACCTGGCAATACACTGTCGTGAACTGACGATCGAACACGTATAGGTACTATTTATACAGATTTATTTGTAATATAAATCTCGCTATTCAAAATATTTTATTGATTTAGTAACATAAAACATGTAAAATAATCAGTTTTTCGTTTATTCAATTCCTGTCCTGTAAGGTGAGAATTTTTCTAAAGAGCCGTTTTGACACAGAAATTTTAAAGTGCAATGACCCTTTAAGTAAAATACCACTCTATAAACCTTGCACAAAGCCTGTGAAACCTAAATTGAGGAAAACTCATGAATTAATTAATATTGTGATCGATGCCGCGATATTTATTTGATAGTGGTCGACACTCTACCTTCAAACTTTGTAAATTAAACTCTGTTGGCAATGATTTTTGCGGTCGCAAACTGGAACTGGAACTTAATAAATAAATTAATCCAGTATTGGTTGGCCAGTTACAAAAATTGATCGATGAATTTTGTGTCTCAAAACAGAATATGCTTATTTTCCTCATATCCAAACACCAACAGGTAGCTGAATTTTTGTTTTACCTATTTATAGGACTTTCCAGTTGTTATAGGAAACTCCAAGTAATAATTTTATATTTGATATATTTAGGATATCCAATGAATGCAATATTTGTACTTTTCCCACTTCGTGAAGACCTTGTATGAACTGCGGTTTAGTTCAAAAACATCATCCTGTCTTGTAATTTATAGAATTGCAGGAGATGACTATTAAATGGCTTAGTGAGTTTCGTCTCCGTATAGGACAAAGGTATTATCGGATAGGACAAGGAGGTAGCAATGAAATCATAATGAATTAAATTTACAAATTATTACATTCACATATATAATGCTCATTACGTTTGTTCAATACCTCTGCATTGATCGATGTATTATTTGATAAAAACAACTTTCTTGAGAATCGTTGTTATAAAAGTGAAAATCCGTTTTCAAATATAAAAAAATAACAACCTGCTGCATCAAACGCTTTGACAAAAGAATAACCTGTCAAAAGGGAGCAATATATATTGGAAACTCGATAACTTTGTCGAACTTACAACGGCGAGTATGGGATTAAACATTTGATTCGATATGTACCAAGGATTCAAACAATTGGTTTTATTCCAATTACAGATTATCCATAGAACGCAATCGAAATGAGAAAATATGATAACTGAAAGTCTATACTTTAAGTAATCGAGTCATATTATCATATATCTTTAGAACACACCCTCTTACGATTTCGATAAAATTTTATGTTGTAGTATAGACATCTGCTGTGAAGAATGTATGGGATGCACGTTTGTGATTCAACAATTTTGTTTAAGTAGTAGGCGACTTTTCTTCTAAGAATTATTAATTCTCATTATTTCACAAATTATACAAGTAATAGTATATTTCATTACAAGGACCTAAAGTGACGCTTTTCGTACAAGGTCAAGTTTTACAACGAGGCTGTAAGCCGAGATTGAAAAATGACCGAGTAACGAAAAGCAGCTTTAGGTCCGTGTGATGAACTATATTTTTCGTTATATTGCTCAATACAATACGTAAACTACTTAAGAAAACCAAAATGTTACAGCTTGTTTGCCTTTAAAGATGCCTTCAAAAGATGCCACCGTCTTGTTCTTGCTATTTGAAGCAATCAGCTGATTGTCTGTTTCATTTGTGTTAGGGTAGACGGACAACAATGAACAACTATCGACGTATCGAACGCATGTAATAATCGATTGGTGAAATGAGCGAGTTTCACAAATTGATTAAACTGACAACAATGAATGTTTCGATAATAACGATGAATGTTTCGATTATTTGTAATCGAATGAATATTGTTCGATTATTACGACGTACTCGGCACTTTTTGACTTTTATAGTCCTAGGACTATAAAGAGTCAGCTGGTATCGAGTACATCAGATTTTAATTCCTAGGAATAAAAAGAGTGTATTTAGGTCCGGAAAACATGCATTAAAAATATCTGTTTTTGAAGCAGTATAACGAAAAATTTTAATTCTTCATGTAAGTTTAAACTATAGCATTGTCTTTTTTCTTTATAATCAATGACTGTAGCTTTTTAGACAAACCACAAATACAGGAAACAATTAAAATTTCATGAAAATTGTCAATGCAACTGTATTTCACGGAAGTAAAATGTACTCTGCCAATGAAACTGTAGTTTCAAAGACAATTTGCCTCCGATGAGTAGATGGTTACGTAAAGGTATTTGTAACGTGGTTACAAGTTAATAGCAGCTGGTAACGACAAGCTGGCGTTGCCGGGCAACAGATCATTGTCTGCCCGGCCACTCGATGCCTTAGTTGGACCTTATCGACATCTCCCCTCAGCGCAACTTTCGGATGGGTTATCAATTTTTAATTATTATTTTCAGCAAAAATATTCGTTCATTTGCTCTTATATCTTTCAAACATTTAATTCATTTATTGGTTAATAGTATAGTAAAAATAAGTTTTGACCCAAAAAAAATTAGCGCAAGCAAGGAATTTGGTACAGATGTTGGGTATATCTTTCTTTTGAACATACTAAAAGTCCCCTAAAATTAATCGCAAATGACTCAAAAACCGTTGGGTTTAGAGAAAAAATGACAATAACCAAAAATGTGTATTTTTTAATGGGCTACAATTTTTATTTGAAACTTTTTTCTGTATCTCCTATAATAAAGGAGATAAAGGCAAAAATACAGAAATTTGCCGCCATTTTCCAAGATGGCGGCCGTAGCACAGCTCCAATTTTAGGGGACTTTTAGTATGTTCAAAAGGAAGATATACCCAACATCTGCACCAAATTCCTTGCCTGTGCTAATTTTTTTGGGTTTATGGAATTTCTCACTTATTTTTACTGAACTATAAGGTTGATTGGAAGATGTACTGGTTACTCTCTTCTCTATTATAAACGGATGGGCCTACCTAGGCTTTTTCCTTAAGTCAACAAAAATATTTCATTTACTATATTTTATGATTTAAGTTCGAAGTTCATTATTAGTTATCAGTTAAACTCCTCAATAAGTTAACATTTTCAGGACAAAATATTATTTTAGAAGCTTGAATAATCATTCGTTTGCTTGAGTCTAAATAGCAAGTAAGAATTCCGAAACGATCCTGATCGTTAATTTGATTCGAATAAAAGAAGTAAAGTTAAAAGAATGTGATTGGAATCTATTGAATTTCAAACAATAGATCATTTATGTCACGGTACAAATGAGTGTGCAACGCTTTAAAAGTAGTAAGTAAATATTTTTATAACAAAAGACATAAAGTTATAGTTAGGATAGAATGTTGTATAAAGTACAGATAAAGCTGGCTGCTGAAACCACTCACAACCGGATCGACTCTGTCCAAGGCCGATTTAGTTGAATGCAATCCGGCTCCGAGAAAAGTAGCGCCAAATTGAAACTGATCATCCTTTCTTTCAAGCAACCCGATCGCGAATAAACTGTGACAAATGTAACAAAAAACTCAACTTTAAGAACTTTGCACTTTTTTCGTTTTAAGGAAAGGTGCCTGATATTTCGTTTATCATATCATGTAGAAGTTAACAAACAGGACTTTTACGAATCAAAATAACATTTTTTCAACGATTTCATCGACTTAAAATATTTTTAACATACACAATTTTATAATGGTTTAAAAACTTATAAATTTAGTAATATATTATGAGTTTCAATCTGTTTCTGTACAGTTTCAATACAATACGAGAAACCTTTTACTTTGAAACGCAACCAAATAAAATAATGCTTTAAACAAAATACTTAGCTTTAGCTATTTTAAATTTAAACGTAGATCTATGCCCTAAATCTATAACTAAATATACGATAAACTGTCGCCAATCCGTAAAAGAAAATTTAACACACTCACTACCAACAAGCATCACAGGATGTTGTACCACAGAAGGTGTGACGGTCGGTATTCAACCTGTTTAAAGACGTTTTACGTACAAATATTGAGGTTTAAACTTTTTTAACCAAAAATTTGTTTCAGAAGTAAAATTAAAATGTTGATATGAAAGAGGGGCTATTTTAACGTGCAGTTGGCTATGTGTGGTCGTGCAAACATACCGTAACTACGTATCAGAAATAAGCTAGAAACCTCCACAAATATTCTAAAAACAAAATGAGTAAGAAGTAAAGAGTGAGTGAGGAAGTTGTTCGTAAGTCTTTGATACATTAGACACGCCACGGCTCAATAACGTCTTCCGGCGCGGGCAGTTCTCTGAGAATATCTCGTCACTCAATGACAGTCAACAACAGTGACTCAACAAATGGTTCGTTTTCTTTTTTTCAACGAGCAATTAAAGAGGAAAGGTAGCAATAAGTTTTTTCGGTGAAGCCTCTTCTTTGCAATGTTTTGTTACAGAAACATTCAACCATAAAACAGTAAACCAGTGCTATATTGTCTTAAATGTTTCTTAACACTGTTCAAAATATCTACTGCTCCTTGAGCTGATGTTAGTGCCCACGCGCTGCTCTGCAGCTTGAAGTTTTATTTTTTCAAATGGTCTGTCGATAATCAACAGTCCATCAATAATGCTAATTAATAACATAGTATTAAAATGATTCTATGTTAATCAATAGTTTCTTGAAATTTCTATTTCCTTGTTAAATCTTAGGGGGTCTTTAAAGTTTTAAAGACTGCTATGACTCTTCCCTGAAGAAGTCTGATCTTCATGAATTTTGTTTCCAGCTGTACTTCAAGCCTGTTTTTTTTATATTATTAAAGTCGGTCCAGAAATGTAGGACGAGTTTTGACCCAAAAAACGCTCCTGTGTTTTCAAAAAAATGCTATGTATAGCATTTTAATAGGTACTAAGATAACTGTGGTGGTAAACTAAGTGTGCAATTTCGCTTACAATTACATTCACAATCACAGCGATAACACATGACTTTGCTGAAAATCTGTAATTACTCCATTGAGTTGTTCACTTAAATTTTCCATTCTAATGTTAAATTTTTTTGGATAACTACCAAACTAAGACCGTCTATAGGGTCTTCCTACGTCTCACCTTCATAAATTTTGGGGCTAACAAAACTTCAAGCCAATCTCTTGCCAGTGACAACTAAATCATTAACTCCGGTCCGGAACTGTAGGTTTTTGTGACCAGAAAAATCCCTTGCGTATTTATTAAATTGTTACAGATTTTAATCCGATTTAACTTTATCTAAAATGATTGTTTTTTTCTATTTTTTTATCAAATTGGAGAGAATGAAATAATCTAGTACTCCCCCGTCAACACTGCATTGAAATTATGTATATAGACAATAAATCCCATTGTGGTACGTTACCTTAAAAATCGCAGCAAAACAACTTGGCCGAGAAGCTTTCTCCATTAAAAGCGATTTCATAGTCAACACCTAAGCTACCCTCATATGAAAACACCACATGATAATAAATTCAACACTACCACAAAGCTAATCCGTTTAGGCGTTCACTGACGAAAATGGAACTGAACATTCAATTCGGTAATTTAGAGAGCGATGTTTGGAGAGTAGGCTAACAGCATGGGACTGGATGGCACGACACTTCACTGTGTGACGGATAACATTGTTATTGTCCATCACTGTGACCCCCTCCCCCCCAATGTAACTCCCCCCCCCCTCAATGCGGGTGGAGGGTACAGCCAATGTTCGTCGGTACAGCACAAGGAGTGCTAAACTATACTGCATGACAACATAGCCAAGAGGTTAGTGAATGGAGTCGCGATAAGTCACTGTGATAGTCAATACTTATAAAAGAGGATGTTGGTTTATTTTAAGTTTGTGGATTCGGACTCCGATGGACCGATTGCCACTAAACGTATGTAAAATTTCAAGGAGAAGGTTTTTGAGCAGTCAATTTGACCCTAAATCGTTTGGGTTCCTCTCCAGAGACCCAAAAGAGTTCCAAAAGAGTTTAATTTTGTAGATAAAAGCTAATGAAATTTTTACTTGGACATTTTATCTTTGGTAAACAGTCAAAACATGTCAACGTCTGCCGGCTTCAGCTAGTATACATATAAAACATCGGATATGCAACGTATATCATATAACCATAAACGATAATTTTTTTGCGTTTTGGCCTGCTTGATAATTTGCACAACTATTTAAAAAAACGGCTCCGTGGATTTCTTTCAATGTCTGTAAATAACCACTCTATGGCCTGAAAACATTTTCCAAGCTCACCATATCGCCGAAATAGAAATCTAAATCCGTAAAAAAAAACAATTTAAAGCAAGTAAAATTCTGCTGGTGTATGGGGTCATTGCTGAATCGGCAACAAAATAACAAAGACAATGTAAACAAATAACAAATGACAGCAAAAGGGATAAGGGTTGAATGAATGAATAAATGAATGAATGAATAAAAATACTTCTTTATTGAGGCGTAATTAGGACCACATGGCTAACCTCTAAGGGTTAGACATTAAGTAAAACGGGGGTAAATAATGTACTAATCGATCCACCATCTAGGTGTTGTGCAGATATATATTTTTGTTGATTAATTTGTCATATTTTATTTAGAAAGTAGTACGATTGCATCGCTCCTTAAAGTAAAACTTTGTAATTAATCGTAAAAAAATCCACCAGTTTGTACTTAACCTGCTTATGCAAAAGTTAAATGTAGCTGCGGTTCACCAGTAGGACGGTTTCTCGTGCAGTTGAGTGGAACGCATTATGTGCATGCGGTTTGAATCGCCATTGTAAAATCATAAGGCTGATCAATATCAGTTTCACAATAGAAGACGTTATGAATCATTACAATCGAGTGTTGTAAACGAATTATCTGTTACAAGTATTAAGTTGATATTACTTCAGTAGAAGAAACCATTGTCCGAATAAGGAATTACACTTTTTTACAACTGCAAATAAATACGTTTGAAAATTTAAACTTGCAGCAGTCAGTTCTACTAAGACGCTTTTATCCTTTGAGTTACAAAGTTAAAAGCTTAATGAAAAAATGTTTTTGCTGAAAACAAATAAATAACGAGGTTGAATGCGGTGAGGGACCTTTAGAGTGTTATGCGGGTGGCCCTGTGCTCAGCTTGAACACAGGAAAGGTTTGTATCTCCGTGGAGTAGACAGTGATAAATAATGATTGTGGCATACTTACAAATGTAATTTAATGAGTAGTGAGGTTGGCCTGACTTGCAAATAATGAAGGAAATTTCAGCGCTTACACCACTGGCGTATTAAAGAGTTTGATGACTGGCAATTAAAAATGTGTTAATTAAAACTGATTGAATTTAGAAGCACTATATTTAAAGTGGAAACATATACTTCGTCCATAAGATCATCCTCATAATTAGACCAGTTCTTATGTGAAGTATGCGAAATTGTGGTTCGGATCCCACTTTAAAATTTAGGTCCCTTAGTTGTCATTGGCTGTTGGGCTATTAATTAACAGTCCTGTCTAAGGAACATGTCGGCATTAGTCAGTAACAAGACTACAATATCGCGCCACAATCATCCTACACTCATCCTTCACTCATATTCCGGTTAAAATACGCAGCCAATGCTGCGTTCCGGTTTTAATAGGTATTGAATGTATTAAATGTATAGGTAAATCATTCCAGTAAACTGAAAAGTCACTCAAATATACCATTAAAAAATTCAAAGTTAAAATTAATTTCATTACATTTCAATTAATAAATAATAATTTATCAGCGTGTACTTGGGTAGTATCAGAAAAATTGAACTAAAACCTATAACATATTTTTTAAATTCTAGTAACTTAATAAAAGGTACCATTACAAAATCTAGGTAGGGTTAAGGTATACCCTTTGCATGCAAGTGGTTAATGGCCAAAGCTAAAGGCCGTCTCAACATAAGTTGAGGCAGGCTACCTGACCGAGGGGTTGACCAGGACAACGGCCAGGCCGGCCCGGCGAGTAAATCCCATTTAAAAATCCTGGGTTCCTGGGTTCTACGTGACGTCGCGGTGGTATTGAACGTTGCAAGTCGTAAATTAAATATGACATCATAAATAGCTTACAGCGCATTGCAAGAGACGAATGACACGTCACTGTTTGAGTGGAGCAATTCCTCTAAAATGTTGGAAACGGAAATGGGATCCCATTTGTCTCATATCTTCTTTGTTTGGGTTTGAAATCAACACAAAAGCGCTTCAATTTTGTTATAAAATTTTCAATCAAAATTATACTTGTGTTTACTATCAGCTGAACCCGGCAGACGTAGCCACCTTTGACTATTTCCCAAAGATCACTCGTTCAAGCAAACATGTCATTAGATTTTATTTAAACAATATATTTGCATTATAAAAAATGCAGCCAGTTAGGCTGAGCCCTGATGGTGTTTTAAAATAAAAATAGTCCCACGTCCATGCTTGGAACATTGTGATCAATCGGGGCAGTAGTTTTTATGTGATGGGACGTCTGGATCACGCACAAATATCCATACTTTCTCATTTATAGTATTAAGGATTTATTATTGTGAAGAATTTTATAGTAAACAATAAAGGGGAATGGAAATTTCGTAAACAATAATATCGTGGATCTTACCCATCGGTAAAATTAATTTTGTTAGTTTGTGTAGATTTCGTGTACGTGTCCGCTTCTGCCAAGTGTATCCGTTTAAAAGTTTGTACTGTGTAGGTTTCATCTTTTAACATTCCTAGGTTGCGGTGAAGATTTGAGCTGGACGAAATAAAGTAATTTACATTAGTTCTGTCTAAACCAGCTGAGGGGCAATAAAACATCATCAAGTGTGAGCTTCTAAAATAGTGACGATTTGAAATACTGAAATGCCTGTAAGGTTATTTTGGAAATAGCATTATATTATGCCAAAATTTGTGGGAATCAACTGAACTGGATTCAAGCTGAACTAAATTACTCGGATGCAGCTTCGCTCGCAAACACTGCAATCTGTGGTTGACCTTAAGAGCTATTTTCAAATCATGTCATATACGTTTGGTTGTAAACAATGTGAATTGAGTTTGGTCTGGTATCGACGGACAACGTCACTGTCCAAAAACTTGAAACTTTCTTGACATTTTGAGACGTATTTATAAAATACATAAAATTCCTTTAATTTGACATCCAAAACGTTGATTAAAATCCGTCTTGCCATTATCGAATTATGACTTCAAAAAGATTTTTTAATTCTCTTCGCAAATTTTTATAAATATTGCCAAAAGCAAGAGACGCAAGTTGGACGACATATTATTTGTTTTTATTTTCATGTTGTGATTTGTGGAGGAGTTCTTTAAAGGTATTACCATTCAATGGTATTACATAAATATGGTTAGAACATATTATATTGCCTTATACAAAACCACCATGAGCTGGTTCGATTCAAACGGGCTTACATCGATTTCACGTTATTCATAACCTTCTTTGACATAATATAATTCATATTGCATACACAGCCCCGCCTCTGACATCGCAAAGTAAACCCATTGATTCGCGCTAGAAGCTAATAATGACGGAATTAATTATCGCCCGGCATCGGTAATCCGTTAATATTGAGGCTATCGAACCGAAGTAATTCATCAGGCAAAACATTCGGTGATTATCTTGCGAATAGGTTACAATTACAATATTGCTAGATAATTATGTTTACATCTAAGTATCCATTAAATTTGTGTAGGAGTAATGTGTTGGAGATACCTTATCCATTTCAATGTTTACCATTTAAAACATAAACAAATAAACTTTCAATAAAACACGCCACCGCAAATTCGCCAGTAAATTCCCGTCGATGCATGTATGATAATGAATGTTTGGCATCTCATTACGTTTTAGTGAGTGGCCATTAGCCAAACAATCATTAGCTCCTTGGATGTTTTTCAACCGTCGGGTAAAGTTAGCAAATCAAAAATACACTGATAACATCTAGAAAATTTATTTGTGGTACTAAAAAAGTATAAAAAAATTTACTGTCGTCAACAAAAACCAGCAGGTTCGACAATTTTTAATTTTGTTACTAATTAACAATTTAACTTGAAAAAATAAAATTTTTCGGTCGTCTTTTATTACAGCCATCAATAATAGTGGCCTGTCCTTGAACCTACTTTTTACCTATTCCACTTTAACCGCGTTATATCTTAGAAGGATTGAAAACCCGGCTAATGCTATATTCGTGCAGGCATGGGTTTTATTTCGATAACCAAATTATTACAAACTATCAATTTAGTTTGGATCCTAAATTATTCTCAACTACAAAAAAAAGAAAATAAACATGAAACACGGCAAACAATGTTTTCAAATGCACGGATGCAAAATCAATCAAACCGTTAACCCCTGAAAACATTGGAGCGGCCGGCACACCTCCCTGCCACACTCCCCTATCCTCTTATCTCCTGTTATCACTCACCTTGACGGACATGACCGGCCTCTAGGAAGGTTACCACATCCTTACGGACACCACGGTGCACGACACATGGTACACTGGGGCACTTCGCACGGAGGCTGACACACCCCCTAGCAGACGACGGTATTGATCCGGTAGCGCATGCGCCGATAGGTCGCTCGGTGGACGACAATCGAATGGTCGATATCGAACAAGGGACTGTCTCTTTTGTCACACTTCCATAAGTGTAGTCTTCATAAAGAAGTGTGAAGAAACATGGGATTTAATAAATTTTAAATTGAGTAAGGTTGTTTGTTGTGTGTTTGGATCGTTGTTTCAAGCACGTATTAAAGTTTTCGAGAATCGGAATAGAGTTTTCCTGATATTGTAAGGGAATAACTGTTTTGAAGTTGGTGAAGAAAATATGAGTTTGGTTGTATTCATATTGTAACGCTGAAAATAAAAGGACTGTATTTTATGTTTTAATTAAAAAAAGGATATAATTCTTTCATTGTCTTTTGTCTTGGTGAGATAAGAGTTAAATTTATTGCACCCTAGTGAATTTACTGGTGTAGGAATTACCTCTGTAAATTAAATGTAAAACTATGTCTCATTTCTCTTGAGTTATAATAAGACGTTGCATCAATCAGCAGGGAAATGAAGAGTCAAGTCTCATAATTTCTTATCCAATTTTTCAACCATCTTTTTTCTTAAAAGTTAAAATATAGCTGGACTATAAACTCTGAGAAATCAAGGTAAGAGGCACAAGTACATTCCAACTTTCTAAGTAATAATAATAATAAAACACAACGTACACAATGTATACAATGTACAAAAATCTGGGCCGGTTAACAAAATAAAAAGGGTGATGTATTCCTTTCATAATGTCCATTTGAGTGTTGCTGAAATATTACAGAGCATGTACAGCAGTGCATTTTAACGTATAGCTATGAAATACATACTGTGTAATACAGTGGTTAACTCTTGGTTTGGTTGTAGTATTTTACTTTTAAATACACTACAATAACACAATACAATTTTTTCTTTTGATGATTTTAATAAATATGTAACCTTTTCAAACCAAACAATTTAATATTTTCAGTGTTAAAGCTGTCTTCTTTGAAGTAAGTTTTGACAACCGAATGTTCGGTTTATTCGTCGATTATCAACTTCACCCGATACCTCGCACGTCTCTGCACTACAGTTCGATTGTAAACCCATCGCCTTGGGGCCTTGGGACTGAGCCCTTTTTGCGGGTTCGGCGAAGCGACGGAGGGCATTGTGAGGAGCGGACGCATGGATGCAGCTCTTTGAAAGGGGATTTGCAAGTTCGATAGTAGTTTGTGTAATGTTGGTCCGCAGTATTTGAGTTTTGTCTGTCAACATTTGACAAGGTTAAGGTTGAAGATGGACGAATACCTGCTGAATAGAAGTGTGAATAGAAGTCACATTTTACAGCCTATACTACGAATCGTTCCTCCGATCTTACAACGATTTGCATGAAAGATTTTGTCTCTTTAATAGAATCTGCTATTTCACAGATGAAAAAATAATTATTTCTAATTTATTTACTAATATAAAACGGACATATTGCCCGTTTTATATTAAAACTATTTTATGTTTATATTTATTAAACGGATTTCTATATTTATTAAAAACGGAAATTTTATATTTATTAAACGGAAATAAATTAGTAACTGTATTATTACTGAAGGAGGTTTAATAATTTTAATATCAATGTCACGAATATTTATTCGCATAATTCATGTGCACGAAGTGAGAGTAGGCATACATGTAATACATCTCCAAGAGGAGCAAACGGATATGTAAATAGGGTAACAGGAGAAGTGTATTTCATGCATAATGTATACTGTAAATGTAATACTGTACATATTATGTACATTAAAAATTACAGAGCGTTCACCGATTCTAGCATTTCAATGCTCTTGTAATACATTTCATTTCATTTATTTTTGTAGTTACAACTCAAATTAAGTAATCCTCACCACACAGTTTAAAGTACAAGTTTCTCAGTAACTACTGAATCGATCTTCAAGAATATGTGTCAAAGTATAGGTAATAATGTAGGTTTGCTGAAGAACCTTAGATCTCACGTTTTTTCCTAAAGACTACGCTCTACAGACCTTCAAATGTTGAGTCAATGCAATTGTCATTGAAGAATAAAACTTCAAGTGAAAAAGCTGATCGGGGTGAATACAGTTGTAAGTAGCAAAGCCATGTGTTATGTAATGGGCAAAGTCTATCGCAAGCGAAGCTGCAATAGTAATATAGTTAAAAATAATTAGTAAAGGGGATTTGATCTCATTTGATTCATTTACCTGACCTACGCAAAATGTATTTGAATGCTGACTGAAGAAACAAACGAACTTATGATAGTAATTTTATTCTAAGGCTGCCAATCAAAACCACATCATGAACTGAGGCTTTGTAAATATAACAAACTCTATAGTTAAAAGCGATGATTATAAGAGGCAAAAGCCTTGCCTTATTATCCGTGCTGCCACTTCCAGTGAAATTTACAAGTCTATTTTAGTGATGCGTGGAAGTCACGTTGTAACATAAGTGATTGGTTCTCCCTGAATTGTTCGTTAACTCTCGCAAGTTACCAAGTAATAATGTGACTAGCAAATGTGTACATATAAAATCGAATCACCTCATAAACTACTTATTTCTGATGACGATATTTCTTGCCTATGTTTCGTTGCAATAATATCCTTCCAGTAATTTGAAATTTTAAGGAAAATATTATAGAGAACATTTATAATATTTTAACTCTTAAACTTAACAGTTTAACTCTTTAACTCTTAACAGTTTAACTCTTAAACTGTCAGGAAATACTGGTGATAAAATACAATACAATGGTGATGGGGAAAACAAATTAAATAAATTATAGGCAGTTTAATATTTAGCTAGCAAAGCGGTACAATTTGTTTCTCCTATGTTTAATATTGTTTTATGTCGAACTCGTAACTATCTTGAAATTATTTATTTCAATCCAACGGTGATCTTGAGGTCCGCGCACCGATATCACATACTGAAGGTGAGATACGTGGTCCACCGGCCTGCACTATTTCATTTTTCGCAGGAGCGCATACTGCATCTCCTTCGCTTCCTCGTCACCTTTCGTCCTCACCATTCGCATATAAACAGAAATAACTGAACTTTTAACTCAACTAAAAATACAGACTCTTAAACAATAGCAACTTTTTCTCATTACCCAAAGTTTTTAACTGACTTTGTATAATGTAAACATTTTCTCATAGTTTGCAGTTGACACTTCAAAATTAATTGTCGAAAGGATGATTAAACCAATATGATGCCAAATCTCGTGTACATTGCACGGAATGTACACAGTTTAGATATTTATTCATGTAAGCATTGAAAATTGTGAAACAGTTTAAAAAATAAAATTTTAATACTCAACAATTTATTTATTTTTTAACTTACCCCAGCACTATTTTAGAGAGGATCGTTTTAGATATTAGAAGGTTCGTTATTACTCTACCTCTCGTGCCCCTGGCCCTTCTACCTCTATCACTCTCAACCTCCATGTATAAAACTTGTAATGAGTGGGTAAGGGAGATTTCATTCATTCTGTTTGTGACTTCTCGGAAGATGAATAAAGCTATGAGAATCCTATGACATAGTGTATATAATATATGCAGATATATCTTAAAGCTCCTACAAATATAATATTTGAATTGTTTCTAATTGCAGTTCATACATTGAATAAATTATTTATATTCTTTATTCTTACTATTATATTGTCTTCATTTAAGGAAGGTGTCTATTTTGTATCTTGCTGTAGAGGCATATTGGCCTAGCTTAGGTAGTTCTGGCACGTTCCACGCAGAACAGAACACGTGCCTCTAAGTGGCAATATTACATGTGAGTTATTGTTGGTACACAACAGAAATTGGATGTTACTGCCCGGTGGTTTGTGAAATCCTCAAACTTTAGCGTAAACAATAGTGACTCTGTTGCAAAGAAATAATAGCGAAAATATTTTAAAATAATAAGTTTTCTTAAAGTAATTATTTTAAACAAATGTTACAATTGAAATTTTACGCATAATATAACAGATTATTAGGACGGTTTGAAAAAGATAAGTCAGTAAATTTAAACGGTAAACCCATGAAACAAATTTAAAGGTTAAAGAATATATATTTTAAACTAACAGACTGAAAAATAATTTCTCACGGAGGTTTACTGAATTAGATCATACAGTGGTGTTGTTGTAAACCTATACATATGGTTTGAAAAAAAAACAACGAGATCTCACTGATTCCTTTATTAAAGTCTTAGTAATGAAAGACTAAATTTACCAAAAATAAACTTAACAAAATATGAATTAGCTATATAAAATACTTTAAAAAACATCGTTGTTATTTGAACTATTAAGAGAGTTACTTACATTTAACAAATGAAATACCAGTAATGTTCTATGAGGAGCAGTGAAGTCTGTCGCACAGGTAAGCGGCATGTGCCTGTCCTATTATGTCTTATTTTACCTTCGTCTTTGTTTCTGCCTTTGAACTTCTGTCTCTCAACTCCTCTTTGAAGTTCGTCAAGATTACGAAGAAAACGACTAAACTTAGGTTTTGTTGCTCCCTTATCGACCATGTTCTAAAGAGTGATTGCGTTTGGCGTTTGCAGTTAAAGACTTTAAAGAGCATAATTTTTCTATAGTATCCTTTTAGTTTTTCCTTGGAATTTATCAATGCCCACTGAAACTTCTTAAAGGTAACATGACAAACCCTTCCCTTCATATAACTTACATTTTATTATAATAAATATTATGTATGGCGTCGGGGTGGATAGAATGTGCATAATCTCGAAAACTAAAATATTAAATAATATGTGGGAACCTCTTCGTTGAATCATTTTATTTATTCTTTTCACATGTTTATTTTTAAACAATTCAAATGTTAATTTTGTAATTATTAGTTATGAGTTTTTATTTTGGATTAGAATATTGTAAGAAATTTATACTTTTTTTAACTGCATTACAATAATTGTGTAATTTGTAGTATTGCTTTTTAATGTAACTAATTAATTTAGAGACTGGAGCCAACGCTTTACCACTGAGCTATACTTTTTATAGCTGAGCTACTGAGCTATTTTTTTATACTGAGCTATACTTTTTAGCGCTTTACTTTTTATTTTACAGTTAATTTTTACACCATTTCCACACCAACCAATAAATTTAATTTTTATGGGTAAATTATAACTTGCCTTTATTTATGCCTCTAATAGATGCCTACGACCTTTCGTTATTAAAATAAAACATATAATTGAGACTATTGCATCACTGTTAACATAAATCTTAAGGTTTAGGCCTATGCTTTACTAAAACATTTACCTTCCAAAAAGTGTTAAAATCTCAGACAAATCGAAGATTGGAGGTAATGTAGTTGGCTGAGCAAATATTTACAAAGCTTTTCCGAGCTGTCAAGTCCATGTCAGGTGTTGGATAAGTGCAGCTAGACCGTATACAGTCGCATCTCGAGAGAAATCTTTGGTGTAACATTCTGTAATGCTACGTTTCCCACACGTTATTTTATTTAATTTTTGATTCATTGAAATTATACTTTAAATATAAAAAAACTATGCAGGATTAACATATAGTTAACATAATAGGTCTCAATACTCTTATTGTATCTGTTTCGCGTAGCTTTGGTAAATTTCACGCATGCAGTTTGCTTGTGTTCAGACAGGATTTTTGTGTCATATTAACCACTTATACAGTAAAACCTGGGAAAACTTAAAATATGTAATTTTAATTTAACATACATGTAAACGACTATGATTTAAAAAATGGTATATGTCGAACCTAGGAGATTACAGGAGGAAACCATTACAAATAACCAAGCTGATCAAATCACATATAAATGAAAGGGAAAATCGTCGTCGATCGAACATAGCCAGAGACGCTGTTACGTATCTCCAGGGAAATCAATCGTGTAACGATAAAGTGGCGAACTCTCCTAAACAGTATTTATTTGGCGTTCCCGGTTAAACTCATTTTTAATATATGGTACCTGACGTTTCAAAAATAGTAGCTTCGCTTTGACTTAAATAACAAGAGCGTTATCACTATTCACTACAGCTTTATAAGTGTTCGATTAATAGAATCTTCAGTACGGTGCAGTAGAATTTATAGAGAACGTTTACTTTACAGTGCTGTGTAAAGGATTTCTACTCCACCGAAGTTAAGATTCTTATAGTGATAAAGTAATTAAGTTGGAAAGCGTAAACTAGAGTCACAACTTCAACCGAGGCTGGTCACATATTGCTACTGAAGAGCAACAGTAAAACTCTAGAGAGATTCTTCCGCCTCGCTTCGCTAAGCATAATAACTAAAGTGGTTTTTCCGCTCATATATATTTAAGCTGTCAGTTTCCTTAAATTTTTAAATAGACGACGATTCTTTTTAATATGGCAAATTTCTGTTTGAATAGGATAATAAAATGTCACTGAAAAATTACTACCTAAAACATTTTTCCATATCACATTCTGTTTGCCAAAACAGTTCCAGTCTGCTACGTACGGTAACACGTTCAGACTTATATTCTATTAACATTCTCTCTAAACTGGCCCATTTTTAAAAATGGACCACATTTTTTTAATGTGGGATTATTTGATTAAATAGTCCCATATTAGTGTTCTCTTTGATGCAGGGGGTTCATATTTCAATCAAATAATATTGACAGAGACTTTTTCAGAATAATTTTAGGAGTTTTCATTATATAAAGATCCTTTTTAATACTATCACAGTATGTTTGTTATTAAGTATCACAGTATGAAATAGGGAAAACTGTAAACAACAAGCACACTACGTGTGCTACATTTTATTTCAGCCTAATAAAAGATAAGCTTGAATCCTCTTTACGGGACATCTTATTGAGTTCGCCCATTACATTAGGCAAAAGACCACCATTCACATGATAACTTGACCTGCTCGTCTTACCTTGAGTGTAATCTTTCATAAATCTTTTCTCTCAGGTAAAGTTTTTCTTGTTGATACTTTTTTTATTTTTTCAAAGGGCTTTTTTAATTTTAATTCATAAAATAGCTTTGTGAAGTTGTTAAAACGGATGTCATTTGGCGATTAAAAATGGTTTAACAATTACATAGGTAGATTGAATACTACTACGTACGGTTTTAATATACTTGTTGTAATGCTCGCATCTTGCATTTTGATAAACAGATGTGAACATGTTAATCATGTACTGTACATTTAAACAAATATTTTTTCAGAAATTGAATGGAAAAAAGGACTAGTTCACATCCTAATCAATATTACTTTTGATTTTCTTTAGTTCCACTTTTAATCACCTTAATGCATCTTTCATTGGAACTTCAAACTTGCCATAAATAAAATTTTGGAAACAAAGCGACAACTTCCAACGTCACATTGTTTTAGCAATTTAAAAGAACTCGAGATGCCTTTTCTTCTTTATAACATTGGAATAAAGACTTTGTAGAAAATTATTTGGAAATATGTTTCTTAGCCCGCCACACTTCATCAAAATGCATACTTTTAAAATTGGAGGCTTATAATACAATGTTTAGAAAATAAAAATGTATACATCATTTTAGAAATATTTCCGAGTAGGCATGACAAACAGGGTTTTTAAATTTTAGAACCGTATCCAAACGTATTAGAGTCAGCGAGTCTGGAATAGAATTTTCGTTATTCATTGTTACCAAGTTAACGCTCAATTTGGAAGTTGTTCAAACAAAGCAATGAGCCCTGTCTAAAGGCGATTTATCTTCTGCTTTACCACACTATCAGGGATGAAACTCTAGTTTTTTATTTAAATCCTTGCATAATCTAAATTTTAAATAATTTTGAATCACTTGAATTTGGAGAACGACTCCAAAACTATGTAGTTCTATAATGGTTTCTTATAATGTTTTCTATAATGGTTTCTATAATGTTTCTTATTACATAATGCAGCGGGATGTTTTATTTTTGATGGTAGGGGTTCAGAATAATACGTTCAATGTTCAAAAGTATCAATCTACTAAGAGTAAGCTGTAAATTGAAGTTTCCTCTAATTAGAAACAAGTTAAACAATTAATTCGCCCTGACAGGAGGAGCTGGAACATCTTCCATTTCTTGAGCTTGTTTTTCATCAATCATTCTAACTGAAACAACAATGTAATTACTTCGAAAGAAAATATTATTATCAAAAAGTATTTTATATCCTACAGTTTATATCATTTAGTGAAGATTATAAGATATTGTATTAAACTTTGTAATGATTTATTAAATCTTTTTGTCCTAATTACTTTAACGTGCGTATCAAACATGCTGCAAACTGGTTCTATATACCTATATTTTTGATTAATATTCGACTGAGTAGCATTTTTGGTTGAAAACCCTTTGAAAAGTGATTACAAAAATTTCGTTTAAAACATTTAAGTATATTACTTCAGCCAAAAATAAAGATGGATCCTGAAATAATTAAATATTTTTAACGTCTAATTTACAAACTAAAAATATCACATAATAGAAAAATGTTTTCCCATATTAATTTGATCACTGCAATATTTTAAATAGCAAAACATCTTAATATTCTTTACCTCAAAGAGGTCGTCACCATTCTGAAATCTTTATTGTAGATCAGTGGAAGACAGACTTGAACTGTTTGAAGTAGTTGTTGAGGCTGCTCTAACATTAAGCAAATGACCGCTATTTACATGTTTATACTGCTCTGTAAGTCTGCCCACCATACTGTGAAATCAGACCCTTTCTATGCAACTATTTTGTCAAATGCATATGTGAACGGAATTAAATGTAGCGAAACAGGATAGTAGGCCCTACAGGTGTACAGAGTAAAAAATAAATAATAAACCTTCTCTTATTTTTTAATAAACTACCGGGAGATCGAGTTTTGCTCACACAAAATAAGAACCACCCGAATATATGAATCAGCTATTTTGGTTGAAAATGTCCTTAACGATAAAATGGGCACTTCTCGTTCCAATAGAATAAGCAAACATAATCAAAATGAACTTTTGTGTACAGGTTAGTTAACAAGTTAAACTGTTTAAAAAGTAAGAAAATATTTTGGGGGACGTCCTGTGGAGAAAGTATAAAAATCCTCATTGACTCGGATGAATCCTCATAGCTCGAATTATATACCTTACCTATTTTAAAGGTATACAGTAGTTATTTTTAAGGTTCGGGTTAGAGGAGCACATTGCCTAAATCCCGACGGAAAAAGGACCACTCGTTTCGTTTGAAAATGGCTGTCTCTCAGAGTTTGATTTTAATGGGATTGCAATGGCAGTTAGTTTTTAACTGTCATCAATGTAGTTATGTGAGGTTCAGTAAAGTTCAGAAAACCGCGAGTACTATAAACATTATCATATTTGTATTATAAGTAAAAGATTATACTCTGGCCATCAATAATCTGAATTACCAAGTAAATAGTTCTGTCAAGAACGGTATTTGCCATTGAATTAGCATTAAAATATTTTAAAAAAAATTGAGAAGCTGCCATTTCCAAACAAATGGCCCTTTTTCGGACGGGATTGCGGCAATGGGCTCCTCTAACCCACAGCTTAAAAATTATTATACTTTGAAAATAAATATAGTTTGACTAACGCTTACATCGACGATTCGATTGAAGTGCTCACATAAAACTGCAAAATGGTAAGAATCATATTTTTTGTTTGCTATATTATATATGTAATATTGATTTACTTAATTTTTTTATATTATCTGTTATATTTATTCGTACAAATTAAGAGCTACTCAGTAGAATACGCGTTACAAGTACATGGTATTTAAGAACAGCCTGATTAGTCAAAGTTGCAACAGCTTTCGTCGGATTTAGTTAAGTTCAGGGGACCTACCGCGTTAAAAATTTGATCAAAAGTTAGCTTTTGATCTGAAGGTTAAACATTTTATCTGAGAATGCAAACACGTTGGTTTTCTTTGAATTAAAACTGTCAAAAAATAATATACCCTAGATTTATAACATCTTAATGAATCCAGCTTTTCGTTTTTCAAAAGTGAAAAATCGTCAGTAAAAATTATTTATTGTCATTACTTAACCTTAACATATTCTATTTTTTGCACCATGAATGAGATTTTAATATAGGACCTTTCTCAGGGATTATTATTGGCCATTAATTTACACGCAAGAAACTTGGAAATATTTAATTTAGCGAAACGAAACATTAATGAAAATGCTGAATACCTCAAAAATTTTCATTGTTACTTTACTTTAATATTTTAAAAGAGTTTTTTACTTTCTGAAATCTTTTAATTAATCTCCTTGTCTTCCAGTTTTGTAGTATGACATCATAAGTAATTGTAAAAATTGTCAATGTTTATTTTTAAGTAGGGGTTAGCGAGTACTCGAGACTCGAGCTTTTTTCGAGCCGAGTATACACTGCTCAACTTGACTCGACTTATTGCAAAATACTCGAAAGTTCAAGTCAAGTAGTTACTCCCGCCGGCGCCGTTTAAAGAAAAAATGTGTACGTGCGAAAGAATACTACGGCCATTTTTCACAATGTCAATCCATCTTTAACGAATATGACTGAAACCTCATTTGTTATACTTTAAGTAAAAAGTTCTTTGTAGTTATTAAAGACACATAAATTTTTATATCACTCAATCTTTTCTATAGTTTGAGGTTATTTGTTATTACATCTCTCAAAAATATTACTTTTTATATTTTAGAAACCATTCAAAATAAATAAAAACTTTTTTTGTTCACAATTACATGAATAAAAATGTCCTGTGTCAAACTCAAAGGATTGTAATCATGAGTTGAGTCAGGTATTTAGTCAGGCAATTGGTCATGGCTTATAGTCAGTGTTTTCATTTAATTTTAAAAACTAGGTAAGCCTTAAGCACAAGTTAGTCTTGAAAAATGTATCAAATCAAGAATTATTGTGAGTTTTAGTAAAAGGTTTTCTTTCATTCTTCATCATTTATTTGTATTTATGCTCTTAGTTCAGTAACTCTTTTAAGTTTAATTACCTCAAAATTGTAATTTGTATTTGAGTAATGATAATAATGTTTTACCATTATGTAGAAACATGATGACTATTATATTATAAACTTTCAAAAAACCCGACTCCAAAAAAGCTCGAAGTTCGCGGGTATTTTTCATAACTCGACTTGACTCAACTTCTAAAATCACTACTCACACACCCCTATTTTTAAGGTTACTGAAACTGAGCTCTAAAAATGTTACAATAGCAAGAAGAAAAGCCTTCTTAAGAACCTCTTCGCGGGGCATCTTGAGACCGCCCTTACATTAACCAAATGGTTGTCATTTACATGATAATAGTCTGTACCTCTCTGCTTCCTCTGAATGTAACCAACCCTCCACACGTGCTTCGAGAATAATTTAACTTTTACCAATCTAGGAATTAGATCAAATCGATCTGCGTTATTTACGATTTAATTTCATCCAGAATTTGTAAAAAAAAACTTAAAATGATTAACATATTTTTTAATTATTGGTAATTTATTTTTAGACTGACCATTCTTTGATAGTTTTTTTGACGCCACAAACCACAGAACAAAGGAAATAGGCTAGTTTAACCACAGAGAATAAATGTAATGAGACTATATTTAACCAGCCCAAAATAACAATTTCTGTTCAAGCTAAAGGAACTGGGCTTGCACCCATAAAAATTAGAGAGATATTGTCCCTTAAGGGGTTACTTGCTTTCTGCAAAAAAACTAAGCCAAATATGATCTGTAGAATTTAGTAGTAATGGGAGGGATAAAGTGTGCTGTTTCAGAAAATTCGGTGGTATGTTGCTGGGTGCACTATGTCAACATAACCATTCATCTAGTTTGCGTGGTGCCTATGTTTTCCAATGACTAAGGTGCTAGTTGGTCCTGTAAGAATTCTCTTCAGATTCTCTATTAGGTTTACTCTCTGTATTCTCCGCTTCACCTCTGCTCAAGACCCTCGAGGCTTCTACATAATTACCGAAATCTCTCAAAATCTAACTGCTTCCAACTTCCAAGTTATTACCGCTTCGTTGAACTTTCAGGTTTCAATCATTGTTATTGAGAACTTAACAGACATCTTGAGCAGCTTAAATATGTTATGTTGAACTGTTTGCTCAAAGTAAATCTTTAGAAGTTAGAACAATGTGTTGACGTTGCCCAAAATTTACAAGAGCCAATTTAACTTCCTCCAAACAAGTTGGCCTTGTTTACTTCTTGTAATAGTAGCTCAAAACTAAAGTTACGTGAATTTGACGTAATATTACAATGCTTTAGATTAGAATTATATTTTGTAGTTCCCTACTAATAATAAGAAAACGACATTAGGCCCAATATACTGTAAACTAAACTTATCGAAGATAACAGATTCTTTCGGAGTAACAAGTAAGTGTCAGAATATTCTTTTTTAGAATAAATATTTTGAAAACTCAAAAAGTTCCCCTTATGTAGCTTACAAAAAAGAGTTTCCCTGAGACTAAGGTTCTAGTTCCAGTATGAATTCTCTTCAAATCATACTTTCGGAGTAATTCGTTTTTTTAATGCCAGAAAACCCTTTTTTAGAATATATATTTTGAAAACTCAAAAAGTCCCCCTCATGTACAAAAAAAAAGAGTCTACAACTGATCTTTTGGAGCGTGGCCTATATAAGACAAATATCGTTCTATACTGTACTATAAGATAAGTGTATGTAAATTCATATGATTGTTTTCATATGTTACCATTGTAATTTTATTGGAATAAATTGTTTATTTTTCATCACCCAGCCATAACACAAGGACATACATCGAGAATCTATGACAAGATACGTAGTCTATTATATCTCAGGTAACAAAGGTCAAATTGCCCGCTACATCGAATTAACAAAAAAGCCGAGACCATTGCCAAACCTCAAGCCAAAAGTTCCACCAACTCGACATCCACTAGCCACAAAATAAACCACAGACAACCACAGAGAATAAATGTAGAAACACCATTACCACCATTACCTATTAAACAAGGTGACAGGTAAAAATATTCAAGAGCTATGCAGACTCTAAAAGGCAACATAAGAACTGCTTATGTAGCCAAAACTACAAGCACACCAAAACAACGACATAAACGAAATACCAGACATCTTACAAAAACCCCAAATAAACAGCTTAAATATGTCTGACCCTCCTGGGGGGGGGGGGGTCAGACATATTTAAGCAGCTAAATATTACAAGGTGCAACAACCGCAACCAACGACAACCACCGAAACAAAACAAAAAGGTAAAAGGTTGCCAAAAAAGGTATTTATGCGAAAACCCTAACCACCTCTTTTACTAAAATAAACTTACTCACTGCCACTAAACTAAAATTTGATGGAAATGATCTTGAATACTGTGACAAAGTGAAAAACTTGGGACTTATTTCGAATAAACACTTGAAATGGGCTGACGAAGTTAATGCTATTTGCAATAGAGTTTTTACTGCCATACACAGTTTAAAACGTTTTGTCCTTTACCTTCCACTTAACGTTAAGACTACGCTGGTTAAAACGTTAAAACTCTCTTGTGCTCACTCACTTCAATTACTGTGATGTGGTGATCATCGACATGGCTGTGGAGCTCTCTAACAGACTTCAACGTGCACAAAATTATTGTATTCAGTTTATTTTTGGTCTAAGGCGCAGTGATCATGTTTCTCAATTTTTCAACCAATTCTCACTATTGAACCTTAAAGATCTTCGTGAGTTTCACACTCTTCGCTTGTTACACTCTATCTTGAACTCCAAAGTTCCTAGGTATAATCTCTCTGATAACTTTCTTTTCATGTCTGATGTTAGTGCTCGCGCTACTCGAAGAAGCTCTCATCTTTTAACAATTCTTATCCACAGAACTGCCACTTTAAAAAATCCTTTCAAGTTTCTGCATCACGACAGTGGAATTCACTCCCTGATCTAATAAAAAATGAAGATAAGCGTGCTCGGTGGCGGGTACTGGGCGACATGGGTAATTGTGAGCGTGTGTGGTAAAAACATACCTCAAATGAATTTTAGTCTATATTATTTTGTATGTTTGTCAGAATTGTTACTGTATATACTGCATTATTAACTTTGTATATTTCCTTCACGTGTAATAACTATAATTATTTTATGTGTATTTCTGTTAAAGGTTAAGTGGTAGAGAGAACTTGCAAGTCCCAACTTCGCCTCTTAAATAAAGACTGTTTTCATTTCATTTTTTACCTCTGTAAAATGGCTTATGAATGACAACAGTCAAATGACCTTTTTAAATAGAATTTGAGATTTAAACTAATATGACTGAATAATTAATAGAAATTTTATTTCTATATTTTTGTGAAATAAACTTCATTGCTATATTTTTATTTCTATATTCTCTATAGGAAACTAATATTTCCTTAATAAATAAGTTCCTTAATATGTTCTCAATTGTTCATTTTTTAATTATTAGTTGCAACCTTCTACGTGTTTACACATGAAGCCGTATCCAGTCCTACATTTTGATTTTCTAGTCCAAAACTGAAACACAGAAAGGAAGATGGATAAGAAGAATTATAAAAATATTCCAAACATAAAGAAAGAATTTTAAATAAATATGAACAAGAGTGGAGAACATTATTTTGGTTGTAGTTTACGACAGTATTCTTCAAGTCTCGAGAGAATTTCCGCACCTCTGAACCTGATCTGGATTGTACTTACTTCTCGTTATTGATTTCCTTTGTGATACAACCCTATTGTTTTACAAGTAATGTTTTACCGATTTGAATTGGCAATGTTAAATGTATGTTGAATGTTGACCATAGTTTGTTAACAGATTAACACTCTTTATTGTTCGACCATACCGTATATATGATTGTTTTGTTAAATGCCTGGAAAACCATTCCTATGTATAAAGACAAGTAATCGAGGGTCTTTTTTATAAATCCCGGTGATGCGTTAAAGATATAGAAATTTAAATTCATTTTTTCCTATAACTCATGGTTTTTCTATTAATATAAACTATCGTAAAATAAAAAACCTCTTTGGATAGGTTTTTAACTCTATCCAAAGAGAAAGCTACAACTTTAAGGATAACGATAAATTTGAAAATTTCATATTGTGCATTAAATTTAAATTTTTAAATGATTAAAAAAATATAGAAAGTTAGAATATAAAAGATTAATAAAAAGTATTAAACTACCATGTAAATTCGCTTACAAACAGTGCCTATTTCCAGTTGGGGTATTATAAATAAAACATATTATTCTGTTACTTATAAAAGATACGTAGTCATATGTCTACGTAAGTCGGTTAGGTGACATTCATCATTCATCTATCGACACTACAATAGTTGTCCCAACTATTTATGAATTATAAAAACTTTGGATACCGAAAAGACCGTGTTTGCAGTGGTGTATCTGCTGTTTCAAAGCTGCTAACCCGATACATGGAACATGTTAATAAAGAACGTTTTGTTTTATTAATTTTTATTGGATTTACTAATATTGTCTATGTAATGTTTCTTGTTCTATCAAGATCGTTTAGCTACATTATACCTCAAGATCATTTATAATTAGAGAATAATAACACGTCCCAGTGATGACGTATCCCATTATGATGCACAAACGAACTAATATAATAGTGAAATAACTTAGTATATTTCGCAACTTGGGCCGAAAATGAGGTTTTGCACGCTCGTGATCGTGTTTCTAATTCGAGTCGAAGTCGAGAGTTTGAAACGTTCGAGAGCTGCAAAACCCTTTCGGCCGAGGTGCGAACGCATTTATCACCACACTACACAACGCTTGTTGTCAACGCTTCATAACAATTTTCCTATTTATTCAGACTTAAATTTGCTTCAATTTATGCTACCATATTTGTTTCAGCTTAATCTTGGTTCCAGAAAAGTTGCCTGGCACGTCATATTTCTTAGACGAATTAAAACACAACAAATTAAGTTTTTCTACAATTTACTCAGCTTTATTTATGCCTCCTTTTCATTCCATGTACATATACTGTATACACATGGCGTAATTTAGGTATGATGAAAAATATTATTAAGTTTGAAAAAAAAACATAATCAGCTAGCATACATACATAATCAAATAGCATAATTAATAAAAGCAATCAGTTACTGAATTCGATAGCAAATTCATTCTCCCCAATAAACAATTATTAAAATCCAAAAAATGAAAGAAATTTAATTGGAAATTACCTATATTGGAAACAGGTTTGTTTATCGTACTCGTAGTGCATACATTCTCTTGGGAGGAATATTCATGTGCGAGCTTTCCATGTTTATTTATGCACTACCGGGCGAGATTTAATATTTTTATATCGCTTTTAATACTTAAGTAAGCATAATAACAAAAGATCGCAATATGTTGTAATAGTTTCTAGCAGTTCGGAACAATTATAGGAAAAAAAGTTTAAAGCTTCTTAGAACATGAATGGTTTTAAAATGAAATTATTTCTAAGGAATTTTGATTAAGAGTTGAATGTTTGTGTTTTTTTACTTTTTGAGCGTGAAAAAAATAATGAAAAATCAAATAACTGGAAAATGTGGTGGCCGATTTATTTTGCAGATTCATTCTCGGAAGCAGTATAAAGCAAAAAGATTTCAGCTAGGGATGAAAATATTCTTGACTGTCGCCTAAAAATAGGATGTAATTTTGCCTCATATTATAACAGTACTATGTAATATAAGACATAAAAGTAGAAGTTCATAGCGTATGAAGATATAAACAAGTTCTTTCAGGGTTTTATTAAAAATATTTGATTGTATATCTAGAATTTGTTTTTAGAAGGGGCTGTATGAAATGTTGTTACTCGATCGTAATGGTCATGCACGTTCCCTGATAAAATCCGTTCTGCAAGAGCCAACAATTTACATACCCAATTGGACATGTTTTGGGTTTTTACTATTGCCCATAGTCCAATTAATTCTAAAGTAATCAGTTGTTGCACATGAATGTTTTTTGCGTTCTATATTCATCTCTGAACAGATAAATTTCTTGTATGTTTCTGCGTTCTATATTCATCTCTGATCAGACAAAATTCAAGCACATCAAAATAAACACAATTGTAAAATGTGATTTGAGGTTACAAATAAACAAACGAATGAACATTTGTGATTGCATGAAAAGAAACAAGCGACAGCAGCTGAAAGCTTGCCATGTATGTCATAAATATGGATATGTAACTAACAATATGATACTAGATTACGGGTTCAGCTTTGCTTGCAATAACATTCACAATTCCAGTCGTAACTCATAGCTTTGCTGAAAACTATGTTTACTTCAATTACTAGAAAATTCTATTCCAATGTCAAAACTTATGAAGAAATTTAAAATGTTAAGGGCTTTTAGGGCTCTTCTCTTAAGACTGATGTTTTCAGCATTTTTCCTCCAAAACTGTACACCAAACACTTTCCAAAGAAATCCAAGGTATTAAAACCTTTTGATTATAGGAGAAAATGATCACAAAGACCCCCTGGGTATTAAGTAAGTATAGAGATGTATATTCTGGGTGTTTATCTATCAGAGTTATAAAAGATCAGATACTAAAGTGATAGTTTTAGTTATTACAGTATGAGAAATAAATGTTATGTACCTAAGCCCTTTAAAATTGTTTTAAAGTTATTTTACTAAATTTGGACAAGATTGACCTAAATGATTCCTAATACTCCCATTTGATTACTCATTGTTTATAGCTTGGATTGTTTATGTTTAAACTGTTACAAATATAGTTTAAGGGTTTTTTCCAGCCAGCAAAAAAGTGACTGAGACTCTCTTCCCATCACACAGATGTGTCGACTTGTGGGAAACACTTGCTATTTTTATACTTCAAGTTTTTTGTAAATAATGTATCTAATTATTGGAAATAAACTTCTTGACTCTTGATACATTTTTCAGATGACAAAATGGCTATCATCAATTATTGCAAGAGTAAGCTTAATTCAACCTCAAAGAACTAACAATCCCCGCAGTTTTGTTCAGTCATTGGCAATATTTTGTCCTATAATGCCTTCCACGATAAACGGCGAACATTAAGGAGGTTAAGTATTGGTTTGTAGAATTGCTTTGGTATTGTCGAACCTTTAAATTATAGTGGCTTAGAGTTTGTTTGGCATGATTCAATGGGGATTTAGACTATGAAATCAATTGAAAATAATATAAATTCTTTTGGAGAATTTAGATGCTACGGTGAAAGAAGGGACACATCGGGGAAAAAGAGACTACTGAGTTAGGCATGGGGTATGGGCCTACCTAGTAGACATTCCACTTCTGTGTATTGAAATTAATAATTTTTATACAAAAATAACTATTTACATACACTTAATAATGTTTTTAAGTGCATACGCATTATTAGTAAATGTTTATATTGACAGTGAAGAGCTTCGAAAAAATCTCCGACTGCGGCTAAATTTTGAAATATTTCTTATCTTTTTAGTGTGTGATTAAACTTGTAGCTTTCACAAAAATTGAAACTTCATATTATTTACCAATAAAGCAACCGAAACGGAACAATTAATTAGACTAGTAAAACTATGAATTTATCAAAAAATTGGTTGAAATAAACGTCTAATAAATAGTTCATATACATCTGGGGAAAAAATACTACGGGCACAAAAATGTATAGTCGATGCAAATATTTACTCAGAGGCATGGACAATAAGACTAGTCTTAGATGTCACAAAAAAAATTGACGTAGTTGGGATCGGACAACAATGGACAACGTCGAAGAGCTCGGCTCTAACAATGTGATCCCGGTCATCGGTCGAGGGATGTAAACAGCCTCATAAATCTGACTTAATTAGAGTCTTCGCCACGAGGGACAGGGTAGGGGGTTAAGGGGGAGGGGAAGAGGGTTAGGGGGGGGACCGAATATCCACAATTAACGGGATCCATCACAATCGTTTTATAATTAAAACAAATTTTCCTATATATCTCTCCTATCTAATTTCAGTTTGAACTGTACTCTTTTTGCAATAAACTGTTATCGTTGAAAATACATTAATTACGACTTTCGTTCGGTTATAAAAGAATATAGTTTCGATTGTTCGGAAAAAACAAGACAACTTAAAGCTGTGAATGCTGTTTAACATTCTATAACAATATGAGCACCGTCCGTTTCATGAGTATCAAATATACCGGGTGTCTCACCTAAAGTGAACCAATAGCTAACTTTTTTATTATAAATCTCACTAAGAACTTCTTATGGGGGACTTCTCTTGAGTTTTAACGCTACTTTTTGGAGTCACTTCAAAATTTAAAAATATGGCCACCATTTCCCAATATGGCGGACAACTTTGATTTTTTATGGAACATCCTATATTTTATGGCGTTTTTGGATTCTACATTTAATTTTAGGAACTTTTTATTCTTTCTTATTTTTTTCTAAAATCAAGGATTCAGAAGATATCATTTAAGTTGATTAAAAGTTTGATTTTCCCCCATTTAAAATGCATTGCGTCTATTTAACTGTGCCATCCCATGTACTCCTTATGGTGGCAAAGCATATTCAAAATGATACATTTCCTCGAGTGAATTTCGACTAAACATTATTTTACGATTAAATCTCAACTAAACTCATATTTTTAGGGACTTTTATTCTTAGGTATATTCTATTAAACCCTAACGTTTTCGATATACAGACTACCAATAATTTCCCGATGCATTTTAAAGGGAAGAAAAATCTAATTTTAACTGCTCATACCTCCTTAACCACTGGTTTTAGGGAAAAATTAGAAAGAATAAAAAGTTCCTAAAACTAATCGTAGAATCCAAAAACGCCATAAAATAAAGGGTTCCATAAGAAAAATCAAAGTTGCCCGCCATATTGGAAAATGGCGGCAATATATTTTAAATGTCGAAGTGACTCCAAAAAGCAGCGTTAAAAATAAATGGAAGTCCCCCCATGAAAAGTTCTTTATCAGATTTATAATAAAAAAAGATCCATAGAAATAATCATGCCAAAACCAACAGTAAGCACCTCTACTCTATAGGTCTCCCACAAAACTGCCAGATGATAAGATACAAATGGGAATTTGTATTACATATATAAATATAATTATAATATACATTAGACACAGTAATGTATAATAATTATATGCATTCATTATACATAATAATGTATCTATAATTATAGACACGTTATATAATTATGTATAATTCACCACACGAGAAAATAGTATACCATCTTTAATTAAACTTTGACCCAGCATACAAATTTGAAACTTCAATTCCTAAATCAGGAGGGAGCCACAAGGAATTCCTTAACTCTGGCATTGGTAAAAATCCTTCATTTTAATTATTCCCGTGCTAAACACAGACTAGCTCTGTTTTTAATTTTCGAATTACAACGTATCACACACGACAGAAGTCAGATACCACCGTATTTTATTAGCAAGCAGTATAAATAAATAGTTTTTTTAAGACAGTATTAGAACATACTAATTTATATTTTCTATGTATTTATACATGTAAAATACAAATTACTTGTAACACAAAACGTAAAAAAATAATCTCTTTGGGCCTTTAATTGAGTAGGTAGCCGAATGGACTAAGTGCTCCCTCATTACCTGAGGGTCACCGGTTCGAATCCTGACCACAATTGAAAATGGGCCCAGTTGCCATTTGCCATTGGGCTATTGATTTATGATGCTATCCTACAAAATTTCTGGTGTAGAAACACACAAAATACAAGTAAAATTGTAATTCTTGTTTAACATCAATATACCATAAGGGTGATAACAATGTTGGACCGGTAAACTCGCCGTAATGGCTTATAATGCATTCCTTATGTGCACACGGCTTACATTCTTGAGTGCTCTATCGTGAATAAATCTTGTTCTATGCATTTAGGGAATTCGATGACAATAGAAACAGATTATTTTAGAAAGCTATATCTTTAAAATTATAAATGGAAACAATATTGAGTCATATTCATAAGCATGACAGTTAAACTTACTTTACCGAGATATAAATTATATTATTTTTGTACGAGACTATTTTAGTACCAAAATAATGTATACCGGCATGTAAACATATACTCCGTATTTTTGGTATTTTGAAATTTTTTTCGAGCGATTAAAAACCATAACAAATAAAAATCTACCAACCAGGGCTTATGGAAATTCTAATCCAAGATAAGCATCGTTGACGCACAATTTAGCTTTTACTATGTCAGTCCGCTTGATTTCCAAATTAGGTAGAAGTTATGAGAGGTAAGTTAGAGGTAAGTAGAGGTAAAGTTAATGTAAGTTAGAGTAAGTATAGAGGTAAGTTCCAAATTAGATGAAATATATTTATGAACAATATAACATTTCAAAACTTAAATATTATTGATAAAATGTGGAGCGAGGAAAAATAAACTTATATAGCTTTTTTCTAAATTGACTTTACCTCTAATGGATGTACTAAAATACTTTTCGGCTGAACTCAATAGCCAAAGGATAGAAAGAGGGCGTTTTTATCAGTGGTAATAAAAGACAGGATCAAACCGTCCAGTGAAGGGACATCTTGTTGAGGCAGCCCTCATATTACCCGAAAGTCATTTACATGATAACACTGTGTGAGGGAGCTCGTCCCTATCCGGGCCAAACTTTGGTGACAGAAATCGTTTCTCTTCGGATTCGTTTTTCAGTTATCATAAATTGGTTCACGGGACACCATTCTAGTTTTTAAGCTAAAATATTCAACATGTGAAGAGGCATTAACATTTTTTGCGATAATGTTAAAAAACATTCGTTCATATACTCAGTTTGATGTAAATATCGGTCCTGAGGATTAGAAATAATAATAATAATAATAATAATAATAATAATCTGATAATAATATTAGATTATCAGTGTATGCCTTTATACATCACAGCTGTTCATCAAAGAATTTTATTGGGTGCAGACTTGATGACGCAGTAGAACGATTTCAGTATTTTATTTTATGGTTTTAACAAAATTTGGATTAACATGAATTTTTTATTCTGTATATAATTTTCAACGTACGTGTACAATATATATATATATATATACCAAATTTTCAACACTGTATTTGAGTGTACATTATCATGATATTTGAGCATTAAAAATTATCTGTCTTACAAAATACAGGGGTTTTAACGCAACCAAAACTTTATTTAATTACTAAAGGATTGTCCCCCCAAAATCCCCGGATTTGACCCCACTGTATTATTTTTTTTATTTTTTTTCATACATAAAGAGTAAGGCCTACGAAAACGATTCATAGTAGGATATTCTGTACCTCAAAACAAACATAACAGATTTGATACAAGCAATTCAAAGGGTTGCTTTGCAAAAAGTGTTCAAGAATTTTATGGAGAGAGCACAACGTTGTACAAATGTCAATGGCGGATTGTTTGACTAACATAATGTAAGTTAAATGTGATCAAACTTAAATATATGTTGTATAAAATGTAAAGATTGACAAAACAATACTCATTTCATCTTTATATGTGTATTATTCAATCTTAAAAATGGGTTGTGTTAAAAAAGAAAAAACACCCTGGAGACTTTTAGACAAAATTTTTTAATAGCCAGGAACATGGAATTTGGATGAGCCATTCAGGAATCATTGGAACAAGAATCAGGGTTACATCTCAGAAACATTTTGAATTTAAGGTTTGATTATCCAGTCTATTTGTTTTGACCATACTACAAAATCATACCTATATATACTACATTTTTATATTTATTGAAATTGACCATTTTGTAGCTCCAATACAAATATCTGAGAAAACTGGAAATCTCCAATATAAACATTCCGACAGAACAAGTGTGGCCCACGCATGCAATAACGACACTGAGAGATTTCCAATATCAGACTGAAATTATGTTAAAACATTTCCTTTATGTAGTTTGCAAACTGCATTTACGATTCTTTTCTGTTTTACAACTAACTGTAGTGTATTAATTTTCACAAGTGAGGAAAAAATAGGGCCAATCTGTAATTGCCATTATTTATCATTTGATTAATTCCGTAAAAATTAGGGGTGTGGGAGTACTCGAGTATAGAGTTCCCTGTTTACTCGACTGGACTCGGAAGATTCCACAAATACTCCGAAGTTCGAGTAGTTACTCCCGTCGCTTACTTGAAATCCGCAAGCGCGATTGGGTTTTGTGGTAGTTTTCACACCCATCTTTGTCTGGCATTGGTGAAAATCCTGTATTTGAATTTAATTAACAAGTTTTTTAGTTATTGTCATCAATAAACATATACCACTTTATTCTTTTCTAGAATTTGAAGTTATAACTTGATCGTTCTCTTTGTCAGTATAAAAAATATGTAAGTATATAAGCTGATATTTTAAGCAATCATGGAATTATAGGCTTTTTGAAGGCTTAATTTAAAGATGACAACGTGAGTTTTTAAATTTTTATTTGAAAATACTTAGGTAAGTCAAATCAAGTTCAAGAGATTTTAAGTAAAAAGTTGTCTTGATTATGTTGATATCATTTAAAGTTAACGCATACTTGCTCTTTCAGGAACACCTCTAAGTTTAATAGCATTACAGTTTTAAATTTTATTTGAATTAAATCGACTGTTTTACATGGTGATTAATATCATAGTAGAAGGAAAATGACTAGTAAAAAATTGGACTCGAAGAAAGCTCGAAATTCGAGCGAGTATTTCAAAACTCGACTCGACTTCGAAAATCACTACTTGCACACCCCTAGTAAAAATATAATTGTTCTACGTTGATAAAAAATTAGAGAAAACAATATATTTTATCAACTAACAATTCAATAAACCGCATACTATATTTCAATTTGTTTTTATTCTTTTACAGTATGAGTAAGTATATAAAAACATAATAATAAGGAAGAATGTCTGAAAATCTGCATCATACACTGACATATTAAAATTTAAAAAATAATAAATCTAGTCTAGTGCCGTTAGAAAACTTGATTTTACCAACCCGTTTTTATGTTACATTCTTGATATAATTGAAACAATATTTTCAGCCCCTTCGATATACATTAATGCTTATCCTGAACAAATATAGAAGATGGTAAAAAACTATATTATATAGAGAAACGTCATACTATATCATAGAGACATGTGATAGTGGTGCAATATTTTTCTATTACCATCCTGCACAAGGTTGTTGTTTAGTCCGTAATTTACTCTTAGCAAATATTGTCTCGACGATGAAAACTTTTTTTTCAAAAACAAACTTTCAATATCTTTAATTACACCTTTAAACTGTTATGTTTAAGAGCAAACCGCAGATATATTGTATATCACCAGCATATCATGTATATTATCATGATCTATGGAAGATATCACCACATTTGCCTGATTCACATCGGTCGGAATGTGGTTGGCGGCTGATACTTTGGCTGACTGGGCGTGTGGGTTTCGGGTGTGAATTTCATATGTGCACATTACTAACTGGTAGCCAAAAACTTCAATATTCGTTAAATTAACTGGTAAAATTTACATATTCCTTAGCTTAACTAGTGACTCGTAATTTTTTTCCTTTTTAAAAAGAGGGTGGCGGTCTCGTAAATATTCGTTAACTGATAACTCGTTAATATTCATTAACCGGTTACTCGTTGATATTCGTTAACTTATCTGGTAACTATTTGTTGACACAACTGAGAAGGTAACTCGTTATGACTGTTCCATTTTTGTTCATGACCTTTAAGCTAAAGCTATTTCATAGGGTAGGGTAGTATGTTTTAAGCGTACGGAAAACTTTACTTTTTTATTCGAGGTTTCCACACCTCAAATTCGTTTATTAGCTTTTACAGAATTTTTTTAACATTGTCAAAAGGTTACTGCCAAAGACATTGGACTTCAGATGACTTATGGATCTATTAAGTATTAAAATTAAATATTAATTATTTAATTATTATATTAACTGTATTTTAATTAATATCAAAAATACTATTTAAATTAATTAAACTTTTAAATAATCAGTTTATCTATTTTCAATCAGTTCTCAAAGGAGTTCCCCAGATACGACTTCTATATATTGTGTTCCATACGGATCCGAAATCCATTGGATATACATTGGACCATTATCAAATAAAGGAATGCTAAGGTAAGGCGTACTCATATTACATTAATTAAAGTCCCTTCTTTTCAAGCCTAAAAAATCCTTAGCTTTTTTAGATACTTCAACATTAAACCGTTTCATTCATAATATTACCATAACCATAACATAATATAAACACTCCAACAAGGCATCTGGTGATGAATTCTCGCATGGCTCTTAACACAATAACTTGATGAGTTTGTTGATGAGGTTCAAGTTCAAAGCGCTTAAATAAAAGGCATCCCGTCGTCTGCTATAAATATTACCGACCTTGGCCTAGATGGGCGGCATCTGGCGGCATCTAGTGGTCCATCCGCGAACTGTTTCTCACCCTGACAACAAACAGCTCTCAGTCTTGAGATTAAACAGTAGGCCCTACCCTTGTTTATCCGTCCGGGGTTTTACTTGTTTCCATGATTTTACTGCCATTACTTATTGGCTCAGACAATCCTCTGTGCTTCGGAAAAATGAAGGCTATGATGCGTTAAAGGAGATACATTTCAATTTAATCATTGATAAATGCGGATTCATATAATTCAACACCTCTGACTGGCAATATGTCATAGACTTATAAATATGACTTTTAACAGAGAAAGAGTTTTTGATAGTCAATATTTAATTCAGTGAAGCATTAATGAAAAAAATTAATACGCAACAAACAGCGTGTTGAACTTTTACATCGGCAATAATTAATAAAGCCTCTCTTTGTGCATAACCTCGATATAGAAAAATGAGTTCAGTGTTTTGCTTTGTTGGTAGATGTATTATCCTAAATTCCTAAAATTCCTAAATTCCTATTCTATTTATTTTCAAGCGTTCTTTCATAAAAGTTTATGTTTTAACATATAGCGGTAATGTGAGTTTTTAAGAGAGCATCCATCGTATAAAAGTGAGTATTAGAACAAACATGACAGCCTTAAGATCAAAAGGGTACTTGAAAAAGCCAAAACTGATACAAATTTCAATACTGATAGTTATCCCTATGGGCGGATTTCTGGAGGTGCCAGGGGGTGCCTGGTACCCCCTTATATTTGGTGGATTAGTTGACAGTGAAGGGGAGATATGATTTCAACAAAACTTTGATTGAGGTGTTTGTATAAATTACAAATGGTTAGGCCCCCCTATTGATAAATAAAATAAGCACCTACTTGGAATGGGCCTTAAAACGGACCATTTAAATAGGAGTTTGATGTTTGAATTTGAGCATACAATAATTCAAACGTTAGGTGAGCTGGCACCCCCAAATATTATGATTTAAATCCGCCCATGGTTATCCCGCAGAAACCCGAAGAGTTGTCCGTGGTTATTCTCAGCGTGCGGGCGTGGTGGAGGGAGAGGGGGGAAGGGGCATCGAACTTTGCTCGGCGAAGAGCGCGGGCCGCGGCCGCCAACAATGCCGAGGTGGAGGGGGCTCGCCGCTCGCCCGATCAATGTTCGGGTGGGGTCGGCCGACACGTCCGCCATTTTGTTTGCCGAACATTGTCGGAGAGACGTGGCTGCGGACCGGACGTGTTGTTTGTTGTTCGTCGTTTTCGACCGGTTTGTTGGGAAAACCGTGGACTTGGCAGCTTTACAGTGGGTTGTAATATATTCGGAATTTAATAAAGACATAGGCTAGATGTTTTAGTTTGATTTGTGTTACTCCGAGTGAAATTTACGTTCCATTGTATTTTTCGGTCTTACTATACAGATGGGTGCGTTTATTTCCAATCCTGGTGTTCAGTGATGACGAACAGATCTTATTACTGTGAGTGTCTTGTGTAGAAGTGTGATAGAAAATTAGTGTGCTGCTTTCTCTTATGTCCGCCGCTTCAGAAATGAACAACTGGAATGAAGCTCAGGAACCCACACATGTACAGGAAAAGGAAATGGCGGCAAAATTTATGGCCCCTACATTTTTAAAAGAGTTCATCGAAATATACAGGAACTCGCCCTGCCTGTGGAAGATAGACTCCAAAGAGTACCACAACAGGCGGAAGAAGGAGGCAGCGTGGGCGCAGCTTTTGTCGTTTACTCAACAGAAAATCCCCAACGCTACTCCAAATTTTTTGAAGAAAAGGCTGGAAAGCTTGAGAGCTTGCGTGAGAAGAGAGCTTCGAAAAGTCCAAGCTTCCAAGACAAGCGGGGCGACCGCCGATGACATTTACCAACCGAAACTGTGGTACTACGAAATGTTCGAGTTTATCGCCGTCAATGATACCGTCAGAGGCAGCAAGTATCATTTCTCCCCGCCTGAAGATTACGGTTTTGACTCTGAGATGGATGTCAGTCAGCCGCTGGAGGAGGAGGGTGACGATGAAGAGGAAGACAACAAGCATAATATATTGGACGTCTTACTGGAAGTAAGTCAGACTGATATTAACTATAGTAATTTCCAGTTCCTGTTCATTTGATTTACTGTTTTAACCTTTTTAATTATGTTACTCACCTACGACACTGTTTGGAGTGATTTATGGAATCGGCGATGATCAGAAAGAATTAATCGACGATATTTAATGCAGCCTATCATAAAATACTAAATGCTTACCATACAACTAAATCTTTTACATTCATGATTTTTTTTTTCTGGGAATGCCAGTTCAAACGTTCTGAATTTACTGGTTAGATTTGTAGATAAGTATCACGCGCACCTCGCTATCGCACTTCCATTTACTCACTATCACTAGAGGGTTCCATCCCCTCCCCCTCAAAAAGTCATTATGTCACACCGCCTGGCCCCCGCTCAACACAACAGTAGGTCGAGCGTGTCCGTGTCCACTCGGCACTTGTCGGTAGCCTCCGTGGGTGCTCGGCTTGAAACAGCCAAGGTGACAACTGACAAGACTTCCTGTTTCAATGGGAGAGGGACGAGACCCATTCGCCTAATGATCTCTTTATATATAGGGACGCAAATTCGTCCCGTTTTTTGTGCAAAAAACTTTTGGTAAAAATATTAGTTTCAATAAATCTCGTATAACATTTTGTCTGATTCTTTCTTAGTAGTGCTATGAATTCTTGAAAAATATTTGAAATATTATATATAAGTCAATGTTGAAACGCAGTGCCTGGGTGAAAAATCTTTGTTCGGAATTAATTGGTTTGGTAGTGTGAATAAACAAAATTTTGTAAGAGCGTTCGACGAAATTTCCTCTAAACCTAGAACGAAAAGTAACCCCCTAATTCCCCCTTTTTAAATATTTATTGCACTCCTTAAACACTTGTTACTTTTTCAAAATGATAACTTCAGTTGTTAAAGATAATAACCCAAAAATACATTTCAAAAGTTTTAAAAAATTAAAATGCAACCCTCATTAATTCACTGTTTCTATATCGCTTCATATAACCAAAACAACGCCATTATAGTTCGTCATTTTTTAATGATCAGCAAATTTTCTGTTTTTATTTACAAAACCAAAGATCAATGATTTAAGGTAATATGGTATTATTTAACTTAAGTTCAATTATTTTAAAATAACAATTGAAAACCAAGCTCAAAATATGATTTTAATCACTTAAACATAAAAAAATTTAATTTTCATTTAATTTGGCAATGAATAACAATGCGTAGTTCACGCGATAATTTGCCAGATAAGGGTAGGTTTGTCCATAGTACGTCGCATTCCGAAGCCCTCCTGCAATATAGTTTCAATCTTTTGATTTTAGAAACTAAAATTCAACAATAGTTCAAAATTAAAACTATATGTCCGAGTAAAACAATACTTTCAACTTAGGGTTATGTTGTTTTTTTTCAGGAAACTGACATAACCACACCCGCGCCTACGCCTACGTGTGGCACTAAACGTAAAATAAGTGAAACTCCCGCTCCAAAAAAGGTCCTAGCTGCGGAATTACCAAGCGAGTCGCCTGCACCGAGGGAAAGCTTCGTCACGGCGCCGGCGGTCTCGGCCGGGGAGCAGGACAGGCGCGAAGACGACGAGTGCGACGCGGTCGGCAAGCTGGTGGCTGCGAAACTGAAGAGGATGAAAGAACTGCAAAGAATTCACGCGGAAAAGCTCATACACGATGTACTGTACAAAGGTTTGCTCGAGCAACTGGATGAGTCTACCTCTGTGCTTGATATAAAACAGTGCCATTAGTTTTCGTGCTCTGACAGTTCCATACGGGAGAAGTATAAGGCACCAGCAAAAACTATTCTCCTCTGTTACTCGCCAGAAAACACGATGTACTATTCAAAAGGGTTGCTCAGCAACTGGATGAGTCTATTTCTGTGCATAATATTAAAAATTTCAGTAGCCCTGTTCTGAAAATGAGTACGGCACTAGTGCAAAGAAAAACCAGTCGTTATTTTACCAATTTAATCCAGTGAAAAAAATCCAACGAGTGCGATCGTACATGTGTGCAATTATGTAATGATCTTTTAAACTAATTTTTATATTAATCTTTTCGGTTTATTAGTTATTTGTTTGGCTTCAAGTTCCCGGCTTCCGTAAGACACTGACATAATGACTTTTATTTAGTTTTGCAACAAAACAAAATACACTGACTAAGTGTCTACAATCTATCTAATGCGTTATGTAATTTCCTACAGAATTATCTTGGGTCAGAAATTTAGTTCTGCCTGAATTTTTTAAGGATTTACTGTTAATTTACTAACTAGTAATAATAGAATATTATTAGAATCTAGCCATGGGGCATATCATTGGATTTTAAAAAATGTGAAGGTACTGATTATAATATTAGAAGTTACTGTTTCTTTCTTTCTTTATTTAATCTGGTTTGCTTTACAGTATAAAGCTGGCTCGGGGATTCTAACCCATGCAGCCACACTATTAACTTTAACAACTAGTAACTAGTAACTTTAACACTGTAAAACTGTCCCAAGTCTGTTATGTTAGGTTAAAACACATACTAGTCACAGGTTGGTTTGTTTGGTCAGTTTTCACTAATGTCAAGTTGGGTTGGTTAAATGTAAAATAAAAAATGTCGAACCACTCACAAATATACTGTATAATAAAACACGTTTTGTAAGTATTTAGTCTTGTCATTTTAACTTAAATATGTCGCCATCTATTCTATTAATATTCCTGGGGAGCCTGTTCCTACCATGATTATCAACACCAATATATTTTCCCTAATATTGGCTGCTGGGCTATTATAATTAACAGACCTGTCAAAGGAACTAGTCAGTAACAAGTCTACAAGATCGGACCACACACAATTATCCTACACTCATCCTCCACTCATTCGCCTTAAAATACACCCGTTACTGGTGGTCGGCGTCTTGATGGTAATCTAATCTAATCTTTTAATAACTCTAATACCTCTTTGAGACCGGGTCGCAGCAACGGTCTGCGTATTTTACTTACTTCTACATATAATAGTAATTATTATGGGGGGGGCATAAACAACTTACACCGACATAGCTGACAGTTATCTGCAAAAACATTATTTGTATAAAAATTTGTTGAGCAAAATTTTAGCTGAGATAATATATCAAGTACCTGTACATTAAGTAAGACTTCATTTTAACATGAACGATGCAAATAGGTTGATTTCAAACCATATCGATAATTAACTTAATTAACCTTACCTTAACTTTATTAATCTTAACTAATTAAAATATTGTTAATTATTAATTAACTTTGTTGTATCCAGACAAAGTTAATTCAGAAAATACGTGTACCATTTTTATGAGACAAATATGTATGACAAATTGTTATTCGTTTCTGTGTTATTGTTGATAAATAAAGGTCATTTAAGTTAATTAGGCGTAATATTAAATTTGTTATATAGCTTATGCTTATCTACTTCCATTGTAACCAGCCTTAGTTTTTCGTCAGTTTTCAGTAATCCTTTAATATTTTCGACAATTTCTTAAAATATACCAACAAAAAAGGCTGGTATTAGTTAAGAGTGGTATTTCCAGCTCAAACAATACATTAATAATATATGTGTTTGGAATGTTAATGTCTTTAACGCATCGAAGTGAAATGAAAGATATTTTTTCGAAAGTCAAAGTGCCACATGGTCCGGTTAAACTTAGTACACAAATTTTCAGTTCTTTATCGTTAAGCGCACCAATATTTACGTTATTTCATAAAAAAACGCATAGCAAGCGGTGATGCATAAGAAGTGGTTTCACTAACTTCACACCATCAGGCACTTATATATAAAAAAACTTTAATGTTTGAGTGACCACGGCATTATACAGTAACTACTCGCATATGCGATGTAGGCCTACACCTTAGCACTTCCCACGTGTTGTGGATTGACAGCGACCCTGCCAGTGGACACGTGCGGCCTGCGTCACAGCCTGTATATTGACACGGGGATGAGCAGAATGTCAACGTGGTCGTTGGCACCAACAACAACGATCATTGCTTCTAGAAAGTAGGCTAGGTCTTATTAGTCTATTGGTTTTCACAATGGAGAAAGCATTTAAAACCCATGAAAGTGTTGAATGTTGCATGAAAGTAAAATAATTTAATTTTACATCGCATAAAACTTTCCATACCCCTACAATAGTAGGACTAATAAAACTTTTGAATTGTGTAACTTTGTTTAATCTACACGATACTCTAAATATCTCTGCTAATCAAAATCAAATCAGTTTGAGTGATGGAACTTCAATATGATAATGATAATAATTATCACTTTGAAAACAATACTCCTTGTCAAACTCTGTTCCATGTAAAACAAAATATAAGTAAGTTACAATATGAGAATATCGCTAATTTTGGACACATTTAAATCAACTAGCCTAACTATTTTTATGTTAAATGCCTTGTATGAATATGAATTTTTATTTATTTTTATGTGAAACAAAGAACGTTCAAACTAGATATATAGCAGAAAAACCACACAGAAACTGAGATTTTTTCAATATTGTTGTCATTTTGAATTTACTTGTATGTAATTTGTGTTCCTAACATTTCTACTTGCATAGTTAATCATAAAAATTTGTGTCTGTTGCTCCAAATAAAATTGGTAGTGAGGTTGTACCTAAAAGCAACGACAACGACAAGGTCTGCTTACTACTTTTGTTATCCATTAAGCTGCTTCTTTAAAACATTCATTAGTTTTTGTGTATAAAGGGAGTTAAGTGGAAGATTACCTCCCGGATGAACGATTTCTAAACGAGATAATTCATTCTACTCCCGCAAAACACACAAAGTTTGTCTCTAACTTGTACGAATAAACAATATACATAAGTTAGTCAAAATGCATAATAGTAGTTTTCATCATACTGTCCCGAAAACAGCCGTTTTTAGTTCTCTAAATCGTACGCAAAATGATCGTTTTTGGATCACTTCGAATAGGAGTACTGAAAAAATGGTAAATTTTGCCGTACTCTAATGTCAAAATTTGTTTATGTTACGTTTGAAAGGTTGAACGATTTCTTAACTTGTGTTTGTAAACAACTAACAGTTGTGTAAATGACGATGACTATTTTGGATAACCTCAAAATTATGTAGTCTAATTTTTTAACGATTAAATGGTTATTTATACATAATGATGAAAATAGTTGTTCATCTCACGGAGCAAAAGTGTCTCCTTGGTACTCGATCGCATTTCCAAGCTCGGCTGCGCCTCGCCTGTAAATTACGATCTCGTACCAAAAAGAGCCACTTTCGCTCCTAGTAATGAAAATTACTATTTCATTACTATTCGCCTGTATTTCATCGCGCTGCATCATATTTGCATGTCTGCGGAAATTTTGACGACGCCACAGAGAAGAAATAAGACAGAGGTCGCATCTAATGTTGCGCTAAATATGTGTCGAGCAGTGCCGTAGAGTGGACGCGGGGGGTAGGGGGGCGCCCGGAAGTCTATTGTCTCCCTATTGTTTTACTTCCTGGTGTTAGGCAGTTACCCGCAACACTACTGCCATATGAATGCGACCTCTGTTTATTTCTTCTCTCTGACGACGCTCGATTTTTGTATTATTGATCTCTTCCGCTAGGAGACAAAGTCATTTCACACCCCTTCTGTATTGGGAGTAAAAGTTTCTAAACATAGCAAATGGAGGAAACCCCTTTTTAACGATAATGTATAAAAAATGAACTTACCCGGTAAGCGGCGATGCGGTTCCCCATGGCAGCAGCTGCGCTCGGGGACGCTCGGCCCTACACAGACACAGGGCACTGTGACAAGAGCGAGGTCAATGCTGTTATCAGCGGCTTATCAGTGACAGCGGCGGCTTATGCAGTGTCAGCCGCAGGGCCGCTGTCACATAAGGCTTTTAGTGGGCTTTTAGAGGCTCTACTTGAATTCATACTGATAATAATTAAATTTTCAATTTTTAAAATTAAGTATGGTATTAATATTGTTTTTACTTTACTACTTTTTGATAACAAGTTGTTTTTAGACAGTTGTTCACTTAAGCCTACAAATTTGGTTCTATGAATGTCTTGGAGAAATATGTATACAGGTAAAATCAGTCCACTTTACACGATTCTGATATGTGATTTTTAATCAGACACACACTTAAATCAACAATTTGGCGCTTTGCATAAGCTCCTTATGAATAATTGATACATTAGATACATTGCTTGAAATGGCTTATGACATTGTTAGCTTTTACTGTCGTCTTGTAACGTGATTTTCAACGTTTTTAGTTTCTACAACAATGTTACAATACAACTTTAACACATAAATTGATTGGACAACCTTATATGATTTATTATAATGTCAATCAAAGAACCGTTTACAACAGGTTTTACCGCAGGCGGCATGGTATTTCATATTTTTTTATAAATAACATGATTTTATATTTTAAAAAATAATAAATTAACAATATGTCACGAATACTCCATAACCTTATTAGTGATACAATTAATTAACGTGGTAATTTAAGGTGACATTACGTGGGGTGACGCGAGGTAACCTGAAGTGATATCCCTGAACAGTGCAAGTAGGCAATAGTACTAACATTGCACAGCGCATGCTTAAAGTAATTTTACAGGTTTATGTGCCTATCTATAGTGGCAAGAAGTTGAGTATACGTACATAAAGTATCCATCCTCTCTACATTTTACGTGCAGTTTCGGCAGTTTCGCGTTATGAAGGCTATAATGCTTCTCTTCTATACGGTTTCACAACATGTAAATGTTAATAAAATATCCTTTCCTGCTATGATAATGTAATCTAGAAAATGATAAAAAATATCGCGCAATAAAAATTTAATGGCATTAAATTCCTTATTTCATTTATACAGTAAAATGTAAAGATAATCGAACTTGAATACGAGTAATTCATCACGTTGCAAAGAACCCTTTGAATGGAGAAAGGGTCAATTCAGTCAATCAATATTACAAACGAAATTCATAGAAACTAAATGCAAATAAAGATGAGGGCGTTAGATAATTTATGATTATGATTGATTTATCCTCGCAGACTGAGTACCTTAGTTGATTCCCTGAACCCCTTAAAAAATCCAAATTTCTCATCGCATTTTTTCTTTCTTGGGCCCTTAGTCCTGTTCAAAAATCAGCGTATGTGTAGCTAAGCTTCCTGTCAGTTTTGTAAGACTCGCTTCGTCATGGTTTTTGCTGCCTAGCAGACCACATCACTGCCGCATGTTCTTGGCCTGCTCTAGTAATTCAATGTCCTTCATCCTTCATGGTAAGATAGCTTGTTTGTACAGAACATTCGCAATGCTGGATGAGAGTTTACCCGTTAAGTTCCTTTCGCGTGTTTGATATAGATATTATGAATAAAAATTCTTATATATATTTTTAACTAAATAATTTGATATCCAAGTCGGTAAGTATTCACGAATAAACAAAATGTGGTGATCAATTTTGATCATATTTGTACCCGCTCCGATGCAACACTGGTAAGATAATTATTTGGATACTTTTTTTATGATGGCAACCTGGGAGGTGTTTTAAGTCAAGTATAAGGCCTCTTTTACACTAGGACACTGTGTCCGGCAACTGATTCTCGGCAACTCACGGGGCATTGCCGCTCCATAGGAGCCTTTTAGGCTAGGCGGACACAGTTGCCCGCAAGGACACAGTGTCTGAACGGTGTCTCCTCGCGCAACCGATGTCGGCGAACGGCGAGCAAGGTTGCCGAGACCCGAAGCGGGGCACTGAATCAAATGGGGCCGTTTAGACTAGGACACTGTGTCTCGTAACTGTGTCCGTCCGCACCGCATGCGCGCGCATTGCATTTCGTCGGTAGAACGAAGATGTTTTTCACTTTATTTGAGGAAACGAAGCGTTTCGAAAAGCCTCTTGGGTGAAGGCTTTTCATGGGAAATTTTCCAAACCTGCAAAAGGCACATCTAGAGAGTAATAGCTTTAATTTGATACCAAATATGCATAGAAAAATTAATTTCTAGGGGTCGATTTGCTCTGGACAAAATCCCAGAAATTCTTTTAATAATATAGATAATAATAATTATTATTTTTTTACTATTATTATTTATATAATAAATAATAATTCCTCTTCCTTCTTCGCCTCCTTTTCCTAATTAGGAGAGCGAGAAGAAGGCACTCCTCCTCTGTTGACAACATCTTTCTCAACTGGTGCGGGAAGAGTTGGCGGGAAACGGTGTCCGTGCAGTTGCCCGCTGCGGTTGCCCGAGCAGGCACAGTTGCCGGTAACAGTGTCCGGGCACAGTTACGGGCAACTGTGTCCTAGTCTAAAAGGGGCCTAAATGATAGGTGAATGTAGGATCCAACAGTCAGTTGAGACAAAACATTTCAAATGGTAATGGTGTAAGGGCCTTTCATGTCGCCATCGATAGTAACTTCTTATCTGACGAAGGAAATAATACCACTAAAACTAAGATAACTATTGTTATTACTGGTGCAACAATAAAAACACAAGGAGAAACACAGCGACCACATGCAAATAGACGAAGCACGCGAGGCGCGACGTGAAGCCTATATTTGCTTCTAGTCCCTATGCATGGAAAAAACTAACTTCATAAAAAATTACAAATCTAGTATCAAATTAAAGGTCTGAATCTCAGAATTATAGTACCAAATAAATATAAATGGTTTACAGGCAGTCTACACATCGTAAACACTGATAACCTAACATTTTATAAGCTTGTTCTAACACTTTTTGCGAGAGAAGCTGCCACCACGAAGTAGGTACACTTCTAGCGTTCCTATGATATGTAAACTGCATCCAAACCATTTCAAATAGGTACCATAGTGATTGAGAAATTCAGATCTTTAATTTGATACCACACTTGTTTTTTAGTAGTGGACTATTTTTTTGTAAAGAGCAGTTTAGAGTTGACTTTGTTTTTGTGCAGGCGCCCGCGCCGCACGGATAAACATTCTCACAAAAACTAAGTTATTAACCTTAAGGCAGCTAATTTTTATGATTTAAAATATTTAACACTTTAGCAACGATTTTCACAATTTTTTATTTTACCTGACTAAAAATTTAAAAAAAGTAGCAGCCGACTTCATGTAAAGTTGTAATGAAAACTTAGTATGATTTTTTTCATTTTTTAAATAGAAAATAAATTATTTTTAAAATACGATTGAAACTATTACCGTTTAAAACTAAAGGACTCTTCACATCCAAAATTTCAACCTTGTGTCTCAATGCTAAATGGTATAAAATACGAGTTAATTTGAAACGTGAGCACTGCCAGATTACGCTGTTTTAAACGCCGTTTTATGTTTCTACACCAAGACAATAGGGCGGCCCAAAGTTCATCTTTTTGCATGGCTAGATGCTCCGTCTATTTTAACTATGTGGTCGCTGGAGAAACGGCTGTTGTATTTTTAATTACAATAAGCCACAAAAAAGGAAAGCTAGCACAAATCAGTTTCATAATTATTTTACTTTTACTTTCCTCTGTATTTTTTTTTGCTTTTTCCTTGACATTTATATGATTTGGGCAAATTTTAAATCTAATTTCACGGTAACTCAATCTTATTTAATACCATACTTCCTAGAGTCAAAGTTTCAACGACTTTCATATTGACAAAATAATCAGTCTTATTTGAACTCATATAGAAATCGAAACGCTACTTTTAGAAATGTTTTAAAATCCAATAACATTGATTTTAAGGGAAACCACTACTACCACGGCACTTGCAATCGCATTTCTTGAGGTAATTCTACGCGTTTAACAACTTGACTAACTAGGACAGCGCGGCGCGGCCGACCCGCCAGTGCCGCTAGTTCATCATAAAGCCGGAGACATTCAGTCCAAACTGCCTCGTCAACCATTCCATCTCGTTACATTCAAGTTGTGCCAAGAATCAAACTTCAAACCTCTTGAAATAGACTGCTATAGTCTAGCAACAATATTTCACACAAAGGCTTACAGTCATAAAATCTGAGTAGGAGCATGACGAAAAAATACCCGTGATATTTATGTACTCTACAGTAAATACTAGTATTCGTTTTATTATACCTAAATGAAGACATTGGTGTAATACGTTTCTTTTCAAGTCTTAAGTCTTGACTTCCCAGTCAACTTATACCATTATTTTTTAGGAAAGTATTAAAGTTGGGTAAATTAACTTAATATCAGATTTTTAAGCTAATGTTGTAAAAACAATCCGAACTATGGTACAATTTTTGCAAAATTTATTTATTGCCAAGTGAATTCTCACTGAGACTCATCGAATATTACAATTATTAAGGGTGAAATTATCTTCTGAACGAGCTAAAATAATTCTGATCCACTGGACCGACTATCGTAACTAGACCATTGTTGGACACCTCTTTCATCCCCGTGTGGTAGCCGATCTAAAAAAAAAACGAGTCAAATAACTTGTCACAGTTCACCCGTAAAACTTATGTTAATTTTACCACTGGGCCAAGTTATTTGGCGCGACATTCACGTACCTCGCCAACGGCAGCAGCGGGTCAACGGCCAACAGGCGCAGAGAGCTCCTTCAGAAGGCACTCACTAGGTACTAGATCCTACACGCCGACCACGGACAACACTGGCCACCAACCACCGCGCCGCGGCGATGGAAATAGCAACACTGAGGCTTCGGCCGATAAACAATCATGGCTTCTATTCTTGCAGCCAATAACTTTCTTTCATCCCGTGATTCAATTGTTGGAAGCGTGTAGGCCTAATTGAGCACTAATAGTATTAAACAACAATATAAGGGGGGAGGTATTGTCTCAGATTTGTTGGAGCTCTGTTTATTTTTTAATATTTTTTTACTGCCAGAAAAAAAACTTATTTACACTTCCTTATACATATTTTTTTATGTCTATGAGTACTTTTTTTGTAATGAAGGATTTTTTTGTGATAAAATATTTCTATAGGAAAGCAGTCCAAATCTGAATTTATTTCGTTTTAAGAACTAATCGAAAAGGAAGAAATAGTTGATTACTGAATACGGACTACTGCACTGGAATCTATAAATGCCTGTGTTTTCATTTTTTTGAGGTTAGAGTAAGAGATAAAAAATATAATTTAATTACAATCATTATAATTGACATTTTAGTGAGTCGGTGGCAAATTTCAGTTGTATGCCCCTGACTTAACCATGAAAGAATATCTTAGGTCCCAGACTCCAAGTCATTGCATACTTTTGGCAGTAATTAATGTTCACCCTTGTACTGTACTGGCTCACTCCTTGCTTTGCTTGATAACTTCCACACACAGGCCTGAGGCCTAAGTGGGGGCAAATTTGAGGTAAAAAGAATCGATGGCTTCTTTTGATGCACCAACATGTTTCAGAAAACGAAAACAAGGCAGGTAAATCCTGAACTGACGTTTCCCATAATCATTTATTTGTAAAATTAAGGGATAGTTTACCTTATCTAATCACCTAGTCCAAGGTGTGTTTCTCTATGTCCCGGAAAAATGTAAAACTACTGAAATTATGGGGTTGAAAATTTGCACCTTGCTAATACAAAGGCTTACATGTGTGGATACTAGCTTCAACTCATAGAGCAGATTCAGGAGCAGCTGTTTCAACTATTTATTTCAGAACCCATTAAGTTACTAAAGATATCTTCTATTCCTTGCGAAGAGCTTGTACATCAATCAGTTCTTATTAACACATTTATTCGGTGGATTAAAAGTGTTTGGTGATTCTGTGGATGGGGTCAATCAGGGGAGACAAACAGACTGAATATGGGTTAATATTTTTTTCAATTAAATTTGTTAGTACAGTTATTAACCTTCATCACTTGCCTTTTTACATGTTTTCTTTATTCTATCAGTATCCATTAAATTATTCTAAAATGTTTGTTTAAACTTGGCTGGTTTCCAGCACTGACCAGCTGTTGATGGGTAGCTGCTACCGTCAGAAGCTTGGCCTGCGCAAAAATCCACTGCTGAATTAGATAATATACTTTTATTGAGGGCACAGAATAGGGTGGGTGGCAAAACCTGTTAACTCCTTTTCCTGAACATGCCATCTCCCACTGCTTTTTTAATCAATTTTTAAACCGTTCCATTTTGTAACTATTCAGCTTTTTGAAGTTAAATTTTTGGAGGAGGAATTTATTTCCAAAAGACTTACATACTAACCTATGCTTGCTCAATAAACGCTTACCTTTTAAAGTAAGAAAGGTGTATGATACAAGAACAATAATTTAAAATTATTTTATTTTAACAAAAATAAACAGACAGCACAATCATCCCATGGTTGCACACAATACAGCCTTAGTCTCAGACTTATTAACATTTTGTCCTACAATATTGATCAAGGAATGTTGATTTTGCTTCATATGAAATAAAACTAACAACAAATTAATAGCAACTATTAAAGAATTTAGATTAAAGAATTTTTAAGAGGAAGAACAGTCTTCAACAAAATATTAAAGACAATATCACTAAATTCTTAAAAGAAAGGAAAAAAGTGGATGGTTGTGAGTTTTGCTACCTATGCTAAATAAATATGGTAAATAAGATCAGCCGATTTTCTACATTTAGCTCAATATTAAAAATACTTTTAAATGTTTACCATTTTATTTTCACGTAGATGACAAAAACTCCCTAATTACTGTGAATACTAGGGGTACTTAACTCTACTAATTAACTAATGATGGAAGAACAAAGTTCCTAAATTATTGGTATTTGTTGTCTGGAGTTAAGAAAGATTAAATAATGGAAGGGCAAAGTTAAAATATAATTACTTGTGGATGGCAAGGAAAGTTTATGGTTGGAAAGAATGTCATTCATTTTATGCTACGGTACATAAATTTTATGCTATAAAAGAAACAATTAATCATCAAGAATTCAAGTTTCTTCGCCATTAACAAGAGAAAACGGAATGAGCAATTTTATTAGTACATAAATGACTGTTTACTTTCTTAAATAAAAATAACTATTACAAAATTAAAATGTAATCCTTAAAAAATATAATAACAATGGAACAATAAACAAACATGAGAGAAGAGTTATTTGGTATAAGCCCACATACTCATCGCTGGATGATCGGCGACTGTCCCTGGTGGGAAAAACAGCTTATGTAGAATGATTTGCAAGAGAACAAGGGCAAACTTAAGTTCAATGTTACCTTGAGCTTTTAACTTGCTTGAGATTTTCTTAAAATGGGCTCGTCACAAAAAATACCTCGTTTCTACCTGTTCATCAAATAAGGCCAATGATAATGTTTCTACCTGCACGTCAAATAAGGCCAATGTCAACTGTCAAATTCAGTACCGCTCAATTGAAATTGTTGATTATATTTAGGGGTGTGCGAGTACTCAAGCATTGAGATAAGTTTTTTAGCCAATTATCCACTACTCAACTCAACTTTTTGCAAAATACTTGAAAGTTCGTATTAAGTAATTAATTACTCTTGCTGTTTCCATGAAATCAATACTCGTACGTGTCATAAAATTTCACATTCATTTTTTGCACTGTTCATCCACTTTTAATCATCATCAGTAAAACCTTGTTTGTTTTACTTGAATTATAAAATTGTTTATAAGACAAACAAATTTGTTTCACTCAGATATATTCTTTTTCATAAATTGCGGTTTTTCCTCATACCTTCGCTTCGGAGATTTATTTGGGAACTTTAACTTGGGAATGAGCTATTTATTAAAGATTCTGGTTAAGCGGCAGACCGAATTTGAAACTTTATGCCACATGGAGAGGGCAGGTAAAGGTACAAAACTGAAGCCCCCTCTTAAGTAATGTTCTAATGATCAATTGTATTTGTAAAACAGTAATATAATTTAGAAACCATTTCAAAACTAGAAAACTAAGGACAAGGGCACAGTTAAAAACTACTAGTTCCTTATCATTACATACCACAAAATGAAAGGATTTTGATTAGTTCATTCAAATTCATATAGGAATAAAAACACCTTAAAACTTAAATTTTCAAAACAAATTTATGCTTTATCAAAAATTGTTTTACAGTAGATCCCTGGTAATTCAATTCCTGTTTATGTTGACACGTTGCTATGCGGCACTCTCTGGTGAGTGTTCTAATTCCTCGCCCCAATGCTGGGCGCTCAAAGGTGAGTGTTATGTCACGCCCATTTCCCATTTCTTTCATTTGCCATGATATGAAAGAAATTTGCAGCACACCTGAATTGATAGGAAATATTTTTCCCTGATCAGTATATAACATTGTGTGTTTATCGGCTCATAGTCGGCGGACATAATCGGACTCAGTTAATTTTGGTAATCTGAAACAGGTTCGATTTCAATTAATTCGGATCAACAAGGTTCTACTGTATATTCTATTATTAGTTTGCCCCCTTGCACATACATAAACTCCATCCATAACTAAGTATTTCTTTCTATTAACCCTTATTCCTGATGCCAGCATTGCATGGTCTCAACACCTTGAGGCCCACACTAAGCCAAGGTTGTTGGACTTTTTGTACAAAGCATTAAATTAAAATAGATAGTAAGTTGCTTAAAGAAATGCTGATTAAAAATACTAAATTTCTATACTGTTTTGTACATTATTTTTATTGGGAAAAGCGCACCAAAATGGACATTAAAAGGAAGAAAACAGAAAGTCAGTCTCATTAAACTAAACGGTTAGAAATTTTTATATGTACCTAATAAATCAGTTGCTTAGGTACCGGTGAGTCTTTCAAGACAGTTATCACATGAAAAATAAAAATAATTTTTCTAAACCACAATATCACACTATTGACTTTCATTTTTAAACAATTCAATACACAGACCTTGATTCTAATTTTCATACTATTAACTAGTGTAGAAGTTTAAAAGACACTGAGAATGTTTCGAACGCCTAAAATAGTAAAACCAAACAGTTTACTACTCAAGAAGCGCTTGTTTATAAACATTGCTTCCCAAGGGGAGCCTGAACACACAAAGTTAAAATGTGAGAAAAGAAATATTTTACACTTTTATTTTTGAGACATGATCATCATCAAAATATTGGCAAGAAATGTTCATAAAATATATATTTACTGTTTATATATTAACACTTATTGATTGTTTTCAACTGGTTATTTGTTAAACACAGTGGAGTTCCGATAATCTGACACCATTTAGACTGGAACCATTTCAGATTAAATAAAAATTTGGATGAAGCGAACTGATTAAGAAAGAAACATAAATAAAATACAACTACTCATCCTTTTGTTTACCCATGATCAGTAAATAAGCAAAATTGAATTTAACGGCCGTTCCGATAAAGACAGGAAATTGTCTTTTGCAAAGTTACTTTTGCCACCTCCACACAGGGTACCCATGACCACTAAGTAGTCGTTGTGCAGTTAAATTATTTTTCCAGCATATCTGTAATCCATAGTTTCATATTCCTGTAATTGTCTTTGGCGTGTTGGTAACCAACACTGTTAAAGGCAAATTTAAGGCTGTTAAAGTCTTTTGTAAAGTTACAATAATCTTTTACCCAAGATTGGAAAAAAACGTAAAACTTTCTTTTCCTAAACTCTTTTCGGTTCAAGCAGACTTTCAAATTAATAGGGGCTAAAGGCAATTCAATTTTGCCCTCGCGGGAGAGAAACGTACTAATATTACTCCGCAATGATAATGGGGAAAGGTAGTGTGACGTAGTAAATAACTAGTTTTTCTGAAACTATGGTCTTATATAGCATATAAAATTTTAAAGTACTCTTTTTCACTTGTAATGTCCAAAATATAACTTCAGAGGCTAATATAATGTCGTCGTTCATTCATATCAGTTTCCATTTTTAAATATATGTAGTAATATTAGTGCATTTCTCTCCTACAAGGGCGAACCGAATAACCCCCCTTAGGAAGATTGTATTGCCGGGACTCCACTTTAACCAAATTGGCCAATTCTATAAAACACAAAAAATGACTTACTACAAATATTTTAAATTAATATTTCTACAAATAGATTTTTCACAATAACTAACATAAAGAATATGGAAGGTTTTTTTCTAGAAAACTGTTGTAGAGTAATTAAGACTAGTACATTGTTTCCCTATTAGTAAACAATCGTTTACAGGAAAAATCATAGGCAATGGGTGAAATACAAAGGGTGTTCTGGGAAATCTAGAAATTTGTTTTAAAATTTGGTTCTTTTTAACTGGATATTTTAATCACTTCATAACAATACTTATTTATTATTTTCTTAATTTACACCACAAATACCTTATACATCATGGTTACACAGGACCTCGCACTGAAGAGTAGAAAAAGTAATGTCACAAAGTGTAATATAATCACTAAATTATAATTTAACTTCATGTCAATAATTAACTATACCGTAAAAATACAAAATATTTGAGGAAATACTTTGGATGAATATTATTTTGGTTCAGTTTGTGCATCTTAACAAACAAAAAATTCATTGTCATCTGCAAAATACTTAGGCATTATTATTTGATAGTAACACACATTTAACTGGTAATTATCCCAAGATTAAGTTAATTTCAAGCACTTACAATTGCTTTAATTTACATGCTATTGAGAATCATGTGCTATGTACAAGACTGGACAAAAAGCTATATTGTAACTTCTACCTGTTACTTACTGTAACTTCTAATAATTCTAAAAATAATATGACTCCTTTACTTATATTAAAACAAAATAAAAAATGTGAAAATTCAACAGTACCGATATGTTTTCTTGTATTATCTAAAAAAAACTTCTTATTACTAATAAAATTTTTGTTACAAATTAAAAATATGAATGATTAGTACAGTTTTGTTGTATTATCAGTTAACGATTCTGAAAATATCAATGTATACAAGACAGCAACAATGCTAGTCAAATATGAATGGTCTAGGTTTTTAATCACTAAGTGGCTACACCAATATTTAGTGACATATTGACAATCATGTTAGTTGCCGAATTGATGAAATCTGCACATTTATAAATCAAATCTACTAGTTATGGGTAATCACCAAAACAAATCTAAATGCCTGGTGTATTCTGAGCCAGAAGCCAAAAAGCTCGCTGTTTCTTTAGAAAATATGATGAAATCTGATTGCCACTGAGAAATTGCTTCTCCAAGCCCATAAATGTTTAAGGTCCACAAACTTGTTAACCATCACTCAAGTTGGGAACCCCAACACCTTTGAAAACTAAAAACTGAGGACAAATTTCTCATAGGCTATCCAATATGTAGGTTGAGACTTGAGAGTTTGAAACTCTTAAACCCTCCACTTAAAAATTTCCATAACCCCCAATTGACACCTTGTTTTAAATGAGGTTACAATCACAAATGTTGAAATTGATCAAACTCGTTTTAAATGAAATAAGTATTTTTGCAATATTCCCAGCTTAGGTGGCAACTCTTTCTCAGATTGCAAGATTTGATAGCATAAGAAACACCTGAAACTAAAGACTAAGGAATGTATTCCTTGATTAAACTTTATTCACCTCAACATTTGAGAATGAAATGTGTTACATCTATAAAAGTCCTATCATTAAAAACACTTTAATCTTCTAATGATACAAGCATTAAAAGTAGAAGAAAGGACAAAAAGTCCAATAACAGCATTGCACTGATAGCGTTATGGCCAATAAAAATATGCCTTAAAGAAAAAAAGGATTTTTCCCAGGAAAGGGCAGCAGGCTCACCTGAAAAAGTCCCCTAGAGGAACAAAATGTCAGTGAAAAGACGATGTGTACATCTTTGGTGCCTCTCTGTGCTGACTTGAAAATGATTTCTTCAGATAAGCTAGCTGGATTCAGCCCCTTTCCTGAACAAAATCTGACTCAGCCTAAGGTCCTTCACATAAACACTAATATAAAGTATAAAGTAATATAAACCTAAGCCGGAAGCAGAATTCAAAATGGACATTTACTTAATACTAGAAAATATGTCAACACCGAACGACAGTACAGCTAATTTTCCATCAGGTATCCGTCAACAAAGAGACCGTTATATGAAAGCACACCTTACACACTATAAACTCACGTGTAAAAAACTAACAAAAAATGGTAACTCAAAAATACTCAAAGGAACTGAATACTATTTAGGCAAAGTGGTGGCCGTGTCGTTGTGTTGACTTCTTGATATCGACTGTACGGATGAATGTGTACCCGGCGTCTGGGTGACTTGGTCGACCGAGCCACATTGTTGATCGCCGGAGGCTCCGCTAGCCAACGACTGCCCCGGAATGTTTCCGTCTGGTACTGTTTGCTCAGATCGCCCGTGCTGACTCTCGGATACCACCGAGTCGTAGCTTGGCGGAGGGCCGTACATCTGATAGTACGGGGAGGGCTTCAGCTTGGCCACCTGAGCAGGGACACCTTCCGTCGATCTGTTGGTCTGAGGGACAGGCTCACTTGTGCTCTGCACGTAACTGTACGAGGGTGGAGGAGTGGGGTAGCCCATCGGTCCGTTTCCTGAAGCACAAAGTTAGTAATGCTTAAAATTATATAAAACTTCAAATTAAGGGGTACTATCAGCTACAGAATGTAATTTGGGATTTGAAAATTAGTGAGTCGGTTGCGCAGCTGGTAGCGCACTCGGCCTCGGAATTGTGGCCACGGTGTCGCAAGATCCCGTCTCCAAGTTGTCGCATACTTTTAGCAGTACTGTTCACCCTTGTACTGAACCGGCTCACTCCTTGCTTTGGTTGATAATCTCCACGCACAGGCCTGAGGCCTATGTGGGGGGGGGGGGGGGGCAAATACAAGATAAAAAAGAGGCTGCTACTTTCTTTAATTTAAAACAAAAGAAATCTAAAATGATAACAATAGTTGCACAAAGAGTGATTTCTTAATCTGAAAAAATATTACTTATGAAGATTAACCAACACTGTTCATAAGCTTTGCCTACAATACTGAAGAAGAGTTCCCATCTCAGTGGCCTACCTTAGTCTTGGCCAGCATTTGCATAGTTTGATTGGATTATTAATATTATTAGATTAGATTACCATCAGGACACCGACCACCAGTAAGGGGTATTTTAAGGTGAATATGAGTGAAGGATGAAGGTAGGACGATGGTGGCATGATCTTGTAATATTGTTACAATAGTCCTACAGCCAATAGCAACTGAGGGGCCTACATTTTAACATGGGATCCGAACCACAATTTCAACTGGTTTACAATTTACGAACTGGTTTAATTCTGAGGATTTAGTTTATTTAAGAGAATTACTTCAATAATGCAAAACTACATAATAGAAAGGAAATAAATATAAAAATGATGGTTCCCTGTAACACTTATTGTTGTATTAGCCCTTCTTAAGAGTTTAATTTATTGGTTAAATCACTTCACTTAGTTAGTAACTGACTGGTACTATGTAACTTTCATTCCAAGCTCAGACAAAAACAAACAATTTTATGATAGAAATACAGAAAGTCTATAGATACAAATAAACAAGATTATCAATGTTTATAAATCATATGAGATTTATATAATTAGCGGACTTCATGACATTAAAATTGGTATATTTTCCATTACAAATGTTAGTGTCTCGCACTTACTTTGTGGTTTCCAAATCTGCTGCACAACGACGGTGTTGCGGCCGGCGTGGTAGGCCACTCTGGTGGGCGGGGGGCGGCGCAGCTGGGGACGGTGGGGGGGCGGGGGCGGCGTCGGGTAGTGGCCCTCGTGTAGCCAGTACCTGCACAAAAAATAAGTTGTATAGAACTTGAGAATGAAAATTTTCTATAAGTTTGTCTGTTAATCAAAATTAGGTTCAACATTAACAGTTTTACTGAACTTGAAATGTTTAATTAACAAAATGATAAACATTCAAGCATCACCCGAAATTTTTCCCTGCCAAAATTACCCTGGCTGATTACCAGCGATTGTCTTTTGCAGTGCCAAGTTAATACTGCTGATTACACATGATCGGCTGCAAGAAATTTACTTCATCATTTATGAGAGGTTGTCTTTTGTAGAAAATTTCCTTCGGCTGATTACTAGCAATTCCCTTTGTAGAAAGTGGCTGCCACCAATTACACACAATCGTCTTTTGAGGCAAAGTTGCTACTGCCAATTCCAAGTAGGGATGTGTCGGTACCTTAATTCAGTTCTCGGTACCACCGGTTCTTGGCAAAAGAACCGGTACCGAGAACCGACGTCAAAATGTCGGTACCGCTACTTCGGTACCCATGGTAGTCGGCGGGAGTAACTACCAGTCAAGAAAGATAGATCGCACCGCGCATTGCCGCGGGCGCTACATTAATGGCAAATGCCACCCCATCTACTAATGAATGTCAAATGTTTCTAAAATTACTTTTGATTCAAAATTTTTCTTAAATTTTTTTACTCTTGATTGATTTTTTACTCTAATACTTAAAATTAATGGCAATGGGGTTATTTTCTTTAGGAATTGTGAGATTATCAATGGAAACTAATTTGGAAACTGTTATTATTTTTCACCTTTGAATTTGTTCTTGATTGATTTTTTACTCTAATTTTTAAAACTAATTGGAACAAGGGTTGTTTTCTATGGGAATTGTAAAATTATGAATGGAAACAAATTTGTAAAGTGTTATTTTTCACCTTGGAATTTTTTCTTTTGTTCACATAGTACATATATATTTTTTATATTATCTGTTAACAGAAGGATAAATTATTAAATTAATTAGTGATATAGTATTTTTTGTCTTGGTGAAACTTACACTTGAAAATTAAAACATTTTTAAACAGTAACATACAACAGATTGTCTGTAGGTTTGAGGGTTCATTACATATAACACATTTTGACATTAACTTGGAACCGATGGTACCAGTACCGAGAACCGAGAACCGATCTTGTCAAGAACCGGTACCGGTACCGACTTTGAAAAAAGTGGTACCGACACATCCCTAATTCCAAGCAACTGTCTTCTGCGGGAAAGTTGCTTTGGCTTAAAGATCTCTGTTTTCCAACCATTAACCTCATGAACACAAAACTTTCATTAAATCATATAATCATCTCTGATTATTTTCATCAAAAGCACGTTACATGAACGGCAGTTCTAAAGTAGCCTGAGCTTACAATGCAGTAATATTTATTCCACCGACCTGTACCACCATGTTCCACCGGAGCAAAGCAGGAACATGAGGATGACCATGAGCCAGTAGTACCACAACTGGTAAAAGTGGAAGTTGGACGATATGCAACAGCCGAACGTGCAGCAGATCTCATTCCGAGGGCAGCTAAATATGACGTTAATATATTACATCAAAAGTGTAATTGAAATTTGACATTTATTTTCACCTTCTGCTAGGATTATTAGAAAAAGAGGAAAATAAACATTTGACATAATGACTTTTATCATAAATTGAATATGCATTAACCACTTCCGCAGTCACCTTACAAACTTTTCTACAAACGACCATATTATAACCACTTAACCTTATTTTAAACAGCCACTTAGCCGAGACCCTGACCAAAATATAGACCAATTTGGCAGGTAACTTATTTATCCTTCTAAACACTAAATTGTCATAAAATGAGGTTATAACCTGAAATTTCAAACAAATTTTTTTAATATGTTTCATCAACGGCAACTCACCATTCATTAAACGTGAACCAAAAAATAAGAATAGATAAAATTGTCAAATAAAGTAAAAGGTCACATACTAAAACGAAAAATATCTATATAAATATGAAATAAATCTTGATTTAGTTTCAGTCAAATCGATAAGCCAGTTGGGTTGGTACTTGGCAAAAACCTTCACACATCTATCTTCTATCTTCTATATAAATAAAAATCAATTCAATGAGTGGTAAACACAGTACGTTGTTCCGATGTTCATCTTACCTAAATAAATAAAAACAATCCTATTTCTTTGTACCTCTACAACTTTTTTATTTGTGCACCAAACTGGATAATTCTTTTTTTTTCTCCATATTTTTTAGGACAAGGTATGTGTGAAATAATATTTTTAATTCGACCTTAGGGCTCTGTCCTACAGGCCTATAAGGTTACTTGACCATGTATGCATTGTGGTGGAGTAACTTGACAACTATTTCAAATCATAACCATATGTTGACATGTAAACAAATGTGAATCTGAACTATGTGTTTGTTTATTTACACTTGGATTATTTACTTTTGTAGTTCAAGGATTTTGTGAAACTAAAAAGTCTAATATAAAGTTAATTCAGGGTTTAAGCTGCGGTCGCATTTGTCGCAAAATGCGAAATGCACCACGAAAATGCGACAATATTCGGACAGGCTGTCGCCTTTTTGCTACAAAGTAAAGAGTGGAAATTATTTAACTTTATTGCAGAAAATCTGGTTTTAACCGATACAAATCTCAAGAAAAGTCCATTTACTTCCACAAATTACTTTGCACTAGGCCTACTTTAAAATAAAATAAGAGTTAACTATGGAATGTAGTCTGCAACGTAACCCTCGATCAGATGCCGCGTCAATAAGATCCACAGTTAAAAAGAAGAATAGGTAGACACATAGACACGTAGCACATAGAGAACTTATGGCACGTCTATACATTCTCTGTGCCACAGATGAAGAACTTCATCTGTGTCTGTGCTAAAGAACAGTTGGCGCGCACTCTGTAGTGGCCGAGTCGCCGAGTCTAGCCGAGCAGTGGCGAATGCAAGAATGTGGAGGGCTAGTTCGCCACCAATTGGAATGATATGGAGTCGAATGATCAATATAGTAATTTGATAATTCTAGTTTCAAGTCATGAATACCCTATTTAAGGGGCAAGAAACGTTGCCGTGGATTATGCGGGGATTTTGAAAGATACTGCCGTGTAAAACCAGGGATTTTCGAAACTCACCATAGGTAAAATCTCATGGCCAGTCTGGCAACACAGGCGTAAACAGACGTCACGAAACCTCGAAAACGGTGATACGAGATGCGAAATATAGTTTGTTTTTGAGGTTATGTTGTTCGATTAAGTTGGTTTGATGACATGTGCCATAATTTAATGACATGCGATAAAAATGCTAAAAGGAAAATAATTTTGCTACAAGTTTCAAAGAGCTTGTAGCATTTTTGCTCGAAGAAATTTTTTCCCAGCTTAAACCCTGAGTTAATTTATGTATCTGAAGAATTCTGATTACATGAAACGTGAATCTACCTTTTTATCTAACTAACCTTTTAGGATGTACAGAAATGAAGATAAATCCTTTAAGTTTTGTTTGGTTTTACAAAAATTCATAAAATATTGCAAGCCTTATGAGTTTGTGAAAAACTGCAGTTTTTTATTTGACCAGAGAGATTGAGAAGTGTTTGAGTTCATAGTTCACCAAAATCATGACTATATTTTAAGTTTAATATAACATTGATTCAGTACTGTTCTGATTCTTGAAAATGCCACGTTACCCTCGACGCAACAACCTGGGCCGTAGAGAACGCAGTGCTATGAGTGTAGGACACTTTCGGGCAAGTCAAAATGACAAGCAAAACGAGTCTCGAAATGAAGACGAATGTGCTTTATTTTATCTAAACCATCAACGAGGAGATCTTGCATTCAATCCCCATTGAGCTGCGTTCAATTATAACGCGACGATCGATTACAGTTTATTGCCAATAGCTCAATTGGCTCAATGAACATTGTGTGTCAACAGTTGCAATGATTATAGGTTTAAAAATGAAGCCCCTGTAATGTGCTGCACCAGTGGCCAACTACAATTGACACGATTGGCATATCAGGTTGAACCATGCAAAACTCCGTTCCGTGGAATACGTACATCTTGGGGGTTCTACCAATACTGATTGAAATGCATTTAAAGACGGCAGAATGACTATTCTCCCAGCAACATACGTCGAAAGTCCGCGACATATGAGCATGATGCATATGCTCATGATGCTAAGTTGGATGTACGTCATTATGGTACACCAGATTTGTTTATTACATTCACGTGCAATTCAAATTGGTCAGAAATTCTACAAGAATTATTTCCTGGCCAATCTCCTATTGATCGCCATATTACCACAAGAGGTTTTAAAAGAAAATGAAGTTACTCATGGATTTTATTGCTAAGGATTGCATGTTCGGTGAGAAGCATTGTGGGGTGTATTCAGTAGAATGGCAAAAACGTGAATTGCAACACACACACACATCCTTATTTGGTTGGTTGAGAGGATAAAACCGAATCAAATTGATTATGTGATATCAGCTTATATAATGAAGAATATCCATTCAGCTTAAAGTCGGTTCAGTAATTATTGTGTTGCAAAGCATTAACTCACTAAGGTTTTGAAATGGCACTCAGCTGGCGGTGAAAAAATTAATTAACAACATAATTGAGGCAACGATTTCGCAAAAAAAACTACAAAGGTGAAGACGTTTTTATTCCACGTATCCAAATACGCCCTTTGACTTTAAGCGGCAACAATTTCCAGCAGCTTGTATTTGCAATGTCCGAATTAAATGAACAGTCGTTGAATGTTTGTGGAAACAACCTTGAAAATCCACGATTTTCACATGGCCAATTGTATGTCGCCTGTTCCCGTGTCGGAACACTGAAAATATAATTTTTGCGCCAGAAAACAAATCTAACAATGTCGTATATTAAAAAAGCTTTTGAATAAAAGCTATGTTGTTGGTGTGACTATTTTGATATTTATTCAAACTACAACAAATTATTCATAAAGAAGACAGGACAACGTCTGTCGGGTCATCTAGTAACAAATAAATTAATGCCTTGGCACTGTCTTCAGCCAATTGGTTCTTCAACTAGCAATGTGTAAATACGGTCCAGAGGCGGTTTGGTAACCATAGGGGCCCTCAGCTGAAGTTTGATTGAGGCCCTTTCTATTTTTTTAGCACCCTAAAATACTGAAATTAATAAAGCATGTTTACATGCAATTTACGAGTTTTTAATTAATACTGTAAATAAAATGATGTAGAGAAAGAAAGTTTGATGGATCATTTTAATAAATAAACATATAATAACCATTAAATATTGGTATTGATCAATGTAAAGGATAGTATATCAACTTGCAATTAACACGATCAGCTTGACAGAAGTCAACAGTCAGTTTTTGTACTAACCATAATCCCAAAGTGTGTACCAATGGTGGCGCACTGTTCCTATTTCATTGAATGCTTTTTCACAGCGCTTTTGGAGCTTTGCTGGGTTGTATTATTAGTGTGTTTTTATTTAGGGTTGTGTAGTCACACTGTGATCACCAGTGGCACATGTTTAAAGTTTTTTGTAAAAAATAAAAGTGGCTTGTTTATGAATAGCAGGATGATTGTTTTGTTTACCTTTTCCTTGTTATTCCATAACCAACATGGCAACTCATATGATCCCATGTTAACATTTTTTCAATTTTCAATTTAACTTTTATGAAACTTTTGCGCTTCCACAGCAATTTCAACTACTTAGATGAACTTGAAAATAAAAACTCCATCTACATTCAAAATTTTATCAAAATCGTTAAGAGCCGTTTTCGAGATAGGATTTATAATAAATAAACAAGAATGGCTCAGTTAAAGTAACAGGATTGGTTAGACACCAACGGGGGTATGTGTTAGTGATTTTGTGTAAAATAAAGTTTTTACAAACTTTCAAGTAAAAATAAATTAGGTACATTAATTAAAATGGCAACATACCCAGGTAGGTATTTTAAGCCAAATAATATGAATGACAAGTGAGTGAAGGATGATTGCGCGGCGCGATCTTGTAGTCATGTTACTGACTGATATGTTCTTTAGACAGGACTGTTAATTAACAGCATAACAGCCAATGGCAACTGAGGGACCTATATTTCAACGTGGGATTCGAACCACAGTTTTGCCTGGTTTACAATTTACAAACTGGTCTAATTATGAGGACGGTCTTATGAACGTAGTATTCAATAGTGCGGACGTTAATGCCCATTGGGGAACACCGCATCCACAAGCCATCGCTCGTAACTATCCACAATTCGTGACCTCCAAGTAGCTTGATTACAGGACACGCCACCGTCCCAGTCTACATTTGTTATTTCAATAATATTAAAACTAGCTATACGGTATACCGTCAGGGACCCTCAGATGCACACTCCCTGGGCCCTCAGTGATCACTGACCAGCCAACTTGGCCTGACTTGCCTTAAGCTCCACTTATATTTTCTTTGGAGTACTAACTACTTAAGGTTACCTTACTTAAATGATTTTTTAAAGGAATCTTTGCTTGAATATGTTTAAGATCAAACATATATTTTGGTAAAGATCACTTTGTTAATATTAGCCAATAATATTCACTTACATGTAGTATTTAACGTCCCCGTCAATTTCTATCGGGCAGTACTTGGCTTCAACCTGAAAAAGTTATTTTTTAAATATAGTCTTCTCAAATTAAAATAGGAAAATTGTAATTTTAAATACCATAAAATATTTACTAAAAGTAACAAGGCTAGCATTACTGTCTGAAAACTGGGATGTTTGCCGAGAAATAAAAAAAACCTCAACCTCCCAATCTCTTCAATAGAATAATAGTACGTTTAGTAACTACTTGTATCCAAGTTTAGATTTTATAAAACTGATCATATGAAAAATTTATATTTCAATGAATAAAGAGTTTTCACTAAAACTATGACTATTACATTAAATATCGGATGATACCAATTAATGTGGGGGAGTCCCAATCTGGTTGTTAGCGAAAAATCTAGAGTACTGTACCGTACAATAAGAAGTGAATATTACGCTAAAAAAGTAACGATCGTGGAGCAATCCTCTCTGAAATTTCTGTTGTCGTCATCAGATTGTGGCAGACAACTCTTGTTACATTACTGGTTGTTATATCTCCCTTAATGTTGTAGAAAAATCTGATTGTTATATTCTGATACAGGAATACAGTATTTCCGTCTTATCATTGTCATAAATTGTCAGCCAGAGGATCTGGCAGCATTCTCACGGCAGACAAATCTAGTCTATTGGAAAAAGTCTCGATGTTGTTACGTGTCTTTTCAGAGCTCAGCAGATTTTACATTCGTCTGTTAAACTTTCTAAAATGGAGAATGATCCTTTTCAGAAAGTTCGGATTTGACAAAGAAATACATGTTATAATAGATTCCCTGTTACATGTTGGCCTATAACGATAATGGTGTGTAAATCATTTCATTTCCGTTTTACTGCCCTATGCTCAAGAAGTTTCTAACCTCAATAATTAAGGTTATTAAATTTCTAACCTTAATAATTATTATGATTCTTAATCCTGTCCCCATAATCCAGGATCTGGAAAATCCAGGTACCTTCACAATGGTAGGAGAATCCAAGGTAACTTATAGTGTAATTAAAGGGACCGCCCTTAAGCTATATTTTATCCATTTAGGTTTCTTTATATGGAATACCTAAGGCCCTCTGCCCAATGAAAAAGGAGGAACAGGTAAAAAATTAAGGAAAGAATGAACAAATTGGTCAAGAAGTCATCACCACTACATGGATTGACATTTTTGGAACAGGTGAATTTAATTCTTTAATTTTTGGCTCAAAAAGGATAGCATGCCTTCAGCCTAAGCACTTTTGGCTTCAGCTTAGTCCAATTAAAGACATAATTTAAGCTGGATTTATATAGTTGATGAGTTAAAGACCTTTGGATGAGTTATTAGGTCTAGGTCTAAAATGTCCATGTTGAAAGCCCAATAATTTTGCAGCAATCAATTACTTTGGGCGATACAACCAAAATTAGGATTGTCAATAAGGATCATGGAAATTTATATTCAGTGTAAGGTACTCTATCCAACATAATCTGGCCAGGCCCCAAGGCTTCCACTTAACCAACTAGGACAACTTGAATATAGATAGGCCTTTGGTCAAAATGGGGTGGGCTGTTGGATCAGGTTGTTGTTTAACATGTGTAGTAAATGGTTTTCTCTACGAGTATCATATTAGGTTAGCAAAAAAAGCACAAACCGTAACCTAGTTTTTAAATCATACTTTTTCCTCCATTATTGCTTCTAAAAAAATTTAACTTTCCTCAATAAATTTCCTAATTATAACTTCATTAATGATTTTTTACGATATTTTTATACTCCCCCAGGCATTTGCCTATGTCTGCTGATTCCATCAGACCATTCCTTTTTTTTCTTTAGCAGCCAATAAAATTGTAATAAAATTCTTACTTTATTTTTTGCATTTGCCTACAGACTTATGTTTTTTTGGATTATATTTGTAAAGCTGTATATTTCTTGGAATAAACGTTTCTTTCATTTCATTCATTCATTCAGAATTGGAAGTAAGGTAATTATACTTTAGGCCCTACAATTTACCCAATAAGGTATGACATTCTGCATGGATTAAATTATGATTTCAATATAGATCAATAATAGACTAATAAATCTCTTTAGTACAGTAAAATAAAGTGAACAATTCCAAAAACCCAAAAACAAATTAGCACAAGCAGGGAATTTGGTACAGATGTTGGTTATATCTTCCTTCTGAACATACTAAAAGTCCCCTAAAATTGGAGCTGTGCTACGGCCGCCATCTTGGAAAATGGCGGCAAATTTCGGTATTTTTGCCTTTAGCTCCTTTATTATTGGAGATACAGAAAAAAGTTTTGAATAAAAGATGTAGCCCATTTAAAAGTACACATTTTTTTTATTACCATTTTTTCTCTAAACCCAATGGTTTTTGAGTTATTTGCGATTAAGTATAGTGAAATCGTGGTTTTTCCCGTAATACAAAAATTTTAGAAAAAAGTCACTCAACTGCGGTTTTTATCAATGTTTTTTTCATCCTATCGACTTTGAATCGCTACCCATTATTGTTGGGTGATTGGTTCTTAATTTTGACACAGTTCTCATTTTTGACCGCCATCTTGGTTCCGCCATATTGGATATAAATTATTTTTCTCAAAAGTAAAGATGGTGTTGTGATACATCATTACATACTAGATTTTTGGCCTAAACTCAATTATGAAATCTGGTTTTCAAAATTTGGATTCGCTAAAAAGATATGCTAAAATAAAAATTCAGCCCTATACATTTCTTATGGATATTCCGTACTGTGAATATTATTTGTAATTTGAAATATACTCGGTGATTTAACGGCTTTTGAGTGAGCTATTCAAGTCCAAAACCTGCAGCATATCTTATTTAGAACCGTAGATATAAGATAAATAATCCAAAATAATATTCATAGTACGGAATATCCATAAGAAATGTATAGGGCTGAATTTTTATTTTAGCATATCTTTTTAGCGAATCCAAATTTTGAAAAACGGATTTCAGAATTTAGTTTAGGCCGAAAATCTAGCCTATAATGATGTATCACAAAACCATCTTTACTTTTGAGAAAAATAATTTATATCCAGTATGGCGGATCCAAGATGGCGGTCAAAAATGAGAACTGTGTCAGAATTAAGAACCAATCACCCAACAATAATGGGTAGCGATTCAAAGTCAATAGGATGAAAAAACATTGATAAAAAACGCAGTTGAGTGACTTTTTTCTAAAATTTTTGGATAATGGGAAAAACCACGATTTAACTATACTTAATCACAAATAACTCAAAAACCGTTGGGTTTAGAGAAAAAATGGTAATAACCAAATATCCCCGTTGCAGCAGATCTGCATACTCAGCGAATTTCAAATGCAAAACGACATATTTCAATCCAACATAGCGAGATTTGACATGTTTTGGTAAGCTCCATAAGAATAACATGGGGAATGAGTCTGCAGGTTTGCTGCTACAGGTATATTAAAACTGGGTGGTTTTAATTCAATATTTAGTAGATCTGAAGTAGAAGAAGCTATTTACCAAACTTTATCAAGATATGTTGAGAAAAAACCGAGATATAGAATTTTATTTATTTCCCATAAGGTTAACATTGGGACAACGTACTGTGTTTACCACTTTCAATATCTCGGGAACCAATGGACATAGAGCAGTGATTCAAAATACTAAATTGTTTGTTTTTTTGAGCTGAATGGTGCCAACAAAAATTCGATAAATTTTATTTTTCTATGTAAAAAACTCAAAAAACCAATTTTTAAGGGGTTTTATCCCCCTATACCCCCCCTTCCGGTGGTCCGATCGGGCTGGTTCACGAACTCGTCCGAGTGATTACCACTTAACACGTCTGTACCAATTTTCATTAAGATTGGACCATTTTTACGGCCGCTATCGTGCTAACAGACAAATATATATATAGATATATATATATATATATATGTATAAATTCGAACGAATGGTGTTTTTCGCTTCTGGTGGCCCCAAAACGAAAAGTTATCATAGTCGGGCTTAGGTCTTACCATGAGACCTACGGTAATAGCTTCTTCCCTATAGGGGAAATTCGCTAAAATGTGTATTTTTAAATGGGCTACATTTTTTATTCGAAACTTTTTTCTGTATCTCCAATAATAAAGGAGCTAAAGGCAAAAATACAGAAATTTGCCGCCATTTTCCAAGATGGCGGCCGTAGCACAGCTCCAATTTTAGGGGACTTTTAGTATGTTCAAAAGGAAGATATACCCAACATCTGTACCAAATTCCTTGCTTGTGCTAATTTTTGTTGGGTCAAAACTTGTTTTTACTGTACTATTATTGCTGGATTGTTTCAGTGAAGATAAAAGTATCCATCTCCATGAATAATTAACTTGAATAATTAAAAAATTTTCAAGCACTGTCCTGGCCAATTGTTCTAGACAAGTTATGGTCTTGTGTGTTTTAGTGAAAACCACATAGGTGAAGTTTCTGTAGCAGTGAACTTGTAAATGAGAGTATAATATACTGGGGGCTTTTAACACTCCCATGTTATTTAAATGGGACATAAGGCTTTTTTGAGGTACATACAACTTAGAAGTGGTTGCTTTGGCAACTGAAATAGGTATTTATTATACCATATATTTATAACATTAAGCCCTACAATATTTGTCTTCAAAATCAAACCCACTAAGGTCCCCTAGATATTAGTTAAAAAAAAAAATATATATATATATATATATAGGGCCTAGGTATAATATACACAAATTTATATAGTCTAAAGCAGTGTTTCTCAACCGGTGGTGAGCGAAGGCTTTTCAGGTGGTTCACAAGATATTGAAGAAGTAGTACAAAATAAAATACTAGGTTTACGAACAAACGCTGTCTCGCCGATCAGTAAAATCGCACTGAATGCCTTGACTTTTTCAGTATCTGTTTTGATCATAATATGTCAATATCGTACCTACCATATTTCAGGAAATATTGTTACTCTTTCATTTTAAGAATAATTCCTTTTACAAAACATTTTTGCAGTAAAATGTTCTTTCCATTAAAAAATACTACTAATATACTATTGATTCGTTCGTATTACTGTTTGTCAGTTGTAGAATTTACTAACCAAACGTATTTTCTATTAGCGAATATCCCCTATAGGGAAAAAGCTATTACCGTAGGTCTCATGGTAAGACCTAAGCCCGAGACCATGATAACTTTTCGTTTTAGGGCCACCAGAAGCAAAAAACACCATTCGTTCGAATTTTTATATATCTATCTATATATATAAATATATATATATGTGTCTGTCAGCACGATAGCGGCCGTAAATATGGTCCGATCTTAATGAAATTTGGAACAGACATGTAAAGTGGTAATCGAATGGACGAGTTCGTGAACCAGCCCGATCAAACCACCGGAAGGGGGGGGTAAAGGGGGATAAACACCCCCAAAAAAGGGTTTTTTGAGTTTTTTACATATAAAAATAAAATTTATCGAATCTTTGTTGGCACCATTGAATTCAGCTCAAAAAAAACAAACAATTTAGTGTTTTGAATCATTGTTCTATGTCCATTGGTTACCGAGATATTGAAAGTGGTGAACACAGTACGTTGTCCCAATGTTAACCTTATGGGGAATAAGTAAAATTCTATATCTCGCTTATTTCTCAACATATCTGGATAAAACTTGGTTTGTGGCTTCATCTAGATGAGATCTAATGTATTTTAGTCTAAAATCCCCGAAATTTCAATTTTTGTGGCAGCAAACCTGCATAATCATTCCCCATGTTATCCTTATGGGAAATAAAAAAATTCTATATCTTACTTATTTTTTAACATTTCTTGACTAAACTTGGTATATGGCTTCTTCTAGTTAAGATCTACTAAATAATGAATTAAAACCAACCAGTTTTAACATACCTGTTGCAGCAAACCTGCATAATCATTCCCCATGTTATTCTTATGGAGATTACAAAACATGTAAAATCTCGCTAAGTTGGATTGAAATACCGTTTGTTGTTTTGCATTTGAAATTCGCTGAGTATGCAGGTCTGCTGCAACGGGGGTATTTTCAACGTACAGTCTAGTTATGTCGATCTGTTGTATAAATTTGTGTAATATACTCAAATATAAGATTATTGGCGAAAATACAGTATGCATTGACTTTGAGTGTTTGTTTCATGTTAATTTTTCAACACAGTATAAAAAATTTATGAAGTTCCAAATTAAAACAGCGATTATTTTTCCCCGTGTAGCCTACCTGGGCATTTTTTCACATTAACGAAATTCATAGCCTATTCAAATTCATACTTTTTTTTGGCCAAACTGACTATAAAATTAAGCAGAGCAGAGCTGAGATGAACAAGTAATGTCAAAATGTTCCTTTAATCAAAATACGATCAAAAATGTATATTGACAAGTAAAATAAAATAAATCTAGCTGGAAAAAACGCCAAAGGGTATCTATAAACATTGTTGGAGGGGTTCCCTTAGTGGTGGGAGGAGGGGGGCCCTTGCGATGGTACGCCAAAATGTAGTAAACGTGGTACGTACACGAGCACCAAAAGGTAACACTGGTCTAAAGCTATAGGCCTAAATATCTACGTTTTAATTTTTGTATGTGAACATTTATCATCAAAACTTCCTATATTCCGGTAACAAATAACTGTACAAAATTTCCATTTGTTATCTTTAGGGGTTATACTTCCGCAGAAGGGTTACACCTAATAGAGGGGAAGTCAGCGGGAACCTGTAATGTCTGGAGGGGAACTATTGAATGATAATCACTGCCAAATTACAAAATAAATTTGCCTGAAACCTTACTTAACCATTTAATAGGGTTTTAAAATGAACATCAATTGATCACAAAATATAAAGTCAGCAGCTAAGTTATGTTGAGATGAAAATGGATGGTTGATATTTCAGTTAGGCCTATATAGTTTGGATAGTTATAGTTAAGTTAACTCTGGTTTTAATTAAATAATAGTTAAAATTAATACAAGAATAATTCAAATTTAACTAATCTTAAACTTATTTTATAAGTTAAATGTTTTATGGGTTTGGATCTATGAATTTTCATTAGTGAAGGTTCTATGTATTAGAGAGATATCGGTAACAATAATTTTGTCTACACTTTGAATCAGTATATTTTAGTTACTACCTAAATGAAATTTCTGACACATAATTTTAGCAATTTTATTGTCTTCAAGGTTGTAAGAGCAGAGTATTAAAATATACAAGAAAACTTAAGTAACATACTAATGGCAAATGGTGTAACTCTTCTGCGGAAGTTGCACCTCTTTGGGTTATAATTTTTGAGAAAACTGTAATCTGAATATTTAAAAACAAGATATCCAAGAATCACCATTTAAAACTAGTGATGCCTAAACACAAATCTAAAATAAAATTTTACTTTAAGTTAACGGATAAGTACACAACATTATTGTATTAAACATTTTTCTAAAGAAGAGGAATAAGTTAGGCCTAAATGTAGGCCTTATTCATATTTTTTTTTTAAATAAAAAACAAAAATTGCAATTTTTAATTGGAAAAAAACCTGACCCCCCTTAATACAGGAAGATCACATACTAAATCTGACGCTCTAATACCGGTACCAATAATCATAAGTAAGTTCAGAGGATGGAAATGAAATTTTATCATTTCACTACTATAGGCTACTATAGTAAGGCAGAGCACAAAGTTAAGAGGAGGCTAAAGGCAATTCGGTGTTGCCCTCGCAGTCGAGATACGTACTAAAATTACTCCGCGACAATAATCAGAAAAAATAGTATGACATAGTAAATAATCAGTCATTCTAAAATTATAGTCTTAATTAGCATATAAAGTTCTCTTTTCCACTTTTTAAGTCCAAAATATAGCTACAGAGGCTGATATAAAGTCACCGCTCATTAATGTAAGTGTTTAAACAGTAATAAATGTAGTAAATATTCCTCCGCCGGGGTCGGCGATCAGCGGGTATAAACATTCACGCGGTCGCATTTTTCGGCGATATATTTTGATTTAGAAAAAATAATTTTATGAAACCTTGAAGACAAATAAAATCAACAATAGGTTCGTAAAGTACATTTTTCATTTCCTTTTTACATTCCGAGTTATTTTACCTCAAAATATCAACTAGGGTGAGGTGGGGTAATTGCACCCCCTAAAATCGAAAGTGCAACTTTGACAAAGTCTGAGAACTTTATTTTTAATGATAGAAACTTCAGATTTTTACCTTGCAATTCCAAGTATATTCTTTACTGGCCCTAAAAATTTCATGGAAATCAAATGACTTTTTCATTTGAAAAAAATTCTTCTAAGATTTTCCTACCAAGGGTTCGCACTTGCCACTGCTAGCGGGGTAAGTGCATATCCTGCCTCTAATTTATTTAAGAGGAGCAATGGGGCAATGGTGGGGCATGAGCATATAGAAATGTTTTAGGGCTTTCTAACACTTTTTACAGATTAGAATTATCTTCAATAGTTTTTGAGATACAAACTTTTTTCATGGCAAGAAAAATTCATCGGAAAAATGCTTAAAAATAAAATTTTTATTTTACTTACCAATTTAGGTTTAATTCAAATGCAATGAATGTTTTTCAATATATACTGTTAAATTTGAGTTTCTAAACACTTTTTTCTAATTTTTAGTCTGTAAACTACTTCTTATATCTAGTATTTACACATGAGCATCCAGTTGGTTTTTTTTACTGAATGTTATACGGGGAGAACTGTAAGTTAAATACCACATCTCCTCTACGCCCCGGTAAAGGTTCTGGCCAAACTTTAACAATATCTTCCTCTGCCTCCTCACTAATGTCCTCATTTTCAGGGAATTGCAAGATACTAATCTTCTTGTTAGGCATTTTTCGCACAAATCGAACTACTGGGTTCCGATCAGAGTTAATTGACTGAATTATACCCACAAAATGTTTTACTGTTTTCTTTCTTGCAAACTTGACTAAGCAAACTAACTAGTTAGTATGCAAAGCTAATTGAAAACAAGATTAAAATGTTGTTGAACTGACGTGCTGAAGCATGATTTTAAACATAAACTTTGCAATGTGGGGCAAGTGCATACTTGGAGTACGCACTTGCCCCTTACCAACAAAAACAGGGGGCAAGTGCACACCCCCCCTTTAAAAAAAAACAATAACAGGAGTAAACATAACAAAAATACACTTCAAAATTTAATAAATGAGCTTGAAAAAACTAAAAAATATTGACACACATTTTTTTGAAAAATGTTTTAAAAAATCCTTGCGAGCTCACGCTTGGAGGAAAATTGACGTTACCTTAAAAAAACGTACACCACAAAAAAATTTCAATAAATGGTAGTTTTATTTTATCATCAACATAAAACAGAATAAAAAAGGAAGCTTTTGGTGAGTCTCCCACTGTCATAGCACCAATAATAACCGAGTTACAGCCAGGTTATGCTCTTACCCCGTTTATGCACTTACCCCACCTCACCCTAGCTAAAACCCACTATTTGAACTCTAACGCCAATTACTCTTGTATTTGTTATGATATCGAAAAAATAAAAATGCATATTGTGAGGAATTTATTTCTTTTCATTTTGATACGTAGTTTATTGTCATACGTTGAAAAATAACGTTAGGATATGGTTTCGCGCGATGTTGTAACCCGCAAAAATCAAGACATCACCCTTGTGTTTCGGAACGCTTTTCGACTATAATTCTCAATCAAAAATCAAAATGATATATATTAAATTGAAGAGAAGAACAAATTCTACAAAACAGCACCACTTTAATTACAATTATACTAAAAATATAGGAGTAATCAGCCTCTGAATTTGCATAGCCGAATTTACCTGATTAACAATCACTTAAAAATCATCGGCTGAATTTTAGGTGTAATTAGCCTATACTCATTTACCTTTCTTAGAGTCGTGGAATCAAATGGTAATATTTTGTACGGGGTTTTCTCCTCTGTTATTTGATATATGATGTTTTGATTTTCGATCGAAAACTTTAGTCGGAATGCGTTCCCGCACACAAGGGTGTTTTCATGATTTTCGCAGGTTACAACATCGCGTGAAACCATATCCTAACGTTATTTTTCAACGTACGACAATAAACTACGTATCAAAATGAAAAGAAATAAATTCCTCACAATATGCATTTTTGATTCTTCCGATATCATAACAAATACAAGAGTAATTGGCGTTAGAGTTCAAATAGTGGGTTTTAGCTAGTTGACATTTTGAGGTAAAATAACTCGGAATGTAAAAAGAAAATGAAAAATGTACTTCACGAACATAGTGTTGATTTTATTTGTCTTCAAGGTTTCATAAAATTATTTTTTCTAAATTAAAATATATCGCCGGAAAATGCAACCGCATGAATGTTAACACGCGCTGGCTGATCGCCGACCCCGCGGAGGAATATTTACTACATTCATTACTGTTTGAACACTTATATATGAATGAGCGATGACATTAAAGGCCTATTATATGAAATGAAGTCTCTGAAGCTATGTTTTGGTCTTAAAAGTGGAAAAGAAAACTTAATATGCTAGTTAAGACCATAATAATTTTAGAATGCTTATTTACTACGTCACACTACTTTGTCCGATTATCATCGCGGAGTAATTTTTGTATGTATCTCGACCGCAAGGGCGACACCGAATTGCCTTTATAGCCTCCTCTTAATACGGAACTCGTAAAATCAAAACAAATTTGTTTTATGTTTCAGATAAGACAAGAATTAGTAGGATTTTGTAGCTACAAATAGAAGTGAATGACAGTATTGACAGCTCCTGTGAAGCTTGGAACTGGGTTATACTTGATATAATATAGGGTAACAGTTAAGTGGATGCAAAGTGTTAAATTGATCGTTACCTTGCTTCCATGGGGAAACCTCCACTGAACATCCTCCATTTTCTTATAAACGAGTAAGATGTTTTGTATTTAAATGGGATATAGGCCGAGGCTGACCTAAGAGAAGATAATAAAAGACTTAGGTTAACTTAGGCCTATGTTGAACTACTAACCATGACTCCAAGTATGTCAATGATTAAAATGACTAGTAGACGGTCCATAGCCGATAAAGTCTAGTATTAATACATATATCACGATTTTACTATTAAACGTTTGACTACGAGATTAGATTAAAATATTTCACAACAAAGAATAAAATAAACTAACTTTCGACGCCATTGTCAGTGTCGTCTGCAACCAATGCAACCATCAGTGATGTCAACTCATCAAGCTTTAGTTGTGACAGTTAGTTTAGGCAGAAATATATATATATATATATGACCAGCCAAGGGAAAAGGGACCTTAACTTCCATTTTTTCGAAATTTAGTTATTAGTGTATCCTTAATCTACATTGAACACCGAAAATGTGGTGAAAGAATTTTCAAGATATCTTAAAAAATGCCTGAGTTATAAAATTTTGAATTTGAAATACTAAAAAGATCAATTTTAGGAAATCAAGGTCTAAAATTATGCAAATTTCTAACTTCAATTATTTTTTTACTACTTACATTATTGGCTACCACCGGTATGTGTTATATATATCATTTTGTCGAAAAATTAAAGCTGAATATGAATCCACCATTGAATGTGCGTCAATTGCTTGTATTTTTTGTCAAATGTTGCTGAAAGAGATGGGAGTAATAAAAAACCTAACGTTGTAAAGACAAAATGTCTTGTTACATGATAAAAATAAAGTTAATTTTAATTTTATATTAAGCTAGCTGATCAACACGGTTTTACCCGTGGAAAAACAGAAAAACTTCCTTGGATTTCGGGTTTAATATTAGGGTTGCCATAACAACTACATGAGCTTCCCTATGCTTTAACATTGAAACTTTGATGTATTATAGGGCGGAGCCCTGAGGGGATTTTTAATCCCCCCACTATTCATAGTGGGTGCCTATGCCCTGAGAGGAACGTTCATGCAAAGTTTCAAGGTTCTAGGTCAAGTAGTTTGGTCTGTGCGATGATAGGCCAGTGGTATTTAACATATATAGTAGATAAGATATGTATATTTTGCAGAATTTTGCAGAATTTTGTCCTCTACTATTCTTGTATTTAAACTTTCTACGTAGAATAAACGGGTTTTTACTATATTTAAAAAAGAATAAAAAAGGCCCAAAACTCTGATATTTTTGTGGACCCAGGTCGAAAGCACACTTGGAAAATGGGACAAACTTTAAATTCGTATACTTGGATGTAAAACGGAAAGATATAAATGTTTACGGAAAGATTTAAATGGAAAGATTTCCAGCATTCCGGGAATTTTCTCCAGACATGAAATTTTTGATCTAATTTAACTGGGCTATGGGTGTAACCCAATAACCCAATTGATCAGCTAATCTAGTATATATTAATGTAAGTATAAAGCAATCAGCAAGCTTATCTGTTGTGAATGTTGAGGAAGGGGTTGGGGGGTACGCTGTAGGTTGTTGGACCTGCATGTCCAACTGTATGAACCAAAACAAATTTCCTGTGATTGTAGGTATAATTAATTAATTTGCTTGCCACATGAAACTGGAAAAACATATCTTTAATTATAAATATACCAATACATGTAAGTGAGTTTTACTAAAATTTTATTTCATTCCTGCAAATGAATGTCCATGAATTGCCTCCCCAAATCATACTCCCCATCAAAAGAATTGGGTATTGAATATCTAACAAAAAGTCACCATCAGTAACAAGACCTAGGTTTGGACCATTTGATTCTGATCAAAACGTTTAAAAAGCCACTGGCATAGAAAGATTCGTTAAAAATTAAGTAATTTACAGAACTCATATCTATGTCAAGTTATTATGATGAAGCCTATGTGTTTCATAAATTATTTTACAGAGGATTTTATAATGGAATATAATCCCTTGTCCCTAATTAGGTAAAAATTAAGAATTTAAAGATAACCAAAGAGGTATAACTTTCAAATAATCTAAATTTTAAGACTAATTCAGAAAACTAAGCGAGCAAAATGGATTTTATGTTAAGCTTTGTTAACTTAGATGTATTTAGAATATTCTTGTTTGAGAGGAAAAAATAAATACAATTCACATGTGAGATTTAAAAAAACGAGAACCAACATTTTTGGAATATCTTTAAAAGTAATATACCCTCTTTGAAGCAGTCTTGCATATGAAGCAAATTTAAAATGATTAAATGATTTGGAAAGAAGAAGCCTCACAACAAGTTAAATCAACATGCATACCGTATCCTGTAAATTAGCATGCAAAAGTATTCCCCATGATGACATTCGGTAGCGTATATAGGATTAATTTTTGGGGGAACCCATTCCAAAAAAGGTATCCTTCTTTAGGTGATAAAGAAGAGAGAGGTAAGATCAACTTAAGGTGGGAGTCCAGGGGTTTCTCCAGAAAACTTAAGACTTTTTTTAAATAAAATGACTATACAGTCTCAGACAATTTATAGTCGTGTGAATTTTAATTTCAAGCAGACGTCTATTCTGCCTAAATCAGAATGTTAAGTCAAACTTAAGAGTTTGAAGGTTTATTATCAAATTTATAAATTTTTAAACAAACCTTTCTTCATGCGGATAAAAAATAAAAAAACTTTGAAGCGAAATTGTAAGTAACATATGTAAGCTGATTTCATTTTATTTTTAACTGCATTTGAGCACAGAAAAGTGTTGAAGTAGGTTTGTATGACCTAAGCCCAAACCAAAACTAAATCCCTTGATTATCTGCGTGCCACTGAAAGCAACGAACAAATAATTGTGCGAGACACTAAATAGTCATGTAAGCTGTACTGCCTCGCCTTCTAAATAGAACCACTCCCTCATGAAATCTTCATAGTTCTTTCTCTTAAGTTTCTTGGAAGATTATTTCAAAGAAGATCAAAGTAAAATAAATGACATCAACTGCCAGTACGAAGAAAAAATAAATGAAATTCTGTAGGAAAGAATTTTCTATTACCAACAATGAATAATATCAACCAGCAAAAATTATACTCGCTGCTACTGTAGAATTTTTTAACCGTGTACTCCGCAGCATATTACTACCGATTCAAGTGATTGTAATCTGCTGTAAGGTGTCTTTACTGTAATCTCTTATAGGAATGTCAGTCCAGGATTCCTAGATGAAAAATATAAACTATTTCAACAAAATTTTTTTACGCATGTGGATCAACCAATACCCTGTATTCTGCCTGCTGCGAAGGCGATCATGTGCTTCGCAGCATGAGAAATCTTAAATATTTCTCAGTACAGTACTTAATTTTTTCTAATTTTGTTGTTCTTTTCTGTCCATGAATGGTTGTTATATGTTTTTTCATTCTTCCCCAGTTTTGGTTGACAAAACTTGAAACCTTGAAAGTTTAAAATGTATAGAGAGAATTTATATTGGTATAATCAATAATCATAAATATTGTTTCTTAAAAAATGTGTTTCTTTTAAAAATTAGTTATGTTATGTTGTAGACAGTTTTTCTAGGATGTTTAAATCTGCTTTTTTCTCTGATTGTAACAAAGTGTCAACATAACAAAAACAAATATTACATTTTTTTTAAATCTTTTAACAGGACTGTACCTGGCCATTATTGTAAGTTAAAGGAGGAATCAAAATACTGTATTACTACAAATAAATTATTTTTATTAAAAGTATACAAGTGGATGAGCTGCTTGAGGAGGTTATAAATACACTGTACATAAGTTAAAATCACAGCCAAGACATTCTCTGAGTCAATACAAAATAGCACACATTTTGGTTTCTACAAAATTAATGTTCTGAGAATATAACATTACATAGTTCATTATTCTTTTGATTCAAAGCGTAGGTTCTTCCAGAAATTGGAATTACTTTGTATTTAGACTTTCTAAGCCTGTGTTTGCTTCCAGGGATCCGTTCTGTTTTGTGCACATTATGTCTGAAACAGAAACAATGATTACATCAAGTTACATTTTATACTGGAAACTCAGAATTGTATATAAGTAGGCCAGTGAGTAACTTCTGACAAACTTTTCCCCATTAAATTGTGGAATGTTCATCAGTACCTTTTGGGAACGAAATCAATAACATTAAAAACTTAAAAAATTAATTTTAAATTTAGTTTTAAATCAAATTTTTCCTATAGAAACCAGGCTTTTTAAATTACGAGTTGCTAAGAAGAACAATCAAATAACTGCTGATAACATGGCATGTATTTCATAATATCACAAAAATATTCTACAACATAATAAATCAAAGAAAAGTGATGTAAATCATTTTATAAAAGTAATAGCATAAAACTCTGATGTAAAAAGTTGAAGTTATGCACTCACTTGACAACGGAATCGGGCTGTTGAAGCTGAAGACAAAGTGCGATGGTGCTGTAGAAGTCGATGTTGGAAGCCAGCCGCAGTTTGACCTCGGTCGCGAGACTGAACTGCACTCGGCTGTGGACGAACATTGTGTTCACCCGTATACCTCCCGTCACCGACACTCCCGCACTGGTGGAGAAAACATGGATTATTACAATGGCTTGAAGAGGCAGGAAGTGAAGTAAAAGATTGGAAACAAGTGGTTCAGGAAAAGAGGATTGGTGGAATACTTTACATTTAATTTTGATTATCTTTACTTTTCTATAAACTCTTGAATGATGGTCCATTAGAAGTTGTAATGAAGAAGCTCGGTTATTCCATTCATTAGAGCAAAGATTTTGTTTTTGATACTATTAATATACCACAGTCGAAAAGCCATATTCTGATTGAGCAATGCTCAATTTGAGGTGGAACGGCATTTTGGAGCCTATTTATTAAGTTTTTGAGTTTTTTTTCTATAACTTTGTAGAGATTAGAGGAAGAAGCTTTTTCATGAAATAAAAAGAAGATCAGATGTGATTGGCAGTAGCAAATACGCCATGAAAAATTATCACATTTGATTGGTAGCAACTTTGCTGCAAAGAGTGATTGGTTGTAATCGACTGTTGTAAATATAGCATGTCGATATAATCAGCAAATTAAATTTAACACAAAACAGATCATGAGTAGTTGGCTGTAGCAAACATACCATGAAACATAAACAAATCAGGTGTCAGGGGTAGTTTGGATGTGGGAAGTTTCTGCCGCTAAAGACAATCGTTTGTAAAAAGCTGGAATAATTTTAAAAGATTATCACGCATAATCAACAAGATTAATACATGAATATTTGGCTTGAATATCAAGCTTTTTAGTTTAGTCTCGAACTGTGCTAAATATTTAGAGCTTGTCAAAAAAAGCTCTAAGGTTCAAATACTTGTACAAGCTGGTTATTAAAAAAAATCTAAAATTCATTGGTGATGTTTTATTGATTCTCATTTTGTTTGATAAGATTCAGGTTCAGTAAAATGTGACTGTTTTAAACCTAATTCTTCACAGACATAGAACAACTTTTTTTATGAGAAATGAGTGGAGGATGAAGGAAGGGAACATACTGCCCTTATAGTGATAGTTCCGGTACCTTAATCTACTAATCGAGTATTACAATTAAGTAAATGCCATTGCATTTTAGAAAATAATGTTCCTCTAGCAAGATGCAACATTTAGAGCTAAAGTTAATTGCAAGAATTTATGTTTATATGTTATATCTTATAACCGTCCAACACACAAACCACAACACTGTCATACCATTTTTCAAACTCATATTGATTTTGAAACATTACAGGCTATTTGTAAGAGATAAATAACACTGTTGTGATCATCAACATTATTTTTCTAATGGTTACACCCTAAAGCCGTTCAAGGGTTGAATCAATATGATTTCAAGTAAAGCAGCTTGGTAAAAAAAGTCAGCTGCAACAGTAAAATAGCGATCATTAACACTTTGCCCACCTTTTTTCCACTAGAGACTCAGCATTTCTGTTCCAAATGCTGAGAGACACTTGGCCAGAGAGATCGAACGATACACCGCCTTGAAGGTTCATCTCTGCAATAAACCCTGCCTCGAGCGGAATAAACTGAAGATGGTCTTGTAATAGAGTCAGAGCCTGCAATTTGAATAATTGAATTAGAAAATATGAATAATATTGTTTGGAAGTTTTTTGTATTGCTGGGTTCATTAGCCTCCCTAAACCCCCCCCCCCACCCCCTCCACATATACAGAGAGTAATACACGGTAGCAGCATCCATATACCTCAGCGCCATCCTTAATGTAAAATAATAAGAAGTAAATATGTAGGTTAAAAAACTCCTTAATGTAAAATAATAAGAAGTAAATATGTAGGTTAAAAAACTCACCAGGCAACAAAATACAATATACTATTGATCAATGCTGTGTAAAATTTCATATTTCTAGCTCAGATTCTGGCTAAAAAAAATAAGTTTGAAACACATTGCAGATTAGGGGTGACTGCATCCACCAGGACTGCTTAATTAAAGTTTCCAATGGGAGCGATTACTTCCACGCCGCCTCGAACGTGTTAAGTAATGGTTTTGAACAGAATGGTTAAAAAAATATTATAAAAAATTAAAAACAATATTGATGTAGCTGTCTTCAATGATTTCAACATTCATGAACATCATCTTAACTGATGTACTTAGAGCCTGAATTAAAATTACGACTCTCTAGTATTTATTTGGAATCAAGCAATCAGTTGTCTTCGTTCAAGTGATTGATTACTTGTAAGCAATCGAAGATAAAAAATTCCATTCAGAACCCAAAACGATCGGTCTCAGTAATTACTTTTTTTTATTTAAATGTGATTTTGACCATTCTTATCAAAGAATTTCAGAGAAGAAAAAGCCACAGTGATGTAAATTTGTAAAAAGGCCTAAGGCCTTTATTCCTTATAGTTTATCAGTTTCAGTTGATTGAGCTGGTGGTGTTAATTTGATCAACTTGAGCATTGACAACATACACAAACACAAATGATGAAACCAAAAGTTTTTAAACCAGTTTTTTCATCATCAACTTCACAATTTTTTCATGTATAACCTGAGTCAAATAACTTGACCCAGGTTGTCTCCAAGCCCTATGCTAAAATTATTCTCATGGATGGATTGGGGTAAATTATTAGACATGACTCATAAAAATCTTACCTTGAAAAAGTCTTACAAATATTTACCTGAAATGCAGGCGTTTTCTCTGAGGCAGTCCCGGACCAGACGTGCCCCATCAGCTCTCCCTGCCCAGAGAAGAAGACAAAAGGCCGTACCTGAAATGTGTTAATTAATAACCACAAGTCAGTTCTTAGTCACTCTATTCATTCGTTTTACAAAAATATTGATAAAATACAACGTGAATGGTACTCATGTTGTCTGTAACACTCTTTTTGTCCGTACCTTAATTTTATTAAATTTTTTATACAAAACAAGAAGGTGGAGGTAAGTCAGACATTGCTTCCAACATAGTACAGCTAAAGAGAACAAAAAGTTCAGATATCATTGAATGAATTACCAAACTGAATATTACTTATGAATAATTCATATGAATGTTTATTACCTGAACTCCCAGTACCGTCAGGTCCATCCCAGCTGTAGCTCTCTCCTCCTCTTCCTCTTCTTGTTCCTCAGCAGGGGCGTCGTCTGATGACAGGAACGAACTCAGACCACCGGCAAATAACCCCAGCTGGCGACACAGAATGTCAAGGTAGGTACATTCAAACGAGAAAAGTTTTGTTTGTTTTGAAATCAGTTCAAAGCCTAATAAATTATTTACTTATGTTTTTTTGCCTCCAGAACTGTGATTTGGTAGTGTGTAAAGCTACATTTCAATAAATCATAAAACAGGTGAACATTAAATCAAATTAATTTTGATAAAAAATATCAGAGCTAAAGAGTGATATTAAAAATCCAAAAAGGTTAAACTGCACATATTCTAAACTGTCTATAACTCTTTATCTTTACAGAGGTATATTAAATTTAACTTTATTTTGAAAAATGATGGCGCTAATGATATCGCCTGGAGTGTATTTTAAGCAAATTTTGGCATAGGTAGAAAACCTCCTTAATCACTAAACACTCAACAATTTATGAGTTAGAAATATTTTATTAAATATACCAAAGCTCCATAAAAGACTAAATTAATAAAAAAACCATTAAGACAAAGTATATATTCTACTGTAATGGTTTACTCTTACAGAGAAGATGGTCTGCGAAGTTCCCTCCCTATCGATGATTACGTCGACCGTTCCCCGCTTGACGATGCCGCCGAACATCTCCTGGACCGTGGACAAGGAGCCGTTGGCACTCGAGTGCTGCATGAAGCCGCGGGTGAACGCCGTTGAGAGTCCTTTCTGTCCCAGGATGTGGTAGTTGGTCAGGTTCAGTGAGTTCAGCAATGATTTAACCGTCGATTTTAAGTTTGGATCACTGGAAATTGCCATTATTGTGAGTTAATAATTTTAAGATAAAAAATAAACTATCAATTCATATTTCATGCCCACCAAACTATTGTTAAAATTAAAACCAGGTTACATATCTTATCCATCAAAATGTTTGTCTTTTTTATTCATGATTTGCCTCCTGGATTGGATGCTCACATATACAAAATAAATCCTATGGAAATTCGCTGAGTATGCAGGTCTGCTGCGACGGGGGTATTTATAAAATTAAAACCAGGTTACATACCTTATCCATCAATCACTTTGTCTTTTTGTTTTGATTTGACAGGAATATAAGTTTTGGAATAAATATTGCTTTATTAAGTCCTGGAACTACATGTCAATTAAATAAATATTGTCATAATTTTAAAATTCAACGTAGATATACACTTAACACTCTTTACATTTATTGACATAAAAACAAAAACAATCATTATATCAATAATGGTTATTTTGATAATAATGGGTACCAGTTGATAATAATGGACTGGGCGGCCCAGCTATTAAATTTTGTTTGCCAAATATTATATGGTTCTAAAAATGACTATCCCAAGAACGTATTTCTTTCCATTCCTCTAATACCCTCCCTTTTGACGCCAGGTCCCTTCGCCACCTTCTCAATTTCTCATTAGATACATTTGTAACTATACATTTTACAAGTTTAACTATAAAAGCTAAATATACCATATAATTTTTTTTAGTTTAATTTTAAAGATCTAGTTGTCAGCTTTATTTTAGTATCTAGTCCATTTTTCAAGCATTTAGAACGTTCAAGGTATAGGTCCTTGGTAATTCAAAATTTTCATTTCAATTGAAGAAAATTAAAATGGTAAAAACTCAAACAGAAATAATCATAGAATTAAAAATTACATATCAACTTATTCACCATTAGCCACATTTGTTATTTAGCTCAATTTCAGAATGCCAGAAAACTAGAAAAAAATTTTGAAAACAGGCTCTTTTTTTCAATTGCCATATCTCAATAATATATACAACCAGATGTGCTAAAGATGCAGGACGGTTTATAGGAAAAAACAAAAAAAATTCTCTATATTGACGATTAATTAAAAATATTCATTTAAACTCATTCTTGAAAGAGAGATTAATCTCCTCAGCGGAAAACTACAATGCTCTATGAGTGGATGGTTGAGTAAAATATCTTGGTTCCAGGCCACCCACAAGACTAATGTTAATTTTAGCATTTGGCATACAGACGGTCTGGTCTAAGAATTTGAGACGAACTATACTATGTAAACTGACTGACCTCTCTCCTAGCTGATTAAGCCTCTGGAGAAGGTAGGTTTTGACTTCATAAGCAGGATCGGGGCTTCGCAAGTACAGCAGAAGTTCCGAGAGCAACGTTTCGTCTGGTCCGTTCTCCAAGAGGATGTCCAGAGCCAGAGTGCGAGCACTGCTGTCGTAACGTTTGTCCAGTTGGAAGAACATGGTCTTGGCTCTCTTGAGCACTTCTGGTGTCCAAGATTCCTTGTGGAAAGAATGTATCGCATTAATCGCCGCGACACTGACTCTGAAAATAAAATAAAACTGTAGTAGATTTTTGTGGTAGGCAGTAAATTGTAGTCCAGTCAAATAGTTTATGATTTAATATTTAAGCACAAGGCGCAAATACTCACTTCTTACTTGTGAAATCAGACGCGTACTTCAGAAGCGTTGAGACAGACTCTTGAGCAGCTAAATTTTTCAATGCTCTGATATATTTCAAGAAACAGGCTTCATCTGCAGGTTTACACTCTTTCAGTTTTTGAGTTATGACTTGGAGCACTTCCTTTACCAACTGGGAACAATTAAAAAGGAATTGTTCATCAAAACTCAAAAAATATACAGATAACGGTTATGGACCAATTAGTCACTACTGTAGTGTGTATAATACAAGACAAATATGAAAAAAATAATTTAATACGTTTTTTAACATATTGAAGAAAATAAGTCATTATTTTGCAACAATGAAAGAAATTAGTTTCTATCAATAGCAATAGCATGGGATGCTTTCTGTTTCGTGTAATGTAAAAACTGAAGCATTTTTTAAGATAGCAAATTGCCACATTGAGTTGGCTTTGCATGGTTTTTATTCCTTATAACATTACAGAGGTCAACAATGGGTACGGTTTGAAATACTCTGCACAAGATTTATAATGAAATTCTTCCGTAGAGTCATATCCTATGGAATAGTTTCTGGGGTAAAAGTTTCATTGATAAAGGGCCTATATTCTGCTACCATACAGAAGCACATTGTATGGAATAAGAATGTGTGCAAAGCCTAATCCATTGACAGCCTTTATTCATAGAACTTGGAATACTAACCCATCCATAACTATTCACTCATTTATGCAGGGTTTGTGAGTCTTTGCTGGATGTAGTTTGTTTTTGTTTTAATGACAACATGTGTTTTAACTGCTTTACCTTTTCATTTGCTGAAGCATCATATTTTTTCAACTTATTTGTCATTGCAGCAACAGTAAGTACAAGTGTTTCATCAAGTTTTTCATTGTATGGTCCTGCTTGTATTGAGTTTAATAAGTCTGAAACAGACATGTCTTATGAAAGAGAGAGTAATCCCTGAAAATAACATAAAGGTATAAAGACGGTTTGATTCAGGAACTAAAAATTGGTCACATACCTTTTATTGTTACTCTATAAACTAATGATGACGCATCTTATTGGTGTAAGCCTGTTGATTTGTATAATTTTTCATTAATTCATGATTTAAATTGGTGGGTCTAACTTTTTAAAGCTTACTTAACTTTTTCAGTCAACCTAAAAGAAATTATTATGCAAAACTTAATATTTCATTTTAGTTAGATTTAGAATAAGTAAGTGGACTGATAAAATAGACAAGTGTTGGGATTTTTTATTTAAAAAAATTAAAAATTACCAATTTTTGGTCAGATATGTAAAAAAGTATTTCTTATTAAAATACATTTTGAATAGAATTACCTTTAACAACGCTACTGACAGGGTGTGATCCAAAAGAGAGGGACCAGAGGTATCGCTCGTTAAGGTCCAAAGAATCTTCCGATCGGAAATCAAGTATTTTACGAGCTGCCTCGTGGGCTTCAGCTGTTTGAGCTGCTCCCAATATGTCCAACAACTGCATCCTGCAAGTTAAAAAATCGTTTAAGAAGCATAAATATGAAAATTGTATACTTTCAATAGCTGAATTTCGAATTAAAAATAGCTTCCGTTTTTAAATATTTTTCATTATTTCATAAATTAATTAATAACCCTATTTCAATGTGATATTATATCTAGCCATATATTTTATGGGAAACAAGAATGTAATATAAGAGTCTAGAGTTATATTAAGAAATATTGTCATTAAGCATACATGCAATTCACAAAGTCAGATTTACATAATGTTACTTTAAAGTACATATGTAAATAAATATATTTTTTTAAATAAATTGTAACAATCATTTCTTTAAAACTTATTGATTTGATCGATTGTGGTATAGGTATGGCGATAGCCTTTTTAAATGAAAAAGATCATATTCTATATCTTATTATAAATAGTTAACCCCTTAACTGTGGAGTAATTTGCCCCCCGCAGTTTTTTACATGATCAGTAATGCGCAGTTTAATTACATGATCAACACCACATTGCGGGGTTTCGTCTCAACGCGACGAACGCGATACTGCAGAACTCATGGCATGGACGTAGTTCCAGAAAAATCCACTAGAGTGCAGCACCAAACGGTCTGCAACTCGTCAGGGTCAACTCGTAGTCGTAGTCGTAGAATGAAAAAAAACCTAGCAGAACAGTTGTACCAACAAAATAACGAAATAAATCAGCTGAGAACGTTAAATCCGAGTAAACTCGGGCGTCGCAATTTACGAAGCGAGGGTATTGCATGAGATATCTTGTACGCAGCAGTCACAGGTACAGAATACTACCACGAGCTAACTCGTGTGCAGCAGATAAGGGGTTAATTGCCCAAGAATTATAAATTTTACCTACTGGGCCTATGTATTGTTTAGACACATTATGAACATTAGTGCAAATTTACAGCTCCATGGGTTAAGTGAATTTCATGTTTAATACGTTCGCTGTGTAGTAAGGGTATACCGTAGTTGCGGTTGCAGGCCCGCGACGCGCACTATATGGGTCTGCCAGTACACACAACACACAAACTTTACCGCTTTAATGTGCACCAGTGTGGTGCCTGGGAACAATGATTTCTTGCCAGCATAGCTACAAATTCGGGCTTTGTTTTGGTGTAAGTTTGGTACTAAATTACCCTGAAAAATTTTCCTCTGGTAATGTTATAAAAACAAACAATGTTGTCCCGTTTTCTGGGATTTTTCCCCTCATTTGGGCAATACAAGCAGACTGGTGCAATCAAGGCAGTGCTGCTACCTGTGGGTGAACCAGTGAACTACATCCACTCCTGATGTGCAGTACCGCACCGCTAGTGTTTTGCGTTTAGTCGGGCGGAAATAAATCGGGTTCGCTGATCCGCTGCCTCGCACCGCCCACACTTTGCGAACCCCCGCCACTGGGTGGCACGCAGCGAACGTGTTAAATTTAACAGATCATAAAAACACACATATTCATTTTGTAGTAACAGTAACAGTAAATAAATTAAATATTTACTCACAGAATGCTTTTATTTTTAGAGTTTTTCAAAGCTTTAACTAAATCCTCTTTCTTGGATTCTCTAGCAATGTTCACCAGTTTGATAAATGCTGTTGCAGAACGAATTGTCCCAAGATTTTCATTCTTCAAAGCTTCTCTATTTTCTTTCACCATTGAAAGGAACTGAAAAAATTTAAACCTTCATATAACAATCAAGTGACAAAAGTCAAATATATTTAGTTAGATTTATTAATATGATTGACCATTGAGAACTTACCATTCTTCCATAAGGCAATTGTGAATTTTCAAACAACAAAATTTGGTTATAGAGAATTTTTTTTTAAAGACCTTTTGTTTGTGAAGTTTTGATTATTTTACGAAGCCCTTCAAAAAGAGTGACAGAATTCAATAGGGGTTTGTATCTGAATATTTTTTTTTGGTTACCCCAACAAATTCTCGTTTTCAGGTGGATATGACTAGTATATAAATAATTTGTAATTTCTGGCCAGAACCAATTTGGAAAATATCTTCAACCTCCTTTATTTATTATTAACTTTCAAAGCTATCAAACCAGTCCGAGACTTGGGACACACGGTGCATAAACAAATAAAATACCTATTGACATTGGCAACACATAACCTAGTAGTTATAAAATCTTACCGATGGGCAGGTACCATCATTGCATGAGTCATTTTCTTTAGTTAATGCCAGAGGATGCTTGGCAAATGACTGACCACTAGACTTCTCAATTTTGCTTATTGCAGCTTCAACAGTGCTCTCTTGGATTACTGAGGCCCCAGAAGATCTATCTAAAACAAGGTTCAAAATTAATCTTTGTAACTTATTGATGAGCTATGGTACAATTTTTTTATCTAGTTTCATTTTTACATCACTAGAGTAGTTCAGGCTTTTAGAAACCCATCATTTTAGAATTACGTCTATAGTTTGGATAAAAAATATGGAGTGTGTGTATCCCAATAACAGGTAAAGCTAGGCTCATGGTGCAGTAAGCGAAATTAGGGTCTTGTGGGGGAGGGGGGATTATGGAAACTACCGTTGAGGGTGGGAAGTCAGGTAAAATTTTAGAAAATCAGAACCGACTTTAATGGGACTATAGGCCTATAACCTATAACTATAGGCCTATAGCAGTACAGCCAAGCCTTGGTAAGATTTTTGAGATTGTATTTTTGAAACGATTCCTTTTGTATATTGATTCTAATAACATACTGACCAAGAGCCAATTTGGTTTTCGTAAACATATGTCCACTTCTGATGCTATTTTTGCTCTCCTTAAAGATGTTTACAGTCAACTTGATTTGTCAGACAATTTGCTATGCCTTTTCTATGATATGACGAAGGCCTTCGACCTTCTTAATCATACAATTTTATTGCAAAAACTTCGTGCTATTGGAGTAGCAGGGAAGCCACTTTTATGGATATTCTCGTATCTCAGGGACCGCCAGTTGGTCGTCTCACTGAAACATCTGAGTAGTGACAATGTACTTCAAACCTATAGGTCAACACCTTCGTCTCCAATGAATGTTGGGATCCCGCAAGGCTCGAACCTTGGCCCTCTGTTGTATTTGTTGTATGTCAACGACCTACCGAGTGCTATTTCAGCTGGCACAGTGTGGCTATTTGCCGATGACGTTTGTCATTTGATTTGTAACTTCGATCGAGATGTCTTGTTTCTTGATGCTCAAACTGGCCTGGATGACATGTCCAACTGGTGCACTGACAATCGTCTGATCTTGAACACTGAGAAAACTAAGTTAATGGAATTTCACAATAGGAAAAAATCTGTGCACCATTCTCAGTTGAATTTGAATGGAGTTCCCCTTGAAACTTGTGAGGAGGTAAAATATCTCGGGCTTCACATCAGTGATAATCTTAAATGGGACCGCCATATAGACTCAATAGCTTCAAGACTGACTTCAGTTATTTACTTGATTTGCAGATTGCAGAAATTAGTCCAACTTGAAATATTGCTCAAGGTTTACTATGGATGTTTCCACAGTATCTTATCATATGGAATTGTTTTTTGGGGTAGAAGTCCTATTGCTAAGAGAGCCTTTCTGCTACAGAAGCGCATAGTAAGGAGAATGTGTGGAGTACAACGCCTAGCACACTGTCGGCCCTTGTTCATTCAACTAGGAATACTGACTCTCCCCTCTTTGTTTATCATGGAATCAGCTCTACTTGTAAGAAAACATCCTGATGTCTTTATAGTCAATAACTTAGTTCATCAGTATAACACTAGAAGTGGCAGAAATGTGCAGGTCCCTCAAATTAATTCTACGCTAGCTGGGAAAAGTCCTTACTACAGTAGCGTCCAAATTTACAACAAGCTTCCAAAACATATCACGGAAGAATTATGCATCAAGAAATTTAAATTGAAACTGAAGAGTCACTTGTGTGAAAAGGCCTATTATGGTGTTGAAGAAATGTTGGCCTAATTACAGCCCCTGACGACCACGTCGCAGATGCGATTCAAGTGGGACTACACCAAGTATCAAGTATCAAGTAAGTATCAAGTAATGTGATTTAAAGACATTCCGGTTCTCAAGCATAAACTGGAACTTCAAAAATCTAAAGTATTTGAGGCTAACACCTGTTCCCTAGCCAGTAAATGTTTTTCAGAACCATATGCACAGTCAGAGGTCAGCTATAGAGATAGTTTTGAAGCTTCCAAATTATAAAAAAATGTATTATGCTAAAGAAAACTACACAAATAAAATGTCAATAATATTGTACCCATCAGTTTGAGCTGCTGCTGCGACACCAGAGCTCCGCCCGCTTCCCTCCGCAACGGAACGTGTAACTCATGCCTCTCCTCCGAGTCCACACTCCCGATGGCGTCCAAGTCCTCGGTGAGCAGAATCACACTCCTTCTCCTCGAGGACACTGCGGCGCTCCACATCTGATGAGCAGATTTAAAATGTGTTTCATACAGTATGAGGAAAGCTATGTTTCATACAGATCGAGAGTGAAAATCCAGCTAACAGATTGAGAGCGAAAATCCAGCTAGCAGATCGAGAGTGACCTGCGTGAGAATTGTAATGCATTGGGAGACAGAGAGGAGGAGATCAAAGTCCACATGAAGCTTCTCTTGCTTATGCCCCTTCACACCCCCTCTACCCTCCTACACTGCTACCCCCCTCCCCCCACTCCAATGATCTAGTTCTCAAAACAAAAGCAAGATCTTTGGTAGTCAAATTATGTCTAAGATAGTGATTTGAGGTATTTTTTATGTAAGTTATATTTTTGTCAGTAAATTTACTGATTTTAAATTGAGACAATTTTTTTTCTTAAGTAGTTATTAAATGAGAGTTTAAACAGATCAAACGTTAAACAAATTAGTTTAATTAATTATATTTTCATAAGTAAAAAGTATAATATTTTAATAAAAGCAATTTTCTAACAAGTTACAAGTAATGTTCCTTTCTTGTTTGTGCATAGACAGGTTTGTAACTTTTAGGGCTATAGTCACCATCAAGTGGTAGTAAAAAATCAAGAACAATAAAAATTTGTGAAAACAAAATTATCATAAAATACCAAACAGGAAGATAAACCAAATTGCTGCAGTTGATGACATAAGTTTATTAAGGAATCACCTTTTATTTTTTCCATCTCTCTTGCACAAGTTTCTTTCAAAGGTAGGGATTTTTGTCCCAAAAAATGCAAGATTGATTTTTTATGAATGAAATTGTTTAATCAGTTTCAAGTTTTGAAATCACATTTTACCCTAAATATCCAGTTGCTTAGCCTTATTAATTTAGCCACAACATTTAAGGTTACCCAGATAGCACAGTCACATCAACTAGATGTCTAATAGATGTACCTCATGTTAAACCACACACGTCTATTAAACGTGACCGTTATAGACGTCTAACGTCTAATAGACATTCCTACAACGTTCAAATGTCACCATTATCGACCTTATATCAACATTCTACGTGGATGTTGAGTAGACGTTCAATAGATGTTAATTACACATCCATATATTGACATCTACAGAACATCCAATTAACATACAAAAAGTAACGAATAACAAAATTGTAATTATAAATTATATAAAAAATCCAAAAAGTGTAATAACAAAACCTAAGTAAGGATATGCATTTGTACATAGTTTCTACACACGATACCACTATGCAAATTCTGTTGACCTATGTTGGGATTTGAACCCGGGACCTTTACCTTCGTAAGCTGAGCCTGTATCCACTACACCACCAGACCTGATAATAATCACAGGGCAAAATCTCATCTTAACTACTGCTTTGGTGGTAAACATTAGAGGATCCAAATGTAGTGCTGAGATAACATTTAAGGACTGAGAACGAGTTATAAAGTGCCTCCTTGTCACTTTTTCCCCCATTCACTCTATAGTAATATATTTTCAGTAAACAACTATTTTAAAAAGTGTAATGACAAAAACTTTTTACTTATATTTACCTCGTATAATTGATTAAATACTATTCTATTCTACTCAAATCGATGTAAAGTAATTATAAGCTCAATGCGAGTAGTTAAAAGAGTAATGAGGTAAGTGTATACATGAAATTTCAAAATAACGTGAAAGTGAAATACCCCCGTTGCAGCAGATATGCATACTCGGCTAATTTCTAAGGCAAAAGAACATACCTAGTTCAATCAAGGCCACACTACACTATCAATTGAACATAGCGAGATTTGACTTGATTTTGACATTAAATCTCATCTAGATGAAGCCGCAAACCAAAAGTTTTATTATATTGAGAAATAAGCGAGATGTAGGCCTAGAATTTTACTTATTTCCTATAAGGCTGACTTTGGGGCAACGTACTGTGTTTACCACTTTCAGTATCCAGTAACCAATGTACATAGAGCAATGATTCAAGGTACTAAATTATTTGTTTTTTTTTAGCTGAATCCAATGGTGCTAACCAAAATATTATAATTATTATTTTTTTCTATGTGAACACCACCTACGGTGAATATGTGAAATGGCAAACTCATGTTAAGTTGCCGCCAAGTTGTCATAACTATCAGGAAAAAGCATTGCCTAGACAAAGAACTGCAAATATGTGATAAATTTGCTAGCGAAAAGTTGCTTTATCAGACGAACAGCAAATGAAGGAAACTTTGCCGAAAAACAACCTGTTATGTGGGCATAGTGAGGTAAACAATAACAGATTAATTTGGGATTGAAACCAATAAAAATGTTAAGTTTTTTATTATTGTAGTCATCAGGGAAATAAAATATAATTAAGGAAATAACGTTGTTACATTTTTATTTCAAAAAAGTTTAATTGATATTCTGTTCTCAGCGATATTGTTTTTATTGACGAAAAATATACTCATTTGTACTAAATACTTGGTTTATTATTTTCGGCGATGTCGGCGATGTCTATACATCGTCTATTAAATGTTATTACGTTGACGTCATATACATGTACGACAACGTCTAATTGACGCCATTTTGACATCCGCGTTAGATGTCTTTTTGACATCATATCGCAGATGTCTAATAGATGTACGAATATTGACCTAGACGTTAATGTAACCTGCAAGCCCATATATAGACGTTGTATAGACGTTATGTGCTGTATGGGTATTATATAATCAAACTTTTTTATCACAATTTCATTTATGTAAAGAAGCGAAGACTGCAATTATTTAAACTAACATTTTATTTACAACTCTTGTAATTTGAAGTTTTCATATTTGTAAAAAACATAAAATTCTCATTTACTATACAGTTGAAATTTTGCGTTGTTTTCCATCACTTATGAATGATTATACACTATGAGAAAATAAGGTATTATTGAGTCAACTAAATATAATTTTACAATAAAAGTTACGACTATGCTATATACCTCGTCAGGATGTTGTATGAAGGGCAAGGGTGGTTCAGCCCTGCAGTTAGTTTTGACTTTTTCTATCATATTCCGGTCGAGGCTGGTGTACTGAACTGTGCAGAGTCCGGACGCGTCAGCTTCCTGAATCTCCTGATCCACTAGTTGGAACTGGAATACAAGTTAAAAATAAATATTTATTGAATGGAAGACACAGTCTCTGAGGATTTTGGAAAGGGAAGGAACGGAATTAATTAACAGCGTATACTTGTCTTGGGAAGGCTGCACATTTCCCATGTAGGTGAATAAATGACAAAACCAAACAAGTCATAAGTGGTCTCAATGGGTCATAATTGTATAGAGGTGCAGTGGCGTATATAAGGGGGGGCCCAGGGGGCCCGGGCCCCCCCCGAAATTAGAAGGGTAAATGAAAATAATGTGGGAATTAAATATCGTTAATTGTTTAGATAAATTATATGCAAAATCTTATTAGCAGAAAGCAGAATTTCGAGAATAAATTAATTTCGAGCAATACAGATTTGCAATTACCTCATCCGGTATCATCCACCTGCGCGGAAGGGTGGCAGTCGTTGTACTCAAGGCGAGTGTGGTGCAAAAGCTTATTTTTTTGGCCTGGGCGCTGCTGCTAAGTCGTTCATTATTCGGGGAGATGGTGGTATCGGATCATAAGAGGGAGGAGGCGCGGGAAGGGCGTTATGAGTTTTGTTAAAAATATATACGAAATGACGGCCGCGAAGCCGCGAAATGTCCGACAGTTTTACAGCTGAGAGGTTTCGCAGCTGCGATACTGCCAAGATATTTAACGAGTACGTCCTCTATGATACAACCAAGATTACCGGCTAAGATTTACAACCGTTAGATTTTATTGCCGAGAAGTGACCGTGGGAATTTGCCGATCGCTACAAATCCTAAAGATTTGTTCTGTAACACAACCTAGATTCGTCAGCTGCAAATAATCGAAGTATTTTTTGGCCTCGAAACGTCCGAGATATTTGCGTGCCAACCGCTGTAAAAACGACCGATTTTTCGACCATGACATGGCCAGTAAATACATCGGCCGCGAAAAGAGCGATAGACTTGTCGGACGCAATGCAACCAAGAGATCTGCCGGTGGCGATACAAGCAGGCAATTTACCGACTGCAAAACGTGCGAGTAATTTTTTGACTGCGGGACAAACGTGCGATTTTATGGCCAAATTTGACTGAGAGATATGAGGGCCACGGGGAAACATGCTTGATGACCATAATGCGACAGGGATTTCCGAGATTTTTTGGCTGCGATGCTATCGAGAGATTTGCTGGCCACGAAACAAGCGAGCGATCTTCCGGTCACAATGCGGTCGAGAGATTCTCCAGCCGCGATGTAAACGACTAATTTCCGGCCACGATATTACCGAAAAATTGGTTTCTTACGATTCGATCGAGAGATTTGCCGGCCACGATGACGATACCAACGATGAAAAACGGCTACATTCCGATTTGTCAGAACTCGTATCAGAATTTCTGACCAAATGTTTAAATTCATTATTTTTTCCCGACTTGGTCTACTCAAACGGGGGTGTTCCCGAATTGCCGACTGGTAGACACCCTGCAAATGATTTACAGAGATTCGACGGCCACGATACAACCGGCCGACTCTCGACTACGAAACGGCCGAGATAAAAAGAAGGCGATAATGAAGCTTTTGTTGCCACGAACTGGCCGTGGCATGATCGTGGCGAAACAATCAAGAGAATTTCAAACCGCGGAAATGCGGCCAACTGATTTTTTGGCCACAAATTAAATACATTATTCACTCTTGTAAATGAATTGTTAATATTGGATATTATAAAATTTTGACATTGAAAAACACCACAGTATTTGTATGATTTTATTTTGACAGGCTTTTCGCCAGCTGACATCAGCAGACACAATAGTTATTTGTGCAACTAGTGAGCAAAGTGAGCAATTGCCTCACTCGAGAGAAATCCATACTCACACGCCGTGGGCGAGTGAGGAATGGTTTCTCGAGTGAGGCGATTGCACTTTGCACTCGAGTTGCACATTATATTTTTCCTACAGTTACCATAAAACAAATAAATTGGTAAAGAAACGTAACATATTTTTATACAGAAGTTAACTTTTAATATGACATTTAATGTGAAAGTAGTATTAATAAATCAGAAACAAAATTATAAAACAAAACATAATCTCCTTAAAAATGAACACAAACACCCTAAAAGAATTGTTAACCAAAGAATTACTTATAGAAAGACAAATAACACAAGCAGACAGCAAAACCACCTTCAATGTTTACAAACGGCAAATCAATGAAATGGTGGTTTCTGCCGTGACCTGAAGTGTTGTGACAAATACAACAGTACAACAGCTGACCAGCTGATTTACAGCCAGTGCTGCCAACGTATTTCGCGCGCATACGACCTTGTCTGCATGTTATGCGCTCACTATTTCGTGCCTTCACGTTGCAAATCTGGAGTGAGACAATGTAATTAGAGTGAGACAATGTTAACATTGTCTCACTGATGAGCGAATTGGCCACTTTGCTTTCTCAAATCAGTTAGAGAACATGTACATTGTTAGATAACTGTAGGAAAACACAAATATTGGTGTTTTTAATGTAAAAAATCAGGTTTAGCTAATAAATTATAATCACAAATTATTGGGCGGAGCAAGTACCTCCCTCCCCCTTAATTACGCCTATGATTAGGTCCGGCAAATTGTCACGTTTGGGAGGAGGGTCGGCGAAATGCTTTGGGCCCATGGGTGGCAAAATCTTAAATCCGGCCCTGGCCCCCCCCGAAAATAATTTCTATATACGCCACTGTAGAGGTGACTTGCAAACCAGGCAAGGGCTACTTGATTTTATGTGAGTATCAGTGCTGAGCCATATGCTGCCAGTCTCCAAAATGCCGTCTGTCTGCAATGCTGATTTACTGATTGTTTCATAAAAATATGGTAATTGAGTGTTGCATATCCAAAAAGATCCATAATATAATTCTGCTAGGAGACAACTACTAATAAATCTAAGTTTATGTGAAAGCAAGTGGTGAACAAGTAAATTTTACTGCCTTTTGAAATAACCATGAATTGCTTCTGGTTCAGTGCCAGATCTTCCACTAAGCTCACAAGGCCCGCGCCAAGGGCTGCGCGTTGATAGGGGCCATGCATGGCAAAAAATAATCAGAAGGGATAATTAGACTGAAAAACGTAATTTTACTAAAAAAAGGTCACTTTTACCAAGCCCTTAGGGGCCGCACAGAGATCTAACCTAGGGCCCGCAACCGTGCATCCGGCACTGTTCCATTCTCTTTGTCTCCTTGTTAAAAAATGATGAACAACATTCAAAAATCTTTGCAAGATGAACTGTTTCAAACATCTCATTAAACACTTAATAGATGAAATTGAAAAGGCCGTAATTTGATAACACTGTAACCTATATCTTTCTGACAATTAAGTGAAAAAACTGGAGAAATGTCATCATTACAAGTACATCTTGAGTGAACTGAACAATTCGAAGCACTCTCAAAATTGTTAATTTACTTTCTGACTAATTGATTACTTAAAATACCTATCATGAGTTGTTAGTTGTTTTAATGATCATTAATTTGATGCTTTTGGCATGATAGCTATTGGAACTCCAAATGTTATTCGCAAAACACTCTCACACTATTTCGCATAACTTTTCGTTGCAAAAAAAACCTCTAAAACTACCTACTTTAGAACACAATAAATTGTTTAAATTTTTCTCAACTTTAAAACAACTTGCTTACCTGAAAAAAGCTGGCGATCCCTTTCTTTAAGTTGACCAGAGACACAGCTTCATTCTGATTGATGTAAACCGCCTTGACGTGTCCGTTGTTCCAGTGGAGTAGGAACATGCTGTTTTTGAGTTCCTCCAGTTTGGATGTGTGGGATATAAACCCTTCTGGAGATGGAGCTTTTCTTGATTTTATGGACAACTTTGGATTTTCTAGCTATAATAAAATAAAGAATAACTAAACATTATTATTGTTCAACATGTTCTATAAACACTTTACATTAAATGTTTGGAAAATATAAAAGAAACCTAAACAAATGTGCTGATGGAATCATGAATGGTTTTCATATTAAATGAATTTAAAATACTTCTTGAAAAATTACTCATACAATGGCCAAAAAGCGTTACAAAGTTTTTAATAAAATAAAATATCATACTCTATTATAAGTTTTATTTACTCAGTCATTTTCAGTATATTCTCTTTATTTTCAAGTTGTTTTTTATCCTACAGTTTCTAGGAAATTCTTGACCTATTTGTTCAAGATGTTTATTAGTAAACAGATATGAATAGACACAATCTAACGCAAAGTTAGTAGAATGGCATTATCACAACCAGTATATCCAGGTCCACTCCCTTTATAAAAAGAAAAAAACTACAATAAACAAGACTTTTAAACAAGCTCACCATAAGCTGAAGCAGTTTGTTGTTCGGGGAGCCCGGAGCCTGCCAGACGCTCTCCACTCTGAGTTTCCCGGAGACTTGGAAGCCGACATCCTTCCCTGCCCCAGGCTGTGGCTCGTTGAGCAGCAACGTCGACTCATAAGCATATTCAAGCACGGAGGTCGGCTCGAACAGTCGTGAGCCGCCAGCAGCCGCTAACAACACAAACCCGTAACACGAGAGCAGGGAGACATTTACACTCCAACATACCACGGCCATCGCTCCTGACATGTCACATGCTGCCAGTCACTGTCCGCGACAATCACACATTCACTGTCCACCGCGACAATCACACATTCATGGGAGTGCTTTCAATGTCCAGGCCAAGTTAGGGGAGTTGGCTACAGTTGAGGAAGGTGTGATGAGTGTTACGAGCTTTCTATACGTTTACTTTGGAGAGGGAAATGAAATAATAAGGAGATAGTTTCAAAATAATTGTTTCTCATTGGATTCATTGTTCTATATCCACCTTAAAGTATAGGGAGACAGTTGAAATGTGTCCAGTTCTCTTGTAAACACCTGAACTATGAAAAACACACAGAAACATATTGTATTCCAGTTTTGTGATTTTCATAACTTATATTATGTTGACAGGAGGCCTGGCTACATCTGAACAGCCTCAGCTATAGCTGGACAGGGATGTTTGCATGAAGTGGCTAAAATAATTAACAAGCATTTAAAAAATACCCCGTCTAAAAATGTCTTTCAAAAAATACTGTGAGCAGTTAAATAGTTTGCTTTTGGTTGCAATTTTATTGAATTTTAAATTTTCATCGGTAAATTAAATTATATCTTAAATTTTTACTATATCAGTCTTGAGAATATATGGTTTTTATTCGGAGATTTATGGTATATTGAAGATTTCCATTTAAACCCCAACTCTAAATTTGAAAATTTCAAATGTTATTCACGTTTATCAATACTATAGAAGTAAAATAGTTGGAAAACAATTTTTTAAAGAAATTTTTAAATCAAATGATACGTTTTCAAGATGTTAATTATTTATTGTAACAAATCCTTATAAAAGTTCTATAGTTTGAGAATAAGTGATGTGATTCTAAATTTTCTCCCAGAAAAATGTTTCCGCTTTCATCTTTTTTAATTTGATGTACTAAAAGAGGATCTTTCGTATTTGAATTTTTCAAGTTAAGACTTGGGGATGAGAGGTGGTTGGATGAGTGGGTTTAGCAATTTATCATGTAAATTATATCTGCCCAAGTGGTGCTAGTTGTTTCCCTTAATCAGCATACCAGAATTTCTTTTGCTTTTTTGATAAATTTAGATCTAATAAGAGTAAATGGTGAAAATATTCTTTCCTTGACATTTTGCCATGTACTTTCTCAAAAACAAACGATGCAATTTTAATTTCTCTTTCACCAAAACTTTCTTTTTTTGTCCTCTCTAATTTAATGTTTATAAAGAGTACCTTTCCATTTACAATGTGTAAATTAGGGGTGAGAGTTAGTAGGGGGTTGTTGCAGATATAAAGTTTTCATGGGTAAAATATTTCCCCATCGATCAGTGATAGACGTTTCCAATATACCAAATGCTAAAAATTACTTTTGTTAAGGATACAAAAACTTATTTTTAGCTAAAAAATTTATCAGAACAAGAATTTTAAAAAGTTAAATTATGATTACAGTTAAATTTATAAATCTACAGATTTAAAAAACTAAGAAATTTCAAAAGCATAAACATTTAGGCCTCTAAAAAATTGTAAAGAATCCATCACCTATTTTATCATGATAGAATGACAATAGTTAAATATTTTGCTTAAGTAATTGACATAATCTAAAATCATTAACGAACACCCTCCCAAGAAATACAAACTTTCATCCAATAAAACACACTCAAACATTAAAACAAACTTGACGCGTACGTATATTGAAACGATACATCTGCACAACCGCACTTTATCTCGCACCGTTTCAAGTTCCAAGTTCAAACAGTACAGGTAACGTGGAGCGATAAAGTGGTGACGTCATGTCCCGTTACCCGCGGTCACTGACCTCTAGCGCTGCGTTGGTGAGCGGCGGCTTTGGGAACTAACAACTACCTGCTGCCGCATCACCGGTGGGTGCAGGTGCAACCGATCGAAAAAACAATCGAGTAGTTGTTCGGTTGTTTTGTCGTTATATCGGGTTTGTATGATTGACTGAAAAGCCGATACGCCAAGAATGATAGGGAACACCAAGACAAAAATTCAGGTTCCCGGGAGGGAGTGATGACTTTTTTTCTAAGAAGCGTTCCTCGGGAAAAGGCAGTGGAGTACTTTTAATCGTATCCGTCAAAACAATCGACAAGTCGAATATTTAACAACAAACGATTGAATCGGTTGTTTTCAATCGGTTTTTCCCAACACTAATCACCGCATACCTGGCGCGCCTCTCGTGTGAGCGTGCGTATTTTTTGCGCTAAATTTTCCTCTCCGCTTGCTTCTCTTGAATTCATTCATTTGTTAGCTCCGTTTGACTTATCTCCTCAACTTTGTATTTATCTGTGTAAATTTAGTGGTTATAGCAAACATAATAAAGATTGGTTTTTATTGACTTTCTTGTGAAACTTGGGTTTTATAGCCAATCTGCAAGTAGCTGAAATTTAAAGGTTTGCATCTTAAAAAGCTTTAAGAAGTCACTCAGTTTTTTTGTTTATTCCATAGGCTTTGACTCTCTTCACCGTTTGGAGTAAATATTTCAATAAATTTAACTTTTAATGAGATACGGTAGTTATCATAATCAGATTTTCTCTGGTCACAATAATAATGATTGACTTAAAAGAAATACAAACAGGAAATATCTTCGGTCCGCCCTTCCAAGTGAAAAGATTGAATATTCTTCTGCGTCATTAATGGGAGACTATGCTATATTTTAAATATTTTATTACATTCCATTTAATTATGTTCAAGGATTAAAAACATGAGTAGATAATGCAGACAATCGGGAAGGACGAAGGTTAAATCTATTTTGAAAATTTAAATTTTGTTGGTTAGAGAAGAAAACGCATATTCGTTGAAACGTTCCAGGAAAATAAATATAATACAAGTAGTAAATTGGTTATTGGTAAATAAATTATTTCGCCTGTTTCCTCGATGGAAGGTACCAAAAAGAATAAGTAGTCTAACACTTTTACCGCACTTCTAAATACGACTTTACAGAACTATTTGAACTAAGTGAAAGTCTTGTCTAACTAATTTATGAAGTTTCAATCGAAAAAAGGTTTCTTGAGAATCCTAACGTGTTAGTGTTTACTAATTTTAGTAAATGAAAACCTTTAATTCAATTTAAATTTTGAATTTACATATTTTTTCTCTAAAACATCCATACATTTAATATTAAAACCTTTCTACCATGCATTATTCCATGCAGGAAACTGTCTAAAATTTAGAGTTTTTGAACATTATTTGGATGCATTCGAGTGCAGAGGGCAGAGTGCAGGTAGGCTTACCAGCGGAGCGGTTCACATACCTGGCGCCATGAGGCAGTGCGACCCTGCATGGACATCACAAGTATATCACTATTTTTACCCAGAGAGAAATGGGGAAATGAGAGTACAGGAGAAACACTGACATGTTGTTGAATAGTCTTGATTTCTAACTTTCATACACATAATTTATATAACATCTTTTGAATTTTTAATGTCCTCTCCTTTTTGACAAAAACTGTTGAAATATGTAGGCTATTGATAAAAAAGTTCTTTACTTTTGTTTTTGAATATGGTGCAGTTATTTTTGGTTACACTCAAGGTTAATAAACGGCAACATATAATTTTCAATAAGTGCGAAACAAAGTGAAGAAAGTGAAGAAAATAACGAAAAAATGAATATTGCTGTGCAATGAATAACGGTTATGGAGAAATGTCTTAAAAGAGAGATGTGTAAATACAGCATACCAACCAACCAGCAATGAGTTTAAAAATAATAATGTCTGCAAATGCGAAGTAAGTGTTGCTGTCACACACACGCACTTCGGTTTACAATCATACGTACTGTATCTTTTTAAGCAAACAATGATTCAGTCCTTTCCTTGCTGCTACGAAAACACATACAGTAAATGCAAATTAATACAAATATTTTAGAGGACACAACTACGCATACATTTTATACGAAATTGTGTCCTCTATGAATAAATTTTGATATTATAAAATCTCGTTTTAATATGAAGGGAAAATTTATAATGATCGCAATCTACAAATACTTAGTTTAATACCATGCACCAGCACGTAGTATTGTCGTTTTCCAAGCGAAATTATTTATTGCATACCAATATAAATACCAAAATGTATCTCTGTTATTTTTATATGTAAAACAAATTAATTAAGAAGATGGCCTCAAAGCGTTTTATGTAATTATTTTTTACCAGCTGGCAAACAATTTTCGCTATTTGGTTGGTAAAAAGTATCTAATTAGAATTCAGGTGGTTGTTGGGCTTCGCCATGTTAAGTGCTGCTTCTTAGTAATGTGCTATGTTTTGTAATAATTTTGAGGATTTTGTTAGAGTTACAGCAAACGCAAAATTTCTAGTTATTTTCTGGTCCTTCACCTAACTGTTTGAAGAACGGTTCTACAGAATCTACAGCTAGATCTTGTCTTGGATTATATCATAAAACGTGCATGCAGACTGAAGGACGGAAGATTTAGGGTTTTTGATGATAGTATATGAATAATTTAATGGCTAATATACTGTATGTATAAAATATCCCTTTAAATTCTTTGAACATAATTTTTTCACGCCGTTTATAAAGCCAGGAAAATTTATATTTTTGTTTACACCTATTTTTGTCTGTGACCAATTCAAACAGAAGTATTAATGCGTCCGATTGGTCACTGGAGAGGAAGTCGGGCTTGATTCCACTGCAGCAGTCAGATTGATCTTTGTAATAGGGACTTCCTGCGTAACCACGCGGCTCGTGTGTACAGGTCGCTTCGAGTGTTGTGGTCCTGTACGTAGCGTAATATTAACATTAGTCTTACACAGGCCGAGTGACCCATTTCATTTGACCCGAGTTACTACAGTGGCCGCGCCGATTGAATTAACATATTTCTGCAACGAGATGACAAAGAAAATTGAGTTTGTGGATTACAAATGGTTTTATTAGGCTAAATGAAAATTTCCCAGAAAACGACTGGATTTGATATTCAGCTGATCAATGTTTTCAAAGTTTATCTGACGAATTGGATCCGGGTCCAAAAGAAACAATGTCAATTACAATCGATCAAACAAAAGAATCAATTTTCCTACCGGCTGAGCATAACAAAAATGTTTTGACGTGGTTAAAAAAAGCGTCTATAGAGAATCACTACAAGCCATCCTAACCAAATTACATCGTTTAGATTTTAAAGGTTTTTGACGAATCCTATACTCGAGAAAACTAACTATTATTAGAAAGAAAAGAGAAAGGAATAATTTATTTCCAATCACACGACTTCATACATTATAAAAAGTATCATTAGCAGTTTTCAAGCTCGGCAATTTAAAGTTACATCTGCACGTCATCACATCATGTTCTAATAATTTTGTGTTAAATTTAGCTGTTCCGGTCTTTTATCTCTAGCGTTTGAGCATCACAATACAAAGAGATGACTCCAATGTTTATTTGAACTTTGATCCTGTAATCTTTCAGCGCGTCCACATCTACTTATCTGGCCTAGTTGTATAATAAATGTTATTGGAACATACGTGTTAAACGCTTACAGCTTCGAGCAGATTTTAACACGTGTCCTAGACCCATATTCTCACACGAGTACAACGATTAAAAGTATAGTCTATTAATACTTAAAAGGTAAAATCTCCGTTTCGAACCTCCAAACCGACAAACTTCTCCTAAACTAACCACGTTATTTTTGGGTTTTGCAAAAAGGATGAGAGTATATTTTGACGATCCTCCATTCTAATAAAAATGTTATCCTCAAAGAAAATAATGTCGTAAAAAACTCTCCGAATTTCACTTGACATAGATTCCAAGGTTTGTCTGGCTCATTAAATTGCAGCTAAATATTCATATCAGTAAAGAATTGTATTGATTCATTAACTTTATTAAGCTGTTGTCCGTAAGTTAGTTAATCCACTTTTTAATAAGAATTTAATTCCAAATACAATTTTAAAAAGCAAAAATATACAACTGTTAATTTTCAGTTTTAGTATGGTAAACTAACGATGCATTTTATTATTATAAACGCTTGAGAACCACAGTAAACAATTTAAAATTGAACAATAGAATATGAAGAACGTAATTTTAGGATGACAAACTCAAGGTCAGTGACATTAACAGTTAATCTAAAACCCTATGTATTTTCCCTATGTATTTTTAAAGGTTAATTCTTAAAACGTTGTGATTTTGAAAAGAATAAAACTTACCTAGTCCGGCAAAAATGAAAAGGACGATCAGCGAATGCAGGGCCATGTTTGGAGGAAGGAGCGGGTATTAGGAATGACGCTGTTATCTGTAGAGTGGACAGGCGGGGGGAGGGACAGCTGATTGTATCGTCTGCTGTCTGTTGGTATCACTGCATCACTGACCGATGTCCGGGTCCGGTACAGTATTGGCAAAAGCTTTTAGAGGTGAAAGAGCGGAGAGAAAAAAAGGCTAATAGAGCTCTTGTGGCTTTTTGAGCACAGTAAATAGTGAAGTTTTTGAAGGTTTGGAATTTGGCAATAAATTGTATTTTATCATCAATCAGCAGGATGGCAAAGTAACAAAGATGACTACTGGATTTTTAAAATCGACGTTGCTGCAGCAGTTTACTTCTATATAATTTAAATTGGATTTGAAAATTATTTCGAGTTTCCAAATTTGATTAACATGTATTGACCCTATTGTCATCTGTCTCTTGTGAACCACAAAAAAGGCTGATTGACGATGCTATTATTCAATAACTAAATTTAGAGCTTCAATTATTCATTAAATGTTTTGAAATATTGCAACATTTTATGAAAGGAAAATAAAAATAAAACAGTCGACATTTCTGGTTTTAAGCTGAAAAGTTTCTTGTTTCAGTCAATTACTAATCACTTAGGCTACCTATCACATGTGTGGTTCCATTATCTGTTTTTAAGTTTGTTGTGTTGGTAAAATTTTTTTGGTAAATTCATGAATCAAAGTAAATCTTATTTAAATAATAAATGAAACAATGGACCAGCAAATGGTTTGAAATAAAAAGTAATTAATTTCAAAATTTATAAAAGAGCGTGTTTTAAAATACATTTTTAATATGAGGTAATGAAGAAATAATTAATTACAATGGACTATAATGAATGTTACAACTTAACGTTTGATTTCAAAAATTCAGTTAATGATTGTTAAAAATTCACTTTAATAAGCAATCCTTGTTTGTTTATTTGTTAGCATATTTGTATTTGTTTTTTCCCTATTTTTTAAAACAGCTTTTTACTTTTTACAGTTCTCTGTGTTCTAGGCACTTGATTGCCCCCAAACCAAAGAAAGTCCTACGGAGTATCCTGATTGATTTCCACTTTTAGATCTTACTTTTCTTCAAAAATTACAGGGTTGGCTCAAAAATTGTTAGCGCCTTATAAGGAAAGTTTGCTTGGTCCCCTCTTTATTGAATGACTGTGATATATAAAACAATTTCTCATTATGTAAATTTTATTCTAAGTTAACTTCTTATTGTCAGATATCACAAATTCTTCACTCAAACACATCATTCTCATTCATCTTAAAGATCGATGTTTGTTTAGTGGATAAAGCTATAAGAAGATAGTAGGATAATATATTAATATGATAATAGTTAAGGCTACTTAGCAATAACCTTCAATTTCCAGTACAGTAAATATCTTTTGTGGATAAATGGAGAAGAGATTTCCTGTCTATGTTAGAGGACTGTATCATAGTTAAACAGAATAATTTTGCTTTACATTTTTTAGAAGAGTATGTCATAATTGCTTGGTTAAACAGACGTCTAAACGAAAAAAAATATAAATCTCAAAAATATTAAAAATTCCTATTTGATTTTCTAAATTGTGGAGCTAATATTTATTGGTCTTATATAAATCACTTACTTTTGTTGACAAACTGAGCCTCCCCCGAATTTTTTTTCAAACAACAAACAAGGAATAATGTCAAGGGATTAAACTATGATACCAAAAAAGGTAACTGACAATATATTTTCCCCCTTCCCAACTTATTCCCCAAACAATAGAGACCCTGAATGTTTTTAATATCTTGTAGAAGGCTGCAGAACAACGAATATGACTTAGGCAGTTTATTTCTTAGTACGAGTGTAAGGATAAAAAAGTAAATAAGAATATCATTAAAATGCTTCATTAATTGAATACATGTTTGTATTGTTTATAAACTTTTGTTTCACAGTTATAATAACAACAATCTTATATTAACAATTTGTACAATGATACACATTTTACATAACATATACATTTTTACACCTACATTAAATTCTTGTTGAAGTAAAAGTACTGTATTTAAACTATTAATAAAATGAATGTAATCCAAAAGCGAAAAGTAACAAATCAATTTGGTGTATGTATTTTCCCCAATAAAAATCAATTACCCAATTAACACACCTTTTTAATTTTCTGTTTTTATGTTTGTAATAATAGTAAAATGATATTTTTTCTCAATAACTTGATAAATCAATGTCAACTTTATTCAAACAGTTTATTGAACAACAGATCAGCAAATGGTTTTATACTAAAAAGTAATCCATTCTTTAGAAATTTAAAGACAAGTGTTTTATGTTCAAATATTATTGAAGATTTGAAATTAGATGTGGATGTGGCTGCTCTTAAGTACAATTATCTTAAGTACCTATTGTTTGCACATCTATTATAGTTACTGAAACTTATTATTACTAGCCTTCTCAGGCAGTCCAATATTGTGATTATAAACTTTATACCTCAAAATGTCAAAAAAAAACTTTTCATTGACTCTGTTAAATATCACACAAAAAATCATAGTTAACATTCTTATAATAATAAACACTAATTTCATTAAATGTAATAACAAAGTTACCTTAAAAATCTATGAAAAACTTTCTATTGGATTTCAGAAGTTTCTGTGTGTCAATGTGTTTTAGTAACAATAAAAAAGGTGTCACTTAAAAATTTTTTTAAATCATATTAGAATTACTTCTCTCTCCTCAATACAAGTTATATCACAGTACTTTAAGTGGAACATCGTCAGTAAAGTTATGAGCGGAACTATATCCTCAATGCTGATGTACGGGTATGGTGGTTGAAAGTCCTTTGACAACAATATTTTTTTTCTTCTGCGGCAAAACAGGACAACCTAATTTTATACCATGCAGCCACAAGGTTCAATGGCAACAAATCTTGAACTTCATTTAGGAAAACCCGTTCTCAGGCATGAGAGCACCTGTGGGGGAAAATATTACAGTTAGTTTGATGTTTCCACATTGGAAACAAAATAATGGCACTTTCTATAATGTGCAATTAAGATGAATGTTTTAACAAATCCAATCAAACAAATTTTTTATAAAATGTTATCCAGCATATCGGAACTAACAGTGATGATTGAAAAGTCGAAAAATGGCTTCAATTTCAATTGTTTCTATTCCCTCTGTCTTGGAAACCATTGGTTAGTTTTCATTGAAGCTTTTTGCCCAATAGAATATCATGAGCTAAATTTTCATCCGAAAAGTAAATGAAGTTGCGTCAAATGACTGGCTTTAAAAAATTAAGACAGTAACATATCAGACTATCACACAGGGTGAAAATTTGATTTCCAGCTTTTGGGTTTGCAGCCTTATTACTGAGAAAATTACTTTAAGGTCATACAATGACTGACGCAAACTCACGTACTGTGAGTACTCATGTACTTCTGCTACTAGGTGAAAAGCATAGTATGCATAGCATGCTGACATGAGGGAGCACATTTCAATTTCAGGGCATATGCCCATTTAAGACCAATGAGGGGTGGCTATATTCTCCGTCTAACTTGCTAGTCAGATCATAACAAATAATGTTTCTGCAAAATTTAAAGCAAATCAAATTATAACTGAGGCTGCTACACTTCACGATCCTCTCAAGGTAATTTATTGCTGGGATTAATATATTAAAATTTTTGTTGATAACTCGGTTTTTTGTGGCATAATTTTGGGATGAAGCTTAAAATTCTTTTTTATTAAATGCTATTATTTTCAAAAAGATTAAAATCATATTTGGGGCTTTGATTACCATTTAGGACTCAAAATCCCCAACTTAAGGCTTTTAGCCCCCAAAAATGTTGTTAGGAGTGCTCAGAATTTTTTGCCCTATAGAAAATATCTAGGAGAATATTCCTACTACATTTTAAGATAATCGGACTAAAATTTCGAGCAGTAAAGTGCCAGAATGTTAAGAACAGCAAGTTTTTTATCTTGGGGCCCTGAAAAAAAGTTTTCATGGGCAAATGCCTCAGCGACAACCTTCGAGTAATGCCTATAGCCTAATATTTCACTGAAATTCGCTAACATGGAGTTCACATTCTCACCTGCAATGCAAGCAGTCAAGAAGGAGATGAAGATTGCAGATAAGAAGGCTCGAAAAGCAACATCGAGGACATTAAACCTCTGGGAGGGACAGAGCGTGGTCAGGGTAGAGATCAAGATGCCGACCGATCCCGGGTTGGCAAAACTGCAGAGTGCGTAAGTGGCAATGGCGTCAGTGCGAGCCTGAAACAAATCTTTAATTTCTGAATTTGTTCTGTATTACATCAGTAGATATCTGTTTCAAGCTTCATTTACACAGGGACTTTATACAAAACCATACAACTGACACCCATCAACCCATACTTGAATGAAAGGTGTCAGGAAGCAAACTGGAAGAAAATATTAGTTTGTTGATAAAATCTTCCCTAAGGGCACAAATATAATGGATGGGTGTATAAGATTTAATAGTAAATAGAAATTTCAAAGAACAGATGATTTTAGGAAACAAAAGCTGTTGAGCAGTGTATCTTCACAAGTAATGCGATGGACTACAAAGAGTAAATACAAAGTCAATAAAAAAAGCTTAAAACTTCAAAATCATCTGTATAATTCATCCAACCATGTATAATCCATCCAGAGTTCTAAAACCCTTACTATCAAAATTATTTTCTTTCAGTTCATCTCATATATGTTTTCTTTTGTATGGGACATCATGGGTGATTGTGTACTAAATAGAATGCATCAAAACTAATCTTGATCACTTTATTTAAAAAAAGGAATAAGCTGAAAAGGAAAGCAATGATTTTTGAGTACAGTTTATGCTACTTACAGACAACACTCCGGTTTTCTTTAACTCCCCGAGTTTGACATATGCAACAAACTCGTTGACTGTGATTTTGATGCTGATCAACCGAGAGACTAGGAGGCAATGAGAAGGCTGGACCCCCATCAGCCACACAACTGGGTACAAAATGTATGACAGGATCGACTGGAACCATGTACAAACAATCTTACTGCAAATAATCCTTTCTCAGCCTGATGTGATAAGGCACATTTTACTCCTCGTAATGAATGAGTTGCACAATTCAATTGTTTCTCAGGCAAATGTTCACAGAGTCACCTGTTTCTATAACTTAATGCTATAAGGATTAGACAGATTTGGACATTTCATTAATTCTTCTCCTGTACGCTATCCAACAACTAATATAAAATAAAAGTAGGCATAGTTTTGCAGAATGACTTGATTTCTAGAGAGAAGCAACTAATAAACAACTAAAATTTGTAATAATTGTAAAGAGATCTGAACTGTCTTTGGTTGACACAAAACACAACCAATACTTTCTGAATCAAACTTGTTATAGCATTGACAGATGGCTCTGAGGGAAAAAGTTTCTGGAAATGCAATGCAATTCATGCAAAACCTCAAAAAAAACCTCATGGGCCACCCGCTTGTCGAATTCAGTACATGCAAAAATAACTCTTTAACGTAAAACATTCCTCGATGTATCGAGTTCCATGAGTACTCAAGCCAACTGCAAATGAGAAAGAAATAACCAATCGTAAAAACATGGAAATTATATAAAAACAGACCAATTGATCTTCAAGTTAACTAAGCTGATTTGTTTTTAGGACTGTTTAATTTAGCAAGTACTTTACTTAATTGTAATAAATATTACAATACTTGAAAATAATTTTTATGATCTAAAACAGAGATGAAGAAAAAGAGAGATTGGCCAGCATATGATAATTTTCATTACCAATTTTCTTGTAGTCAACGATGTAATTAAAACATCACTGATCACGATCTACATTGCCTATAATTGAAAACAAAGTAGCATCTGTTGCCAACTGTCATTTGGTTGTTTTTTGTTGTTTATTTATAAAAGTAAGATCAAATTTCCAGATGATTAAGTATGTTTATTTATTTTGTTTTTAACATTTTCGAATTTAGAATGTTTTCATTATTCTCTTTTTAAAGCCGTGGTTTTATTAACTGAATTAGTTAACTAATACTTTTTAAATTTTATAATTAACATATATTGTTCACACTTTTATTCTTTTTCCCATTTTTTCCTTTCCATGTTTTCATTCAAATAAATTATGCATGGTCATAAAAGGTGTGCAGTCTTTGGCTGTAAATCAAGTAGGCCTACCATATAATGTAAGGTTATTTACATTCCCTATTTAGAGAACAGATATGTGATGAATGTGTTTTAAACAGCGCAAATGAAGAATTGAATAACTTGAAAAAAAAATTCTATATTGGTACAGTATAGCTAGATTTAAAAAAATAAAATTTATTGCGATTACCGTAGTTTCTTTTAGCGGTTGAGAACATCCAGTAGGGATGAAAATTGCCAAATCTTATACACAGGCACTTTTTGTTAATGCAATATGTTTTTAAAATTGGAGGTTTTTTGCCGCGAGGAATCGATTGGAGCTGTAATAAGAGTGGAAAAAAATCTGATTTCCGTCCTACAGCCTTCAAAGTGCCCATATTATTGTTATGGATCTTTTAAACCAAAAAGATGACTCATATCAATTTTTCTTTCTGAGTAAAGCACAATCTCCCGGTGCTCTTAGATTAATTCTGAATAACTCAGTTTAAAAGTAATCAAATTTACGTACGTAATGTAGCAATTCATTGAATAAAATCAACATTTGGATTGCTCAAATTGCAACCTACTGACCTGCCATCTGGGAGTAAACACTCAACTAAATAAACTGCATTACCTGTTTTACATAATCACCAGCGCACTCAAACCCTCAAGGAGCTAACTAATACCATAGACGCACTCTGAGGTTGAAGGAGCAAACAAACTTGAAGGAACAAAAAATGGTAACAAGAAAATGCTTTGCCTGGCCAATCTGTTTTGTGCTTCATCTGTGTCTAAAAAAAATATATATATATATGGAAAGATGTTATTGGAAATAGAAAAAATATTAGTTTTCATGACTAGGAGCGAAAGTGGCTCTTTTTGGTACGAGATCGTAATTTACTGGCGAGGCGCAGCCGAGCTTGGAAATGCAATCGAGTACCAAGGAGACACTTTTGCTCTGTGTGATGAACAACTATTTTCATCATTATGTATATATAACCATTTAATCGTGAAAAAATTAGACTACATAATTTTGAGGTTATCCAAAATAGTCATTGTCATTTACACATCTGTTAGTTGTTTACAAACACAAGTTAAGAAATCATTCAACCTTTCAAACGCAACATAAACAAATTTTGACATTAGAGTACAGCACAATTTACCATATGTTTTGCAGTACTCCTATTCAAAGTGATCCAAAAACGATCATTTTGCATACAATTTAGAGAACTAAAAAAGGTTGTTTTCCGGACAGTATGATGAAAACTTATTTAACTTTTAACAGTTAACACTGAAAAATTCTTTGACACCTCAAGAGTGAAGTCTTGGATACCAGCTAGTAGACCGAGCCATGCAAGTAGATCGTTGAAGAAGGCCACGAAGGAGACGCAAGCAATGATAGTGGCAATGATCCCTTGCACCATGCCTATGCCCACCATCGCGCCTTGGATCACGGCGTCTAGCACACTCTTGTCCTCGCTGCAACAACAAGCCTTGGTAACAAGTCTACTGTAGTGAGCTCACGAGTGTGGGACTGCAGTGATGCAAACCGCAAAGATAGCATGGGCTCAGGACCGTACCCAGCTTTGGCGGACCCCGGTAAAGATACTAGAACGGGCTCTTCATGTCCCGGTAATGCACCCCCCCCCCCAATCAACCGTCACACTGCTGCGAACCCCTCAGACACATATTTTTATTTTGTTAAGATAGTAAGATTTATCTACGATTTGCTTAAATAAATTAGAACATAATTTTTAAACAGACCATTTAAGCTTTGTTTTATATTAAATTCATGAATTAGTTCTATAAACACATAGTTAGCTTAATTGTGCGATTCAAATTACAGAATATATAATACGATTTATTTCTTCAGAAAGATATACCATTTTCATTTGAACAGAAACCCCAAAGTCGTCAACTGTATCGTACATGTACACAAATGAATTTTTGTACTAACATATTGCAATTCCTTACAGTAAGATATCTATCTACTGTTAAACTAGTAAAATATTTTCAAAAATTTAGACATTCTTAAAAAAGTAGTGCCTCAAAAGACATAGCCTGTGTGAAGTTACCTCTCCTTAACATGCATTTGAAATGTTTATATGTACTGTAAAGCGTGAAAAGCATAAAATTATAGAAATATAAAACAAAGAATTTAACAGCAAAGAAGTATAAGAATTATAACAATTAATTATTCCGATTGTAATTAATTACTATATATGACTTTTAACATAAATGGAGAACAATACAACATTTAATATATTTTTAAATCCGTACAATTATAAAGGTGTCGATATCATCATGGTGTAAATCTAAAATTTATAGTCGCTTAAAACAAAATCACCTTAACTCTTAACAATTTGTTTTGGAAGCCTACCTAATATTTTTGGACAAGCAAAAGGAAAGCTTCTTTTAAAAACAAATTATACAAATTATATTTATCTTTAGGTTACTGAAAAAAAACTCTGCAAGATGTGCTGTTTTAATTTAATTTTATTTTTTATTTTCTTGAATCCAGAAAATTCAAAACTCGGTAATCCAAAATCCTGCTTAATCCGAAATGCTATTGGGAAGGGAAAATTTGGGAAGGGGAACATTTAATGCTCCCAAATCCTGAGTAAAAAATAGGTGAAACTATGCTAGGAATGTAAATACGGAAACTGCGGGAGTAATTTTGCGAACGACAATCCCACGTGTTATCCGCGGGTAAGTTGGGTAGATGAAACTTATAGATCGTAGGTAACGGTAGGAATAAAGTTGTAAAAATAGCTAACAACCAAGAAATTGACCGTCATAGGAACAACTTTGTAAGATAAGCAAATGACCGTTTAATTCGATCGTGCATATTAACCGCTCGCGGGTATTCAGCGCGGCAGCGGCGGCAGTAGGTTGCAAAGACGGGCGCGTAGTCTTTATCAATCCCAGAAAAACGACGAATCGAGGCAACTCTGTGAACATCTTTTGCAAAGTAGACAAACGGGCATATAATTTAATCGCGCGTATTTGCCCATATCGTGTTATTACCTAGAGAGTGTAGGAATAAATTCAACACTAAATTTAGTCTTTTAGTGGTGTAAAAGTAAATAATTCATAATAAATTATTTGTAATTACAATGAGCGTTATTAAGAATTTTACAATATATATATATCAGATTTAATAACCCCGTCCGACTAGGCCGACATTTTCTTGAAGTAGATCTTTTGCGGGGCCCGGCTCGGGCCCCCCTTGAGCCCGGGCCCCGGTAAAATTGTCCGAAAAAACCGGTCTGAGTACGGCCCTGCATTGGCTGCTGGCTAGCGTTTCAAATCTTAGTCCCACACTCGTGAGCTCATTAAAGTACAAGATCACGCCACAATCACCCTATATTCATCTGTCATTTATACTTGGCTTAAAATGTCTACCTGGGTAAGTCCACACAGAAGAAATAAGTAGAGTACTCATTCATATGGCAGTTGTGTTTCAGGTAACTGCTCGACACACAGGAAGTCAAACAATAGGGAGACAATAGACTTCCGGGCGCCCCCCTACCCCCCGTGCCCTCTCTACGGCACTGTTCGACACATATTTAGCAAAACATTATATATAGATGAGTCCTCTGTCTTATTTCCTCTCTGTAGTATGTCTCCATTTAAAGGAAATTATAATTGTAAAGCTTATAACACTACTATCAGGATTTAAAATGACATGTGGCAAGGATCAATGGACTTTTAATTATATTACAGATTAAAGTTGAAAGTAAACCAAGCATCAAGTATCACTGGTTTTAAAGTAGGGTAGTTCAAGCCTCGTTAAAGATTGGTAAATATTAAAATTTTATAAAATATTTAAAGCTAGGTACACTCAGTGCAAGGCTTTTCATCGAACCATAATTGTAAAAAAATGAGCTTAACACGTTCATGGTGGAACAATTTTCTGTGTTCCTCACCGCCATCCTGGTGCTCTGACTTATAGTTACTGTAAATGCCCCGCCTATCGTGGCAGCAGCAATGTCTCAGATTTCAAGTTTCAGATTTCAAGCTCAGATTTACATTACTAGTGTGTTCGTATTTTAGGTTTGTGTATACTCACCATGGCCAACGGTGGCACACGTGTAAACTTTTTTATAAAAATTAAATGTTGTAAAGATCAAAAAGATTTTAAAATGCCAAAAATGGCGGAAGGGGCGTAAAAAGACCCAGGAAGTGCTTTACTCGTAAGGAGGTTTCAATAACTAACAGTGTATCGTTCGCCACTTTGCCGCCTGCTGCGCCATCGGCGAATCATGTGTGTGCCATCGGTGGTGCTTGTGGCTGGCAATCGGCCCGTGATGATTTTAGTATGCTCACTGGACGACGTGCACCACCGGTGGTACACAATTAAAAGTGATTAATTTCACTCAAATTAGCTATTTTAGGTACACAAAAGGTAAAATCAACGGATATTTTTATGATTTAGTTAAAAGTACAACTTCTGTTAGTTTTTTTTTTTTTTTTTTTGGTTAGTTTACCGATTATTGCAACGTCCTTTTAATAAGTTCGAAAATTCAGTCGTGTACCACCGGTGGCGCACGTCGGGCTTAACGTGTTAAATAGTTAAATGACTTCCACCTTTTATATATCTGGACAGACTTGGCGTCAGTTTTGCTCGGCATGTTCTCGGGGTACACCAGTTTGGCGTAGCACAGAGCGGCCGGAGCGGTCATGATGGAGGCTGTGATGATATTGGCCGGGTCCACCCCAAACGACGCATATGCAGCAAATACGGCTCCTGTCGATAGAAAATTGTCCACGCATATCACAAAATGACATATGGTATTGTTAATGTTGTGGTGCAAATTTTAAAATATGGGTAAAGTTAAGTCAAACCTAATAATTTTTTTTTAGGTGCCGCAATTGGGTGAAATGAAAGGAATAATATTTCAAACCAATAAACAAGTTATAATATACAATCATACTGTAACATTAAGCTTAACTTCACTTCTCTCTGGGATGACATTGTTGTGTACCATAAACTTTGGAATAATTCTGAGAAAATTTTGTCCTTCAGTTATTGGGCTATGATTTATTTTTAAAAACTTTAAAATACAATTAGATAGTGTCAACATCTTAAAAAAGTATTGTAGTGATATAGTGATATTTTTTTAGCGCTCCACATTTACATCATATTGCAAACTGATGACTATACACAAATAATTGTTAGAGATTATTTTTACCTTCACACATTTAATTACCTGCTATTGTAGAAAATCCGCCAGCCATGACTGCATGCATTTCTGATGGGGTCAAGTCTTTGATGTAAGGCTTGTAGAGTAATGGAGCTTCAGTCTGAAATAAAAAATTCACATCCCTAATTCCTAATTTTGATTTGAAATGAAAGATCATTTAGCTACCATACTCATCAGACTCTAAATTGGTAATATCGATCATAGAACCAGTTTTCTTCTTTCGCAAAGGTTTTTAACGAAAGTCTTAAGCCTCTGTTGACTATTTTTATAACACTCCATATTATTAAAAATCAGGACCACATTTTACTGTATAAATCTATTACTTATTGGTAATTGCCATTCCATATGCAACCTAAAAAAAACATGAATACTGTAACAAGTTAAATAATTAAACCTGCATATCTTCCGTTTTCTTGTGCCATACTTATACGTCAAGAATCCCTTGTAGACATAAGTATTAAGGCTAAGAAAAAATGTAGATGCTAAAAACATTATATGGTAATTGCCAAAGCAATCCATGCTGAAATTCATAAGTATTTCTTCCTACTTTAAGTTTTCAAAAGATGCAAAAAATCCCCCTTAACAGACACATCCTTCAGAAAATATCCTTCGTTCAGAACGAATATTTTCTGGAACATCCTTCAGAAAATATTAAACATTTTCTGGGGTTTAGGATTGATGATAATATTTTATTGGTTTGGGCCCTTAATTAAAGCTCAAGTCAATGTAACAATCAATATTAAACTCATTGAGTAGTTGAATATTTAAAAACACTGTTGTAAGCTATATTAAAATCAAAAACATCTTAATCACTGCAATTTAGATTCTTGTCTTACAAATAAAAGGTTAGTCGATTTAAATTTTAATGTGACACATTACATTTTCGGGGAAATGGAAATTATAGAATCTTACCATTCCAAGAAATACACTGGAAACAGCGTTCACAGACTCCATGACTGTGGTGCCCAACATGAACTGCATGAACCAACCCAACTTGATACAAATCACCTGCATCCAGCCAACGTAGAACAGCACTTGGACAATCATGCTGACGAAGAATATGGCTGACATTGCCTGCCAAAAGAGTGCTTGGATTATAATTCCTATAAAGGATGGAAAAAAATTGAATTTAATGGATAGTTATGTGAAAGAGTTTAAAAAATAACATTATATTTCATGTTTAGTACATCTCTCTCACACACGTTCTTTAAAATGGTCGGGATGACCGTGCGCCAACTGTAGTATAATTCACTTAGCAAAACACTTTACTGATATATATGATCACAACGCAGGGTTTAATCAAACATGAGATGACTTAAGGTGTTTAATAAGGTTTCTTTCTTAACCCTCTTAACCGAAGTTATCAGTGGATAAGAACTCATCTTACACATAAGAATCAAGCATTTAGCAGTTTTCCAGAGGCTGTAGGTACAAACGTCATTTACAATAAATTTCCAGAGAAGAAGTTGGGAAACTCACCTTCAGCTTTAAGGTAATCAATGAACAAAAGAAACAAGAGGCAACTTAATTTCCCTAATTGTGTTGACTTCAATTACCTGAAAAGCAAAAACTGCCTCCTTCCTGACTAGTGTGTCTCCATAAACAAACGATGCTCCGACATAAGAATATTCTAGGAACCTTTCTGCCAGAGTTCCCATACATTCAAAAATCTGGCGGCCGACCCTCCACCTTATTGCAAATAGGCCAACGAGAAACTGCATCAGAATTCCCATGAACACTGTCCTCCACTTGACCTGCATTCAGAAGAAAACAATTTTAAGTGGTTTAAAAATTGTATAACCGTTACACTGTAAACTTAAAATAAATGTATTTATAAAGTGAAAAATCTTTATGTGAAGGCAACTATAGTTCTGGACAGCCTTACTGGCGGGTGAGTGAGTGTGCTGATGTCGTAATTATCTGCAATGTTTGGGTAATAAATCACATGGTCATTTGGTTATGTACACAAGAAAATATTTTGCTGCAACTGCTCTTGCAATAAATGTTAAATGAATGCAAGGTCAACACAATTCATGAAATGCAAAGACAAAAGATTCCATAGAGAATTTCAGTATGCCGCCAGTCTAAAACAAGGAGGTTGTAATGGTATTCAGTATTATTTTTACGATGAGCCATTGAATTCACTTTAGTTTGGGAGCCAGAGTAGATAGTAGATAGTAGTAGTAGTAGAGTAGATAGTGGATAGTAGATGAATCAATAGATTAGTTTGATATTTTTGTTTAAGTCATATTTATAGGATATAATTCTAATAGTTGGTCGTTTGAGGTACAAGTTACTCAGAATTATCAACTGCAGAACGAATATACTCCCCTCGACAAAGACAGCAGCACAATGCGACAGAAACACCCGTGTTGGATAGGCATAACAATGAAAATGGATACAAGTTAGTTTATTACTCCAACTTCTTCAAGATCTTAGTCAAAGTCAGTATACAGTAATAAGAAAAGGATAAAAACACAAAACTATATTATGATTGTTTTTAACCTACAGAAAATATTGTCAAAACTCCTTTATTTTTGGAAGCATATGGAAATACGTTCTTAAACATTGCCAAAAACAAAAAGACCAGCTGATGCTTTTCTCAAATATGATACAGACATTTTTGTTTCGTAAGAAAACTCTCAGTGAAATATTGCAGCACATACTTTTGTAGTGTAATGAAACAAAATCAAAACAAAATTTTGACAGTTCAACCAAAACATGTGTTTTTTAGCAGACACTTTGGGAGATTACAATTTTTGCCACCCGCCAGTAAGGCTGTTCAGAACTACAGGTATCACTTGCATTAAAAAATTATTGATGTATTATTTCTTAAAGTACGGACAAACAATTTATACTGAGATGAATTAGGTCCCACTAATGTATAGGTCTAGTGGGTCCCCTTGGTCTTAAAAATTTGTTCTGTTCATTGACAACTTATACCTTTGGCCAGAAATGAAATAATGGAAAAATTATCACAACAAATAATTCGTTGGATTACCTTTAAACAACCGGTGGATTGATTTTATTCATGTTTTTGTCTCCAGAATTCATGTTAATTTCTTTTACCATCTAAAGGCTGCAATAATGTGTTTTCATGTACAATTACACGTAACATCATAAAGAGGCACATTATTAAATCAAATACAAACCAGTTGCATCAGTGAACTTTAAGATACAGGAGACACTTTATGATACAGGTTCCAGAACCTTTTTTTGTCATTGCCAAGCTCTTATTGATCTAGACCATTAAGAGCTTAGCAATGTCAAAAGATGAGTCATGATCATGCCATTTCCACATCATCTGAAGGTTCCACTACGATTCATGATTTAGTATGTTTATCTACCTAAACTATTACTTGTGGCTTAAAGGTGATCATAATACAATTTTTGCATGGTTTTCCACAGGAGGAACGCTTCATGCACAAACCCAAAGAGAACAGTGTGGGACTCCCTCTCAGATGTTAGTTGAGGTATACCCACTAAACCAATACGAAGCCACAAGGAAAACCAGACCGGAACCCTTATCATACAACTTGCTCCAAATGGGTCATGTAATCATTCCAGGAAACTTAGAGGTCACCTAAACATGTTTTTTGCCAAAGAACATATCTTGCTTAAAGAGCGCAACCCTCTCCAGGATTCTTCATCGCAAGGCATTGTCCTCAAATTGATGTCTGGTTGCATAAACTACAATGAATCTATAAACCAAACAATAATTCTAAAGTTACAAATAACACCGACCCTGGTGGGGTGCTTGGAGAAGATAAATCCGCAGACTAGGAACGTGATGAGGCCGCCAATAGAGACGAGCCTGCGTCTGTCGTCCGCAGTGTCCCACACGAGGAAGGCTGCCAACACGACGACGATGACAGCAGCCAGCAGCGGCCGCGCTCTCCTGGGACACAAGCACTGGCAGTAGAGGTAAGTGGAAAGTGGAAGGTAAGTTGAAAACTGTTACGAATTAATTTTGGAAGACTTCAGTGTCTTTGTTAACCCTTGATTGCCATTGCCCGATTAGATCAGCAACTTTATTGGAGCATTACATTGGAGAACTACCAGCAGCCAGCGAGACTGGCGTTAGTCCTATGTGCAAGTACTGCCAGGCGCCGATCTCAGCTTTTGATCATTGCCACAAGAACTGCCAGCGGCTAAGATAATCAACTCGATTTTATGCTTGACTTCTGTTTGACAACTGTTACGGGGTTTTCCATTAAATCCTGAAAGACAATCATTACCGTACATCAAATGCTGCATTATTTAATTATTTGTTTTTTAAACAGATATTTAATTTATAATTTATTTATTTAGCAAAATCTGCTGATTCATCCTGGCAGTTCTCAGACTCACATTAGATTTTTGCTGTGGCAGTATAAAACCAAAATAATAAGTTTTCATGGCTCACGAAAATAAAATCTAAAATTTTTCTTGGCAGACTCTAATCACATGCCCATGGGGGGGGGGGAGTAACTGGTCACAGAGCTGGCTCAAGATTTTTTGGCGCCCTAGGCGAAGTTTCTGTTTGGCGCCCCCCGCCACTTTCTAACAATTCAGTAAAAGGGCACATTACTATCAGGGCTAGAGAAAAAACTTATATACCATTGAAAAAATCAAATTACTAAAACATTTAGGTTTTAAATGCTTTTATTCAAGTTTTAATAATCGATTCTCAATTATTTTTACTTTCTCGTGTGGTTAATTTAAAAGAGACTTGTAGTATCATCGTAGATAAATAAAAAAATTTTCCGCCAAATTCTTTGTCAAGTTTATCAGGAGATATAGGCATTTAAAGATTAAATAAAGATATAAATCGATTAATCCTATTATGAGATTTTAAGGAATTGATAGTTAATATATTTTAAAATGAAATTGTTTACTTAATTATTTATTACATTATATGTACATTTTTGGGAACTTAAATTGTTTGATTTGATTAGTATCTAACACCATGGTAAACGGCAGATGGTATGTGTGTGTGAGTTGCTTGGGGCCATTATTGGTGTCGAGGGATCAATCAGAGCATTTCCCCAGATCGATTTTAGTTTCTTTATAAAACATCAAACAGCCGAGAGCAGACTTTTTTAGAATACACAATGTAATGAAACAGTTACGGTTTTTTGAAACTTGCCAGTTAATTTTTACTTGCTCCATGAAGTTTCTTGTTTCAACGTAAATATTTATTATGTAGTACCTTTTTGTTTGGGAACTCTCACCTTTTTGTTATCCCGGGGACTCGTCAATGCAGTCAAAACACGAAAACACACACACATAAACACTAACACTGTCCCGGGATCACTCCTACGTTTCGCGGGACCTACGTATAATAAAAACGTCCCGCTTCGTCAGGGAGCCGACTTTTTGAATTTCTCACGCGCCTCACGTATTCGCGTCGAACGCCGGAACGCACTCAGTGCATTCCGGCATTCGACGCGAATACGTGAGGTGCGTGAGAAATTCAAAAAGTCGGCTCCCTGACGAAGCGGGACGTTTTTATTATACGTAGGTCCCGCGAAACGTAGGAGTGATCCCGGGACAGTGTTAGTGTTTATGTGTGTGTGTTTTTGTGTTTTGACTGCATTGACGAGTCCCCGGGATAACAAAAAGGTGAGAGTTCCCAAACAAAAAGGTACTACATAATAGAATTTACCTCACCAAAAAACATGTCGTTTAAAAGTAAATATTTATTGTTCTGAAAGGAAACTGAATATGTCTAATTTTAGAATTTTGGTATCCACAAGGCAACACTTGAAAGCCTCTAATTTTGAAGTGGAAAGTTTTGATCAGGGTTTAAATCAGTGATTAATGAAAACCTCTCCGTCTTAATCAAATTTATTCAAGGTGAACAATTAATTATTCCTTATTTATTCAGGGGCATCATCAGAGCTATAAAATTTGGTTGAACATGTTTTTTTTTTCATTAATTACATAGTTATTACTGGTAGCCATCAACAACAATATTCAAACCTGTGAATCTGAAGGCAAATCAGACTTTACATACACTGTCAATGTGATACGTGTACAGCCTACTCTTTTGTGTTATATTTGACTTTTTAGGTTCGATTACTCAATTATATAAAAAAGGCTTTGAGTAGTATTTGCTTCAAAGTCTGAAAATACTGTAACTTATTTCTAATTAAAAACGTGATTGATGCTAGTCACATCGCTAGAAAAAGGATCTAATGGCATAATAGAGAATTGAGGTATTTATAATAGAAATAATTTGAAATAAAAAATTAAATGTTTACCATTGGACCTTATGTGTTTCCATGTTATAAACAAAATAAAAACGAAATAAGTCAGAAGTACTGTTACATATAATCAATTGTCAATTGATTATTGTTACTGTCACGCTCCCTAGTGTTAGTAAATTGAATGACCTCGTGTTAGTAATGAATTTACCGTACTTCATTCAATTGAAGACTGCACGTCGAGTATTCAATAGACACGATACCATTTGAAAAATTAATTGTACTTATAAAATGAAGCCTTATAGAATTGAAATGGAGTTGGTTCTTTGGGGAAAAATTTAAAATTTTTCTGAGTGTAGGTACTTGGGTATTTAAATAAGATATGATTTTGACAGTTTATCAAATAAAAATAATACAATTAATGTACAACTCAAACGATTAAAAACCTGTTAGGCAAATTATTTGAACAATAACTTACAAAAAAAATCATATTATATGCCCGTACTGGGAAAATAATGGACGACAGTGAACTGATTTGAAATTTGGTTGTCAAAATAAGAAAAAACCTTAACTACTAACTGTATAACGGCGAGGGCGCCTTAGGGCAGAGAATGTCGCATGCTTAGTATGGGTATATAATCATAAGTTTATAAGGGTAGGGTTTTCCACCATTGGAGGTAAGTATATTAGTATATTAAGTGTTTAAAAAGTAACAACAAGTAGACCGTGTTCCCAAGCTGAGCTATTCCTAAATTATAAACTTATAATTTAATAAAATGTAAATATAAATTGACGTTTAGGCTGTTTTCATAATTTATCTTTCCAAAATAAAAGTATTTTATTTGCACCTTGCTTTTTGACAAACGGGGTCGCTCAGCGCCCCCTTTGGCGCCCCTCAGGCCCTGGCGACCTAGGCGGTCGCCTAGTTCGCCTATATGGTAGAGCCGGCCCTGACTGGTCAGGCATTAAGGTTTCACCAAATACAGGACCAGACGGTACTCAAGATCATGGGTAACATGCCCCAAAGAGACAAGGATGAACCAAGGTGCAGGGGAGCTGTTCATGCAGAGTAGCCAAAGGACCTATCAACACTGTGACAGCTTCCTTTATTTTCCTTTTTATGTAACCAATGATAACCTCTGGACTGAAACAAACAAGTCAGAGAGTTATCTAGGATGGTGCCTATATGAAGAATTGACATCACTTTAAGTGATGATCTATCTTTTTAGCCTTACAAAATGGGAAAATGTGTTTTAATTTATTTACTCGCTATCTGGTATTTACAAAGTAGATTAAAAAACTATTTCATGGGGGATATTGTTGATATTATCTTAACCAATACATACCTCCATGTGGCAGCAACAAGTTTGCTGCGCAAGACTGTGAAGATCGGAGGTAGTATATAGGGCAAGATTACAAGGTAGTAGGAGAATCCCCAAACGAATAAACAAAGAAAAATGAAAGCCAAGCCATAGCCCTGGTCCCACTGAACCGGCTGACCTAGAAAGCAATAAATAAATAAGCAATGCTTTAACTCTTAAAATAATTTATTTTTTCCCATAACGCCATTTTTAAAAATTACTTAACCTTTTTAGAACATCCCAAATGGGAGTAGTCTGACCAACTACCTACATCTGCAAATGTTTAAAGGATTTTGATTTTAACTGGGCTTTATAAAACATTTGACTTGTGAATGAGAGTAGACAATCATTTTAGTGTATAGGGTTTATTTTTATTTTTAAAGTACAATAAGTAAACCCTGATTAAATACTATTTTTTTCAAACATTACTTTCAAAATTTTATGGAACAGAGGATATTTTCATACTTTTCTTTAAAGATTAACTAATAAAAATAGAAATATGAACAACAGCAACAACAATTTTAAACATGCGTAGAAAAATTTGTACTATTGTTTTTTGATCTAATTACGTATATTATAACAAAGAATTTGACCAATATAACATAAAAAATATTATTTCTTGAACAGTTGAAAGTATTTTGATTTCATGCACACTATCCGTAGTGTATTACATTTGGCAGGTACAATTATTAGAATTGTTATTAGGTATGTTGCATGTGATATGAAAGGAAATGATTAAAATGTTAATCTATATAAAATAAAGTAAATTATACCTTGAACGTGGAACTGATGAACGACAGCACCAGTATATAAAATTATTAATACTATTACCACTAATAAACACAGTCTTTTTATAAATCTCCGATGCTCAAAAACCAGGCTATCACAGTTGGTCCAAAAGTTTTGTAATCCTACAGCTATGAAGTTTTTCTGAAAAGAAAAAAGGTTAGAAACATTGAGTTTGTATTATAGTTCATACACAAAACAGATTTGTAGTCTGGTCTAATTAGTCTTGGTACTGTTCTAATAACATGTCATAAAAAATATTATTAACCTATTAATACTTATAAAATAAAATAAATTTATAGAAAACTAAACATTTTAAAAATACTAATTTTGGTTAAAGCCTAAAAGATTTTTTATAACTTTCATAAAATTAGCAACAGGTCTGACAAAAATACTGTGTGATACACTGTGATTGTAATAAATTCTAATCAATGAGCAAATAAAAAAAAGTAAAAACAAAAAACAGATTTAATATAAAAGGATTGTGATTTTAAATATTACTGCTTTGCAATCCTTCAAGAATGTGAGGGTTCTGAGACACTAGAAGATGAAACTAGGTCAAATAAAACATGTGATTATAATTTTATGAACATTCTTAACTTATCAAAATGAATATAGTGTATTTAAGGTTCTACTTTTTTAAATTTATTTGCATGTTTGACAGTAATATTTAGGATGAGTTGTGTCGTTGTGTCCCAGGTAAAATGAAATTGAATCAATAATAGGCATATTTTAAGGTCATTCCAAAAACAGCTTTATTTTATGTATTCCGTTTAGCACAGAATGTCCATTTGAAGAAAAAAAATATAAAAGTCGAATATAAATCATCAATTTGGTGTTAAAACTGTTTGTTGACACAGTTGTTCTATTTAAAAATTTGTTGGTTCTTCAAAGTAAAATAGACATAATATATTTTAGTTAAATATACCATCATCAAAATTCACTATATCTATAACATTACTGTAAGAACAATATAACAAGTAACATGACATGACACTAAAAAAGTGACCAAAGTTTTCAATATATTTGTAGTTGATTATAAAAATGAATTACCAATAATATTTTAGTTTAATCGGCATATTGTCAACTAGCAATAAATATCAACACCATAAAAAAGAGACTTTAGTGATTATGATTTATGACATCTCATTATTTTAAGAAAATAATTTTCAACTACCATAAAAATATCTTGATTATCATTATTGATACGTGTTGTTAATCACAAATTAACAATAAACCACATGTAAAACACGTACACACATGTGACAGTCATGTAGGAGGTCTGATGATGGCAACATAGAGTGCTGAAATATATTACCATTATATAATTAATTGTATTAATGAGTTTGTAAATTAAAAGTGTTTTTTTGACGTATACATGTGTTTTATTGTTAATAAAAATATCACAATTAAATTCTTAATTGACATTTTTATGTAGCTTATATTGTAAATTAGGATATTCAATTACCATAACAAAGTCATAATTAAATTCTTTACTAATATTTGTATATACACCTAATACAAATAAGAAGTTATGCAATAAAAAAGATATTTCAAGAATGATACCTACAAACTTTATACATACAATATTAAGTGAATTGAACTGTCTCGTATTTAAGAGTAAGAGCTAAGATAAATATTTTTTTCAACATATTTTGGCACCAATGTAGTGTGCTTGTACTTACAGATTCATTATCGAGCCATGTTTTTTCTTTTGTCTTTTGCAAATCGTCTAATTTTTTATGTAATTCAAAATGTTCATGTCCTACCTAAAATGTAAAACAAAAACAGTTTAGAGTCAAACAACCTGCTCCTATACTTTCAAATGTTGAGAAGCAGACTCGCTAAGATGTGAAACCAGTTTATCACAATTTTTTCTTTTTATATTGAATTGATATTTATTTCCAGTTATCTTTCAGATAAAGGGAACTTGTTTAAAATTCAGAGTGGATAACATAAAATGTTGACTTTCTTCTTACACCTGATCGTATTGATCTTCTACCCAAATATTGCCTCAACCTTTTTTCAAGTTTAGAATAAAAATCCATGAAATTTAAGATTTTCCAGGGCACAGGGCAAGATTAAGGGATCCCAGTTTGGGTAAATCCCCACATTTGTACGTTTCTAGTGTAAGATATTGTGAGACTTTTTACTCTGTCCTCTTGTGGTGGTAAAATTTTATCACCTGATAACAACCCGAGTATATCAAACTGCGCACCAATGGGAGTGGTTTCCATATAGCTGTTAGTATTGAGGCTTACCAATTTACAAGATAAGTCAGCTAAGTTACAATTAGCATGTAAGCGCTTTTATGTGAAGTAACTCAAAACTTATTGCAGTAACTCTTCTTAAGAAATAACTTTAAAACATCAAATGACAGCAATAAACAAACTTGCAAAATAGCCGTAGGCTAAACCTTTGTTGATTACTGCTAGCACCCCAAGTAGCAATCCAGAAAACTACGTTCCCAAAAATGTTGTAATTTACCGTTCAGGCAATGCGTACCTCAATTATTGTGATTCTAAATGCGTACAGTAATGTATTGCATTTGCATTTTGCTGTAAGAAGGTGCATTTCACCCGTAAACTCGCTAAAATAACATTTTTGACATGATTTTCATTTTAAATTTCTCGGATGAACCAGTCCGGACAATCCGGGATCCGGATAATGTGGGCTTCAGATATTCCGAGGTGTAGCCAATTGTATTTGGGTGATCTAATTAAACATATTCGCTAATCACATCACATTGCTAATTTTTTCTAGCTTGATAATTTGAAAATTTTCTTACTACATAGTCCCAGTACTAAAAGAAGAGAATACAAAAACAAAGAAGTAAATAAGCCTTCATGTTTAACATTTATTTATTTTTAGCAAATCATCGTTTATATTCACAGGACAGTAAAGGGATATAGTCCCTTGCAAAAAGTTTTTTTTTAAACACATGTGAACATTTCCCCAAATTGTTCATACATCCTGAAAATTGTTCATACATTCTAATATTTGTTCACACATCCTGAAAAATTTTCTCATGTCCTGAAAATTGTTCACACGTACTGAAAATTGCTGCACACATCAGCTTACAGCAGCCATTGACAACTCCTCCTTGCTTGCCGAGCCAAAGATAAACATTACTTATCAAAAATGTAAGTGCTAATGACCCTAATTACAGTTATCCAGATTCTAAAAGATTTATTTTCCTTTTTTCCTCAACTCTAGTTTAGGCTGGTTAAATAACTCTTTATTGCAATAATTATTGTAGATTTCAAGACAATTGATTACTTGATTGCTTTAATTGCCTGAATCTCAAGTCTAATACCCAATAGGCTTTGAAGTGTGATTAGTGAAAACAACACCTTTTAAATTTTTAACACTTTGAAAGTTCAGTAGAAAAAGATAGATATTGATCAAGGTTAGTTATTCACTAACCTTGAATATTGATGAGGTATACAGAAACTAATCATAAAACTATGCTTTGTAGAATAACTCTGTAAAATAATAAGGTCGGTTTAACTAAACAAATTGACTCTCAAAAATCAAGGCAAATACAATCTAAATCATAAAAAAAACTAAGATGGTGGTGATTGGTGTTTTTTTGCCTAAATGTATGAGGCACAATAAATAAGAAGTTCTTGACCAGAGAGTAAGTCATAAATTTTTATAATTTATGCAGCTGATGTATTTTATTACGTGTGCCTATGCAGATCTGTTTTGGATGGAAAAAATTTTGGAATCCACATAGTTTGGAACCATTTTGTTAGGAAGCATTATTAATTCATAAACAAAATCAAAACTAAATCTAAGCTTAAAAATCATCTTTCAGGTAATCCTCAAAGGCTCGGACGACTATGTTTTTTTTTACGATTTCATTAGATGTATTAAGTATGGTTTGGACAAGGTATGAATAGAGCAAACAAAAATAATGCTCAAATAACCTGAAAGGTCAATAGAAAACTGTTGTTTCTAATAGCAAACAGAGATATTTGATTAGTTGCATAAAAGTATTGAGGTATAGCTCACTGTTGATGTAAATAAAGTATCGTTATCAACCGAAACTGTTTTGTACACTACTGATAAGTAGACTGATTTTCAAGTTAGTATTCATGATGTAAATTTTATTTTGGCAAGATTTATATTGATACTCTCATTAAAGATGTATTTTGAACATTTATTAATTTGTTTTAGATGTACTTTTGGAATCAAAATTTTACTTTATAATGTCTTACATTGAAGCAAACATGATAATTGGAGCGCTGGAGCTAAAAAAATATTGTGATGAATAAAGTAATATTTAATAAGAATAAGAACATTGATAATGGCTTCCAAAAGAATAACTTTTCATTTTTGGGATGTACTAAGGGTTATTGGAACAAATAAGTTTGTTGAGCAATGTTCAGCATCCAGTCTCACATGTAAATAAATTCAAACAATTGTTGTACGTAAAATTTTTTTCAGTTCATGAGATTTTATGATGATTACTTAGAAAGATGTATTTAGAAAGTAAACAAAAAAATTAACCAATTAAATACAATCTACAGTACCTTTCCATATGTAAATTGCTTTTATATATAAACTTATAATAAAAGTAAACCTTGTGAAATGCAAAAACATTACCGTAAGTTTTGAAAAAGAATCATAATTTCCTGGCCTTGATATAACTTGTTATGATGTCACAGAACTTTGAGGTATGGCGATATACTGGGAATTCAACAGGATTTTCCTCATGAGAAGAAACTCAGCAAAACTGATTAGAATTTTAGATTTTAACAGGCCACTTGATTGGTTTCTTTGATTGAGGGATAGAAAATTAGAGCTACTGCACTTTACTTTTGGTAAATTAATAATGCATTTAATAAAACACTGGGGAAATTGGATAATTACACATACAACAGGAAAAATATAAGTTTTCCTCCTCTCCCATACTGAGCCACCATTATTAACAATCATTCCAAGATAATCACTGTCACAAAGTTAAATCAACTATTGTACCAGTAACTGAAGTAGGAAGAGGTCAAATATAGTACTTTATTTGCATTTTCCATAAATATATCCATTATAGCAATATAGCCATAAATGTAGAAATTTAAACAATGGCTTGTGTCAAGGCTTATGGTAAAATGATAATAATTGCTATTATATTGCTGTGTTTCTTATAGATTTACAAATCGTTTTATTTGCAGCCATGGTGAGGAAAAAACTGAAAGTTTGGTTTAAAATAATTTGCTCACATAAAGAAGATAGGTACTGTTGACTGGCTGTGACTTTCAAGTTAAATGAAAGAAAGATAAAAAGGAATGTTTAAAGTAAGATGTTAAACAAGCAAATTAAACAGCGAGAGGTGGATGAAACAAACTAATGTTTATGTAAATATTGTGGTTAGAGAAAACTAACAAATGTGTCTTCAAGTAGATATATAACTTTGGCAAAGATACATATAGCTTATAGTTCGTATTTTATATGGCAACCTTTGGCAGTAAGAAAATTAAATTAACCAACTAATAGCTGAAATAATTCTATTAATTTATGATCCTTGGAGTGATTATGGTTATAGATTATGAATATGAAATTTTAATAGTTATAAACATGAACTTCACTTGACGCGGGCACCTAGAAGCAAAATTTAAGTTTGCATTAGGTTAAATGAAATCTTTAAACAATCCTAAAAAAAATGGTAGGTCTATGTCCCACTTTAAGAATATTTGTTAGAAGAAGTACACTGTCAAATACACACAGAAGTACACTGTCAGTGTGTTGTTATTGATATTTTTTTTAGTTTGAGAATTTACTGACATTTTTACATATAAAGCATTTTTATTTGGCAAGAAGGATTAACCACCGTAAATAAACAGTTATTGAATATTGTAATCAGTAATCATAAATACTTTGTAAAAGCACTCACCCTCTCAGTTCCGTTATCACTTTTTGCCATGTGAAGATTTGGTTCCTCACCTTTCTCACCCTCGAAAGCCTCATTAACAGCTGACATCTCGTATCTGGGAACATGAGCAGAAATTTGATAAACATGGAATCATATGACATTCTCACAGAGAAATCAAGTACTTGCCTACTTAACAAACATTACGACAAGAGTGGCAAGAGATACTACACAAGGTTACATCTACACTTGAATGAGTATGAGTGTGAATATTGAAGTGATCATCGATAAGTGAGCAATAAATAAATAAATTTTTTTGAGTGATAGTAATCTGAGATACTTCTCTTTTGAATCATAGAGTTGTTACATAATTGGATAGGCTTTTAGGTATAATTTTGGTATCTACTATATAATTAAAGATTTTTTCTCATGTTTTAATTTGAGTTAATTTAGCTAAAAAAGATAGCCTACAATAAATTGATTTTTTATTGTTTCATAAACAATAAAAACAGTCCACAAATTTGTAAATGCTTAAAAAATATAATCAAGTCATAAAATAGTGATATTTTAATATTAGAACAAACTAATAGTATGTCATTTTTTTGGGAGCGGCCTGGCATAGTGGTTAGAGCAGGGCCGGCTCAAGAGTTTTCGGCGCCCTAGGCGAGAATATTGCCCGACGCCCCGCTCCAAATAAAAACAATATCAAACAAAAGTACTGTCATATAGCTGTTAATTTCCAGCCGTATGTTTTTACGTAATTTAATTAAGAATAATAAGTGAAGAGCGACTGCACATCGAGAATTCAAAGGACATGATACCATTTGACAAATTAATCTCATAAAATAAGGCTTGATGTCTTTTTTTAGTCTTTTTTTAAAGCAAAACTGGTATTTTATATACCTAGTTTAGATACTTAAAGATGCTGTTTAATAAAGTATGGTTTTGAGAAAATAATGCATTAAATGTATATAATTCAACAATTAAAACACTTAGGCAAAAATCATATAGGGAGGACAAAAAATATATGTCATTTTAATTAATTAATTATTTACTTAAATCAATAGATTTTAGGGAATAAAGTAATTTGAACTGCTCACTTCGTCACTTTGTCAACTTACTGCCCCAATTCTCTATTAGTTATTACAACTAATGTACCATTTTTGTGCATAATGGAATAGTATAATGTAGATAATTAATTTAAGTTGGTTGTTTACTAGGGCAAGCTGATAAGCAATTTAAAACAGTTACTAACTGGTTATATGTCAAGGAAACCAGGTACATGTTATATTTTTGAAACAATATGGCATAGGTATAGCAGAGAACTGCTGATATTGCATGTGAACACTTTTAAGATAACATAACTTTTTTATAAGAGGAGTTTTGTGTGAAATTCAAGAACAGATTGTTTTTCAAAAGAGCCTTTAAAGTCATTAGATTTACTGTAGGCCTATACTGCATATGCTCATGATCCAAACTAATAATTTACAGTCATTTATTTTGAAGTCCCATATTAAAAAAAGTGCTTGTTCCTAATCCCAATTATTCCAGTCACTATACAGTAATTATATAACCATTTAATGAATCACCACAGAAGAATCATCGTAAGCAACCATCTGAGTAATCATCATAAATTTAAAAGTTAAGTAATAACAACAAAATGAAGGACACCCATGACCCATGAGGAGGTCATGACCTAATAAAAGACTCACAACTACATATTACCTAACTTAATCAAATTAAATATCAAGGTTTAATTTGACTACAAATACGTGATTGCTTAGTTTATTTTTGAAAATCCATGATCAAAACAATTTGTCCTTAAATAAAATCATGAATAAAATTTAAACAATTTGGCATAAAAAAAATAAATTACACTTTTAATATTTTGCCCACAATATTTAACCAGATAGGTTAATTAAAAAAATTTTGCATTATTAATACATTTAAATACTTCCTTTAAATGTTCTAGGTTTATTCTATGTCAAACAATAGAAAATATTACAAAATAAAAATATATACAATAAACATTTGTAGCATGACAGATTTTGTAGCAAATGTAGCTGCAGTGTAATGGTTTGTGCACTTTTTAGATACCGTAACCAACCTGCTGATAACAAATTGTTGCTAAAACATTGATATTGATAAACAACAACCAATAGTTAAGCTGAGAAAAGCTAATTTGTACAAAGAATAGGTGTTAGGTAAATATTTAAACATTACATTTTCAACTTGATGGAATCATGTTGTGTGATTATGATAATTTCATGTAACATAAATCAATAAAAATTAATAAATATACATGTTTTGAATAAACCTGAAGTTTCACAAAATCTTGAAGACTCTGAGTTAATTGTGAGGATGGGTTTTCTAATCTTTTTCTGTTTGTTTAAAATGCTATTTTCTATGACTAGTCTTCAAAACTAAAGAGAAACAAATTACGCAATCAATTACTTATGTGACAAAATTATTTAAATATCTTAAATGTTAAATAACAATATTTTTGCTAAAATATGTTTCCCTTATTTTTTAAGAAAACATTTGTTAATATACTGAATCAAATATAATAAAATCTGTATTAAATGATTAGGCCTGTAATTTGGCCTAATTATATATATTTATAAAAAAATAACTATGAATAAATTTTGATTCTTAAATTTAAACACTAAATGAGCTTTGAAATACATATATTATAAATTTAAAAGTCGTACACTTCAGTAGCAGTTTGAAGGTGGTTGAAAGGTTTGAAACAATTTATGTTGAAAAAATTAGCATTAAGAATATGATACCTTTACCGGAATAAAAAACAGCTTAAAATGGTCAGCTAAGAATGGGTTTCATTTGTCAAAAAAAAACTGTTCTTAGAAGAGCTAATATCATACATTAATTTTAAGTAATACAATAAAATTATAGTATTCAATTGTATTAAATATACCAGGTGTTTATAAGTGAAAATCAAGGTTTTAACTCTTTACAATATTATTTATTACATTAAACTTACATGCAGTTATAAATTATATATAAGATGAAAAAGCAACTCAAACAGTTAGACTAAGAATGTTATAACTGTTCAATGTGACTCCCATTTGTCACTCGGCACACATCAAGTCTATAGGTGAGTGCTTCCTAAACGTTGCAATCCCCGGGGATTGCTCCGTTGCGGGGATTGCAATCCCCTGCGTTGTTCGCTTCAATCCGGTTTCTCAAGTCGGGGGAGGTCAGGTGGTAGTGGAGGTACGTACAGACGATCCTTGATGAAGCTCCAAAGGTAAAAATTGCAAGGTGTTGGGTCGGTAGAACGTGGAGGCCATGCATAGCAAGCCCTGTCATTGGGGCCCTTGCGGACTATCCACTATCCTGCGGTCGGTTACAGTGACGTTCAACCAATCGTGTACTTCGTTATGCCAATGAGGTGGCGCACCATATCTTACTGGAAAATGAAGTTCTCTGGCTTATTTTCTTCCAACTGAGGAAAGAGCCATTGTTCTACTGTATCAAGGTAAGAAGTGCTTCTTACAGTACGTTCACCAAAAAAGGGGTCGTCCCTGCTCTTCCACTTACAAAGGCCTTTCTAAAGGCAGCCGGTGTCTTCAAGCGTTCAGTCTGATGTTACGATGTACGAATGTTATTATTAATAGGAGGATTACAACCAAACTTAATGCTGAACGCACGTTGCACAGTAACTACAAATTCGGAATTTGCAAATTGCAAAACTGAAAAAGCTCTCTATTCACTGGCCACCATCTTTGCTACTTCCGCTATCTAGCGGATTGAGGCGGGAAAATTGCACGCAGATCCACTGGTGCCAACGAACAAAACTGTTTGAGTTGCTCTTTCATTTGACATATAATTTGTAACTGTAAAGTTTAATGTAATAAATATTATAAAGAGTTAAAACCCCGATATTCATTTATAAACACCTTTTATAAATGTTAGAGTTATTTAAATATTAAATTACGTTATCCAGTGTAATTTTACATAGTAAAATTATATTAAATACACAACTTTTGAACCACTTCAATAGATTCAATTACTTATGAACAATTTTAAGGGCGTCTCTATTTTTCTTCCGAAACTATAACAAAATAAGAATATTTGGACCATAGTCGGTTAAATATATGCTATAGGGCTTTTTTTTAAAACGCAACCCAAAACTTAATTTTATCAGTAAATGATTATTTCCTCCTAAGATCTCCGGATTTTACCCCACTAAATTATTTTCTTTGGGGGTACATAAAAAGTAAGGCCTACGAAAACAATTCACAGTATATTCAGCACCTCAAACAAACATAACAAATTTAATACAAGAAATCCAAAGACACGTTCGGGTGTTCGGGAATTTGATGGAGAGAGCACAATTTTATACAAACGCCAAAGGCGGATTGTTTAGACACAAAATGTGAGCTAAATGTGATCAGACTTAATAAATAGGTTGTACAAAATGTAAAGATCGACAAAACAATACTCATTTCATATTTATATGTATATTATTCAATCTTAAGAATGGGTTGCGTTAAAAAACACCCTTTATTAAAAAATGAAGAAGGTATTAAAATGGCCATTTTAAGATGTGTTTTTATTAAAACCCATCTTATTATAAGAACCACTTGACTAGTTATTAATTTGAAGTTTTACTTCAGATATCACTATAACATAATTTCCTTGGGTCTTTGCTTAGATACACGTCAAAATAAGATAAAAACTATTAGAAGTAGAAGAATAGGAAATTGGGGTGGGGCTGAGCCTCCTAAAGTTATAAGTATTTCTAGAAAAACAACCAACAATACTATTACGTAACTTGCACTACTATGGTGTATCTTCAAATTTGATTTACTTTTTCAAAACATATTTGTTTAATAGGAAGCAATATGTGTGTTCACTGTGCAGTCTGGGGTACCGCAAGGATCCAATTTAGGCCCTTGCTTGTTTACAATTATGATAAACGATCTGAGTGATCATATAAAAACGGTTAAGGCTTTATTGTTTGCAGATGATTTAAAATTATTTAAGCATATTCGTAACTACAGCGATACAATCTCTTTACAAAATAACCTCAATATGATACATAAATGGAGCTTGGAGAATAAATTAAGTTTTAATGTGTCAAAATGCAAATGTGATGAAATTTTCTAAGTCTAACAATCCTTTTTTGAGTGATTATTATTTGAACGGGCAGTTACTATTAAGAATTGAAGCAACTAAGGATTTAGGTGTTTTCGTTAATAGCAATTTATCTTTTAGTATACTTATTGAAAATTGTATAGCTTCTGCAAGTAAGATGATGGGATTTATTATTCGACAAGGCGCCAATTTTCATAATTTAGGCCTAAGAACTTTTCTATTGTTGTATATGTCCTTCGTCAGATCGAGAGTAGGAAGTGCTGCCATTGTTTGGAATCCGTTCCATGTTACATATGCTGATTCAATAGAAAGAGTTCAAAAAAGGTTTCTCAGATATTTGTATTTTAAGAATATACCATTCCATATGATGATCTTTTACAGATTTTTGACATAGAAAGCCTTTTCTTGAGGAGAGCGGTCATGGGACAGATGTTCCTCCGTGGCCTGCTACGGGAACGGGTAGATGACTTTGACAGTTTAGGGACTATATCTTATCGAGTGCCGAATTTCAACAGTAGGAGAAGGCTGTTATTTAGCTTGCCTCATACTCATACTGCGGCGCATGCATGCTTCCCTTTGTTCCGGATGATGAGAATGTATAATTCAATGATTGCAGAGGGCAGTGGTATTGATATTTTTCTTGAATCATCTTTTAGTTTCAAAATAAAATGCCTTAATTTTCTCAAAGGTCATGTTTACCTAATATTGAATAATTTAAACATTATTAATGTCAAAATTGAGTAAATTTAGATTTTTGTATTTTAGGTCTTCAATTTGTTTAAATAATGTGTAATATCAACGTATTTTTAACTGAAGGGTGTTAGTTTAATTGTTTTGTTTTACAGTGATAAGTAAGATTATTTGGGGGTTTAATTTTAGTTTTTTCAAAATGTTTTCATTTCAATTTAGTATTTTTCATTTGTTAATCATAACTGAAAATGAAATGAAATGAATGAACAATTTATTTATTCTAGTGCAAATATTTACAACGTTTACAGCATATAATTTGTAGTTAATAACAAAAACTTCTTCCTAATGCATTTTCTGATGTAAAAAAAAATACCTAAAAAACTTACTGTACATGCTAGGAAAAAGTCAGATTAATATAATTAACATTTAACTGTAAAAAAAATGTGGGAATAAGCCGACATAGGCACAAATGCCTGTGCGTCGGCTTCGAGTTGCGTCCATAAAAAAGTTGGTAACGTAAAATTAATAATTTTTAAACAACTACAACAACTAAATGTTGTTTAGTATTATAAGTTAGTCTATTGTCTCCAGATTACTTTAACATTTAATATTATGTATTGTATAGTGCTGTGTGAGGACTCTTTTGCCACACTCAACTTACTTCAAAAACTTTATATTAGTTTTAACTGCTTTAATATAATTGGGTTTTGTAACCTGTTTTAAATCAATAAAATAAAATAAAACAATGGAAAACCAATTATAACTGGAAATAGATCGACAAAAAATAATAAACTGAATTGAAACTAAATAATTTCCATAACCAATAAAAAGCTCCCAGCGAAACATCAGCAAAACTAACTTCATAATACGGTATCTCAACTTTTTTTGGTAACACTTTTACCGTTTATAATAAAATGAGCGCCAACGGACGGAATTATATGAGAAAAATTTAAGCAAATATTTATTAGTTTAAAGATTAAATAAATGAAATTTATACCACGTTAAATATTAATAGAGTTCAACATCAATGAGAACATCACGTACAGAAACATTATCCTCTGCAACTAATTCTCAAGGCTTAACAGACTTATTGAGGGGAATTAAGATTAACTGAAAAGATAACCATATCAGAGACAAATTACAAACAATATTGACACATTAGGAGTCGTCATTATGGTTTATTGTCAACACGGAAAACGAGAGTGATCGTAAGTTCATAAACCTAAAAGTTGTAAATAAAGTGAAAAATTTAATCAAACAACGCTAGGTACTACAAATTACAAGCTACAGTAATGTAAATACAAAAAAAAGGAAAATTATGAAGTACTTACAGGTACGCTTAACGAAAACCCGCCTGTCAACCTCTTCACTTAATCATTTTAAAAGCCATAAACGACGAACGTCACAACACACCGGTTAAACTGTCAGACATGGTAGCCGAAACAGAGTCGTTCCTCTAACTTACATGAGTAGTGACGAGTTTGGCATTCCCCTTCCACCGCGACTTTACAACTTTCATCTCGCGATCGTCATCGGCAGGTATGTATAGAGGTGGGAATCACCGACAACTCCCCCAGCTGTTTGCCGCAAGGTTACAGCAGCTGGTAGGTCACGTGACTAGCTCGGTCGACGTTGAAAGCTGCGGCTAATTAGTTATTGTTGAGGTGGCCGTGAATGGCGTTTTGGCATTGTTGAAGTGGCGTCGGGAAGGAACTTGTTTGACTAGTTTGACATTAATTACAAACGTTATTTGCGAGTTGCGAGATTAAGTTGTTAATTTATGTTATTGTTTTTGTTTTTTTTTACTTTATTGTTTATTTTGTTTATTGTCAGTTTTGACAGTTTTGTTGGCTTTTAAATTTATTTTACATGGTTTGTTTTATTAGACTTTATGGATTACAGTTAATCCACCTGACAGTTGGACTACAGTTAATGCTCTACAGTAACTTCTGTGATTCAGGAATTCACCATTGAAAAATATTCTAATGCGAAATACACTAAATATTCTAATGCGAAATACCTTGGATCAATAACGCCTTGGTCCTATTAATTCGTAACAGAGATAGATTGCACAAAAAACTTTTGAAACAACCGTTCAATACAGAGTTACGCAACCAGTATATAGCTATTCGTAATAACATTCACACACAAATTCGGAGAACCAAACTTGAGTTTTACAAAAACAAGATCAACGAGGCTCGTGGCAATGTTAAAAAATTTTGGACTTGTTACCTTGTTACCTAGACGTCATCTTGTAGACCCCTCTACAAGATGACGTCTAGGTAGACTATGAAGTTGTGGACCGACCCAGCTGTAAGGCCAAATTTCCTGTTGAAAAAATTATTTCTGATGGAGAAGCTGCCACCCCTGAAAAGGTGAAGCAGGTTCCCAAATCTTTCAATAACTACTTCTCAAATGTAGGTATCAACCTCGCAAGAGCAATCAACTCCACTGGTCCCCTCGAGGTGGACGACGCCGCCCACGCCACGGACGCCACGTTTGCACTTCTACTGGTCACCCGCATGCAGCTCCTCTCGGTCTTAGGCAGCCTCCGGGGTGGCTCGGCTCCCGGAATTGATGGTGTTAGTACTAAGTTTGTGAAAGATAACATAATTACACTCTGTGATCCTGTTTTGTATGTAATCAACCAAAGTATACGGTCTGGCCGATTCCCTAATGCTTTTAAAGTAGTAAAAGTCATTCCAATCTAAATCTGGTCCTAAGTCATCAATATAAAATTTCAGACCAATATCTTTGCTAAGTACATTCTCTAAAGTTATCGAAAAGTGTGTAAAAATTCAACTGCAAAATTATTTAGAACGAACTAACATTTTGTATCAATATGGTTTTAGAAGTCTTAAAAATACTAATGATGCGCTATTTGATTTATTAAAATTTGTTAGTGACAGACTTAATGTAGGAGATAAAGTCATAATTACATTTTTAGATTTAGCAAAAGCTTTTGTTACGGTGGATAGAGTCAAACTCCTAAAAAAGTTAAAATATTCAGGAATAAAAGGTACCTCACTTCATTGGTCTGAAAGTTATTTTCCTACTCGAACTCAAATAGTCTCCATTCATAATTCCAATAGTGATATTGAAGGTGTAGAATACAGGGTAATTCAGGGAAGTACGATTGGGCCGTTACTTTTTTTATTGTATATTAATAACATCATCAAGATGCAGATTGAGGGGAGTTTGTTGCTGTTCGCTGATGACACGGCGCTGGTGTCCTGTGGGCGCACATGGGACAAGACCTATGCCCGGGCGTCGCTGGATCTCATGAAATTAAAGCGGTGGTTTGATCAAAATACTTTGACTGTTAATATCTCCAAAACAAATTTCCTGCCACTTTATTTCAGGGGGGAGAGTGGCCCCGGCGATCGGGTTCTAAAAATGCACTCCTGCATGGGTCGGAATCTGGCTGGGTGCGGTTGCGGGGAGATTGCACGTGTGGACCAATACAAATATTTAGGTGTTATAATTTATCATAAGCTGAGCTGGTTTCCACACGTGCAATAAATTAAACAAAAACTCCGCAAGTTAACTTCTGCTTTCTTGCAGCTGAGCAGTGTGCTGGCCCCGGAACACTGCAGGATGGTGTACTTCACTTACGTCCAATCTGTACTACAGTACGGCGTTCTGGCATGGGGTGGGGCTAGTTCCAATGTTCTTGAACCTTTGGCGATTACACAACGTTCCATAATCAAAGCTGCATAGAAAAAACATGTTCAGTATCCAACTCTTGATTTGTTTAATGAATTTGAAGTACTAAACATATGGCAAATATTTTTGTAATCACTTTTAATTTTTATCAAAAACAATAAAAGTAACATTTTTTTCTCAGTAAATCATCAATATTCAACTAGAAACAGGTCAAATTTCGGTTTCTATTATCCTTGTTTACATCAAGCTATTGGTATAACAAACACTTTCTATCTTGCTCACATAGTTTATCGCAACATTCCGTTGGAAATAAAGTTAGCAGAGGGTGGCAGCGAGGTTAGGTTTAAACGCCTTGTTACAAAGTGGTTGCTGGACATTGGCCCCAATGCGGCGGAGCGGCTCGTTCGGTCTGTCTACACATAACACCACCAACCCTCAACCTTAATTACATAACTAAAATTTTTTGTTTTTTTTTATTTTTTAAATTATTTTCAATTTTCTTCCAGTACGTATTCATCACAAATATAAAAAAATACGTATTCATCACAAATATAAAAAATAAACATCTTCTTTTTAATATTTTTGTTTTTTTCTTTGTGTCGATGTGTGATGTACACGGCTCATTCCCACACACGAGCAATTTGCTTATGTGGGAATTATTATTTCATGTAATGCTTGTATGCTATTGTAAATATTTTCTTGAAATAAACGATATTTTGAATTTGAATTTGATTTTGATTTTAAACAAATTTCTAATTTTGAATACTTTAATCTTGAATTTTAAAGTTTGCTCAAAGAATATACAAAAATATAATACGTAAAAAACATCTATCTTTGATTCGTAGCCAAAGATAGAGTTCTGGTTCAAAAATGTTACTTACTCCAAACTAATTCTAATTAAATCGTAAATCAGTTTAAGTCTCAATTTTAGTCATCTCAAAAGGTATAGTACGTACCTTGTAATAGCGAGAACCCTAAAATCTGAGTGACTGGAGCACCATTTTTCAAGATCTATATATCGAAAACAACTAAGATTTGTCAAATCTTCCCAGAACTCAAGCACGTCAGTTGTAACAGTTATTATAAGAGACTGAATCAGGACCATAAATGGGCTCGTTATCTAAAGAACCATAACTCGGTTGTGATCCCCTTATTTGATAAAATAATTTTGAATAATAGCTTCTCAAACACAATAAATACCTGCGTTTTTCGTGTGTCTATTCTGATGAACAGTAATGTCACACATTTTACATCAATAATGAAGACACTTAACGTATATATTTTTTACATAACTTTTAGATTATCCTAATCAGTTTGTTTCCTGTCACATTAATCCAGATATTCTCAGGAGTTTGTGACTCATTTAATATAGTAAAACGATTATTTACAAAATTCTGTATCCAAAAAATCCAGATATTTAAAGTAGTTTCCTGTACACATTGATAGGAGAGCATCAATTTTGTTATAAATGTAATTTTCTTACATTATAACAAAATTATAATGTAAAAGTATGGATTTAGAATAAAAGTACTTATTTGCGCTGACTAGTGTTGTAAACCAATCCTCAAATCTTAAAACCCATTATTGAATCCATTTTTTGATATTTTATCGAGCCATCTGAGATCCAAATTAAGTAAGATTATCAAAATATATAAATCGTCTTGAAAAAAGTTGTAGATCTTGCCAGTAGTTTACTACATTCATTTTAATAAGAAACCAATCAATCAAAATTCAACAAAAGACGATTAAAAATTTTTGATTGAAAGAAAAATCCCTTTTAAACAGCAACAGTATTTTTTGGTAAGATCAAAGGATTGATTAAGGATTTATCTACGTAAACACATATTTGGTCAATGAAAAGATCAGCTAGGAAAATTTTCGTGTTTGAGAATGATGCCATTTTACCAAAAGAAAAATGCTCCTTAATTCTTTCTTTCTTTCGTCTGATCTTCTTTTGCATGCTTGATGAAGAATCACGTAGCGATGTTGTGGTTGCCTTTTTTGTTTGTAAGAGGTGTGATTTCTGTAAAATCTACGAAACCTGATAATGAAGGACACTGCCACCAATCAGTCAGGTTTTATGTTAAAAATTCTTAACCCAGCTCCCAAATGATATATTTGAAACTTTATAAAAATAAATTCATTTGTGTTACAGATCAAATTCGGAAAACATCTATAAAAATTAAATGAAACACATTTAAAAAATTAAAACCTTACATTTATTCACAATATACATTTTCTACAAATTATGCGCTATTCTCTGGTTGAGTTTGCCGGAGATGATGGGGGGTTTGGAGTGGTGCAGGGGCTGGTCCTCCGGATCCTGGCGGGGGGCGGGGGTGTAGCCAGGTGGCGCAGGGGGCTGGCGGGGCGGGGGCAGCAGCGGCTCCGCCAGGGCGCTCACTGTCAGCCCCACGCCGAGGGTGATGAACAGAGACAGCAGGCAGTACCAGAGGTATGAGAGGCGGAACACGACCCAGGCATACTCCTTCCCTTCTCGTCTGTGGGTGGGAAAAGTGCACAGATGAGGATTTGGTGAAAAAACATATGTGGAATATTATTTAGGCTAGACTGTTTGATCTGAAAAAGCCTTTAGATACACTGAAATTTTTTATGTATGAGGTAGAGGTCTTGAGTTTCCTCAGAAAAACTCAGGTGATTACAAACAAATACAGTTTGAACCACATTTTTTTTAGTGGGGGAGAAATAATGCTATTCGTTTTTTGAAATTATGAATATTTACTAAATTATATGTCATTTGCTATCCATCCTAAAAAACAGTTCCAACTGCTGAAGAGTCACTAAGTGAAACTCGTAACATCTACATGGTACAAAATATAAAAAATGCACTAAGAAGGATAAAGTCCACTGAAGTAATATATCAATATAGGTAATTTAGTACCCAATCTAACTAACTGAGGTACACGAACATGACAACGAGTGTTCAAAGAGATCAAAAACATACAAATGACTGAATTCCTAATCAAGACACCAAGGGTGGATTTCTGGGGGTGCCAGGGGGTGCCCGGCACCCTCTGATTTTTGCTGGTTTGTTTGGCAGAAAAGGGGGAATCCATTGTCAACATAACGTTGAATAATCTGTCACATAAATTAAAACAGAGTTACTTGAAAACCCACAGATATTTTTTGGAGTATGCCTGCAAACGGACTATTTGAATAGGAGTTTGATGTCTGAATTTGAGCATGCAATACATCATGAGGCGACTTGGCACCCCCAAAAATTAACACCTAAATCCGCCCATGTGAGACACTATCCAGGCATATTGTAAGGAAAATACATTCAGAAGTAACCCGAATGAATGTCGGGTTTCTCAAGCATTTTTTAAGGGTGGTGGCCTCTTTATATGTTTCATTTTCTCCCCACATGGACCTCAGGCTTGTGCATGGAAATTATGAAGTAGAGAAAGGAGAGAGCTGGCACAGAAAAAGGTTGAACAGTACTGACTGCTAAATGTATGCTGCTACATGAAAATTCAAACCTACAATATCGATATCTAATTTCAAAACTCAATGCGCTACCAACCACGCTACCATCTTACTATACAGTCATTTAATCTGTTGATACAACTTACTTATTTGTGACAGATATTGTTGTGAAGTTGCCCGGGCAGTGTTCAGTAGACGAAGGAAGAACTTCATCCACGATTTGTCCAGATTTTTCAGCCACTATTGAACCAATGCATATCCATGATACTGTGATCACACTGGTCAGCAAGCCTGCCGCTGCTCCCTGCAAACAATTCATGAATAAAATATCAAAATATAGGTTGAGTATCTCTCTAAAATTTTTCTCTCTATCCAACATACAAGTATTGTAAGGAAAATACATTCAAAAACACAGACTTCCATTTTTTACTAAGAAAACAACATATATGAACTCAAAATTTTGGAATAGTTTACCAGTTGAAATTAGAAAAATTCACTCACTAGAGGAATTCTAAAAAAGTCAGGTTGTTGTGGAGCTTCCACTTTTCACAGTACAAAAATGTGAATTAAGTTAGTTATAAGATCTGTTGTACTTTATATTGTAAAAAAATACTGTTGTACTTTAGATTGTAAACAATTACTGACACTATTTATGTACATTATGTGTACCATGCAAATAAAGAGAATTTGAATTTGAAGTAAATTAAAGTTTGAAATACTAAATCTATCAAACCCATATCGGTGAAACTCGCAACATCTACTTTAAAAAATCAGCTGTTGCAAAGTTATTTTTTTTTATTATAAGTTCTTGCTAGAGTCGCGGGCACCAAATAAAGAGGTGAGTGACTGTGCCGCTGGCAAAAGTATTGTTTATTGTTTGTTTGGGTAGTTGATCAACTACATGATCATACATGTTGAAGTAAACACAAATTTACATGTAAAAGGCTCTGAAAAATATAAACAAAGTTTTGACAGTTCAACAAGAGCACTTCATTTGGTCTTATCAGCTGAGGTTTAGCAGACGATTTGGTGTATATATTTGGTGCCCGTGTCTTTAATGCTCTATAAATGGGGTAAGTAAGTGTAGTTGGATTCTGTTCAAACTGAGATCTAACTTCATTCTTTGGGAATTCATAAACATCATGAAGTTATTAAAGTAATTTATCCTCACTGCAGTGTTGGCTCGTTTGAAGAACATTCCGAGTAAGAAGACTCCAAACAGGGATCCAGCAAAAATGCTAGATAGTGAAATCGTAACCTGAAAAAAAATTAAATATCACATCATTGACACACAACAATTTGAATAATTTGGATACATCTGATTAGGGTTTATCAAGCTCAAGCCATTCTGATATGTATTCTGATGTGTTGTGTGTGTTCTATATGTTCTGATTTGTTGCACCCGTCCTAGAGGGCATTAATACTAGTCAATGAAGTTTTTATTTTGATCTGTTGATCTGCAAATGGCTAATAATGATTTTGTTTGGTTATAAGTTATTATAGAATTATTGTTATATGGAATTTATGATAGTCAGCTAAATTCATTCAAAAGTTACTTCTCTGGTCGCAAACAATCAGTCTGTGTGAAGGGAGAGTGGTCACCAGCGGTGGATATCACATGTGGTGCCCCACAAGGTTGTATACTTGGCCCTTTATTTTTTATAATATTCATAAATGACCTGCCTGCCAATTTAAATTCTTTTTCTTTTATGTATGCTGATGATACTACTTTGTTATCGGTCATTTCCGTCATCAGCGAGCTGAAAAATCTGGTAAAGTCCTCCATAAAAGATGCTTCTGATTGGTTTAACGCAAATTATTTCCTCCTTATTGAAGAGAAGACTCTCTCTCTCTTATTTTTTCCCTCAAGACAATCCCTGTTGACATGGAGGTAGATTCTAAGCCTGTTAAATACTTAGGAATGATGCTGGATGATAAGCTTATATGGGCACCTCATGTCGATATGGAGAAAAAAAATATATCAAGAGTTGTTTTTTTGTTACAGAGATTGTTACATGTTGTTCCTCAAAATTATGTCATCTCCTCATACTCTGCATTTTTTCAGTCAGTTATAAGATATGGTTTAATTGTTTTGGTCATTCAAGTAAAACTAAGACATACTTTTGATTTTTTAAAAAATCGTTCAAATTTTAACAAACTGTTTAAGAGATTCCCACTGCAGACCTCTCTTTCAGAATCTCAAAATTTTAACTGTTTTGAATTTGTATATTTTTGATACCACTATGTACATTTTGAAAAATATTGACAACTTCAATTTAAGAGAAAACCTTCATTCGTACTCCACAAGAAGTTCATCAAAAATTGACATACCTTTCTGTAGATTAACAAAATCTCAGAATTCTCACATCATTCAAGGAATGAAATTTTTTAATAAGTTGCCTAATTCAGTATTAAATATTTCTTTGGATTCGTTCAAAACCGAAGTTTTATAACTAGCTTACTTTAAATTCATTTTATTCTGTCACAGAATTTTTAAATTTTCATAGGAGAAGTATAGTTTTTTGACTTAAGATTAAATTTCATCAAGTAGGAATTTTATTTCATAACTTAATTTTCTCTCATTTATAGCACCATATAAGGCATTTGGTCGTATCATAATTAGTTATTAGAGGTATAATTTGTTAATTAATTTTGTACAAGGGCATGGTATTGTATAAAGCATAATATTGACGTTGTCTATAACCTGCATTGTGTTGATGACAATAAATATTCATTATTAATTATTATTATCATTATTCATTATTCATTATTGTAGTATTCACAGCCGAACCCATTCCAATTTGTTTATTTATATTACTTCTATAAAAGATTAGGAAATATCTGCAAACATAAAAATCAAAATAACTCACCATAATCAACAATGATTTTCAAACAAATATCATCAATTAGATTAAATATTTAAAATTTAGAAGCCTATGGAACAGAGCCCTAAGGGATTCAAGAGACAGGAAGAGGACAGAAGCCTTCTCTACCAGGGGTATAAACAGCGATTTTTCAAGGTATCATGGCAATTGGATGAACAGTCTCATGCATAAATGCTTAAAGGACAAACAGACAGATGTCAGAAGTAATACAATGGACTTAATTCATACAGAGTATTACAACATCATTCAATCATTACATTTAAGCAATTTATAAGCTTACCGGTATATGCAGATATGCTTCCCTAATAATTTTAAAGAAACTAGCACTTGTATAAATTATTTGATAAAATTTAATGTCAATTTTATTAAGTTATGTATACATTGTAAAAGACTAATGATGCATAACGTGTTTTACTTGTTTGCATCAATTCAGGTGACAATGCACTGAACAAAAATAATATAGTTTTTCTTAATATGTTCATTAATCAGTGTCTTGGAACAATTAATTAAATAATTATGTGAAATATGCATTACCGGAACAAGGCCTCCCATAAAGGGCACCAAGAAGACGAGAAGGTAGGAGAGAATTCCAAAGAAAAGGGCCAACAACTTGACTGTGAGCCCTGCTTTCTTTTCTGTCAACTTTTCTTTGAAGTTGGTTCCATCGAGTTCAGCAAACCAGATAGCTGCTAGAGAATTGACTCCCGTTGAAACAGTGCTGAGGAACAAAAAGGAAAATTTTGTTTTTCTTAAGCGTCAACAGCAATTAATTGTTGAAAGTAAATTCATTATCGATTGCATTAATGTTAGCACAGATGAAGAGCTCATACAAATCGGCAACCTAATGAATTTTCGATACTGGTTTTTTACAGTTTTTAAATTTATTTGGTGATTTTGCCACTAACATTGCATCAATATCATTGTAAATACAACCAACTTCATTTATTTTGGATCTGAAGATTTTAAGTAAATTAGATTTATTTTGAATGTTTATTTATGTAAAAACAGCTAAACAAATTTGAAACAGCCCAAAAAACAATCATGAAATAATTCATTATGTTGCCAATCTGTATTACAGTTCTTAAACTTAGATCACAGCCATCTGAGAGTTGAATTTCTATATTTTTTCAATAACAAATTTTATAATACATTGAGTGGATGTGTCTAAAAATACTGTGTGTTCATTTTTTGTGCACACCATTGGGATATGGGTAATCTTAAACTATAAGAGATACAAGAAAGGTTAAATTAGCAAAGTAATGCGTAATAATAAGACAGTAAAAAGGTGGTGATCAATTAATTCTACCAAACTCGGTCGCTATGCTCAAAAAACCATTCTGGCCCCAAAACCTTATTTTTTAAGGTACAAGACTGTAAGTGGGCTTAAATTTACACAAAATTTTACGTATAATCTAAATATTTAGTCAAAAATGTGATACCATTTATGGTTTTCTGAGAATAATGCTGAAGTCCAGAATTTCAAATGCCAACATGTAAAATTTTATTTTTCATTGGAAAGGTATTTTTCTCCTGATTACAAATATACCTTACATGTGATATTTTCCTCTTCAAATGTGTTTTAAATCGGAGAAATTTTTTTTTATAAATGATAATGGGTTATAATGCACTGGATTTATCATAAAAATGAAAGGAGTTATGTGCAAGTGCAATTTTAGTTTTGGGGCCAAAATGGTTTTTTGAGCGAAGTGAACGAGTTTAGTGGAATATGTTTAATTGCTCACCACCATTTTACTTGTCTTATTGTTACGCATTACTTTGCTAATTTAACCTTTCTTGTATCTCTTATAGTTTACGAGATCCCAATGGTGTGCACGAAAAAATGAACACACTGTATAAGAGTCTTTATAATCCAACATATTAAGAATGACTCAATAATCAAGGGGTTGGAAAAGGCTTGATCAGATGAACTCGGTTAAATCCATCTATAATTTTTAATAAAAATTACATGTTCAGCAAATAGTATTTTAAACAAAGTTATTCTATTGATAAAGAATCTGACTGAGAATTTTGAAAAATGAATATTGATTTTAAGGTGTATTGAATGAAGTATTGAGTATATTTAAAAGCTTACAGGTAATGTGCTTACGGGTAGTGGGCTGTTCCCAAATTTCACAGTGCAATTCGGGGGATGGGGTTGGTTTTTAAGAAGCATAAAATTGATATTAATTATCAACTATTAATTGATTAAACTTAAAAATTTGCCTGTTTTCTTTTTTAGCCGCAAGAAAGCAGTCTGAATAATGTCTCTGTCATAAATACAAATATGCAAAGAAGGAAGGGGTTGATTGCATAGCATTACTTAATTTCTGAGGGGTTAATGTTACCTTTACAAGGGGAGGGTCTGAAAAGGCTGATTTTTAGCCGCATTTAATTTATGGACAGCCCCTTATTGGACCAAGCGTGACAGATTCATGCAACTGTAAAATTAGAAATGTATCTAACCTGAAGATTTTTCTAAATATCTTGGGACTTTGGAACAAACTCCAGTAGGGTACTCTTTCTGCAGCTGTTATTACCTGAGTCCAGCGCTGAAGATGCCCGCCATGAAGAGGCCGGGGACCCCAGGGTAGTTGTGGAGAGTCTCCATCACGTACAACGGAAACAGCTGGTCCGGGGTGGTCACAACCTAAGCGATAATGTCACATTAATTTGGTTCTGATTTTTATTAATGTCATAAAAATTAAAAATATATCTTAAAAATTGTCTTGATGCTATGTTATAGTGCAGAATAGGACCTCCAAGAATTTTCAATTTCACATAATTTGGTTTTGGTTTTGCTATTGTATTTGAAAATAATAAAATACTTAGTGAACATGGATTCCAAACCAAGCGTTGGTGCAGATAAGGACCTCCAAGAATTAATTGTTAACTTTTTAATTAGAACAAATATTTATGCACCAAGTGGTAATACCACGTACAGTATTAAATAACGTCTGCTTATATTCTAGTTTATTATCAGTAAGCTCATAATAAGTTTGTAGACTATGCTTAACAAACAGGGATGGATTTATGTACCTCCCGCCCCTAAGTACTGTTCTTATATCTGACCCCTCCAATTTTAATCTATATACAGTACACCTCGGATTATCCGGATTAATGTGGCGGAAAACCGATCCGGATAACAAAAAATCCGGATAATCCGAGGTCATTACAATATCGCCTAAATAGCGATCGCGTACCTTAGCCCCTGCTAAATTGATAATGCAAACGGCGTATCAAGGCAATTACAACATCATGTTAGTCTTTCAAATTTTCCCGGGAATTAATTTTGAAACTTTAAGAATTAAACTTCACTATTAGTCATAAGAATATAATGACTTTTACTGTACTTAAGGTTTAGGTTTTAAATTTTTATTTTAAACCTAAAAACCTGGTCTTTGACCAGATTAAAATATTTAAAGTATTAAGAATTAATAATCATAACTCAAAGCATATATCTCAAACTTGGAATAATCATGACAAAACTTCAAGAAACTCAAAACTTAATACATTAACTCTTCTTAAAAAAATAATGTGACACATCAAGTCACAGCAATTAGCTTGCAAAATTGCTGTGCGCTACGCCTTTGCTGATTACTGCTAGCGCCCCAAGTAACAAACCAGAAAACTATGATCACGAAAATCCGTAATGTACTGCTTAGGCAATAAGTCTCCTTCAACTATTGAGATTCTAAATGCGTACGGTAATGTATTATATTTGCATTTTAATTTTAGAAGGCAAATTTCACTTGTAAACTGACTAATATCACGTTTTTGCCGTATTTTAATTTTTCATTTTCTCGGATGGACCGGTCCGGATAATCCGGGATCCGGATAATGTGAGGTCCGGATAATCCGAGGTGTACTGTAGGTTGAAATTTTTTTTTATTTATTGAAAGCTAAATATAATGAGAACTGGAAAGTCATGGATCAATCATAAAAGGAATATGTATCCATTTCTTTATTGTTCAAAAAATATCTCAGAACTAATAAGTCACAACACATTCTAACTTTTAGTAACCCATAGAGCAATGGAAAGTAAATATTTTAATTAGCTTAATGTCTGGAAAAACATTTCATGATCAGTAACAAGGTGATACAAATATAAAAACCCTGAATGAACCATAAACTTAATTTTTCTGACTCTCCATAGTCAAACCCATGGAAAAAATAAATCATAAAGTAAAAAATATACCAAAATTGATGTAATCAATAATGCCAACAACGGTAACACTTACTGTATGGAAAACTTCACCCTTTGTCAGCTAGTAGTGCCAACAACACAACTTTTGTTTCTAAATTAAAATAAACCACATCATATAACATATTCATGATAACAGTTTTTTTAGTTTTTTTACATTATTATTTTATATGATTAACAGTAAAATATATTCATAGACGGGGAATGTTTATGCCCTTTTGAGAAGTTATGTGTTTTTTACCCTTTTGTTGTATCAAAGCCGTACCCTAATCAAACAGTAAGATATCGTACACCTGTTAAGAGTGGATCGCAGTAGCAGTAGTTGGCAAAGATGAGCATCCCAGCGTAAGCAGTGAGGATGACCACAAGAGTCCAACCCACCATGTTGATCCATAACATGCTGAAACAGCATATTTGGTCATTTTCAATCTAGATTGGTGGCTACAGTAAATGTCATTGTGCTTTATTAGTGATTCTTAAGAAATCTTCAAATTAAAACACTTGATCAATTTTTTTAAATGCTCATCATGCTTATTACTACTCTCAATCCAATGTTTTTTTTGTTTATTCAATAATCTAAAGTTTAAGGCTAAGAATAACGGAAAATCAATCATAATATATGTGCTAACATCTTAACTGTAATACATTACAGGTAAAAGGAATGCATTCATTGTTGATGTCTTCAGAAGTTTATCCCAATTATTAAATGGTATAATACACATGGCCCTGATGGAAATTTAAATTTAAACCTTTCCAGACTTCTGAGTATATCTGTTGGATGAAAAATATGATCAACACTCAACACACAATTGAAATCCTTATTAAAGAACTAAAAGCTGTTTGCTGGATAACATCAACCTTTATCTTGTTCTAAAATTGTAAAATAAATGGTTTCTCCTCTTTTTCTATTCTTACGTCCTTTATTAACAAGTTAAAAGATCAGTTTAGCACTTTTTTCTTACGAACACGGTATGATATAAATTTTGTTGAAGTCTTTTTTCAGTCATGATAAGAGTGAATTGTCATTAAACATCAAATTATAAATCAGACCTACAAAGGCCATTCCCAGGAAAATTTTCGGGGGTGGTCAGTTCTAAAAGTTTCAAAAACATGGAACGCTGACAGTCGCACCAGGAATTGATTCATTTTTATGATTTGAGTCATCTGATCATTTAGTGGGGAATACTTCACAGTCTGGGGGGGGAGGGGTAGTACGATTTCCATTGTTGTGGAGACCTTAGGGGGGCTGGGGACTCCCAAGGAATCTTTTGAAACATTTGAGGCAAAATGATAAGATATAGTATGTTTTAGAAGTTAAAATTCAACCACATAATCTCAAGCAGACCTCTAATCTGTCCATCACATTGAGTCCAACTGAAGTTTTTAACAATTTCCTTTTAAACCAAACATAAATTCTGGTGGAAAATATGAAAAGTTGTGAACCAAGGTCTGCATAGAGAAAGGCTTGTTACCTCTTGCACATTCAAAAACATAAACTTATTTAATAAAAATGCAAGTTAGCTTATGGAGGAGGATGGACAGACTTCCTGGCCTGACGGTTGGAGCCGACGGTGAGGTAGCGCTGGATCTGCAGCTGGTTGCCGCCGTAGATCGCCATGTGGAGGAACGAGGATCCGAAGAAGGAGGAGAGCACGGAGTAGCGCACAGTCGGGTCCCAGCTCCAGCTGTCACAGAGGATTGTTAGAATATGAAGGATTGGAAGTTCCAGCTATGCTGGCTAAGCATATGTCTCCTTTTGAGATATTGTGGAGGGGATTGGTAGGGAAAGGAGAGGTGTGATGGTCAGTCAGTTTCGCCCCCAAAAATATAGAGTACCTAAGCATTCCCAACATATCTCCGGCCCATCAACAGGGGTTACTCTACCTTCAAACTGAGTGCTTCCAGAATCTGAGACAATGGTTACATATTGCAGGAGCTCTACATATTTCAGTGGAGAGTCTCACCCAGGTTAGGAAAGATTTCCTCATCCTGTCCCATACGGACAAGCCAGGATGACCCTCTACTGCCTTCAGAGCTTGGACACGATGGGGTTTATATAACCTCCATTGGGAATCAGAATTCCAAGGGAGATAAGGGAGGATCAAGCTGCCACTCAGACTTACCAATACAATGACTGCTTCAATTTATTCTACCCATTGTTGACCTCTGTACTAGTATAAACCAGTCAGGAAGCATTGTGCAAGTTACAGTAACTTGAAAAAATGTTGTTTATAAAATATATAATGTTTAATATGGCTGTGGCTTGGCCTGTGGACAACATTTACCTTAATTTGAGGGGCTATCTGGTGGTATATAAATGTTTCTATATGCATTCTATGTGTCTTTTTGTGCATAGGAGTTTAACCCTTGGTAGGTGACTTTGATTTTAAAACACGAATGGTGACTCAAGGAGTTTTTCTCCGGGCGTTGAAATAATAGACAAACAGTGTGGTTTTATACATATATTGTAAAAAGGTTACATGAAACCCTTGTATAATCAATATTAAGCAATAAAAAACTTACTTTACATATTTTTGAATCCCTATAGGTATGTAAAATTTGTTATTTGTCACTTGTATTCGAAATCTTTATTTTCGAATCCAAATATAGTAACTGGTACAAATAGTGGGTACAGAGTGTATATACATCATTATTGCCACTGATCTCCATGTTATCATCCTTATTTGCACATTTTATACAAAAAGCAGGTGCAGTATGCTCCTACAAATTAAGAACTTGGCATCCATGTTACACGATTCTTGGGTTTCAACTGAATAGAAGGGGTACGAAGGGGGGGGTTGGGAGAGTGAAATGAGGTCGAACAGATTCCTAGAAAGAGGTGTGTAAGGTACTGTTACTCCTGCGACTGCCGAAGGGTAAGAACGCATGTTTTTTATAAAAATAAAAGCACCTGGAGGAAAACTCCGTGTGTCACTGACGGAGGGTTAAAAGTATTATAAGGGATTAATTTTGATTTAAAGTTTGGTAATTTTTCAACCTAGGCCAGTGTCCACCCCTTTTGATATAAATAAATTACTGGATCTGCTTTATTGTACAAACAGCTTTTCAATCTGGATTTTCTTCAGATACTTTCTTCATTATTTTTGGACAGGCCACCAGAGGTAGATAAATGTATAAGTTTTATTAGACCTGGTATATTCTATAGACATTAATTTTATACTTAAGGTATGCAATTCAGCTTCACTGAGCTGTCTTTCAGCAGCACATGACACAGAAATCACAATTGAAGATAGGATTTGAATCCTCCAAAACTATACTATTTGGCTAGGATATTGTTTTTTATTTTTTAAATCACTCAACATTGAAACAACATTCTTGGCTTAGTACAGTAAACCACAGTAACCCCCTAAAAAGGAATTCTAATCCAAAAAAAATTTTGGGTGACATACTTGAGTAAGTTTGTACGGTTGAAAGCAGCGTTGCGTTCCCACACAACAGAGATGCCTCCGATGTCATTGGTGCCTTTCATAAGTACCACGACCATGGCGCAGTAGAGCACCACCACTTGGAACGAATCGGTCCAAACAACGGCCTTCATGCCGCCCTGAAATGTAATAATTGTATAAATACTTGTATCAAGTAACATTTTCTATTAAAAAAGTGTTTCCTCAAACATATAAATTAGAATTTTTAATTGTGGCTTTGTAATTACTGCAAAGAATTATTATATCGCTTACCGTCTTAATATTGTCAAACATAACATGGACACTAAGTTTGCTCAGTAAACTTTTACCAGATACAAGTATCTCCTATGGTTATCATTCTCCATAGACTGAGTTTAAGTAAGATAAAATTTATATCATAAAGGATAGTGATATTCAGTGAGGTTGTCATCAACCTCAAAAGTAGATACACAAGTATTAGAAGGTTGATGTTGTCTTTATACATTTAAAAATAAAAAAGCCTTAAAACTGTCTTGATTCAAAGTTTTTTATTCATCCATTATTTCATATTGTAATAATTTTCATATTCAATATTCCTTCACATCAACACCTCTAGATGTTATGTAGGAGAATGGGTCCTAGCCTCACTTGTTGGATGCTGGGGTCTAAAGTATCTTCAGACAATAACAACAAATATGATAAATTAAAATGAAATGTCTCGCACTTACGATTGTAGTATAGAAGATGCAGACAATGTACATTATGGACACTACTAAAATTGTGTTGAAGCCAGTTACTGAAACAAGTAGTCTACATAAATTAAGGTAATAATTTAGTTTTAAGAATAAATGTAACAATTTTAAATACACTATACCTAAATTTGAAAAAGTAGATAAAATACTGATTCATATTACCAGTAAAGTTTATTTATAATTCATCAATGCTTCCTTCTAAATCGATTTGTCATTGTAAGAAAAATATTTTGTTGGAAAAACCAATAAACAAAAATACAGGAAGCCTATTAGACTTCTAGTTGAGATTTAAAGTACAGACATGTGAAATAGCAGATTTACATTCCTTCATATGAAGTTACTGGAGAAGAAAATTGGCTTGATTACTTATTAATCAATTAATTACTGCATTGTACAAAACTCTTGCTCAGTAGTAAAAAATAATGTATTGTATTTACTTAAGGAATAAAACCCAGGAGTGCCAGAAGAGGGGGGATATGGCGCTCAGGGCGCCATTAAGTGAAATTTTGGGGGGGATTTTTTGAACTATAAAAAAAGTATGGATTTTGCGATGATGGTGATTGAACATTCGAGTATGTTGCAGAGAAGGATGACCATTATTAATAATACTGACAAATGTATTGCTACTGTATTTTAAATATCATTAACTGTGTGCAATCGCTCACAGTATTATACTGTAAACACGCGAATATAACTGTATGTGAAAAACAGCGGAAATAACTTTGCGAACGCCGCGAAGAGCTACAATTACGCATAATATCGGCCGCTGTGGCCGGCTGCAAAATGGTTCGGCCATTGATTGCATCAATAAAAATAATCAGAACTGAATAAATAAAGACGCAGAAATACTTTTTTAAGGAGAAATTGAGAAATAGTTGTTAACAAATATAAAGAAATTAACTTTTCTTTACATATCTGCAAAATTTTATAAAACTGACTTTTGTGATTTTGTAACTGTTAACTGAAATTTTAAAGATGCAATTAAATATAAAGGTTCAGAAATTTCAAGAGGTATTGACTCTGCATACGAAACTACTTAGCGTTTTATTGATTAAAATTTATGATTGATTAATATTCATTTTAATTCAAGTAAGAACCGCAAAAACTGTATATTAAAAATTAGATAACACCGTTGCAGTAGACCTGCATACTCAATTTCAGTTCGTTGCTGATATTGAAGGGGAGGGGAGGTTACCCAAATTTGGGGGGGAGGTGTTTGCTGAATTTGGGGGGATGGGCACCCCTGATAAAACCTATTTACATTATTTAATATTAAATCCTATTTTCTATTGTTGGTGCACATTTTCAAAATACTAATAGTTAATTCATTCAATTGGTTTTTTTCACTCGACCCTGGTCTGTGCCCTTCTGTCATTCACATAATTATTCTCACACTTATCATAAATGTACATCCTTGCTGTAATTAATAATTTTACTATAAAATAGATTACCTTGATGCATAGCAAGCGCGGGAGCATAAAGAACCAATGCAAGGTACAATACCTGAAAAAATGCAATAAAATTTCATTAATTTCTCAATTCCTATTTTTTCTCCCTTCAGAAATTTTATTTTCATAAACAAGGTTACCGAAAAAAACTATAAACTAAGACTATCCATAAACATAACATTCAATAGAAAATTGAATTAACATATGTTTCCTAATTATGTACCTTTTGTCTAAATGCTTTACATATTTCTTAAAATTTCATTCAGCACATTCTTGAAGGATTTGTAAGAAGCTTTGATAACATGCAACATGAAATGCAAAAATAACTAACTTAACTAGTGATGTATGAAAATCTTATAAAAATACTAGTGGATATGTTTTAAATTCATACAAAAATAACAATATTATTAAAAGTGGAAGAAATGAGAGGTACTACTAGAGCGTTGATAAACTATACAATTTTCAACAAATACCTTTAATATTTCATATAAACAAATTAAAAATTAACTGTTTTAAGATTGAAAGGAATCACAGCAAAATCTTAGTATGTTGACTATTTTGAATGTAAAAACCCTTAAAAAAATGAGGAGAGGAGTAACTCCACTCAGATAAGGAAGGTTCCACAAGGAGGCAATTATCTTGTCACTTTCAAATCAAATATTTATAAAGGAATTACAGTTATTTTCAAATTAATGATGTTTGCAAAATTAAAACTTTTAAAAACTCACCATTTGTATGCTGAAAAGTAAACTAGCCAGCGTCTGCAACCATCGATGGAATCGGAGCCCAAAATACTGTTAAAAAAATTACCAATTAAAATTATATTTTACTATATCAGAACATATTTCATGTATGTTTTCAATTATACTTAATATTCTAAAATTCCTGAAGGTTTTACTTGGCATTAGTTAAGAAGATTAGGTCACATACAGTTGTCATAGATAAATAAATTGGTTTCTAATTATTTTTTATTGTATTTATCAAATATTAGCATGAACTAATTTTCCAAACAAAATATTAGCATGAACTAATTTTCCAAACAAAATATTATGTACAGTACTCGTAGTTGTGTTGTATTTGTAATTTGTTTTTCTTAGTCAATCTACATTTATGGTGATGTCGCCAAAAATTTACATAGGTGTCAAGTTGAATTAAAATGAATTATTACAAAACTACAATAGATTATGTTTTATGCCCAACCAATGCAATAGAAAATTAAATCAAATTAAATCTGTAAAATGTAACCAACCTGATAAGCAGATGTGTATTTTGATTTTCGGAAAAAAGGAATCATGATGTAGCCAACAAAGGGCACAATGAAAAATGTCGCGAGCCCGAAGATCCACATCTGGGGCCCATACAGGTACACCTCCGCCGGCTGCCCCATCAGAGTGATGGACGACAAGAAACTGGAAAAGAAAAAAAGTTTTTATAATAGTTTTAAAAAATATTGTGAATTTGCAGTGAGATATGAGTAAGATGCATTTAGGTATAGTCTAAAGTGTATTCCTTGTAATTTATAATAATATTCATTACTTTCTAAAAAAATAGCTTTTGTATTAGTAGAAATAAATATGAAGAGCTTCTATAAAAATGTTGTCTCAAAATGTTTTGTTGGATACTATTAGTTTTTTGTATGGATCCATGTTCAAAACATGAAATTGCACAAACCATGCAAGGACAGATGTGAATCTTCTACATCACATTTATTTTTAACTTATTTTTATTTTGCACAGGTTATGCTCTTTGGTCTAAGGATGATAGTTCCTTCTTTCAAACATAAGGACCCTGGTTCAAATTCCATCTAAAGTAAAATAGGTTTGTATATCGTGGATATCAGTAAGACACGTGCTAATTAATGAGCACTATCTCAATAAAATGTTTGAATCTAAAATTCTGTTAGGCACATGGAGCTAAAATGTTACTTTGTTTTGATTTCTAATAGATATTTTCACAACATAGATTTGATTTTGTAAATTGTGTAGTGAATATTCATAAAAAATCAAGATTGTTTAAATACAATATTTAATATTGAGAAAATAGTTTTCAATTACTTATTAAATATTTTGCCAATATTCAAACAACATTATTGTGGTGATGACTGGACTTTCTTCATCAACCATATGTTTTTTGCAAAATACATATTTCATAAAGTTTATTTTTTTCATTTATTTATTTGACTGTTTAAATATTCCTGGAATTCCCGTAGACTTGAGTGCATGGTATGAATGAAGGATCCCTGGACTCAAGAAGCCAAGAAAACTAAGGTAGAAATTGCAAATCTACAAAAAAACTACCTAGATAAATATTATCATTTATTGAACAAGAAAATAACTATAAATATATATATTGTTGTCTTAAGTACTGCTAAATTTGTTTATGTACACGCTAATAAGTATTTTAAGTAGTCCGAATCAAATGACATGGCCCAGACCGTCAGTGGGCCCCATGACAAAATGCATGGCAGACTAACAGGCAGACTGGACCACGCCACTCGGCTCGCCGTGTACTCGCCTGGCCAGCATGGAGAGCGCCACGGGGACGGTGCCCAGGCGGCCGTTGGCGATGAGGAACTCCCCGGGCGAGTCGCGGTCCTCGCCGTCGACCCGGGGCCGCAGCAGGCGACACCCGTGGTACAGGCCGATGCCCGTGGACACCAGCAACATGCCGCCGAACACGCTGTAGTCCAGCCAGACGAAGTGGCGCTCCCCGTGCAGCGGCTGACTCGTGTCCGCCATCATGCCTGCAGGACAGACTGACTGTAGTCAGCTACTTGGGCCGCAGCAGGCGACACCCGTGGTACAGGCCGATGCCCGTGGACACCAGCAACATGCCGCCGAACACGCTGTAGTCCAGCCAGACGAAGTGGCGCTCCCCGTGCAGCGGCTGACTCGTGTCCGCCATCTTGCCTGCAGGACAGACTGACTGTAGTCAGCTACTTGGGCCGCAGCAGGCGACACCCGTGGTACAGGCCGATGCCCGTGGACACCAGCAACATGCCGCCGAACACGCTGTAGTCCAGCCAGACGAAGTGGCGCTCCCCGTGCAGCGGCTGACTCGTGTCCGCCATCTTGCCTGCAGGACAGACTGACTGTAGTCAGCTACTTGGGCCGCAGCAGGCGACGCCCGTGGTACAGGCCGATGCCCGTGGACACCAGCAACATGCCGCCGAACACGCTGTAGTCCAGCCAGACGAAGTGGCGCTCCCCGTGCAGCGGCTGACTCGTGTCCGCCATCTTGCCTGCAGAACAGACAGTCTGTAGTCAGCTACTTGGGCCGCAGCAGACGACACCCGTGGTACAGGCCGATGCCCGTGGACACCAGCAACATGCCGCCGAACACGCTGTAGTCCAGCCAGACGAAGTGGCGCTCCCCGTGCAGCGGCTGACTCGTGTCCGCCATCATGCCTGCAGGACAGACTGACTGTAGTCAGCTACTTGGGCCGCAGCAGGCGACGCCCGTGGTACAGGCCGATGCCCGTGGACACCAGCAACATGCCGCCGAACACGCTGTAGTCCAGCCAGACGAAGTGGCGCTCCCCGTGCAGCGGCTGACTCGTGTCCGCCATCTTGCCTGCAGGACAGACTGACTGTAGTCAGCTACTTGGGCCGCAGCAGGCGACACCCGTGGTACAGGCCGATGCCCGTGGACACCAGCAACATGCCGCCGAACACGCTGTAGTCCAGCCAGACGAAGTGGCGCTCCCCGTGCAGCGGCTGACTCGTGTCCGCCATCTTGCCTGCAGGACAGACTGACTGTAGTCAGCTACTTGGGCCGCAGCAGACGACACCCGTGGTATAGGCCGACACCCGTGGACACCAGCAACATGCCGCCGAACACGCTGTAGTCCAGCCAGACGAAGTGGCGCTCCCCGTGCAGCGGCTGACTCGTGTCCGCCATCATGCCTGCGCCCATCACTTGACACTACCAGAAACGCCGGACATTACCGGACCAAACGCCTCACAATGACTTTCAATCACAACACACAACTGCTCCGCACTCAGTAAACCGCCAACATCCACATCCAACCACCAAAACAAACCACCAGCTCAGCTGCAGGTATTCGTATTAAACTCTTTTCGTATTAAACTATAAACTCTTTTCGTATGAAACTACAAAGTCCTACAGCTATGCGCAAACCTCACCCACCTGTCCAAGGCTGAAGAGGGAAAATCCCTAGAACAGCCTCAGTGTGCGAACTCAGCCACTGGAACCTCGCGATCACGTCACTTCACGTCTTACCTTCAGAACAAACTGTCTGTAGTCCAGCTACTTGGAGGTCAAGAATTAAATTGTTGACAGTTATAGCCGATGGCTCGTGAATGCGGTATTCCCTGAGAGGATTAACATGCGCACTGGTGATTACTACGTTCATACAAGACCATCCTCGTAATCGAGGTAATTAGACCAGTTCGTAACGTAATTGATTGGTAAAATTGTGGTTCGGATCCCTCCTCACGTAAAGTTGTAGGTCCCCAGTTGCCATTGGCTGTTGGACTATCAATTAATAGTTCTGCCTGAGGATCATTGGCCTCAGTCAGTAATAAGACTACAACAAGTTCGCACCACAATCATCCTACACACATCTCTTATACTATACTTGGCTTAAAATAAGTCGCCATAGTTCGCCATTGCGCCATTTCAAGTAAAGTATAATGTACCATTATACCTAATGGCTACTGGTACTTGATATACTAGTAATAACAGTGTGATCCATAATCAAAGGATGGATACAGTGAAGTCCCTATAATCCCAAATAATTCGGATAGGATCCATATCGGATTTGCAAATATTTCGGATTAAGTGCTACTTGGGCCGCAGTACCCGCCAGCACCCGCACACGCGTAAACGCGTTTTTTTTTTTTATAGTGATTGCTCTGGCAATTGTTTTTATTATTGCCAAAATAAAAACAATTACTAAATACAATGATTGATTACATTCTACAATGATTGAAAACTACTATTTCTGTTTTCGCGAAATCTAATTTAAGGCCAAATATACATCTTTTGAAGAGTTTTGCCATTTTTTTTGCTCACTACCGTGATTATTTGCCATGCCAGTACCATTTAGGGCTAAGCGGATTTTTGGATTGCAGAAAGTGTGATTGTTGGGACGGAACTTTCAAACGGTCATATGACTACTTTATAAAATATCATGTTTTGTGCAAAAACAATAAAAGATTTGAAGGCTTCTTGAAAAAAGCTAGTTTTATTTATACATTAACGTGTCTGGACTAAAAGGAATGAAAGCTAGTCAAGAGAAGCAGCTTATTTTGAGTAAGGGATTATCCTAGAATTCTTTTCGTGCACATCTATCTTCCAACCCCAAAGTCGCATTGAAGGTGGATATAAAAGTCCCTTTTTTAGTTTTGTTCAAACATCAATACCCCCAAACTTTGTTGGTTGGACAGAAAGTACTTCATAATGATTCCGTTGTCATTTTTGACCGCTATCTAAGATCCACCATGGATTCTTTAAAAGTCCAAAAGTTGGTAAGAGATGGTTAAAGATGGTAATGTAACACATCATATCAAACTATGCTTTAGACAATCACAATAATTTATCTCCCATTTAAACATCTTTCAGTAGTTCATTCTCAATTAGAAATTTTTAATGTATTTGCCTTAAAAATGTATATCATCTAGAAATTTTTATAAATAGATAAACTAAATTTAATCATGATATATAACCACCACCGATTGTTGAGCAGGCACTTCATTTTAAAGATTTAAAAATTTCAACCACCAACTTTGATTTGCTGTTTTGAAATGAGTTACATTATTTTAAGCACGAATCTCTCCTTTAGTTTTCTGAGAGAGTAGCCATTCACAAACAGTATGAATATAGATAGACAATTTAAAAAAGGAGACCATTCACAAACAGTTTTAACACAGGAAAATTACAGGTGAAGACTATTCATAAAAAATTGAGACTATTTACAGGAGAAAGCCATTTATGGGCCATATAAGGTACTTACAGACAAGAAATAGGTTTTTGAGTTCTTAAATACGAGATTGAACCCCTATAACAGTAAATGGAGATTCTGTTAACAGTTTTTAATAAAAAAACTAGACATGGATTTTACGACAAGCTATTATGGACAGGAAAAGGCCATTCATGAGCCATATTGATATAGGATAATTACAGGAAAGAAAGTGTTTTGTCTTTGAAGAAAATATGTTCTCAAATATGAGTTTGAACCCCTATAACATGTGGAGATTCTGTTAACAAGTCAGATATCAATTTTACGACGGGTCATTATATTTTACAACTCTGAACTAATCTGAACGTCATAGGTTCTGCAAGCCACCGCGTCAGAGGTAGACTGAGGACAATTTTAACAGCTTCGAAGAACGCGCAGTAACATAATGTGGAATCAGATTGCATCAGCACGGAGTGTGATTACCATTGTTTGGCAGACTCTGGACTCGCACGCAAATGAAACACGTATCTTCACAAAATTACATAAATCGGTGTGAAGAGCTGGTTATGTATGCAACTATTGTGAATGCAGGACTGGACTCAGGACATCACTAACATTGTATTATCTATAATTCTTCACTGGCCACACTATTTCTATGAGGGGCTAGTTATTTCCTTACATTTTCACTTTGTTTTTTTTTGTTTTTTTTTTATTAAAGGAATGAATTCAATATATTTCATACAAAGGCTCGTTATTTCTTCTTGAATGATTCATTATTTATAGGTCAAGAAATATTATTTACGCTTAATTATGTAAGCATGGATTTTACTTATTGTACCTGGATAACTGATTGCGCCGATGAATTAATACCAGATATAATCTAATAGACATATTCTTATTCATTGAACATGAAGGCCTATGAAATATGGGGTCACTTAGAAAAAGAATTCCATGTAAAAACATTCATTAAAATAATTAGTTGTGAGTGTCAGTGCTAAGCGCGCTATTAAGATAATAAAATATATAAATAAGTAATAATATAAAAAATTGAAAATGAATTGATAACAACATAAAAAATATATTGATTATTGGATTTACTTACTTACTATAATGGAGTAAACAAGTTTTAAGAGATACGAAGCAGAGAAGGTTCGTGAGGCCAGCCAACGACTGTTACGCATTCTGTCAATCGTTCCAAAAGAAAGTTAACGGTCCCCACTTCCATAATAAATATTAAACCATACTACACTAAAATACTACCTCTGTAGCGACCTAGTTTGTTGCATCTAGTACAATTGTGAAACAAATATTATTTAATTTGAATTGGCGTTAAAATATTAGTGCAGTTTTTACTGTATGTAAAACCCCTTTTTCACCTATATGATTATAATATCTCACACAGTTTAAATACCATGACATTTTGTTTTAGTATATTTTCATAATCTATAAAACACGTTGAAGGAATACTACAAACCTTCGTAACTTTCACGTTGAAGGTAACACCTACAACCTTTGTCATAACTTTCCTGGGCGTAAAAGCTAAAAATAACAGTTCCAAACGTAGAATTATCAGCAATTTATATATATTACAGACAAAGGTAAGTTGATTCATTGCAAAATGTTATATAGGTAACAAGGTTAATTAATTAATCTGTCCAAGAGCAAAAGAGTTTTGAAAAAGGACACTGCTGATCTTTAGAAGAACCCTTGTTAAGTGTTATTTGTATGCAATAGTGCTGAAAACGCTATAAAGGGAAACGCGTGTATCGTTAAGCAATTTTAAATTAGTATTTTCTGTTTTATGGCATAGAAGAAATTAACAGGATAGTAAATTACTGAATAGAACAAAGGCCCACAAGAATCTATTCCGGTACTGTGACACCAAAGCAATTAAGGCTTTTATTATTAATTCATTGCTGAACCTTTATGATTGACCATGAATGATTTAGGTAGGGATCGTATGTAGTCAATGCTTTTAATAAAATCTGAACTGTACTTATACCGTTCAAAAATGTAATAATAGGCCTTCCTCTCGAATGTTGGAGTCTATAATTCAAAGGAAATCAGAAATCAAGCCCCTTGAATAGGCTAAATCATTAAGTCTTACCTATTATTTTGATTGAGATCATACATACATCAGAGCAACTGGCATTTTATATTAATGCTTGTAAATATCTTTAAATTATGTTACCATTTTCTTCATTTAGAATGGGGCTAAAAAATCATTCTCTTACGAAATGTGATAATAAAAAACTATTATCTCAATGAACAGGATGACGCACATAAGGTCAAAATATTTGAAAATATTCAAGAAGCAGACAGGAACTTTCCCTGTGCTCAGTAGATTTGAGCAAAGTTATGCGTAACTTGTTTGTATCAAATGGTCTCAGGTAAATGGAAGCGTGAAATTCTTAGGCCTTGGCAATAGACCGAAGCCGAGTGCCATTGTACCACTGTATCGTCAGAGTCAAATGACATGGCCCAGACTGGTGTCCAACTGGGCTACACAAGGTGGATATATATATAATTACGAAAAGGAGATTTTTTTGCACAGAAAAGTGTTGGCGTTTGGCATGTTGTTAGGATGATGGGAGAGGGCTCATATTGAAGGTCTTTATGCCAATCAGGAATATGGGAAAAATGTTGAAATGTCTTGAGTTTACCAAGGAATTATAAATAGGGATCTAAAAACGTCTCTGCTTTGTTTACATTAAACATGTGATGCTGTGTTTGATTTAATCACGTCCTAGGTATCAACATGTGGTGGCCTATATGTTGCCCAAGTTCAAATTGATTTCAAACAGCTGGTGTTGCTCCTGCACTGTTTTTCGTATCTGTTAATAATTGGAATTGGGTTTATTTGTTTAAATTCGTCTTCCTGGAAGTAAACATTGTTATAGCTGACTTACACAATGTAACGAACAAACTCACAAACTTTCACACTTAAAATTTTATTAGCAGGATTAAACGCTAGTATACGATGAAGGAATTTTGTACTTAAATAAATAAGGAATGTTTTGCTTTAATGTTTCCCAAATTATGATTAGAGGCTTTTGGCCCCTTGAAGCCACTAGTAAGTTTAAATCAGAACAGAACAAATCTAAATTTACGACTGTCATGAAAATACAAGTTACGTCTCGTACTCTAAACATAGCTTGCAAGGCATTTTCAAATCCTCCCAAGATTAGTCAAGTGTATATTAATCCGGTTTGAAATCTTTAATTCTTGCCGGAATCATATATTAGTATTGCAGCAGTTGCAGCCGAGGCCGCCATATCGCCTTAGAATAAAAACACAAATCGTGATGTTCTAGGTTCTTTTCAACCTGAAGACGGGATCAGATTCGAGATGCCGAAACGTCGTGAAACTTGTTTTTACTAATCAGTGATGGCAAAAGTCCGAAAAATCTAAATTAAAACACAAATTGCCATTTATAATTGCTTAATCTGTCAGCACTCACAATTCAAGTAACTCGTACTCTTAGTTTATACCGTTTAGGACATGGGTGTCCAGCATACTTTTTTCCAAGGGAGGCTCAACTAGGATAATCTGGTGACGGGGGATGGGCACAACCACGGAACAAGTCTGGGGAGTATGGCTCCCAGTAAACAAAGAGGTTTGGGAGTCTCCCCGAAACAATTTTGAAGATTATATCTATAAACAGTGATGTATTTACCACTAAAAAAGCTAGATCTGATCCTATAGAGTCGTGGGCTGAGAGGAGGCCGCACAAGGTACAATGCAATGTATTTTTGTTTATCTTAAAGAAATTTTAAATTGCAACCACTCTTTTTCTTATTAGTTTATTTTAAATTGTTTCGTCATCAAGTCATCAAGTAAACGTTTAAGTAATTAATTACAGTTTGTTTAAATTATTAGACAGATGAAATGAAATTTTTTTGTCATCCGGTATCAATAAATAAGGTATCAGTAAATTAACTTAACAGAACTAATAAATTCAAATTACATAAAAGAAAACAAAATACTAATTTGACCCATTCGGTCATTTGACACCTCTTAACCCCAAGACGTAAAATTAACAATAGGACATTGCTTTAACTATGTATTCTATAAGTTGTCAAGCTTAAGAACTTTTTTATATAAAACATTTGAAAGTAACAACATGGAGCTATTTATGAAAAGTTAAATCGGCTGAATGTGAATATCAACTCGTTTTATTCCTAGTAGGCTACGTGTGGATCACAATATGTTTTAAACGCCCATCATGTGCATTTGAAACTAAATACGTCTTAACCTTTGAATATTAATTTGGTCTTTTATACATTTAATTGCATTTGGCTATCAATGCCAATTCGGTAGCATCTCAAACTTGTTTTTCAATTCGACTGTATGTTTAATCTGACAGTGAAATACTGTATGTTTGTAAACTGAACAAGAATTGTAAGAGATATTAACATTTTCATTTATGAAATAAAATCAAGAAGCTAAGTAAAATATAAAACGTCATTTTTATTTAAAAAATGTATTCTGAAATATTATTGTTTTTAACAGATAGAATGCATTTTTTTGTAGTTGCTTTTTTGGATGTTCTTCATTCAAACTGAAATTTTGGTTTTGCCAGTTATATATTACAAAATTATCTTTAGCGTCGTTCTAAATGTATCGTGAAAAATCAATAAATATATACTACTCTATAGGCAATATTAAATTTTAATTTTACAATATTATTATAGTGAAAGTGAGAATATTACCAACGACATCCATAATACCTTTTACTAACAGTAGTTGTTCGTAACTGTGTTGAATAAAGTAAATGCAGTAAAAGTGTTGGTAATTTTTTTTTAATATTATATCAGACTTATTTTATTTGGTTATGCCTATTTGGGTTTTTTCGCCTATAGTTCCTAATAATATGTACTGGCTGTGTAAGACCGGGAAGTACAAGTAGTTGTTTGATATTAAAACAACAACCAAGAAAATAAGACTTAGAAAACAAATAAAAAAAGCAGATAAATTCATTAAAATGAAAAAATATTCTATGGCAGATAAAAATACCGAAGAATATAAAACATTAATTCACACCGAGTTCATATCGTAAGATGATGAATCACTTACCTGGAGGGGCGGGAGTCCAATAGGCAATGAGAGGATCGGCCAGGACCAAAGGCCAAGGAGGAGACGCCGCGTGGGAGGGGGAGGGGGAGTCCTGAGGGGGAGCTGGGGAGCTGTGGGGGAGTCACTGCCGGGGGGGAGCAGGGGAGTCCCATAACACGGAGCCTTGGAAGGGGGGGGGATGTGTAAATACTCATCTAATGGTTAATGGATGTAGTGAATAAGCTGGGAAAATAGGTTTTTTTTGTTTAAGACCGGTGGGATTTTCACACTGTTTATAATATTCAGTTTAAAATGTTGGGAAATTAAACTTATTTTAGAGAGTTAATAGGCTTAATTAGTACGTCGGGTACATGGCCAGATATGGAGAAAACTGCACTTTTTGATTGGAGTGTGGAACTTTCTGTGGTCATAGTTGATGCCAAAAGGAAACCTTTTAGTCGGTGAGCCACTTCGAAATCTGTGGCAACACCGAAATTGCGGCAATTAAAGATGGCCGCCGAGGGCCCCCGCATAATTCGAATATTTTGGTTGTATCTCGGCTCTTAACTGACCGATACCAACAAATTGTTTGTTCTTTTAAAAATGATTTAAGGAGGAAACTCTTTTGTATTTCACTTTTAACTGTGAAACCTCTAAGTTCTCTAGAATTTGGAGAAAATTAAAACATTGGACTTTTTTAATATTTTACTAGATTAATATCTCAAATGAAAACTGGTATTTCACTGAAATTTTAAGACTAAAATAAATACTTACTTATATTAATTATAGTGAGAGACATAAGAAAAATAATCCAAGAAAATGTTGGAAATATGAAACATTCATAAGAAATGCAAAGGGATGAATTTTTAGCCGAGCATATCTTTTTAACGAATGCATATTTTCTAAAACGGATTTCAGCATTGTTATCAGCGTAAAAATCTAGTTCATAATGATGCGCCACAACACCATCTTTACGTTTGAAAAAATAAAGTTGATATCCAAAATGGCGGATTCAAGATCGCTTCTGAAAACGATTAACGAGTCAAATTAAAGCTCTTATCACCCGTCAATTATTGGTAGTGGCATTATTGCACATAAGTCCCTTTCGTATCACCCATGGCATTAATTGCCTAAATCATTTATGCTTTTGACCTCATCTTGGACGCCATCTTGAAATTGAGGCACTCCCGGTGGTCAAACTTTGCTTAATTTTTAGTTTGTTGTTAGGCACATAGTACATGATAGAAAAACGCATAACTATCTCATACTGGTTTTTTCACTGGGCGCAACCATATTACCATATTCCTCCATTATTACAATAATTAAACTCATATAAAAGGAAACATTTTTAATTTTCTTTAAATTCTAAAGAACTTATACAAGTTTCGCAGGTAAAAGTTAAATACGAAAAAGTTTCCTCTTTAAATCAGCTTTTAAATAATAAAAAATATATTGGTATCGGCCAGTTAGGAGCCGAGATACAACCGATATATTAGAATAATGCGGGGGCTCACGGCGGCCATCTGTAATCGCCGCAATTTCGGTGTTAGCCACGGATTTCGAAGTGGCTAACCGACTGAAACGTTTCCTTTTGGCATCAACTATGATCAAAGAAAGTGCCATCCTCCAATCAAATATGCAGTTTTTATTTGTGTAGCCACTGTACTATAATGACAAAAAACCGAATCGGAGACTCATTTATATTAAACATATTCTTGAGGCTCAATCTAGAAAACTTGCAATTGCAAACATCCACACAAACCACTGCATTTCACACATCTATGTATTAAAAGAGTAAGGTAATTTTTGTGAGAAAAGTTTATGTCTAAAATACAGTGTATATTTGAATTATTGATGTGTAGTTTGCAAGCCCTCGACGTCTCCTCCAATTGTGCCTTTTGGGGTCTCAAGTCCTAATCACATATCTATCTGTCGAAATGGTAGTTCTGAAACAAAATACAAACGCAAAGTTTGTTTGTTTATAGTTAAACAACCAGTAGAACCATAGTATCTCTAGTTCATAAAGAGGGCTATGGTAGAACAAAGTAAATTTATCATTACTTTTTGCCTGAAACAAGCTTTAAATACGTGACTGGAAAGTTGTCTCTTTAGAACACATTTCGTGATTGTCGTAAAATGTACTAGGATGAAGACTATTGGGAAATATTTAATGGCTAAACCTATATATTTGTGGTTACTGTTGGTATTTGAATTGTGACAATAGGTTCTTAAATTCGATCAATTTAGGTTCAAAACATCTATCGTAGAGATTGATAAGGAATTAATTACTTTTAAGATTGCGAGAGAACGATTAGCAATATCCAGTATTTATTGTGTTGTTTATATGTTGTATATTTGTTGTCCTTCAGTATTTTACTGTAGTAAATATTAGACGATAGTTTACTCTAAATTTTTAATAAATATTTTTTCAGAATCTACTGTTTTTTAAAAAGAAGTTGCATCTATTAGATTAGAACGGTTCCTCCTATACTAAATATCAAAATTAATAAGGGAACATCGTATCTTTTGTTTTTGTGGATTCGCACTCTACTCATGATTCCCTTCTATGAATTTAATTTTTACAAAGGCCAAATTTTTACCGCGTCCTAGAAACATCAACCAAGAAAAGCATTTATAAAAATAACAACAAAACAGAAAAAAACAGAAATAGAAAAATAATATAAACAGTATTCGAACTACTTCTTTTTTCTTTTAGCAAATTAGAAAGCGAGAATCTAATTAATTAACTCTGTTACACAAAAATACAAAAAAGTATATAAATTATTCAATTGACAACGAACAATCGGGATTTAATTTGTTCTGATTCTGACCTCGCATGCCGCCGGCGGAGCGAATAATAGGCTTACGTGAAAAGCTCGGATCGCCTGAATGGCTTAGTGATTCACGCAAGGACTGCTCGATCAAGCGAAGCGGCGGAGAGTAAACCCAGGACATTGTCAACCGAGCAGAAATTCATCAATCTGGCAGGGATGTAACCATTACACCGTTTATAGATTGTAATATTTTCAATTAAACTAAAACAATAACCGTAACTAAATCAAATATAGGCGGTTGTATACAGGAAGTTAATGCAGCAATAATTACATGAACTTTTAACTTAACAATACTTGCACAGGTAAGCGCCTATTTTGGCCATGAGGGAAATCTATTAGGGGCAGTTTCAAGATCGACTATCGTCTTGGTGTGAAACTGGTAAGATTGCATTATCTTCTGTATAAACTATTTGTCGCATTACGGTGCGAAGGCTTGTCATGCTTGCCATTTGAAGGTTTTTCCTTGGTGAATGTATATTTTTATATGAAAACTAACTGTTCTGTTTCAACTTATAACCGTCGACATCCCCCTGTCCTTAGTCTAATGCCGTTCATATAGTTTTTCTTAAATAAAAAACAAAACACGTATATTGTTCACTGATACACTGATAAAAGGGTAGTAAATTTTGCAACAAGGGCCGAAAATGAGGATTTGCAGGCTCGAGGTCGTGTTTCAAATTCGAGACGAAGTCGAGAATTTGAAACGTTCGAGAGCTGCAAAGCCCTTTCGGCCGAGGTGCGAACGCTATTTTTCACCACTACACAATGAAACACAATGAAAACATTGAGATTATGAGTGACGATACAATTTTTCGGCCCTCTGGCGGAAAAAAAATTGGTTTCGGCCACCAAATGACGTTTGTAAAACAGATGATTTCGTCGCAGTGTGATGAAAATGTTTTATATTACCCATCTTAAGTTCCTCCTGTTTTATGTTTTACTCTCTTGGTTGGGTTTTATCACTTTTATTTGTCAGTACCTGGGCTTAACTCCTTTAAAGAACAAACTTATAAAGAAAAAAGCAAACGACAAATACCCCCGTTGCAGCAGACCTGCATACTCAGCGAATTTCTAATGCAAAAGAGTATAATTAAATCCAACATAGCGAAATTTGACATGTTTTTGTAATCTCCATAAGAATAACATGGGGAATGAGTATGCAGGTTTGCTGCAACAGGTATGTTAAAACTGATTGGTTTCAATTCATTATTTAGTAGATCTTAACTAGAAGAAGCCACATACCATGTTTTATCTAAAAATGTTAAAATATAAGGAAGATAGAGCATTTTTTTATTTCCTATAAGGAAAACATGGTGAATGAGTATGCAGGTTTGCTGCCACAAAAATGGAAATTTCAGGTATTTTAGACTAATATACATTATATCTCATCTAGATGAAGCCTCAAACAAAGTTTTATTAAGATATGTTGAGAAATAAGCGAGATATAGAATTTTACTTATTCCCCATAAGGTTAACATTAGGACAACGTACTGTGTTTACCACTTTCAATATCTCGGCAACCAATGAACATAGAGCAATGATTCAAGATACTAAATTGTTTGTTTTTTTGAGCTGAATTCAATGGTCCCAACAAAAATTTGATTAATTTTATTTTTATATGTAAAAAACTAAAAAAAAACCCATTTTTTGGGGGGGGTTTTATCCCCCTTTACCCCCTCTTCCGATGGTCCGATCGGGCTGGTTTACGAACTTGTCCAATTGATTACCACTTTACATGTCTGTACCAAATTTCATTAAGATCGGATCATATTTACGGCCGCTATCGTGCTTACAGACACATATACAGTGTGTAAAAAAAGTCTGTCCCCCCCCTTTATTTTTTTGTTTGTTAAGACAAACAAATAACCTTTAGGGAATCACACAAACTTAACCCAAATTATTTTTTGACGTTACCAAAAATTTTGAGTGTCCCCCCAAAAATGGGGAATTTTTGGGGGCAACTCAAAATTTTCAAAAGCAAACCCCTTTTGAGTGACCCCTCATTTTAAAGAGCTTTCAAAAAGTAGATGAATGGTGAAAAATGGAGGTCTCTAACGTGTTTCTATCCAAATTGACAGCTTGTCAAAGTTTTGAATACAACACATCCTTGAAACCTGGCGTCAAGAACATTTGGAGTTTTAATTCACCTTTGGTGACGTAAAAATGAAACGAGCCTGGGAAAAATGCTGTTAATTGAAAAAGTAGTCTCTTTTGTTGATATTTAAAATTTTGAGTGTCCCCCAAAAATGGGGGATTTTGGGGACAACTCAAAATTTCAAATTCAAACCCCTTTCGAGTGACCCCTCATTTTAAAGAGTTTTTAAGAAATAGGCGATTGGTGGAGGTTGGTGGTCGCTAACGTGTTTTTATCAAAATTGGCAGCTTGTCATAGTTTCTAGAAGTCGTATTCAAAACTTTGACAAGCTGCCAATTTTGATAGAAACACGTTAGCGACCTCCAACCTCCACCAATCGCCTATTTTTTGAAAGCTGTTTAAAATGAGGGGTCACTCGAAAGGGGTTTGAATTTGAAAATGTTGAGTTGCCCCCAAAATCCCCCATTTTTGGGGGACACTCAAAATTTTAAATATCATCAAAAGAGACTACTTTTTCAATTAACAGCATTTTTTCCAGGCTCGTTTCATTTTTACGTCACCAAAGGTGAATTAAAACTCCAAATGTTCTTGACGCCAGGTTTCAAGGATGTGTTGTATTCAAAACTTTGACAAGCTGTCAATTTGGATAGAAACACGTTAGAGACCTCCAATTTTCACCATTCATCTACTTTTTGAAAGCTCTTTAAAATGAGGGGTCACTCAAAAGGGGTTTGCATTTGAAAATTTTGAGTTGCCCCCAAAATCCCCCATTTTTGGGGGGCACTCAAAACTTTTGGTAACGTCAAAAAATAATTTGGGTTAAGTTAGTATGATTCCCCAAAGGTTATTTGTTTGTCTTAACAAACAAAAAAATAAAGGAGGGGGTGACAGACTTTTTTTACACACTGTATATATATAGATAGATATATAAAAAATTCGAACGGATGGTGTTTTTTGCTTCTGGTGGCCCCAAAATGAAAAGTTATCATGGTCTCGGGCTTAGGTCTTACCATGAGACCTACGGTGATAGCTTCTTCCCTATAGGGGAAATTCGCTAAGAAGGAACAAAATAATTTATTGAGAAGAATTCGCCACGTTGACGGTGGCTGTATAGGCGGTGTTAATTACTCCTCCATCAGATATGTAGGCCTGTGGATCGCAGGGGTTCCCCTTGTATTGTTGCGTGTTTTGACACAAGTTCAAGGTCGGATGAAAACTCATTAGTACTACGCACAATGGATACCAATCTATCCGCCTCTGTCAACGCCTGCTGCAGTGACTGAGGGAATATCCGCAATGTTGCTCACAAGATCACATAGAATATTTCTGCAAAATTATTCACAAGCAATTGAGGGTACATGCACCATGGAAAAAATTGTATTCACAAGTAATTAAGCTTGATTGATTTTTTTGCCCAATGTAATCCACAAGTAGTTGAGTTGTCCGATTTATTACATAACCATTTTCTGGAAGTAGTTGCCGAGGTTCTTCAGATAATTATCTGCAGTGTTATTCACACTTATTAGCACTGGAAGTTTTCGGATGAATATCTGCCGGTTTTTTTCAAAAGCAGTTGAATTTCTGCACAACCTTTTGAAATTTAAATCACAAGTAACTAAGCTCTCAGCGATATTTTTACCAATGTAGGCTAATTCACAAGAAATTGCGTTGTTCGGTTCATTGTATTAATATATAGCAGTAGTTTGTATTAATTTATATATATAATATGTGTTGTTATAAAGCAGCAGTTGAGATTCTTCGGATGGTTACCTGCAATGTTATTCACAAGTATTTTAAAATGTACGGACGAATTTATGCAAATTTATTCACGAGCAGTTACAGTTGTCTACATAATGGTTTGAAATTGTATTCACAAGTAATTAAGCTTGATTGGATCAAGTCTTTTGCCAAACGTAATTCACAAGTAGTTTTGATGTTTTCGGATTATTTTCACCTCTAGTATTAATGCAACGGTATCAAGAAGTCTGAGATGAAATTATTTATAATCCTTGAGTCTTCCAATATTCAAATTCTTTGCTCTTGGAATTCACGCAGCAGCCTTATACAGGGTGTTCATTAAATGTGGGGCAATAATTTACGTAGTGATTCCTTGGGTCAAAATAAGCAAAAAAGTTTATATAAACATAGGTCCTAAAGTGCTCCGTTTTCCGTCTGTATGTCTGTTTATGATTTTTACATATTTAATCATATCTGACGAACCACTTAACGTATACGTATATCAAATTTGATATATGGATAACCTCTATTAAGAACTAATTTTGTAAGAAGTATCAAATTTCTACTTTGTACCATTTCAAAATGGCGACTGTTTTTTGTTTTCAAAGCTAAATATCTTAAAAACCGTAAATTTTAGAAAATTTGTACAAGAGACAAAAAAGTTGCGAAATTTAATCTAATTAATGCTAATATTAAGATTATAATGATCAGACTACTAACAACGGAGAAATTTTAATTTCACTGAATAAAAACATAGTTCTTTAGAGCATACGGTCTGAAATTTGCATGTTTTTATTCGGAAAATTAGAAATTTCTCCATTACTAGTTGTCCAATTGTTATAATCTTAATATCAGCGTAAATTGAATTAAACTTCGAAACTTTTTTGTCACTTCTAATTTTTTTTCTAAAATTTACGGTTTTTAAGATATTTAGCTTAATAGTGGTTATCCATATACCAAATTTGAAGTTTATACGTTAAGTGGTTCATGACATATGATTAAATATGTAAAAATCATAAACAGACGGAAAATGGAGCACTTTAGGACCTATATTTATATAAACTTTTTTGCTTATCTTGACCCAAGGAATCACTACGTAAATTATTGCCCCACATTTAATGAACACCCTGTATAAACAACTGCAGCAGCATAATTTTTTTTATGAAACATTGATAAATTAAGCTATGATACGTTTCACTTGGGTTGACATAGTTCTGAAACGTTTAATCATTGGTCTTATATTTTATTTCCTTAGGCTAGGATTAAAATCTTAAAAAAATGTTGCAGTTCAACAAATAAACCATATCTAGCAAACTCTACGTTATTTAGCGGAAGACTATTCACAGTAGAAAACCCCAATAATCTCATTGTTTGTCTATGCTTGTGACATTTAGCAAAAAAAACTTACAAAATTACCATGACATATCAAAAGCACATGTAGCGCACTGTTTCATTCAAGTAATATGACCTACTCCTGCACTTGTTAACATCTTCCCAGTAAATTCAACACTATTTGAGTTTTCCACATTAATCGCTAAATTAATAGAAGTATTTCCCACTCCAACAACTTTTATTTCATAAGGTTTTGTAACATTCGAACCGGACTATAAGTCTAAAAATATCAGGAAACGATCTTATCTCTGGAACAGCTTATAAAGAGGCCAAATCCTTGAGATATTGGACGTGACAGTTAGAGGACTATTTGTGCAAAAAACGGTGTTTTGCCGATGTCAAATAATGGAGGGGACCTTCAATGGAGGCTTGCGGTCAGAGACGTGGAGGCCGTCGTACCACTCGGGTGCCGCCTTTTCAATTTATTTAATAGATAACTATCGCTAAAAAATAATTTTAATGTATTTAGTTATTGTTACGGTATTATTAAGAACAAGCCTTTGGTTTATTTGTTCCTTAAATCAAACAGATTTGGTGATATAACCATGGTTCATATACTATTCCGTCTATGCCTGAATGTGCTTTTAACAAATTTATACATGACTTAAACTACTCGAGGTAACCAATCTGAAACTTGGTATGCGTCATGTCCATTATGGTCTATTTTAATACAGAGTATTAAGTTTCTACTTCGTACCTATTCGAATTGGCTGTAATTTTTAGTTTCAAAAGCTTGTCATTTCAAACACTAATAAATTTGACAAAATGTAGAAAAGTGTCAAGAAAGATTATTACTCAAAAGATAATTACTTTCAAAATTTTACTTGGTTTCAATCCAAATAACTGAGGAATTTGACTTGATTCTCTACTGAAAAAATCTATACATTTTTAGCATATTTGCTTGTGGTAACTGGAGAAGATTAAAAATTCCTTACCTATTTGTGTTAAAATCCTGTTAGTCCAATCTTCCGTCACCTTGAATCTTTTTGTTCGATTTACTGTTTTTGAGATATTGAACTTTCAGAACGAAAAAAGGGGCCCATTTTGTTTCGAGAAACCCCAGTATATTTAATTATCATTGAAAAATATGGAAAATGTATTTTAATATTTACTTCAAAACATTGTTTGCTGAACTACTTAACCTTCCTATTCAATGAGAAGAAAAAATATGAATGATGTGTTACTTCATTAAATTTATTTAATGTCTATGTATAGATTATTCCCACATTTAAAACGAAACTGAGTGCACATATGATTTGTAAAGTTCTGGATCGTAACAGTCCAATGAATTATTCGACCATTAATTGACTAATTGTGTTTTATTAACAGTAATTAATCTAATAACTGGTTAAATGGCCATTTGTTTTTTATACTTACAACTCTTCTTATAAAAAGCGTGTTTTTCAACTCTCAAATAAGCTGAACATACTTTCTGAGGTTTCTTAAGCAGCCCATTAATTAACCCATAGAATAATGGAATGAGAGGCAATTTTATAGCTTTTGAAAATTATTTTAGGCCTCAGGTATTTTTCATTAACAACAGATTACAAAAAATTATGAAAACAAATATCACTCACCTACCTTTGTAAACCACGAAGATTAGATCGCTTGTTTATCAGGCCACCAGGTGTCACCAGGATGTGGCCGCACATTGCAGGGTGCTGAGTCGCAGTTGCTGATCGCCTGCTGAGTCTTTGTCCTCAGCCGGATACCGCCGGACCCTCCCTGGCTTGTACCGGGCGTACCGTCGCACAGTAGAGTAAAAACCTGGCCGACAATATTTACCTACTGTTACCTGTTATTCAGGGAATAATCCGTTTATTTACCTTTCTTCATATATTTAATTATGTTTTCAAGCCTCAGTTTATTTCTACAGGTAGAGATTGAAAATATATTATTAAAAATATTATACCTTTTAGTGAATTTCCTTTGGAAAAATGTGAACTATTGGCATGACTCGCATGCTGGCTCTGATGCGTGGGACCATGATAATAATAATATAACAATCGTATGAAATGTATCTACCTATAAACCCTCAAAAATGCCTTAGAATACTGAACTACTATGCAGATACCTTCGCCACACAAACTGCAGAATAGTTGAACTGAGGTGTTGAGAACCGTTATCATCAATACTGCGCTGTATGACAAACTCATCAAGGAGTATGCCTAATAAATAGAATAAACAGAGTAAACGAACAAAACGTTTTGCTTTTCTTGTTATTAATGAGGCACCATGTAAACAACACACCGGATTTACAATACAGACGATTTTAAAACCCGCCAGGCGTTCCCGCACTGCCCTCCATCCACCACTTCCAGTATTTGACACATCAGTTTAATAAAATGTTACGTAATCTTACAAAAAATACGAACACAAGTCTCGGGTACTTACAAAGTCTTCTCGGGGAAAAAATAAAGGACAAAATTTGGGGAATGGTATTCTAATCTTTAGATTATTGACAACAAATTGAAAACTAAACTAGAATCTTCTTCGCAATTTCATTCTGGATGTTTCTCTTCTTACATATTTGAAATATTCAGGATCACTCTTGTGCAGTTCTGATTATTTCTCAACTAGCACTGTGCGAGTTGGAACCCATGTCGTGATCGAGTATAAGCCTACAACTGAGTCGAACTGAGCACCAAGAACTGCGCAGAACGCAGGGCCGGCTCAAGAGTTTTAGGCGCCCTAGGCGAACGTACTGCTTGACGCCCCCCCCCCCCCCCCCCCCCCGAATTCTTGACAGTTTAGTAAAAGGGTACATTAGTATCAGGCCCAGAGAAAAAACTTATATAGGCCTACCGTATTAAAAGTCCAATTACTAAAACTTTTAAGTTTTAATGCTTTTATTAGTTTTAATTACTTCCTTGTGTGGTTATTTTTTTATGAGTACTCTTGTGTACAAACTAAACTATAAGAGACTTGTAGAATCTTAAATAAATTACGATTCTTCACCTCTTTTTTGTCAAGTGTTTTAGGAGGTATAAGCATAATATTGTTGTTAAGTTTGAATAAAGATATAAATCGAATCGTTCTACTGTATTATGAGATTTGTAGGATTAGTTAATTAATATATTTTAAGATGAACTTTATTTTTTGCTTAATTATATAGGCCTATGACATTATACGCATACTTATGGAAACTTAAATTGTTTGATTTGATTATATCTATGTACCACGGTAAAACCCCAGATGGTATATTTGTGCGTACGTTTTGCTTGGGGCTTGGGGTCATTAGTGTCAAGGGGCCGATCAGTGCATTTTCCCCAGTCAGTTTTACTTACTTTAAAGATAAAATATCAAACAGCCAACAGCAGACTTTTTTTAATACACAAGTAATGAAACAATTTAGGTTTTAAGATAATGCTTTTTGAAACTTGTCAGTTGTTTTTCCTTGTTCACGAAGTTTCTTGTTGAAATATTTTTTGTAATGAAAGGAAACTCAGTCTGTCTAATTTTGGTATTCCCAAGGCAACACTTAAAACCCTCAAACTTTGAAATGGAAAATTTTGTTCAGGTTTTAAACCAGAGATTAATAAAAACCCTCATCGTCTGTCTAAAGCAATCTATGTGAACAATTGATTCACCCATATTTATTAAGGGGCATCATCAGGGCTATCCAAATTTGGTTGAAATCAATTTTTTTATTAATTAAGAAGCAATTCCTGATAGCCAGCAACAATATTAAAACCAGTGAATTTGAAGACAAATCACACTTTACATCCACTTTCAAGAGTCATACGTGTACGCTTTTTTGAGTGATATATTAGACTGCATGTTATTTCTGTGTATTACATACAATTGAAGACTGCACATCGAGTATTCAATATACATGATACCCCTGAAAAAGTTTGCCCATAAAATGAGGCTTTATAAAATTGAGATGGAGTTGATTTCTTAGGAAAAATATAAAATAATATTTTAATGAGTATAGGTACTTAAATGAGATAAAAGATTTAAATAAGATATGATTTCAACAATTTGTCAAATAAAAATAATATAATTAATGTACAACCATAGCCGGATTTACGGTGTCGCGGCCATAAGCCCTATTTTCTGTGCGGCCCCCCTGAGGCCCCAACGCGTGAAAAGCCTTGACCTTTCTTTAGTTCAATTACGTATCTTAATCATCTCCAAAAATTCACTCTAAATACTTTATTTTCTACTGTGTGCGGTCCCTTATCGGTGCGCGGCCTTAATTCCAGACTTTCTGGGCCTAGTGATGAATCCGGCAATGTGTACAACTAAAATAATTAAAATTAAAATTAATTAACGCTTTGGCAAGTTATTAAGAACAATAATTTACACTGTAATAATAGTAATAATTGTAATAATAGTAAGAAACAAAAACATGACGAAGAATGGACTGCCCTCGCCGACTCGGTCGGTGGTCATCTGACCCCGGACAACATCGTGGAGAAGATGCTGCAGGGCAGTGTCAGCTGGAACGCAGTGGCTGACTTTTTCATGTCCATCCTGCACCAGAATAGGACAGACGGGTGTCTGGAGTGACCCCAGAACCGAGGACAGCAGAACGGTTGATCACCAACTGAGGAGTCCCAATAGGGACAGCAGCGCGGAGTCCTGAAAGGGACAGAGGCCTCGCATTGCGATGTCGCAATGAGCAGACGCTCGGGTCGATCGCAATGATGTGGTGACAGCACGCGAGGGGGTTTTTTAGCAGGTATGCCCAAGGAGACGTACAGACAACTCTGTACGCTCCAAGCCACCTAGAGCCTCGAGGGGGGCCTCGACACCAGTGCCGACGGTCCGAGGCTAGAGACCCCTGCTCGTCGATTTGCTCACTTGAGCGAGCGGCGTAGAGGGCCCGCATTTCGGTGAGGGTAAGAGCTATTTTAACCTCCTTTCCAGCGTGGATAAAAAAAACATATTACTTGCTAGCATTGGGAAAGTAGTGGACTACAGTGGACCAGTCTTGAATTTGGTTGTCATGATAAAAATAAGTCTGAATTTCTTTATAGCGACAAGGGCGCCTAGAGAGCAGAGAATATCGCATGCTTGGTATTGGTTTGTAGTCATAAGTTTGGAAGGGTAGGGTTTTCTCATTGAAAATAAGTTTATAGTTTTAAAGCGTTTAGAAAAGTAACAAGCAGAGCGTGTTTCCGAGCTAATCTAACATCATAAAATTGTAGGTCTTATTTAATAAAATATAAGTATAAATTGGCATTTAGGCTATATTCATAACTTGCCTTTCCAAAATAAAAATTTTTATTATTTCCGCCTAGCTTTTTTGACAAACGGGGCTGCTTAGCGTCCCCTTTGACGCCCCTCAGGCCCTGGCGCCCTAGGCGGTCGCCTAGTTCGCCTATATGGTAGAGCCGGCCCTGGCAGAACGACAACAATCCCGTACCATCCGTCCCGGACGCCTGAGGGTGTTCGCACCGGAGCGGGCGGCCAACCCGCTGTCACGACATTGTCCTGGAGTTCGCAGCTCTGGTCGTTCCGGAGGCGAGTAACGCCAAGGCCGTTGCAGGCCGTTTAATTCAACTTTTTCAACTTTTTCAAATCCCGCACAACTTTTAAAAATGTTATGGTACAAAAATTTGAAGTAGATCCGTAAATATTGAGCGATTGTTTGAGTTAACGTTATTGAAATTTTATACGAAGAGAAATATTATATTGGGTCTACTGAAACACTTATTTAATTTACTGATTGATTTATTTCAATCCAAAGTAATCCTCAACTGATGAGTTTTTAAATTGTCGTTTCGAATGCCCGGGATGGTTTATGTTTATATTATGAAGTATATTTAAAATTTGTGAAGCTCAACAAAGTTGTAGTTTTGTGAGACCCTTTTCCCGCTGGCTCAACTCCGATGTGTTACCTCCTAGGTCAACATCGGCTGACTTGAATAATCAGGCAAAATGTTTCATAGCTGCAGCGATAGGTATTATATGATGTTACACTTGCTTTTTTCAGTTCGGCGCCCACAGCAGAGTCTAGGAGTCGCAGCGCTGAGTGACCTTCGGCTAGACTGTGAAGATGAACTACAACAATGGAAGAGGCCTTGGTGACGACGACGACGACGGCGACGCGGCGCGGGCGATCCCGGGAGGCGTTCAGTGGTTGTATACAATAATCTACTGCAGATAACACAACTTTTCTCATTCAGCATGAATGTTGAAAACGCAAAGAGAAATTTTAATTTTGATATGTAGTTAGAATAACAGTTAATTTTTCCATTTTTTTCTTGCAAGGATTAAATCTCTACAAGACTTTTCTTGTTTCAGAATTGTGTTTGTCACGTTTTCCAAAATATTCTTCCTAAAAAGTTGTTTCAGAAGTCAGAGAAAAATCTGGACTATTACCTTTAGACCCAAGGAGTATCATGTTATGTTTTGTTATGTCATGTATGTGTAATTTCAATTTGTTATGTTTAAACTGGATATTTTCCTTTGCAATAATCAATAGTCGGGGTGTGATTCCCTTACAAATAATGCATTTGCTTCTGAAATTTTTCAATTACAGCCTTATTGAATGCAGAAATGGTCAATCACGATGTCAGTCATCGAACAACGTGACATTAGTTGTCGTCCTTGGGTGGGCCCTTCATATTGTAGCTAGTTGAGATAGAACCATTGATTATGATGGAACCCATCGTATAACCTATCAAAGAACCCATCATAGAACCCATCTGAAACCAATTAAGCGACAACCTAGTTCGATGTAAAATTAATAAATATAGTTTGACCAAGCCATCGACTGAGAAAGCCGTATATATAAACCCAAGAAAGCAGGCTGCATGCTTAATGAACAATTGTTAGATCCCTTTCGCACCGATTTCAAAACACAAAATTATAAATATTAAGGAGGGGATTTATCATCAAAAGGAATTACTCTTGACGGCTTCTTACTTTGTTTTATGGGACAGAGGACGACGATTCGTATGATAGAAACTGCCATTGAATTGGAAATGTTAAGGCTGTTGGCTCTTCGAATCCTCCTGTTCTCGCTGAGAACTTTGATTCCCGGCTAAGCTGAGCCTGAGACACCTAGTCAGGACCGAGTACTGGAGGCAGGGGCAGCCCGTCAAGGTTTGCAGCATCTGTGCAGATTCGAGTTGCACCCATAGAACTATGATCATGTTTATAGTTCTATGGTTGCACATCTCTCTCTCCCTCACCTCCCCCCCACCAACGGCACTAAGAACCCCCTCCCATCACCTCCTCGGAGACCACTTATAGTGTAGTTTTGTGCAAAAAACGTAAGTCTGTATTACTTACGTCTGTGCTCAACTTGTTGTGTCAGGTGCTAGACACTGTAGATGCACATGTTTCGATGATAGTAATTAGAAGCTGTTAATCTTTAACTGGTGTTATTACATCATCATCGGCATCTCAACAATGAAACTTGTACATCTACAGTGTCTAACACCTGACACAACAAGTTGAGCACAGACGTAAGTAATACAGTCTTACATTTATTGCTGCTCAGGGCTACAAAAATGCACAGTGAAAAAAAACGTGTTGATTGTTGTACTTGAATATTAAAGAGGGCATTTAAATTTTACGAGAGCGTTTATGTTATCCAGAACTCTCATATTTTCAATTGTGAATAATTGGATAATTTTATTTAGGTTCTGTTGATAAGATTGATTGCTTATTCTTCTAAACGTCTTTCGAGCGCCCGTCGTGTCATACGCCAGGTTGCTAATAATTCGGTGAAAACATGTTATTTTTCACATAAATCACGAAGAAAACGTCCTGATCCAAAAATGTTGAAGCAAACTTAAAGCCTTCCTTAATATCATTGAAGTGTACTCGTTCGAGTAGGCCTAATTACATTTTCTCAGTGATTTTGTTATTTGAATAATGTACTTAAATTAATAATTGGCAACAATTTTAGATTCAAGGAATCGCAAAACCAAACCCCATGATTATATTTGAATGTCACGCCATCAAATCGCCATCTCATTGAAGGTCCTGGTAAATTAAATCACTACATAAGCATAACTATTTAAGAGGCCGACAACTTGACGCGGTCGCGCAAGGTGGGAATCCATTGTGTATGGCAACGACAAATCACAGAAGAGAACATGAGGCATTTTGTCAGTTAGCATGTTGACGTAACTATGTATTTTTAGGTGGTGGTAATTTAACGAATGTAACCAAATGCCGAGGTGGCGATCTGCCGGATTGATGCCTTGACGGCGACCCCTTGTCGGAGGCAACGGTCCGTCATCTTTCACGGCCTCGCCAGTTCATCGACAAATCGCCACCTTCTCCAACTTTTCAGTTTCGAGCTAAGGTGACGGCAAAAACTGAATAAATAGAGAGGGTGGCGATTTATCGATGTGGAATCTTGTCACGGCCGTGCACGGTAGCGATACATTATTAAGCCTAAGTAATCAACCCGTCTAGTCGCCACCCCGGGTTGTCGTGTACGCTAACGACTAACTACAATCTACGAGAAAAGAGGCGGCGATTTATTAGAATAGCACATCGATAGACAACCCGATACTCAGATGATGTCAGCTAACAGAGCGAGCAGATTCATGCAGTACCTTGAACCTCGTGAGTTCTATGACCAGAGGACAGATCCAAAGTTCCGCCGTCGACCCGCGGTGAGGGAGGTGACGAGTGAATGTCCCCGGGCCGAAGAACCTCCGGACGCTGAGGCCAACACCACGTCACTTCCGGTCTTCTCATCTGTCGCTGGCTCAGCCTCCGGTCGGAAGTGAGGGCCTGGACCCCGCTGAACGCTGAGCCGCTGAGTCGCTGAACCTGCTGAACCGTCGACCTTCCAACTACGTACTTCGGGAGATCAGCGCTCTATAGGAGGGTAACCTCGGCGAGTCACTGTACTGTAGAGACCCGCTTGATTTAAGGAGGTGATTTCTTCGAAAAATTAAAATGAAATTTCTCTTTACTTTCCTCTTGCCTTCCGCTGGTTAAAATAGTTCCCAACAGCTTAAGAATTTTTCTTTAACACGCCCAGTTGAGTTATCACAGAATCTCGTAATATTAAAACCGGAAAAACTATTTAATTCAGCATTTACGATTTCCAATGTAATGTTTTGACTGATTTTGTACTATCTAACCACTGCATCCAAATGAATAAAGAGTTTTTGAACCGGGCTATAATTTCACTTTAGCAATACAAATAAAATAAATAACTTAGGTTCACTGGGCAAAAAATCGGAGCACCCCAACCCCTCCTTTAGAGGATATAATATGTCCCAAACGACCAAATATATAAAAATCTGTTTGGCCAGCTAGTTGGAGGATGGGGAACCTCTTTTTTCATTTTGGAGGACAAAAAGTCCAAATTTTGGGGTTTTGTGTCTCAATTGGGTAATTTAAGCCCTGAAATTGAAATTCGCTCCGTCATGTCAGCCTTCTACGTGAATACTAGTTTAAAAAAGGGAAGATTAGATAATCTATAATAAGATTAGATAAGGAAAGATTAGATAGGAAGATTAGATTAGATTAGAACTGTGAAAATGTTATTATCAGGTAATAAACAAATACAGTACACTTTATGTTCTTGTAACTTACTTAAAAATATATTTATATCTCATGACGTAAAAATATTAAATGAACAGTAAACTTTCTTGATCCACAGTAACTTGAAAACAGGAAGAAAAGGCAGTGCTTCTGCGTGAAGCAAACGCCCGACTCTAACGCAATGCAGCACCAATACTCACCGGAACGTAAGTTGCCGACTCATTGTGGAAGGCGTCGCGTCTATGTCAATGCAGCAGTTGCCAATGCTCTTGCTGTTGTTAATAATTTTCATAGAATCCTTAGCCCAAGTTTTATTAAACTCACAGATATAGACAAAAACTAACTTCAACATTTCCACCGTAACAACAGGAAGGAAAATATATGTCTATCAAAAATAAATAATTAACATCTCAGTGAATATTTTCAAATGTTTACATGTATATAGAAACGATGTAAAATTAACGATGTAAAATGTATATATAAATATATATAAATTTATGAACAGTATCTCATAAATGATGTAGTTACAATTTTACAACTAAAGTAAACACTATAATTAATTGGTTAGGACATACATTATTCTCCTACAATAAGTTTCGTACAAGATACCGGATATTTTCTATGATTTGAAGCCTTTATATAAATGTATTAATGATGCGAATCGAATAGAACAATCTTGAACTGGATTGTTTTACTTGAATCATAGATTCTTCTAGAAAATATGTTCTGTATATTATGTTGGTATAGTAAAAGGTCAAAACTAATGGTAAACGCAAGATGTGCCTATACACGTCCTGAAAATTTAGATGAACATCAAAACATGGTCAAAAAAATACTTTGGATTTTTTTATATTTAACTAAATAACCTTATCCGAAGTATCCTTATCCTTATAGCGAAACAGCTTTTATTAAATATTTCCCAAACCTTTTTTATGTGTTAAAAGCTGATTCAATGTAAGGAGTTTATTTTGAATGAACAATAAACAATTAATAAGTAAGTTAAAACCTTCAAGCAGCACAACAAGGATTTTGTAAAAAAAGTAGAACAATAACCTCTAAAACCATTGAACCTTTCATCATTAACCCTTAAGAAAACAGTACTTGCTGATATATTTTAATACTGTGATAGTATCTTTAATCAATTAATTAATTCGTTACACAAGTCCTGTTATTTGCCTTATGCATATCAATAACTAGAATATTCATAAACAAAAAGAAATGACAGCCCTTTATATCGTATCCGTTCAAGTGTTTGATTAGCAACTTTACCAAAATTTTTAGAATTTAGTGGAGAACAAAGAAATATCAAAGTAAACTGTATATGGGATTATTTCAGTCAAAACCCAAACTATTGTAAGGTATCAAAAATTTGGAGAAACAAATAAATTTTTATACTTTGATTATTTCCCAATATACTTCAATAAAACTTTGTATAAAACTTCGACTAACTGAGAGGTGGTTAATGACCTAAAACCCCCCCTTTTTATATTGTATGGCGGTGAACCTGCATATTCATTTCCCAATGGTACATCCTCATGAGGAAAAATGTAACATGGTAATTTAAATATATTTAAATAAAACTTTATATTTATATTATAAGCATATTTATTTATAAGCATAGCATAGTATAGCATAGCATAGCATCCTGATATTAATTATATTAGCAGGATTGCTAATATAATTAATATCAGGATGCAAGGAAGTGTGTATGCAGGAATAGCAATCCTGCATACACACTTCCTATGTTATTCTATTAAAGAAAATATTAACATCTTGTTTATGGTCGTAAGTTTGAATTCCTTGATATGAAGCTTGGTAATAATTATTAAATAAAATATTACAAATTAAATGAGAATTAATAAGTAGCAAAGGGGATATTATTAAATGTGTATAAAGATAAGGAAAAATTAGATGTTTATGTATTTCCCATAAGGTTAACAATGGGAAGTGAGTAAGCAGGTTTGCCGCCACGAGTAGGGCCCATGGGAGTAGTTATGGGAGTATTGTAAATCTGGGGAGTTTTAGGCCATAATTAGGTAGCTCACAACAAGATGAAGCCATCGAGAGCAGCAGCAGCTGATTTCCACCTGATGGGGTTCAGCTGCTGCTCTCTGGTGGGTTTGTTGTGAACGATTTAGCAAAAGACATTGGGAGAATGTTTCCTCGGGATTTTTAACGTGAGAATTTTGAGGTTTCTATACTAGTAATAATCAGTTACTTTTTCAAAGTAATCGAAGAATCGTTATACACATAGCATGTGATGTACCTTTTGCGAGAAATATATTTGAGGCATATTTAATCACTGGTTTCTTTTGAATTTGAGATTATCTTTTTTCGTACTCCGTGGCAGGGCAATTTTTTGGCAATGTTAATTTTCTAGCAATATATTTGGTTTGTTATTGTTTTTGAGTTCATCCAACTAGGCCTACGCGATAAAAGAACGTATTCCTGAGCAACATTATATTACAAACAAAATGATACCATGGTATGCATGCATTACTTATCTTACGTGAATGGTTTTTAAAATAATGGGGGGATGTCATTTTATTATTATTTTGTAACAGCCAAATGTCCATAAAATCCACTCCCTATGTCTCATTTTCACATTTTTCGTTAATTTAAATTAATTTTACCTCGGGAAAACTATTTTAAGTCTAGGGAAGGAGATTTTTGGTGCTTCCAAATTTTCACTCCATAATTCCTCTAAAAAGCGGGAGGACACACATTTTTTATCAGAAACCCTATCATATGGTATACCATTTTAAAGGGTACGATAAAAGAAGGTGAAGGGTGAAAATTAGAGGTCTCTCCGTTAATCCTACGTTACGACGTTCTAAACATAAAACTTTGGTTTGCTGGACTTTGTTTAGCACCAACGTATAGACACCTCTAGTTTTTTTTTTATATTTGCAACAAAATTCCATTTTCCCTCCTATGAACCTCCCTCCAACCCAAACCCGACACTCAAATCAGTTTAACTACTTTACATATTGGGGGAATAGTATTGAGCAATTTGGTGCTAGTTAGAAACATTTTTGGATGTCCAAAAAGTTTGCTCGGTACTTTGGTATTACGCGGAGGCCACTATTTTTAGAGAGATTTTTTACTGGATACCAAAATATCTACATCATTGGAAAGAACATACTTTAATTGACTTACTTTCCAAATTGGACATAATTATGATAAGCGGTCTTTGTTTTCTGCCTCCCAGAAGGCAGCGATATTGGTTGAACGCGTCACCGCCGCCGCTAGCGACTTCACCCAATCGCCACCTTTACACAGCGCGCTGCGGCGGTTATGCTAGGTTAGGTTATCATAAATATGTCAGCAGGACTTTCATCGTTTCGTAATGAATCGAACGATACCAGATGAGTCATACTTTAATTCGCCAAATATCCTTCAAGTAGGCTAGGGTCAGGTTGTTGACCAGAGCGCACGCATCACTTCTCAACGGGATTTGGCAGGCAAAAGTATGACTCATTTGGTATCGTTCTACTCGTAGCGAAACGAAGAAAGTCCTACGTACTAACATATTTATGATAACCTAACCTAACATAACCGCCACAGCACGCTGTACAAGGGAGGCCTCCGTATAATATTAAAGTACCGTTTGCTCCTTTTTAAAGCTAATTACACCATGCTATTTTATATTAATAAATAATTTCTTTCAGAATGCTGCAAAACACTGCATTTGGATGGAATTTATGCTTACAAATTACGAGTCGATTACTCGCATAATTGTTTGTTGTATGTGTGTGGTTGCTGTGTAGTTGGAAACTTCATGAAGAGTTCACTAGTATCCCGTTTATTTTTGGTCACTTACTGTAATTTTTAACAAAAACCATCCAGTTTTCAGTTTAATATCATTTTAATGGTATCCTCGTATTATTAAAAATATTAACAACTATGTTAATGTTTCCAAAAGCTATAAGCAACGAAAACCGTAATTGTATGTAGCTATAGCATATAATATGCCCAACATGTAACACTCAAGGTTACATTATTATTTTTGCTCGAATACTCAAGGTGTAAAAAAATCCAACAGTGAGCATTCTACACTTCAAGTAAGCTTCACGTTTGTTGGACACATACTGTACTTTCTAATTAAACCGTTAAGTTACACTCGTGAAGGGCCTGTGTTTGTTCAGTCCGAGTCGAATGATTATACAAAGTTCTCGTGGTTCAACGTCCAGGCAAGCACAGGAGACGTTAGATTGTCAACAGGAAAATACTCCACGTTGTAGTAGCGTAAAACAACCAACAACAGGCCGCAGTTGCGCGCGCTGGCAGCGGCGTGGATTCCGATCGCACTTTTGTATTTCGGGCCCAGAGCTCAGAGAATGTCACTTGCCCTTCGATTATTTAAAGAACGAATGTTCGATTGACAGCACTTTTATTTTCTTTCCCGCTCAACACCGTCGGACACCGAGAACAATGGGTTTTGATTTTGGAGGTTTTAAATGGTGACTTGGTCCTAATTAGAGTAAATCATGATCTACTTTAATATTTTTTACATAATTAATTTATTATACTATCCAAAATTTTGGACCCCTAGGTGCCTTTCATATGGAGCAGTTTTCGCAGTTGCTGCCGAGCGGCTCGCTACCGTCTCGGTTTATAGTCTCGGTGTGCGAGTAGTGATTTTTTTTTAAGACAACTCGAGTTTTTAAAAATACTCGTGCGTTTCCAGCTTTTTTAGTAGCGTATTATGAAGAGTAGAAGTTATTGTTCTTCACTAACATCATATAAAAAATAATCTATACTTTTTAATCCGGTATTAGGGTTCTTATTCTAGTCAAGACTCCTCTTACATTGCTGAACAGATTATACCTTAATAACTTGGGTGTCGTTGGAAAGAGCTCGGGTTGAAGATTTGCAGGAAATAAAATTTATTAAGATAGACAAAGGGAAGGGTTTCAGTCGCCCTTAAATTTTCCTATTTTTTCATAAGTTTTAACATGGGAATATAAATGTAAAGGAACAGTTAATTGTAATAAGCACTGTTTTATCAGCAGACATCTGCTGTCTGCTGCTGCATGGTGTGTAAGCTGCTGAACAGCGAGTACACCGTAAACAACAAAGGGTAGTGATTCTTAGTAGGCCTACTGAGTAATCATTAAACAAATAAATTGTAATATTTTAAAGTTTTTCATTTTGGAAGTGTTCCTGATGTAGAGCACCCCCCCCCATTTTAAAATGAAGTCACGATATTTCAGGCCATCTTTACTAGGGCTTCATCTTGCTCAATATTTTATTTACATCTCAGCCTGACTATGTACAAACTCAGCTACACTTGCACTTGTATTCTTATAATAAATTGAAATTTTGTAATATATGGTCAGATATAAAAATAATAAAATAAATAAATAAAATCAGCCTCGTTGGAAATGATTAGAGAGTACAAATCTCAAATTTTAGCGAGAAATTAAGTGATATAAATTTATTTAAGTTAATAACTCAACGAAACTACTTTGATTTATGTAAAACATTAAGAGTTTTATGGTGGGGGTTTAAGATTGATTAGATTAAAAAGTGGTATGGATTTAAATTTGTTTGGATTTACAGTTTTAGACCGCCTCGAAAAGGTGTCCCTCTGTATTAGAATATGGCAGTTTAAAGGCTAGTAACTATATACTGGTTGCAATTTTGACAATTTATTATTTTTCCGTGTGATTACTTATTTGAAAAGTTCAAATAAGGCTCCATAGCTTTTGGACTCTCGGTTGATAAATCCTGTGGTAAAATTGCGACATTGAATGAATGAATCGTCGAATGAACGAATACATGGTTTATTTAGTTCAAATTTATATAGAAATATTACAAAAACAAGTTTAAATGATCCCTGAATGGGCAATTGCCTGTGGTTGGGGACCGAGCCCCCAGTCATCAGTTGCAGAGTCAGTCCATGCTTAGTTAAAATTTAAATATATTTAGAAAAATAAACAACGTTGATAAAACGGAATAAATTGAATAAAAAAAGATACAAGATAAAAGATACATGCGTACTTAGAGGGAAAAAGTATTTGACTCGCATAACATTGCATAGGGTCAACATAAAAACCTTTAGTTTACACCATTTTCCTAGATTTTTCAATCCCTTTAAGTTTAAAATCTTTGACCTGTGAGCCTCTTTTTGCTGGGTGGCCAGCCGGGCCGCCTTGTGACCGTCGCTTGGTAATGATCGGCGACATTAAAGCGGCAGACGCCGTTGCACAACGTGCTAAAATATGGCCGAAACCCCGCCGACCAGACTCAAATATATTTCAAGAAACAATTTTAAAGTCAAAATTTCGTCTGAGTCGCGGCATGCTAATGTCGCTCGGATGTAAACATGTTACGCATGCGCATGTCTGAGGGGTGTCTGGTCCTTTCCTTCCGGACCGCCCGGCGCTCCCCAGAACTGGGGGTCGCGATCTTTAAAACTAGGTGTTAACCTGATGTCGGTCTGTCTTTTGACTTTATGTGTTACCAAACCTCCCTTCCGATCGCCATTAAACTTTGGAAACTTGGTCTCTACACCCCAGGGAAGGTTTCTGTCAAATTTCCTGATCTTAAATCCCTCCGGGCCCAGGCCCACAACCTTTTGATTTTCAGTGCTAAACCGTATGGAAGATTACAAATCAAAAAAAGGGAATTGAAAACATAGCAATAGCAATCGGTCGTGACAATAGCAGTAAGTACTGTAACTTCGAGCAGACGCATCCTGTAGCTATTTCCAACTGATTTCAAATAAAAATACAAATGCCATTGACTATGACAGGAAACTAATTTATGTGAAGTTTAAAAATAAGCTGAACTGTTTGAAAGCTTGACCTCGGCCCGCCGCGCCGTTTCTATTGACGCCGGCGCCGGTTATAATTTCTTCTTACCCTTACATTACACTACAATAAATTACATTGCTTGAAGCTTACGAAGAACGGATGAACCCGCTAGTGTTTTAATAAAATGAATGATAAGTTGAAAATGATTGAGCGTAAAAATGAGCTTGGGAACATACAAAACTAGTATCTCTTCTGTCAAAATGTAGACACAACCAAAACCAAAACTGAACAGATTCAATGTCTTTGATTTTGATTTTCCTGGTTGGTGATATGCATATGAATGAATGCTGAAGGACTACACGATTCTTCTGCGAAACTAATTTCAATTAACCAAGTAAGTATGGTATCAAAAGATTTGGATTCAAAGAATTCCCTAGGGTAAAATTAGGTGTTAATAATTTTTGGATGCGAATTAAAGGTTAATCCCAGTAGCTACAAGAACCGGATGAAAAACAAGAAAGCAGAAAACATTAGAGCTTGAAAAATCAGAAATTCATTACCAGAAGCTCGGGGCTAGAGTTCGGAGCCTCATTAAATTATACTTATTCCATTCAAATTGCGGCCGACATGTTAAGGCGGGTCAGATCTTGCGCACGTTTATTCTTGGAAAAATCACTGAAGGAATTTTCCACAGGCCATTGGTCTGTGATTGAATACGGTGATAACCAGCAATGATGACTTCTCAATGCCTAATGCGCGGGTAGGCTTCTGAAATGACGTTCAAGTCACTGAAAGCTGTGAAATTCTGTGAATGAGTGTTGGACGTGGTTGTCTTCAGTGAGTTAATGAAAACGGGAATTTTAAAATCACGAACATTTTAGTTTTTATAATACGTTATAACTGTTGTTTTTATTTATTAACTGATGGTCATGCTCAAAAACTTTAAAAGGCATTTTTGTGTTATAACTCCTTTATATACAGTATAACAATCATGTTCGGTTCTCAATTATTTCAGAGTTGTATAGGTTTGTTTAATGTAACACTTAAGTTAGTATTATTAATTGTAGGAATAACTTTTTTGCCTTAGACGTCAATTAATCCAGTTTATTGCAGGACGCGTTTCGTATTTTTACAATCCAACCTCAGCTTTCCTAAACTATTTACATTTGCACACATAAGTAATTGTCATGGCTCATACTGTATTCAAAAAATACTCAACTTCAAAAAACTGGAACACAGGAGACTGAAACAAACTTTACACATTAAAAACGAAAAATACTTTCCTAACTTATTTATGCCGGCACAGCCAGATTACATCTTCATGAGACTTTAGATTGATTTTTCAATGCACTGTACTTACTTCTAAGACACAAATTAGCAAACAGTACATTTTATTTATAAAGTTGTTAACTCCTTAAAATTTAAACTAAACTTTTTTGCCTCATTTTCAACTTAAACTTCGAAATGACCAGAGAGAAATTTAATATGAAGGAAGAATACCATTAGACTGTTTTGACACATTAAACATGAGGTTGAAAATTCTGGAGTAAATGATTTTCAGGACTACCAAATTTCCTAAGCCGATCTCGACTAGTTGTGTCCAGTGTTATTCATTTCCTCCAGACGGTCGTAGGTTCGCAGTCCGTGGTAACAGACGGTGAGTTAGGCAAACAATAAGGAAACGATTAATAAGTGTAATCCATGAATGGAGGGAAGCGGTCGATATGTTTTGACTGGCGCAACCCGACCTGCTGACTGGTGTCTGGCGTGGCGTTCACTCATTCACTGCCTCTACTCATCTCCTCAACGAGTTACTCGATATTGTTGAATATCATAAGAGCTTTCTGTGATTAATTAACTTTTTAACACATGATAAAGAAAATAGTAAGGGAAAGGTTTGTAAAAGCGGATATGTGCGTCTCAGCTAGCACTTGTCTCCTGAAAATCATTATTTGGTCATCCTAGTTTATGAACAGTAGTAAAGCTTCATAAAATAATAATTCTACATTCACGTTTTTTTATCGCCTTGTTGATTTGAAATTTCTTAGTTGCGATAGCGTATTAAGTCCCTGCCTCTTTCGAAAATGTCAGAATTTCCTTCGCTCCACGCTTCACTTAGCATCTGCTTTAATTTTAAAAATTCAATTCAATATATACTCGATGAAGAGTTGCAGAATGTTCAAGCTAACGATTTTTTTTCTTTGATCAATAGGAAATCGGTGGTCAAAAAGGGGGTTTGTTTACTATCCCCTTACCACTACCTTTCACAGCTAGCACCTGAATCATCCAAATTCTGATTGAGGGATCATTTTCGTTTTAATTTAACTTTTTTTATTATGTTTTTAATTTTAAAACTTTTAGCTAATTTTTTAAAGATGAAAGCAGCAGACGAGAATGGAAAATGACGGTTACAAGTGTATGGAGAGTGGAAAATGACGGAAGGGAGGTGTGGTTTGGGTAACACGTCTTGAAGGTAATCGACCGCCTATTTTAAATGAACAAATAAAATGAATACTTATAGGCTATACATAACAACCTTTGAAAAATATGAAATAGAAAACCCTCTGTTCATTTAAAGTGTATGAAATATTATTAACTTTAAACAAATTTATTATGTTGGTAAAACTTCTACATAATTTTTGTGTGTTGGTCATTGTACGCTGTTCTGTGGTTGTTATTCTTTACATATACTATTATCAATTCCACATTCTCCTTTTAGGACAGGCCTTATGGGACAATGCAATTCTATTACCTATGTTGGGTATAATTGTTTTACTAATATTCATGACATGTAATTATATAATTATCAGCTGATCATAACATAATTTTCACCACACTACGACGTATAATTGCCCGTTTTAAAACGTCATTTAGTGGCCGAAACCAGCTCTTTTCCCCCGAAAACTTTCGGCCCTAGGGCTGAAAGTCAGCTGACAGTTTATTTCTTTGAAACAACGTGAGAACATCACATAATTAGAGTTCCGGCCAATTCATTAGGCGGGTGAGTGAGTGCGCCGCTGGCGTTCAAAATATGTTTTTGGACAATCATTTACCCATCTGAAGTTATAGACAGTTATGCTCTTTGTATATATTCTCCAAATCAGCTGAGTAAGTTCTCCAAACAGCCAAGTAAATGTGCTTCTATCTGTTGGAAATATGTTCAACTACTTAACTGTGTAGAGGAGCGGAGGTGTCTTTAACATCAAGTCATTTATTCAGCTGGAGTTTCCATTTTTCGCTACCCGCCTAATGATTTGGCCGGACCTTTAGACAGCAATCAATAGGTTCCAAAGACAGGAGGGTTGCGACCATATATGATTTCCATATAGCTATGTTTGTTTAAACCAAGACTAAGAAACTGTATCGCCACTCATGGTTATGAGTGACTACACAATGAAATATATCCTATATAACATTAGAAATATAAATATGAGGTTTCAAAGTTATGATTTAAATTGTGGCAAATAAATAACCAGATTTCTAATGTTATATAGGATATATTTCATTGTGTAGTGTGGTGAAAAATAGCTTTCGCACCTCGATTCAAAGGGTTTTGCAGGTTCGAGATCGTGTTTGAAATTCGAGACGAAGTTTTGGCCCTTGTTGCGAAATATACTATTGCTATTGCTATTTGAAATACATGGCTCATGGAAATTCTATACCAAAAGGTGAGCGTGGAACCGAGAATAGACAATGGATTAAAAAACAACATTGTAAATAATTATCTCTTAAAATCCTTACCCAAATCTTTATTTATTTATTTTCGTCTTTCGTCTCTCCGCAGTCGACCTCGACATATTTTTACAGAAAAATACGTAAATAATTTAAAGCCCATTGAAGAGTGTGGAACAGGTTAGTCGGGTCGGTGGTCGAGAAAGTCATCGGACGGTTCGCTGCGAATGAACTTTACGCAACGCGCCGTACGCGGTCCATTCATGCCGCAGCTACCGTTACCCGACTGACAACAACTGATAACATCCTGCAACCCACGGGCGCCGTCTGAATACACTTACACTTACTGCCCACGAGTACCCCAATATTTGGTCGAACATTCTCCTGAATTTTTGACGATCATTCTTTTTCGTATCGCTCGGGCCTTTTCATATTTTGAGTATACTGTGTGTCCCAAAAGTCCCGGAACGGTTAATATCTTTTAAAGTAAGCCAGATATCAAAACAATATTTTGCATACCTTTTAGTAATAAAAAAACTACTTGTTGATGTATGTGTCATTTCTGCCTCTGCCCCCAAAATTGGATTTTGGGGGAGTAGCCCCAAAATTTTAAACGTAAACCCCCATCGTGCGACTGCTTATTTTAAAGGGCTTGTTAAAAGAAACACAATGCCGCAAACCGGAGGTCGATATCATGCTCCAATCCAAAATGGCGGTCACTCAAAATTTTAAAAATGCCGTCCGTCAATTAAAATTGAGTACTGTATTTTCTTTGTTCGGAAATTCACATTTAAATCGAATAAGAACCACCAGAACACAAATTAACTACTTAAAAGATACAAAAATAATAATTTCTTTTTGTCATCATCAAGGCACAACCCTCCAAAATTGTTTTTGGGGGGTGGGGGTTTTTTTCCAACCAATTCCAATATCAGCTCACATCGTATGACCACTCGTTTTAATATGCTGAATGAGTAAAAAATAAGCCAAAGCTTGTTTTAATGGAATTAAAAAAAATTGTTATTTTTGTGACAAATATTTGGTACTTTATGTATGGGGGTTTTTCTAAAAGGTAACGCACAGACGACCCTCCGCAGATATAGACCTTTGCCGCTGAGCCAAAGGTCGCATTAAGGCGGATATCTATTAGTATGTTAGTTGACCCTAACAAAATTCGCTTATTTATTACAAATAAGGTAACTTTTTTGAAATTTGATTACAACAAGCTTTGGCTTATTTTTTACTCAGCAAATTAAAATGAGTGGTCATACGATGTGAGTTGATATTGGAATTGGTTGGACAAACCCCCACCCCCACCAAAACCATTTTGGAGGGTTGAGCCTTGATGATGACGACAATAAATTATTAATTTTGTATCTTTTAAGTAGTTAAAATGTGTTCTGGGGGTTCTTATTCGATTTAAATGTGAATTGCCGAACACAGAAAATACTCAATTTTAATTAAAGGACAGCATTTTTTAATTTTTGAATGGCTGCCATTTTGGACTGGAGCATGATATCGACCTCCGGTTGGCGACATTGTGTTTCTTTTAACAAACCCTTTAAAATAAGCAGTCGCATGATGGGGGTTTACGTTTAAAATTTTGGGGCTACCCCCCAAAAATCCAATTTTGGGGGCAGGGACAGAAATGACACATACATCACAAAGTAGTTTTTTTTAGTACTAAAAGGTATGTAAAATATTGTTTTGATATCTGGCTTACTTTAAAAGATATTAAACCGTTCCGGGACTTTTGGGACACACAGTATGTTGGCTACGCTAAACTTCTCATGTGATTCTCTTGAGTTAGCTGCCTCAATTGTGGTTCTGCCTATTTCTGAGCAGTTGGCTTGAAGCATTTTTAATTCTTCTTTGATACCGTAATATGAGTGATGAGTTACTCCTTTTGTTCTGAAAAGAATTTGTTTTGGTTGTATAGTAGTTGTAGTAGCCATGCCATCGTTAAAATGTTGAGACTGTTGAAACAGTCTCAACATTTTAATGTATTAATTTTGGATAAGCTTTATTTTAAAATTTACCACTATTGTAATAAACAAATTGTTTTAAGAAATTATAATGAAAAAGACTCACACATAAAAATAATTGTTGAACTATTTCATCGAAAAATAAATATTTTCATGGAAAGATTGCAAATAACAAACTGTGCTTCATACTCTTGTAAGGGAATGCGTAGAGTGAACGACCAACATTCCAAACTGTAAATAGAGACTGGTAATCTTTAATACTTCACGAGAAAATATTTTCCTTTATTATTACATTTTTAACGAATTCGACTGGTGGATATTTATCTAAAGACTAGTATTAAAGCAACCGAGAGCCACTATACTCACTGTCCCATTACTACAACCTTCGACACTACATTGACACCTGGTTCATCTAGGGAAGTTTGCAATGATATGACGTAGAGTTTTAACGTTTGTGATAGTCTCTGGTTGACAGGTCCATTCTATTTGTCTTCTTAGGAGGTACATGGCTTTCATGACGTGGTAAAGTTGTAGTGATATTTTAAAAGAGCCTATTTTATGTATTACTCAGAGTGCCAACATTTTCCCCTGGTCTATCTGTATCAACATTAACATGTAAATTATAACATGTTACTATGTACCATCTTTATTTTATTTGGTAGAACGTAAAGACTATATAAATAAGTCCTGGAATCATTCGTTATAGTGAGTCCCCTAAATGCCTTTACCCTACATGTGATTCATAAGTCACTTACCATTTTAACGTTTAAGTCTATTGTAGTTGGACTAGCTATTTTGCAGCGGCTCTTCTAATTTTGTAGCAAAAACTTTAACATCCATTTGAGAAATACAAGCAAGAAAAATCCAATTAAGTGTGAAATGGGGAAGTGGATGTTTAGCATACCAGCTCGGTCTACATTCTTGGCCTCTTAGCGATATTTTTTGGTGTCCATGAACTCTTAGACGAACGCGGAGGAATTTTGGCCCATCCCAAGTAGTTAATTCTCCATCTGTTATTTGAAACGCATACTTTTCCCTGTTGAATGCCTTTTTCGGGTTCTTCAAACCTATTTTTGCTTGTAAACAAAAGAAATCGTTCGTTAATTGGTTTTGTTTTTCGTTTGTACATCGTGATCGAAATTGGTGGGGAATTGCATGCGGTAGGATAGTTTTTAGTTACATTGTTAAGGTTCGACCAAGTTAATTCACCCTTCTAACATACTAGGAGATCTAAAATCTAAAATTATATTTCGTTAAAGTTAAAGTTAGTTTAAACTATGTGATACTGAAAAAATTAGCCCAGTTGGCAAGTGGATTTTACTGTATAAAGTGTAATCCAACTGTCACCTGATCTGACTTTAAAGTCATTTTCTTTCTTAGTAAAAAATACGTTAAACTCAGTATTCAGACACTTCAAGTTAACTTTTAATTGGATTGCATGATTTATCTTTGTAAATCTAGCTTTTATTTGTAAGACAGCTATCATATTTGCAAAAACATTTTAAATTACGTATTTTATACTGCATCTTAGCATGTTTCCAATAATTCATTAAAAACAAGTAAAGGTAATACCAACCACTTATTTAAGTGCAATGAAATAACTTTCCCATCAAACTCAGAAAAATATTTCATACTCTTAATTAAACATTTCTCTTTATCACTTACACCTTACATAACATGTTATTGAAAGAAATGCCCTTAATTATTGTGGCATAATATTTTGAGAATTAATAACTCATAATTGCCTCTAGAGCATTTAAAAATATATATATTCTGAAAAAAGTTAAATGAAATAAAAAACCTAATTCACTCCCAAATTTGTGTAATATTTTCAATAGCAGTGAAATTTAAAACAAATAATCCCTGCCAGTTAATAAGGAACAGCAGTTCCTTCATAACCGTTATAAGTTTTTGTTTTCCATATCCTTCAGTCTATCTACTTACCTATCCATCTGACAGCACTTAAAACGCAGGAATTTTTTAAGACCTCCTAGACTTCTGGACCGTTTTTGACCATTCTGGAGATTTTTATGATCAAATCTCCTCCTTACAGGTTTCAATAATTAATTTATAGCCGTTGGGAAGAGCTGGGCGTGACGTTTTCAAGGAATCAAAATCCATAAAGATATTATATCTTGTGTTGTAAACAATTACTGATGAATAATAACTGTTTTTCAGCAGGTCATCTTAAAATATAATCAAAAAATTAACAGCTGCCGAGCACCACGTGACCTTAAATAATTAAGTTATATTATGGCTGGGAAAAGGTGTGATCATTAATCGGACAATAACTATAATTTTCAACTCGCCCTTGTCTAAATTTCAAGTTATTACTATCCCGTAATGCTGTCTCCCTCAACATTTTCCTCCCAATTTCAGAGACCCACACAACTGTCAATCCCAGGACACGTCGCCAGGAAGTTTTCGAGGCTAGAGGCCCGTACACTCGTGCAGAGGCGTAGTCCAGACTAGAGCTAGACCGGTGTGGGCGAGTCTAGGCTGCGTCTAGCCGTCTAGGCCGACTGACTCAGCCAGATCGAACCTCGCCTCGAGGAAACTGTCAGAGCTCACAAGTGTTAATAAGGTCAATAAACTGGTACTGTCTGTGTTTTAATGGATTCCTCAGGTGAAGAGTGGTCTTCGTAGTCTGTGATGCTGTAGAGTAAGGAAATATTTAATTTGAAATCATGAGTTTTTTTTTTCTCTCAGACAATAATGACTTTATTCGCCTTAGCAAAATATGCATTGGTAATTACAATTTACTCTTAGTTAGCAATAAAAAAGACGTATTTCATATCATATCTAACAATAGATGTTGCTTCAAAAATTTATTTTTAGAATTCTCTGTCCATATATTCTTTCACGCTGTAAATGGTTTTTGCCTAGTAAGAGTTTCATTTAAAATGTTTTTTTTAACTTCATAATATTTTCTTTTTTCTTTACGTTGTTTGGTAATTTAAAATAACTTGAATTTAGAATAATTTGAAATAACTGAAAGTAGAAGAACGTTGTGTCGTGTTGTGGGATGTCATAATACACATATGATATCGAAGACTTTTTTGATTTGTTGTACTTCCTTTTTGATTTTAAAGTTTATTCATAAATAATAATGTTTCAAATATATAAATATATACTTGGTAATTTAGAAATATTTTAATATTGAAATATATATTCACATGTATGAACATTTAGATTTTTGAATATAATTCTAATTAATATCTTCTGTCAAGTTAATATTGATATAGCTTTGTAAATTACCCCAAATTGGTATTGCATACGTCATATGAGAGTATATTAGTCCAGAGTAAGTGGCAAGTAAAATAGTAATATTACATGTTTTGGAGAGGTTTTTTGATGGAAAAGTGGCCCTTGATATTTTATTTCACTCTTCATTAGTGTGGTTTTCAAATTTCAAAATTTCCTCCTAAGTAACACCTAAAAACGTTATTTCATCGTTCGGTTCTATTAATTTTAATTATTTACTAAAGCATTAAGTCAATACGGTAATAGCTCGAGTCAATACAATACAATTATTCATTGCTTACACATAAATTCATAACCTAAGTATAAGCATATATACCACAATTCATGCATATTAATTAACAGATGTCAAACTTAAAAAATCTTCTAGCGTGAATGGTGCTTTTTCTATAAGTCGTGTTCAAAACTTTGACAAGCTGCCAATTTTGAAAGGAACACGTTAGCAACCTCCAACCTCCACCATTCGTCTATTTTTTAAAGCTCTTTAAAATGAGGGGTCACTCGAAAGGGATTTGCATTTGAAAATTTTGAGTCACCCCCAAAATCCCCCATTTTTGGGGGACAATCAAAATTTTAAATATCACCAAAAGATGCCACATATTCATTTAATATCATTTTTCCAAGGTTCGTTTCATTTTTAAGTCACCAAAGGTGAATTAAAACTCCAAACGTCGTAGACGCTAGGTTTCAAGGATGTGTAGTATTCAAAATTTTGACAAGCTGTTAATTTGGATAGAAACGCGTTAGATACCTCCAACTTTCACCATTCATCTACTTTTTGAAAGCTCTTTAAAATGAGAGGTCTTTCAAAAGGGGTTTGCATTTGAAAATTTTGAGTTGCCCCCAAAATCCCCCATTTTTGGGGGACTCTCAAAATTTTTGGTAACGGTAAAAAATAATTTGGGTTGAGTTAGTATCATTCCCCAAAGGTTATTTGTTTGTCTTAACAAACAAAAAAATTAAAGAGGGGGGGACGGACTTTTTTTACACACTGTATATTCATTGGATACAAGTCTGCTATTAACGATTTTGTATTGACAAAATTATTAGATTAAATTCCCTTGTAATTCAATACGTTTTTTCATACGGTTTTAGAAGGGTGCTATCGAAAAGCGAGTACATTTTAAATGCAATAAATTGATTTTACTTTAAAATTCCCCTCCTTTGGAAAGAAAAAGTAAATTACAATGTATAACATCACAGATATATAACAACGTGTCAGTTTCTAAATGAGACATTGCCAAAGACTGTGGGCGAAGTGTATCGCTTGAAATTTTAAAAGCTAGTCTACACTAATTTTCCTGATACTAAATTGAAAAAAATAGTTTAGAATTATTAAACAAATGAATAAAAATAACAAAATTATGAAAATATTTTTTAAAATACTTTTTAATAAGCTTAAGAAATTAGAAGTAGTAGAATCAATGTTTTTATATTTTATTTCAATTGCAGCATTTAATTAATATTTTGTCCCCATAAGTTATGGCATAATAACATATTTATATACAAAATAATATATCTGGTGCCCCAATTTTATCCCACCATATGTTTTTAAGTTACCCTGTCGCTCGATGCCTCTTTAGAAACAACCGCCAGTAATAATGATTAATAATATTAGGCTCTCATAATGCTAAGAACCAATATTAAAGAAGGTTTTAAGAACTACAGAAGGAGGTTTGGGTATACAGTATTTTCAAAGCGTTTAAAGTATATGTATACTTCTGACTTATTTAGAGACTCAGACTTATTTTAAACTTCATAAAATATATTTCCATTGTTATATGGTTTAAATGGTTGTTTAAAAAGCATCTCTTATATGTCTGCAAAATCTACTTCGCTTGTTTTAATAACGTTCTTTTCTTCCTGCAGCGCACTCCCCGCGGTAGACCGGCCCTCCGGCTAAACTGCGATTCTACCAAACGTCGATCCGGAATCTAAATTTGAAAGTCGGACCTGATGCAACTATCGTGGCCGACTTATGAGGACAAAGACAGACAACAACAAAGTCACATGTAAACCAAGCGACTGCGTGCCAACACGATAAATGAAGGTGTCAAATTGTGAATAAGTGATATGATTTTGGGACTGGCCTTGTAGTTGCGACGCACCACAACCGGTCCCGGTGTTCACTACATGTACAGTTACATATGTGCATCAAATCAAAATAATAGTACGGAGTTGATGTTTGTGCCCGGTCCATCTGGAAAGTTCCGCTTACATGATACTTTATACGTTGTAGAGCAATCTTTGTAGAATAAAATGTTGAGCTTATATTGATGGCGAAAGCCCTTTAGTTGGTGCCTATGTTGTTTAATGACGTTCTTCTAATGCGTTATATATATTTACTTTTTCCAATGGTAAATAAATCCCTTTTTTCATAAAACTATATGACAGTAGCATTCCTAGTTCTAACATTCTTATATATAGAGTTTTTATTTATTTCACTAATTAAAATGAATTTTTCTATTATTTACTAGCTGACCCGACAGATGTTGTCCTGTCTTCTTTATGAATAATGTGTTTTAGTTTGAATGAATATCAAAATATTCACATCAACAACATAGCTTTTACTCTAAAGTTTTTTTTAATATACAACATTGTAAAATTTGTATTCTGGCGCAAAAATTATATTTTGAGTGTTACAACACGGGAACAGGCGACATACAATTGGCCATGTGAAAATTATGGATTTTCAAGGTTATTTCCACAAACATTCAATTACTGTCCATTTAATTCGGACATTGCAAATGCAAGCTGCTGGAAATTGTTGCCACTTAAAGTCAAAGGGCGTATCGTTTGGAACCATTTGGATACGTGGAATAAAAACGTCTTCACTTTTGTAGTTTTTTTTTTTTGCGAAATCGTTGCCTCAATTATATTGTTAAGTAATTTTTTTCACTGTCAGCTGAGTGCCATTACAATACGTAGTGAGTTAATGATCCGCAACACAATAATTACTGAACCGACTTTTAGCTGAATGGATATCCTTCATTATATTAGCTGATATCACATAATCCATTTCATTCGGTTTTACCCTCTCAACCAACCAAATAAGGATGTGTCCGTGTTGCAACATGCGTTTTTGTCATTCTACTGAATACGTCCAACAATGCGTCTCGCCGAACATGCAATACTTAACAATAAAATCCATGAGTAACTTTGATTTTCTTTTAAAAACTCTTGTGGTAATATGGCGATCAAGGGAGATTGCCCAGGAAATAATTATTGTAGAATTTCTGACCAATTTGAATTGCACGTGAACGTAATAAAAAAATCTGGTGTACCATAATGACGTACATCCAACTTAGCATCCTGAGCGTACTCATGCGCATATGTCGCGGACTTCCGACATGTTGCTGGGGCAATAGTCACTCTGCCGTCATTAAATGCATTTCAATCAGCATTGGTAGCATCCTGAAGATGTACGTATTCCACGGAACGGAGTTTTGCCTGGTTCAACCTGATATGCCAATGGTGTCAGTTGTAGTTGGCCACTGGTGCAGTACATTACAGGGGCTTCATTTTTAAACCTAAAAGCATTGCAAACGTTGACAGACATGTTCATTGAGCCACTATCAACTATTGGCAATAAGCTGTAATCGATCGTCGCGTTATAATTGAACGCAGCTCATTGGGGATTGAATGCAAGATCCTCGTTGATGGTTTAGATTAAATAAAGCACATTCATCTTCATTTCGAGACTCGTTTTGCTTGTCATTTTGACTTGCCCGAAAGTGTCCTACACTCATAGCACTGCGTTCTCTACGGCCCAGGTTGTTGCGTCGAGGGAAACGTGGCATTTTCAAGAATCAGAAAAATACCGAATCAACGTTATATTAAACTTAAAATATAGTAATGATTTTGGTGAACTATGAACTCAAACACTTCTCAACCTCTCTGGTCAAGTAAAAAGCTGCAGTTTTCACACACTCATATAAGGCTTACAATATTAATTTTTCTAAAACCAAACAAAACTATGAGGATTTATCTTCATTTCTGAACATCCTAAAAGGTTAGTTACTTAAATACCCCCGTTGCAGCAGACCTGCATACTCAGCGAATTTCAAATGCAAAACAACGTATTTCAAGCAAACATAGCAAGATTTGACATGTTTTGTTAAGCTACATAAGAATAACATGGGAAATGAGTATGCAGGTTTGCTGCTACAGGTATATTAAAACTGGATGGTTTTAATTCAATATTTAGTAGATCTGAACTAGAAGAAGCCATTTACCAAGTTTTATCAAGATATGTTGAGAAATAAGCGAGATATAGAATTTTACTTATTTCCCATAAGGTTAACATTGGGACAACGTACTGTGTTTACCACTTTCAATATCTCGGTAACCAATGGGCATAGAGCAGTGATTCAAAATACTAAATTATTTGTTTTTTTGAGCTAAATTCAATGGTGCCCACAAAAATTTGATAAATTTTATTTTTCTATGTAAAAAAATCAAAAAACCCATTTTTGGGGGGGTTTATCCCCCTTTACCCCCCCCTTCCGGTGGTCCGATCGGGCTGGTTCACGAACTCGTCCAATTGATTACCACTTTACATGTCCGTACCAAATTTCATAAAGATTGGACCATTTTTGCGGCCGCTATCGTGCTAACAGACACATAGATATATATATATATATATATATATATATATATATATATATATAAATTCGAACGAATAGTGTTTTTTGCTTCTGGGGGCCCCAAAACGAAAAGTTATAGTGGTCCCGAGCTTAGGTCTTACCATGAGACCTACGGTAATAGCTTCTTCCCTATAGGGGAAATTCGCTAAAAGGTAGATTCAGATACAAAAAGTAACTTTTGATTAGACCTTTTCATTTCACAAAATCCTTCAAATACAAAAGTTAATAATCAAGTGTAAATAAATCAACCGATTTCAATTATAAACACATTTCAAATTCACATTTGTTTACATGTCAACATATGGTTATGATTTGAATTAGTTCTCAAGTTAATCTACCAGAATGCATACATGGTCAAGTAACTTAAAGGCCAGTGGGAGAGAGCCCCAGGGTCGAATTTAATTTTTTATTTCACACATACCTTGTCCTAAAAATACGAAGAAAACAAAAAAAGAATTATCCAATTTGGTGCACAAATAAAAAAGTTGTTGAATTTTGAAGAAATAGAAATGTTTTTATTTATTTAGGTAAGATTATCATTGGAACAACGTACTGCGTTTACCACTCATCGAATTGATTTTTATTTATATGGATAGTAATAATCGAATTTATTGGGTTAAACCCGATCCATGTGATACTCGAGGGATGATTTTTATTTTATTTCGTATCTTTCAAACATTAATCACAGTTAATGTAAGATACCACCCAGGCCGAGAAGATTATTTACTTATCTAATTATACTAACGAATCATAATAAAACTTTTGATCTTTATAAAAATCAACAGCTTTGTTCTTTCATCTTAATGAACAATGTATTTTTTACAGTTCCAGTTTAGTGAACAATCTCTACACGCTGAAAACTTTACTTCATTTGATAATATTAAGATTTATTTATTCTAATTAGTACTTTTGGAATAGACTAAAAATTTATCTGATGCTTGTAAATGCAAAAAAAATCATAATTTGATACTTATTGATTGTAACAAAGTGAAAAATAATCGAATCTTTAGGTTAATCCCCTATATATTGGTTACTCCAAAAGTTTTTGTATATTTCGAATAAGCACAGCCAATTAAGGATATCTCCCCAGGCCGAGTAGATTACCTAATTATACTGACTAATCCTATTAAAATATTTTATCTTCATATAAATAATTAATATAGCTCAATTAAAAATGTATTTTTTACAGTTTCAATGTTTAGTGCATAATCGCTATTAGCTGGAAACGGTGTCATTTGATAATATTAAGATTAAATTATTCTGATTGAAACTTTTGGAATAGAGTAAAGAAGAATAATTTAATGATTGTAAAAGCAAAAATATCAGAATGTGATGTTTATTGATTTTAACAAACGTGACAGTGAAAGAATGTATTTCCTTATTAACACGTTTTCATAAATGTTTATCCAAAACAGAGATTGCCTGTGGCTGTATCATTTCAGCCAAAGATTAAACTAATTTAAAATCTCAAGGCCGTTCAGGTGTTAACATTACACAGTCGGTATAAGATATTTCGGAATATGTTTACTACGTATTTAAAAAGAATTAATATGTTTTACTACATTTTATCAAAACGAGAGCCCCAAAGGCCTCTCTGGCAGGTAGCCAACCTGGCCGTGTGTGAAATGGAATATTACCCACCAATAAAAACACTCTATAGGTCAACAGGGAAGGTAAAAACTCTAAATTAAGTTTAAGTCGGTCCAAATTCCTAAGCTACGAATTCCCATTACCTTAGACCTGGTAAACGTACCGATAGCCGACACAGCTCCAATGTCTAACAGTCCGTATTTTTTGCCTTATAATGCGGTTCCCTTGTAATATTTTACACTAGATTTATTTGTAAGAGAAAAACTTTCATTCTTAGTATGTTTATTTCAAAAATCGGTATCATTTAGCTCATATCTAAAAAAGTAGTTGTTTGAAGTCTTTTCTTTTCGAGAGGATCGCTTTTGGAGTTCTCCTTATCAGAATCGTGAAGGAGGTAGTTTTTTTTTGTAATCAAGCGATATTTGTAAGTTTTTTTCTAAGGGTTTGTATTTTTTGTATTTTTCTGCACTTGTTGTTTAGGACATTGAAGGTAATTTCAGAGACTATTCCTTGTTAAACACACGAGGAGCAACAATTAATCGCTAATATCATCCTTAAAATCCGGTGTAAACAATTTTACTAACAACAGCAACAATCTGCGAAGATCTAAATAAAGTTTAGATGTCTCGTTGGTTTATTTAGAAAAAAGGTTAAATAACTTGCCTACCGCACAATGTTAAAACTTCGTTTATGAAGCCATGGAAATACCAGTTTGATTACGGAATTTTAAAAAAGAGATATTAAGAGTTTTACTCTGATTTATTAATATTTTAAAAATATTTAATATCTTTTTGCATTTTTGTCCATGTTTAGCTAAAAGATTACTAATTAACCAAACTCTATGTATCAACGTAGGCTACCGGTGACGCCTGAGTCAGAACGCAATCAGGAGCCGATCGTTGGATGTAGTTAAATTGGAGAATCCTGGTCATCACCCGAGAACCAGGATTCTCCATGTGTGTACGAAGACCACGGAAACCTTTCACAACGCATTATTATTTTTTCTGGAATTTATATTTAATTCCTATTTCTATTGAGTTTGTTTATTTAAAATTTAAAAACAAGCTAAATTTTACCCTTGAAAGTGTTTGATAGCAATTCTATATGAAATTGCAAACGTTATTATATTTTGTTTGCTCAAAACGCCTTCATAACAGCCATAATAAAAACGTGATCGATTTTTAGTGATTTTTTTTACAAGAGCATTAATTTATATTAATATATTGACATGGTATATTGACTAGACTGAACAGATGAAGGAGGGAGTGACAGTTGTAGGTTTAATAAGATGCCATACAATGTTAATACCATATTCATTCATACCTGGAAATACTAGTATGAATACGAAATTTAAAAAAATTGTTTTAAGACTTTTTACACAGGATTTATTAGAGTAAATATTTTGACATGGTATATATATTGACTCGATTGAACCGACGGACGGGAGTGACGGCTGTGGGCACCCGCGTCGCCGTCACGGCCGCAGACATGTCGCGGGCACGGGTCTCCAGCCTCGGTCCAGTTCGCTTTGCTCTGTTTGCCGAGTGAGGCGAATGCCTGAGTGTCTCGTCTAGACGTCTAGCACTCAACCTCCCAAATTCCTCAATTCCTCCTGCGTCTATTAGAATAATTGATTGGCGACTCGTCCGGAGTCTAGGCTGGCGATCTTTTATGCATGGGTCCGACCGCGCGTCTATTCGTCGGTCCTCGCGAACCTGCCGAAAACACGAGCGGGCCAATCAAAAATCCTTTGGCCCGCGGTGGGGGCTATATAAGCCGACCGGGAGCCGCGGGTACGTTATTCCCGCGATAGGCTTTTCGTTCGACACTTTGCGAAAGCGATCTCGTTCGTTATCATTTATCGTATTATTCGCCTTATCTACTTCGGGACTCGAAATCGCCCAAAGCTGTAAACACTCCTATCGCTACCGGTAAACATAAATCGATTAGACAGAAAAATCTCCCTCCCCGCGCTCGCTCCCCCCACCGCTGCGGCCGGCGCGCCGAGCTCCAGACATATCGTAGGCGCGATGACGACGAGACAGAGCGAGCCGCGGGCGCTGGGCCTGCTGGGCCTCCTGGTGATGGCGGGGGTGCTGGTGCCCCCGGGGCTGTCGCGGCCCCAGGCGCTGCGGGTCCGCGAGGAGCTGGGGGCGCCCGACCGCCGCTGGGAGACGCAGGAGCAGACGCTGGCCAGGATCTCCGGCAGGTTCCGGGAGAGCAGCCGGGTCCAGGGGGCGGTGATGGAGGTGCTGAAGACGCTGCCGGAGGAGGAGCTGCGGGTGCTGGAGCGGGCCCTCGCCCCCCCGGAGGACGCGGAGATGCAGGCGGACATGCCGGCGGAGGACGCGGTGGAGGACAGCCCCCAGGACCTGCAGGAGGACGCCGGGGAGACGGCGGGCTACCGCGGCGACCTGGCGACCCTGGACGGCAACCTGACCCTCACCGCCGCCTTCAACTCCAGCGAGGAGCCCCTGCACCCCCAGCTGCAGAAGATCAACCGCGAGAAGTAAGTGGCTCACACTAATTATACATTTATGTATGTTAAATAAATAGACTTCAATGTAACTTTCACATACAGCAACATTCCACAACATAAATAAATATAAGGAAAATGTATTTCCTCAAATATATGAAAAGTCTACAAAATTTAATTAATGATATCGAATTATTTTATCATTTGCCAAGAACTTAAATGTATATTTCAATTAAGAATTACTTAAATAAAATCTAAATTTTTCTCTCTGAAAAATGCTTGTTATAATGTAAAATAATTGTAAGAGGATGCTTTTAAACAGATTACAGAATTAATTGTTAACAATTATATCAATTAAGGAATATTTTTAAATAAATGTAAAACACCTATAACGCAATTAAATTTTCATTTATTTATTTACACTAATAAGTGACAGTGACATTTCACCTAATGTAAATCGTTAGATCATTAAGTATAAGTATAATGCATTTACAAATTGTGACAAACAATTATCAAGTGTAAACAGATTTAAAATAAAACAATTTGATCGATACTACTTTTTGAATTTACGGCGTACACTTTAACTTTAAAGACATTTATAACTTCCCTATAACATTTTATATTGATATGTATGACAAAATAAAATGTTCGTTTATTATGTTGAAACATTGTTTAGACTATATTGTTTTATTATTTTAAGTTCTCGTGAATCAAATTGAGCAAACAGGTGTTTAAAAAATCTTGCTTAAACACCTTGTTATGAACCTTGTTATCTTGTAATGCATTGATAGCAAAACATTTCTGGTTGTATCATATCAAAAAGTTAGTATTTGATTTTGTTACTTTGTGAAAGTATCATTGCATTAAGTAAAATATTTATTCGTATAAAATTTAATTTATTTTACAAATATACTATACAAGTATGAACTGTATCACATAAAACAGATGTTTAATAAATTATTTCACACACTATAAGTTTATGTTTCATATTTATGATTTTAATGTTTTGAAAACTATTTCAACCCACAAGTTTAAATAGTGACAGATATTTTATACATTAAGTAGGCTTAATAGCTACATATAACCAGAAAACTTGATCATTATCGAGATAATATTATTTAGCTGTATAACAAAGCATATCAGCTCATAGTAAACATACTCTTAGATTAAATAGTCATGTAAGAACACAATGATTGCATTTTTATTGCAAACGTCACTTAGAACTATTGATTTATTTAAAATACCTTTAAATGTTAAATTAAATTTGTTTTTATGATTGTTTTAGTATTATTTCAATATAAAAAAAACTCTGAAACAAATTTGGTATTGACCGAAGTTTATTAACCGGCTTACCCAATGAAGGTGCAATAACCATTAAAATACTTCCGTCTCTACAGAGCAAGTAATTTCGTAATAGTTGTGTGTTAATAACAAAAAAATAATAACCTCAGAAAGTTTTACTTTTTTAATCAAGCGGTTACGGTTAGGTTTCATCAAACTATAATCAACATAAAAACAAGCAAAAATGCGAGCTATTAAAACCATGTGCTCATGCCTCCATTGAGTGCATTATATCATGCGTCTACTATGTTTCGACTCGCGGATTTTTATTGCTAATTTTCATTCATGTTGATCACGATGTGGTATTTAATCTATCATAAAAATAACTCGACAGTAACTTGATAAAAATTACGAAGTCAATGGTAAATATAGGATTACTAGAAGCTTCAAAGTCACTAGTTTCTTTGTAACATGGTGTTTCCTCATTGAATCTTAATATAAATGAACCATAAGTCTTTGAAATCTTGTGCCCTTGAAGCATCCAGTGACTCTTTACTATAATTAGTGAAAATAGACAACCACTATTTTTCAATGTAGACCTATGTTATTTTATCAGAAACTATAAAGAGACAGTGTAGTTAACGAAGATACCCATGAATTATTCCTAATTGTTGTCAGAAGACATCCTATACTCTTAACAGTAATGTTTGCTTGCTTATGTTTGCACAATCATTGACTGTGTTTTCCAGACTGTGTTGTCACAGTCTAGAAATAACTAATTTATAGTTCAAAAACGTTTTTTTTATTATTAAAAAAAACATTTTTTAATCACTAGTAAAAATCTAATTTCGGAAATAAATTAATTTAAAGGATTTAGAATTTCAACATTCTATAAATAAGTATTGATGAATAGTCACGCAAATAACAAAAAAGTAATTAAACAAATCTAATGCTATTATAGAGCTGACCAGTCACATGTTTTATATCTGTAAAAAGGGTAAGAATTAGACATGCGGTAAAACGGGGGAAATATATAGCTGTCGAGCACGGTTCGATCCACCAGGAATTATTTCCTTTACGCACTAACAACATATGTACCAATTTTTTGGAAATCGATAGATATTTCTCCAAGCTAAAATATTCAACCATCGGCAAACAATACGAATTGACAAGACCGCAAAGCTATACATGCATTATTTGATGAACGAATGTTCCAATATTCAACAGCTCTGGGCAATCTGCTAACGAACTGTGTTATGGTGGCTCAATCAAAACTATAGTGAGGTATTTAATATTCAATTTCTTAGAACTCTAAAATACAATCCAACCAAGAAGCAGATAAATTTTTAAAAAGTTTATCGTTAATATTCAGCACGTGGAATTAGTATTCTTTGAGTATAAATTCGAATCTTGTTAATATAATCTCATTTGTATATTACTCAAAGGTACTAGAGTTTCGCTACTGGTCGAAATTCAAACAGAAACTCTAAAAAACATCTGATTGCATCTGTTTACATTTTGTTGTTATTCCGAAGCCGGCATAGCAACTAATAAAGCTTATGTTAATTTTTGTATAGTTTAAAATTCGTTTGTCCACGATTCTCAAAAACTATAATAAATTATAATGATAATGTGCACATATACAGAAAAGTATTTTTCTAACGGTTTGCTTGGAGTTTTCCTGCATTGCGTTCAGGCTGAGAAAAAAGGATTACAAAAATCATGCTTGCCTATTAATGTATAGATATTTACCTAAAATGTAGGTTGTTTTAATAGACCGAAGAGGGAAATTCGGTAGAGTAAATTAGTACACTAATGGTACAATGAATGACAAGTCGATGTTTCCTATATTTTTATTATAATAATGCGTAATTTATCGACAGATCACAACCAGCATAATAGTAGCTCTGATGATCACTATAAAAGTTTTATCTATTTGAATTTTTATAGGTTTACAGTATAAACGATTTTCTTTGAAAAATTCTCTCCCAAATTTGTTACTGGGACCAGTACATAGTCATCCTTTTGCACAGTATATTTCATCCTGTTGCCTGTTACCTGTTACTTGTTACCTGTTACTTATGGAGTGCGTCCCGTAGACCATACTAACATGAGACCCGTTATCTATCTTCTATCTTATTTTCTATCAGCTGTCGTGCGGCTTTGTCAATCAGGTGTACAGGTTGGAAAATGGCAGTGTGGTGGGATAAATTAGATATTAGGAAAAATTAGTCAGGTCATATAGGTAGACTGTTCAATCAAATGTGGCATTAAAGCCTTCTTGAAATTCTTGATGTTATCTACATCAAGGGGTTACCCCCTTATTAACAATTTAAAATGCAATATATCCTGAATATAAAACGTATCATATTAAAAAATAAATAGATAAACCGTGATATATTGTATTTCATTGATTAAGTTAGAAAATATTTTGGGTCAGGTTGCCTAAACATCACTAAAGAACAAATATATGACGTTCCGGAAGCACCAATATTTTGAAAAAATGATCATTACCAAAGACTTGCGAAAAACCATGTTTAAAGGATTAAATGATCAAGCCAAAGGTTTGTACGAGAACGCTGTTTTTATTTCACACAGTTAAATTGATATATTACAGGTTGACAACTTACAAAAGAGCCTTCTACTAATCGATCTCTAGGTCTTATTTCCAAAACAGTAAGACCTAGAATCTTGAAATTTGACATTTAGGTTCCTCTTAGGCCCTAAATGATCATTCTTAAACGGGTTTACACAATTCCCTTGGGTTTTAGAATGCCTGTCAAAAATGCAACTGTGCCTGGGCAGGCTCTTTTCAAAGCTGTCGGCCTTTAGAAGGTAATCTTGTTCCCATGAACATGTAACTACTTTTAAATGCCAATGCTTGCTTATACCTTTGACTTAAGCTTATACCCAATAGCTAATATGTGTGATAGGCAGCGGCAGATGAGAAAAACACCCGACTAATAGAAAGTGTAAAATACCCCCGTTGCAGCAGACCTGCATACTCAGCGAATATCAAATGCAAAACGACATATTTCAATCCAACATAGCAAGATTTGACATGTTTTGGTAAGCTCCATAAGAATAACATGGGGAATGAGTATGCAGGTTTGCTGCTGCAGGAAATTTAAAACTGGGTGGTTTTAATTAAATGTATAGTAGATCTGAACTAGAAGAAGCTATTTACCAAGTTTTAACAAGATATGTTGAGAAATAACCGAGATATAGAATTTTTCTTATTTCCCATAAGGTTAACATTGGGACAACGTACTGTGTTTACCACTTTCAATACCTCGGTAACCAATGGACATAGAGCAGTGATTCAAGATACTAAATTGTATGTTTTTTTGAGCTGAATTCAATGGTGCCCACGAAAATTCGATAAATTTTATTTTTCTATGTGAAAAACTCAAAAAACCCATTTTTGGGAGGGTTTATCCCCCTTTACCCCCCCTTCCGGTGGTCCAATCGGCTGGTTCACGAACTCGTCCAATTGATTACCACTTTACATGTCCGTACCAAATTTCATAAAGATCGGACCATTTTGCGGCCGCTATCGTGCTAACAGACACACACACACACACACACACACACACACACACACACACACACACACATATATATATATATATATATATACAGGGGTGCTGAAAAGTCCCGGAACGGCTATATATTTTTTGAACCGAATTGGTTTGAGAAACCAAACTTTGCACATTCACTCCTATGTAAAAAAACTACTTTCTGAGGTGTTTACTGACTCTTGGCCCCCAGTGGGGGACGGCCCACAAGGAGTCGGTACAAAATCTTCAATGTAAGCATAGGTCAATATGCACATCATTTTAAAGGGCTAATCAAGTAGAGTTAAATGCCGCAAACCGCACTTCAAAAGGTTCATTCATTACAAAATGGCGGCTGATCAAAAATCTAAAGGAAATACACAGTGTTCGCTTAAAGATTGTTTAAAAATTGTTTACAGACTATGCGTAAAGGATCTAAACTCCGGAATCGTATGTCAGACCTAAAAACCTATCTTTTAGGGTGCCGTAGAGGATATTACCTCCAAGGGGGGATGGCCCACAAGGAGTCGGTACAAAATCTTTAGTGTAAGCATAGGTCGATATGCACATAATTTTAAAGAGCTAATCAAGTAGAGTTCAATGCCGCAAACCGCACTTCAAAAGGTTTATTTGTTACAAAATGGCGGATAGTTAAAATTTTCAACAAAAAATCATAAACTTAGGTTTGTTGGGAGGGGAGGTGGAAAAAAGGTTTGAATAAATCAAATTGCGTATCAAACCTAAGCCTATGTATTTTTGTTGAAAACTTAAATCGCCCGCCATTTTGTAACCAATAATCCTTTTGATATGCGGTTTGCGGCATTGAATTTTACTTGATTAGACCTTTAAAATTATGTGCATATCGACCTATGCTTACACTAAAGATTTTGTACCGACTCCTTGTGGACCATCCCCCCTTGGAGGTAATATCCTCTACGGCACCCTAAAAGATAGGCTTTTAGGTCTGACATACGATTCCGGAGTTTAGATCCTTTAGACATAGTCTGTAAACAATTTTTAAACAATCTTTAAGCGAACACTGTGTATTTCCTTTAGATTTTTGATCAGCCGCCATTATGTAATGAATGAACCTTTTGAAGTGCGGTTTGCGGCATTGAACTCTACTTGATTAGCCCTTTAAAATGATGTGCATATCGACCTATGCTTACATTTAAGATTTTGTACCGACTCCTTGTGGGTCGTCCCCCACTGGGGACCAAGAGTCAATAAACACTTCAGAAATTACTTTTTTTACATAGGAGGGAATGTTCAAAGTTTGATTACTCAAACCAGGTTCAAAAAATATTTAGCCGTTCCGGGACTTTTCAGCACCCCTGTATATATATATATATATAAATTCGAACGAATAGTGTTTTTCGCATCTGGGGGCCCCAAAACGAAAAGTTATATTGGTCCCGAGCTTAGGTCTTACCATGAGACCTACGGTAATAGCTTCTTCCCTATAGGGGAAATTCGCTAATATAGGGGAAATTCGCTAATATACTCAAGTTTGAATGTAATCAAAATAACGCTTGAAAATGGATAAAAACATATTTTGGTGATTTACATTTCCCGTTAAAAGTAATTTCGTTTAGGTAGATTTCTTTAAATTTTTACACGATTAATTAATGACAGAATTAATTCCTTTTTCTACCAATAATTAGGAGGACCAATCCATAGTTTTTTAACAACACAACATTTCGTGTTTATTTGACTCCCGGTTTCCGCTGGAAATGCTGTCCCGGCCGAACGTCTAGTGATGTGTTTGCACCAGAACACGCGTCTGGCCCGATCTCTTGAGTAGGCTAAAATCTCAAATTACCTCCATCAAAACTAATCCAAAAATAATTATCTGGAAAATAAAGATTGATAATGTACTACTGATTTCCTGTCTCAACTTAGCTCGCGATAACGACTGGATTTTTTCATATTTCCGTTTAGTTTTAAAATTGACTACAATGCGTTTATAAAAAGTTGTCATTGGCCGAACCTTTCGTAGTCATTCCAGTATTTATTTCGAATACAGGCGTTCTTACTAACAATCTATAAAATTACAAAATTATTAGTATTGCTATTTCCATGCATTTGAATTGCATTTTTTCACATAAAACTGTTTTCTTTTCTTTTTTTGTCGGCCCCAAAAAGGTCCATGGGACGCAGCCCTCAGGTAGGACCTGGATACTGAGCGAATTCAGCAATTATACAGTTATACTTTTTGTAAATCTCACCAGTAGATTTTAATGTTGCCAACTTGTAATATTATGTAATAAATGTTAGATATATTGTTAAAACAATCATTTTTGACATCAAAACTTTGTTATGTACTTCAATTTGTTTCATTTTTTTTTAAATCTTAGTCCCGTATATACAAAATCCGAATATACTAATCTGCCTTTACGAGTGCTTCATTTCCATTGTTGTAAAATAAGATACAGACACCAACAAGCGCGTTGGTTGCCTGCCAGTGAATGTTGTGAACGGCAAATAAACTGCTGGAATCCCTCGTCTACAATGTAAGACAGACTAAACACGGGCCAAAATAACGAGCGTACATAGTAAGACAGACTTAACACATGTACTCTTCATTTAGTTCAGATCTTCGATTTGTTTGAGTTTACTTCCACCTGTAGTCGAGACTAAACATCCTAGATTTGAATGAAGCAAACTCAAGGATCTCGTGGGGATTGTTTTAATAAGGACTATACCAGTGCGTACATCCCACGTACGTATATAATTACATGATATGAATTCATGATATTACTGAACTTCATACAATAGCTTATATTTCCAAAGATTAATGATTTGGCCCAATTGCAAAATTAATTTTTCATCATACTGACAAAGAATAATCTTATTTCTGTTCCTTTTTGTTGGCTCGAAAGTTACCCTTTGCCGATACCAGTCCAGAAAACTTCCTGGTCTAGGCCGTAAAGTTTTCCGGACAACGATTACACGAAACAGAAGTAAACAATCACCTGATTTGCAGCAAACCAACGTTTAATGCATGTTTATAGGTTACCTACTTTTTAGAGGAATTTAGTGGCAGCACTGGCAGCAGCAGCAAATGTTTGTTTGTTTATTACTGTATAATTTAGGTTTGAAGAATTGAGAAAATAGTGGCGTACGCAAGGAATACGTTATGATAAAAAATATGTTGTTTCTGAGTAGTATGATTGAAGGTATCGTACGTCACACGGCCGATAAGTTTTATCGTACTCGCATGAAAATCCCGCACACCTCCGGCTCACGCGGAAACTACCATGCTCGACCGGTAAAACAGCACTTTCCTGCTTAGTAGCGTAACATTCTATATTATTAATTGAAACATCACCATTAAAAATACATTAAATAGATATATGTTATACAACACAGTATTATAAATAAATCATTCGACAGTAGGTCATTAGCATGTTATAAAAAGTTCATTCTCACTGCGAACGAGGGGGGAGGGATCTTGGCCCTCGCGGTTTTTGGCGGGCCAAATACCGGAAGTGCCAAAAAACCCGCGACCGTCTCACCCTATTGGCAGACTCCAGACAAGCGCACTTTTTCTCTCATTAGGCTCATATAGTCCGAGTCAAATTATGTGGCACAGGCGTCCATACACTGATGTTAATGTTAGCATAGTAGGCATACGCGTACGTTGATTCGGGTTAAAAGCTTGCCGAATTTTATTCGCTTGTATGAGGGAAGGGGGAAAAGATTATCAACGATGAAATAGTCGACGTGATTGTTTTTCGTCCATCTTCTCTCCACACCACTTTACACGTAAAGTGTGTAACCATTATTTCTGCCCCATGCAGGCTGAATGTAAAATAAGTTTTCAAATAAAATTTATTATTAAATCTAAAACAGCCATAAGATAAAGTTTTTAAAATGTTAAAGCTAATTGTATTCAATTCGTTTCAGCGTCCTCAACATGAGTATGGAAAGGTATGCTGAGTGTTGTTGTTTGGTGGTGTTTCGTTTTTGGCTTGATTGTCTTTATACATGTCGCTAATAGTGCATGCTTGATTGTTTTGAATGATTAAATTATCATTTGCCTTTAAATTTATACTACTGTAACTGTAAAAGGAGTACACGCGATATTTTTTTAATTTACAAAATTAAAAAGTCAAACAATTGAGTTTTAGTACAAAATCATTTTATTTTACAAATGATTATTTTTTTATCACATTTAATCATTATAAATCACTGTGCTGAAATTCAAAAACTTTACCACTAATTTTATCTCTATCAGAAAACGTTTCTGCTGTTTGAACATCTGAATCGCACAGATAATAAACACCAGGAATTCAAACCTATAAATTATCAGGAATGCGGACATTAAATGACATAGCAAATGACTAACTTCTCGTTGATTTTATAGCTGGTATTACAGGAGAAGAATGTCACGGTTGAACATTTTCTGATAAGAACTGATTAGGGTTTTTATTGGATCGAATCAAAATTGTATTTATTATATTGCTACTAATATTCAATTTCAATCTAAAATTGACAGATCGTAGACATTCCTTTGCGTTCGTTGGTAATGTGCATGTAGACCTGAGAACGCTATTAACCGATTAAGCCGGTACAAAATTAATTTTGAGAAGTTCTCTTTGGGCAGTTTTCTTACTTCTGTCTATAAACCAGAAGTAGTTTTGAGTATAATAGCTTCGAGATAGGCTGTTTAAAAGCATGCGTTTTCATTAACAAAGTTTTACGACCACAACACAATAGTTTAAATTTTAGTGTTAAGCTTGGAATGACTATTAAAACTCTTCTTTTAACTTAATAATAGTATATATCATTACAAGGACCTAAAGTGACGCTTTTCGTACAAGGTCAAGTTTTACAACCGAGGCTGTAAGCCGAGGTTGAAAAATGACCGAGTAACGAAGAGCAGCTTTAGGTCCGTGTGATGAACTATATTTTTCGTTATATTGCTCAATACAATACGTAAAATACTATAGAAAACCAAAATGTTACAGCTTGTTTACCTTTAAAGATGCCACCGTCTTGTTCTTGCTACTTGAAGCAATCAGCTGATTGTCTGTTTCATTTGTGTTAGGGTAGACTGACAACAATGAACAACTATCGACGTATCGAACGCATGTAATAATCGATTGGTGAAATGAGCGAGTTTCACAAATTGATTAAACTGACAACAATGAATGTTTCGATAATAACGATGAATGTTTCGATTATTTGTAATCGAACGAATTCTTATTAATTCTTAATAATTCTTTGGTGAGACAGGTACCTCATGGAGGACGTTACCCTGAATATGAGTGAAGGATGAGTGTGATGATCGTGATGATAGTGGCGCGATCTTGTAGCCTTGTTACTGACTAAGGTTGGCACGTTCCTTAGACAGGACTGTTAATTAATAGCCCACCAGCCAATGGCAGCTGGCTCCAGAAACAACCCTTCAAAAAGCTACTAACTTTTCTCGCGATCGATCCGGCTACCTACAAGCTAATATTGTTCGATTATTACGACGTACTCGGCACTTTTTGACTTTTATAGTCCTAGGACTATAAAGAGTCAGCTGGTATCGAGTACATCAGCTTTTAATTCCTAGGATTAAAAAGAGTGTATTTAGGTCCGGAAAACATACATTAAAAACATCTGTTTTTGAAGCAGTATAACGAAAAGAACTTAATGTTTTAGTTTAAATTTAAATTAAATTTAATTAATTTTAATTTAATTTTATCTTGGTATGTCTTAAGCCTGAAGTGTAGAACCATTTCCATCCCCAATTACTCTAAAATAAATATAGTTTCGTGTAAAATAGCCTGAAGTGAACACCAACATCAACTTGAGATGACTGAGGGCATAAATAGCTTCTGGATGTTCAGCATTTGTATGCAGACCACATAGTGTAGACAGACAGCCAGACAGACAGACAGACAGACGGCAGACGGCTTGGGTCCAGTGACTCAACCCGATCTGCTAAATTAGGTCAAGTTTAGTTCTACACCAGTATGCTGCTAACCTGAATTGGTCATTGTCAACTTGACTCACGTAACTGCCATTCAAGAATCCTTCGCATCTCTATTGCCTGACCAAAGTCTCAATCACAGTTTACTATTTTGATTAAACTGAGTGTGACATGTACTTTTATATGTTAGCAAACGAAAAGTTTAGAGTTACATCATGGTAAAATTGCTTTATAAATCCTAAGAGACATTAATGTCTATGAATAAGTCAAATTAAAAATGAACATACCAAATTAAATAAACTCGAATATTTAGTAATAAATTATATCAACTAAAAATAAAATAAATAACAATAAAATTCAAAAGTAATGATATGATAACCTTAAAGTCTTTAATTTAAAACAAACTTTTTAATGTAAAATAAAAAGTACTGATGCCAGTTCTTCTAATCATTTCCTCTTAATATATAAACTTTCCAAATTTGCGATCTTAAAAAAATATCAAATTAAAAATGAACACACCAAAAATTAACACGAACATTCAGTAATAAATGAACTAAAAATCAAATAAATAACCATAAAGTTTAAAAGTGATAATCCGACATATTTAAAAATCTTCAATTTAAATTTAACTGTAAGATACAATATGCTGCTTCCAGTTCTTCTCATTTCCTTTCATTATAGGTATATTAATTCTTTACTAACCTAAAAAAATTCTAATAGAATTTATATACAAAAATCATGTGCCTTTTGACATGGAACCTAGAAATATTGCCAATATGATGCTTTAAAAATAACATCTTTGAAGTATTAGAAACATGGAACATATATGTTATGTTGTTGCTCATGTGTTGTGTTAAGTTTAGTGTAGTTTTTGCTTTTATAAGTTGTCTGTTCTTCAGCAGTGTTGTAACACCTTCACCTGTAACAATTTTCATACAGATCTGTTTCATAGTATTGACAGATTTGCAGAAAGTTACAAACTACAATACTTAAACTACAGTATCTATACTATTTTTTACACTTTAAATATGTAAAAGTCAGATTAAAGCTATGCACTTAGCTTCAGTTTTTGTTTTCATTACAGATTAAAGTGAACAGTAAAATCATGAGTTTAAAGAAAAGCAGATACAGTCTCCTTATTTGGCCCTAAAACCATGGTTTAAATAATACAAATAAATTACTAATGATGACCCTTTAGTCTATAGAGGGTATTTCTTTGAGCTAATACTAATACCCTCTAACAAATGAAATAACTCTTCACTGCGATCATCGTAGTTACAATTTTTTTAAATTGTAATGTGTTTAAAAAAAAGGTTTTTAATGACCTCATTAAACTTGATCAGAAATTTATCGATCTTTCTTAGAAAATTTATCGACCTCTCCATGATGATAACTCATACTTCAGCAGAGTTTGACACAGAAAAAAATATATAAATAAAATTATAATTAAAAATAATCTTAAAAAAGAGAAAAATTAATTATTCAACAAATTATAAACTAAATAAATCAAATTAAAATTTATAAAATAAAAGTAAAATAAAAAAATATACAAACGAAAACAATTGTTTTCCAGATTGAAGGAGATGCGACTGGCCACCATCAAGAACCAGATCATGAACATCCTGTGGCCCGAGGGGACGCCGCCGTCGTTCGGCAGCAATGCGTCGCTGCCCCAGCAGCCGCGGCTGCACCAGCAGGATCTGCTGCGGGCCATCGCCGACCGCATGCGCCCCCCCTCCAACCCCTTCACCCCCGGCGACGTCTACACCGAGAAGATCCAGAGCTTCTACCCCTCCTGTGAGTGTTATCGTAGACAATACACCTGGAGTAGACTGCTAGCTGAATGGATGAGAATAGACGCCACATTTTGATGTAGTTCTGACAGTCCTCAATAGATAGAGCCACCAGTAATCACACTTATTCAGGGTGTAGTTGAAATACAACAATATATAGTTACAGGGAACCTAAAATTTAACTGTACTATATCTAAATTTCTGCCGCAGTTTTGGAAAATAAACCGTATTATACATTTTCTGTTTATAAGTAGAAATAATTGGTATGAGTCGAGGACATTATTTTTTGTGATAACGGTATAATTTATTCTGTATGATTCAACCATCGCTCACTGGGGACTAGCTACACAATACTGTTTACCGACCTGTTTCCTAGTAGCTCTCGCCAGGTAGCTCAAGCGACTTTGCTCACAGGAATCACCATTATAGATTTTACAGCTATTAAGAGGATAATTAAAGGTGTTACAACTGACATCTAAGTCTCTTTGTGAAAATATTCATTGTATCCCGAATAGGATCAGAAACAGATATTTTCTTTCTGTAATGCCAGTGAAATACATACTGTTGTAATAAAACACAGTTGCTAACATTATAAAACTTACTCACATTTTTTATACATTCTGAAAGGAAGAGAAAAAATAATTCATTAAATAGAGAACTAAGGACATAAAATGTTCTTTCAGGATCTTTTCATTCTAATGATTTAGGGAAGATGTTCCAAAAATTTCAATCCCTCAGAAGATGATTTTTATTAAAAAACTTTTTTTACACTGAGAAATTACACAATATATATTTTTCTGGTGTTATGTTGATGATGCCAAATGGAAGTATCTATTGGTATGAATTTGGTTTCCACAATCATTACTTTATAAATAAAGTAATAATCATTACGTTATCAAAATACTCTCTAACACTTTGCTTTTAGCTTCAATAAATCCCAAAAACAGCAACACAAGTTTTAGTGGGTTAAATTTGAAAACAAATACTTAAAGTGAATGAAAAATTGTGATTTCAGGTGAGATTCCCCGCAATACAGATGCAGAGTTGTGGAATGACAACCGGATTATGAACTTGCTATTTGACCTGTCATACCCATCACCAATGCAAGGCACACAAGTCAACATTGTAGCAGCTAAACTGAGACTGTACAAGCTCTCACAGGTCAGTAGTTTAACACTTTTATGTTTTTCAGTGATGAAATTCATTTTAAAAAGATATTGAGTACTCAATATTGTTTTTAAACTACATTTAGTATACAGAGGAACCTCTCATCTCAAAATTTGGAATGGCTCTGATTAACAAAACTTTTGAACTTAGGATAGCTTTAACTTAGATTTTAACTCTTCAAAATAGCCTGCCTTTATATCTTACTACTTACTAAAACTTGACAAAATACATCGAATTTCTGATCTTTATTCCAAAAATGTGACTTATAATCCAGTAAAATTATACATTATAGTGCTAAATATCGGATAGTTGTGATTTTTTAAAGAATTTTGCTTATGTTTGAAAGACCATATCTCCGGCTCCATCAGAGCCACACAGTTACAAAAGCACTTCAATTGTTGTTAATTTAGTCTTCTTTAAATTTGTAACTTGATTAATTTTACTAGGATGCATTGTTTTTATTAATATGTGGAAATTTGAAAAAAAATACCAGAAAGTGGAGGGCCGGGGCACCTCGAGGTCGAAAATTGAGATTCTATGTTATGAGCCCAACATCTCCAAAAATCACAACTACCTGACTTTTTACACAGCAGCCCCATATTTTCCAATATATTTTCCACACTATTACTCCACTCCCAAGAACAATTGTTCCTGCTCATGAACTGAATGAGAAATGAGTCTTCATTTCTCTTGTCTCAATCTCAATTCGATCTTAGTTCTACTGTGTTGTGCAGGGTAATATGACATTACTTTAGTTCTCTTGTGCAGGGTAATATGACATTACTTTAATTCTCTTGTGCAGGGTAACATGAGAATACTTTTGTGAAAATATAAGCTAGTTAATTACTATTTTAATCAGCACTTCATTTCCAGCAGTGCCAAAAGTTAAGTTGACATGTTTCGGTTCCAAAAAACCCTTCTCCCTCCACACTCAGTAAATTCTGGTGTTCAGGTCTTTGTCAAAATGTTAAAATACCCAAACACCCAAACGTTATGAAATATTTTATTGTATCTATGAAATTGTGTATGTGTTTGTGCTATTTTAACCTTTTGACAATAACCAAAAGGTAAAAAATATGTTTTTTTTATTGATACTTTTTTAAATTATATATATGTTGTTTTTTATAAGTATATAATTATTGTTACCTTATAAATTATTGCAAACAACTAGGCTTATTAATTTCATTTTAATTAATTTTATTTCCGTGCAAAATTAAAAATGTTATCTACATGAACTGATAAGACCAAACTCATTTGCTCACTGCTGGCTGTCATAATGTATGTATGTGAATTAATATTGTAATTTTTCCTCTCACGCGCGCGCCATGTTAGGCACATGGGAGCCTGTAATGAATATAATTTCTTCATGAATAAAAATTATTTTGACTTGACCAGAACACCAGAATTATTTATTGCGTTTTGAGAGTGGTTTTCGGAACCGAAACATGTCAACTTAACCGGTGCCGGTGGCATTGTTGGAAATGGATGCTGACAAAAAATACTGGCCTATATTTTGCTTATATCTGCAGTTCAATGGCTTCAAAATGAATTTTGATTACATTTGATCTGTTGTGCAGGGCAACATGTCGCTGGTGCCGGAGACGTGCCCCCCTGCCGAGGCAGACGACGCCCCGCAGGACGAGGCAGCCCCGCCGCCCCCCCGCCAGTTCCCCTCCTTCGCCGAGGACAAGATGATCAGAGTGTCCGTCTACTGGTACACTCGCTCCCTCAAGAAGCACAGAGGTAAGGACGGTTTATTATATCAGTGTATGAATAAGTCAAGATATGAATAAGTTTTTTCGGATTAAAGAATGATTTAAACAGGTCGAGTTGGCGGGCGAGTTAGATGGGCTTGTAAAACTGGGCAAGTTAGTAGTGGAATAGGTTACTAGTATCACTTCTTTTTAACCAATCTGATTAAAATTATTACACCAGGCGAGTCAAACAGGCATGTAGCAACTCACCCATCCACCCGCCAAATTAACCTGTGTGTGAATCAGCCCTAATATTTTTTTTCTTTTTTTGAACTTGTGGAAAACTGTACTGTTGCCATCTCTTATCAATGATATGCATAATTCCATAGAATAAGTAACACAAGTCATAATTTTAAGAATAAATAATAGCGTTTTTTTATCTTCAGTAATTCTGTCGCAGGGGCAAGAAAAAGCTACACTAAAATTAATTCTCAATTAAAATAAAAATTTTTGAGGGTATTAAGTAAATTTTAAGCTGGAATCATACTTTAAATTCCTATATAATCAATCATTAACTAAGACACATGAGCCAATATCTTTAAAAAAATGTGTGGACCATCTTAAATCTGTATGAAAATACATATAGATATAGGCAAGCAGCAAAACGATTTTTCACTAAATGATTGTTCAACTTTCACCGTACTGATAAATAAGTTTTAAATTCCAGATCATACTGATAACATGCATTTATAAATTCCGATACACTTAATAAGCTAAAAGAAGATTGCTAACATTTACTACTGCTAAAATATCTGATGTAAGTAGTTAAGATGGTTAATGAAAAGATGTCAAGCAAACCAATAAAAAACTATAAAAGTTAAAAAAATTATTAATATTTAAAGAATCTGTCTGTTTTTTTTATTTGATTTCCTAGCAAAATTTAATAATTTTCAATCAATACTTCAAGTACAGGAAGTTTATGAGAACCAATTCGTTTACATTTCCAACATTCACAACATAGCTGGAACATGTTCATGTTGCAGTGAAGAGGAAGCTGCTGGACAGTCAGATGTTGTCGGTTTACGGCGAGACCTGGACCGAGTGGAACATCCGCGGCGCGGTGAAGACGTGGAGAGACAACGGCCGCAACTTCGGCCTGGCCGTGGAGGTGGAGGACGAGGACGGGACAGTGTTGCCAACCGACAAGTACTTCGCGCCGATGAACTGCTCGCAAGAGGCATGTGAGTAGCCCCCCTCCCTCTGTCGCCTCACGAGACAGGCCAGACCGTAACATGCCAGTAGGCTCTAACACGAGTGCAGTGTTTTGTCTTAGTTGCAGTTGAAAAGTTTTGAGTTTTGGGTTTTTTCATGTTTTTTAGTAGAAAATGTAGTTAAAGTCAAAAAGTTCAGTTGTTGCATTTGATAATGGTTGTGGTTGACTAGTTTTGTTTGTGTTTTTGAATGGATAAAAATCAAGAAGTTGAGATTTTAGCAAAACGTTTGAGTATTGACAGATTTTAGATACAAAGATCGGTGAAATCTGGAATTGGATGCAACACATATTTTTCTTAACATCATTTAATTACTTGAATAACTAGATTGTAAAATTTCAAACAAACCTCCTCTGTGTACACAAGAGTGTTCACATGGTGTTCAGAGCGTTCTGTGTTGGTGTGTTTCTTATTTTCACAATAAGCAAGTGACATTGGACTATGGAAAGTGTCGATAACTATGGAATTTAAATTCAAAATTCAGGTTTCATTAATTAGCAATGAATGTAAGTTTTCATGATAACTAGTTCCATTGTATCAATTCCTCTATGAAGTTACAGCTACAAATGTTCATAATTCTGTTGTATGACTATCACTGAAATATATCTGTAACATCTCTGAGACATCTCTGTAACGTTGCAGCTACTAGCCGACCAATCCCCGGATTCCTCGTGGCCCGAGCCGGATTCCTCTCCAACAACACCAACCACACATGGGGAGCCGGCGTTCATCTCGACTCACTTCTGTTTCCGATGATCGACCTCTGCACCATCGAGTTCCCGGAGTCCGAACGGCCGGACGCCATCGTCTACCACAAAGTCGACAGCCCCGACCTCAGCAAGAAACCGTCACCCAAGCCGCAGTCCGCGAGAGTCAACGCGAGCCGATCTACGGACGAGATAGAGCGGCATAGGATCCGCCACCACAGCCACCGACTCGCGGAGGAGAGCCAGCGGGAGCAGACACAGCCGCACAGACACCTGGAGACAGTTCGTAGGGACGACGGGGACTCCATAGAGGAGATCACCTGGGCCGACGACCTAGATGGTCATCAGCTCCGGAAGCAGATCATCGTGCAGAAAGTCATTAGGAAGAATCTGAATAGTCCTCAGGACAATGAAAGGTAGACAGGCTCGGCCCTTGTAGTAGCTTAGCCACCGATAGTTGCGTAGCTGATTAGTCTTATTGCTAGCTGTAATGTTATAGGTGTTGTATAGTTTTAATTTAAAGTCCTGATTTGTTTAGCTTTATTGATTTTGACCTCTTTGAATTAGTTTTCTTAGATTAATGAATGTTAGATAATAATTGTTGTTTTTTATTGTTTAACAATGTTATTTGGATACAGATTTTTTTTAACAGGACCCGAAAAAGATTGAGTTAGCAAAATTTCTATTAGGTAAATAAAGCTTTAAATATTTTTTAATAACTTTGACTAAGTTTGGTAAAAATATATCCAGTATTGAGATAGTACATTTTTAAAAATTAAGCACATTGAATATCATTTACTTTTACTGTGGCTTTAGTGATCTGTATGGTGTTGAGAATGGGATATTTAGAACAAACATTATGTTAAGAAGCGAGTGGCAAATATTACAAATCAAGTTCATGCATAAGAAAATGAAATATAGATTTTTTTTACTCAAGACTAATAGTATTGGAAACCAAACAACTACTCACTTTTTATTTATACATATCTATTTTACAATAAAAAAGTTTTTGATTTCGATCATTTGAATTCTGTTATTTCTACGATTATTCAACTCATACACTGCCCCTTGATATAGTTGCAGTTTGTTAATTTTGTCCCTCACTTTTAATCGTACAAAAAAAAAATTGTAAATTATTTTATAATCTAAGAAACGCAAGTAGATAGTAAGTGAATTTCTTATTAATTATCATGGAACTGATTTCATTAATATTGTAATATCTCTACCCTGGGGAAACACAGTGCTTGTAGAGTAGAGTTGTCTGTACATCTTTAGACTAAGTTGTATTCAGGGTCATGTTATTGCAAGCTCCAATATTATTTATACAGCTGGTCCCCTCTGTTATAAAAGAGCTGTTTAAAAATGTAGAGACTTGCGTTGATAAGATGCAAGTAAATGCGCAATTATAATATGTACAGTACAATAACATACAGAGATATGTTTATGTTGTATATGTTTATGTTGTTACTTTAATCTGCCCAGTATTTTGTGTATTGCCCCCTACCGCTTTTGTGTATCTACCATTCCATTACATGTATAAATGTAAATATTACCTTCTGTGTCTTTTAGTTTGGAAATAGAACATAGTTCCTTAGCTTAAGTAATAGTTTATTATTAAGAACTCTATAGCTCTTCAGGAAGAAGTTAATTTCTTATGTTCCTCATCCTAGAGGTAATTAAGGTCATCAATGTACTTAAGGCTTTTTTAATTGCTATGTATAGGCAGAAGTTTATGTATTTGTACGCTTTTTGTTAAATGAAATAAATATTTAGTAAGAAATGGTTTATTTTTTTATTGCTTATGTAAATAAAGGATATTCCCTGTTTCAACCAGAGAGATTTTACGGCATTGGATGCACGTCAGATAACTTAAAATTTTTTTGAAAAAAAAAACAGTTATCTAAAATTTCATAATTAAAGAGACTATGTGATAAGGGACTTAAGATACTATTTATTCAGCTCCGATTGTGCACACATTACGAGCAATGCTGAAATAATTTTACTATAATAATTACAACAGAACATAATACATGCAAAATGAGAGAACGCTTGGGTTTTGAAATGGAACTGTAAGAAAAATTATGTTGTATGTCAATTTCAACTGACCCCAACTGACCAAGATTGGGGTTCTGTTGATAAAGAACACTGTAAAATATTCTCCTTCAAAACCTAGCTACAGCATAAAAATTTTAGTCCAAAAGCCCATACCGCCAAAATATTATTACCATTTATAAGCCCAAACTACCCGTAAGTCTACGGAAAAAACCATAACCATCAACCTTATATTTTGATGTTTGAGCTTTCTATACCTCTTAGTTAGGTACTGCTGGCACTCCCTAAAGATTATGACCTAAATATGAACTAGGTAGTTTGGACAATGGCTACTATGGCTGATATTCTCGGGTTCATATCATTGCAAGCTTCAATATTACTTAATCCACCAATAGATCAACTTTTATGGATAGTTTTTAAACTTTCAGAATATTAATTTTTTATGTGTAAACATTATTATTGACTATGCATTTTTTTAAATATCTTAATATTTTAAGACATAAATCTGAATACATAATTAACTTTGCATTATTTTATAAAATAATGTTGTAATACAAGGAGGTAATGAGTAGTCAATTGGAAGGCTGTCATATTATACAACTGATTTAATTAGGGGGGAGTGGGGCGAACCCGTACATACGGGTTAAACCGTACAGTCAATTTCCGGTCTATTTTTATAAATTTAATAAATATAATGGTACAGAGCTCCGATCAGTGTCCCAGACAAGTGCTATATTGTACAAAATTGTTAAAAAGAGCAAGTTCAGGTAAGTGCAAAATTTTTATAATTTTAGAGAACAAAATTGTTTTAGTAATTTATTTTCAAATGTTTGCACATTTTGAAATATGAGTTACTAGGTGAAGACTCTTCACTTATGAACTAGAATATTGGCTTTAAGCTATCTTTTGATATCCAGAGATCATTAGTTAGGCTAAGGGTTTTGAGGTTACGATAAAAAACTACCACATGGTACAGTACGGGATGGGGCTGAACCGTACAGAGACAAATGGTTTGTTATGGCATAATGAATGATTGTAGCCTGCCAAAGAAATTCTTACAAATTACAGATATTTTTACTCCACCTCCTCCTTCCAGGGTTGTCACAAACCTGGGACATGAGGGAAGGTCAAGAAAAGTCAGAGAAATAGTTACAGTATAGGGGCAAGGAAAGGGGGAAGGGGGAGGCTCCATAAGCTAAGGAATTTTATGATCGAAAAAGTGTGGGCTAATGTTTAGAGATGTTATTGTTTATGTTGAAGTGAAATACTTACCAGAAATAAATAAATATAAGGAAGGCTCAATGTCAAAATATACAAAAATCAGGGAAATTTGGAATATAGATCAGGGAGTGTCAGGGATTTTTAATACACATGATATGAGATGATTGATACAGGGTATATTGAACACAACTCTGATGCATTTTTCCTATTTATACTCCCCCATAGAATTTATTTTATTTTTTTCACTTGTACAATACAGCCCCTCATCCTATAAACGGCATAGCCCCTACCCCTTGGGGTATTTTGAACAAAGACACTTTTTTTAGAAAATTATTTAAAAACATAAAGAGTGGAATAGATCTAATTTCTTTGCAAGTAATCAGTAGCTAATGAACCGAGCTAGATTGTTTTTGCATTCTCATAATTTGAACTCAAAATTTATTGATCTACAGCCTTTCTCGCTGTAGATCAATAAATTTTGTATGGCATAGCCCGCTCTCCCCTAACAATATAATGTATTCTCAGGAAATGCAAATCATATATTTTTTAATGATATGAGAACACAACAATAATTTAATATTTGTCATAGCAAAATGAATTTTAATAATCTATATTACTTGTTTAATACGCTTGGGGTTTGTTTGTGATCATGATTTCTCCTACACTTCTCGACCAAATTTAATAATTTTGGTGTTGGAATTAAGGAGCTTGGCGTAAAGTTTTGCAGGAAATAATAAGAAGGTTAAACTAAAGGAAGAGCCCTAGACATCCTTACAATTTTATTTGTCTACAAGATAAAAAATGAGAACAGATATTTCAAGATTAAGAAATAGCTGATTGTAATAAACACTGTTTTACTGCTAGCACACTTTTAACAAAAAAATCTAAACTTTAAGCTTCTGAACAGAGCCTGTTCACTAGTACTGTTATAAAATGAATAAATTTAAATTATGATTAAATACCTATAAATATAAGAAAACATCGATCTTGACACAAAATTTTCAATAAAATCTGTGTTGAGTATTAAAATTAAATCGACAATTTTTTTAAAGAAATGTGAAGGAACATTATTAAAAAAAGTTTGTGAGTACGTGCCAAAAAAACCTCATCTTAATTTAATCTGATTTTTAACTGACCAATAGTTCAAAATCAAAAATTATTATTATGGTATATTATAGAATTATTAATAATCAAATTAAAAGAAAAATTAAAATTTAATAAATTATATACCTTAATTTATAAATGGGCTAAAACAATAGCGGGAAACAATGTGCTAATAAATATTAATAATTAACAATTAATTGCTTTCAAGATATTTGTTGATGTTTTGAGCTAGAAGTGGTTATACATCATTGTAATATTTACTAGCCAAAAATTAATCAATATACGAGATTAAGTTAGAAATTATTGCAATTTAAACATGCACTACTCACAGAGGTCATATAATTATTTGGTAACATACATAAGCAAATATAAAAGTATGGTAGTTGTTGTGTAAAAGGAGGAGGAGGTTGCTTAAAAATATACCAGGTGTTCAAAAAGTCCTGGATCGGCTTCGTAATTTTTTTAATATTAAATATTTACCTACAAAACCTATAACATGTCTCTTGGACATAATATACTATTTTGGCACGTATTCGGCGACCCCCTACCTCCTCAGGGAGATAGCCAACTAGGAGTCAGAATAAAATCTTAAATGTAAGCATAGGTTGATATGTACATCAAATTAAACCTCTTTTTGAGTAGAATACAATGCCGCAAATCCGAGCTCAATCGGATCACCCAATCCAAAATGGCGGCCGTTTAGACTTTTCTCAACTGCAATTTTTTCTACATTAAACATTCGATTTCAGACGTTCTAAGCATCCGTTCGAAATGCGGTTTGCGGCATTAAATTATGCTTTATTTCCTCTTTAAAATGATATACATATCGACCTATGCACGGCCAATGGCATAAACCACCTCCATGAGGGACGGGTACCTTAAAGGATGTCTTGCATGGATGATGACCAGCATAGGTAGTGTTGTACATAATTTTGAAGGGTATGAAATTCTCGACAAAATGCTGCAAACCGCTTCTCAAAAGGACGTTTAGAACGTACAAAATTGAGGTTAAAAATTACAGTTGAGAAAAGTTTGAACGGCCGCCATTTTGGATTACGTGGTCCGATTGAGCTCTAAATTGCGGCATTGTATTCTACTCAAAAAGAGGTTTAATTTGATGTACATATCAACCTATGCTTACAATTAAGATTTTCTTCTGACTCCTTGTGGGCCGTCCCCCTGAGGAGTCAGAGGGTCGCTGAATACGTGCCAAAATAATATTTTGTGTCCAAGAGACATGTTGTGAGTTTTGTAGGTAAATATTTAATATAAAAAAACATTACGAAGCTGATCCGGGACTTTTTGAACACCCGGTATCTACTCTTATAAATACAAATGCTGCTTTATAAAATTCAAATGTTTTGCGGCATAAGTAAAAAAATGCAGTAACATTAGTACAGAAAATCGAATAAATCAGCAATGAAATGAATTTTAATCAATTATTGGCCTCGGCCATCATTGATTAAAGCTTGTTTAAGAAATAAATATTGTACGGCATCTCATTGATTAAATTAATAATAATACTTAATAGTGTTTTTACGCTGTTGAAACTAATATATGGTTTTACTGTTACAGTCCGATACAGTATTATTCTTGTAATTTTATATTTACGAGCTAGCATCAGAGCCCGTTGTGGTTGAATAGAACGGTCTCTAGAAAAGTAGTACATAGTATATGGTTTTTTCCTTGTGAAATACCAGAAAAATAATTATTTTTTTTATAAAATTGTTTGAAAAAAAAATTATTGGATGATCAGCTATTAATGTATTTATTATGGAAAACATGTTTTTTAAGTTTTCCACAATAATTCTTTTAAAAATCAAATCATCACAATTATTGGTAAATCTACAGGGAAAAAAATTTCCCACGACAACTTATAAAAATCTCTCCGGTATGACTGTAGATTTAATTAAATGAAGTTTTGCAAAACATCTCTAACACATTATTTTTTCACCACTATAAATTCGAAGGTGGCTTAACTTTTATTGCAAATAACTTTGAAATGCTGAAGAAATCAACCAACATTCTGAAAAAGAATAAAATCTCCAAAAAAAATTGTAATTTATTTCTTTAAAATATTTATAACTGGCAGCCAAAACTTGGCTACAAAGGAACTTAAAAGCCGTGTTTTTATGTATTTTTTTTATAGGAAACATGTGGGTATTTAAATTTTTTCTCCATAAATCTTGAAAAAATCAAGTTTTTTTAATTATTTCAAATCTAGAGGGAGAAAGTTTCTCAAGATTTATTAATTATTAAAATTGGTACTGTATAGAACTGTAGATTTAGTTGTACAAAGTTAAAAATAAATCGCTAACTCAATATTTTCTCACAAACTGTAAATTCGGAGGCTGCTTAGCTTTTTTGCAAATAAATAACTGTTAGACCCTAAATGGCACGGAAATCGACCAAAGTGGAAGGTGATATTCTGAAAGAGAATAAAATTTCCTACAATTTGATAGTATGCATTTCTTGAAAATACTGATAATGTGCAGCCAAAACTCAGCTATAAAAAGAAACTTTAAAAAAGCAGTTTCTTAAATTGATTTCTTACAGAAAATATGTGTTGATACATTTTCACCAAATATATTAACAAAAATCCAACTTTCATAATTATTTACAAGTCTACACTGATGAAGCTCTCCAATGACCCGTTAATTATTAAAATCTGTCCGATAGAACTCTGGATTTAGTTGTACAAAGTTTAACGAAAATATCTCTAATTCAGTATTTTCTCAAAACTATAAATTCAGAGGTTGCTTAGTTTTTTTGCAAATAACTTTTAAATGGTGAGGAAACCGACCAAAGTGGAAGGTGATATTCTGGAAGAGAATAAAATTTGCTACACATGTCGTGAATGCATTTCTTGAAAATACTCAATAAAGAAACCAAAATTTGCCTAGAAATAAAAAATGTGAAAAAAACCAGCTTTCAATGTATTTCTTATGGAAAACGTGTTTTTTACTTTTTAACCATAAATCTAAAAAAAACTTTCATAATTATTTTACAATCTACAGGGAGAGAGCTTCCCAACGACCCATAGGCCTATTAACTTATTAATTAATTAAATCGGCCGGTAGAACTGGAGATTTAGTTGTCTGAAGATTGGACTAAACTGAATTATTATAAGAGTAGATGGTCTTTAAATTCATAAATAAAAATAACCATAAGGAGGTTTACAGTATTTATATGAAAAAACTATTAATTTTTCGGGGGTCATTGACCTTTGTGCTATGCGTGAGTAAAATGACCTTGAGGACCTAGCTCAACGCCTGCCATATTGCCGCATGACGTAAGCTTGACAGCTGTAGCAGTGCCGCAGCATTATCTGACAATAAAAACTAACCTCTACAACAGCAGCTGTTCGTTGTCTATTTTACTCTGATCACAGAATTCAGGAATTGAGACTTGAATATTAAATGTTAAATTGATGATCTGTAAGTAAAATCATTTCTATTTATCTTTCGTCTTGGCTGCCAAACTATATTATTATAGACTTTAAACTAACACAGACCTGACCTAGGCCTGGGACTACCCCAAGTCAGTTCCTTTGTAAATTTTGTTTGCGTTGTACAAACATTTCATAGCTGTGAGATAGAATAAGAATACCAACAATTATTTAAAATTAATTCGGACTGTTTAAAGGAACTTATTTAATAAGTTGGAGTTAATAGAATTATATTTCTTTAGGCCTGGCTTTCGAAGGTACAAGTTCCGCAGAAGGTACACGCTTCAGAATACCTAGGCCTAACTTATTTAGGCTTATAAGTAATTGCTTCTTTTGACTAACAGTCAATATGAATTTATTCTTATTCTTGTGATATGAGTTTGTTAAGTTAGTATATCAATGACACTCCAGAAAAATTGTTTTAAAATGCAGCGGTGAGGTTTGTGGGTTTATTTTTTAAGGTCCTCTCAATTCTGTGTCCCAATTGTAATCCGAATATGGTTGCAGAGTAAATTAGTTTTATCATGATCATAAATATGTGTGCTCAATCTTTCTAGTATGTACTTGTCATTTTCGGTATTTTACTCAAAATATGACCTGACAGTAAGATTTCATTATTTCCAGTGGAACTTCCTTATATGTTAGGTGGGACAACCCTAATAGGTATGAAATTAATGTTTATAGAATATCAAAACAAACAATAGATTGTTCTCATTTTAATAATTATTGTTTCACTTTGAATTCCTAAGTAACTAAAGTTATGATAGGGTTACCATTTCTTACCTTTTCTTCAGACACGGTCTTTTTTTGCCTTATAAACCTCTGGGCAGGGCCGCCGAGAGACCATGTCAGCCAAGTCTGAAACTTGGGGCCCAGGCTCTGAAGGGATGAGCGGATTTTTTTAGATTGAGGAAATACTGTATTGCTACCGACTTCTTAGAAATAAAATTTGGCTTAAATGTTAAAAAATAAAATGTCATAATACATAAGCGATTGTTTTGTCTGTCTGTTTTTTTATATTTGTGGCTGACTGTACTATACACTAGCTAGCTACGGCGGTGGCGGCCAGCGAGTTGTGAGCGTGAGCGACTCTACCTCCCTCTCTATCCCTCTGAATTAAAATATATTAACAACAACTTAAATACGTTAGGTAATTATCCACGATGGTAGTCAACAAGAGCACAACATATGTTGCAATAAATGAAGATGGCCGAAAAAAACAATCGTGCACACTGATCGCAAAAAAACGGAAGAGTAACTTTGTGAGTGGAACGAACGTGGAAGTTATGGGAAAGAGACGAATGAATGGAAAATGCAATAGTGCGGGATCGCTGATAATTTTTAAGTTTTTGATTTTTAATCAGAGTAGACTATTTTCTAAGTTCGGCCGACCATTCAGCCTCAGTTGGTTCGGATTATTGGGTTTTTTTGGAGGTTCGGATATGTATGATGTTCCACCTCTAGTCTGCCTAAAAACGCTAGTTTAGAGACCTAATACTCAACAATTTTCCCCGGACCCCCCTTTCGCTGGGGGGTATTCCATACCCCCCCAACCCCCCGGAGGGCCCGTGCTGTGTGCAGACTTGGGGCCCGACTTGGCTCTCGGCGGCCCTGCCTCTGGGAAATTGTTTTGAAATCTGCTAAATGCCCAAGCCTTACGCAAAAAATATTTTAATAAATTTTTAAAATACCTACAGACTCTTAAGAGGGAAACTTAATTTCCACTTAAACTGTACTAAATCGTCATTTATACATAGTTATCCCCAAGCATGTGTTTATTATTATGTATGGCTGATAAGTTCTGTTTCTGTTTTTTAAAAAAGAGGGTGGCGGCCTCTTTTTACCTTGCATTTGCCCCCCCACATGGGCCTCAGGCCTATGCGTGGAAGTTATCAAGCAAACCCAAGGAGTTATTAAGTTCTTATCACAATACTTGCCAGAGTTAACCCATTGAGTTTAATTTGCACTAATTAGCCAGTTTGATTTAACTTCAATGTTTTAGGTACCGGTACTTTTACTTTTCAATAATTTTGGTGCTAATATTTCACTGAAAACTCTTACCTAACATGTTTGCGATTGTGTTTTTCCATTTATCTCATCACCATCCTAGTGCTTCGCTTCATACTGACTTATAGTAACTAAAACCGCTACACATATCATAGCAGCAACACTGTTTAGTGAAAACTGCGATGTCACAGAATACATTATATGATTGAGCAAAGCTGTGTAAAGGTTTCATATTTTAGTTCAGATCCTGGCTTAAAAATAAATTGTGTTGTAACACATTGCAGCTTTGGAGCGATCACACTCACCAGTATAGGGTTCTGTGTAGGAGTGATACATGCCGCCAGGAACGTGTCATGACCAATCATGATCAATGAAAACCATGTAGGCTAACAACCATGATCAATGAAAACCATAAAATATTAGTTAAAAAATTAGACATTTGCAACAACAATCTCAAATCACTAAACTATCTGTGGTTGATTTAAAGTGAAAAATGCCAAAGATATTGTATATTTTGATAAAAATAAAACGCATGAGTTAAGTTAGTTGATTTATTTTTGTCATATTTCAGGTGGGTAAAGCCATCATTCAAGCATAAATTAAACTTCAACATCATTATGGAATTCACATCAGAACACAAGAACAACCAGTTGAATCTTAGGTGGAATGGTTTTACAAATAACTTTATTACATCTCTAGAGTCGTTATTGACCAACCAGGACTTTGTTGACGTTACCTTGGTGTGCGAAGGAGGAAGTATCAAAGCTCATCGTTTGGTCCTCTCCACATGCAGTTCTTTCTTCCAAAGAATTTTGAGGGTAAAGTTTTATTCTGATAAGAAACTTTTTTCAATCCCATTCCACACTCCTCTCAATGAGCTTGGAATACATTAGTTCCATAATTAAGGTTCAAATACCCCCGTTGCAGCAGGCCTGCACACTCAGCGAATTCCAAACGCAAAAAAACTATTTCTATGCAACGTAGCAAGATATGACACGTTTTTGTAATCTCCGTAAGAATAACATGGAGAATGAGTATGCAGTTTGCTGCAACAAGTAAGTTAAAACTGGATGGTTTTAATTAAATATTTAGTAGATTATAACTAGAAGAAGCCATATACCAAATTTTATCAGGATAGTTAAGAAATAATGAAGATATGGAATTTTTTTTATTTCCCATAAGGATAACATGGAGAATGAGTATGCAGGTTTGCTGCCACAAGAATGAAAATTTCAAGGATTCTAGACTAAAATACATTAGATCTCATCTAGATGAAGGTACAAACCACGTTTTATTAAGTTATGTTGAGAAATAAGCGAGATATAGAATTTTACTAATTTCCCATAAGTAAACTTGGGACATTGGGACAACGTACTGTGTTTACCACTTTCAATATCTCGGTAACCAATAGACATAGAGAAATGATACAAATACTAAATTGTTTTTTTTTCGAGCTGAATTCAATGGTGCTTACCAAAATTTGATTTTTTAATTTTTTTATGTGAAAACCCCAAAAAACCGTTTTTGGAGGGGTTTGTAAAATCCCCCGTTCCAGTGGTCCGATCGGACTGATTTTGGAACTCATCCGAATAATTACTACTTTACACATCTGTGCCAAATTTCACGATCGGACCATTTTTGCGAGCGCTATCATGCTTACAGACAAATCAAATCAAAATTTCTTAATTCATATAAGTACAGAAGTACAGAATGGTGTAAATAAATATGATATAATCAACAACAATAAAAAGCCCTTTCTTAAGACTATTTTACAAAATTCATTAGAACTATTTTTAGCCTCTTCTTATGATTATCAAAGAAATGAGAAAAACTCCTCCAGTCTATATAATGGTTTGTTGACAAGAAATATTTTTAAGTGTTTATTTAATGAATTAAAGTCAGTTATATTTGTAAATTTTCTGGTAAATTGTTGTAAAATTGTATGCCGTTATATGAAGGTAATTTTTTGTAAATTGATAAATTATGTTTATTATATGCCAGCTGGTTTCCCTTTCTAGTTGAATAATTATGAAACAAATTAATTTTGGTAATTTATCTAGGTTAAATTTAATATGAAGAATTATCTGAAAAACAAATCAAGTATAAACAGTCATAATTCCTCTTTCTTTGAAATGTTCTTTCACAGAGTCTTGTGGATTTAATTTTAACATGATGTGAATTGCTTTTTTCTGGAGTCTTAGTATGCTATTTAAATTATTAACAGATGTACATCCATAAAGACGTAACCCAAAAGAAATATGTGATTCAATTAAAGCATGATAAATTATTTTTAAGGTACTAAAACTTCTAAATTTAGACATTTGCCATAAGGCATATAGGCCTGAAGAAACTTTCCTGCACACATGATCCACATGGCAGTCCCAATTAAATCCGTCATCTATATTTAATCCAAAAAACTTAGCTAGTTGTTTTAACTTCACGCAATAAAATTTCATCCATGAAAATATTGGTGTTGGCTGTGTTTTGCTGTAAAAAGAGAAATTGATATAGCTAGTTTTATCTGGATTAGGTAATAAATTAATATCATTTAAATATTGAATACACTCTGAAAGGTCAACAAAAGACGAATTTTCAACATCAGAGTTAGAATTTTCTGATATTTTAACATTAATATCATCAGCAAAGAGACAAATACTATTGGGAGGTTCTATTATCGAGGGAAAACCGGATATATTAAAAATAATAGGATATATTATAAATAATACAAAAATACATATTACATATTATAAAATTATACAAAAATAATAGACACATATTATATAGGCATATAGACATATATTATATATCTAGAAATTTGAACGAATGGTGTTTTTTCCTTCTGGGGGCCCCAATATGAAAAGTTATCATGGTTTTGGGCTTAAGTCTTACCATGAGACCTACGGTAATAGCTTCTTCCCTATAAGGAAATTAGCTAAAATGCAGAATATAAGAGTTTTCATTGGTGGAACTTTATCAGGACTCAGGAAGTAATCAGCAAGGGTGGGTCGAGTGAAATTGGGCAAGTTATTCGTTGAGTTAGTTTTGGGTTTCACTCACTCACACTTTTTTTTATATTTTATGTCTTTCTACGCCAGTGGCATTTTTTAACGTTTTGATCGGGAACGGTCCAACCCCGGTTCTTGTTACTATCTAATGGCGACCTTTTGTTAGATAGCATAATTAATTCATAGCCCAATGACAAATGGAAACAGGACCCAGTTTCGATCCTGTCAGGAATTTTAACCCAACTGATGACACACGTAACTTACACCAATTCTTGAGACAGTTACAAATGAGTTTCTGTGCCGCTCTGAATCTGTGGTGATCACGAGTACATGTCAAGGTTGCCAACTTTACTCTTCTAAATGTTCCGATACTAGACTCGCTCAGTCTTATTACACCAGGCGAGTTGCATTTCAAAAACTCAATGTGTTACAGTACACCTCGGATTATCCACACCCCACATTATCCGGATTCCAGATTATCTGGACAGGTCCATCCGAGAAATTAAAAAATTTAAATCACGGCAAAAAGTGATTTCAGCGAGTTCACGATTGAAATGTGCCTTCTAAAAGTAAACTGCAAATGTAATACATTGCTGTACGCATTTGGAATTACAGTAATTAAAGGAGCCGCATCGCCAAAACAGTTCACTACAGCATTTCCGTGAACTTAAGTCTTTTGGTTTGCTGCTTGGGGCGCTAGCAGTAATCAAGATAAGCTTAGCCTACGGTAATTTTGTGAGCTAGTTTATTGCTGTCACTTTAAGTGTTTACAGTTGTGAACTCTTTATATGAACTGATATTGAATTTCAAAATGGGTGGTTGTAAAAGGAAAAAAATGTTTTAACTTTAAAACAGAAACTAAATGCTGTCAAAAGACTTGACGTACGAGAATCAAGTAAACAATTAGCCAAGGAACTGGGTTTGGGACAAGTAAGGTGATAGGAAGAATCGAGCACAGTTAGAAAAATGGTACTTATGCGGAACAAGCTTGAAAGAATAACATATTGTACAGTCTTGATACTTCGTTTGCAGCATCAATTTAGCAGGGGCTAAGGTACGTGATCACTATTTAGACGTTATTGTAATGACCTCGGATTATCCGAATTTTTCGTTATCCGGATCGGTGTTCCGCCACATTAATCCGGATAATCCGAGGTGTACTGTACTTTTAATTTTATTATAACTAGATCAAAATCATTATACCTAGGTTTTAGAGACAAACAAGTAGTCTATAGGCCTATAACAATTTTTTAATTGAATTCTGGCTTCTAGATAGCTTGAACTGTATTTTAAAGCTAAAAAGGTTTCTATCTCTATCTAGAAAATATTGTTTGTTCCTACTTCCTGTTGGGGGTATTCTATACCACCGAATCCCCAGGAACAAGACACCTGTTTACACCACCTGTGAAAATTAGTGCTTCTGAATTTTTTTACAATCATAATCTGTGCTACATATAAAACATCATGCAATTTATTTTAGGAAAACATTTGCCCTCACCCTGTGATTGTACTGAAGGGAATCACTTTGTCTGAACTGGAAACACTACTGATGTTCATTTATCATGGAGAGGCAAGAACTTACGAGGAGAACATTCCTCGACTGCTGGAAGCGGCTCAATTCCTTGAAATCACTGGATTATCTTCACAGCAGTGCAAACAGGTTTGAGAGGAAGATTCATTTTCTTAAACAATTACCCCTAATCCTCTTTGCCATGTCGGACTGTGGCTGTGGGGTGATTATATTTAGCTATGGTGTAATGACACGAAGTTGTTACTGAATATAAGTAGGTTACTATCTATCTTAAGGGCCACCCCGAGGCCAGTAGGCGCCTGGGGCAAAATTTTAACATGTGCCCCCTTGAAAAAGAAAAACAATTTGGCTTAAATACTATATTTACAAAAAAAATAATACATTTAGGCTAAAGCTCACACAAATATCTTTTATTTTCATATTATTTTGCCAGTAGCTACAAATCGGACAAGGGGATAAAATTAATTTTTAGTGTTACTAGTTAGTATTCATTATTTTCTAAATTATCAGTTCACTTGTATCATAGCTTTAGCAAAACCTTGCTAATTACAGTTCTGTATTTTTTTTTTAAGTTGATTCCGCACTGATATTCATCTGATATAAAACAGAGATGACATGCTTTCTATCCTTTCTATGCTTTTTATGGATCTGTCAAACAGATCCATCAGTCAAAAAATCATCTGGGTCTTATTTTGAAACGGGTTTCACAAGTACCAGTTACCATCCACTGGTAAAGAGTCACTGACGGGGGTGTAAGGTGGCTCTGTGGAGGTTATTTTTGATTGCCAAATTTTCTAATTACAGGGTCGGTATAATTGGTTTACCAGCGTCGTTTTTAAATCAGGCCCTGGCTTTTGTTTGAAGGTGATGCTGGTGGATTAATAATATTGATATTTTTAAGAATGGCAATCACTAATATTTTCCAAAGAGTTTACTTTGGTTGTTGTTAGTGACTTTTTCCTAGCGTTTTACTTGTTAAGCTCGTTTTGAAACAGAGGCTTGATACAGTTTTCCGATTCAGGCTGACATTTGCTATCATAATCAATCACAACCTTTATGCCAAAAGCACTGACTAAATGTATACTATATCTACAAAAAAATCCAGTAGCAAGGGCCAAAGCCTACACAGTAAAACTCAATACAGTAATATCATGATTTCATACCATGAAAAAGTCGATATAGTTACTCATCTACGACTTACTTTATGGAGTTTTAGTTTTATGAATTGAAACAAAGTTAGAGAATTACATGTTTTTTTAATAGCCATTTGATTAAATTTTTATGATTCTTTCCCAAGAAATATTTGCGCCTGTAACGTGTTGTCGATATTTTGTATTTTTCTCTTACATTTTTTGCCCCGCCCTTGGGGTGGTCCTGTCTACCTAGCATTATCCAGTAGCCATTAGAACTTTAACGTAATTTTTTTAATGAGGAAACAAGTTTCAACATCATTCTCTATAACCATAGGTACGATCTTTTTCATTGAACTTCAACTGAATTAAGTTAAAGATTAGTTAACTTTAAAAGTTGAGGGGCAAGGGATAAAAAGCAGGAAGACCTTTTAGATGCATGTCATATCCCTTCTGTGTTATTCTTATCTACTTTATCTCTTTCAATATTTCTGTAGCACCACAGTATTTGTTTGGAAAAATAATATGTTTGCTCTTGTTTTAGATTTCAACAGAACCTGTGATTCACAATGAACAGTCAGCAGTCAATAACAACGACAATGACTCTCTTCAATCTGGAGTGCACTCGACAACGCAAGAAGTCAACGACTTGTTCTCTCAAGTGGAAAAATTTAACCCATACGACAGAACAACTTCACATAGGAGTAATGAAAATGTAAAATTATAATTTTGGCAACTGTTACTCAGAATAGTGTTTTGAATTTTATATAGATGATTCCATTTTAGGCACACTTAAACAACTAATGTTTTAGCAACTTTTCTCTCAACTCTCTATGGTTGTAATATTGGGACTGCTAAAAGTATTACTACAAAATTTTAACTACCATCTGAGGAAATTTCAATATTTGGAACATGATTTTTATGATTTCCACTATATATATTCACTTTATACAATTCAATCTGTTTCATTTCATCTGTTCAGGAATGTCAAGAAAAACAGAATGACAAAATTGACTTGGAAATAAAACAAGAACCTTTGGAAGAAGATTCAACATTTACTCATGATCCAAAAGATGTTTGTACTGTACCTGGCATCGTTTCTAGTCCAACTACAGTGGTCTCTAAAATTAAAGAAGACAAAACCAACTTGTGTTCACCTAATACAAACTTCTCAGTTCAGGGTAAGATGATGAACTGTATATTGTAACTAATCAAGATGATACTGCAGTATAGTAATAAGCCTCCAAGAAAGCAAAAATCCAAAGCCATGCAAAACTTGTACAGAAGAAAACTTAGTTAACTTTACAGTAATACAGGTTGAACTCTCTCAGTATTCAGCTTTACTGGGGAAATTGAAGAGGTGAGTGCTACATTTATGCAGATAACACTCCGGTTTTCGGACCTCCCCCTGTATTGCTGTAGTGTGTCGTGTTCATGTTTTTTAATCATTTGACAACAGACTTATGTTCAACTGAGAATATATCTGAAATTGAAACCCTGGTGTTTCTGAAAACTGCGGTAGTCTTGTTGATGGATATATGAAGAGTTGAAACTGAGGTAATTCAGCCTGTTTTAAGACCAAACATCAGCTTTGGAGGTGTCCCAAGTTGAATAAGTTAAGACAGTAACTTAAGGTTTGTTACAGTAACTTAAGGTTTTGGAAAAGCTTTTCTATAAAAGAAGCTTAGAATTTCATAGTTTCATTGACACATCGCAAAATCATTTTCAACCCCAAAAAATCAAACATCTTTCAAAATGGTCTTTCGTGCCAAAACTTTCTTCCACTGGACTAAAAGAAATCGCACTAATTCTATACATTTTTCCAGAAATGCTAGTGCTGCAGCAACAGAAGAAGCTGGCGTTCTACGAGCCCCGTCCGTGCCCCAAGTGCCACAAGGTGTACCGGGACGCAGCGACGCTCCGCAACCATCTCGCCAGCATGCACGAGGTCCTGCGTCACAAGATATCCTGCTCCTGTGGCTCGGCGTTCCTCACCAAGCACGACCTCTACGTGCATCGCCGGAGGGACCACAAAGGAACTGTGTGATTCTTTAAAAATTACAGGGAGCCTCTCAATCAAGAATTATATCTTGAAAAAATATGTTGCACAGAAGCGCTTTGGCAGGGAGCAACTTTGTAGCGACTTGTTTGTAAATAATCTCAGATTCCTAGTCAGAGAGCTTTATTATACAGGGACAACGACAGGGTGGGAAACAATGATGTGATTAAAAAATGCTATTGGCCCCAAGTTTAACAATGAAGATGAATTTCCTGTAAACAATTAGAGCCACATTGAGCTTTCATAATTTTATCAGTACTTATGGTATTTCAGGTAGTTTATTTTAGTACTTTTGGTACTGTATTTTATTTTAGTACCTTTGGTATTTCTGAATACACAACCAATCTTCCAAACCGTGATACTGTGGTATACAAGGCAAGACTTTCAAATGACTATATGCTCTCACAATTGGTAGAGCCAAAGCTAGGGAGATTATGGAAACAGGTTCTAAGGAATGATAATGGATGTAGAATCGGTGGTCATAATGAGGTGTGTACACGACATACAGTGGAACCTGGATAATTCGAACTTGTATAATTCGAAATCTTCTTTAATTCAAATATTTTTCTTCGTCCCTGGCATTTTGTATCCAAACAATGCTAAAAAATCGTGGATAGTTCAAATTTTATTTTGGATCATTCAAATTTTTTAAGTGCTAAATTAAGGTACATCAATTTAATTCCACAACTGGAAATAGTTACAAATTCATTGGAAAACACGTTTTACTATGACGTTCAATAAAAAATTAACGCCAGACCTATGGCGTGTCAGGTTATGGTCAAATGACTCATCCCTTCCACCTCCCAGGCTTCCCACCCTGCCCCAACATCGCTTGTAACTCGACACCAATAATGTAAACTAAAACAGAACAAACGCTGACTGGGTTCGGAAAAGGGTTGCGCTTGCCTTGGCAGCGCCAATATAGACTTTTCACGCTTGATTCTGTGTAGAACGGCTCCCGACATACGAGCCATGCGCCAGACCTGATGCGCAGTTTTCTATGTCGACACAAAGGCTACTCAACACTGCGACCCCCTTCCCTCCCCCCAACAACCAAAAACTAACTTCCGAACTCCAGTGCAGCATTCCGTTGTTTTCGATCTTTCTTCAAACAGTGTTTTTTTTCTGTTTGTGCAGTGTCTAGTTTTTAAGCGTTTAAAAGGTTTTACGTAACATTAAATAAGTGTAGTGACCATGTCGACAAAATCTCGGACCTATAAAACACTTACTTTAGCGGAAAGTCAATGAGCGTGCAATTGTCAATGTAACACGAAGTTAAGTTGGTAGCTTGTATCAAGTTCAGAAGTAGCAGAACGTACTGTATTATTTCTAGCAGAAATTTTTCTTTTTATTATCGTACGTTGCGTCGTACGTAGTTTATTTCTGTTTCTGTTTAGTTATTTCTGTTTTATGATTACTGTTTTTGAACCCTTATAATTAGCGTTTGTTGATGAATTTATTCTTTTGGAGTGTCAATTTGACAAAGAGGTTAAATTCACAATGTGAAGTTTTAATGTTTAGGCCTCATTTTTTAGATCTTCGTTAATTTGAATTAATGCTTAATTGGAAGTTTTTAGCCGGTCCCTTGAGATTTGAGTTATCCAGGTTCCACTGTAGTTGTAAGTATTTCGATGTATGCGAAAATTATGTTTTTTTAAGTTGAAATGAAATATAATAGATTTTTATGTGAATGGTAAGCATTTGTATGCACTGGCCACAAATAAGGGAGTAAGTGGCCAGATAATTTCCAAGCAAGATTTGAATTGAAATTAATTAATTGTAAATACCTTTATTCATTAAGTAACATAAGGATTATGTAGATGTTATCATAAGGATGTAGAATCATTCTTGAATGTCATGCTTAATGTTTGCTGGGCAGCAATGTTTTGTCTAGAGGAAATAAACTTGTTATATGATTTGTTTTATTATTCTTCTACCTTATTGTCATGTTGCTATATAAACCTTGCCACTGTTTATAGTAGCATATTATTTTTTCTCCCTTCATCTTTCATTGTGGGCCTTATGGAAGAGATTGCTATTCTATTACCATTGCTGTGTACATCATTCTGTTTACTATACCCATATCATGTGATTACAAAATCATCATGCAATCTTCATCCCACACACAGTACTTTTCCTTGGTAACTGCAGTTTGCAAACAGCTCTTATGATCACTCCAAATGTGTTCCACCTAAATATTTCATTACGGGCCTTATGGAAGATTGCTATTCTATTACCATTGCTGGGTACATTATTTTGTTTACTATACCCATGTCATATGATTACAAAATCATCATCTCATTCAACCTTCATTTCACAAGCTGTATTTCTCCTTGATAACTGTAGTTTGCAAATAGCCATTATGATCACTTTAAAAGTTTATATTTTTTTGTTGTTAATTTTGTCGCTTGCATGACAACTCATGAAGCCCAAAGTTGTATATTTTACACATTAAAATTAATTTATAACCTGTATAGAACACGATTTTTAGTCAGAAGTCAGTTATTTCTAGACTTTAAAGAAAATCTGATCTTGAGATAACTGTGCAATCAATCAATCAAGCAAGCATTCTACCGAACGTCGTTCATATCAGAATATATGATTCCATGCTGAAAGGTAAATGTTGAACTGAGTATGGATCTGTATATGTTTAAATGTGCCTCTAACATAATTGCCACAGTTTTGTCCCAACAAATTATTTTCATACTTTCTCCATTTATCTATGACTTCAATAATAAAACCAAAAAACGTTGGTATTTTTATCAAGGAAAAACAAGGTTATGAAAGAAAATAAATATTTTTATTTACAAAATCACAGCTGTTAAAGTATAATAAATTACCGGTATGCATTTTTAAAACTTACACACTTGCAGATTCTAGTTTTTCCATTGCCTCACTCCTAAGTGGAAGTTGTTTGCATTCAGTCAAGGCTCGGGACTCGTGCACTATAGCAGCAAACTTGACTCCCTGTAACCAGTAACAGTTTGGCTACCTTTCTACGAAGTTAAATACACTTTCAAAATCAAAAAAACCCTTGTTTGTTTATATTTAGGAGGTGTTTTTGTAATTATCTAAATATAGTAGATTCCCTCTTTTCTATTTGAGGGGGTTATTATGGGTCTATTAAACGGAGATTGGCTGGAAATGGTGATATTGATGACTCCAATAGGAAATGTTAGAGATAAATTATCCAGAAAATATTTAATTTTTAATTAATAATCAGTACCATACTAAACCTTACTAAGTCGTGACCTTAAAAACTTAATAACAGCTGGGTTTTACTTGTGACGTCTAGTATAACATAGAATATTGACCTATCAAATGAGTTGCAGGCCACATTGTTTCAACCAGCCTAATCATTTATCTGGCTAGGTCTTAAGTCAAAGATAACCAGAAAAGAGGGAGTACAGTATTCCTTAGTATTCTGGTGTGTAGCAGTTCTTTCCTGTCTTGTAGGGATGCTTTCAGGGAGCTTGGCTTACTAACTTTGCCCTGCCTCTATGTCTTGGAGGTCTCACTGTACTGCAAGTATAAATGCTCACTTGTTCAGGGCAGTCAGATCCACCAGTGTTATACTAGAGGCAGGGACACTTACCGACTCGAAAAGCATAGAACTGTGGCATTTGAGCATTTACCGTCACAGGCTGGAGTCAAGTTCTTCAGGGTGTCTACCAAATTTCATATATGAAATTCCCGACTTTTCCCGACAAATTAAAAAAATTCCCGACCATTGGAAACATGACCATTAACTCATATAACGAATATTGAGAACGATATTTGTAAAGAAATACATTTAGACGGCTACAATGCAAGCGAAAGATCGCCAAAAGATGAGCAAGATGACTGTGATAAGTCCAATATATTTGCTAGCCGTAATGCGACCGAGATTTCCGGCTGCGGAAAGAACGAGCGATTTTCCGGCCGCGTTGTGACCAAGAGGTTTTCCGGCCGTGGTATAAACGACCGAGATTTGACAGCCACGATGCGACAGCGAAATTTGCCGGCCGCAATACGACCGAATCATGTAACATCTATGAAAAGAGTAAGCGACACAATACGATCAAGAACCAATCAGCCACCCGACAACCGAAAAACAAGCAAAAAATTTCCGGCCGCAATAAGTCCAAAAGATTTTCCAGCCATGTTGTAAATTACAATATTTCTGGCCTCAAAAAATAGCGATTTAACGCAATAACGGCCACTAAAAGAGCAAGGAACTCGTTTGCCGCGAATCGATCGAAAAATGTTTCATTCCTAAAAGGAGTGACTTTCCGGCCGCAATATGACCGAGGTCGTCTAATGCCCGCGAAATGAGTAAGGTCATCGGCCGCGATGCGACCAATAGATTAACCTGCCGCAAAACAAGCGAAAGATTTCCGATCGCAACGAGACCGAAAATCTTGCCGGCTACGGTACAAATGTTAGATATTCCGTCCGCAAAAAGATCAAGCGATTTTCTTATCGCAATTTGACCAAGAGATGTGACGGCCACGAAAAAAGCAAAACATTTGTCTACACGAGACGACCTTAAAATGTTTTGGTCCCAAAATGAGTGAGCGATTTTCTGGCCGCAATACGACCGAGAGGTCTAACGCTCGCTAAGAGAGGGATGAAGTCATCGGCCGAAATGCGACCAAGAGATTTGCCGGCTGCAAAACAAGCGAAAGATTTCCGGCCGCAATAAAAGCGAAAGATGTGATAGCCGCGAAAAGAGTGGCAGATTTGACGGCCACAAAGAGAGTGAGATAGCTGACGGCCTCAATGTGACCGAGAGGTTTGCTGACCCTAAAACGACCAAGGAATTTGCCGGCCGGGTTATAGATATTCTTGCCTTCATGTGGCCAATAGATGTGATAGCCACGAAAAGAGCACTTGGTTTTAAGGTAGCATTACTAACGAGATACTTGTCGGCCGCGTAAAGAGCGAGAGACTTGTCTGCCGCGTAAAGAGCAAGATACTTGTCGGCCGCATAAAGAGCAAGACTTGTCGTCCGCGTAAAAAGAGAGAGACTTGTCGGCCGCGTAAAGAGCGAGACTTGTCGGCCCCGTAAAGAGCGAGAGACTTGTCGGCCACGTAAAGAGAGAGAGACTTGTCGGCCGCATAAAAGAGCAAGACTTGTCGGCCTCGCAAAGAGCGAGAGACTTGTCGGCCGCGTAAATAGCGAGATATTTGTCGGCCGCGTAAAGCGCGAGAGACTTGTCGGCCACTAAAGAGCGAGATACTTGTCAGCCGCGTAAAGAGCGAGACTTGTCGGCCGCGTAAAGAGCAAGAGACTTGTCGGCCGCGTAAAGAGCAAGATACTTGTCGGCCGCGTAAAGAGCGAGATACTTGTCGGCCGCGTAAAGAGCGAGATACTTGTCGGCCGCGTAAAGAGCGAGATACTTGTTGGCCGCGTAAAGAGCGAGAGACTTGCCGGGCGCATTGAGAGCGAGACTTGTCCGCTGCGTAAAGAGCGAGTTACTTGTCGGCCGCGAAACGAGCGAGCGTTTTTACACCTGTATTAGGACCGAGAAACTTGCGGCAGCGGAATAAGCGACAGCTTTTCTGGTCATGATATAGCTAAAAATTTGTCTGCCACGATTCATTCGAGAGATTTGCCGGCCGAGACGATGACAAGAACGAAGAAAACGGCCATTTCGTTTTGTTTTATAGCCAAATTCAAATTTCCCGACCAAAGGTTGAAATTCATTACTTTTTCCCGACTATTCCCGACCTTACAAAATCCCCGACATTTTCCCAAATTTTCCCGAATTCCCGACTGGTAGACACCCTGTTCTTGAATAAGCTCCCAGAATACATAAAACAATCACAAAATCAATATCAATTTAAAACTCGATTAAAACGCCTTTTGGTGTCTGAAGTTCTGTACTCGGTTGAGGAGTTCATGATGGGCCGCTGGGACACTTGAAATTCTAGGAGTTTTCACGATTTAAAATTTGGCACTGGTGTTTCCTGACATTCAAAAGGAAAAAAACATGTATTGACGCCTGCAATGCAATTTTAAATTGTCAAATGCAATAAAGATATTATTATTATTATTATTATTGTCACTTCATGAAATATTGTTTGTGTATGTTTTTCGTGGGGAGGCAACATTCTTCCGGTTTAATGTATCCAAAAATATATCGCAATAATTATCTTCCCAATAACAACCCTCCTATCTAAAGCTTGGTTCGAACTTCGAGCTTATTCAAAGTGTGATATTGGTATGACTATTTCATTATGTCCAAAGGAGCAACAGTTCCCTGATCCTTTATACTCTATTGCTATTTGCAGATACGATGATAAGCTGCAAGCTAACAATAATTAATTTTTAGTCGGCAAGGATTCGGCTGGTTGTCTGAGTTTTACAAAACGCAAGATCACCAGTTAATAAGGTGAATGCGAGTAGGAACACAATGTGGTTGGGATGCCACCTATCTCGCCTTCATAAGACAATGTGCTTTAACATCCTCACCGAGGCTCGCACCTGCCCTGTCCTGGTGACAGTGTACTTCCACCATGAGACGTATAAATAAAGATTACTTCAAAGTTTGACATTGTGATCATGACAATTTTTATTTGTCACATCATAATACAGTGTTTCCATTGTGTAGGATATAGTATAAAGTGTCAGAAGCTTTGGCCAAATTTGTAAAACAACCTGTGAACATTTTAAAGTTTTGAGTTTGTTTTCAGTGTCATGTTGGGTATCTACAACCTGATTTCTTTCGGGTAGTAGGTACCTGCCTGACCCGACATATAATAAAATCCCGCCTGAATAAAGCCCAAGACGTGTCAAACCCATCCGACCACTCGGGTCCACACAATTATCCGAAGTTACCCGAATTTTCAGGTACTCGCAGATCTCTAATATTTTGTTTGACTGCTGTAAGATGGAATTAACTGTTATCACTGGAAAAACCAACTCGCCAATTACTCTTTTAAACTGAGATTAAAATAATCACGACGGGCAGAGTCCAATTACCTTTTGCAATGCAGCTTGCAGGAATCCCTTGTTGGCTGTTACAGTTGGTGCTTGGTACGCATGGCCTGTTCCAAATATCTCAAGTGATCTGAAAAGACAAAATTAGTGAACATAAATACCTATAGGTTTAAAATAATATAACAAACTTAGCATTTTTGCTACTAATGTCTTGTACATATTGTCATGTTCAGTATAACTTGTTAAGGTTGTTTCATATATGTTGCAATCAGGGGCCTATCACACAATAAATTACAATCTAACAATATCAGCAAATAAATCACCCGATCAGAGTTGGTAGATCACTGATATTACAGTAGAACCTCACTCATCCAAAATTAAGTGGAGAGCTAATTTCTTTGGAACTATAGGAAATTTGAAATACTGAGGGTTTAAATTAGAGATTACTGATAGTTAAATTCTACTTAAGGACGTTTGTCTGTTTACAAGCATGTTCAACATTGCAAAGAAAACTCGCCAATGGTTTCAGAGTACAGGGTTGCACCAGTTCATGTTTCAACAGGTTTTGTTTGTTGTGCTTTAATTTGAATTTCTGAGGCTTCCAGTTGTATCAGTTTGACCTGTAATAGTTGACTTTGAATTTGAGAGGCAATTTTTTAAACTACAGCAGCAAAATTTTAATTAATAGAGGCTCAAGTAAAAAAATATTCAAATCTCATCAGAAGTTATATTGTGCATTAAAAATATTTTTAATTATCGGTATATTATTTTTTGTAGATTAAGTTAGAGGTTTTTCAAAGGGAACAGTCAAAACATACCAATTACAGAGACAAATTATCAAATTATCAAGGTTCGAATTGGAGAGGTTCTACTGAACAGTACTAGCTTGTAATTTATCAGAGAATATCGACTCACCTTCGTTTAATCTTGCCCGAAGGTTTCAGCCCCGGGTACACAACTCCCGTCACTTCCGTCACCCGAGACAACAGCTCGGCCGCCCGCCGCTTCTCCCCCTCCCCTCCCACCACCGCCAAGATCTTCCTGAAGTCCTCCAGAGCCGTCGTACAACATATCAGCTCCTTTCCTGGACACAAGGAGTATTGCAAATATAGTTGAATAATTTTTAAGGAGTAATTTTGGTGATCAGATTATTCTATGCATCTGGCCATCAATAGCCTGTTGTTAATGGTAATGGTGATGGCATATCTAAGGGTGTAAGGTAGAAACAAATTTTTCTTTCTTATAAGAAAGTGTTACACCTTAGTGAGAGAGTTTGTAAGCACTATTTACTACCATTGGCATGAAAAAGCTTTGCTTCCATTGCAAACTTAAGGTGAACAAATCTAATTTTTGCATGAAGTAAAGGCTCCCTTTCATGCTTATGAGCTGCATGCTGTGCGTTGCAAAGTTTAGATAGTGTGTTCTTTTGAGAGGAGCACGCTGTGCCGAGAAATTCCTCTGTGTGGGCTACAACATGCACAGTGTGCTTCCATCAAAAGAGAACATCCAAACTTTGCATGGACATGCAATGCACAGCATGCAGCACACAAAAATTAATGAAGGCTTTCACTTTGAGTGTTGGTGTGCAGCTTGATTTCACTTGCGGAATTAGTCGTTTTTGTTAATGGTGTTCCACCAAATCACTCTTTTGAGTTTCATCTCCTGGAAAGAAATAGACTGAAAATTTGTAGCTACCAGTAAACAAAACAATACTTCCATCCACCATTTTAAACTCATGCTCTAGCAGCCAACTTAATTGTTCATACAGCAAAACCATACTTAATGAACACAAGTAACTATAAGTTACTTATTCTGTTCTTGTTTATGATTGACAACTGAAAATATGTTAGTGCAGTATATATGACAACTGAATCTAACTTAAGAAGAAAAGAACATAATTGTTATTACAATGAGACATAGCAAAAAATATCATTAGCACGTAAAAATAAAAATCAAAAACACTGTAAGCAAATCAAACCTTCCATCTACATAATTTTTCTAATATAAATGTGTAAGTTAAGTCAACACCCGGCAGTGAGTTTTCATGATGATTTCAAGGCTTCATCAAAATTTTAAAGTTTAAAGATTCAACTCAAAAACTTTTAGACAAAAATTTAAGTTGCAAAATACTTTGACATACCTTCGAACAGTTTGTCGAGCAGTGGTTTGACCGGCGCAGCTCGCTCCCACTCAGCCTGCTGCTGCAGCAGAGGTTCTTGGAAGGAACAACAGCAGCCGCCGTTAGTCAGCGCTGACACATAGGCTATCAGCGTTGTCACACACAAGTTCAGCTTTGTAACAGTCCTGCAATCACAGGTTTCCGCATCATAAGGTGCAACAGCAGCCGCCGTTAGTCAGCAATGACACAAAGCCTATAAGGGTCGTCACACACAAGTCCTGCAATCAAGATTTAACACTCCTATACAATCAAGGCCACCCCATCAGTGTTGTCACACAGAAGTTCAGCTTTGTAATAATCCTGCAATGACAGGTGTCCCCATCATCTTCGGCATGCACAAGTTCAGCTTTGTAACAGTCCTGCAATCACAGGTGTCCCCATCATCATTGGCATGGACAAGTTCAGCTTTGTAACAGTCCTGCAATCACAGGTGTCCCCATCATCATCAGCATGCACAAGTTCAACTTTGTAACAGTCCTGCAATCACAAGGTTTCCCCACCATCATCGACATGGACAAGTTCAGCTTTGTAACAGTCCTGCAATCACAAGGTTTCCCCACCATCATCGACATGGACAAGTTCAGCTTTGTAACAGTCCTGCTAACACAGGTGTCCCCATCATCATCGGCATGGACAAGTTTAGCTTTGTAACAGTCCTGCAATCACAGGTTTACCCATCAATATCGACATGGACAAGTTCAGCTTTGTAACAGTCCTGCAATCACAGGTGTCCCCATCATCATCGGCATGGACAAGTTCAGCTTTGTAACAGTCCTGCAATCACAGGTGTCCCCATCATCATCGACATGCACAAGTTCAGCTTTGTAACAGTCCTGCAATCACAGGTGTCCCCATCATCATCGGCATGCACAAGTTCAGCTTTGTAACAGTCCTGCAATCGCAGATGTCTCCATCATCATCGGCATGGACAAGTTCAGCTTTGTACTGTTACAAAGCTGACTGCAGGCCAGCTGCAGTTGTGCATAGCGCCGCTTTGTCGGCTGCAAAGTCCTCGAAGTGGGGGTGGGGGAAGAGGTCTGTAGAGAAAAAAAGAGTAGAGAAGAAAATAATAATAGTATTTAGGTTGAATCAGTCGAAAATGAAAACAAATTGTGACGGGGGGACCGGAAACATATAACCTGCAGCTATAGGACAAAAATGAACTTTGAACAATCAAAAGGCTAATAGAGCTTGCAGAACCGTATATGGGTCTACGATTGACGTCTCAAGTTTTGGCTTCATCACAGGCCATACGGGAGTTAGGCAACATAACAGGATAATAATATTCATGGGAATAATTTCATCATATTGAATGGGGGGGGGGGGTCTAGATTTTCAGACCTCTGCTCCATATCTCAATTTTAACCCCCATTTCCTTGAAAATGTGTTAGACGCTGAGTTTTATTGAAGAAGCTTTGCCAAATGACGGCCGCGAAGTGTCCGAGAGATTTATCGGCAGCTATACAACCGATATTCGTAGGCCACGAGCCTAGCCTTACCAATAGCTGTTTGCTATTTTCATAATGTGACCGAGAAATTTGCCAGCCGCTGTAAACCTAAAGTTAGGTATTTCCTAGATTTCACATATTGAATTTCCAACTTTCGCCTTACCTTTCCTTTTATACAATTAAAAAAATCCCTACCAGTAAAATCAACAATACAGCTTTTAAATAGAATAACTAAGCACTATCTCTGATTTTCTGGCCACAACAAAAGGACAGATGTGACGGCCACGAAAAGAACGAGAGGCTTTGTTTTTGTCGGTCGCATCGCGGCCGAAAGTCGGGAAGTACGGAGGACAGTGGTTAAAAAAGAGGACATGTCCTACTAAAAACGGAAATTGGGTCACTCTGGCCTAGGGGCCCGAAAGTTCTAGATCTGGCCCTGCCTCCAATCAATATATCCCCATCAACATCCTTACATACAGTTCAGCATTGTAATGGTCCTACAATAAGAGTATCATTTATGTTTTAGCAATGAATTTCAAAGTTTGGATGGAACCAGGCACACAAGTCTTACAGTCACTGCTTTCAGGGATACCTCGACAAGCTGCAGAGAAAAATTTAAACCGATAATCTTGGGTTGAATCATATTAAAAAAGAAATTTGTTTCATTCATAAACCCTAAGGAACTATTCATGAAGGCAAGGCACCTGAATTCAAAATATGTATTTTTTCAACTGGCTTAAAAATATTAACTGATAAGCTGACAGCTTAATTTTCCTGCACTTACATTAAAGCTACAGTAGCTCCGTTGTTTGATTCTGAACAAGGTCTACTCCTTAAAAAATTAAACTGGTCGCTCCCTACAAACATTCACATTCATCAAACATAACTTTGGTTGTTGTTAAAAAAAACTAGCAATTTGTCTTTCTTTTAACAATAAATAGTTTGAATTTCAACAGTTTTTCTTGTATTTGCAATACAAATTGACTCCTGCTAACTCAAACCTAGGTAGCTCAGAATCCTCATAATCTTGTATTATTTTAAATCCCCTTCAAAAACCTGAATAAGTCAAAAACCATATTAAATAAATTTAAATAATTTAAGGTAAAATATTAACCTTTATAAGTAGGAGCTGTAGAAGTGGCACACTAATCACCTCTATAGCTTGAAGTTTACTTCTATACCTCTAAGTTTTCTCAACAGACCTCTGTAAGTAAAAATCTGGGTGTACCTTCACAACGTATCAGCTTTGACTAAAGTCAATGGTATCAGTGAGTCATGTTTTGTTCGGTGTCTCTACTTGAGACACCTAACAAATTTGAGTTACCTTTGTAACTCAAATTTTCATTTTGTTTACCTCAACATCTCGAGTTCAGATCATATTACTTCTGAAAGTCAAATTTATTCATAAATTACAATTCAAACTATACCTAGGTCGTTTTATACATTACTCAAAGAAAAACCAAAGCCCTCGAGTTTTGAGATAGCAAGAGTCAACTGTATGTAATTCTACTGCTGCTTTCAGTTTATAACAAATAGCCAATTTTAGGAGTTGGGCAGTAAATTAAGGTGTTAACTCAATCTTGATCTTCGGTCTCTTAAAAGCACTGCAATCTCTTAAAACCTACATTACCTCTGCTCCGCCGGAACTGAAGCTTCAACAATATCATCACATGTTTCACCGTCACTTTCTGACTCAGGTTCAAGTGTGTCAGAGTCACTTGATAAATCATCATCAACAGCAATAATCTGTCCTTCAACCGAAATTCCAAGCTTCTCCAGAAATGTTTTAACTGTTTCTGGCACACCATTTACAAAGGAGAAAACTACCTAAAACAGTTGCATTTATCAAATAATATAAAATAATTGTTCATATTCAAGTAGTGTATCAAGGCCCTATAACAGCTGAAGAAAAATAAGGTTAAGTCCCACAAACTTGGCACTCGATAACTGGCAGCTTGGATAACTCAGTAATCTGGTCAGGGAAAATAATTAGAACAAAATGCAAGACTACTAGCTCAATCCTTGTGTAAGAAAAAGACACTCGTTTAAAAACCTAAATTTATTATTATCTAAAAAAACCCTCTTAACAACCCAAAAAGAACTGAGAACAGACTATGACAATGAATCATCAACATAAACAATAATAATAAACATTTCCAATCACTTGATTATATAATTCATAAACACACGCCCCCGTGGTGTCAACATCACCACCACTTTTATCCATTCTCGCTACACACTACCGTGGTGTCAACACCACTTTTATTTATTCTCGCTCTCACTCAACTGCTCTTCGCACATCCCCGATGTGGTATGGCCTTCCGTCTACTTCAACACTAGTAGGCGAAAACTGTCCCGTTACGACTCCTTCCCTCCACCTTGATGTACAGGAGGGATTTACCGGCTTCACGAACACATTCTCCCATGGCGAAACCTGGCCCGTGATACTCAGTAGATTTTGTTGGCTCTCCTCTGCACCTCCATTTGTAAGTAAACAGTTGTGAGCTCGGTGATGACCCATCATATAGACCTTCCTTAGGGGTCAAATTAGACCAGTAAACCATTTCCTGAATACTCCCCTTACTTCTGGCCGCCATACGCTTAATCGTCCTAAGGTTCCGCTCAACAATTCCATTTCCACTCGGCCGGTTAACACATCTGAACATACGTTTCATTCCCCATTTTTCACAGAGCTGATCAATCTGCTCACATCGAAATATCGCACTGTTATCCATCGGTATCTCACATGGTGGCCCTCGTTCAGCAAATACTTCTTCCAAAACCTTCAATACTTGATCTTTAGTTTCGTTTGAGATCTGACGCCATATGCAAAACCTACTGGGGCCACAGTCCACAATTGTCATGAACTTATTTTTCCCATAGTGTGTTACGTCTATAGCAAGCCTATACCAGTTGTGCTTGCAATCTAGATGCCCAGGCTCCCATTTAATACTTGACGGATCGATCGTCAAGCACTCTTTACAGGTTTTCACCACTTCTTCTACATCTTTTGTCGTAAAATTTAAGTCCGGATGGCAACGCCTGACAGTAAAAAGAGTACGATTAACTCCAAAATGATGTATGTCATGAACCTGTTTAATCAATGTTTTCCGATCTCTTTCCTCTTCCTGACGTAAAGCTGCAATACCTGTTGTTTCTTCCTCCCTTGCTAACCATTTTTTAGGCACTCTTGTCAGGTTATCTGCCTTTTTGAACTGCGATTTCTCAAGCTCTATCTTTACATGAGTCCGCATTCCAAAATAATATCTTTGAAGAGGCTTAAACATCTTCTGACTAGGATTTCACTTAGTCCATGATTAGGATTTTTGCGGACATTTGCCATCACTGATTAGTAAAAAAACAAGTTTCACGACGTTTCGGGATCTGGAATCTGATCCCGTCTTCAGGTGGAAGAAAACCTAGAACATAACAAAATTAGTAACACATAGCCAGGGAAACCTGGACAAAAACACAGCTAAAACAGAGAACTGTAAAAGCAGTCACGAAAACAATAAGCTGAAAAGAAAAACAATACACAAAATAACACAGGAATCACAAGTATCAAGAATCACCAGGCAGGAGAGAGCACGTCCACTCCCAATCAGAGCTGAGCTGAGACTGGTGGGAGGAAAGCAAATGGCGGCGGCAACGGAAATGGCGGCGCCCACAGCCAACCAAATCACGGCGCGCTACTGGTGGCGAAAACCTGAAACAGAGACATGTGATATGCAAATTCCGTGTGTCTGTTTGTGTTTTTTTGGTTAATTTTTAACCTGATTTTGCCCCTTGGCCTTACTACGGGAATGGGCCTCGGCCGCCATTCCCGTAGCTGCCGCCATTTGCTTTCCTCCCACCAGTCTCAGCTCAGCTCTGATTGGGTGTGGACGTGCTCTCTCCAATCTGGTGATTCTTGATACTTGTGATTCCTGTGTTATTTTGTGTATTGTTTTTCTTTTCAGCTTATTGTTTTCGTGACTGCTTTTACAGTTCTCTGTTTTAGCTGTGTTTTTGTCCAGGTTTCCCTGGCTATGTGTTACTAATCTTGTTATGTTCTAGGTTTTCTTCCACCTGAAGACGGGATCAGATTCCAGATCCCGAAACGTCGTGAAACTTGTTTTTTACTAATCAGTGATGGCAAATGTCCGCAAAAATCCTAATCAAAATATAAAATCACCATCACCAACAATGAATTTCAAACAAAGAATTAGTCCATGAGTTTTAATGGGATGGTCTCCTGTTAATAAGGACGTCACCCAGGCATGAACAGTAGTCAGCTACTGTCAGCTACTGTCAGTAGTAGCTACTCAGGTCTGTGACGATACAAATCTTCTTCAATCCCCATTGCAACGCAATATTCACCCCCTTTAGCAAAGCTTCCAACTCAGCCAAGTTTATATGGGCTGAATCATGCATCTTTCTCAGCCAAGAAGCATCTTCAACTATTTCCCCTCCAATCTCAAGACAAACACCAATTGCCAGACTGCTTGCATCGCACCACACTTTTCCCTCTTCCACAGGAGGTACGGCCCATTTGCTAGTGACCGGGTCCCTTTCACTGATTTGATCCATCATGTTTCTTAGCATAATTTGCACATGATCCCCAACCAAATCATCCCACTTCAAATCCGACAACTGTCTCTTAACAAAACTACATGCAGGTCGGAGCCAACCTGCTACCGGATAGTGTCCAATTAGTTGTCCACACAACGAGAATACGTCTTTCTTCCTTTTAACTTCATCAACTGGTTTTACTTTGTTATCCCTACCCCTTATTAGATTACCGTTAATTTTTTTCAGCCTCAAGCCTAACACTCTGCCTCCATCAAGTGTTTCTGCTGGCTTCGCCGACGAACCATATTTTTCCAACAGTCTTATCACAACATCGCTACTGACGATTTGCTCATTTACAACAATGTCGTCGACATATGAATCAGTAGCACTCCTAACTATTGGATCCATCAATAAAACCTTGTTGACAATGCTGCTCATTATCTTCGGAGCGACGTTCAACCCAAACCCAAGTCCCAAGTTAAACAATAGTTTTCACCTTTGAACTTGACGACTTGAAATTTCCACAGATTTGGGGCAATATGATTTTGCAAATACGCTTTTCGAAGATCCACCGTGCTGACACGCTCTCCTAATCTTCTCCATAGCCTTAACTTCTCACTACAGACCTCACTTCCAGCTGTATGACTTGAAACAAACTGATTAAGTTCTCTATAGTCCATTACAGGCCGCACTTTGTCTTTATTTTGCTGAATAACAGCCATAAGTGGGATCACGCCATCAAATTCACCGTGATATGGCTGAAACCAGCCACTTTTTATCCATTCTTGGACTTCAGTTTCAAAGGCCTTATTAGCGTGACCAGGAATTCTGTACATTTCTATCTTGTTCTCTACTATAGGTGCCACATCATCGTCCTTCCAATTCCATCCAACTGTCCATTTTCCATCTGAAAATTCTGCATGGAAATCACAATCCTTATTAACAATCTTCTCAGTTCCATTTTGGTTGCCACCACTCTCTTGCATGGTTTCAGCCACCGCACCTGTGCACAAGTCCTTTTTAAACTTTACTTTTCCATTACCCTCAATGGTAATTCCACCCGTAGCAGAAATAGCGTCCATTCCGAGAAGTACTTGATAGTTAGGCAACAGTTTAGAAACCAGGCAGTTTAACGATATATTAATTCCACAAACACACACCTCTATTTCACACATCAAGTTACAATTCACAGTCTCCCCATTCATCATTACAACACATTGTCTCGTTGGCCTTGTCTTTGCCCCGAACCTGACTAGGCTTGGTGAAATTATAGTTCTTGAACACCCCGTATCCAGCAATGCACAACACTTAGTTCCTGCAACAGTCGTCATCAACATAGGCAGTTGCGTCGTCAATGTAGGATAGCCACCTGCGCAACAAAAAGTGGCCCCTTCTACTCGTTTTTTGGATCCTGTGTACACTTATTAGCGTAATGCCCTTCTTCTCGACATCGGAAGCAAATAACTTTCATAGCATTCTTCTGCTTCCTATTCGGGCACGATCGAGCCAGATGTCCTTGCGTATTACAAACAAAACATGCTCTGAGATCCTCTCTTTTGTTTATAGGTGCTTTCATTTGCGCAGCTGCTCCAAAGCCGGACTCTCCTCCAGTCACTAAACTTCTCGCCCTTTCTAGCACTTTCGACAACTCCATGTCTTGCAAGCAGCAAGCCGCCTTCAATTGGTTCTGAACATCTTTCGGCAGTCCGTGCACAAAAGAACTCTTGACCCATTCGTCGGAAACTACAGGATCTATCAATTTGGCCAACCTTCTTAAATCTGATGCATAGACATCAACCGACTCTCCTGGAAGCAAACGTCTTGAAATGAACTCTTCGTACGCCTGAAATCTATTTGCGGAAAAAGCCTGGTTTAAGGCTTCAGTAAGTAATGTATAATCACTTTTGACTGCGTCTGTTAGTCCTTCGTAGACGGCAAAAGCTCCTCTAGATAAGAACAATGGAAGGACTGTCTGTAATTCTTTAATCTTCTGAAACCTGCACATAAGTTCCAACTTTTTCAGCCATTCCGGGAAATCCCCCTCGCCTCTGTACTGTTTAATCAGATCAGAAAATCTCGTACCGGTGCCTGACATTTTCTTAATTTTACCGCTGAAATAGCTTGTAAGAAAAAGACACTCGTTTAAAAACCTAAATTTATTATTATCTAAAAAGAACCTCTTAACAACCCAAAAAGAACTGAGAGCAGACTAAGACAATGAATCATCAACATAAACAATAATAATAAACATTTCCAATCACCTGATTATATAATTCACAAACACACCTTGCAATGCTGATTTGCTTAGAATTATTAAAATGGTTAACCATAGAAGAAGGTACTCAAAGAAAGTTTTCAGGAAATAAGATATGATTGTAAATTTAAAGCCTTACTCTTGAAAACCCAGTATTTCATACCCACATCAAGCTCGCAGGACTTTACTACGGATGCCTAAAAATTATAGCACTTCAAATAACAACTTCAACTTCATTTTATTTTTAAATTACGTGCATACAAAAATAATGCAGAACTGGAATGCTGTATATTGTACTTGTTTAATGTTTGTACAGCATCAGTCGTGCTACATTAAAAATACAGTAGCAGTGACAGGAAACGGAGAGCTTACAACACAACAAGGTAAAAAACATGTATTCCCGACTTAAAAAATATACAGAATTATTTTCTTACTTAACATAAGTGGAAAAATTCTCAGGAAAGAATAATTCAACTAGCACGTTTAAGTCTCTCGACAGCCTAATAAATGAAAGGGAGCAATTTATTGATTTCAACTCTGTAAATGTTTAACCTATTTAATTTTTTTTGTAGGTCTACACCTTGCCTTACTTTTGGTGAAGCATAGAGGTTTAAATTCTGAGAAGCAGCCTGAACATATGATGTTGCTTGATCCAATATAGATCTTCGTCCAAAAGCATCTCCTTCTAAAAAAATAAAAAAGGAATCAGTTCACTTTGCAATTTTTTAAACCTATTACTAATTTATATTAAATAGCTGATGGTGTCTTGCTTCACTGGGAGAAAGCAAACAAATAATTGAAAATAAAAACAAATGCATCAGCTACTCTGCCCTTTCCTTTATATTTGTGCCCTTGAGAAGATGTATACTTGATCGAAAACCTAATATTTTCTCACCGAGAGCTCTCAATCAAGTATGGGATTGATAGGTATTGGAATTATGGTTTTCTCAAAAATTTTTTTGTAGTTGGAGCTCTATATATACTGTAATGTTTTCCAATCTAATTCAAACCTTCTATAACAGGTAACCTGTTGAGGTTTGTTGAATAATGGCATATTGCCTTATATGAGGTTAATCTAGCCTCATAACCATAGCCTATGAAAGGGAAAAATTAAAAACTTTTACATTGAAGAATATTATTTTCATTCCTACTAGAGAAATAAAAAAAGATCAGTTAAGTCTACTTTAAGTTAGAGGCTTCAATATCAATACACCTGATTATAGCTTTTTTTCTAGACGAGGGCCAGGCTTCAAAGTTTCCCTGGACATGAACTACAGCTTAATTAGCTTTTGTGCACCCTCGAGGTTATGGCAGTATCGCATAGCAAATTTCCACTGATGATTGGCGGGTTTTGAACACGGGACCCTGGGAGCCGATGTCCCACGTTCTACCTCTATGCCAGGCCGCTCCCCTGATTATAGCTTGCAAGCCATGTGAAGAGTGGGTAATGCAACTGGTACTTGAAACCATAGTCATAGTCAAAGGATTAATTTAAACAGTAGCAAAAATCTTAGCTAACTTTTTAACCCTTTTTACCTTTATATATCTGATGTAATGCAGATGGGTTCCTAGCGATTACTTTTGTCCACTGTAGACCCTTGCTCGAGACAATATCTACAGTTAATCTTTTCTGAATATTATCCACTGTCTTGTATGAAAATGTCTGCAACACAGCTTCACACTCTGGTTGTTTACGAGCTTCCTCGATAATTGATTTGTAAAAATGTAAATTAGAGCAGATCAAATGTTCTTTCTTAACTTTCCGTCTTTGCAACGTCTGCAAATAATATTTGTAAGAGTCAAGAGTTAGTTTACTGATTTTAGGAGCAAAACTAAAATAAAATTATGGTATACCTAATACCTGATTTCAGTAATACCTGCTTTACAACCGGAGGGCAGCAATGGTCCTTCTTTGCTTTCGCGTTAAAGTATACATACATGGCTGAGTATTTTATCCAGAATATGAAGAAATGAGAATGAGAGTGGATGGTGGAGGTGTAAGCATTGTTACTGATAAAAGCAAGGTAATACGTTTTTGAACATACTAGTAACCGGCCTTAAATAAATGAGGCCTTAAATATAAATACAAGTGACTTAAATAATCACGCTTATAGGCACTAAATCACTCCATAATTAGAGGCAAAAGAATTTTTTACTAATTCATACCAGCACAAAGATGTTTAATAGGTCTCACTCTCCCCCTCCCCCTGTTGATCCTACCTTCCCCCATCGCCGCTCTCGCACACTAAGAGCCACCGATTCACACACATGCAGCAGCTCTGAGCGCTACTAGTGCTGCGGCCTAGCGGATTTCACTTGCCTACAGCATGGCCCGTACCACCTTAAAGGATTAAGGCATTACTGTTAGGTTTTATGGTAGGACCTAAGCCCGACATGATGATAACTTTTTATTTTGAGGCCCCACTGAGAAGCAAAAAATACCATTTGTTTGAATTTATATAAAATTAATACAACTTGGTTTGTGGCTTAATCTAGATGAGATCTAATGTATATTACTGTAGTCTAAAATTCCCGATATTTATTTCCTTTGTTGTGGCAGCAAACCTGCATACTCATTCCCCATGTTATCCTTATAGGAAAGAAAAAATCTTTATCTTCCTTATTTCTTAACATATCTTGATAAAACTTGGTAAATGGCTTCTTCTAGTTCAGATCTACTAAATATTGAATTAAAAGCACCCAATATTTAGCAAACCACCTGTTGCAGCAAATCTGCATACCCATTCCCCATGTTATACATATATGGAGCTTACAAAAACATTTCATAACTTGCTATGATGGATTGAAATATGTTCTTTTGCATTTAAATTTCACTGAGTATGCAGGTCTGCAGCAACAGGGGTATAGTTTTTCTTTTGGCTTACCTCAGAAAGAAACAGGATATCTCTCTTAATTTTTCTTTCCAGTTTATCAATACCTTTAACTTGTGTAAAGTTGCTTTCCTTCAGATTCAGAAGTAAACATTCCCCATCCAAAATGTGTGCTTTATACATATTTTCTATTTCTTCTGAATAGTCGTCCATTATACTTTATTGAAGATAATCCAAATTCTAAAATCATATGATGTATAACAGCATTAGGTACCAATGTATATCCAGTGTAGGGTTGCCATACGCCCCAAATTCATGGGACTATATTATTTGGCCTAATGTTTCGAGCATTCTTTTAACATTTCAGCAGCTTCCAAAGGGCTTGGTCTAAGGGTACGATGACACGACTGCAGTGTTTGCACTTGGGGAATTGTCATCCCAAAATATGGGATATTGTGGGTGCTAGAAATATATGATTAATTAAAACTTGGTTTTACGATTAATTTTCAACGCTAATCAAATTATTATTATTAAAGAAAAAACTCAAGGAATTGAAAAGTGGTAATTATTTCATGGGATAATTTATGAGAATTATTGTATAGAGAATTATTTTTCGTTTCATTGGGTGGGAAATTCTTCTCTTTAAGCGAAAACACTGTGATACTGCGGTATCATATGGGATCTCAGCCTTAGTCTGGGATCTATGAACGCCAGTATACGTTGCAGTGTGTTCTGTTGCTTGTGAGTTTTTAGCACATTCGCTGCGACCTTATCTGACTGGATAAGGGCCGAGCGCTGTTCGGGTGCGGCCATATCCAATGGGATACATTCGATGATGCTCATCTCTCCACCAGCCTTGTACGAGGGACTCAATTGAGTGTTGCCACGTGGAAGGGACACATCTTGTTGCCAGAACGTGTTCAATTGGTTGGGATTATCTGCCATTTTTGAATCCATGGTCAAATCAAATCAAAAAAATCTTTACCCATCACTGCATACTTAGTTACAGATAAAATAGTGTCAAAAACAAAATTACAACTAACAGGGACTAACTTTATTTCATTGTCACCCTGTTTTCATATAATTCAGCCAGGGAATAAAATGGATTTTCTGTTAAAAATTGTTTTAAAAGTCTACAACTTTCCATCATCAGTCACATTTTGAATTCAAATTACTGAGTAAATCAAATTACTTCTGACATGCTGATCCCAACTCAAGCAGCTATCATTATGGAGTCCCAAGAAAACACTACTGTCAACATTCTCCAACAACTCTTCATCAATTAATATTGTAGGATCAAAAGGGTTCCTGTTTTGTTTTGTAGAAAATGTCATGAATTTGGTTTTTTGAAGGTTAACTAGAAGGTTTTTTTCTATCAAAAAATTCTTTTATCATAGAAAGGTTTATCAAAGATGAAAGTTCAATATGGTCTTGAGATTCATCTAAGAAAATAAAACTTATACATCATCAGCATAAATTGTAACAGAGCAATTGCCCTCCTGAGGAACATTAGGAAGACCCTTCAAGTAGCATAGGAATAGAAGCGGTCCCAAAATTGAGCCAACACATTGCAGCCGAAATTGTGGTGCATTTGCGTTTGAGACTGTGTGAATGTACCTGACACAAATTTTTCTAATTTATAAAATACTAGAAAATTATACAAGAAATTTTTAATTATGTTTTATAACCTTTCTAAAGTAAAGCTTTTTATATTTTATTTACAATTCCAAACAACTAAAACTTTGCTGTCACAATGCTGCCGTTTTCAACATGATGCACAACAGCAAACTATCTTTATTATTTTTCTCAAAATTAAAATTTACAAACAAATTAATTGTTATTTTATCTTTTTTTATTTCTAAAGCAAAACCAATCAAATTACATGATAAAAAATAAAAAACATTAAGAATGGAATACTGCAAAATATATTTCCTTCCCACGTTGCTGCAATACCAGATCGGATACAAAATGGCAACCGTCTTTTTTGTTTTAGAATAAACAAATTTTTGTTTGGCATAATTTTTTATTTTCAATTCAAATCTATTAGATCAGATATTAAAAAATGCAGCTCCCTAGTGACCTGTGCATCACAGGCTTATCGCAGCGAAAGTGATAAGTTGTAATTTTTAAGTTACAGTGGCCTTCTCCGCTGTTGCGGGTGTGGAAAGAATACAAGTTCATTGGTGGCAGAAGAAACAGACAAAGTTATAAAAATAAAAGACCGTTCAGTTCTCTTTGTTTTGAAGAGAAGCTACTCAGATCTTTCAACAATAATTCTAAGTAATGGCTTAAGTTAGGGCCTACTACGTTGAAGAGTCAGGAGTAGTTTAGCAGAAGATGAAGAAATAGCCTGTCTTATTGTAGCTACATGACGAGAACAATAGGCCTACTTAGGCCTGATATGTATTTTTATGAATCAGAAATAATTTCGTAATTATTTTACTTTATTACCTTAAGTTTGCTCTCTTTTGTTGTTATCATATATTTAATTTCGTAAGGCGATTCTTTGAGTCAAAGTTGTGGGCACCTGGCAAGTCGTAGAAAGATGGGAGAGGGATCAAATTAAAGGTCTCTATTCCGTGATGGCGGGAAAAATAATGAAATTGCTTGAAATTCACCAGGAAACAAGAAATAGTGTAAAATATCTGTATATCTGTCATTTAAAAAGCTATGGGATTTAAAAACGTCTGCTTTGTTTACATAAAACATGTGATGTTGATATACTTGATTAAAAGCCATGTGGTAGGCTAGATATCAATGTAAGGTAGATTCAGTTTGCTGTGAAGGTATTTTTTACTATAATAAATAATGATTGTTTGAATTTTCCCTCATAAGGGGCTTTTAGCCTCTTTGAGCCATTATTTATAGAATAATTATGCGTTGACCTAGCAAAAACTTCACGCCTCGCAACTACATAAAACATGGCATGTTTAACTGACTGTAACCAAGAGCCATTCTGTAGAAAATTTTTGCAATTTCATCGCATAAGCCTAGTTGATATGGGCGATTTATTTGCGGATGGATGGTCAATGGTCATTACAGTCAATCTGACTTTTAAGTTGAAAACCATGGAGTTTCATACATCAGACTTGCACTCTAGAAAGGGTTCAAATCAGTTCCTCCTGTGTTTTGGTTTTATTACCCTAGAACTCATTTGACTAGGCCTAGGCCCTATAATCATAATTTTGACTCACCACCTGAATTTTGGCTGGCTCTATTGCAGATTTCAGGTTTGCCTCCCTGGCAAGAAGAACTTGATGTTGGGCAAACAAATGTCATAATAATCAGGAAATATAACAGTGAGAGAAAATGCCAGAGCATTTTACTACTTCTATAACTTTTCATTGATAGGTTAATTTTTTCTAACCTTTAAAGCTACAGTAGATAAACAGAATCTTACCTGATATTTGGATGCCTAGGCATACAGTGAAATAACACTTATGAATAAAAATAAATCGAAAGTTAAATTTAAATCTGAACTTTTTAAAAGATACAAATCCTAAGTTTTAACTTAAACCTAAATTGAGAAAAAAATACTATCGTGGATTCATTGAGTTGTCAGCTGACAGGCTGACAGCAGAGACAGTGTGAGCTGCAGCAGGGTGCCAGTGCTCTGTGGGAAAATTGCTCCTATATTCAGCTAAATATACCATGATTTACCGCTTTGCTCCAAAAGCCAAAAGGTAATCAAACGTCTAAGGTAATTTTCAAATAAATACCAGAACAATATTTATTTCATTCACGAACTAAAATGGAAACATTTTGCAATTTGGTATCAATTATTTATAAGCAAAATGAAATGGTTTTCGTGACACGTTTAAAAAGGTCCGAGTGCAAAATGTCCAGGTCCATTATAAAAACTGTCAAGCCACCACTAAACTAACTTAAACAATCTTAAACCACTTAAACTAATTTAATTTACCCTAGAAAAAGAATTCCAAACCAGAACTAATAGAAACTAACCTAACCGGGTCCAGGTTCGTTTATCCGAATAAAAATTTTTAAGCCATCTATTTTGCCTAGCGTCCCTCCACAGAGCTCTAATGTTAAATTTAAGCAAAGATTTTAATTTTTTACTTAAATAGGTAATCTTTGGCAAATGCATTACAATGTCTACCAAAAACTAGGGTTATTTCGTTTTATAGAAAAATGTAATCGCTTGAGTAACACTGCATTCCAGCTGACGCGAAGGGTAACGTCAACGTCAAACCTTTTGTGATTGTAAAGTAAAGTGTAAAAAGTGCTTACTAGGCTCAATCTGTCTGCCATCAAATTACTTGAGTAAATAAATGTTCGTTTGAAAATACATATTATTCTAACAAAATCTAGACAGTATTAGGTCTTATTCATTGAGGTAAAAGGTTTACTTGACGAATAGTGATTACTTCTTGAATCACACAAGTGAGGAAATGGAAGTTTGCCCACCAGAAGAGAATGGTAGGCCTGTTCCTATTGTAGTGGACACAAATATAAATTGTTTTGATTTCAAATATGTTCATGACAATTTCGATGCTTGTTTAAGAGAGGATGGTGATATTTTACTGGACATGTACCTGAATGCCTACAGAGAGTTGCAAAAGTAAGTTTTCTCTAGCTTACAAACTGGTCTATCCAACTGCCTCTAATTTTTATGTGTTTAATGTCCTACCAGGTCTTTGCTATGTTCCCATCCTGCAGGAACTAGTCTGAAACAATATGAACTTGCTTTGGGCTATGCCTACTGGGTTGTTGCGCTATCACAGCGAAAGCCATTAGCAATTTGCAGAGTTTGAACCCAGGCCACTGGTACCTATGTCCCACGATACAATCACTAAACCAGCCTGGCAGTTCCAGAAAGGTGTTTACTTGGTTAGTGGTTAGGAACCAGGTGACCAGTTAATAACACAAGCACTGACTGGCAAAAACTTATACCACATCAATCGGAGCCAGTTAGCTGCACTGACAGGCAAGATCTCCCACGTTTTGAAAAGAAAAATGGCTGCACTTCCCAGTGTATAAAAATAATAAAAACAATTGACATAAAATATTCATATAGGCTAAGTTTAAGCTAGTTATGATATGTTGTTATAAAGATATCATAATCGTAGGGGGCCTATCTATTCAGCAGACATCGTAAAAATGTTTATTTTTATTTTTAAAAGTTAAAAGTTTGATTCACATCATAGGCCATCAGTATTTTGTTTGAAAAATGGGCAGATAATCTAAAATGTTATTGTTAACAATGAAGAAAATGTGAAGTTTCATTTTTGTTAAATCAGGTCAGTTTCATATGGTTCTTCTGCAGTTCGGTTTGATTTTTTTATGTGAATTGGTAGGGAAAAGTTGCCAATATCGTACCACTTTTTGGTTTTTGTTTTTTTAATTTCATAACGTTTACATTAAAAGAGATATGGCCTTGTTTTTTTGAAACAGGGGCCTTTTTGGAACATTAATATAAGTTAGCAAAACTTAAAGCAAATATTGATTTTTATAATTACTATCAAATTTTTTGTAAACCCTTGCAAGCGGTACAATTTAGGAAACCAGTTTCCCAAATCATACCAACGAGTTCCTAAATCGAACCACTTGTAAAAATAATTCACGCACCTTTAAAATGGCAGCAAAGAAAACAAAGACGTAATGAAAAATAGGTACGTTTATTTAGTGTGTATAGGTAAATATTAACTATAAACATATAATATAATGTATATAAGTAAATCTGAAAATTGTAGCTGTGGGTCTATACAAAAAGTCGATCCTTACAAATATTTAGGAGTTACTTTCAATAGTAGTATGAATTGGTCCGCCCACGCAGATTATTTAAAAAGTAAAGTTAGGAAATTTATTTTTGTTTTTTGACAGCTTCAAGAAGTTTTAAATTTAAATGAATTGAAACTTTGTTACTACTGTCAATCCTTGTTCATGGGTGGAATTATCGCTTGGGGAGGAGGTTACCGATCCATATTGGAACCTTTGAACATCATTCAAAAGTCAATTATCAAAACTGCTTTGGGCAGAGGGCGAAGATATTCTACGGAAATTTTATTTGAGGAGTTTGGAGTTTTAAACTTGAGGCAGTTATATGTGAAAACCTTACTAATATACATTTTCACACATTCAGAGGAAATGTTTCTTAATTTTGAACATAGTTACTTTACTCGAAGTTCACAGTGCAGTAAAATCAGAGTTACCAAGCTAGTCAGAACCTTTTCAGTCACCAATTCACATTACATTTCTCAAATTCTTTTCAGAAATCTTCCACCATATCTTCAAAACTATCATAACTGCACACTGACCACTTACAAGAAACATGTTACGAACTGGTTAAAGGAAATAGGAAGGGATGCTATTGAGGCGGTCATCACATCCGGTTACAGATAGACTTGACTCGACCAATAACTTAACATAAAACAGGCTGTCGCTGGGCCGGGGTCCGTCGTTTATTTGAAGTTTTTAAGTTGCCAGTGATTTTTTTCTGTCTTAATATTAGTAACAATCATATTAATTTTATAACATTTATTTACTTTATTTCCTATCTAATTAATTTTCTCAACAATTTTCACTTTTTCAGCCAGGTTTTTTATTGGTAAAGACTTTTAGTATAGCAGCTCGTGCCTACGCACAGGTTTGGCAACCTATGTAGGCACTAGTTCCAATATAATTTTTATTGTTTACTTTATTCTTATAATAGTTATATAATTAATAACTTACGCCAACACGAAATTTGTCTTATGAACTCCTCCGTCATTGCTTAACCGATTTTGATCATTGACGGCTCATTGGAAAGAGCGTGTCGCGTAGATTTGCAAACTGGCCTTACATTTTTGAAAAAGTCCCTTGGGCTCTGCCCCATTGGCTTTCAAAGTTCCCATGTTATCCTTATGAAGAACATAATTGTTTACGTTTTGATCAGCTGGATAATTCAATTGCTGTTATTTTTTAATTTGTGTAAACATAACCCTCAAGACGGATCGTGTTAGCATGATTGTGTTTTAAATTTGTCGCCATTTGAATTATCGCTCTGCTAGAGTAGCTCACGATTCCGTGCGCTCGGATCCACTAGTAATAGTTATTTTATTTATAATGTATATTGTGTAATGTAATTGTATAAACTTTTTATTGGAATAAAAGAATTTGAATTTGAATTTGAAAAATATATGAGGTAAATATAACGTAAAAAGTATATCGATATTTCATGAGGTACAATATTTCAAATATTGTCTATTTTCTAATTAAATATAAAGTATATTTAAATATAATCTATTCCTATGTATATAACATAGGCCAGGCCTATAATGGGTATTACATATGGGTAAATATTTTAAGAAAATTCTATGTACGAAAATTACATGGTATGATTTGAGAAACCATTAAAGGTACGATATGGGCAACTAGGACTTTTTTCAATCATTACCTTAATTCTAACCTCAAATAAAAGCTACCATGTGATCAACACTAAAAATAAAGTACTTTAGATGTACTTTTAAAATATGTAGGTCTATCGAAAATTAATCAGAACCTCCCTTGTAATTCACTATTAGCTTGCATGTGACAGCTGAAAACATCAGTTTCTGACAAAACACAAAAACGAGTTTAAAATTAAGAATACCGCAAACAATTAACTGTAAACTGTTGTCCAATGACTCATGGATAGTTCCATTTTAAGCCACGAGAGCTCCCCTGTATCGCTTATTGTCTGAAATATCGCCGTGGCACGATTTAGGAGGCGGTACGATAATGGCAACTTTCCCCTAATAATCAAATAAATACCCCCGTTGCAGCAGACCTGCATACTCAGCGAATTTCAGATGCTACACAACAAATGGTAATTCAATCCAACTTAGCGAGATTTTACATGTTTTGTAATCTCCATTAGAATAACATGGGGAATGATTATGCAGGTTTGCTGCAACAGGTATGTTAAAACTGGTTGGTTTTAATTCATTATTTAGTAGATCTTAACTAGAAGAAGCCATATACCAAGTTTTGTCAAGAAATGTTAAAAAATAAGTAAGATATAGGATTTTTTTATTTCCCATAAGGATAACATGGGGAATGATTATGCAGGTTTGCTGCCACTAAAAATTGAAATTTCGGGGATTTTAGACTAAAATACATTAGATCTCATCTAGATGAAGCCACAAACCAAGTTTTATCCAGATATGTTGAGAAATAAGCGAGATATAGAATTTTACTTATTCCCCATAAGGTTAACATTGGGACAACGTACTGTGTTTACCACTTTCAGTATCTCAGTAACCAATGGACATAGAGCAATGATTCAAAACACTAAATTGTTTGTTTTTTTTTTGAGCTGAATTCAATGGTGCCAACAAAGATTCGATAAATTTTATTTTTATATGTAAAAAACCCAAAAAACCCATTTTTGGGGGTGTTTATCCCCCCTTACCCCCCCTTCCGGTGGTCCGATCGGGCTGGTTCACGAACTCGTCCATTCGATTACCACTTTACATGTCTGTTCCAAATTTCATTAAGATCGGATCATATTTACGGCCGCTATCGTGCTGACAGACACATATATATATATAGATAGCAATTTTAGATAGATAGATGTATAAAAATTCGAACGAATGGTGTTTTTTGCTTCTGGTGGCCCTAAAACGAAAAGTTATCATGGTCTCGGGCATAGGTCTTACCATGAGACCTACGGTAATAGCTTCTTCCCTATAGGGGAAATTCGCTAAAATAATTGTTTTTCTGTATTGATATTTTATCTAGGCTAAACTACTTTCATTTCATTGTTTGACCAAGTGTCTGCGGTAGTGCAGCTAAAAAATTTAAATTTGTGCGTAAGGGTTTGGAAAATTACCCCTCTGGGTAACGGGGGTAGCAGATGTGGAGACATGACTGTTCTACTCGACTACCTCGGGCCATGCCACATGTCAGCTGGACTGCCATCGCCATGTTTTTGTTAGAATTTTATTGAGTAGGCTAATGATAACATTAATCACAAGTTTTCAATACAATTCAAACTGTATTGAATCAGTCTGAATTGTAGACCCTTCTACTGCTTGTAATGTGCTGTTAAGAGCCAACATTTTAAAACAACAATCTTGCTCTGAGAATAATGTTACCTCTTTACAGAGATATTTATATTTATTCTGTACAACATTAGGCAATTTTTTTCAGGTTTTGCAACCTAATGGGGACTGTATTTGGATTCGTTGGTTCTGAAATTGGAAGCAAAATGGATGCACTGGAACAGGTTCGTTTAAAAGATAGAACAGGAAATTTTTCCACCATGAAAAGGATGGTAGAATATGAATTGGAAAATGGATTGTTGAAAGAAAGCTCATATGTGTCTGGGAGTCGAACATTACTACGACTTCATCGAGGATTAGGTAAGTTTGTAAACTGAGCACTCAGTAAGCAATGGAAATCTCTCTTAGATTTCCTCAGAGAACAAAATCCACATTCAAAGTAAAGTGCTTAAGCTACTGCAAGTTTAAGGTTTTTTTTTTTTTAAAAAAAAGAGGGTTGTGGATTTATTCAAAGCACATCAAGCAATATTTTTGATTTTTCACTAACACTGTAGGCCTGCATCATTATAATTTTCTTAGGGTATCGCTAGAAACCAATTTAGGCTAGCAACTTTTATAACAAAGTGAACGTGTTCCCTTTGCACTACCAAGACAATAATTATCAATCAGTAAAGAAGGTTCCATAAGAATCAGTTAGGCCTACACCGTTTTCAAAGTATGATATTGGCGGTATTATTAATTCTGTTACAATTTTGAATCCGTCCAGATTTTCTGAGGCAGTTTTTAAAGAGAGTTGGAGAGCTACAACCTGAAGAGAAGACAAACGTCGTTGGACAAGAAGTGTACAACCTGACATTAGCCAAGCACCATTCATGGATCATTAGGAAGGGCGCCATCTTGGCCATGTATGTGCTGCCTACAAGAGATGTTCTTCTCCAAAGAGTAAGTTTGTCCACAAATCATGTAGGCCTCAGTTCTTTTCCACAGAATAGCCTAAGTTGCTGAAAACTTATCTTGGGTGATCAATGCAGGCTTAATATTTGGTTGAAGGGAAACTTTTTGCTGACTACAATCAGGCAATTTTTCATCTGATCAGACGAATTTTTCATCAGATTTAAGACTGTTCAGATATTAAGTAGTTGACGTTAGCTTTCTCAATTGAAGTTGAGTCCCCATTGAATAAGTGATTCTTAACTGTTGGAAAGGATAGACAATTCTGGGTCCAGACCCGATAATCCAAGTGGACAAGAGTTATTGGTTGATTCTACAAATTTATCCTTTATTTGAAATTTTTTTCCAAGTTGAAACTTTTTTCAACACTATCAAGAAATAATGCTTAGTAGGTAATATAGGTTAGTTTTATTAACAACGTGAAAGAATATCGAGCATATTGTGTTCTTGTTTTGTTTTCAGCGCTAATGTTTTTGTGACTGCTTTTACAGTTCTCCATTTATCTATGTTTTTTGACCAGATTATTCCGGGTGTGTGTTACTAATCTTGTTTCGTTCTAGGTTTTTTTTCCACTTAAAGATAGGAATAGATTCCAGATCCTGAAACGTCATAAAACTTCTTAATCAGTGATGCCAAATGTCCGCTAAAATCCAAATCGAAACATAAAATCACCATCACCAGCAATGAATTTCAAAGAAAGAATCTAGTATTACCAATGCACAGTTTTCAACACCTATTGTCAAGTACATTTCCCTAATGACCATTATTTCCATCAGCAGACCACTCTGCCCCTGAGATCAATCTGTTTATTCTGGGCCAGATGTCCCAGTAGGTTCAGGAGGCCCAGGCCTAGGGTTGAAAGCTGCCTGGGGGCGCACTTCCAAGCAAATTTTTAGAAAAATTAATGAGACATACTAAGGCACTTAGCTTTTTATACTTATAACCTCGGCCAGCTCAAAGCCCATGTGGCCGAAGCCCGAGGAGCCCTTTCAAATGGTTCAAAATGGGATACATGTGTTTTGGTGTACCGGCGCCCGGCGAGCCTTTCATAATTGTTCAATGTACAGAATTTTTGTTTTGGCAGTGTTTGCTGCTGGCCTCCATGGAGCCTTGTTAAATTTCTCAAAATTGAAAATGAATGTTTTGGTGGGGTTTGCAAGTGTTGGTGGAACCTTTTATAACGGTTAAAGTGCAAAACAGGTGTGCAACCCTAAGGATCCTTCTCAAATTTTTTAAAGTGCAAAATTTCCACATTGTTCAAAAGTCCAAAGTGGCAAATTCACGGTGGCCAGGAAGTCTTCTAGAATTGTTAAAGAAAATTTTTTGTAATTTGATTCCTGACAAGAATTATAGAGCATCATTCTATTTCTTTAAGAGGTTGGCAAACTTTGTTATCTTTCCTTTGCCCTGCCAACATATTTACTATTGATCTGAGTGTAGATATTAATAAGCAAAGCAAGGAGTGAGCCGGTGCAGTACAAGAATGAAAAGTACTTTTAAAAGAGACTGTCAGTGTACAGGACTCCAAACTACGACGCTGCTGACGAGATTCTGAGGTCTGGAACGCTGCCAACAGCGCCACAAACTCACTTCTGAAGGATTTATGGACTACCAACCACTAACTTAAAGGCAGAAATAATATTGAGCCTAGGGGTGCCCCAATGTTATATTTGGCCTGGGGTTTTCTGAGAGATTCAGCACTACCAACATGTTCAATGTTTCAGGTTTGTGGTGAAAACTTCCAGCCTGCCCTAGACGCATTGCCAGAGATGTTGAAATCTACAAACGAAGTATATAATCGAACCGAAACCTACTTCAAAGAAAAGGATTTGTTAAACCTTCCTTAATTTTTGCTCATTCTGTAATGGCTGTGATAAAGTATTTATTCCTAACCTAATATAATTTCTTAGAACTAGGCTTTGGTTTCAAATGTCGGTGCTCCCTTGTACACTGGAGAGAATGATAAGGCATTTCAATAATGCTGTCAGTAAGTTCAGTGGTGAACTTGCAACAGGGGTACAGAAAATGTTTGAACTTTTGAAATTACCTTGACTATTAATGCTCGACTTTGATATCAATGATATGCTAATTTAGCTAATATTTAGCCAACATTTTGACTTTTATCTTTTAAAAGCCACTTTTTCTCAAAAGGTAAATGATAAAACTGTATATATGAGTATTAATTTGTATTTAATTAGTAATAATAAAAGTGTTTGACAGCATTAAATATCATTAGAATTGGGCTACCTTGAAGAATATGTTTTTTTTTGTGTCCACACCAACGGAATTTTACAGTAGAGATTCACAAATGCTTTCAAGGGAAAGCAGTCCAAACCCCTCAAATTTGTGTGGGCATGCTGGGAATTGAACCCGCTACCTACTGCAGAAGATCTTAGGGTCATAACTTGTCACAGCTGGCCATGGGACGTGTAATATAAGAAACTGTTTAAAAATATATAAATTGGTTAGTTTATCCAATCGGTAATAGAAAAGGACTAGGCCTAAGTCACCATATTGTTGTAAACTTAAAATTGGTTGGAAGGAACATTGTAAATTAGGGTGTACTGTATTATTATATAAAAATGTATTGGATTGAAGTGTTCTGATTAGGTAACAGCAGTCATTAAGTAAATCATATTGAAAAAGATAATTATTTCCAGTGTGTAATGAAGCACTATCTAGTCTTATAATATCATTAATATTTACTGAGATTAGAATGAGATTAGCAAATTTTCAATAGTTGATTCATGATATTAGTCATTGAATATAATCTGTACTTTAATAATATTAACCGAGGAATCAAGACATTCCAAAATCTTCTTAAAATGTAATACATCTAGCTTTTATGCACCCTCTTTGCTCACCCAATAAATTTTGTTGATTTCAGTGTTTGCCATATATTTCAGTATTATAAATACTATGACTTATGACAAATAATATGAGTGAAAGTTAAAGCAAATTGAACAAACCACTGTAATAAAATGTTATGAGATCAAGTATTGTATTTTTTTTATCCTTGCATTATTGGCTCTGGCAACGACTGTATTAATTAATACAAATATTGCAACACTTACCACAAACCAAAATGGCAGGAGACACAAACGAAAACACTGCTGAAAAGCATGTTTTCTGAACTACATGCAGGCAACAGATCATCCTTTGTAAGTGAAGTGCTGAGGCACAGTACACTGATTCATTTTGAACGGTACAATCACAGCATGGCGTCACATTTGCAATGTGACTTGCAGTCAATGTGTTCTTGTATATTTGCCATTCCCCTTCTTTTATCATCGTTATGTGTGTTTAGTAAAAGTATTTAAAGACATACTACCTGGAATTTTTGAATGTTTGATTGCTTCAGTTTAGTTGAATGCAAAACAGTGATGGTTTCATTTAGATAAAAGATTAATGCATCTGAGAATGCTAGGTAATATAACAGTCTGCATCCACTAAGCTGACAGTATGACTTGCAACCTACAAGGTTCTGTTCCTTTTGACTCCCAGCTCTGGCAGCGTATTGCTACTACCCAATAATACATCTAAAATCTGGATCACACAGTGACAAGTACAAGTCGAGTGATAAGGAGCCAGTGAAAAGTAAAGATCTTCTGTAGTAAAGTTCGAGGGATGCTACAATTCTAGCAAGAACCAGGCCCAGAAATTGTTTACACATGGGGCGGTGTTCCTTTGTTAACCTTATAGGAAATAAATAAAATGTTATATATCACTTATTTCTGAGATAATTAGAGTAAAACTTAGTTTGTGGCTTCTTATGGCTGTGATCTAATGGATAATGGCATTATATCTTCCATTCATACATTTCAGTGGCAGCACACCAAAGTACTCTTTTTTCAAATGTTAACCTTTTGGAAAATATATCTTCCTTATTTCTTATCATGTATTAAAAAAATTTAAAAGCATGAAAACTTAGGGAAGCTTAGCTTTAGGCCTCATCTAGTTGATGTCTATTGAATATTGGCTTAAAACCATCCATTTTTCACATACCTGTAGCAGCAAACCTGTATACTCACATTCTATTTATTCTTACAGATGGTATTTTTGTATGCTCACTTTTGGATTTAAGTTAACTAAATTATTTGATTTTGGGCTATGTCCAAATTATTTATTTAGGTACACTTGCAATTCACTGAGTATGTACGTCTACTGCAACGAGGGTTTTTTGTCTAAACTTCTGTACTTTATAGTAAGCAATCAATTCTTGCAGTTTCCCTTTTTCACATTTTAATTTACTTCAAAAATAAACTGATTCATTCAATAATTACTAAAATAAGTAATTTAATTGAAATTAGGAATACACAGTAAAAAATTAGCACTCAAGTGGAAAAAATGTAAATTGTAAAATTATTCCCATTGATTTTTTTTATCTGAAACATAGGCTACAAAAATCATAATTTCTACAGTACACAGTTCAAAATTTGTTAGTTACAATTTTGGAATTTATTTAAGTTATTTCTGCTTATAAATAATTTCTACTTTTTTTGCTGCTTTGTAGAAGGCGAAGAACTATCCAGTAATGTCAGCTACATTTTTCTTATCAGACCAACAAATTGTAAATGATACAAATATTTGGATGGGCTTCCTATTTTGAACATGGGAGAAAAAGAGAGCAATTTGTATTTGGAGGTAAGCTGATATCAATCGCTGAAAACGGGTTTACTCATGGAAAAAACCATAACCATCCAATTTCTTGGAAGTTGAGGCTCAGTGGCCCAGGGTACGGTAGCTTCAGAGGTTTTGTGGCCTTTACCCTGACAAACCGCCACTCTGCATAGTTCATGACTAAGCATTACGCCTGTATGAAAAAAGTAAGCGCAGCTGACTCTGCCTGGAAGTTCCAATATTCAAACAAACCTGTTTCACTTTAAGTTACCAAACCGATGTACTCTCCTTGGGTGTTATGACTTTATTTGTCCTTTGTTACATGATGTCTTCGCTTATGTTGGGTTTGAACATTAGATTGATGTCTTTTGACTAAAATGAGCTTAATCTGCTGCAAAAGCTGGACCACTAAAAGAGAGGAATAATTCGGGAAATCTATTATTGGTCTGCAGGAATGAGGACTTCTTGGTTTGCAATATTGTCATCGTCAGCACTCTGTGTAACACTGTATCCACTGTTATTGAAGACAATTTCTTGTCTAGTGTCATGACGTAATAACCTCTACATTGATAATTGTGTTTTTCTGTGAAATTTTGCCACAGTCCATCTGTTCTGCTTTTCCGCTAGTAATTGGTGACAGAACTATCTATATCACAAGGGCTTGCATGTTCTCAACCTTCCCTATCTCTTATCTACTCAGCAAGCTGTTGAACTATGTTGTTGGAAAAGAATTTGTTAAAAGGTACAACAAAGAGAGACTAAGAGAACTGTTAAAAAGTGCAAACTTATCGACCTATTAAGAGAAAATTATTGGAACTTTGGATTTCAGTAGTAAAACTGTTGAAGAAATTATGACAGTTTCGGGTGATATCTTCAAATTGCCTATTAAGGCTGTCATGATTTTTGAGACAATAGCTGCAATTATGGTATCAGGACATTCGAGGATATCTATGTCAGGGAAAAGTCAAATATTCAACATGTTCTTCTGACCAAAGATCTCACCTTACTTGACCCAGATGAAAAAGTTCCAGTCAAATCTTTTGTCCAGAAATCAAAATACACTTGTCATTATGCTCCGAAAGGATTGACACTGGATAAGGTGCTCTAAATTTTCAAGGACAGCAGGTATCATATGCTATTATTTTGTTACAGATGAAAAAATTGGAAAGCATCTAGCCTTGTCAAAGGAGAAGTGTGTAATCAGATTAGTTACTTTTGAAGACCTATTGGAGAAAATATTCCAAATGGAAATTGTAGATGCAACAAACACGCAGTATTACAACCGGGGAAAAAGAAGGCTTTCAATTAATCCAAAGACTGATATAATCTCCTTTCCTCACACCCGACAAACGCTAACACTCCTTCTGAAAATGTAAAGCTATCAACATTTTGTTCTTGACAGAAATTGAAGAGTTTTCTTCAAAAAACATATCCCCAAAAGTAGTCATCTCGGTTTTCTTGGTTTGGATGTTTTCAACAAATAAGTGGGAATAAACCAGTCGAAGATACGGTCTATCTTCATGGAGTTCAAGCGGATTACTTCGTGATGATTTTGGAGGGGCAGATGAATTTGAAGATCAGTAAAGAGGAGTTTGTATTCGAGGTTGGACCGTTTCGATTCATTGGCATAGAAGCTATAAGGCGAAACGCTATGTTTGTTCCAGACTTCACGTTGCAGGGAGTCACCAAGACACTTTCCCTCAGGATACTAGTAGTGCTGCACCGCAGTGCCTTGAGTGGTACAAGATTTGAGTAGTTCAAGGAACTTTCCAAAATCACCTGTACAAGTGACACTAGCAGATACTTTAATCGAATTACGCTTCCAATTATATATTAAAATAAATGCTATGACATCCGATTTTTAATGAGATTTCTGAATCTTGAAATAGCACACAGATATATACATAGATATAATATTTTATGTATAGCCTGTTTGAATAAAAACTTGAATTTAATTTTGTGTTAAATGTAACAGTAAACATCATAAATAAGCATGTTGTTTACTTTTCAACAGATGGTTTATATACAATTTGACAGTTATATTTTTTCTTCATATTTCTGTGTTTTGATTTTGATGCTCTACAGTTATTTAATTAGTAAATCAGTGTTTACAAAGTATTTGTGTTATTTCCCAAAAAAATAAATTTTCAATTGTTATATAAATATTTTATGGGGTTGAGGGAAAATTGTTATTTTTTCAACTATGGGACACAGATAAAGATAATTTCAAATACAAAAGAAACTAATGATTTGAAATGTGATAAAGACCCCCGTTGCAGCAGACCTGCATACCCAGCGAATTTCAAATGCAAAAGAACATATTTCCATCCAACACAGCAAGATTTGACTTGTTTTGGTAAGCTCCATAAGAATAACATGGGGAATGAGTATGCAGATATATATAGATATATATTATATAGATATATATTATATATCTAAAAATTCAAACAAAAGGTGTTTTTTGCTTTTGAGGGCCCCAAAACGAAAATTAATCATGGTCTTGGGCTTAGGTCTTACCATGAGACCTACGGTAATAGCTTCTTCCCTATATACCACAAAAAATTCGCTAAAATACTTTTTATAAATGTAAATATATATTATGTCATGATTTCAAATAGGTTTAAAATTTTTACTAGTGGAAAAAACAAGACTTACCTGTAAATAATCCTGGCCGAGGGCGACAGCTGATCTCCACCTGCTTGGGATCAGCCACTCTGATGTATATTTATCTATGACTAGATAACACGTAGCTCGTAATCGAGCAAAAATCATATAGTAAAAGAATGAAGAATAACCAGCTTACTTATATACTTTTAAAGTTTAATCAAAGGGCTAAATTCATTAGCAAAATTATGGCTTAACTACTGAAACGTTTAATGTTGATTTGATCCACCGCAGACGTTTCCGGTAAACGTAAACGCCTTAACAGGGAACACCTTCATTTCCCCATGTCCTCTTGTTTCTGTAATGTATATTTTAATAATGGCAAAAGATCAAGCTCTGCTTACAGCAACATGTAGCTGACCGAGCAAACACTGGGGCCGTGAGCAATGACCTTCTTTGTTTAGGGATTGCCGCTGTACATAATTGATAGTTATCGCCAAAACAGATAGTGAACGGAACGACTGTCTTAATAGGGAACCTTTCCTTTGTGGCAAAACGCGTAAATTACGCATTATCTCTTCCAGCCGTTTCATTCTTGAAATGCAACCCACCGCAATGAAAACACTTTTAGTTCATCGGTCTGAGGTTGGAAGGAGCATAAAATGTTAGATAGGGAGGGTGATACCAGCGGTTGCGATCGTGTTCTTTCTGACTCCTCCGACCTGACCGGTGATGTTCGTCTTCTTATTGTTGGCATTATAAATGCTCCAAATCCAAAAATAGATTGGCTCAAGTTAATATAACTTCAAAAAACACTATGCGATATCGTAAACTACATCGTAAAACTGGTAACTGTCACGTTTAAGACCTTTAAAAACTTCAGAACATAACCTAAATTACATAATAAACCTTTTAAAAAAGAACACTGTTGAGAACAAAGCCAAAGCAGCTGTAAAAATAAAACTGCTCTTTTCGAAAAAATAATTATAAGCTCAAGTGCTGCAATCTATGATTTATCTATAGAACTATTTCAGAGCTTGGCCATATGTTCAGTTTGTAAACAAAACTGAGCTTTCTCAAATGTCGATGAATAGCGCCACTGTTACGAAACTTCAGCCCTTTACTGTACTTTAGTGAGGCCCTTTTTTAAAATTCTGAGAATTGATGACAAATGTACATAAAATTCCCTTTAATTTGACACTTCAAACGTTAAAATCCGCCCAGCCGTTATTGCGGTTGGACTGTGAAAAGAAAACCGCTTGCGTATTAATATATAGAAGATCCTCCTGTGAGTTTGTTTGTTTGTCATATTATGTAAATCAGTTGTAACAACATATCCATTTAAGCTATCTACCAGCTGCTTAATTTAATAAAATAAAAATAATTTCTTTATCAAAAATAATAAGAATATTTTAAATGTAAATATAACCAATGCAAATAGAATCTTATTATGGAAATATCTTACTATCTTTTTGGACTTCGGCTAGGTTACGGGTGACAGAATTTTTATGTATTGATATTGATTTTATGAAAAAAGGGAAAAAGTCTGTTCATGACTATTAACTGCATTACAAAAAATACTGCATTAATACAGATGTTCCTTGGAGCCCATACAGTCCTCCTTTCAAATTCCTGAATAATGATACCCATGCTTAACACGTTTAGCCCGACGTGCGCCACCGATGGTACATGACTGAATTTTCTAACTTACTAAAAGGATGTTGCAGTAATCGGTAAACTGACCAAAAAGACAATACTAACTTAAGTTGTACTTTTAATTAAATCTTAAAAATATCCTTTTATTTTACCTTGTGTATGCCTAAAATAGCTAATTTGAGTGAAATTAATCAATTTTAATAGGGTACCACAGGTGGCGCACGTCGTCCAGTGGGCATACTGAAATCACCACAGGCCGACGTGCCAGCCACCGTGCGCCTCCGGTGCACACACATGATTCGCAGATGGCGCTGCAGGCGGCAAAGTGGCGAATGATACACTGTTAGTTATTGTATCAGTTACGAGTAAAGCACTTCCCGGTTCTTCTTACGCCCCTTCCGCCATTTTTGGCGTTTTTACATCACCTTGATCTTTTCAACATTTATTTTTTTTATAAAAAGGTTTACACGTGCGCTACGGTGTGTCTCCACAAACCTAAAATACGAATACACTAATAATATAACCCAGCAAAGCTCCGAAAGCGCTATGAAAGTGCATTGAATCTATGGGAACAGTGCACCACTGGTACTGAAATCACCAATACTTATACCTCTTATGTCACAATACTTATACTTTTAAGTACCAGGCGCACGGTGGCTGGCACATCGGCCTGTGGTGGTTTCAGTATTTCAGTACATCTCGGAGTTTTGGAAAGTTTGCAGTGCGCCACCGGTGGCACACGTGAGGATTATGGTAAGTACAGAAATTGACTGTTGACTTCCATCGGGCTGAACGCGTTAAGTTAAACAAAAATATTGAAAAGGTCAAAATACACCTTAATTTGAGTGCTAAAAATAACCCTAACATTATTTAAAATAACCTTTAATTAAATACATTTCCATAACAAATCAAATATTTTAGAGTATTTCCTAATCGTTAAAAGTTTTAGATTGAATGAGAGTCGCCTAAAATTTTTATTTTGCCATAGACTGCAACAGCTTGGCTGTATATTAGTTTTCCACAGAGAAACATTATTAGTTTACTTTACAAGCACGAGTTTCTCAAACTCACCAAAGCAAACTACATTACTGGTCGTTAGTGAGATAGATGTATGAAAGTTGGAAATTTGAATAACATTCAGTTTATTAAAACTCTGATTTTGCATTTGCAGCAAAGTTACCTAGTAAAAGAAACATATCACATTTATTTGTTTTGAATGTGTTTCCTTTTGTTGGTTTATATCATACCCAAAAACACAAAGTGTTGAAGGGTCGCCAAGCCCTAAAAATTTGTGATATCAAAGAGCATACCAAGTCAATTTAATTTTTCTGTAGTTCAACAATGTTCATTAGAATACATAATTGAATTTGTTTTAATACTATTGTTCTGAATACAGATTATAATTCTTCTACATGTACTTGGCCAGCAGCTTATGAATTTATATATTGATGTTAAAAGTCTTATTCTGTGTATGTCACTTTGGAAAACACAAACATAACTAATTTAGCGTCTGTTAAGCTGCTGGCCAAGTACATGTAGAAGAATTATAATCTGTATTCAGAACAATAGTATTAAAACAAATTCAATTATGTATTCTCGTGAACATTGTTGAACTACAGAAAAATTAAATTGACTTGGTATGCTCTTTGATATCACAAATTTTTAGGGCTTGGCGACCCTTCAACACTTTGTGTTTTTGGGTATGATATCACTGTTTTTTAATAGATAAATATAGTAAAATATAGATGGAAAATAGTAAAGATGAAGGAAGATTTTGCAACTCGTAGAAAGATGGGAGTGGGCTCAAATTAAAGGTACCTATTCCGTGATGGCGGGGAAAAATACTGAAATTGCTTGAAATTTACCAGAAAACGAGAAATAATGTAAAATATCTGCACTGGGATCTAAAAATGTCAGCTTTGTTTACATAAAATGTGTGATGCTGATGTTTGATTGAAAACCATCTTCTTTGATTGAAGCTAGTAGTGAAATATAATAACCACATCTTGTAGTTTCTCCTAAATTGAATTTAGCATTTTTCACTTTGAATGTGTTTCCAATTATTTGAATATCTGTATTTTGAAGCCCTGGTATGAGAATATTTGTAATTTTCATGTTGAATGAATTAAAAAGTTGTAATTGAAAAACCAAATAGTTACTTGTGGTTGAAATTATTGTTTTTTTGGAAGCAGTTGCAACAATAGGTACACGTTGAGTCCACAATGGATTGCCATTTTTCACACTGACGGTCGAATAATTTTTCAAATTTAGCTTTTTTAATGTTGTGAGGAATTGAAATTGGAAAACTAAAGTTACTCACATTTACATCCACATTGTGGTTGCAGTTTGAACATTTTGTCCTATAATGTTTAGTATATATTTGAAATGTAATTCAAGGGGTTGATACAATTTTATTAGTTGATTGAAAAATTCAGCGCAATCTTGTTGTTCGATTGCGTTAAAAGGAGGTCCTAATTGATTTCTGATATTTACTGAACCTAAAATTTGGTCGTTTTTTTTGGTGGGATATGGCCAATTTAAGCATAGGGGAATCAATGCGTAGTTTGTTATGGAGGTTGTGATAAGTTGGCAGTTTAAAATACACTGTATTGTTGCATTTGCATAGCACGATACATTATCAGAATTTTGAAAACCAAATAAATATTATTTACCAGATTCTGGATCGCATATGATATAAAGAAGGCCGCACCAGTGTGGCCTTAATAAGGCACTGTAGAATAGTATATAGCCAGTGGAATTTAAATTAATTAACTTGAAACAGCTGTTCATGTGTTTAACCTATAAGTACAATATTCAATAAAACTCTAGATGCAAACGGTACTTAACCCTTGGCAGTTCGGGTATTCTTAGGACCAGGATTAGTAGTTACAATGGACATGCATTGCAGATATTCAGCTTAATATGTATGAACCCGAAATGTTGCGGTATTATCACAAAACAAATCGCTATTATTTATTGGCGAGATTGAAACACAGGATCCTGAGGATCGACGTTACTCGCTCTACCACCAATGGACGTGCTTTGTGACAAAATCGTGAACCCTCAAACTTTGGATAATTCTTGAATTAAAATTTTTTATGATAGACCTTATCAAACATTCGGCGCTATGCAATTTTTGACTTTTTCCAGTTTGTGAGCAGTGGCGGATCTAGAGCATGAGTTCGGGGGGGGCGGGGGACAAGCAGGATTGCGAGGGTAACATCCGGGGGCCCTCCACCGGAAAATTGGCAAAAATTTGAACTGAAAACTCGTGTTTTTAGGCAATCTAGAGACAGAAACATGCTCAATTTTCAATTAATTTAAAACACCAGTTTTTTATTGGATTAGTTTATTACAGTATACTTGTTTAGGTAATTAGGGAAAAAAGTCTTGTTTAGAGGTTCAAGCCTTAAATTTATTATTTACAATACTTTCTCCAGTAAACTTAAATAAAAAAAACAATAAATCCTAAGTCGAGCCTTCTTTTTCCAGTTTTTCCTCCCTTAGCATAACGCTCGATTATATTATCAACATTCACCTCAATATCACAATGTATGTATAAAAAACATAATCCGTTCTACCTCTCTTCAACCATTCTTGTCCGTTGCCACGATTTAACTAGCTTTACATTTGCCTTTTATCAGTGATCGGCAAATACGATAGTTTTTCACGGCCGATCGCGAGTTCTGCAAAGCTACATCGGCCATTTTATCCGCGATCGGCTGATACGCGCTATCGTATTTCGCGGCCGTTCACGAATTCCACAAAGTTTTTTTAGCCGTTCACCCACGACTAACAAATACTTGCGATCGTTATCGTGGCCGATCGCGAGTTTTGCAAAACTACGTTTGCCGTTTTTATTCTAGATCGGCTAATACGTGCGATCGTTTTTTGCGGCGGATCGCAAGTTTCGTGAAGCTACACACTTGTTGCGATCGCTAAAACGATCCCGCCCCTAAAATTTTCTGAAACTAATTTACATCGCACCCAAAAATTGTGAATTTCACTTTCCCGAAAATTTCTGATTTTTTTCTCATTCTCGGGGGGGGGGGGGCAATTGCCCCCTTTGCCCCCCCTTGGATCCGCCACTACTGTTTGTGAGTAAATCTGTATTGTTTACCTGATTCCGCAAACAGCTGATATTGCTTCTGTTCAAACAAGGAGATTAGAGTATTTACTGGAGGTACCGTGACGATAACTTTGTTGATGAAAACCGGCCCTTTTTATTTTGACAGGCTTTAGTAATTTAGTAATGAAATACCATTCTTTTAACATAAATTTAAAACGATTCGAATCTTGAACATAAGTTTAGGTTAGGTAAAACGAAAATAGATTATAAAAGACACACATTCATTATAATTTATATAGGTATTTGTAAAACTATATAAATAAGTTTCATTGTTACAGAACCCTGAAATAATCGTCAAAAAATAAGCCTATTCACAATATAAAGAAGGAATAAATTAAACAAATCAAGCTTGAATAAATTAAACAATCTCCTGTCCTACCGTCCTCTCCATAAGCTTAAAACTTACCAGCTGATCAAAGTTTTACTGACGAAATAGTTTCTTTGTGGACTAAGCTTGTTTACATTTTAAATGTCAACGAAGATTTGAAATGAAAATTTAAAAAGTTACTAGTTTTAATATATAGTGCTTTCAGACTTTGTTCAGACTATCAAAAGGCACTACTACGAGAAAAAATAGGAGTGAGTGTGAAGTTTCATTCAATTCTGATGAGAAATAATGTCTCTAGGCTTTCTGAACAAATCGAGGTGGAGGATTCGTTCAAAAGTGCAAAACCGGTAACTTTTTTGGTGACTTTTAGCGTTTATTCTTAACTTATTAGAAGTATTTAAAACAAACTGTTGTGTTTTTTTAAGTTTTTTTTTGGCCAGTTTATTATGTTAAAGCAAAGTTATATTAAATTTTTTCTTTTTTGAAAAGTGAAAAATCGGCTCCTAATCTGCGCTGTTAATATAGACACTCACGTCATTCATTCGTCGTCTGCTGGTGGACTTGGCGACGAGACACGACCGTGCCTCTAGATTTTTTACACATTCATTTCTGGTTTTACAATTTTTCCAGCATAATCAGGAGAATCAATGATGTAAGAGGTATAAGTATTGTTCTCAATCTCCATAAATTTAAAGGGATTTTAAGAGTACCTATCTACCTTGTTCTTATTTCTGACTCTGACCTTTGGAGTGTTGGCGTTGTCAATTTGCCTAGACCACCAAAAAACCTTAATTGATGGTGGTTAATGGTTGGTTGGTTTTTGTCAATATGGCTGGTTAATTAAGGTGTTTTGCTTTCACTAATGCTGGGGGCTACAAAAGAAAATTCCTATATTCTAAATTTTTATATTATTCTTTAGTAAATTTCCATATTCTAATTTTCTTTGGCTGCTCTTGAACAAATCATTCTTTTTTTCATTAATATGGGCAAATGCTGAAGTCCTGGATAAAGAAGTTTATTTTTTCAAAGACTAATCTACACTTTCCAAAACTATTCCTAAAACAATTAATTAAAAGTGTTCATATCTTGAGAACCAATCAAGATATTAATAAGCGGATTGCAGCATTGTAATCAGTGAAAAATTCTACTTTGAAATGATGGGTCCCAACACCACTTTTACATTTGAAAATAATATTTTGGATCCAAGATGGCGGCCAAAATTGGGTACCACCTCAAAATAAAGAATTAACTATTCAATAATGTTTGGGGGTGGTGTGGAATTGATAGTTGACAAAATATAAGAAAAGGTTAGAGGGGGAACTATTATGGAACACCCAGTATTTAATTTTAATTTGTTAAAATAAAGTAGCTGGCAATTTTTACAGCTGACTTACATAATACTACAAACATCGTTTATTTACAGCGATGACAATGTATACAGAACCCTCTAAGTAGGGACATCCAATGTTAATTTGTTTAGTTCCGCCGCCGAAAAGCAGAGGAGAAATTAGCGCTGATGCATGGAATAGTTCAAGCTGGTTCCGTATAGTCCGGGCTTTTACTCATTATCCGAAATGTCAAAATGAGAATGTTTGTAAACAAAAAAGGTAAACATTATGGCAAAAGATACAACAATACAAAACAATAACATACAACTGTCAAAATATAACAACCAGCTGCTTGACTTTGGAAAGTGGCTTGATCCGTAAACTCCTAATACCCCCGTTGCAGCAGACCTGCATACTCAGCGAATTTCAAGTGCAAAACAACATATTTCGATCCAACATAGCGAGATTTGACATGTTTTTGTAAGCTCCATAAGAATAACATGGGGAATGAGTATGCAGGTTTGCTGCTACAGGTATATTAAAACTGGGTGGTTTTAATTCAATATTTAGTAGATCTGAACTAGAAGAAGCCATTTACCAAGTTTTATCAAGATATGTTGAGAAATAAGCGAGATATAGAATTTTATTTATTTCCCATAAGGTTAACATTGGGACAACGTACTGCGTTTACCACTTTCAATATCTCGGCAACCAATGGACATAGAGCCATGATTCAAAATACTAAATTGTTTGTTTTTTTGGGCTGAATTCAATGGTGCCAATACAAATTTGAAAAATTTTATTTTTCTATGTAAAAATCTCAAAAAACCCATTTTTGGGGGGGGTTTCCCCCCTTTACCCCCCCTTCCGGTGGTCCGATCGGGCTGGTTTACGAACTCGTCCGAATAATTACTACTTTACACGTCTATGCCAAATTTCATTCCGATTGGACCATTTTTGCGCAAGTTATCGTGCTTAAAGACACATATATATATATATAGATATATATATAGATATATAGATATATAGATATATATATATATATTTATGAAAGTGAACGAATGGTGTTTTTGGCATCTGAGGACCTCAAAAAGAAAAGTTATGATGGTTTTAGGCTTAGGTCTTACCATGAGACCTACGGTAACAGCTTCTTCCCTATAGGGGAAATTCGCTAAAACAATTTCAATCGGACTGAAAAATGAAAGTTGCACCACAGTCTAGGAGAAAAATTTCTCTCCTAGACTGTGGTTGTGCCATCTCTTTTTCGGCGGCAGGAACTTCATTTTTCCATAAGATGTCCCTACTTAGAGGGTTCTGTATACATTGGCGATGATGAGAAACAAACTCACACTTTCACACTTATAATATTATTAGTAGGATGAACCATATGATATACATATACCTTGAAAATTCAATTAATTTTAACCAATGTTATACGATTGACTTTATAACTAAAAGGAGACTGTCCATGCTTATGGATATTTTGAAGCCAGAAACTTGGCGAGTCGATTGGTGCTCGTTATTCGGTAATTTTTAAACCTCGGCTTTAGCTTCGGTCGTAAAACTTGACCTGGTTCGAAAAGTATCACTTTAGGCCCTAGTAATAAAATACACTATATCATCCTTTCTTTTTTCACTCCCAGTTTTGGCGTTTTAATAATTAAATCCCTTTTTACCCCATACCATTTTTTAGCCCGATAGAAGCAAAAATCTCTCACGTCAGGGACACAAATCTTTAGTTTGAAATCACACTCCATCCTGGCTCATGACGCTGGCAAACTCTAGTGACGAGTGCCGAACTAATTTAACGAGTGCTCAATTTCTGGCTTCAAAACATCCTTAAGTCCTTAACATCCATGGTCCGTCTCCTTTTGGTATACAGAGAGTGGTTTATACTGAGCCATGGTGTAAATAAACACCGTAATACTGAATAACTTCCTCAAACGAAAACAAATCAAGTAATATCAGATATTTTGATTATCCCAAGTTGAAAACAAAATCAACAAATATCACTTGTTGGAAAATATTAACCATGACGCCATTTCAAACAGCTGCTGCTGCATAAATTATCGATTGTATTTATCAGCGTAAAGCAAATGTTTGAACTGCAACCCCTCTGTTGTCCTCCAGTAATACTTGCTTTGTCTACCTCTGCCATTTTTATGTGTATATATTACAGTGTATTGAATTGGCATAGGATTGCATTATGTATGGTTATTTTTGAAGTGATTGGATGAACTACAGCTTTGAAAAAGTGCGTCCATTTACTCTAGTTTTACACAAAACTAGCTGATCAACACGGTTTTACCCGTGGAAAAACAGAAATTGGATTCATGATTTAATGTTAAGATTGCCATGACAACTACATGAGCTTGCCTATACTTTAACATTGAAACTTTGATGTCTAATAGGGCGAAGCCCTGAGGGAATTTTTAAAAATACGTTCTTAGTGGGTGCCTATGCCCTGAGAGGAACGTTCATGCAAAGTTTCAAGGTTCTAGGTCAAGTAGTTTGGGCTGTGCGATGATGGGTGAGTGGTATTTGACAAATATATAGTAGAAGATTGAGTATAGCTGTAATCTATTTAATATTAGTTACATTGAAATATAGGGATCGTTATTGAAAATGAAAACCCCTCCTCACCTTAACACTCACCTTGAAACTTGTTAAGTTAGTAATCAGAATTCAGATAAATTCGTGTGTCCTCTTCAATTTCTGGATCGTTGAATATACTCTAATTAGACCTTTACTGTATAGTATATTTTTCATCAAAACCATGCAAATTTATATTAAATTTAATCCCACACTCTGACACCACAATCTTCACAAATCAAACAAGGCAGTGACACTTTCATATCCTGGCCACGACTGTTCGAAAACTGTAGGCGGATATTAATCTAGAATATATTTTTTGTGGTTGAGTCAAAATAATAAGAGTATCTTGTGTTTTAATTTTCTTGCTAAATTGCCAACCACAAATAGACAAATTGTATATAAGACCCCACTTTGGTTAACAGAATATTGACGTTGGTTTATTTTGTAAACGAGTTGAATAATTTTGAAGTACCGGGTGAGTATTTTCTGGTGGATCAGTATGATATCGTTAAGTTTAAGAGCGAGTTTCAGTGATAATAAGATAACTTTGAAAACATGATTCTTTTAACAGACAGAAATTAAATAGGCATTTTACAAGATGAACTCCGAAACAGAATAATTAAACAACTTGTGTTATGCATCTACGTGATGTAAATAATAATGTTGAATTATTTTTATCTTAATGTACAATGCATGTTACTGTAGATTATTACCTACATCCTACTCTCTAAAAACGCGTTCCTTTCTCATTTATTATGTGACGTACTTTCGGATGCGTGTAAATATCGTAAAATTTAGTATCAAAACTAGAATTTACTAAGTACGCCACAGTAAAAAAGATGTTTGCCTGGATTTATCTCAGTACGAGATAGTGGTTTATTTCCTGGGGTCGAACTTTATCTATTTCCGAAATTAACAATTAAGGATTGGTTTTTAATCCACCTTGGGTAAATAACTAGATCCGTCAATCGTCATGGGGTTTATTTTACCCTCTGGTTCTACACCCTGTAGTCTACTAAAAAGAAAATGATTTATTTCGTTCTTGGAGAGGTTTCGATAATTTAACTGGCTCGGCTTATAGCCCCGAGCAGTGAAAATCGTCGGTGCTGTCGCGTCTTATTACTTGTCCAAGAGCTGTCCGGCTACCTTCCCCGGTGTTGCGTATCGAATGACAGGCGAGCAGCCGAGCCCTCGGCCGTCGCCGACTGACCGCCCTCCCCTCTACTTCCCCTCCACGGTGAAAATATTGCTTAAAATGGAATGTTTCGTCAGAAGGTTTGGTTATGCATGAAAAGATTGGACGATGGCGATCATCGTGTCACCAGCTTAAATATTCATCAGCCAAGCTCTCTTTTTGCTTTAATTAACTCAACGGAGGAGTAATTCGCCATCTTTTTAGTAAGCCGTTTGTTGACTGTAAATAAGTTTGGTTGCTAATTTTTTTAGAGCAAACAATTCTCATGGGTTGTTAGCAGAGGTTACTTTTAATAGAGATGGAGGTTTAAAGCTATACATAAAATATTTTTTTTAATTGCAAGAATTGTTTAAAATGCTTCACTGAATCAAGGTTAGCTGTAAACGCTGTTGAATGAAAAACGTTTACATTAAACATAAAATTTGATTAACCTGTGAAAAGTAGAAAATACATGACTAAAATTATTTGTACGTTCATACTCAAGATTCGAGACAAAGGTTTGTTTGTTGTTCGCTTGATTGGTATAGCATATCACAGGTTGTCTTGGTGGAAATTAAATAAAAACGAAACGCAAACAAAACAATAGTTATAACAGGCCATTTTAAACAATTGCTCAGGGAAGAGTTAAGCTAGTAAAAGAAACTTTTTACAGAACAATTTTTGATAATAAACAAACCAGTGAGGGGAAAAATTTTTAAATTTAAATTTAGCTGTTTTAAAACATTGTCTCTAGAACCAGCAGAGTTGTGCAAAAACGGTTCGTCTCCTAAGCAACAACAAAAATAAAATAAATATTTGACGTGGTTGATTTGGGAACGATTTTTTAGACGTAAACACATTACGAAAAGATCTGAAAAATGAAACGTAAATGTTTCACTTGTAAAATTTAAATTTATTGATAAAATATGATGAATGTATAAGTTTTTAAAAGAATTGATTGATTCTGACAAACCAACGAAACTTTGTAATTATTAATTAAGTCTATTTCATACTCAATTAAACATTTTAACCTATTATTTTTCCAGAAAATATGTAAATCCTTATACGATGTATATTCTTTTAATATCTTTTTATTCATATAATAAAAGGCATAATGAAATAATTATGCCTTTTATTAAGTATAAGAGGAGTGAGTGTGAAGTTTCATTCAATTCTGATGAGAAATAAAGTCTCTAGGCTTTCTCAACAAATCGAGGTGGAGGATTCGTTCAAAAGTGCAAAACCGGTAACTTTTTTGGTGACTTTTAGCGTTTATTCTTAACTTATTAGAAGTATTTAAAACAAACTGTTGTGTTTTTTTAAGTTTTTTTGGCCAGTTTATTATGTTAAAGCAAAGTTATATTAAATCAAGGCTCTAATTTTCTTTTTTGAAAAGTGAAAAATCGGCTCCTAATCTGCGCTGTTAATATAGACACTCACGTCGTTCATTCGTCGTCTGCTGGTGGACTTGGCGACGAGACACGACCGTGCCTCTAGATTTTTTACACATTCATTTCTGGTTTTACAATTTTTCCAGCATAATCAGGAGAATCAATGATGTAAGAGGTATAAGTATTGTTCTCAATCTCCATAAATTTAAAGGGAATTTAAGAGTACCTATCTACCTTGTTCTTATTTCTGACTCTGACCTTTGGAGTGTTGGCGTTGTCAATTTGCCTAGACCACCAAAAAACCTTAATTGATGGTGGTTAATGATTGGTTGGTTTTGGTCAATATGGTTGGTTAATTAAGGTGTTTTGCTTTCACTAATGCTGGGGGCTACAAAAGAAAATTCCTATATTCTAAATTTTTATATTATTCTTTAGTAAATTTCCATATTCTAATTTTCTTTGGCTGCTCTTGAACAAATCATTCTTTTTTTTCATTAAAATGGGCAAATGCCGAGAAATTTGAAGTCCTGGATAAAGAAGTTTATTTTTTCAAAGACTAATCTACACTTTCCAAAACTATTCCTAAAACAATTAATTAAAACTGTTCATATCTTGAGAACCAATCAAGATATTAATAAGCGGATTGCAGCATTGTAATCAGTGAAAAATTCTACTTTGAAATGATGGGTCCCAACACCACTTTTGCATTCGAAAATAATATTTTGGATCCAAGATGGCGGCCAAAATTGGGTACCACCTCAAAATAAAGTATTAACTATTCAATAATGTTTGGGGGTGGTGTGGAATTGATAGTTGACAAAATATAAGAAAAGGTTAGAGGGGGGACTATTATGGAACACCCAGTATTTAATTTTAATTTGTTAAAATAAAGTAGCTGGCAATTTTTACAGCTGACTTACATAATACTACAAACATCGTTTATTTACAGCGATGACAATGTATACAGAACCCTCTAAGTAGGGACATCCAATGTTAATTTGTTTAGTTCCGCCGCCGAAAAGCAGAGGAGAAATTAGCGCTGATGCATGGAATAGTTCAAGCTGGTTCCGTATAGTCCGGGCTTTTACTCATTATCCGAAATGTCAAAATGAGAATGTTTGTAAACAAAAAAGGTAAACATTATGGCAAAAGATACAACAATACAAAACAATAACATACAACTGTCAAAATATAACAACCAGCTGCTTGACTTTGGAAAGTGGCTTGATCCGTAAACTCCTAAAACAATTTCAATCGGACTGAAAAACGAAAGTTGCACTACAGTCTAGGAGAAAAATTTCTCTCCTAGACTGTGGTTGTGCCATCTCTTTTTCGGCGGCAGGAATTTCATTTTTCCATAAGGTGTCCCTACTTAGAGGGTTCTGTATACATTGGCGATGATGAGAAACAAACTCACACTTTCACACTTATAATATTATTAGTAGGATGAACCATATGATTTACATATACCTTGAAAATTCAATTAATTTTAACCAATGTTATACGATTGACTTTATAACTAAAAGGAGACTGTCCATGCGTATGGATATTTTGAAGCCAGAAACTTGGCACTCGCAAGATTAGTTCGGCACTTGTCACCGCAGAGATTGCGCCAGGAGTGTGATTTCATGCTGAAAAAATTTACCTCTAAAATGGAACATTTTTCCTCTACTGAGCTGGTATAAGATTAAATAAGGGATTTCATTTTAAAAACTCCAAAACTAGGCGTGTGAAACAGAGAATAAAAAAAGTATTTTTTTATTTCTTTAATACCAAATTTCTCATTGATCTTCTAGAAAGTGCTCAGGCGGAGCTAATTATAATTCAAATTTATTCAACTCATTTACAAAATAAACAACTTCAAGATTCTGTTTACCAGACTGGGCACTTTTAAACAATTATGTCTGTTTTGGGTTGCAATTTGGCAAGAAAATTATATCATGAGCTACTCTCATTATTTTAAGTCAGCAACAAAAAAATATTCTAGATTAATATCCGTCTACAGCTTTTCCAACAGTCGTGGCGAGGATATGAAAGTGTCAGTGCCTTGTTTGATTTTTGAAGGCTGTGGGTCAGAGAGTGGGATTAAATTTAATATAAATTTGCATGGTTTTGACAAAAAATGTACTATATAGTAAAGGACTGATTACAGTAATATTCAACGATTCAGAAATTTCTCTGAACGACACGTGAATTTCTCTGAATTCTAGTTTTAAGGTGAGTAAATGGTTTTCATATTCAATAAAAATCCTACTACATCAAAGCTGAAATATATCAAAAATAATCATACATAAGATAATACTATGCCATTACAATACACTATTATAAAATACACATATAATACATACATATTATGGCAGAGATAGACTAAGTATTACTGGAGGACAACAGAGGGTTACAGTTCAAACATTTGCTTCACACCGATAAATAAAATCGATGATTTATGCAGGAGCAGCTGTTTGAAAGGGCGCGTGGTCAATATTTTCCAACAAGCGCTTTCTGTTGATTTTTATCAACCTTGGTGAATCAGTATAGTATCTGATATTGCTTCTTTTTTATTGTTTTAGGAATTTACTCAATATAACCATTGATTATAAAGAAAAATATAGCTAGCCCAAGCAATGTCAAATTTGAATAAACAAATTCAATCATATGTTACAAACATTTGCACAATCTGGTAATGCTTGTTGGTGTAAATTTATTATCACTAACGCCTCACTCACTAAAAATGTGTTAAATTTTTCTTTTAATAAGGTCTCAATTTGTTGTATCGTCAATTAAAATGAAATCGTGATTCATTTCACTGTCTGCCTTGAGATATAGGAAACAATTAAATTAAACAATTAATAACAATTAAATTCACAATGAAAATATCTCTTAAAATGGAAAGTACAGTGTCAGAAGGATTGGTTATGCATGCATAAAAAGATCGGACGAAGGAGATCATCGTGTCACCAGTTTAAATATTCATCAGCCAATCCCTCTTTTTACTTTAATTAACCCAATTAAATTGTCATCTTTTTAGGAGGCTGTTTGTTGACTGAAAATAAGTTTTCGGCCAACTCTTTCAGATAGGACCTAACGATTTTGGGATATTAGAATAAGTAACGTTTGGGAAGTTTACAGATTTCTTTTTAAAATATTTTAAATCATAAGACTTGCGGAAATGCGTAGTTTAATCTAAGGGAGCTGTAAATGCTGTTGATTAGCAAAAAAAAAGTTTACACCAAACACAAAATCTGACAAAGTACTTGTGAAGAGTGGAAGAAAACATGAATAAGAATTTTTGCACATATGCACCCAATATCTCGACCAAGACATGATGGCAGGCAAAACATTTTTCATGATATAAAGAGAGATTTTCGATAGTAGTAGAGAGTCTATGCACGAACTCTTAGAGTGCACAATCTCAGAATCTTAATTTTTATGATTTGTTTTTATATTAAAGAAGAGAAATAAATTTAATCACCAACTCTTAAGACATCGTCTGTGTCAGTTTACTGAAGAAATCTAACCAAGTCGTCCCAAATTATAAGATTAGCGGTATAATTAAGTCACTCTATATCATCATAGCATTTGAGGATTTTTATCCTTTTGACAGTTTAATTTAAGTCGATGGTGCCAAGTTATTGAACTCAGTGATTGTGCAGTCTGATTGGAAATAGGAGATCGGTCAGCTTGGAGATAAGATTGGATAATGTGAGGATAAAAATACTTTTATAGTTAGTTATTCTGATAGGAAGAATAATTGAAATCTTATACAGTACTTTCATTAGACAAAGGTTTGTTTGTTATTTGTTCGCTTGATTGGTGGACAGTTTGTCTTGGTGGTAATTAAATAACAACGAAATGCAAACAAAAAGATAATTATAACAGTCTATTTACATACAAATTTCTTACAGAGAAGAGTTAAACTAGTAAAAAAAAATATACAGAAAATTTATCAGTTCAAAAAGTTTTCCATGGAACCAACAGAGATAGACGGAAGCTGTGTATCTACTGGAAAAAAACAAAATAAGATACAACATTTTTACATCAATATCAATTTAACATTCATAGAAATCTGGAGACTAAACGTAATTAAATGTTATATTTATAAAAGTTTCATTTGTTAATAAATTGCCAAGAAAATAATTTTTAAGAGTATAGTAATTCTGACCCTGCGAAACATTGTAATTAAACCTATTTCAAACTCAATTAAAAACTTAAACCTATTCTTCTTCCATAAATTATGTAAATCATTAAATAATTTATCATCTTTTAATGTGACATTCTAATAGTTATGCCTTTTATTAAATTATACAGTTCCGTTAACGCTTCTTAAAACCGAATTTTAATCAACATTAAAAAAGTATGAAACGTGATGAAAGGCTTTTTGATAGGGTGAATGAATGGCTTTATTAGCCGTTTTCCTATTTTAATCAACTTTTTTCACACTCAAAACGTTAATTAAGGAGGATATATGTCCAAACAATAAACTGAATTTGAATATCTTTCTTGCATATAATAATATAGGCAAACAAGGTTTTGGTAATCCCTTTTTCTCAGCCATTGTGCAGTGTAGGAAATATCTATAAGCACAACATTATAAACGAAATTTCCCGCAGATGTGCACAATCCCAATATAATTTACTATAGTTTTTAAAGGTGTGGAAAATTTAAGTTAAAATAATTATAAATAAATAATTATGAGCTGCCATATTGGTTATAGAATAACAACAAAATGTAAACAAATGCAGTCAAATGTTTTATTAGAACTGTAAGTGAATCTAAAGCTAAATATTTTCAAGTTGAATTTCGACATGTAGGCGATCTCACATTACTAAACCTCACTTACGGCCGCCTCACATTGGTCGAGTTGAAGGGAAAGTTTGACGGGCGAGTTAGACTGGACCGTCAACTCGACTAATGTAAACTGATGGTCTTGACAGGGGCGAGTCGAGTGGCATATTCTCGAGATGACAATTCTAAAGTGCAGGAATCAGCTGATTCTAGAAACCGGGCCGAGCCGAGGGCTGAGCTGACTCGGTCGAGTTTGACCAATGTGACGCGGCCTTTCCAATATTTTGTTGGCTCAGAGAGTGGTGGGTCAGGCTGGATGGGTACTCTGGCAGAGCTCGTCGATGTTTACATGGCATTTACATGTTAGTGCACAGCATTGATCAAACAGCGCTATTGAAGCCCATGGTGTAAACTGGACGCTAACGGCAAATTGGATTGTTTTAGGAACCTGTTCGGCGTTTATCACATCTCTAGAAACGTGTTCGTTCGCCTAAACATTCTCAGTAGCTATAACATTGTGACAGAATAGTATAATATACTCTTTTTATAAATTTCTTTAATACCTTTTAAGACCGGGACGCAGCAGTGTCATATGTTACATGACATAGTTTATGCATTTATATTTTAATACCATTTTTTAACTTTCATTGGTTAATCTGCAAAACATTGTTTGCTTTATGAATTAACAAGCTGTTATACTAGTTCTTTGAACGGTGAAACAGGAAAATCAGTCCATGATAGTTATATGGAAGAAAAGAAAACCAAATTATATAGGAATATTTTTTCAAAATCTTTTGGTACTAAAGAAGTTGAAGTACCTTTTTCGTTACACCGCTGCGAAAAGGCACTTTTTATTACATGTGTTGTGGGCCCAAATAAGCTCTTTTTTACCTTAGGGAGAGAGCTGTTCGTTTATAATGTACTAAAACTACAAACGTGTTTACGTCAGCGTCGATGGTGAGCTATAGATTGCATCGAGAGTGGTTATTAGTTTTTAAAATCTATTGCAATTCGTTGTTGCATTGTTGTCAGTTTGATTGATTTGTGAAACTAGCTAATTTCACTAATCGATAGTTCAATGCGTTCTACACATCGATAGTTGTTCATTGTTTTCAGTCTAACCTAACACAAATTTAAAAAATCAGCTGATCGTTTTTAATAGCAACAACAAGATGAGAGCCTCTTTGAGAGCTTTAAAGGCGATATTGGTTTTCTTAAGTAGTCAGCCTATTGTATTGAGCGGTAAAACAAAAATATAGCTCATCACTCGGGCCTAATGCTGCTTTTCGTTATTCGGTAATTTTTAAACCTCGGCTTTAGCTTCGGTCGTAAAACTTGACCTGGTTCGAAAAGTATCAGTTTAGGCCCTAGTAATAAAATACACTGTATCATCCTTTCTTTTTTCACTCCCAGTTTTGGCGTTTTAATAATTAAATCCCTTTTTACCCCATACCATTTTTTAGCCCGGTAGAAGCAAAAATCTCTCACTTCAGGGACACAAATCTTTAGTTTGAAATCACACTCCATCCTGGCTCATGACGCTGGCAAACTCTAGTGACGAGTGCCGAACTAATTTAACGAATGCTCAATTTCTGGCTTCAAAACATCCTTAAGTCCTTAACATCCATGGTCCGTCTCCTTTTGGTATACAGAGAGTGGTTTATACTGAGCCATGGTGTAAATAAACACCGTAATACTGAATAACTTCCTCAAACGAAAACAAATCAAGTAATATCAGATATTTTGATTATCCCAAGTTGAAAACAAAATCAACAAATATCACTTGTTGGAAAATATTAACCATGACGCCATTTCAAACAGCTGCTGCTGCATAAATTATCGATTGTATTTATCAGCGTAAAGCAAATGTTTGAACTGCAACCCCTCTGTTGTCCCCCAGTAATGCTTGCTTTGTCTACCTCTGCCATTTTTATGTGTATATATTACAGTGTATTGTATTGGCATAGGATTGCATTATGTATGGTTATTTTTGAAGTGATTGGATGAACTACAGCTTTGAAAAAGTGCGTCCATTTACTCTAGTTTTACACAAAACTAGCTGATCAACACGGTTTTACCCGTGGAAAAACAGAAATTGGATTCATGATTTAATGTTAAGATTGCCATGACAACTACATGAGCTTGCCTATACTTTAACATTGAAACTTTGATGTCTAATAGGGCGAAGCCCTGAGGGAATTTTTAAAAATACGTTCTTAGTGGGTGCCTATGCCCTGAGAGGAACGTTCATGCAAAGTTTCAAGGTTCTAGGTCAAGTAGTTTGGGCTGTGCGATGATGGGTGAGTGGTATTTGACAAATATATAGTAGAAGATTGAGTATAGCTGTAATCTATTTAATATTAGTTACATTGAAATATAGGGATCGTTATTGAAAATGAAAACCCCTCCTCACCTTAACACTCACCTTGAAACTTGTTAAGTTAGTAATCAGAATTCAGATAAATTCGTGTGTCCTCTTCAATTTCTGGATCGTTGAATATACTCTAATTAGACCTTTACTGTATAGTATATTTTTCATCAAAACCATGCAAATTTATATTAAATTTAATCCCACACTCTGACACCACAATCTTCACAAATCAAACAAGGCAGTGACACTTTCATATCCTGGCCACGACTGTTCGAAAACTGTAGGCGGATATTAATCTAGAATATATTTTTTGTGGTTGAGTCAAAATAATAAGAGTATCTTGTGTTTTAATTTTCTTGCTAAATTGCCAACCACAAATAGACAAATTGTATATAAGACCCCACTTTGGTTAACAGAATATTGACGTTGGTTTATTTTGTAAACGAGTTGAATAATTTTGAAGTACCGGGTGAGTATTTTCTGGTGGATCAGTATGATATCGTTAAGTTTAAGAGCGAGTTTCAGTGATAATAAGATAACTTTGAAAACATGATTCTTTTAACAGACAGAAATTAAATAGGCATTTTACAAGATGAACTCCGAAACAGAATAATTAAACAACTTGTGTTATGCATCTACGTGATGTAAATAATAATGTTGAATTATTTTTATCTTAATGTACAATGCATGTTACTGTAGATTATTACCAACATCCTACTCTCTAAAAACGCGTTCCTTTCTCATTTATTATGTGACGTACTTTCGGATGCGTGTAAATATCGTAAAATTTAGTATCAAAACTAGAATTTACTAAGTACGCCACAGTAAAAAAGATGTTTGCCTGGATTTATCTCAGTACGAGATAGTGGTTTATTTCCAGGGGTCGAACTTTATCTATTTCCGAATTTAACAATTAAGGATTGGTTTTTAATCCACCTTGGGTAAATAACTAGATCCGTCAATCGTCTTGGGGTTTATTTTACCCTCTGGTTCTACACCCTGTAGTCTACTAAAAAGAAAATGATTTATTTCGTTCTTGGAGAGGTTTCGATAATTTCACTGGCTCGGCTTATAGCCCCGAGCAGTGAAAATCGTCGGTGCTGTCGCGTCTTATTACTTGTCCAAGAGCTGTCCGGCTACCTTCCCCGGTGTTGCGTATCGAATGACAGGCGAGCAGCCGAGCCCTCGGATGTCGCCGACTGACCGCCCTCCCCTCTACTTCCCCTCCACGGTGAAAATATTGCTTAAAATGGAATGTTTCGTCAGAAGGTTTGGTTATGCATGAAAAGATTGGACGATGGCGATCATCGTGTCACCAGCTTAAATATTCATCAGCCAAGCTCTCTTTTTGCTTTAATTAACCCAACGGAGGAGTAATTCGCCATCTTTTTAGTAAGCCGTTTGTTGACTGTAAATAAGTTTGGTTGCTAATTTTTTTAGAGCAAACAATTCTCATGGGTTGTTAGCAGAGGTTACTTTTAATAGAGATGGAGGTTTAAAGCTATACATAAAATATTTTTTTTAATTGCAAGAATTGTTTAAAATGCTTCACTGAATCAAGGTTAGCTGTAAACGCTGTTGAATGAAAAACGTTTACATTAAACATAAAATTTGATTAACCTGTGAAAAGTAGAAAATACATGACTAAAATTATTTGTACGTTCATACTCAAGATTCGAGACAAAGGTTTGTTTGTTGTTCGCTTGATTGGTATAGCATATCACAGGTTGTCTTGGTGGAAATTAAATAAAAACGAAACGCAAACAAAACAATAGTTATAACAGGCCATTTTAAACAATTGCTCAGGGAAGAGTTAAGCTAGTAAAAGAAACTTTTTACAGAACAATTTTTGATAATAAACAAACCAGTGAGGGGAAAAATTTTTAAATTTAAATTTAGCTGTTTTAAAACATTGTCTCTAGAACCAGCAGAGTTGTGCAAAAACGGTTCGTCTCCTAAGCAACAACAAAAATAAAATAAATATTTGACGTGGTTGATTTGGGAACGATTTTTTAGACGTAAACACATTACGAAAAGATCTGAAAAATGAAACGTAAATGTTTCACTTGTAAAATTTAAATTTATTGATAAAATATGATGAATGTATAAGTTTTTAAAAGAATTGATTGATTCTGACAAACCAACGAAACTTTGTAATTATTAATTAAGTCTATTTCATACTCAATTAAACATTTTAACCTATTATTTTTCCAGAAAATATGTAAATCCTTATACGATGTATATTCTTTTAATATCTTTTTATTCATATAATAAAAGGCATAATGAAATAATTATGCCTTTTATTAAGTATAAGATTTCGCTAACGCTTCTTAAACCAAAATTGTAATCTACAGTAAATTAATGAAAAGAGAGGAAAGGCTTTGTGAAAGGGTTGAATGGCTTTATTAGCCGTTTTCCTGTTTTGATCAACTTTTTCACTCTCAAAACGTGGATTAAAGTGGATGTATGTCAAAGCAATAAACTGAATTTGAATATTTATTTTCTATCTATTAATAGGCAACCATGATTTTGTTCGAATCCATTTTTCTCGGCCAGTGTGCAATGTCTAAGGTCAACAATAGAAAAGAAATTTCCTACAAATATATGCACAATAAGATTATAATTTACCGTAGCTTTTGAGAAGTGTAGAAAAATTAATTTGAAAAAAAATAACATTCGCTTTACGAGTTGCCATGTTGGTTACGGGATAACAAAAAAGAACGTAAACAAATGGAGTCACATGTTTTATTGGTATAGGTAAAACTAAAGCCAATTATTTTCTGGGTGAATTTCAACCTGTAGGCAATCTCTAGTAAGTTATTAAACCTATACAAGTATTTTGTCGGCTCAGAGAGTGGTGAGTCAGGCTAGATTGGTACTCATCGATGTCATTTACATGTTAGTGCACAGCATTGATCAAACAGCGCTAGTAAAGCCCATGGTGTAAACTGGACGCTAACGTCAAATTGGATTGTTTTAGGATCCTGTTCGGTGTTTATCACACCTTTTAAAACGTGTCGTTCGCCTTAACACTCTCATTAACTTTGCGATGGAATAGCATATATGACTTAGATTTCATTCTATTTTAACAACTTTAAGTTTTTACCTATTATTGGTCAAACTGCAAAAAATGTTTGCTTTTTGAATTAACAAACTGTTATGCACGTTCTTCACACGTTCAACCTGGAAAATCGGTCCATAAGTTACATAGAAGAAAAATGTACCCAATCATATAAGAATAATTAATCCACAACCCCAACAGGATGGTAGTACGAAAAATACAGATACCATTACAGTACATCAATTTATGACAAAGGTGTTGACAGCTTAATTTCCGGGATAAGCTTCATATCAGTAAATAAAATGATTTATTTACCGACCGATAAAAGATCCATCATAATGATCTATAAATAATCTACGATTGGTAAACGATTTATTCACCTAAATGTCTTCAATATCGACTGCATTGTTCTTGGAATTGTTAAACCGATCCGCAAAGTAAAGAGGCACAACGCAACGTACCTCTAAGTTTCTGATGAAGTTAGAATACGTTTTTTGTACATCGGTTTAAATAAAACAAATTATCAAACTCAAAATGTCGTTGGTTAAAGGTAAAATAATATTTATAATGAAAATGGTTGTAGGAAAATCGTAAATATTTACAAACAATTCTAAACTCAATATTCATATTATTTGGCAAAAGAATGGAGTTTTTAAAATATATACACAATTTCAAAGTTTAAATTCTTTCAATAAGTTTGTCTTGAAGTATTTAATATATTCTAGACTATATCCCAAACCAAAATACCATAATGACATATAAGTAGATACATTTTAGGCCTATTTGAAGTTATACCTTCAAAATATTGCTGATACACAAACAGCACAACAAATATCCTTTTGTATTTTCTTTAATTAGAGCTACTAGAGGATTAATATTTGTATTGTCTTAAATTAAAGAAAACTACCACTAATCGGGGAATATATCGGGTAGATAGACTTTTGTTTCGAGTAGTCTGAAAGATTAGGGACTTTTAGGATCTACAATCAACTAAGATCGTTTAAACATTGTTCACAAGGTCGTGAACTTAAATTTATGTCCTCTTCTAAGTTGTTAAAGTCTGGTTTGTGTTTTTAAGCGCAAGAACATATTCTTTAAATACATTTTATAATAGGCCTTACTTGCTATATAAACGATTGTAAATAGATTAACTACTCGTCAGTCCAAATAACGAAGTTTACATAGTGTTAAACTATCTCTAAAGTATGAAAGGATCTAAAAGCGCACCGTCGAACATTTTATGTGGATGTTTATCGCTGAAAGTTCGCCCTCTTTGAACCTACCACTCCTATTTTATTTCTTTATATTCATAGTTTTCCTCCTAGATTGATTTTTAAAATATTGACGAAAATGAAAATTTTTGTACTCTGGTTTTGTTTATTTGACAAAAAGGACTTGATAATGGAACAACAGTCCCGAAACCAGTGGTTCAAAATACATTTTGGATTGACGACGTAAGGGCTGGTAACCTAGTATTTTACAAGTCTATTTTACTTCTCTCAGAGGTTCACAATCTCTGAAAATTGAGTCATATTAAAGCATAAGTAATTTGTGCTCATAAAAAACTTTAGCTTAGTTATTTAGTTAAAATAATAAGAAACCTCTTACTTATACTTTTTTATGTGAGCTAGTTCCTTAATAAACCTGTGGTCAATTGATAAAAAGGGATAAATTTCAAGTAGCTCTTGTAAAGCTCTGTTAATTCACTGTGACAGAATTTGTAATTGTTTTAGATAACAGTTCCTTCTGATGAGGCAAAACACGTAAAAAAATACCAGTCAAAAAATAAAAGGGTATTTACAAAGCGGTGAATAATTCTCTACTTGTTTAAACAGAAATAACCTGAAAAAAGTAAAAAGACAAGTTATATTTGTCGTCGTCATCCATATATTTCGAACCGTATCAGATAATTCTGGAAATTACAACAGCAGCAGAGCGACTCTCACACGCCAGGGAGCACCAATCACCAGTTACGACAAACCCTCTCGCAGTTTTAATCTCTTACAAAAGGAAACGTGTTTGTAGAAGCGAGTGTTATTCCACCTACTTTGCAAATCATCCCGAATCATACTTTTTAACTTTTAATTTTATCTTGTCCACCAAGGGAGTTCAAATTCGCTTGACTTAATTTCAACAAGGAAATTCAGTTGGCACCTCAGCTTGCTACTGAAATGCAAATCTGGTCCATACGGTGGTACATTGAATCGAACAGGATACCACAGTCTCACAATCAATATAATATATGATTTGCCAGGGAATTTACGAAACAAAGATAACAAGATGAAGCTTCGAATGCTTGATTTCTTAATAGAAAAAAGACTGATTAATCCAAACATATTTGTTGCATAGTGTACCTGCATATAAAATGTTATAATTGGCAAAATAATTACATCTTTATAGCCCAAAGCAATCGAGAAACTAAGGAAGGTTTTAGGAAGAAAGATAATAAATCAAATTGTCTACTGTTAAAATTGTTATCAACATGAGTAAGGCCCACCAAAGTAATTATCTATTGCTGCTATAATTTTATAGAAGTAACTCCATTAATATTTGTTTGATAATAATATTTGCTACGTAGCATAAATTGGTGTAGCCCTATTAAAGCATGATGAAAAATCCACCCATCCAGTTCAGTAACAAGACCGTTATAATACTTCTCTTTAAATTATTTTAAACTAACCAACATAAACAATTTAATCTCTTTTATCAATTTTATTGTTTACTAAACAATAGCCATATTTGTTTTTGTATTAAAATCATGATCTCATCAAACATAAAGTATTTTTTCTAAAAAAATGAACAAAATGAACGTATTCAAGCCAACGGATTGCATAATTACAGTCTCAACAACAGATGTATTGTATAATATGTATTGTGAATCGCATAGATTTAAATAAGGGTTAGTTATTTATTTAAAAATATATTTCAATATTTACATTATTATACGATATTATCAGTTAACATGGGGGCGTTTGGAGCATTATTACCATGATAACCTGCAACCAAAGTATATACTTTGACGAGTATAATTAAATTTCAATCGTACCTTTGGTAAACCTTACAAATGGTTTAAACCTTATGTACGGTCGCTCAAAACCAAATTAACTGATCATTTTAAATTTGGATGAATTGACATCCTCCATTTATGAAATTTTATATTATTTTATAAAAATGTTTGACTGGCTAAAGTAGTATGTCATTCACAAGGTACAAATAAAAATGTAAATGCAAATTTAAGGTGCAGTCAGTGAGTTATAATTACAAACAAACACGTTTTTCAAATACGTAATGTGATACCGGGGATATTTCTCTTTAAAAATTAAAGAACGAAAATCTTGAAAACCTAATTAAAATTCATTATTAACGTTTTTGTTTTCATCAAACAATGAGATCGTGGAATAATGGATGGTCTGTTTGTGGTGTGTTTTCAGGATTTATACTTTATCCGAGCTATTCCTAGAAAGCGTCGCTATTATTATAGCGAATGATCGCAACGAGGGGAAAAACGAGGGTGCTTGAAAACGTCGGTTCTCTACGGTCTGAGAGGATTTTCATTTTGTTGTTTATAAACCAGATTTCAAAAAGGACAACTAGTTTGTTATCCGCCAAGACAAAGTAATATTTATTTATTCAACTCTTTTAATTTATTGTAATTGAAAGTTTGGTGAATGGGTGAGATATGTTTTCAAGCGATATTTCATTTACAATTTTACACAAAAAATGAAGTCAATCTGAAAGTTTTATCTTAAATGTGGAATCGAGAGTAACGTTGGAACACGACCAAAACATAATCCTCTCAGGCCACAAACCATCGCAAAGGCAACTTTAATTGCGCTAACCGTTAGTTAAATGTGGTAATTTAGAATGTCTCCAGGCGAAATGTATTTTGTAGTCGTGTAAAGATTTTTGCTTTGTAAATAAATGAATGGATTTGATTTATTTTTTGTAGTTATTTTTTAGCTTAATGCATTAAGCATTTAACTGTAATATTTTTTTGTGGAACAGTTTTAATATTATCTGATTAAAAAAAGTATAATTTAATTAAGCCTACCTGTGATAATGAATTACCTGTATTTGAAATACTTCATTTTTGATACAAATGTTTCCCGATCAACCATTTTTACTCGTCCTTTTTTCGTGCTTTTTTGTTTTAGAGAAAAATTAGATTTATTTTTCTTCCTCTAAAGGTAGAAATTATTACCACGAGAGATTCTTTATTTCAGTAAATAAATAAATCCCTCAAACGAAATTAATTGACGACGTTTTTTTTTAATATATGAACCCTCATGAAGTCTTCCGTCATTGCATTTCGAAAAAAACTTATAGCCTAATTGGAAACGTAAAAAAAGGAAAAAGTTTCTTAATCTTGTGGTGTTACATTTATTAAATGACAAATTACAGTTTTTAGAGAAATAAAAAAGCGAGTAAAAGCCTCACTCTAAGCTCTTCTAGTTTTATGTCTGTTACAAGGATCCGCGGAGGGAAACTTGATTAACAGGGAGCTCTAACAAAAATTGAGTTTCAAGACCTTTTCCCCTTCATCGACCACCATTCTTTGTGTGTCAAAGTTCGGGATTTGTTTTGCATTTTAATCCTATCGATAAAAATAGTGTACTCGTGTAATACACTAAATCATGGTTTTCAATATAAAAGGATTACATAAGTAGATTTATTCAGTGTTTGAAATTTATAGAAATGTTGAGTGAAATTATAACGGCAAAAATAATTATCTATCCAGGAAACCTCTTCAGTAGTGTCACGTAGTGCTGACCATTCATAATAGAATGAGCAAATTCTACAACCAGGTTAACGCTCTTAGTGCAAGTTTTCCAAATAAGTTGATTGGACACGTTCAGATTACATTCAGGCCTAAGGGAAATTGATCATATCTAAAATGCAAAATGGAAGTTTCAATCTGAATATTTGGTTGAATCAAGTATGTTAGAGCAATTGTAAAATGTTTGTTGAAGTATCCAACCAGCATGCATCGGTTGTTCTAGTAGACCACGATAAATGACGGCTATATTGTAACCAGAACACGTTTCTCAGAAGTTTATGTGTAATGTTGTTCACAACCCAAATCCAAACAAGGGAACATATTGCCTCCTTAAGGCTCTATTCTGCTCACTCGTACCTTGCGAGTAGAGATTTTGAAATGTGCTCAAAATAATTAGATATTTTCTGATTATTTTTTTTAGCACTTTATAACAAGAGATTAATGAGCCAATTTTTGGTCCATCAAGCAAATTGTTTTAAACAAAATAGGCCCAAATATTATACTGTATTATAAAATCAAATATTAATAAACTTTTTGGTGTATTGATTTTTTTCTATCCTTGACCAAACACATTTATAGACTTACTTCTGTCGAGTATTTTTGTCTTAATTGATGGTAACAATTTTAGGCCAAATAACCTTCCGATATTATGCTAGTGTAATACTTACTAAGTTATATTTTACAAGTCTTTTACATATTTTACACGATAGAGGGAAAAAACATAACTTTCTGAAATCATTCGAGTTGATTTCAACAAAATGTGTCTCCGAATTGATGTGACACATTTTATGTATCAATATAAGAGAGTTTTCGTAATTATTTTAATTATTAATAACTAATTATTAATAACTAATTCATTCGAACTATACGGCCAATTTTACTGAGGGAATTGCCAGTGCAGAGGAAATTAACGAAAAGAAATGTTATACGCAGAGCTTTGAGATTACCGATGTACGAACATACCCACTGGGTCCAAATAATCAGATTTAAAAAATTATCCTTCCGTAATTTTCAAACTCTGTTTTAATTAACTTTATCTTGTCAACAAAAGGTGCAATATGCTTGCTGATATGATGCCCCTGAATTTCAATGCCCCATTTAAAAATGTCACTCTATTTATTTCACCACTGAATCTATTATAAAACGTTATTACGGAACATTTACGGATGTTCATTGAATAACACTTCTCGCATCTCGCATTTAATTGATATTTACATTTACAAAAATCAGCTTATAAAATAAATAGAAATCAATCAGTTTACCTCTAAACATCCAAAACTATAACATCACCAGATAAAAAATAAGTATGTAAGTTGTGGCTAGTTTTTAAGTTCACTAGACTAAAACTTGTACACCCGATTTATTCTGTGTTTATCGCTTCTATCGATTGTAAAGAATCTACCTGTGAATCAAGAAGATTTTTTGATACCATCCATTAATTGGTTTTATATTAAAATGGATTTTAAAATACTATAATACTGAATAGCGTTTTTAAACAGTTTATAAACCATTAATAAATATCTATCATGCTTGACTAACTTTATCTCTCCTTTCTGAAAACTCTGAATCGATAGCTTATCTGTACCAATTCAACTATTAAAATAAAGGGAAAAGGGATAATAGGGGGATAAGGGGGAAGGGATTATTTTGAGTGTTGTTGTGATCTATAAGTTGTGTAGAAATACAACAACTTATTAAAAAATATAGAATTTATTCACAATTTAAAAGAACATCGGAAACATAAGATTCATGCAATTAAATATAATTAATTATGATAACAAGAAACCGTATTGATAATAATAAAAAAATTAACTATTCAATACAATTAATTAAATTTAAAATGTGTAAACGAACAGGTTTTGTAGCAGGATCTACGAACACGTAAGCGGCAAACGCCTTCAATTGTCGCGACGCAATTCAGATGCAACATCTATTTTGCAGCACGGGGCGTTTAGGCACCGGCTTCATAGTATATATAAATATAAAACAAGTCAATTAACCTCCCAACATTAAAAAATAAAACATAAAAACTTTTTTAAGTAAACTAATAAAATTCGTGTAAGTTGGGGTTAATTTTCAAGTTTACAAAACTAAGAAACCTGCTTTTTCATTATTATTGTTTATCACATCTATTATTTCTAAACATCACCTATTAAAAATTACGATTTTTCAGTACAGTACTTGGTTTTCAATTACTATGGATTTCAATATATACTTCTCAGTATATTTAAACTGTTTACAAACGATTGTCAATATGAAATAATAGTAGAACATAGATGTTTTAATTATTTAAAATAACATTCCTAAGATGATGCAGAATTTATTAGAGGATCGCCCGTATTGAAACAACTTTAATTATTTCAATGAAAATACTTCTTCCCAACAACGTGAAGTTCCTATTGTTCTTCCACTTCACTTCATTCGGGCCTTGCTTCCCTAAAACAAGAATCGTGAAGTTAGACTATCTGAAAGCCTCTCAATATTGTTTTATTATTACCGCTACATCAACAATTTATAATATTTTAAAGCCATAATTAATCATAAAAAACCTGAGGTTTTGTTTAACTGGTAGTAAAAAGAATTTATTGGACTAAGAATTTGAAAATTATCTGACTATGAGGTTTGATATTATTTATGTAATACCTACTAAAAAATACAATGTTAGTATCTATCTAATAGGAAATCATCGTTTTTGAGCTTTATCCTTAGCTTGTGTGCATTAAGAAAAAACTAAGCATGCATTGCCTTGTCAAATTTTGACGGCTCAAAGTTTAATTTCTTGGTACAACTCAACAGAAAAATGCTTTGAAAATGAAGATGTAATTTATAGGGCGTTGTATGGAATCCAAAGGTCTTTTATATTAACATAATGTCTCAAGACCGAAGCATTTTGAATGAAGAAGAAACATTTTTCGCTTACAAAAAAATTGGATAAAAACTTCATTTTAATGTAACGTTTCATACATTATTAAATAATAAAAATTCCTAGAATATAGGACCAGTAGTCTAGATCAAACGGGGTTTTCTGTGAAGGTGTACCAACAAGTTATTTTTAGCCTAATTTAGGTAATTTGAGCCCATGCAGCTCTCAAAATTTACTTTTTTTAATCCCTGGCATTGCCTTAACAAAATTATTACACAAAGAAGGAAATTATGAAAAATACTTATTGACAACAATAAAATTTAAGCTGTAATAAATTAATATTCGCCCTCTCACATCAGCATATGCGGCCTGCAATTAAGGTACCATTGATGTTAGCCATAAAAGCTGGAGCCCCGAGGATTTAATTTCAGTCCAAAACGTTAAGCGTCGCATGAGCGGCAGTTGGATAGCGGAGGGCAACGAGGACTGGACACTTCACTGACAAACCTTTTTTCAGCCGATCAGCTTCTGGTTGGTGTGGTATCTAGGAAACATGACATTATATTGTACTTGTTTGAAATAAATTAAAAAATACGTTTTAAATATTTTTACAAATGACTACGACCACGTAATTTAAGAAAACGTTCGTTGAATAATATGTTTCCTGTCCTCCTAGAGTAGGCTTTGCCTTCTTTATACGAGACTTTAAAACACAATACAAATTGTACGCATAGCCCCTACACTATGGATTGATGGCGAAAATAAATCGCAAGGAAGATAGTATATAGACTGAATGACATGTACACCATTAATTATTATCTGTATTATTATTTTTGCACTATTTTAGATATGGAACATAATTATACGTTATGTCAGTGGGTCATAATTAAATACAGATGACCTGAAGCGTAAACAACTCTACCGTCGAGCAGATTTGGCACATCGCGATCTGCCTCGTCTGAAATGAAATCGACTGGAACATTATCAGATAATCAGGAGCGTCAACGGTTGTTGTATGAAAATTTGTGTTACTGAGCTTGATTTCCAATATATTACCCATAGAACTTAGATCAGCGAGCACATCTAAACAATGTTGTTGTATTTTATTGGTAATACTCTTTGATATGACAAATGCGAATTAAAATTAAAATAACTTTCAGCGAAACTCCTTTCATCGGTCTTTTTCAGTCCTTATGAAAAACCCGTTTTAATTAAACATGATTTACTCACGATTTAATTTTGGGGTTACCAAAACTTTTTCTGGTGCAGATACGTGTGTAAATATCCGTTTAGTCCCTAATATACGTTTTGTTAGGAAATGTGGTATGTTTCCGTTATACAATGCAATAACGAAAACAAAATTTTAGCATTATTACTACGTAGAGAGGAAATAGTTCATATAATAAGTTCAAAACAGCTTTCATTCTATCTACAGAACTCTACTAACGTACTTACTCATAGGGTTTCTCTATTCATCGCCAAAGTTAGTTTCGCCCTCGCAGGGTTTGCCTTTGTATTTTATAAAATAATATTGGAAAGTCACAAATAATTTCAGAAAGTAGTTGAAAATACAAAGAATGTAACATTTTATTCTGTTGATATTTTTGAAGCTGATTGTATGAAAAATACAAATTAAACTAAAGCTAGGTATATCATACTTCATTTTGTTCAACTGATTTTTATCAACTGGATTTCACCTCTCTTTTTACTACTAAAATTCAATCTTATGACCTTGGTTAAATAATTTAAAAATTCGTAAGACTCATTTACTAAAAAATAATGTCTCACCCACTTTCAATCGACAGTGAAAAACTGCACTTATTACAATTACCAAACTAAATCATCAATAGTACTTACCTTTTACGATAGCCTTAGGTGACTTATGTGTTGGTATTAGACAGCAAGGTAGACGTGTTTCGTGACAATTATCTTCAAACGCGTACTCTGTACAGGTTAAAACTGCCCACTTGATTGGTTGCCAGAGACAAAACAAACACAATTTACGATAAGTTTACTTAACACTAGTTCGCACGATCATTTTACGTGGCCACACACATAAAAATCGACAACTGTACTTCTGAGGAATCGATATGCAATGTCCCACGACAATGTAGGCCTTCGAAGAACCTTAAGGAATGAATTTTAAAACGGCTCCAACTTTGATTAGAGATATGATATTGATCTCAGATTTGGGGGAATTTGTATATTTTATCTTGCCCTTTAAAGTGAGAGGCCACTGTTGCGGGTGTGTTTTGAATATTTTGGGCCACCCCCAAAATCACACTCCGGGTAACCCCCCGAAAACGAATTTTAGGGACAAGGGCAGGTACAAAGGCATAGAAAAAGTAAAAAGTTTTAAATTAAACCGGCCTGGGACTTTAGATACACACAGTATTTGATATATTACGATATATTCTTATCCATCGGTCCACACAGGTTACATTAGAACATAACTTTTCACAAATTGTGAAAGTCTTAACACCTTTGATGACCACTTTGAGCTTTGTTATGACTTATAAACTATTCATTGCTTGGAGCTGTGAAGCCTCGATAACGTGAGAGTTCCTTTACTGCCAATATCCCCGTAATAAACGTGCTTCAATTTTCCGGTGTGGCCAACAATGAACTTGACATAGTGCAACTTGTGAGTAAAATGAAGCCTTGTAAGGAATGCATTTTACTGCTGTAAATGAATTAATAAAAAGTAGCATCACTATTCACAACGATCTTTAATATTATTTTAAAATTAGATTTATGAAGACCTGCGTGGATGATACACAACTACAATTTGTTTTCAGTGTTTTGACTGAGATGTGAGTTATACTCTGATGTTTACACGAATATTTGTGATTGAGCTAAATAGATAATAGCTCTTCAATATCAGAAAAAATTTACAAATAAACAATTTATTATTTTTAGTTTCAAACTTTCTAAAAGTTGTAAGAGTTAGGCCTATCTCCAACTATTCTTGGAAATAGATAGTTTTAAAATACGAAAAGCCTTATGAAAAATGCATTGCAGTTTGAACATGTTTTGTAATATGAGTGATTACTACAAATAACAAACATAATTTCATCTAATCAAAGAAACTATTTGAGATTGTATTACAGGACGAAGTCCGCGTTCAGACATTTCTGGGACTACAAATGATCTGGATTGACCCGGTTCGGTGGAGTGGAAAAATGCTCTTACAGATTTGCCGATTGTTTCCACTGGGCTCGCCAGCGAGAGGAGCATTTTATCGTAAAAGTAAATATGATGAATTAGTTCTAATTTGTTTGTAAATGAGGATTCTTTGCAGGGAGAAAACAAATCTTGAGAGCATAACAATTTTGACCGGTTGACGCAGGGAATTATTTTATCAATAATATTAGAGCTCAGGGGCTGGGAACATGGACTTTAAGTGAGTTAAAGGTACTTTGTTTAAAATTTAGTATTTATGAATTTTATACATTTTTTTAAAGAGGGCGGCGGCCTCTTTTACTTTTCATTTGCTCCCCACATGGGCCACATGTGCGTGGAAGTTATCAAGCAAAGCAAGGAGTGAGCCGGTACAGTACAAGGATGAATAGTACTGCTAAAAGTATGCGGCATCATCGGGACTCGATCCTGCGACGCTGCTGCCTCAGAACTGGGGCCGAGGGCGCGACCAACTGCGCCACCGACTCACTGGTGCAAAATATACGTATATGCATTTTATGTATTGTACGTTTTATGCATTTTATTCTTCATACAGTAGAGTAGTTCGGGCAGAATGTGCTGTTTATTTTGATAGATGTGCAATTTTCAGCAAACTCGAATTACGAAGTCTAGCGTAAAAATCTCTGTAAAGGTAAACTATTATAGAAAATAATATGGAGTATATTTATTGTTAAACATAATAAAGATTGCCCTTGAAATACAAAATTAAGGCGGGAGCTCCGTGTCCCGATGCTCGGGAGACCTCGGCCGATGAATACTTTACGTGCAGATAGAACGTTCATGAACCATCTCACCTTGTCTTTTGATTCTATTCTGTCGGAGTTACCATTTCGTTTCAAACTGCATTGAGATTTATTGATTTGGTTTACTATTTTTCTAATAAAAAAACTTTACGGTCTGTAAAATTCAGGACGAGTTCCAACTGAAACCATCAACTTTTTCGGTGAATTCCACATTCTACAACAAACACACTGTAAAAAAACAAAACAAATCATATAGACCTGTGACCGATCCTCAGTCAGTTGTTGATATCACACGTTTTTAAACTTCTTTACATCACTTAATTTTATATTTCCACATATATATTTTTCAATTTATTTAATTGCCTTCCTGCTAATTCTACAGTATTCTACACTATTCTATATGCAATTTTATTAAGATCTTTAATTGTTTACAAGCCCAAATTCCTCAAATTCACCGAACCAAATTGTACTACGGGTTTGGAGCGAAGTATATGAATGGACGTTGAAAGTTCAAATAAATTTATTTCGTAAGGTATTAACAAAGCTTTAATAAATAAAATTTATAGCTTGATTAAAGCTGTTACTTTGAATTTGTATTGGTATAGACCACAAAAATTCAAACACTTTCCTAATATATTCTACAAGTTTAAGAATATCTTAATATTTATTGCATTTTTTACCTTTGCCTTAACAAATCTGCGACCTTGAAAGTCTTACAGTCTTTGTGAGAGGTGATAAGGGTGGTGTGATCAGCGTACATAAGGATTCCTTTAAGCCACTTGGGCCAGTCTATTATCATTTATATTAAAAATAATCGGTCCTAATAGACTACCCTGTGGTACATCCTGGTTAATTAATCCATTAGAGCTTTATATATTACATATTTTAAGAAATAAGAGTCTATAAGCCAGGTATCTCACAAACTACTTAAAAAAGGTTATATTCCAATATTTTTATATTAATCTAAAAGTATATTATCATTCGAAGCATTAGAATAGTCAATTTATCATATTTATCGTATTTACACAGTCACGAAAGTGAAGTTTTGTATCGACTGTTGGAAAACATTTTCTAAAATTATTTCAGGTATGTGCTGCTCCAGCGCAAATCTACGATCATTTATCAGTGTTAAGCAAATTACCTGCAACCACACTGTTGCCGTGCTGTTATATTTGCTTTGCTACTTTAACCACGCAAAAACCGCATATGTGGAGCAGTTATGTTAAATATTACATGATACTGAAAGCCTGAAATTTTCTCAGAAAATTGGATTTACCGGAGTCGTAATTGAAGGCCAAAAATTGCATATGGTTGGCATCTGTATAGATTTAACTTGGCATGTGGATGACTGTAATATACATAAAGATAATTTATTTATAAAATAAATTAACAATCTTCCTACCAGTGTAGGTTGCTTTAAAAACAAAGAATACATATTTCATCTTAAGCATTTCCCGATTTTATAGATAGGTTGTTATAGCCTATTCATAATTTAAAATTATGAAGAGCTTTGCTTGTAACAAGTTACGAGTTTTTCGTTTACTTTATAACATGTGTAGGGATGATGGTTTAATACCAAATTATAGGTGATATTGACATAATCCATAAAACAAACCATAGGTACGGGTACCAATAAGACTGCTCGCTTTAAAACCCCAGTTCTGCCAGTTTTATCTGCGTTTGACCGCGTCAAAACAGAGTGCTACACCATAGATGAAAAAATTCCTACCTAATATAGAGCGGAAATCCAATGTATTTTTTCTTGACCTTTTTTTATGCGGCGTTTAGATTGTTGGGCTTTTTTTACACCAATATTTCACTGACATTAAAGAAAATTTCTTCGATATCTAATCTTTTGGTCTCGAAGAACAGATTTAGCAGATTTCCATACCAGTCAATTCGGACAGCAAAACAGACAGATCATGACCGACAGCGATAGAGTATAACGAGTATATAACAGGATCCCATTTGGCCTGTGGAGCCAGAGTCGGAATTGAACGGAAGTCCCTTTTCTGGTTTTATTATTAGATAAAATCTAGTCTCAAGGAGGTTTCCATAATAAGTACCCTCTGAATGACCAAGATACATTATTGAGCCAGCTGGAAACTACAGACGAGCTACACTCTTTCGGTCTCCTAATAACATCACGAGTTGTTTACATGTTTGTTTACGAAACAGCTGATTGGCATAATATAGGTATTCAGTAAAGCCGTAAAGCCAAGGTATATTAGTACTGGAATCGCATCCTTTTAATACGCAAGTTAAATATGTATAGGACAGCGCACGTGTATTTATGAAGTACAAATATAATAGAATAAAGGCGGGTTGACACGGTCCGATTAATCTCGGACCGAGCTTGTTTTTACTCGGTCCGATTTAGAGCACGCTTGGTCCGAGTCTACTGGGCCCTAATGTAATCGGAATATTGTGAGCTAGCTAGTGCACTTGGATTGAATTGTTTATAGTATCCAATGTTAAATCCATTTAAAACCAAAACGTTTCCGAAAAATATATCCATCCGATTAACTCGGACCGAGTTGTTTAGAGAAGAGCTATTCGGATGTACTGTTGCTCGGTCCGAGTAGTGTCCGAGAGATCTTCCGAGATTAATCGGACCCGCCTTAATATTCACTATCTATACTTCCCACTAGGGGTATCAGGAATAAAAACAAGCCTTTGCTTTGGTGTTTACCAGGTCAGCAGCATAAATATTTATGAGTTGACGTCACTTTTTGTTTTAAAGTAATTTGATTCAAAGTAATTGAGTGGTGGCTGTAGAATGATGTATAGGCTAACTCTTTGGGTTAAAGTGAAGTTACCATTGAAAAATCCATAATCTCGTTTTGTACTGACTCCTTTCTGAGGTCGAATAAAGTAAAACCCGTATTTTTTACAAACAAAGTAGTTATAACTTTGAAAATAAACGAGCAAATTTGTTGTCTCATATATTCACTTAGGTATAATGAGAATATTATAAAACTAATCGGAATGTGTATAAAGTGTGGATTTAAAATACTATAACTGGCGGCCTAATTGGCAGTGCGAAATACTATTTTTGTAGCTACAGACAAGAAAACAAACTTCTTCATTGAAGTTTTTGATTTCGTTTTGTTTGTGTGACCTGAACAGGTAAAAAAGGGGTTTTAACAAGTTTTAAATAATCTTAACAGCAATCATATATAATCACAGTAACTTGTGCTGAGCATATTTGCACTAGGTCTAGCACATAGTAAATGTAAATGTCACCTAAATATAAATTTAATGTAAATGTAAATGACAATTAAGTCTGCTTCAACACTGATGCAACATAACGACCCACAACGCTCACTGCGAACTAAACCTGTACGAACAGTTTAATTCTTTCCATGGAACATTGATCTTTAAAAGAGTAGATAAGAATGCCGTAAAATTCTTTCAGAATATAATGCGCTATTCACTATTTCATGAATATGGAGCTATAGGGACTGAGAATGTGAGCAACGAAATGCATTCAACTTCGACGAATAAAATGAAAACCTATAAACATTTATTTTACGCCAATTTTTACGTAACCTGAGTCTGTATTTTATGTAATTATGTAGTTGACAATTAATTTAAGTAGCACAAACTGAGAACAGCCTTAAAATAACTTAAAGGATTATCACAAAAACAATTTGAAACAATAAATTCCAATTCTGAAAATAATGATATAACATAGAGATTATTTTAAGGTGATTGTCATCTTTTTGTGTTTAAAATATCAACCATCTGGAGTGGTTGATTGTGAATAAAAGCATGGATAATTCAAATTTTTTAAGAACCTAATGGGGTTCGTTATTTCTTATGGAGAAATTGAGAACTAAATGTGATTACTTCCTGTATATGTTTAGAAGTCGAAACATCCTAAAATATTATGCATCTTTAGATCGACTCTCTTTCATTTACCAACCTAAAATCCGATTAAAACCCTTTTTTGATATTCACTAACAAACGTATAATGTTTTCATGAACTTAGAATTTCTTTAATTTCACAAAGTTTTAGTTTTTTAAATAATGTTTGGATCACCTGTATTATGTCAATGCTTAAGTTTTTAGCATAAATATTTTTAAACAAATAGAATAAATAAATGTAATGGAGTAGCTAAATAGAACGAAATTCCAATAATCAAATCAGCAGTAGAAACCAATGATAAAAATATTACAGAAACTGATCAATACATTGTTATATGTAATAAAAAAATTTTTATTCATGATGATGTACAATTATTTAGATGTAAAATATAAACGTAAATTTGCAGTCAAGAGAATTTAGCTAAATAGCATAGTGCAAAGCTGATACCATGATTTAATGGAATACACAAAATGCCGGAACGCCACACCACTTCTAATGAAGGCTCTAAAAGAGGTTTACCTTTCTTGTTCATTATTTAAACTATTTCTTCATTTACCACGATTCATCGTAATTCTTGAAGGAAAAAGACTTTACAGTAAATAACTGACAAAGAATAATTTAATTCGTTAAAGTTATTAAATAAACATCACAAAACAAATAAAGTATTATAACTGTACGGGAAGTAATAATCACAGTCCAAAGTTGAGTATTGGAATTTTCATGACTATGGAACTATGAACTTATAAGAAAATAGAATACTAACATTTCTCTGAAAATGATTATTTAAATAAAACTTGTTCAAAACCACTTAGTTTTTTCTTTAATGATTGATTAGATCAACTTCAGTGATGGAGTCCAGATTAGCACAGTGGGGACTGCCAGAGCACGGATTCTATCGGGAGGTGAGATTGGTTTTTAGAGTAGTCTAGAGGATAGGGACTTAGAGAATCCTGAATTAACTACTTTCTCTTTTTAATCAATTAATGCGGTTCTTTAGCGGAAGATACAATTTCGTATTTATATATTTTTGAGAATCGGTTTTATAAGTGTTAAATGGGTCAAATTCAGGAAACTTAAAAAAATCAGGAGAATATCTATATTGCAAATTTTTGTAAATTAGCCTGGACTTGCCTTCAGTTTATACCAAATAAGCTTTGAACGTGAAACTCGTTGTCATAATCATCAATTTCCCCTTGTACTAATGATCATCCTCAGAACTATTGTAGAGAAGTTACGGAGGTCAGCAGTCTGCAGCCAGGACACTTTATGTTGTTTTCGCAGTCAATCCACCTTCTTTCTCCACCCCTCCACTCTCAATCCGGTACTTAAACCGAGATGTCTTGGACCTATAAAAACTGCATCACTTCCTTAAAATCCTTTTGGGCTACGTCCTGTGGACGTCCTTAGCTTCAATATATATATATATATATTCTTCGAAATAATTAAAACATTTTTACTTAGCAATATTTCGGTTTTTGACAGTTAATTTAAGCACTACAAACTGAGAACATGTTTATAATAACTAGGCATAGTGTCATATTTGATATTTATGGACTCAAGACAATGGACCATTAAACTTGGTATATATATAACATTTTATCGAGACGGTTTTTAAGTTTTAAAGCTTTTTAAGGCTTTAAGTCGTAACTCAAATGGGGTTCTCCCCAGATAGCCAACAAAAGGCTTCCCAAGCTGACTTTATGAAAAGACACTGTCTATATATAAGCTAATGAAAGTTTTACTTGTACACGTGATATCATATGCGGTAAATTGTCAAAGGCAATAAAATGTCTGCCGGGATTAGCTAGTACGGAATAAATTCATGAATAATTAGCCTAAAATTTAGTCAAAAGTATTTTTTTTTTTTTTTAACAGAGGGCCAGGCTTTGAAGTAACCATGGTAATGCATCGCAGCTAGAATAGCTTATTGTGCACTAGTCAAAAGTATGAAAGAGTCTATAATTTTATAATCTATAATTTGTATAAAATCTTAATAAAACACGGAAAACCAAAGTAAAAGGTTAAATTACCTACTGTAATCAATATATTTAATAATTTCCATTAATTATAAATATGAAAGCAGCAAAGCGCATTACTCTGCACGATGAAGCATGACATTCAACTCGCGCTCTTTCGCAGTTTTAATCTTTTACAAAAGAAAATATGTTGACTGAAGCGCAATTTTATTTCACCTGATTTCGATCTGGTGAAATTTTGTAAATACTTAGACCGCGTTCTTTAGTTAATTTTCTCATCAATATATTCCTAACTTAGCTCGTAAATTAGTGCGTATTCTTATAAGAAGAATACTTTTATTATCATTTCAGCCAGGTTTAGAGCGTTTTTATGTTTTTTTTGTTTTATTTTTAACAAAAAGCTTGTCAGAAATTATTGTTTGACAAGAGACGGCCCGGTAAAAGCTGAAATGGGCATAGCTTCTGCTATCCATTGTTATAGTTTTCTTACCGGTCGCCCAGTGTTAATATTACCATTAGTCTTAAGGCGGCCTTGGCCACGTTATTTGACTCGGACTAACCTCAAGTCTGAAAAAAAGAGTATTTTGTGGGATGGAAAATGGATTCTTCTGAAAAGTCTAGTTTACAGGATGGCTATTTTTTTTTACAAAGAATTTCTCCGGCACTACGTTCACGTTGGATTCTTTATTTAGCTTGTTATTACAGCTTAATAAAGAATCCATCATGTTCGCTCACTACATCAATAAAGTAAAGCTTGGTTTTATTTCATTTATTTTTTTCGTAGGGAACCAAATAACTTTATGGGCAATAACAAAATGTCAATACATTTGCCTGCCAATATGGTTAACAGGACGGTTGATAGATTGATGTGACTGTCTAAATAAATCGCTTTAATACAAATGCTGTTCGGGTTTTAACTCGTTGTCAATCATACTTTTATGACGCCTTGAATTGAAATTGTCATGCGCAGACAACTGAATATTTGCACTTTTCATTGAATGGTATTTTACAAACTCTTAGTTTTTTCTCTTGTTAAAAGTGTTCATGAGTCTGTTATTGATCAAAATTTCCTTAATGAAAACTAAACAAACGTTAATATTTATTTCTTAAATTTATTGAAAGTAAATCTTATAATTTAAAACTAAATTAAACCCGTTGTGTTTGAGTTGTCAAAACTAGGACATGAATTTACAGATTTAATCCTTCTACTGAAAAAAGGTGTACACTAAAATGCAGTGTAGACTTAAAGTACACTTAAACAAACAACAAATATTTTTTAATCATATAAATTGTACAAATTTGTACAGTTGCCTTCAAGCAATAATGTATTTTAGCTAGCGAATCAGTAACAGATTTCAGGTTGCATACATCACAAAATGGCCCTAGTCAAAGGATTGTAAACAAACGTGTTTGCATTACATGCTGATTCGCCAACACCAATACTCTGGAGTGCTTCCGAGCCCTCCTGCAGAGAGAATTCACTGTTGTAAGGAATAGTTTAAAATACATAAGTTATGTAAAATATTGAAACTCAACTTCAATTTATGATACTATATGCTTTATTGCGATTAATCAAAATAAAACCGAAGTTTTTTGATATCGCATATTGGGACTAGAAGTTGTGAATATACGGAGAAAAATAGCAAATTAAGAATTATACTGTATATGATGAGGACTTTTCAGAAGCCATTAATTATCTGTAACAGTTTACCTGTTCCGATCTTAGGCCATGCTCAGTGGTCTGTAATAATTAACCATGAAATTTTAATTTTAGTTTGGTACAGGTGTGTAAAGTGATAATCATTTGGACGAAGACGAGTTAAAAAAAACCAGCCCGATCGGACCATCGGAAAGGGGGGGATAGAAAGATATACGCCCCCCCGAATAGGGCGTATACCCAAACCCCCCTATACCCCTATTAACATATTTAAATTTAAATAATAAAAGTTTGTTTGCACCAATTAATTCAGTTCGAAAAACACCGTTTCTTAAGCATTGCTCTATGTCTGTTATTGAGCAAAAAAAAATAGCAAAGAAAAAAGCGGTAAGCATCAATACATCGTCCCTGTGTTGTCTTTACGGGGAGCGGATAAAATTCTATATCTCGCATATTTCTCATCAAATCTTAGTATAACTTGGTAAATGGTAATGTTTAGATAAGATGTATCTTATGATAGCCTTAAACTCCCCTTTTTAGATTTACGTAGGAGCAAACCCACTACGTAATGATATTCTTATAATAAAGGAGGTAAAGGTATATAAAGGAGGTAAATAAATAAGATTCTATAGTTTTCCTTATTTTTGTCATATTGGTTCATAAAACTTGGCGCACGGCTTCTTATACAGGGTGTTTTTTCGAACGCAACCCATTTTTAAGATTGAATAATGCACATATGAATGTGTAATGAGTACTGTTGTATTGATGTTTACATTTTATACAACCTATTATTTAAGTTTGATCACATTTAGTTTACATTATGTGCTCAAACAGACCGCCATTGGCATTTGTATAAAGTTATGCTCATTCAATCAAATTCCCGAACACGTGTTGCAAGGTGCCTCTTTAAATTTCTTGCATTTAATTTGCTATGTTTGTTTTGAGGTTCTGAATAGCTTTTGAATTGTTTTTGTAGAATAATTACTACTTTACATGTCTAAGGCAAATTTCATTCAGATCAGACAATTTTTACGCGAGTTATCGTGCTTAAAGACACACACATTAAAAACGCAACCCAAAACTTGATTTTATCGGTGAAGGATTATTTCCCCCCAAGAACCCTGGATTTGACCCCACTATATTATTATATTCTTTGGGGATACATACAAGTAAGGCCTAAAAAAACAAGTCACAGCATATTCAGTACCTCAAAACAAATGTAATGCAAGAAATTCAAAGAGGTACCTAGCATTACGTGTTCGGGAATTTGATGGAGATAGCATAACTTGATACAAATGCCACTGGCGGGTTTTATGAGCACATAAGGTGAACTAAATGTGATCAAACTTAAATAATAGATTGTATAAAACGTAAATAATCATAAAACAATACTTATTTCATATTTATATGTGAATTATTCAATCTTAAAAATGGGTTGCGTTTAAAAAAACACCCTGTATTTGAGGTATATTGAATATTGATTGGATGCTATCAAATTTTCACATTCCTGATGCAGCTAACCTGCTGCCCACTTCTAATTTTATAGGAGAAAAAGTCATACCCCGTCTTGTTGGGTTAGAATACGTTTTAAGCCATGTGAAATTCGCTGAGTATGCAGGTCTGCTCTTTCCTAATCCATTGCTTTGCAAACTTAATTTTGGTCCTAGTGATAAACCATGATGAAAACTGTTTTAGAAAAGGAATCTCCCATTAATTTATAAGAATAATAGCTTCTGAATACTAAGTAGTTGTTTTCCAGGGAGCGAAGAGCTGTTGAAACTGTTAAGCTCGCAGGCTTAAATTGTATGATAAGTATGGTTTTGAAAGATTTCAAACTTTTTTGCTTTGACGTAGGTATTAAAAAATGTTTGAATAAGTCAATTTGGTCGAATATTACACGTTAACTATATTATTTTTTATCAACAATGCTTTTTTATTTACCGATAGTTTTTATTATTACGGTTTCTATGATGACAGTTTTATATTTACATTTTTGATAATAAAGAATCTTATTTACTAAAAAAGAAAAACAAATCCGGGTATTATATTTCACTAGATGTAACTTTCAATACAGTTGGGTATTTATTAAACCTATAAAATATTAAAATTAAATTTTTCTTATTAAATTTTCAAGGGGAGCGTGGGGGTGTTTAAGGGGCTTTTAGGACTATTCAACCTTTCTAATAGTCATAGTCAGTCATTTATTTATGTTTTCACTGCATAGATGTGTTTACAACTGTATATCTCAGTCGTCAATTGCATGCAATCTAGTACGATCAATGAAATGAAAGAAATAAAACAATAATGATATTAATTGATAATTAATCCAAATTACTATGAATATTTTCTGATTATCCAACTAGTTAAAAAATACTCTCTGTGTAGTAAAACCAACAGGAGTAAAGCTCTGGATCGAGACCAAATCGTTATCCTCTTAGGTGAACGATGGCCACAACCATCGTAAAGCTAATTTAAATTGCTCTAGCCATAAAGTATGGGACAGCTGAGCGTTCTTCAGTACCTATTATTTATTTTAATTGAGTTAAACATACTTACTTATTGATGAACAACAATTTGAACATCTTTACATATTATATCTTCAGCTTACAGTTTGGTATCTTCCAAGATTTTGTAGTTAAAATTAAAATTAAAATTAAAATTGGTTTCAGATCATCTCAGTTGTGTGCAACAACTCAGGTATATAGTTATAAATTCATCGTAAATATATCCGAACAGTCATTAGGTATCATATACGTTCTCCAAGTAATTTTTTATTACATTGATGTTAAAATTTCTTCATGTTTAAATAAAGTAATATATGTGTGTCGAAAATTGTACTGTGCTGGAGTTGTACCGACAAACAGACATTTTTGGCTTGTTTTTGACACTTCGGGCCTCTGTAACTCTCATAGTTTACATTTAATTTTTTAATTCCCTGGCAGTGTCTCAACATAAATAACAAATAGACAGAAAACAACTGGAAAATTAATTTTAGATCAAACCTCCTTACGAGTACGATAATTAATGTAAAACGTGAATACATAGAAATATCAGATTTTATTTTGATTCCAATGTTATTTTAAGCTAATAAATGCAATTATAAAAGCTAGATATAATATGACAGGTATATTGATGTAATTATTCTGTAACATGTTAATATTCTCAAAAATATTTGTGTAGGTATTCGAACAACTTAAACACTCGAAATTACATACTTTATTATCTTACTACAAACATACACTTTTTACTAATATACAATTTTATTTATAATAATCCAATTTTGAAATAAAATATATGTATTTTATTATTTACAGCCTTACCCTAGGCCTGCTAAAAAGTCAGGCACAAAGAAAATCAGATTAAACAAGAAGCTCACATATTATGAACAATGAACATATCGAGGCCTTGGGAACAGATCGAGCAAAACTCACTGCAGGCTTGCATATTGTATGACTGAACATCTCCGTTCTCTTTTGTTTGATTGTCCGCCGCCATTACGTTCGTCCCTTAGTAATAGACTGAAACAAAGCTCCGTGATCCCTTTGTTGATGTTTTTTTTCATAATGACAAAGCATATTTTCTTAATGAGAGAATAAAATTACAACTACATTCTGGAGAAATAATATGTTTTTTTATATAAAGCCCTTCCAGTTATTAACTCATTAATTCTAATACTAATTCTTAATTCATTGTGATTTTTAACAAATTGAATAAATCACTGTATGTTGCAAAATTGTAAAACTTATAGAACATTATTCTGTTAACCTTTTTTGAACACCGATGGATTTGGAAACCCCAGAAGTAGTCCTGCTTTTAACTGATGCCCAAGGTAAAAAACTGAAGTAAAATTAGTATCAGTTAACGTTGAATTTTCTAGGGTTTCGTACGTGATTTTAAAGACGTACATACATACATATCCTCTTATTAGTTAAACAAGTAATTGCAAAATTTTAAAACTTATAGAACATTATTCTGTTAACCTTTTTTGAACACCGATGGATTTGGAAACCTCAGAAGTAGTCCTGCTTTTAACTGATTCCCAAGGTAAAAAAAACTGAAGTAAAATTAGTATCAGTTAACGTTGAATTTTCTAGGGTTTCGTACGTGATTTTAAAGACGTACATACATACATATCCTCTTATTCGAATCTCTGATGCACTGGGCGTCATAGTGCCTCAAGACGAGTTGAAATAAAATTAAAGTATTTAAATTATTAGCATTTAAATAACGTGAATAGTTTAAAAAGAACTATTTGTACATGATTATAGCTTTGTATACCTGTTTTAGTCTTCAAATGTATGGTGAGTAATTTGTAGCCACGGAGTTATGTGATATAAATCTATAGATTTTACTGAAAACGAGGGATTGAAGACGTAAGTAAAACTATAGATTTGGGTATTTACAAAGATGTGATTTAAAACACAGATTGGAAATGTTTCTTTTTAAGCTCGGATTTACCGGGTCATACTGTCATTTTAATTAGGGAGGTTTTCACATCTGAGGAAGTTTTCACTTAATCTGTAATTATTAGGTCAATTCACATTTCATCCCTAAAAATCATGGATAGTCTATTACCGTATATTCTGAAGAGTAAAATTTAATCAAGTTACTCAAACAACTTGATTATTTTATATTATGATTGATAAAGAGGGAAAACAAAATTTTTTTATGACCTTGCCAAGCCAAACTAATGGCAAGGTAGTATCGTAGAAATAGGTAGAAAAAAGGTAGAATATATGTAAAGCTATTCTATATATATATATATATATATATATATATATATATATATATATATATATAATATCTTCTTGGATAAATAATTAAATAACTGAGTCGTCGCATACAACTATAACGATCCAAAACAAATTCTGGACAAGTTCTGTTTTTTTTAAAACCTGGTTAGATACCTCCGTTTTCAGTTCGAAATTCTTTAATAACGTCAATGTTAGATATGTTTTGACACTACAGTGTCATTGTCACACACAATACATTAAAACATTAAAATCATATTTACTCCACGCACAAACGAAATAGAAAAGAAAGAAAACCCATATAGGCCCATTTGTTCAGTGATAGACCTATCTGTTTAGTGATAGCCTATCTGTGTTTTTTGTTCGTTTTTACTTCGTTAGTAAAGTGTGTGTAGTAAATGTGATTTGAATGTTTTACTGTATTGTGTTTGACAATGAATGACTGCAGTGTCGAAACGCACGTATAAAAGAATTTTTAACTGAAGACGGAGGTATGTACCCAGTTTGTCAAATAATAACGGTTCAAGGGGCTAGAAACATGAATTGTAATACGTTTTTTAATCATTTAGCATTACAGAAATATAAGGGCTATTGTAAGAAACTAACAAATCAACCCAGTTTAAAATACGGAAGATCATTTTTGAGCTTGACCTTTAACTCTTCATGGTAATCTTATACTCTAATAAAGTTGCATCTTCAAGAAAACCTCATTCTATAATAAGGTTATCATGAAAACTTACTTGTTCAACCCTGAAACTCTGGAGTCATGGCGTAGCTCTCAGGGAATATCGTAAGACCGTTTCCTAGGGCGCATTCATGAATTGTTTAGGTAATTACATTTTTTTTGTTCTGGCAATATTTTATAAACCTACAATGAATAATTAAATAAGAAGCCTTAAAACCTGAAAACAGCTGCAATTTTAAATTTTACTACACAAATTATTTTATCTTTTTTAGGGAAAATATTTCAATACCCCATCTTTTTTCACATCTAGAGCATATAAAGAATTAATTATGCGATGTTTAGTGGTCCATAGCCCTATAATGTCTGAGAAAATGTGATCAGTATGTCAGTCGATGAGCAAAAATTAACAGCATTTGGATTTTTGAATAGAGATTCCAGAATTCATTTACAGTCATAGTCAAATAAATTGATCATATTTATTTTCATCTAAATCCAAGGTAGTCTATATTTGGCATGTTCAAACAAACACGTGAATTACAAATAAGTTTGTTACTACTTTTGCTAAATAAAAATAAGTCGTATCGTAAAACAGGTGAACTAGAATGGGTGATCGAGTAAAGCACGAAGTTTGCAATTGTCTCTGCTGTAATCATGGTTTACAGTTTTGCCAATTTTACAGCGAAATTTACGTGTTATGTGCGAAGCTGATCAATGAAAAATAATTATATTTTGAATTTTGTACTTCTTAGCGTTGGATTATCTTCGTTTTAAATTCGATTGCACTTTAAATTTTTTTTAATCGAAATATTTATGCTTATATAGTCTTCTTTTAATCAAATATGATATGTATATGTTGGCTAACCTAACTTGATGAGCAAATACTGAAAAATATATTGTTAAAAGAACTGTTTTGGATACTGTTGTTGCCAGTGTAATGAATAAACTCTGGGTAAAATTAAGAATAAACAGTAGGCTAAAACTGTCTACAAAATGCTGTTATTACATGGATATTTTCATCCATTTACTCCCTGTGTCGGAAACGTTTTTGGGAAATACATATTCTCGCGATTAAATGTATTATGTTATTATTTTATATATAGTAAATATTATTTTGAATTGTACAAAAAAGTTAGCAAAAGAAAATACCAACTCGTTTAAAGAAATGGAACTACCAACTAGTTTTTTCCAGTCAACTACCTTTGTGTCGGCTTTCACTTATATGATTTATAGGATAATTTAAAAAAATTAACAAAAGAGTTCTTAAGAACCAAATATCAGTTCATTTCCCAGTCATCTCCCTTTATAGCAGTTTGCAATTATTATTTTTTATAAAAGAGATATTGACAAAAGATGTCTGGCACCTTTAAAGAGCTGAATATTATCTCATTTTTATCAGTCATCTACTTTTGAATCGGCTACGTGAATGAAAGAGCGATAGATTATTGTTTAGTACAACACTACACAAGCCTGAAGAGTTTAGTTTTTGTTTTTGAACCTGAATATGTTATGTTTTACTAAGTTAAATCTTTAACTAGCCTACTTTTCAAATGAATATAAAATTTTTAAAAAAGTCTCCACTCAAAAATGAAATTAAGTGAACCTAAATGTACTAAAAGAAACAAAAGGTAAAGTAATCTGTAATAAAGTATGATTCCACCACCTGAGGAGGAAATGAAATTCTCACCGCAAGGTTCTTATCTAGAATAAACATAAATCCTCGTTGAAAACCCTTTTACTGTAAGTCAGTGTTTCTCAACCGGTGGTACGCGTACCACTGGTGGTACGTGAAGGCCTTTCAGGTGGTACGCAAGAGATTAAAGAAGTAGTACAAAGTAAAATAGTAGGTTAACGAACGAACGCTGTCCCGTCGAACAGCGCACTTAATGCCTCAACTTTATTAACTTTTCAGTACCTGTTTTGGAAATAATATGCCTATTTCGTACCATATTAAAGATTTATTGTTACTCTTTCATTTTAAGAGAAATTCTTTTTACAAAACATTTTGGCATTAGAAAATGTTCTTTCCATTGAAGAAATTCTACCAGTTTTACAGTGTTTATTCGGTGTTATTACTACAGTTTTTAGTTTACGATTTACTAACCATAAACGTATTTTCTATATTGAACACGCAGCCTGACTATGTCGATCTGTTGTATAATTTTTTTAATATGCTTAAATAAAAGATGATTGTTGAAAATACAGTATACTTTCAACGACTTTGAATTGTTTATTCATGTTAATTTTTCAATACAAAATATGAGAAATGTGTAAAGTTCCAAATAATAGACAGAGATTGTTTGCCGAGTGTACCAAGAACTTTTTCCACATTACGAAATTCACATTCAAACATATATTGGTTTTTCGCCAAATTGACTACAAAATTATTGAGCAAAACTGAGATGAACATATGGTTTGTCAAAATGTCCTTTTAATCAAAATACTATCTAAAAATGTACATTGAAAAGTAAAAAAAATCAATTTAAATGTCAAAAACAAAACCATTAAAGGGTAACTACAAGCAATTTTGGAGGGGATCCCTCAGTGGCGTGGGGGGAGGGGGGTCCTTGTGATTGTACGCCAAAATATTGAAAATTTGGTAGGTGGTACGCGAGCACCAAAAGTTTGGGAAACACTGCTGTAAGTGATTAAGATAAAATAATTTTGCTTCAAAACTTTAATACAGGGTGTTTCCAAATTGTCTGAACATATTTTGTGGCCTTGTTCCTTGGGCTAAGACAAACATAAAAATGCCATATAAGTATGGGTCTAAAATGTCTAGATTTCTGTCTGTCGGTCTGTTCGTGATTTTTAAAAATTATTTTATGTCTTGGGCAATTTTCAAGATAGAAATTTCAAATTTGGTGCAAATTTGTAGTTTAGAAGGTAAAACGAGCTTAAAAATTTTCGTTCAAATATCTCAAGCCGTTTCTATATGGCGGCTATTTAAAATATTTAATGCCAACTTTCATAAAAACTGTAAATATTAAGAAAATTGGTTTTATAATAAAAAGGTAGAGAATTTAAATCCAAATCAACTGAGACCTTGTTTGTTACAATCGGATCATAAACAACCGAGTTATCAGTTTTTTTCTACATTCGGCTATGCAATTTAATAGGAGTGCCATACTGCTCTTATGTTAGGTTTATTATTTGATATTTTACAAAAAAACCGATAACTCGGTTGTTTATGATCAGATTTTAACAAACAAGGCCTCATTTGATTTTGAATTAAATTCTTTATCTTTTTGATATTTACGGTTTTCATGAAATTTGGCATTGAAGAATTTAAGTGGCCGCCATATTGAAACGGCTTAAGATATTCGAACAAAACTTTTTAAGCTCTTTTTACCTTCTAAACTACACATTTGTATCAATTTTGAAATTTCTATCTTGAAAAATGCCCAAGAGATAAAATAATTTTTTAAAATCACAAACAGACCGACAAACAGATATCTAGGCATTTTAGACCCATACTTATATGGCATTTTATGTTTGTCTTAGCCCAAGGAACAAGTCCAAAAAATATGTCCAGACAATTTGGAAACACCCTGTATAAGACGATTTATTTGAAACAACACAAAAGCTCTAAAAACGATACGCAGCTAATACTTCGTAAAATTGCCTTATATTTTTTTAAAGGAGGCGTATTTTTTTCGAAATTGACAATAACATACATGAATCTTGCTTTTGGCTGCTTGCTTGGGCAACTTGTTTTTGATAGTATACCGGGTGTCCGAAAAAGAACTCCGTAATTTTGAAGAACTCTAATTTGTAATTTGTAAATCATATTGACTCAAATTATGTATTAAATGATAGGAAAACTCACCAAGTTGTTGATACAAGTCACAAATGTTTGGTGGATTTCACTTTGGGCTCATGGAAAACAAAAAACAAAAAATCACATTTTCCCTGTGCACCAGCAGTGATTAAAAATCACGTTGTAATGAGTTTTTTTTAAGATTTAACAGTTATCTTGAAAACTAAGCATCCTACAGAAACCTCTCAGTTTATGTTTAAAACCTCTTGCTTTTACCAAAACTTGGTATTTCCCTTTAATTTGGTAAAAATAAAAATTTTGGGGTTTTCCAACTTTAGCAGTATGGCACACGGAACACAAAAAACCAATTTGTTCGTTTCCAAAACTCATTTCTCAGGACCCAAAAAAGCTACAAACCTGCAAAAACCACCCTTACTGTAGGGAAAAATTCATTTTCTTTAATGTTATAAACTGAGAGGTGAATCCTAGTTTTTAGGATTCATAGTTTTCAAGATAACTGTTAAATCTATAACAAAAAACTTAAAACGTGGTTTTTATTCACTACTGGTACACAGGGAAAATTTTATTTTTTGTTTTATGTTTGCCATGAGCCCAAAGTGAAATTCACCAAACATTTGTGACTTGTAACAGAAACTTGGTGAGTTTACCTATATTTGAAAACTTACAGAAATATCATGTATTTGCTTTGTAAACCGTGTTTCGTTTCTTATAATATTTGGCGTTCCTACAAATAAAAACCGAAAATTTAAAAAAAAATAAATTACCGAGTAGCATTTTATTGAATCTTTTTGAATTTCATTTATACTTTTATAATTACATTTTATAAGAGTGCTGGTTAACCAAACTAATAAAAAAACTATTTTATTTATGTTTAATTAAGATAAACTAATGAAAATTATGTAGCCTTTTAGAGTGTCTGTCTGATGGTTGTAATTGAATCTTGGACCAAGAAGCTGCTTTTTCACGGGAAAGGCAACCAATAGGAGCTTGGTCTTTTGTTCTCCGCTCGACTGAGCAACAACCCTCATTTTCTCAAGAGTAATTTTTATGGGTAAACAGCTACTTAAGTGTATTGCCAATCATTCATATTATTTACCTTTAACTAGAGATCGCCAGTGGTAGAAAATTCGACCAATTTTTAAATCAAGACATAGGGATGGCTAATTTTGAACTGTGCATACACCAATGTGTTTCACAATACATTTCATATAGTACACATTTTCCACGTAAACACATAATAGAACCAAATGGGAACCAAAAGCAAAAGAGAAAGACTCAATCTTTGACTAATTATCTTGCCTCGCCACTGGCACATATCTATGACATGGTTTTTAGTAATTAGTATTGTACAATATTAAGATTCCATGTTTATTTCTTTAACACTGAGCTGGTTATTGATTCAGAGGACGGTAAAAATTCAGTCATAAAATCAGTTTATCCCATACACCCCTTACTACAGTTCTCTCCCTCACTCCCTCCATTAATTCCTTCCCTTACTCTTTGTGTACTTCCTTCCTTTCGACCTTCTTTCTACTTTTCACCCCTTTTCTCCTTCATCCTCTTCTTACCATCTCTCGTCCCTCCTTTCCTACCTTTTAGGTTTGAAATAATAACACCTAACATTTATGTGCCTAGTTATTATTTGAGACCTAAAACTCCCCTTCAAAAGTTTTTCTCTCCTTCCTTACCCTTAGGACATTTTCCCCCTCCTCCCCTCTCTCCCTAAAATTATCACTAAAATATTACACATATTTTACGCATTCTCTACCAATAAAACACACAATTCGAATGTTCAATGTCCATCTGTACTGCAGTTGCATAACAGTACATCGGATGGTGGAGACTCAACTTCATGTTCTTTTTTATTCCCTTTTTATCAGCTAATTTTTATCTCTTAATCTTATTGAAGTGAGCAAACTTTATTTGAAACCTATTCAATCTTCTCTAAATAGCCCTGGATTTCAATAAAATACTCTATTATTACTCCATGCCCCAATAAAACATGTGGCTTGAAATTGTTTAAAAATAATAATTTGGATTTTTTATTGGACAAATACTACTCGTGTCATTAATGAATTCCTTACATTTGTTTATTGCTTATTATTGTTTGGGTTTTATATCTCATCAGATGACAGAAAAAAACAGCGTAAATGTTTGCCACTTTTCGCCCTCACATAATATTTCTACATCTAATCTTTACTCTGCGAAAAATAGCATGTGATAACAGCTACATATGATGACAATAGCACAGTTCTGTTTTGTTTTTCTATCACCAAAACAGCAACTCATAAGACCAATGTTAATTTTTTTGAAATTTTAAATTCAATTTTATACTTGTCTACAAGACTAATATAAATTTCAATGGGATTCTGCACATCTACAGGAAAATACAATTCTATCGGTGTGCTTAGATTTTCGCTACGATGCACACTGGCTGAGAAAAAAGGAGCACAAAAACCTTATGGAAAAATGCTTGTCTATTAATATAAAGATTAGGCATAATCGAATTATTTTAATCATTCGAAAGGTAATAAATTTAGATTGGAATTCAATAAGCAAACTCCAACCTTTTAAGCAGGAATTTCTTTTTAACATATTATGATAATGTCTCATTCTGGAAAGATTACACATATTTCCGAACTATATGTTTTTGAATTATTAAAATAGTACGATAGGCCTATTTATTTTACTGGAAATTAAACCTCATCACTAAGTGCAGTCGTTAATATTCTCAAATTGCAGCAGACCTGCATACTCAGCGAATTTCAAATGCAAAACAACATATGTTAATCCAACATAGCGAGATTTGACATGTTTTTTGTAAGCTCCATAAGAATAACATGGGGAATGAGTATGCAGGTTTGCTGCTACAGGGATGTTTAACCTGGTTGGTTTTAATTCAATATTTAGTAGATCTGAACTAGAAGAAGCCATTTACGAGGTTTTATCAAGATATGTTGAGGAATAAGCGAGATATAGAATTTTACTTTTTTCCCATAAGGTTAACATTGAGACAACGTACTGTGTTTACCACTTTCAAAATCTCGGTAACCAATGGACATAGAGCAGTGATTCGAAATATTAAATTGTTTGTTTTTTTGAGCTGAATTCAATGGTGCCAACAAAAAATTGATAAATTTGATTTTTCTATGTGAAAAACTCAAAAAAAACATTTTTGGGGGGTTTACCCCCCTTTACCCCCCCTTCCGGTGGTCCGATCGGGCTGGTTAACGAACTCGTCCGAGTGATTACCACTTTACACGTCTGCACCAAATTTCATTAAGATCGGACCATATTTACGGCCGCTGTCGTGTTAACAGATATATAGATATTCGAACGAATGGTGTTTTTTACTTCTGGGGACCCCAAAATGAAAAGTTAACATGGTCTCGGACTTAGGTCTTACCATGAGCACTACCGTAATAGCTTATTCCTTTAAGGAAATTCGCTAAAAGTAAAATGTAAGTCTAAAAGTTTGAAAGTGGGAAAAACGTTATAAAATTAGAAAGAACCCACTTTTTATTAAAGCATCTTTTGTTATTTTATAATGGCAAGTTGACTTTTTATAGATTTTAAATATTAGAAAAAAATACTTTGAGAGGTTTGATATATCAATTACATGCATACTAATTTGGACTTAAAATATAAATATGTTGTTGTTTAGTGTACACTATGAAAATTTAGGAACGAATAATTCATAAATTAAATTGTAAGCAAATTATAAATAGAATTATAATACTAGTTTATCTACATTATTGGTATATCGCCTGAAAACCTTCTCCTTAAGAAAATGAAGTGTAGATAACCCACGTACACTCTACATTCTACACTTTTATCGTCTTTAAGCAACGTTGTAGCCTCTGTTGAAAACATTGTTCCTCATTCCATGACGATATACTAAAAAGATGCGAAGGCTGTAAAGTTCAATATTTTGTTAAAATAAACTTTAAATAGTTTTTTCATGATCATCGACAAATAAAATAAATAATAAAGTTTAATAGAAAAATAATTAGAAATAAGAAAGACTTTCAGGTAAATTTGAATGAAATAAGACAATTTTACGAATGGTATTGATGCGTTGGCCCTAGCCTGGCTTGCAAGACCACTTTAGGATTTATTTCATGACTACAATTACTCTTCGAAAAGAACATAAAAAACCTTTTTGTTGGTTTCAAACATCAAATTTTTTCGGATTACATTTCTCCAAAAACACTCTTTTATTATTATTGTTTTGAAGTAGGGGGGGGGGGGGGGCATGAACAAATCTCTTTTATTGTTTATACGAGTACAATTTATATTTTATTCTATTTCTTTTTGGAGCCTTGACACCAAAAGGCTTTATTAGCCCCTATACATAATCTTATTGATCTTTACTATACAAATAGGCCTTTGTACTGAACAGAATATTTTTCAGCCACGTTATAATTTGTTAACATTTATCACAATTCTTTCTAGATTAAAAACAATCAATTCAAACATTTTCAACAATTTACAGTTAGTTCATTACGGTTAGGTAGTTTAAAAATTAATAACCATGTTTGCGATTAAAGCGAAGTTTTAAAGTGAGAAAGTTGGAAACTGAAACACCTTTGGGGAGGGAGTTGGGACTGGACCGATCTAGATAAGCTGATTTACAAACACATTGAGCCCGAAGTGGGTGCAGGAGGGATTCAGACTTACATCCAATTGACAGTTGTATGTTGAATTGCCTTAGTGACCTCAGATCAAAATAAATAGTTGAAAATACAACAAATTATTTGCATTAAAATCTTACTTTTAGTCACATTCCAATAATTAGTTATAGTTAACGACTCTCACTAATATGACACCAATTGTCGTCCAGGAGTTTAGTGTAAGATGTCCTTCTTTTTATTTAAATGAGAAACTTTAAAACCAAAAACTTCATTGTTAAATGTTTTCTGGTTAGCATTTTAGTTAGTGTTCTGATTAGTGTTTATTTTACGAGTTTTAATTAGCTAAGCTCGAACCACAGCCTAGGAAAAAATACAGTCTTGTCACTTGGTTGCAAAAAGTGTCCCTGGTGACACGCTGCCCTGGCGGCTAGCAAGCCCAGTTTATCTTTCTCAAGCAAATCACGTTAAGTTTCGTTATCTACAGTCTAAGAAACATAACAGTCCCGCCACTTGAAAGAAAACGTGTACTCCCTATGCAACTATGGTGGCATAAAACTAATCCTTCAAGAAACAATCAGGTGACATCTAATTATTTGTCAAAATGGTGTTTAAATCATAGTTTTCACAAACCAATATAGACCTACACTTTGTTTACATGTTTACGTATTTTTTTATTTTTATTAAAAAGTAATAATATTTTAACTGGGCATCAGTTTATTCAAGGAATCAATAGGGGATGTGAGTTCAGCGCACAACTGCAAACAATTTAAAAATAAATTTAATTTCAAACTAGGTTTTCTAGTTTAATTACTTTTTTAAACAAACTTTAACGGGTTAAAAATTCACGAAATATATTTCAGTATGCAGTGGACAACAAAATGATAAGGTAAATGATGAGACTGTATTTTTCCTAGTCTGTGCTCGAACTAGTATATATCATAGCAAGAGTCTAAAATGAGTAAATGCATATTCGATATTATATGTTTGAAGTGCGAGGTTTATCTTGAGATGTCGAGATGCAGACCACTTTCACTTGAGTTTTGAACGATATTTTTCGTTTCACAAAAACAAATATCAGGTTTTTGGTACGAAAAAATAAAAAAAAGATAGTAAACGTTACTTTTGTATAGTAAACATTGTTTTTGCGAAGTAAACAATGGAACAATGGATTTTTGCAGATTATAAACACAAGACGAAAACAGGTGATTTCACAGTATTTTAGCAAAAAATTAATTATATAATGATTCGCGTACGAATTATACATAGGAATTAGTGGTTCATTGTCGGAGGGAGTCCACAGGGATCTGTTGGTGACGTCTGAGATACTGCACACTGGGAGATAACAATATAAATGATGGAGTGAGAGGAAGAGTTTAGTCAACGGAATCTCCATCTTGCAATGTCACGTTCCCTTGATCGATGTGTCCAAACAAAACTCGAAGCGGGGAGTTCTTTTTGCTCTTAGATTACCAAGTATTTTTATTGATTACATTTTTATTGAATATTAATTTTATACATTTTTTATAAATATGTATATAATTCTGTTAATATATATTTTTATACAATACTATAATATGACTTTAATCATTGTATAAATTAATTTTATAAGTAGATAAAAATTATGTTGGTAATTAAAGTCTTTTATTAATTTTAATTTAACAATTGTATTGCTCAATGATGATTTAAGTTATACAGGGGTGTTTTTTAACGCAACCCATTTTTAAGAATGAATAATGTATATATAAATATGAAAATGGGTATTGTTTTGGTAATCTTTACATTCTATACAAACTATTTTTTTCAGTTCGATCACGTTTAGTGACATTATGTGTTCAAACAATCCGCCTTTGGCATTTGTATAAAGTTGTGCTCTCTCCATCAAATTCCCGAACACGTATTGCAAGACGCCTCTTTGAATTTCTTGCATTAAATTTGTTATATTTGTTTTGAGGTGCTGAATATCCTGTGAATTGTTTTCGTAGGCCTTACTTTTTATGAATCCCCAAAGAAAATAATATGGCGTCAAATCCGCGGATCTTGGGGAGTAATAATCCTTCACTGATAAAATAAAGTTTTTGGTTGCGTAAAAAAAAACAAAAAAAAACACCGGGTATAATAAACTCTAGATGTTGAAAAATATGTGGCTCTAGATGTAGGCCTGATATGTATATGGCCGTATCATATTGTATATTTTAAAAATAGCAAAATAAAGACTTATTCTACTCTATGTATAAATTTGATAATATGCGTACTGTTCTGTTATATAACTCCTAATAAAATCTAACATTGACTTTATTATCACCATTGAATTTAACTTTTTGATTGGTTTAACCGCAACGTCCTACCTTCCTTTATTCGAGTACATAAAACTTATTGTATGATAATAAAATCATAAAGACAAATTTCCTTAAAAGTGTCTAAAACAAAAAAAAACCAAACCAAAGGGGTGTAATGTAATTAAAACCAAATTAATTTATGATAAAATTAAGGTTTAATAGAAACCTGTAAATAACACCTTAACAATATCGTGGATAAAACTAGGTTGAGGCTATAGCAAACATAACAATTTAATTTCACGCTAAAATATGTTTTATACAAGTGAATGTAAAAACTGTGTTTTGTCTTAAGATATAGCACAAAACATTTTGATAAAACATCTTTGCACGTTTGTCCAAAGCCTCTTCTTGATCGAGTCGACTTAAAAGGCCCGTTCGTCTTGTTGTCAGCACTCCGTTAGATTGTACCTCTTGTATTAACTTCAACGATTTAGTAAGGATTAAAAAGGTTTCCTTTCCTTGTTTGAATATTTTTTACGAATTTAGGCCTTTAAATTTAGGCATTCAGTTAACTTACGCCGTTGTTTCCTATCTTATGTTAACACGGTACGTATTTTAAGTTCATGAATGACACACTAATTACAATAGTTTATTGTTTAAACAATTATTTTGTTTGACCTTTTTATGAATTTAATGTTCTCACTCATGAAGCGTTTTATTCATTATTTTCTATGAAAAGTAAGAACAATTATTAACGTTCTTTCTCCAACATTTTATAAAGTATCACCACAGACCGGACTCTGCAACACATGCTGCCCCCTATTGGTTGGAGCTTCCCTAATGTAAAAATCAATATTTTAACTCCAAACCCTTTGCTGTAAGTCTGAAATGGTATGAATGGTATTTTGTTTTACTTACAAATACCTTAGAAACTGCATGTATGAGTTTAACATTTTTTAGGATATTTGCAGAAATAATTTACATTAAATTGCGAAACAATCCTTAGCTACTAACGTGAAGGGTTTAAGATAATAGGGGGCAAATGAGGATTTGTTATTTAGAGCCTAATTGCAGTGTATGTATGGTATAACAAATACAACTACGTACAAAGCACGCTAGGCAAAAATAAATAAAAAGATTTTTCATATTGTTATACTTGCGTCAATGAAATAGCTATAACATCATGAAAATTTATTTTTTTAAGGATTTTATTGACATTTTCAGAACTTCTATACAATTTAAAATATGAAAAATATAGAGATGTTGGGATGTTGGGATGTTGGGTGTTGCTATGTGACAATATATTTTAATCAATGAATAGTTTTATTTAGAGCGATGAATTCAAAACACGCTTCTCGAAGTTAACGCTAATCCAAACTACTCTTACCTAAAAACATGATTTTTTTATTCGGCAGTAAAATGTATTTCTAGGCAATATTTTTCCTGCTTAAAATAAAAAAGAAGAAAATGGAGCGATGAAAATAAATATTGAGATAAGCGACACTTTAAGAAGGCTCGTAAACATTTTAAAACTCATTTCATCGGAAATTTGTTATTGCTAATTAGATTACAGTGATAATTTAATCAACATTGATCAACTGGCAATATGAACGTTTTGAGATATTAAGCGATTTGTAAACTGGACGATGAAAAACAATCATTCCCTTCACATTTTCGTATCCAAAATTACAACTTAAATATAAAATAAACTATCATCAATTTTATAACTACTTTTTACAATCCCAGCCACTAGTAAATTTATTAATTTAAAAAATGTACAGTTTGCGGTCGTATTTTGTAATGTTTAAATGTTTGTTTTTATTATGTCAAAAATAGACCATTTCAATTTTATTGGGATCAATATATCTTACTTTGTGGACATCCTCTAAAAAAGGTTATTAGATAGTTTACTTTGACTGTTAGTAGGCCTATAGCTAGATAACTTATACAAGATGTGATAGCAGATAAGTTTGGTTGTTTCATTCTATTAAATGAATAATTTCAACGGATAAACTCCTCCTCCCCCTCTATTACGTATCTTAATTGGCTTTGCAGGCTAAATAGAAGGAGTGTATCGTACTATTTTGTCTGCAAAAGCAGAGAAAATGTGGTTAAGGTAAGATTCAGTTAATTAGTGTGTGTAAACACCTGAAGGGAGACCGGGCGACTCGAACGGATGTTTGGCCCCTGTAAACTACTATAAACCTTTAAGGCAAAGCAGGATACCACTGTAAACTCTTGAAGCAAAGGAAAGTCTCATGGTACACCAAATTCTTATGCCGATTAAAATATATCAAAAGGAATAACTTGACATTTAATTAAACCTTTTCTCATTCTTTAATAAGGACTAATGAGCTGAGAAAGAACTACTTATATACAATGCAGAAAAAATAAACTCAATGTCAGTAAGATGTATATTTTAAATCCTCAAGGCTCCCCCATTTATTTACTTGAATTTCTACTTCTTTTACTCTACCATAATTGAAAATTAAGATTAAAAATAATTTTTGATAAGAATATTTTATATTCCTCTTGTAGAGAATCAATGCATTTATTTTATTTTCCTATATTTGAAATGTTAAAAACTACTGGAAGATAAATGTTGAAAAAAAAACTTCGACCCTAACTCCAGTCATTGTCGGGTGGAATGTGTAGTCTAACGATTACCAATGTTTTATTATTGAATCAGTGAAATTACTTTTTATAGACACAACAAATCAGGGCTCTCAATATTAAGTATAGTAAAGTAAAATATATAGTATACTAAGTAAAGTAGTCAGGTACTATTTAAGTACAGTATTCTTTATATTCAAATTCATATATTTATGAAGTATTATGTAAGTAATATTCTATGAACCTAATCATCTTTTCACTACACTATGACCTAATAACATTTTTTACAAACGTCATTTGGTGGCAGAAACCAGCTCTTTTCCGCCAGAGGGCCGAGAGTCAGCTGATCGTTTATTTGCTTGAAACAACCTGAGAACATCACATAATTATACGGCATTCAATAGGTTCCAAAGATAGGATGTTTGCGATCATGAATTTCATAGCTGTGTTTGTTTAAACCATGACGAAGAAGTTGTATCGCCGCTCATAACCTCAAAGTTTTGTTTTCAAGTGTGTCAAATAAATAATCAGATATTTGATGTTATATATTTCATTGTGTAGTGTGGTGAGAAATAGCGTTCACACCTCGAAAGGGTTTTGCTGGCTCGCGATCGTGTTTCAAATTCGAGTCAAAGTTTTCGGTCCTTGTTGCAAAATACACTATTAGGAATATTTATAGTATGCAATTTTGAAAAAAAATTACAAATATGTAATGTTCATTGAAGCTTAGGTTTGCAAATCAAAAATCCACACAGTTTTAATTGGCTGTGAATTCGAGCTTCTGCTTTTGAAAAGGAATTAAAGAGCACTAAGCTAGACGTTTCCAAAACAAAAGAGTAGCTTTTTTATCCGTTGCCTCACAAAAGGCTGTAGCCACTTTGAATACCTCAGTGTGCTTCATGAATAACTGCACCAAAGAAACTATTCCCACCTAGCTTTTCACAGATAGGAGGAATGCAATTAATTTATTCACTACGTGTGCATAATTCATTACAGCATTATTTTTTAATAAACATGACATTTATTCAGCATATGCTAATTTACTTCAAGACTTGTCAACGTGGACAGATTTCTTTTCTTAAAAAGAATAATTGTTTATGTTTTAATAACGATTTAATGCTACGTCATTTTTCTCAAGGACTTTTCATCTTTTGGTTACTCTAGTTATTCTATTAAGTAGAGTTATAATGTCGGTATTGTGTTGTATAATAACACATTTCACTATTTCATTCAATCGCTAGTGAAGCTTATTACAACAAAGTATTAGAGATAAGTAGAATACAGTCCCTTGGCTTCTGTAATCAGGTAATTTATAAGGTAATGACACTTGTTCCTTTCTTCAACCTAGCTTTTTAGCTGTGTAGTAGGACAACAGCAACATTATTCCAATGTCACGTCCCGCGGAAGTACTGTACTAATGGACAACCACTATTTATTTGTAAACATTCCTTAAGCAATTGTTAACATATTTTTATATAACCATTAATAAATAAACCTAGTATTCATGAATACCAGCATTCATCGCCTTTCGTCAACTAGTATTCATAAAATTTCTTGGTTAAATATTTTGCTAAAGCCCACTCCGTTAGATGATTAGTACTTGTGTCTGTTGTATACTATGGTCTTTTAAATTTATTATACTTTATAAATACAAGTTCGAGTACTTTATATACATGATACGAATACTATTGTATTCGTATCCTGTACATCCAATGATACTTTAACTTCAACCATTGTTTTTATGGTGTAATTTAATTTGCTAATTGTCATTAAATGTGAACATAATAACTACTATGAAGATTTTTCATACCTTAGATAGATAGAAAGTATGTACATTATACACGAATCCATCAATAAAACTATGAAACTATGAAAGTTTTTGTTAAAGTGCTTTCGAGTCAGATTGAAACAGAAATCACAAATTATAATTTATATTTAAAACGTGTTACCAAGAGTTATTTTTTCCTGATTCTATCGCGTAATATTATGATTAAATTGGAAATTACTTGGTCTACAACATTGTAGTCGTATATTATTTGTTTTTGTGATTTAAAATGTACTTGAAATCCTCAGGGAGGTAACAGTCCCTAATGTATAATATGGAAAAGTTAAGACCAGTTACTTACACCAAAGTTGCCAGTTGCCGCCAAAGATTCTACGACACCGTGGCAAACTATTCCGATGTCTTAATCCCTCGTAAGTTTGTTACAACTCTTCCTGGCAGGTCATTCTTAGTTTACACTTCTTTAAGTTAAGATGAGTAGGTAATTTCTTATTTAGTTATAAAAACCGTGACAATAGTTTGTTTTCTTCGAATAAATGGAATAATGCTACAATAGTAATTATACTTCAGAAACACACCCTATTTCTTAAAAAATAAAACATGAGTTTGCAACAATTTTGGGATAAAATACAGTATAGAGCTGACGTACTCATCAATAATGAATATTCAATGTATAATCAATCATGGAATATGTAGTAAAAAATGGGCATGGTAGGAGACATTTCCTTTGATTAATTTTGTTATGTGTTATTTTGTTACCTTATACCATACAATTTTCAAATCTGCATTATATAAAAATAGTTATATTTAGTAAGTACCAAAAACTTAAGGTAATTGATGATATAAAAAAATCAAAAATATATTTTTTTGGTTTAAACAAAGTAAAAAGATGTCATCATAATATTAACTCTGGATGACTTACTAACAACGCAGCACTTGTGTTACTTTCGCGAATATAAATCATCTTTGAATAATTATGCGCCACCGCTCTCATTTTCTAGTTTTTGATTAATTATCCCTCATTACTCCTCTGCGACACCAGAGTGTTTATCACCTCATTGACGTTTATATCAGTTTCTCCTTTTATTATTCCGGCAATAATCCCATGATAGAAGATTTAAAAAAATTGTTTATTAGTTTAATAATTTATCGAAATTAGTCGCTTTAACACACAATTGTTGAAAGACATTTAACAATTTTACCCAGTAATCAATGCAATTTATGTTTATTGCCTGAACAGTATTCCAATTGTCTTAGAAATGAAATTTACCTGGAGTATATGAGAACAATAGGCTTTAGTTAGGGCTCTCACCAACACTCTGCCTGAGTTTCTCCACATAATTGTCTGAGTAAGAGAAGTGTTTTTATATTAACATTATATGGGAATAAAACGTTCTGATATTGCAAAAAGTTTTTGGTTACAGAATTAAAAATTAAAATTTTACAAAAGACCAGGGTTATTTTAAATTTATTGTAACGATGTGTTTTAGCTCAATATTGATAGCAGAAATGTTACAGAGTAGAAAAATTTACTAAAAATCATTTTTATATATTTTCCTTATGTAGATACTGAATGATAAGTAATGTCAAATAAATGTAAAATATAAAATTATGAATTAAATATTTTGTTTTTAAGGGTCTTAAACCTAAAACAACTTTGACCGAACATTAAAATGAATACTCTATTACTGAAACATGATCAAAAATATTAAGTAACAATAAATATATTAAAATTTGTGTAAGCATTTGAAGTTATTTGTCAGAGCTCTGAAGCAGTTGCTTCTTTACACCATTTACATTTTTTTTAATAACCCTGTATTTAAACCTGATGAGGGTAGCTTAAAGCTAGAAAACGTACACATTATCAATGACGAAGTGCAATATCTTGGAATTATATGAGTTATTATCCTTTAGAAGAAGGAGAATTGACGTTTGACACCGTAAATGTACAATATAATAAATTGTTTCATATTGTTTCATTACTGAAACAGACATTTTATTTTACGTATAAATAAAAGATGAATTGTTTGAATTGTTTGTTTGATTTTGTTTGTTTGTTTGTTTGAATGTTTCATGTTACCTTTGTAATGAATGAAACATATAGTGTTTTTTTTAAACAGTGTATTGTCCGATCAATGTGGTGACACGATTTCTCGCTGGTTCCGAGCCAATCATGAGCTAGCTATATATTGCAACCAATTTACATAGTAATCGAAACACACTCACAGACAGAGTTTTGAGGGAGAGAGAAAGTACCATATCTATTTGAGATCACGTACATTAAAAATACCAACATTATATTTAAATAACGACACAAACCCTATAGTACTAAGCCAGAACCTATTTTTTACTTTTAATATATAACAGTACATGCTGAAATCTTGCACATGTGCTTGCTATATTGTGGTATATTTTCCATACTACAATGTAGTACATTGTGGTACATTATTCATTTTACATCGTAGAACATTGTGAAAGCTACATTGTGGTGAATGTTGCTTGCTACTGTGGCAAATGGTGTGTGCTACATGTGGTACATCTGCTTGCTACATTATGTTACATGGTGCATGCTACCTTGCGGCATATTATCGCTACATTGTAGTACATTGTGCATGCTACATCGTAGTACATGGTGAAAGCTACATTTAAGAACATGCAGTGCAGTTAGCAGGTGAGGTGGTTAAGGTAGCGTTATTAGCAGAGGTAAACTTCTCTCTTGGGAGTGTGGTAGCGGGTAAACACGTTACACTATTTCGAGCTCTCACGTGGAAGATCAATTTCAGCCTTATTTTATCACATTTATCATGTGGCTTTTGGGATCATGGAACATTTGCAGAAATATTCTCCATTGTGTATTGCTCGAAGCTAAATAAAGTGTATAGTAAAGAAATTATCTCTAAAATATAGCTAAAATATTGTTATTGGACAATAATTGATAAAACGATACCTTGATAAAAACATAACTCAGATATATAAATATGTTTTAACTTCTTGCATGTGATTTGTTTCTATTTACCAACTCACAAAAAATCCTGGAACTAAACCACAAATCCAGCAACCCTCTCCTCTCCCTGTCTCACTATCATTGAAATGTCTTTCGCCCTGGGACATTTGGAGCTCGGGATAAGATTCTTACCTTAGGTTTTGTAGTATTTATGACCCTCTGTGTCTTGAGGTTCCCTGGATAAAGAGGTTATGTCTGTTTTACTCCACATGTTCTTATGTTCATATTTTTTTATATGTCTTGAACATAAAGAATGTTATGTTTGAGATATAGTATAGTACAATAAGAAGATTATTTAGGGTAATTATAAGAAATAGTAAACCACACTAACTGCCATATGGTATATAACTCCCTACGCCATACGCCATACCCATATGTTTTCTATAGACTAAAATTTATAACTTCTATAAAGGTTATTTAGATTTTCTGCGAATAACCTTAACACTATAACAATAAGTCGTCATAAAGATTAAGTCTTTAAACTAATAAAAACATAATGGTGACAGTAAATATCATTTTATCCGACATGTACGTGTGATTAATGGGTGTTTTTCCATCGTAGCCTTAATTTTAAAATTGCCAAACAAAACTTACCTTACCGGCACCCAAAATGTCCAGGATCTCACAAGTCGCACTTTTCAATGACTCTGAAGTTGCGCACGGAAAAACGCCGTGAGTTTTTTGGTGTGTCATCTTAATCCGTTGAAATCGTTCATTTATTCAGCTGAAGGCAACTAATTTAATTGGTAATAATTATTCCGGGATACTAATCTACCGCTCTCTTGCTATCTACGTGTGTCAATCCTACAAAATAAATTTTTTTATTTTGAAAAGCAATAACTTGTAGTATGAAAAACTGTAGTAAAAAAGTTTGAGCTAACAAGTTTATTTTAAATTTAGTACGTAATGTTGTTTTCATCGTACAGTTTGATGTTTGCGGAACTCTATTGCCAGCCAAGGTCATGTATAAACGGAAGAAATAAACCTCTAGACGTCAGCCAACGCAAACACAAAACCACATGTGGCCGCTTACTTGACAGTTACAATGTTTTTCAAATTTTCTTTATGAACGAAAGCTTAAACTGACTCAGCGGTCACGAAGCAAGCAAAAAGTGAATGTTGTAGCCTTCAGCTCATGCTTCCAGAATGCAAACCCATTCTAATTTGTTTTAAGGGTAATGTGATACTTACGGTAATATTTGTTTGCAGTTTGGAATATTTTATGCGTTAGACCAACATCAGGCCTTTTTGATAGTTTTTTTTGTTCTAATATAAGGCATGAGCATGGGCGTGGATACCAAAAGAGTTTAAATATTTGAAAAAAAAACCACTCGTTACATAGTTTTTCCAAAGGTATGATAGTGAATTGCCATCTATATTTGCAAACTCAATATACCATGTACTGAAAAGAGAACTAATTTATTTTTATTTAACTAATAGTAAAAAAAGAAGTCTCAAATGTCTCATCTTGTATACCCCTAAAATTCACTTTTTGTGACACTGTTGAGTTCAAATACTTGAATTCAAAGGAAAATAACAATTTTACACTACTTTTGGTTGTAATCAGCTCGCTCCATGCTTAAACTGTTTAAAACTATTCTTATCTGGTAATTATGATCGATTGCGTAGTAAATCCTTTAAAAAGTGAATTATGTACCTTATTAATATTTAGTTTTGTTTTTGAATAATTATTATTATTGTGTTTGAAAACTAAGCAAATTAAGGCACTTTTTAACAAAGGAACAAAAACAGTTTATGATAATGTGTTTTCAAACGTAATTCAGTTTAAGAATACCTTACCTATTACCTTAAAATAAACAACTCGCAGTCAAAAACAATTATTAACTGAAAATTCAAACTGTCATAAGTCTATAGCGTGGCTTAAAACAATAAATTTGTAATTAATAAAGAGACCAAACATTTCCCATGAATACAAATATCCTTTTTATAGTTTACTTAGAATTTTATTCACTTTAAATAAGTGATGCACCACTAATTCAATGAATTATATCTGTAACTGAATATAAAGTGTATGGGTTCAAGATCGGATTTAATTTGAAGCCCGGGGCAATAAGAGCAATAAGAAAGAGAATTTATATAATTTACTCTATTTTCTACCTTCTGGCGTTGAGATGAACGATTATGATTAGGTTCAAATGCAAATAATGAAATCAACACGCTGGAGTCTGTGATAAGGAGAAAATTTACCAAAAAACTATTCTTAATCTCTCAGCACATAATTTGTTCTAATCTCACTTAATGTCCTGATACGGGAGATAATATTTATTTAAAATTTGAAAATGTTTTAATACTCATAATAAATGAATAAATACGTTTAATGATCCATAAAGCTTTGGTTATTCTGGCTTAATGAATGCTCGATCATCACGACATTTTATTTTGGCTTTATAAAATTCAATAAAAACGTCTGTTCAATAAAGATTGTGTGAGGGCACATTGTGTGTAGACCAATAGTTCAAATTATCGCGTAAGCGATACAACACATTTATATTTTTTAATAGTTTAGAGTAGAAGCATAATTAGCTCCCAACACCAAAATGCATAATTAGCTCCCAACACCAAAATCTATAAATTCTTATGTTAATGCAAATATTTCAATTATTAAAACAATTCAAATGCCTAATGGATTGAATAAATTTATATACCAAACGTTTATTCAAACACTATTATTTTTTATTTGTGGTTGCTCTTAGTAAAATTCATGTAATAGTGTGAATAAATAATGAAAAATATATACTGGAATCTACTAATTATTCAAACAATTTTTTATTTGAAGGCATATGCTTTTTTATGAGAAGTACTTAAGAACCAGTTCTCATTTTGGTAACCATTTTAATTACTAATCACCAAACTAATCACAAGAGGCTGTCTTGTCTTTGCTGAGTGGAGCTTTTTGCTTCACTACCTCCTGACGCCGACCTGTCTGTTTTGCAACATTAATATTCAATGGAGGGTGATCATAATCACTTCAAGGATTTCATTGAAGATCATTAGCGCGGTAATAATCCCAAGAGAGGGTGGATAATGTAATACTGTACTATGTTTTCCTTGACTGCTATCTAACATAAAATGAGCTAAGGAGTTAATTTTGGGAAACTTAAAAATTTACCTCTTTTGTCACTTTAAACGTGAAAGGAAAAATTGTAATTCAAGTGTAATAAAACATTACTCACTAGTAATGTTTTATTACACTTGAATTACACTGCTTGAAGGGGCTAAAAGACCCTTATGAAGGAAAATTCCAACAATCCTTATTTATAATAGTATAAATTTCTTTCATTGCAAACTGAATCTACCTTATATTGATATCTAGCCTACCACATGGTTTTCAATCTCAAGTATCAGCATCACATGTTTTATGTAAACAAAGCAGACGTTTTTAGATCCCAATGCTTTTTCAATGGCAGATATTTTACTTTATAGGCCTATCTCGTTTTCTGATGAATGGGCTAGTGAACCGTTGTATAGCCATTACACAAATCTCTGTGCTCAATGAGTGAGCGATTTCGAGGTGAATTGCCCGCGTAGATAGACAAGTGAACAAGACACCATATGTTTTCTCATGTCTGCGACCTACAGTCACTTCAATTGGTCCAAAGTAGTTGACACCGGTGTAAAGGAATGGATGTTGGACTTGAGAAACTCTGGTTATCGAAAGAGGTGACATCTGTGGAGGGTTTGGTTTCGCATTATTTATTTGACATATCATGCAACTCCTTTGTACTCTCTTGACCAATGTTCTTACATTTAACATCCAATATTTCTTTTTAATCATATTAATAACGGTCTCAATACCTTGATGTAAACATTTCTCATGAAACATTTTTGCTATAAGTTTCGTCGCATGACTTCTTCCGTCTAAAATTACGGTATATTTTTGGTCTTAAGTTACCTCGGGTGACTTATGTATTCTGGTTGTCATTCTCATCATGCTTTTTTTGTCAATGAAAGCGGCTAAAGGAAATAGTTTATTCGACTTTGGCAGGGACTTATTACTTGTTAGTAGAGTCTTCTCTTGTTTGAAGCTTCTTTCTTGAGACATTGAAAGTAAAGATTGTTCAGCATTGAGCAGTTCGACTGGTTCAAGTTCTGGTATCAACTTTTGATTTGCATTAGTTTTCAGTTTTCTCTGGCATTAGTTTTATCCGGGAATTTAAAATACTAATGTATCGATAAACCCTAGCTAGCACACGTGTTACTTTTTCCCAAGAATAAAAGTGTTCAATTTTTACGATAGGGGTTTCTTCTTCGTGAATTCCAACAAATGTTCTTTTCATTTCCTCATTGTCTTTGACTTGAAGAGTAGAGGGTTGTTCTGGCAAATGACTTGAACAATGAGACAAATATGAAGGACCGAACACCCCAGAAATCATACGTATTCTTAGTGAACTTCCTATTGCTTTTTGTTGCAATGTCGGCTGGATTTTCTTTTAACGGAACCCATTTCCACTCCTCGGTTTTCGATAGCCTTTGGATTTCACCGATTCTGTTTGACACAAACTGTTTGAATTGTCTAGGATCTGACTTCATCCAATGTAAGACTGTTACTGAATCTGACCAAAATATTCTTCTGGTAATACCAAAATCAATATATTTTTCAATAGATTGAGCCAATCTGCATCCAAGTACAGCCGCTTGCAGTTCTAATCTTGGAATAGTTGACGGTTTCAGTGGTGCCACTTTAGCTCGAGCCATAGTTATGATAGTTTTGTAAGAGTTGTTATTGTTTTGATGACGTAAGTAGGCAACCGCTGCACATGCTTCTTCGCTAGCATCAACGAATATGTGTAGTTCAAGTTCTTCAATGAATAAAATTTTGAAGTAGCACCGTGGAATCTCTAGAAACTGAAGATGTTTTATTTCTTCTATCCATTCTTGCCACTTACAAGTTTACAAGTCCCATGTTACTTTTGTCCGCCAAATCTCTTGAACCATCATTCGTCCTTTAATTGTAGTCGGTGTTACAAGTCCTAAAGGGTCAAAAATTGACATAGCTGCTTTTAAAACTTCGGATAAGTTGACTCTATTTCATGAATATTTTCTTGATTACGGTGAAATAAAAAATTGTCTTTTTCTGAATCCCACCACAATCCAAGGACGCGTTCTGTAGGTAAACTACAGGGTGTTTTTTTTTTTTAAACGCAACCCATTTTTAAGATTGAATAATGCACATATGAATGTGTAATGAGTATTGTTTTATTGATCTTTACATTTTATACAACCTATTATTTAAGTTTGATAAAATCTATTTTACATTATGTGCTCAAACAGGCCGCCATTGGCATTTGTATAAAGTTATGCACTCTCATCAAATTCCCGAATACGTGTTGCGACGTACCTTTTTAAATTTCTTGCATTAAATTTGTTATGATGTTTTGAGGTGAATATCTTGTGAATTGTTTTCGTAGGATAATTACTACTTTACTTGTCTGTGGCAAATTTCATTCAGATCGGACCACTTTTACGCGAGTTATCGTGCTTAAAGACACACACATTAAAAACGCATCCCAAAACTTGATTTTATCGGTGAAGGATTATTTCCCCCCAAGATCACGGATTTTACCCATTATTTTATTTGGGGATACATAACAGGTAAGGCCTACGAAAACAATTCACAGGATATTCAGCACCTCAAAACAAACATAACAAATTTAACACAAGAAATTCAATGAGGCACCTTGCAACACGTGTTCGGGAATTTGATGGAGGGAGCATAACTTTATACAAATGCCAATGGCGGACTGTTTGAGCGCATAATGTAAACCAAATGTGATCAAACTTAGATAATAGGTTTTATAAAATGTAAAGATCAATAAAACAATACTCATTTCATATTTATATGTGCGTTATTCAATCTTAAAAATGGGTTGCGTTAAAAAAAAACACCCTGTATTTTCAGGCATTATTTGCTTGACAGAATTAGCTTTCAGTTCATTGGGCACATCCATTAAGACGTTATTAGAATTTGACAGCCAGTTACAGATTTGAAACCCTCCGGATTTATGGATTTCAGTTATTTCTCGTATCATACCCAAAAACACAAAGTGTTGAAGGGTCACCAAGCCCTAAAAATATGTGATATCAAAGTGCATACCAAGTCAATTTAATTTCCTGTAGTCCAACAATGTTCATTAGAATACATAATTAAATTTGTTTGAATGCTATTGTTCTGAATACTGATTATAATTCTTCCACATGTACTTGGCCAGCAGCTTAACAGACGCTAAATTAGTTATACGTTTGTATTTTCCAAAGTGACCTACATAGAAGACTTTTAACATAAATATATAAATTCATAAGCTGCTGGCCAAGTACATGTAGAAGAATTATAATCAGTATTCAGATCAATAGCATTCAAACAAATTTAATTATGTATTCTAATGAACATTGTTGGACTACAGGAAATTAAATTGACTTGGTATGCACTTTGATATCACATATTTTTAGGGCTTGGCGACCCTTCAACACTTTGTTTTTTGGGTATGATATCACTGTTTTTTTAGTAGATAAATGTAGTAAAATATAACATTTAAAGTAAATCTTTATATAAACAAAATAAATAAATATTTAATATAGACAATATATAGTGTGAATGCCATAACCGATGTATTCTAGTTGTTCTCACAGATGTTTTAGGCGGTCTTTTAAAAATAATATTACGTAAACATTCTTTGCGACATATAGTCACTTCTTGATATTTAGGTACAAAGAAAGATTTAGAAAGATTTGGGAAGTCGTAGAAAGATGGGAGTGGGCTCAGATTAAAGGTACCTCTACCGTAATGGCGGGAAAGATACTGAAATTGCTTGAAATTTTCCAGAAAACAAGAAATAACGTAAAATATCTGCACTGGGATCTAAAAACGACAGCTTTGTTTACATAAAACATGTGATGCTGAAATTTGATTGAAAACCATGAGCTATATCTAACAAATAATAGATTTAAAAGCCAGTTTGCTATGAGGGTATTTCGTCCTAGGCGTATCCTATCCTATACTCTTATATGAGTAATGTTATTGTGCTTGTATGCTTGTTTGCTTGCTTGCACAATTATCTCAAAAATGGCTCCGATAATTTCCTTCAAAGTCTGTAAATAAGTAATTTATGACTCAAAAACGTCTTTTATGCAGATTACTTGGCCAGAGAAAATCTAATAACGCAATAAATCGAATTTTAAAGTTGTAAAATTTTAACATTGGCCTTGTGGGTTGCCGTGATATCAACGAAAATAAACAAGGAAAGTGTAAACAAATGAAGTAATCATAACAGCTGTTTGGTATCTACAGCCATCAAGGGAAAATACAGCAAATGGGATGAAGAGTCCATGGAGCAATAAAAAAGGTTTCTATTTATCAGTTTTATGACATCGGAATATTTTATAGTAACTGGATGAACTGGTAAATATGAAATAACACCGGGCAAGGCTCGGTCCACCAGGTACTATCTATTAACTGAGGATCGTTTGAATGTCTTCTGATTAGGGGCGTTTAGTCCCTTCAAGCCACTAGTGAAATATAATAACCGCATTTTGTAGTTTCTCCTAAATTTAATATAGCATGTTTCACTTTGAATGTGTTTCCAATTATTTTAATTTCTGTATTTTAAGCCCTGGTATGAGAAGATTTGTAATTTTCATGTTGAATGAATTCCGAAGTTGTAATTGAAAAATCAAATAGTTACTTTTGCTTGAAATTATTGTTTTAGCGAATTTCCTTAGAAATAAGCTATTACTGTCGTTTTAACAGAACAGAATGGCCAAAAAAATATCCGTTCAGGGTAACCTCAGCAATCATATTAATATTTATATTATTTGTCAGCTTTTTATGTGTACTTTCTGGATATGAAGTGAGTTTATTGTTAAAACGCATTTTTCCAGCAAAAATCACGATTTGTTTCAAAATTTAACATGGGCTTATATGGGAAATAGAATTTTCATTTTTTGAGTGTCTGTAAGCCAGCGATCTCTATAATACAACTGGATCGCGCGCTGTGTGCTGTGTTTTCGGTCCGACAGCTCGGCTCTCCCTCCACCGCTAACGGGTGAACCGCGCCGCTCCAGCCATACACTTTACACGGGACTACCGTGTTCGCGCTCACAAAAACCACTATATCTTCGTTCGTAGTCGCTTGATTTTCAATTAATTCACACAGTTGCAATCTGTATTAAATTGTGGAGATAATGATTTAGATTTTACATCAAAATCATTTTGTTATAAACTGTATTCGGCAGACATTTTTGCATGTTGAATGAAAGCTGCTATCTTCGCTAATATTTTATAGATTTAATTTAGTTTATGCATTGATTCTAGTTCGAGTATGAAGTTATAACAATTATGTTTTTAAGTTTCATGGAAATATAAATTATTTTACCAATAAAATACATATGGCAAGCGTGAATGTGGTGAATAAATATATTTATTTGGTTGTAGTATTAAATTAAATGAGGACTAAAAGGCTTAAAATAGGTCATCAAAATAAGTATAAAATACATTAATAAAACCATTCACTTGACAAAAATAATATTTTCATAACATTAGCAATTACATAATGGTTTTATGTATTCTTAAACAATACTAACTTGTGCAGTTTTTGCCGAAGGCCAGCCGAACTTGGGTTTTTGTCAAGTGTTCTCAGTTTTGATTGGTAGTGGAAAACTTTATTTTGAAAAACAAATATCCTATCATTTTTATCAATTTTACTTCATGTGGGGTTTCTCCCAGCTGCACTAAATCTTTATGGCCTTTAAAAACAGTTGTGGCAAAGTTTTGACATGCCATATTTACATTACATTTACGAACTAGTACATAAAAAAACTAATAATGTGTCTTAGAATATTAGACATTGGACCTTGATGATTAAATTCCTGTTTGTCAATTGAATGGCAGAGCGATTTCCACTTTAGGCAAATAATATGTCTTCCGAAACCAACTAATATGTTGATGACATTAGAAATAAACAAAACTTAAAATATACCAAATGCAGAATTTTAGTTAAATCATGACTTTGGATTTATATTTCAGACCTAAAATAATAATGTAGTATTAACAAAGCAAAATTACTTACCAGTGAAATGATAACGACTTGTCTTTAGCATTATTCGAACAGTTGTACGCGGCGCAGTATTTCGGCATGATGACTTGGGCATATTGCAATTACAACAAACAGCAAAAACCAACTGAACTGAATTTCAGAAGGTGGACGAAGGATTAATGAAGGGTGGGGTTAGAAACAGACAAGTCGAGACCATCGATGTATATTTACATCGTTAGTCGAGACATGAATTACCTCCTTTGAGTGATTTTGTTTACCCACTTGCTACGCGCGGGCAGCGCGTGGACTGATATTTGTAAACATCTCTTTCTATATACATACAGCAGGGGACAAAATCTACTCTTTTTTCTACTCATATGAATGCATTAGGCTTATGCAATAATTGTTTTATAGCGTGAAAGTTTCAGTTGAAGTCATATTTCACTGACATAAAACTAGAAAAATACCAAGTCACACCTTTTTCTTCCATTTATATCGTTGCAATGGTGTTTGTAATAACGTAAAACTACACAACAACCTCCGTAATTTCATAAGGAGTACAATGGTGAAACCCCCATTTCAATTGAGTAAGTATCAACAAAGTTACTTCAGTTTATATCAATAAAAACACGGTAGCCCCGTATGAAGTGTATGGGCCGCGCGGCGAGGCGCACCCGTTAGCGGTGGGGGGAGCGGCCGGACCGAAATGTGCCTTGTTCCGGGCATTACAGCGCGCGATCCAGTTGTATTATAGAGATCGCTGCTGTAAGCACGATAACTCTCGTAAATATCCTCCGATCGCAACAAAATTTGGTACAGACATGTAAAACTAGATTCTCTTGGACGAGTTCGTAAACCAGCCAGATCGACATATCCTAAGTGGGGTAAAGGCTCGATTTTACCCCCCAAAAATGGGTTTTTTGAGTTTTTCAAATTGAAAAATTATATTTATCCAATTATTATTTGCACCATTGGATTTAGCTCGAAAAACAAACAATTTGGTATTTTAAATCATTCCTCTAAGTCCATAGGGAGTTCTCATTTTTCCCCTGTTTTTATAGTAATAGGGCAGCAGAATGTTGGCTTAGTCAATTTCCCATTTACTCTCTACTGAGGTTTTCAAGGAATCGCTTTGAGTAATTTCTCAGTTTATCAATTTATTGATTAGAATTTTGGTTTTTAAACAATGTTATGTTAATATAATTAAAAAAATAAACATTCTTGCCTACTTCATTATATGAAATTTTTGTGTTTTGTCACTAAGTCATTTACCAATATTTTTTTACAAAGGGTTTGTAAAACAAGCTATAATAGCTATAATTTTAATATATAAATACATCACTTGTTTATTTTTCTTTTTTTAATAGCCTAAGGGATAAATTACTGGATATTTTGTAATTGGAAATTCGCTGAGTATGCAGGTGTACTGCGACGTGGGCATTTTGTAAGTAGTTGCGGTTGCAACAATAGGTACACTTTGAGTCCACAATTGGTTGCCATTTTTCACACTGACGGTTGAATAATTCTTCAAATTTGCTTTTTTAGTGTTGTGAGGAATTTAAATTGGAAAAATAAAGTTACTCGCATTTACATCCACATTGTGGTTGCAGTTTGAACATGTTGTCGTAATTTTTAGCATATATTTGAAATGAAATTCAAGGGGTTGATACAATGTTATTAGTTGAATGAAAAATTCAGCACAATCTTGTTGTTCGATTGCGTTAAAAGGAGGTCCGAACTGATTTCTGATATTTATTGGACTTACAATTTGGTCGTTTTTTGGTGGGATATGGCTAATTTAATCATAGGGGAATCAATGGCATAGTTTGTTATGGAGGTTGTGATAAGTTGGCAGTTTAAAATACACTGTATTTTTGCATTTGCAAAGCACGATACATTATCAGAATTTTAAAAACCAAATAAATATTATTTACCAGATGCTGGATCGCTTAGGATATAAACAAGGCCGCACTAGTGTGGCCTTGATAAGGCGCTGTAGTATACAGCCAATGGAATTGAAATTAATTAACTTGAAACAGCTGTTTATGTGTTTAACCTATAAGTACAATATTCAATGAAACTCTAGATGCAAACGGTACTTAACCCTTGGCAGTTTGGGTATTCTTAGGACTAGGATTAGTAGTTATAATGGACATGCATTGCAGATATTCAGCTTAATATGCATGCACCCGAAAGGTTGCGGTATTATCACAAAACAAATTGCTATTATTTATTGGCGAGATTTAACCCTGGGTGCTGGGGATCGATGTTCCTCGCTCTACCACCAGTGGACATACTTTGTGACAAAATCGTGAACCCTCAAAATTTGGATAATTCTTGAATTAGGATTTTTTTATGATAGACCTTATCAAACATTCGGCGCTATGACTATGATCTTTGACTTTTTCCAGTTTGTGAATAAACTCATCTTTAAATATAAAATGTTTAAGAGTTGAATTGCCGTTTTCTACCTTTGTAAGATTAGGCCTACTTGCGTCTGCAACCAAACTTCGTATTTATACGTGATAGGAGTCATTAATTATAGTTAATGTATGAATCTGTACTTTTTTACCTGACAAATTTTCCGCAAACAGCTGATATTGCTTCTGTTCAAATAAGGAGATTAGAGTATTTACTGGAGGTACTGTGACGATGACTTTGTTGATGAAAACCGGCCCTTTCATTTTGGCAGACTTTAGTAATTTAGTAATGAAATGCCATTCTTTGAACATAAATTTAAAACGATTCGAATCTTGAACATGAATTTAGGTTGGGTAAAACGGAAATAGACTATATAAGACACACATTCATTATAATTTATATAGGTATTTGTAAAACTATATAAATAGGTTTCATTGGTACAGAACCCTGAAATAATAGTTTAAAAAATAAACCTATCACAATATAAAGAAATCTCCAATACGCTTAAAACTTACCAGCTGATCAAAGTTTTACTGACGAAATAGTTTCTTCGTGGACTAAGCTTGTTTACATTTGAAATGTCAACGATGATTTGAAATGAAAATTTAAAAAGTTACTAGTTTTGATATCTAGTGCTTTCAAACTTTGTTCAGACTATCAAAAGGCACTACTAGGAGAAAAAATAGGAGTGAGTGTGAAGTTTCATTCAATTCTGATGAGAAATAAAGTCGCTAGGCTTTCTGAACAAATCGAGGTGGAGGATTTGTTAAAAAGTGCAAAACCGGTAACTTTTTTGGTGACTTTTAACGTTTATTATTAACTTAATAGAAGTATTTAAAACAAACTGTCGTGTTTTTTGAAGTTTTTTTGGCCAGTTTATTATGTTGAAGCGAAGTTATATTAAATCAAGGCTCTAATTTTCTTTTTTGAAAAGTGAAAAATCGGCTCCTAACCTGCGCTGTTAATATAGTCACTCACGTCGTTCATTCGTCGTCTGCTGGTAGACTTGGCGACGAGACACGACCGTGCCTCTAGATTCTGCGTTTAGCTTCGTCTTCTGTGTCAGTTGAATCGAGCAGTTGATCCATGTATTCTTTTGTCAATATTGATCTGCTAGCTTCTGGATAAATAGAAGAAAACTGTCTTGCATTGTTATTGGCTACATAGAGAGCAGTGCATGGAGAACAAGTGGACCCAAATATCATGACTTCCAAGACATACGTGTCCGGCGGGCCGTTTAGATTTTCTCTCCACAAGAATCTTTGAGAATCCAGATCTTTTTCCCTAATACGAACCTGGTGAAACATTTCCTTGATGTTCCCAGCAATGGCAAACTTCCTCAACCTGAAATTTAGAAGTACAGCCGGAAGAGGGTTTTAAAGGTCTGAGCAGTGAGCAGTTCATCATTAAATGACACACCGATAGACTTTGAAGCTGCATCAAACACAAACCTCAATTTGTTCGGTTTGTTAGAGTTTATAACCCCAAAATGAGGTAAGTAATAAGTCTGGTCATTTACGACACTTGCCTCAGTCACTCAGTTTACTCCCTTCTCACTGTAATCAGCTATATTTTTCTTATATTCATTTTGGAAATTAGAATCTTTCGCCATTTTTATTTCAATGCCTTTTAATCTGACCAGCCCTTTGTTATAACTTGGAGGGTACTTAAATTCATCTGTCTTCCATAGCAGACCAGATTCTAAATGATCTCCCACCTTCCTTGTTGTTTCGTCTAAAATTTTGATCGCCCTGTCATCGTCAGTAGATTTAGCTTTAGAGTCTTCACCTATGGTTACGTCGTAGTTTTCGATCTCAAATGACTTTTTGACCATTTCGTGCAGTTTTTCACATTCAAATGACGTTAGAGTAAAGTTTTCATCGATTCGTCCATAAAATTCTGGACGTCCTCCATGCAGTGTCCAGCCTAAGTAGCCCCATGACAAAACGGGAGAGTAAGGTGGACTTTCAATAACCTTCCTAGCTAGTATAAGATTGCAGTTATCTTGACCGATAAGAATGGTGGGTTTGGAATGCGCTGTAGGGATAGGCTGACTAATTGAGTTTAAATGAGACTATTTTTCCCGGAGTTTTACGGTATCAACAGTTTGGCAAGGTAATTCTAATGGTGGTTGAGTTCAGACGTTATCTAGGGTGAATACTTCATCTTTATAAAGACCCTTTATTTTCAAACTAACTTTACGCGACATTGAATCAAAATGACAGGTTGAGTTAGACCAACAAGTGGTAAGAGGCTCTATCTTTCCCTCGACTCCCAACTTGTCAGCTGTTGCGGAGTCAAGTAAAGATATGGTCGAACCGTCATCTAAGGGAGCATATCGATATCGAGAATCGATCTGACATTTCGGTCCATAAAGAGTGACGGGCAATACTTTAAGTAAGACGCTTTTAGTGAAATTTCTTCAAAATGCTTACCGTTAATTTCGGTCGTTTTAACAACAGAGCTGTTTGTTTCAGTTTCAGAAGACTTAACTGATTTTTCGGTGTGCAACAAACGACTATGAAATAACTTACAGCTCACAAGCCTCTTTAGTTTTACAAAATTTTATTGAGTGTTGGCGGAAACAGAAGAAACATAACTTCCTCCCTGCGACCATCTTTCTCCCCTCTGCAACATCAGGTTTCCTGAAAACCTTACACTGAGCACTTTCGTGTTTTTCATTACAGAACACACAAGACCATTTGTTAAAATACAATTTATTATCGTTTGTAGAGTTAGTCAGCACAGATTTAGTGTCAAACCTCTTACGAGTTGAAATGTAAGTTGAGGTCGAAAGGTTTTTTTGCATTGATTCTAAAATTAGTTCTGGCCGACCAAATCGCAACTGCAAGGTTTTTAAGACTGCGTTTAAATTTTTGCCAGAAACAAACAAAGGTTTTACCATTCTAAATGCATCTCCTTCCAGAGAATTTCGTACTCTAATAAGATTATCCTCCTCACTAAAGGAGTCTTCTGTCTTTTCGTAAGCTGAAATGAATAAAGGCCAATCCTCGGGCTTCCCGCCAAAGGGAGGTAGGTGTTGTCGTAAGGAACTAAAACTAGTTTTGTTTGAATTATTAGCTTATCGAAATGAATCCGCTGACTTCTCTACAGCTGAAGACACAATGGCTGTCGATGACATTTGAACAATTAATTGACGTTTGTTCTTTGTCATTTAGCCAATTTTCAACCTTGTTTTTGGATTCTTCTTCCAAGTTATCATTTATATTACCTATTCTAAAGCATACATCTGAAATAGAGTCATGCCAACTATTGACAAATGCGGAAAGTTCAGCTCTCATTTCCAATAACCTTTTCTGTCGTTCCAACTCCCTCTGCTCCATTTTCCTTTGACGCTCCAGCTCACGCTCCTGTCGCTCCATCTCTTGCCTCTGCCGCTGCCGTTCCATCTCCTGCCGCTGCTGCTCCATCTCATCGATCTTTTTCTGCCGCTCCAACTCCTTCTTCTCCATTTATTTTTCTAGTCTGGTAATTTCCTCCAATTTTTCCAATTCAATTAGTAGTTTACTTATACGACTTCCTTTTGAAAATAAAGTTTTGTTGGAGGTCACTGTCTTGTTGTCATTCAGATTTCTATTTGTGTTTGAAGGGTCTGTATTTTCTTCAGTATATTTGTCATTTATTGGTGGACTATATCTGTCAGGTAGTTTTGTAATTCTAAAAGATTTTCTGGTTGACATATTGGGTTTCGGCACCAAATGTTTTTAATTATTAACGAAGTATTAATAAGACAGTCAGTCAAATCAATTAAATTAGTCTTGGTTTTTTGTTACAATATTTTTGTTTATTATTTTTACATCTGATTATGTACTTAAATAGTTGTTGACATCTGTTTAAAACAGATTCAAAACACCCAGGTAATTAATTACCATTGACAATATCCTTTATTGACTGCTACATAATTAATTTTTCGAGTCAACATGGGGAAACTATCTAGTACGAGGACCTTTTTAATTTTTAGCTCCTTAACTTTCCTATCGTTATAATCTTTCAACAGATTGTGAGAGTGCACAGCTAGAAATTGCATAGCTGTTATCATTAATTTGTTTTGATTCCTTGTCTTGTGTTTTGTTTTAATAAACAAGTATATAACAATATATCGACTTCATCAGTATATTTCCAACAAATGTTTTTAACGATATTGTTTCATCATAATTCAAATAAGATGTTGAAAACAGAAAAATCTATAAGTAGAAATGTTTTATCCAGAACTTATTTGGATAAACCCATGAAGAAATGGAATTGAAGTTTAATCTGGGTTTAATTATTGTTCGTTAACTGCAAAAACACTCTTCGTTAACTACGAAAATACTCTTCGTTAACTACGAAAACACTCGGGGTTCTAAGGATACTCAGCTTTGAACTGACAAAACATCTGTTGGAAAATCGACCCTGTAGTGCGGTTATAACCGTAAACCACAGACCTCCTGTTAACAAACTCGTTCATTACAATACCAAGTGGACGAGAAATGTTACACCTCCCGAGGAACATGATGAAGCCTGAATGCTTACAAATAAATGTATATTACAGCCAGATATTTTAGTCAGCGAAAAAGTAAAATACGTTATTCCGTTGAAAAAGTGAAAATTCATTGAATTATGTCATTTTCGTCCTTCAAAAGTGCACTTTAATCAGCTTTTTTAATTCCCAAGCATCAACATGTTTCTCACGAGTTATTACATTAAATAGCTACTAAAGCTTGTCCACGAAAAACATGATTTCAAATAGTACGTGATTATCGGTACTTGTTTTCGGAATAGTTTGTAGCCTAAACGAGACTGCTCAATCTTATATTTTCCTAAATAATGGTTTAAATACCTGCTTCGAAGTAATCCAAATAAGTTGCCGTGGCGACTAGTTTCGGTTCTCAATAGTGAACCATCATCGGGCCATTACAAGGAGTCTTCATTTACTTCAATAATTGAAGGTCGTCATGGTTCTTTAAAAAATACACAATCACACACGGACACGGACACATTATTACGATACGAAAAATATTTAAAACATTAAACAAAGAGTTCACGGACAGGAGCGACGCGACCAGGCGGAAGTAAGTTCGTCTATAGACTGCGGTCAACGTGGTTTCAAGGTCAAGGTGACGTCACTGCTGTTTCCTTATCACCTGGTAGCTCGCAGTTCATTTATTCCTTCCCTCCCCCCTCCAGTATCTTGATGGCTGTATTATAAATAAAATTCGATTGAAATGAAAGCTTGTCGTTCAAAACATTTAGGCTGTCGGTTTTTACAGCTTTATATATCTCAAACTCCTCTAGTGTGCTTATGTTTAGTCGGTCTTGTGATAAATGTAAAATGTCCATATTACTAATTATGCTTGTATAGGAATGGTTCTGGGATATTAAATGTTCGGCAAAGTTAGAAGTTTGAGGAGCTGTAGTTTTTCTGGGAATATGTTCTTTGAATCTTTTTTGAAATGAACGTGAAGTCTGTCCAATGTAGTAATTTGGACAGTCACTACAGTTAAGTTTATAAACACCAGATTTGTCATATACAGAGGTTTGTGTTTTTGATTGTTCCTTCAGTAAAGATCCCAGTTTGTTTTTTGTTTTATACGACACAGTAATATTATTCTTCTTCATTATGTTTTTAAATGTACGACTTAGTGATGAACCATAATCTGCTGAAATGTAGGTTTTCTGGTCAGACGGTTCAATATTAGTTTTATTTCTTTGCTTAAAAATTAACCTGTCAATCAAGCTACTATGGTACCCATTTGCAACTGCAATGTACTTAATTATGTTCACTTCCTCGTTGTAATCAATTTCATTCATCGGTACTGTAAGTAATCTATGGACGAAACTGTTATAAGCGGCTATTTTCTGTGTATGTGGATGGTGCGAATCTGAATGAATGGTTTGATCTGTACAGGTCGGTTTCCTGTATATCTTAAATGAGAAATGGTTATTCTGTTTGCTTATTGTAAGGTCAAGAAAGTTCAATGAATTGTTCTTTTCTTCTTCCAACGTGAACTTAATATTCTTATGCATTTTGCATAAGTAGTTGTTCAGTAATGAAAGCTGTCTGCCATTACCGTTGAAGAAAAGAATGGTGTCATCTACATATCTATAATAGAATAATATTTTCTCTCTGTAACGATTAGCTTCAGTAAATAAATGATTATTTTCTATATGGTTCAAGAATATTTCTGCAAAAATGCTGGAGAGGGGGGAACCCATTGCTAAGCCTTCCTTTTGAATATAAAAGTCACTCTGAAACCTAAAGTAATTCTGAGACAATATAATTTTTGTTAAATTAATTAGCTCATCTAGGGCCTCTGAAGAAAGTTTTGAGTTTTTCTGTAGATTTTCCTGTAAAATGGATATTGTTTCCTGAACTGGTACGTTAGTGTACAAATTCACAATGTCAAATGACACTAACTTATGGTTTCTATTAATAACTTTATTTTCTAAATGTTCAATCAATTCAAAGCTGTTTTTAATACTATGACTATTCTCAAGTACAATCTCGTTTCTAATTATTTTGTCCAACTTTTTAGCGATTCTATAAGCTGGGGATGGCATAAAATTAACTAAGGGTCTAATTGGTGCATCAGGTTTATGGATTTTTGGGAGGCCTCTAAGGATGGGCGCTTGGGGATTTGTGACCTTTAATGTAAATATTTCGTTTTTTGTTAACAAATGCTTACTCTCAGAAATTGCTCGATTTATTTCTTTAGCTTTGTCAGAAGTAGGATCTTTATTCAAAAGTTCTATGTTGTTCTTATTAAAAAAATCAGATACTTTGTTTACGTAGTCGGCTTTGTATAAGATGACGATAGAACTGCCCTTATCTGCTTTAGTTATCATAGCGTCATGCTCGGCAAGTTTGCTCCTGATACTTTTCAGTGCGTGCCTCATGGAACTGAATTTCCTGTCATATTTCCTTGTACCTATCGAATTCTTCCAAACCTGTTTTGCTTTGTTTCCTATTAAAACGCGAGCAGACTCGCGGACTTCATCTGATTTAATGTTTTTTATTGACGCTTCAGTGTTCAACAATTCTGAAAACAGACTTGATTTTTTGTTATTAGGGAAATTAAAATTGAGACCTTTGTTTAGAAGGCTTATTTCTTCCTCATTGAACTTAATTTCAGTATTATTCACAACTCTTTTGTAAAAAGTATGGGAGCATTTAATGATATCCTGTTTATGTTGTTTCTCTATTAGACCCTGAATTTTTTTCTTTTGTGTTGCTTTTTTCTGTTGTATTTTCCTACTGATTTGCTGTTCAATTTCGTTAAAAACGTTGTTTTGTTGAGAAGCATGCAGATTATTTAACAGCTCTAAATGTTTCCTCAACAATAGTTTATTTAATAAGTTTTTCTTAGAATATAATCCTTTAATCTCATTTTTTATCCACTGGGTTTGAGCAGTTTTCTTAGCTTTTAAAGCCGCAATGGATTTTGCACTAACTTTAACTCTCACATAATTAGGTATAAGATTGTGTTCTAAGCATGCTTTGTTGAATTTTATATTTTCTATAGTTTTACATAATTTAATCTTGACATCCTTGTATTGATAGGCTAATTTTGTTTGCTCAACTTCTAACTTCATTTTCAGTTGTTTAGCCTCCGGATTACTGTAGAATACTAAATAATGGTTTAAATACCTGCTTCGAAGTAATCCAAATAAGTTGCCGTGGCGACTAGTTTCGGTTCTCAATAGTGAACCATCATCGGGCCATTACAAGGAGTCTTCATTTACTTCAATAATTGAAGGTCGTCATGGTTCTTTAAAAAATTCAGCAGGTATTTAAACCATTATTTAGTATTCTACAGTAATCCGGAGGCTAAACAACTGAAAATGAAGTTAGAAGTTGAGCAAACAAAATTAGCCTATCAATACAAGGATGTCAAGATTAAATTATGTAAAACTATAGAAAATATAAAATTCAACAAAGCATGCTTAGAACACAATCTTATACCTAATTATGTGAGAGTTAAAGTTAGTGCAAAATCCATTGCGGCTTTAAAAGCTAAGAAAACTGCTCAAACCCAGTGGATAAAAAATGAGATTAAAGGATTATATTCTAAGAAAAACTTATTAAATAAACTATTGTTGAGGAAACATTTAGAGCTGTTAAATAATCTGCATGCTTCTCAACAAAACAACGTTTTTAACGAAATTGAACAGCAAATCAGTAGGAAAATACAACAGAAAAAAGCAACACAAAAGAAAAAAATTCAGGGTCTAATAGAGAAACAACATAAACAGGATATCATTAAATGCTCCCATACTTTTTACAAAAGAGTTGTGAATAATACTGAAATTAAGTTCAATGAGGAAGAAATAAGCCTTCTAAACAAAGGTCTCAATTTTAATTTCCCTAATAACAAAAAATCAAGTCTGTTTTCAGAATTGTTGAACACTGAAGCGTCAATAAAAAACATTAAATCAGATGAAGTCCGCGAGTCTGCTCGCGTTTTAATAGGAAACAAAGCAAAACAGGTTTGGAAGAATTCGATAGGTACAAGGAAATATGACAGGAAATTCAGTTCCATGAGGCACGCACTGAAAAGTATCAGGAGCAAACTTGCCGAGCATGACGCTATGATAACTAAAGCAGATAAGGGCAGTTCTATCGTCATCTTATACAAAGCCGACTACGTAAACAAAGTATCTGATTTTTTTAATAAGAACAACATAGAACTTTTGAATAAAGATCCTACTTCTGACAAAGCTAAAGAAATAAATCGAGCAATTTCTGAGAGTAAGCATTTGTTAACAAAAAACGAAATATTTACATTAAAGGTCACAAATCCACAAGCGCCCATCCTTAGAGGCCTCCCAAAAATCCATAAACCTGATGCACCAATTAGACCCTTAGTTAATTTTATGCCATCCCCAGCTTATAGAATCGCTAAAAAGTTGGACAAAATAATTAGAAACGAGATTGTACTTGAGAATAGTCATAGTATTAAAAACAGCTTTGAATTGATTGAACATTTAGAAAATAAAGTTATTAATAGAAACCATAAGTTAGTGTCATTTGACATTGTGAATTTGTACACTAACGTACCAGTTCAGGAAACAATATCCATTTTTCAGGAAAATCTACAGAAAAACTCAAAACTTTCTTCAGAGGCCCTAGATGAGCTAATTAATTTAACAAAAATTATATTGTCTCAGAATTACTTTAGGTTTCAGAGTGACTTTTATATTCAAAAGGAAGGCTTAGCAATGGGTTCCCCCCTCTCCAGCATTTTTGCAGAAATATTCTTGAACCATATAGAAAATAATCATTTATTTACTGAAGCTAATCGTTACAGAGAGAAAATATTATTCTATTATAGATATGTAGATGACACCATTCTTTTCTTCAACGGTAATGGCAGACAGCTTTCATTACTGAACAACTACTTATGCAAAATGCATAAGAATATTAAGTTCACGTTGGAAGAAGAAAAGAACAATTCATTGAACTTTCTTGACCTTACAATAAGCAAACAGAATAACCATTTCTCATTTAAGATATACAGGAAACCGACCTGTACAGATCAAACCATTCATTCAGATTCGCACCATCCACATACACAGAAAATAGCCGCTTATAACAGTTTCGTCCATAGATTACTTACAGTACCGATGAATGAAATTGATTACAACGAGGAAGTGAACATAATTAAGTACATTGCAGTTGCAAATGGGTACCATAGTAGCTTGATTGACAGGTTAATTTTTAAGCAAAGAAATAAAACTAATATTGAACCGTCTGACCAGAAAACCTACATTTCAGCAGATTATGGTTCATCACTAAGTCGTACATTTAAAAACATAATGAAGAAGAATAATATTACTGTGTCGTATAAAACAAAAAACAAACTGGGATCTTTACTGAAGGAACAATCAAAAACACAAACCTCTGTATATGACAAATCTGGTGTTTATAAACTTAACTGTAGTGACTGTCCAAATTACTACATTGGACAGACTTCACGTTCATTTCAAAAAAGATTCAAAGAACATATTCCCAGAAAAACTACAGCTCCTCAAACTTCTAACTTTGCCGAACATTTAATATCCCAGAACCATTCCTATACAAGCATAATTAGTAATATGGACATTTTACATTTATCACAAGACCGACTAAACATAAGCACACTAGAGGAGTTTGAGATATATAAAGCTGTAAAAACCGACAGCCTAAATGTTTTGAACGACAAGCTTTCATTTCAATCGAATTTTATTTATAATACAGCCATCAAGATACTGGAGGGGGGAGGGAAGGAATAAATGAACTGCGAGCTACCAGGTGATAAGGAAACAGCAGTGACGTCACCTTGACCTTGAAACCACGTTGACCGCAGTCTATAGACGAACTTACTTCCGCCTGGTCGCGTCGCTCCTGTCCGTGAACTCTTTGTTTAATGTTTTAAATATTTTTCGTATCGTAATAATGTGTCCGTGTCCGTGTGTGATTGTGTATTTTTTAAAGAACCATGACGACCTTCAATTATTGAAGTAAATGAAGACTCCTTGTAATGGCCCGATGATGGTTCACTATTGAGAACCGAAACTAGTCGCCACGGCAACTTATTTGGATTACTTCGAAGCAGGTATTTAAACCATTATTTAGTATTCTACAGTAATCCGGAGGCTAAACAACTGAAAATTATATTTTCCATTTTTTAAACTGTAAATTGCAGTATAATATAAAAGAGGGTATTGAGTTTTAGTCTTAATACCTGGTGGGCCGAACTTACTTGGTATTATGTAATGATTATTTTGTGTGGTTGCGTTCACTAAGTTATTTCAGTGTCATGATGATTATAAATACACTTTTTTATTACTCCGTGCAATCTTTATCCCACAAACCGTATCTATATATATATATATATATATATATGTGTCTGTTAGCACGATAGCGGCTGCAAAAATGGTCCGATCTTTATGAAATTTGGTACGGACATGTAAAGTGGTAATCAATTGGACGAGTTCGTGAACCAGCCCGATCGGACCACCGGAAGGGGGGGTAAAGGGGGATAAACCCCCCCCAAAAATAGGTTTTTTGAGTTTTTCACATAGAAAAATAAAATTTATCGAATTTTTGTGGGCACCATTGAATTCAGCTCAAAAAAACAAACAATTTAGTATTTTGAATCACTCCTCTATGCCCATTGGTTACCGAGATATTGAAAGTGGTAAACACAGTACGTTGTCCCAATGTTAACCTTATGGGAAATAAGTAAAATTCAATATCTCGCTTATTTCTCAACATATCTTGATAAAACTTGGTAAATGGCTTCTTCTAGTTCAGATCTACTAAATATTGAATTAAAACCATCCAGTTTTAATATACCTGTAGCAGCAAACCTGCATACTCATTTCCCATGTTATTCTTATGGAGCTTAACAAAACATGTCAAATCTTGCTATGTTTGCTTGAAATACGTTGTTTTGCATTTGAAATTCGCTGAGTATGCAGGTCTGTTGCAACGGGGGTATTTCGTTATACTGCTTCAAAAACAGATGTTTTTAATGCATGTTTTCCGGACCTAAATACACCCTTTTTATTCCAAGGAATTAAAAGCTGATGTACTCGATACCAGCTGACTCTTTATAGTCCTAGGACTATAAAAGTCAAAAAGTGCCGAGTACGTCGTAATAATCGAACAATATTCATTCGATTACAAATAATCGAAACATTCATCGTTATTATCGAAACATTCGTTGTTGTCAGTTTAATCAATTTGTGAAACTCGCTCATTTCACCAATCGATTATTACATGCGTTCGATACGTCGATAGTTGTTCATTGTTGTCAGTCTACCCTAACACAAATGAAACAGACAATCAGCTGATTGCTTCAAATAGCAAGAACAAGACGGTGGCATCTTTTGAAGGCATCTTTAAAGGTAAACAAGCTGTAACATTTTGGTTTTCTTAAGTAGTTTACGTATTGTATTGTACGTTGTAAATAACGAAAAATATAGTTCATCACACGGACCTAAAGCTGCTTTTCGTTACTCGGTCGTTTTTTCGTTACTCGGTAAAACTTGACCTTGTACGAAAAGCGTCCCTTTAGGTCCTTGTAATGAAATATACTATTATATAAAACAATAATCCGACCGGTAATTTTATATGGCTCAGAAACCTAACAAAAAATAAGAATTAACATAAAATAAGAATGAAAAATAATAGTATTTGAAATTAAGGTATTGAGGAAAATCTTTGGCCCAACTAAAGACAATGGAGAATGGAGGACAAGACATAACCAGGAAATAAGAGAGTTGTATAAAGATGCGGACATTGTAGGAGAGATAAGAAGTAGGAGACTCAGGTGGACAGGACACATATTAAAAAGAGAAGAAGAGTCGAGTTTGAAAAACATTCTGAAGAGAACACTTGAGGGAAGAAGATCAAGAGGAAGACCAAAAATTAGATTGTGGGACCAGGTCCAACAAGATATGAGACGAATGGGGCTTGCAGAAGAAGATGCAGAAGATAGAGACGGATGGAGGCGCTGTGTTGCTGAGGCCAAGTACCGACTGGGGTACAAATGGCCATGGCAGTAAGTAAGTAGTACGTTTTTAGATTTTCTCTGGCCAAGTAACCTCTATTGAACATGTTCTTGTTTCAGAAATTTGTTATTTCCAGTAAAACGGCTTTGGAGGAAATCCTCGGAGCCGTTTTCAAAATAATTGTGTAAGCAACCACAGAATCAAATACAAGAGTATAGGATTCGGGAAATGCTTTGTTTTAAGCAGTTAAAATAAATTCGTCTTTATATTTTTTTGATTTTATTATTATTTTAAAACCAAAGCCCATGTGGCCATGTGCGGTGACCTAAAGACTGTGAGGTGATCAAGCAGTGTTTTTCGCCATTGTGTTTAAAAAAAAATCAGAGCTATAATTGATTTTTCTTTTGACACTTTTGACACTTTAGTCGTATTCTAATGAATGTATAGACCACAAAACTATATTGTTGTATTTTGGTGTGAAAGTATTCTTTGACAATATCATAGCGAGTAAAATATTGAACCTTGGTTGTTCACAATCAATAGTTATTTTAACTGGATATTTTGTGTTTTGGGGGACAACAAATTATATCATTTAATTAATTAAATTAATTCAACGAAATAATGTCTTTCTCTCTTCCCCAAACCTAATCTTATTTGTAAACACCCAAGCCTCAAGATTTTCCTCGCCAGGTAGGCATACTGTTGTTATTGGCAACTATGGAGTTTGTTACTTTTCCATGTGCAGGTTTTGTGGTTCATTTGTTTTAATTTTCTGTTCAAGTCATGCTTCAAATCTTCAAAAGGCACAAACAAATATATCTTAGTAAAAAACTTTATATTTTACAGTATTATAAATAAGAAGTAGATAATACGCATGTTAAAGAAATATATAATGTACACTGAGTCATGAATTTGACTAAGTCCTAGAGTTTATTAAGTAAATAGACAATATTTAGTTTCTTCTCCTTAGAAAAAATCCTTAAAAGTATTAATATATAAAATTAAAGTATTAAGCCAATACTTTACTTATCAGTTCAATAGAATCATGGTTCCCAAATTACATCGTGTTGTGTTGATTACATCCCATTTCTGAACCCTGCAAATCCAGGGCGAATTCGTCGCTCCAAAGCACGTCATCTCTGTGAAACAAAGCCAACCCTGGACACAAATTTCCCAGCAGATTCAACCTATAACTGTCAATTTATGTTCGCCAACTGACATTGAATGAAAATTGTCGGATTCAGAGGCGATATACATTTTTAATGATAATTTAAAAATTACACCCTCCTTTACACACTCCAAGCATCCTTTTTTTGTTTCTTATATAATTTTTCATACGATTAACGACTACAGTATTTTAAAATAAAGTGAGTGTTTGTTTGAGTCACTATCTGAAATGTAAAGGAAACAGAGTTCTATTAAAGTAAAAACTTGTACTATAATTTACTAGTAGATGAACCTGGGTTCTCTCCCGGAAAAACTATCCTGGATTTTATTCAATATTTTTTTTCTATAAGGGTATACTGAAAACTACACAAGGTTCTATATAGTTTAACAACGAAGCTTTGGAGTAGAGTATGTCGAATCTCTAAGGGAATTTTGTAAAAATGATGCTTAGTCTGTATCTACATACAATGTGTAATTAATGATAGTTTTGCATGTTTTTCCAACATGGAAAAACATGGAAGTACCTACATTTTGTAGGTGCATGCAACCCTAGTGAATGCCAAATTTAGGTAGGTCCTTTTGCTATGTAGGTCCTATATCATGTTTTTGTAGAATCTTTGTCCGTTATAAACCCACTTCGCCTTTATACATAGCAATATGGATAAAAATTCACAATGAATATATTATTTGAATACACAATGTTTCATGAAATATTCTCCTTTTTCAATATGAATTATAGATGTGAGACCTCACATTGTTTACTAGAACAATTTTTTAGATTTCGGATTTACTCCGTTAACATATATTAGGAATTGACGTTTAATTGAGAGGAAAGGTTGTTTTATAACAGAAGAGGTTATAAAACAATATTAAAGCTTTTGACGCGGGCGATTCGCCAACAAAGCCCGACTACATCAAATAAAGCTTTGTTTGGAAATGTACCAACTAATAATGAGAGGGGGTATTTTTAGTTAAACGGGATTATGCATGAACGAAACCTAATTAGACATTATAGGTATATTGATAAAGTAATTAAAATTTAAAAAAATTTGCATGCAAACAACTTTTAAAGATTTATAAATTTTAATACAATTCAAGACATAAGAGTACAATTAAATAATTTGTAATTATTACTTTCATTCAACATACACTGTAAAAGAAAAATAGAGTATTTTATTTTAGGTTTAATTTTTTCCTTTCATTTACGCACAAAAAGACATGACCCTTTCAAATATAAAACTTTTACCGATTAAGGTACACTGTATTTATTTTTTAATGTGCAAATTGGCAAAACAAAACAAATTTTGTAAAGATCGAATATTATTTATAATTGTTATTGAGTTTCACAGTTTAAGGTTTTCATTAAATCGTTTTGATAGTGATGTTATACTGTATTATGTCTCATTTTACATTCTTATTGAGACATATTAATTTGTTCAATAAAATATTTACTAACATTAATACTGGATATTATTTGTTGAACCTCCAGAATATTGTAGAATAATAGTTTTTTAATGTTGATAATAACAAATAAGCAAATATTAAAGATAAAATGTATATGTTGAGAAAAAACCTATATAACTTAAAACGTAATGTAGCAGTTGAGAACGAAGTTGATTGCTTTGGGGCCGACAGAAGACATCGTTAGTTATAATTTTGTCACTAACCGCCAGTGTTCTTTTGACTCTTCATCAGTAAACTAGTTAGTCTTTAGAGGATAACAAATTTAATTATAACATACTTAAGTATTATTACTTGGCATAAACATATTAAAAACACGTTTTTGTTTTATTATAAACTTAAATAAGTGAAATAAAGAGCCGCAAACAAATGGACAGATTTAAACTATGTATACAATACTATTGTTATTCTATAGTTCTTTATGTGTGTATTGGTTAAACTGTAGTGTAATGGTAAAAATAAGTAATTTATTCATTATTCGTTTACATAGTAGATATTTATGTGTTAATGTTGAATGTGGACATATATTTTTACCTTAATTAGGTTAACTGGAGACAGAAGCATGTTTGCGTGTTAAGAAATGTAAATCTTTTCCAAAGCATGAAGCTTTACAACCTCTTACTTTAATTAGGGCTGTTAAAAGATACTTCGACCACTGCTGTTTAAACTAATTGCATTCTTTAACCTACGAAATCTCCTTAAACGATTTTTTTTATTTCAATTTAGCACACTCAAATAATTCAGTCTCATTTGAAAGACTATGAATTCATGGCCTTTCAAATGAGACTCGCGGTCTTTATTGACACCTAATAAATATTTGTGAATACTCTTCTCAGGTTCAAGGAGGAACAAAAAACTAATAACCTAATAGACCTATTTGTATAGAATAAATAATAACTGTAACAAAGTATTACATATTATTTCATTTGTATTGACTATTCTCTTGCATTCTTTGAATGTTGACTTTAGACTATCATTTTGTTATCAAAGCAGTACTGGAGTGACACAGAAAACTAAGTAAAGAGTTCGCATTTTTGCAACTAAACTAAATGTAAAATATTTTAAATAGATAATAAAAATAATGAACTCTGTAAATTAGTAATGAGAGTATTAATAAAGATGTAAACAATCGCTGCGACTTTTTGTTTGAATTTTATAAATGTGTTTTAAGAATAAAAAATAATTTTTCATTTTAAAACTCTTAGTAATTTGTTATACTACTTATTCGTTTTGTTTAAAATATATACTACTTCCTCTGATATTGGGTGCACAAGGGTGAACAGCACTGCTAAAATTATATGGCTACATGAAGATTTGAATCCACGATATAAATAGAAAGAGATCACGTCTTTTTCGTGGATCAGATGCATATTTTACGTACTTATTTCCAACTAAACATAAGACTTAACCGGCTGGATTTATTAGACGTATTTATTGGAAGGGAAGGAATTAAAGCCATCAATTTAATCTACAACCCTTCCTTGATAAGGATAAACCATTGGGTCGGTAAACCCCTAGATGAATTTCAATTTTATTTTTAGTTTGTATCAATATCGATTTAAATAATCATCGCAATTCGGGATATCAACTCATAAGTCTTTTTTTAACACACAAAAACAATTATTAAAATACTTTAAGCGTTAAAATATTATTGCAATGACATCATTATCTTTTAAAACAAATAATTCTTTGATGACGTTTGAATACAATTATTAATTTGCTACCTGAAGATTTACTACCATTATGTTAGTTACATTTTAGTGAGCATTTTCCTAGTGAAAACAGGAATGCTGCGTGTTAAATTATACATTGTTACTTTAAATGATAAAGCTATTAAGCGAATAAAAGTTGTAAAATGATGAAAATGCAGAAAAGATTAAATAAATATACGACAATTTGTTTCACAATTCGCTCAAAACGATATAGCATTAACACGTTAAATTACCTGCCCCTTGGATAAATACCGTCATCGTTTGATGTTAAATAGTCCCATTTACGTTCCTGTAACATAAATGCTTTCCGGCAGTATCTAATTAAATCCATGTCATTATTTTTTTTAATCCTTCTATTTCTCTCATTCATTTTCAAAAGTGGTAACAACATTTTATCCTAGTTTACAAAAGAAAAGAAAAACAAACAACTACATTGTTTTGTATGGAAACTGTTTCCTTATGCCTCATAAATAACTTTAAACTTATGTAGTAGCCTCGATAGGTCAAAACTTTGTAAACAGATTTTTTTTACTAACTGGTCTTTTACAAAGATTACAAATGATAAATATTCTATTTACCACCCTTACATAAACTATAAAAAAACGAACTGAAATGTAGCACTTTCTATTCTATAATGCTAGTTTGATAACATGTTCAATACTCGCTACTCCCTTTATTCATTAATTTGACAAGACACACCGCGGGAGCTTATTAAATAATTATAAACGAAATTGAATGGAGTTGAGAGGACACATCCAAACATCAGTAACACCCACCTAATTCTATGAATAAAGAGGCTAATCAATGTTTTCTGACGTCATTGAGTCTTTTTTTTTAGGTTATTAGTTTCAGCTTTGCCCAGCAACTTCACTTCGTCTTTGTCATATAAACGGCCTTAATGGCCTATTCCTTTAGAATGGTACTCAAAATGGTCTACTTACGCTTCATAAACACTATGACGATCCTAAATCTTCTACAGTTAAAAATTATCTATCTAGTTCTAGACTACATTTAGTTTAAATCATTTAAACGTGCAGTAGCTAAGTTTTAGGCAACCACCCCATAAATTATATTAGGCTAATTTAATGACAGTAATATCAGAAGACAAACAGGAACAAAACTGAGACCGCCCTCACCAGCTGGTTGACAAGAAACCCTTTCCTTTCCCTTGGCGGTTTTCTGAAATGGAGAGAAAACCTTCAAGAACACTAGAGAATCCTGACGCAATAACTAAATTTCTTGTTAGTGAAATAAAAAAAAGCGATAATTGTGCTTCAAGTATAATTTTCATAGTTTTATCATGTTTTTATTAATTTTGTGGAAACCCCCTTTTAACGGGTGAATTATAATTGAAAATACATTAATTTAAATGGTTAGAGCAAAATTTGTATGATTAGACCTAAGAAATAGGAATAACTGTTAGTATTCACACCAGTCTTTTAAATAATAAGAAAAAACAGTCCGAACACATAGCCAATAATTGGTTTATCATTGATTGGATTTAATAAAGTTGTTTGTAACATTAACAACAACTGGTGCCAATGTTATTGGCAGCCAATTCTGTTGAGTTACATGGGGATACAAAAATATGTCTGGCCAATCAATCTTGTCTCCGAGTATTTTTAGATCTCTAAGTAATAAAAAAAAAGAAATATATTTTTTATTTTAACAGGTAGTAACATACATTATTTTGGTTTAAGAATGGATTTTAATTATTTTTGTTTTTATTTCTATTATTTGGGTTACACATCATAAGTAGGTCTACTATTATTAAAGGAATATTCTGTTTTAAAATTAAGTTAGAAGCAACAATCATTCAAAAAACATACCTAAAAGACTTTTTGAATTACTTCTTATTTTATCGAAGTTGTTGTCTTTGTGATTACGAGTTCCTATTGCACATGAGTAATACATCTTCTACATTAGCTTATGCATGTAAATTTCATGTAAACATATGCATGTAAACTCATATATTTGTTATTCCATTTTTATGAACTCAATTTTTGTATTTTTTTACTAATGTTTGTTTGTTACTAAAAAAATTATTTTCATTTATCATTTTATGATTTAAAAAACCACAGGATTATAGTTATTTACGTTGCTCGATCCTACAACAAAAATGATTAAAAAGTAAACAAACTATCTATATTGTATAAATGTCTTATACCTAATTAGTTATTATAAATAATTTAAACCCTTAAAAACTTTGAATAGTCGAAATTTTTTTTATTCCAAAATACCGTTTACAAGTTTTAAAATTTTTTAACAATTTTAAAATCTGTAAAAATTAATTACTTAATGGTTGTTAATATCATAATACTTGTTACTCGTTCATACTTTTAAATACGTTTCAAACCAATAAAATATTCACATCTTCCAAATCAATGAATGGAAATCAAAGTCGTATCAACAGCGAAAGAGACACTTAATCCTTGTATAATTTGACGGTATGTCTCGAGGCCTGAGAGCCCCGGCACTATGTAATGTATGCTGATTGTCTATGTAGACGTGTAAGTCCATGTAGCAATTTGACTTTGCTCAACTCCTCACCACAAGATTATGATGGATTGTCTCGCAAGAGCATGTCAGCTTGGGGATATATATGTAGAAACTGCGCTAAGAATATTAATCAATAAACTCCTTAACAAATTCGTAGATTAGAATTGTAATACTTATACGAATAAAGATATTTTTCATTAAAAATGTAGTTTAAATAATTATTACGTACGTGTTTGTTTAAAGTTAAAAATGGGTACGTCTCTGAATTTAAAACAAAAATTGATCAATGTTAAAAGGCTATATTTAATCTCTTCAAAACGTTAAACACTCAAATTTTACAAAATGTTTGTTATTCTATGTTCTTATATGAATAATGTATGCTTTATTTACTTGATTATCTCAAATGGGTTCCAAATTTTACTTTAAATCTATCTTAAAAACGTGTTCTACGCAGGTTACTCGACCGGACAAGAACTCTGCATGTTTACTCTTTAATTATGTTAACATATTAAATCGAAAGTTGTAGAATCAATCATAGGGCTCATGGACTGCTAGAGGGACAACGAAAACCACAACAGAAATTGTAAACATAAACCAAAAATAAATTTGTACAATCATGATTTTTACAACCACAAATAGGATAAGATTTAGACAAACAGTTACCGAGCAAGGCTCGTACATCAGGTATCAGCAAATAAATGATCTATTAATACTTTCAAGTGTTTAGCCATACTTTCATTTGAAAGCCGAGAAAGTTCAGCTGAAATCCACATTACTAATTTCAGAGCATAAGACTTCCAAATATAATTAAAGCTAAGTACATCACCAAAATTTCTATTAAGAACAAATTTCAGATACTGTTTACGGTTAAAAACTGTATATAATATAGTTTTTATAATGGAATTTTGTGAAAAGTCAACTGAGAGTGAATAGATTCTCATCTTGAGTTTCATTTGATTTGTTACATTTTATAAGTACTTGGTTATACTCTCTTTTCACCACCACGCCTTCAAGTCAACTAAATGAAAAAAAATAGTTTTTTTAGCTTCCAGGAAGATTTTTAAGAAACACATATTGGCTCTTACATATCAAGCTCTAATGTAAAAATTATCTTATAAAAGATATTTTTTTCACCAAACTAACTTTAAGATAAATAATATCAATATCTACATACAAATGTTTAGTTTTACTACTATATCGAACTGCTAATATAGATGAAAACTATGATTAGTAAAATACTTATACAAATAATGAATTATATTTAGAAATAATAAACCAAGTTCAATTATTAAAGCTTTCCAAAATGGATCGGCTTACAATTTGTATTACATAACATATTTTGCTTTAACAGGTTCAGTGACGTTAGTATTTGATAGATAATCGTATTTTCACATTTGCTAAATTCAGGTACAAAAACAAATCCTGTTTTAACGAAGAGATCATTTGATTGCAATGTTTAATTAAAACCCCGTATTATTTTTTAACGTTCAAAGCATTCCTTTACCGTCAAAACTAAAACAAATCTGATTGTAATCTCAAATAATTTGATATTTACTGTAATTTTAGCAGTAACATAAATTTATTAATGTTGCTATTGATTTCAAGATGAATAAATAAGTGTTTTCATTAACATTATCGGTAAACTTACGTTTTTAGTTACAACCAAAAGTTATATTAAGATAAAAAAAGGCTTGCAAGAGAATATATTATTATTAGTAATAAAAGTTTTACAAGAATATTTAGAAGAATAGTTAAATATATTAGTATGATTATACTATTCCCTCTGATCCTTAACAAATTACGATTCCTCTGATTATATCATCTAAAATAAAATAAAATACGAGTACATCATATGAAACAATATTTCCTTTAATCCAATATCTGTTTATGTTATCAATATAATTTGAACTTTTAGGATTGGGTTTTCTCTTAGATATTACAACAAAAAAGTATAATTATTAAAAAAATAATAATTTTGTATAGTTTTTGAGCACCGCTAAATTTAGATCATACAATTACACAACTGACTAGGCAACCCTTAACGTTTTTTCCATGAATAAGCGTTAAAAATATTTTTCTTTTCCCTGGTTAAACCGAGAAGTTTCCGGTGTTCTCAAGATTAAATTGATATTACCTATTATTATTTCAGTTAAAATATTTGAATACAACAAAAAGGAGATAAGCGTTTAAATATATTCATAAACAATGACTAGATAACGTTTAAAGAAATGTACAAAAACGGCGTGACGTCGCCTAGTATTTATGTAGCAGAAGCTGATATGTATGATTTATGTTGACATATGTAGACAGAGAGAATATTATAACGAAAGAAAACATTTCCCTACCGTGATTTGAAATATGAACTTTACTATTGTCGTTACGTTTTCTTCATAAGTTTTTCTAGCGGAACGTGTATTACTAACAGATACAAAAGAGGAAAGAAGTTGAATATATTTATTCATTTTCATAGAGTTTTTTTTTTATCAGATTATACTCTCTAAGATATTAAGACAAATAGTTATCCTCAGTTCACAATGGGAACATCATAATGTTATACTGAGTTTCTCATGATAACCGTACGCCAGTGGTAAATTTTCAACAGTTTAATCTAGAATCAGAAGATAACATCTGAGGAGTACAATAAAACATTTCCAACATAAAACATCCACATGGTAACCGAGAAGTTAAGATTATATGATAAAATCTCGGAAAATGTTCATGTTAGCATAGTACAAACTATACATTATTTTAAAGGTCTCAAAAGAATGATTTTGGTAAAATCAGACATCATCTCAATCCGTCTCAAAATGGAAGCCATTAATTTTTATGTGTGTTTGTATTCTCACAAGCCACCATTTACAAGTAATTCATTACTTTTACATTCAACCCATCCTTTTAACATTACACAAACACACTATATTATTATGTGTAAGCTCATTGATGTTGTGTATTACACTCGACAGTTTTAATTTGATTTTTTATTGGATGGCTAATTTTGCTTGTCTGCTAATGAACTGGCAGGCCTCGGAGTACATATTTCGCTGAGGTGGCATTATCAAATGATTTTCAGGTAAAAATCTTTTTAACCGTAACACTCGTTATTGTTTAACATTAAAAACAAACATAAAGCTACTGACTGATTTCAAGACTGGGACGATGGCATGTCTTGGAATGCAGCCACTTGGAGTGACGAATTTTGGATATTTATTAGCGATGGCTTGTGGATACGATATTCCCGTCCGCACCGGTAAATACTATGTTCATCCATAAGAGCGTTTTCTTAACTTATTCGTAACCAGTTGTACCAATATTGTAGCATTATTACTGACGAAGGCCGTCATGTTTCTTAGACAGGACTGTTAAATAGTAGCCTAACAGCTCTAAGAAACTAAGGGGGAAACTAAGGGACCTACAGAATGACAAGCGCTTTGAAGCACAATTTCACCAATTAATTACGAATCGGTCTAATAATTATGATGATTATAATTTGCAATAGTGCGGACGTTTATCCCCACCATGGAACATCGTACCCACAAGCCATCGCTTATCAGATTCACAGTCCGTGACCTCCAAGTAGCTGGATTACAAGTTACGTCACCGTACCACTGTTCCTTAATGTAATAATGTAATGTAATTAAAATCCATTGTGTATACCTAAACTGTGATATTTAGGCTAAATAGTTACATACCCGCCGTATATAGGGCGTTCTGGGGCGTGGGCGTTTTTTTTTAATTTTGTTCTCTGGAACACTGTTGACATTCAATAAAGATTCTATACATCATATAGCATTCTTTAATATGATTTAGATTTCGTTTTGTTGGCTCTGTTAAAAGCCGTAAAAAATAGTCAGGGAGTGGTTGGTCTGGTAACAACCGCAATATTATTTTAAACATAAACCTTTAATGCAGATATGAATATATTATTTTTCATGTTTTATTACTCTATAAACATTAAGGTTTATTGATTTTAAAAATTATGAGCAAACCTCTTTTTATAAGTGTCCCTTCCTTCTTCTTATTTATTTTACAGGACATTAAATTGTAATAATTACAGGCATAATTAGGTACCGAAATATATTGCCTAACACAAAAAGTACCAATTTCGTATGGATTAATTTTAAACATAAATGTAAATGTTAGAATAAATTAAGTTTTGATGTGATGGGATTGACTTATTGAAAACTACTGTCAATGGAATACGTGACTAGAGTGGTATCGATGCAATGAGGAAAGGGATTTCTCATATCGTTGACTGTATCGATATCGTATCCCCAGACATCCTAGTTTGAAACCTTCGAGGATATTATTTACATTTAATTCTTAATTTTATCATTTTGGTGATATGGCAATGGGTAAATTATTTTAACTTTTATTTTCAAACAGGCTGTAAAACGTATTCGGTTTAGTATAAATAAAAAGGTATTTTATTTATGTTTTCAGTTATTTCAAAACATTTACAAACTATTTCCACAGAGGAGGAATAGAAAAAATCAATTGTTTATTCATTAATGATTACTACAATGCAAATAATCTATTTAGGTCTAAAAAATGTTATAAATTGTATGAATCGCATTAAAATTATTATAATGATAGTTAGGGAATCGCTATATTTAAAGTAAATTAACGAAACATACGACCGTCTTAACAGTTGATTCTAATTGTTACATAAATAAAAATATGAGAAACTCATTATGCAGAGTATGCGTTTTGTGGTAAAATCTAGAGTAGTTACCATCATTTTGAGGTATCAAAACGAATACAATATGAAAACACCATCTCAGAGAGTTGATAAATCTGTCTGTTATCTCGGAAATTAATTTTCCTATTTGCATTGTTATTGTATCCTAACTGTGTACTCTGTCTCTAATTATTATTTTCGCTAATTTTACCCCTCCAAAAAGCTATAATTTTTTAAGCACATGTCACGATCCGTCTTAAACTCGTCTTAAGCTTTTACAGAATATCCAAAAAAGATTTAAACTATATCCGGCACTTCTCGCAATCTTCGTGACTCCAAGTATAATTTGCTAGGGCTATTTAGAGAATTTTGTTACATAAAAATATCGCTCATCAACTAAACAAATATTCTCATTAAGTTTGTCTACTACATATCGAAGTTGCATCGTACTTTGTTGACAACGGAACAAAAGGGAGTTTCAAAAAGGTACTTGTTCATGTGTTTTTATAAAATACAAGAACGAGTACCTATTTCAATATATTTTTCAAGGTAATCAGTATTTTATATAAATACTGATTACAAACAATAAGTCCATAAAAATTTATCAGTAAAGTTTCCTTAGGAATGTAAATAATATAACTAGAATGACCACGTACATCGAAGATGAAATTTAATCATTCGATCATTTTTTCTTCCATATTCACAAATTTGTAAAATGAAACAAAACCAAATGAAACAAAAGAATTATTAACATAAATTGAAGTGACGGATTTCTGTAAATGAAGTATCCTATGTATGACCACATCAGTCACGTTCGTTCCTGTCCTAAAATAGGATTATGTACAAATTACACGATAGCAAGGGATAAAGTTGATAGCAATCAGTTGGCATATAATCTAGTCAGGAGATGTTGGTAGTTAAATATTTTTTATATGAATGGATGAAATAAAATAAAATTTAGATAAAACCAATAATGCAGACTAAATAATACACGGGAAATAATTTCAAAAAAATGGACAAACTATTTAGTTGTGCTTTGATAAATTTTAGTGTGATTTAGTTTTTACACGGTTATGGGTAGTGAAATAAATTGAAATGTCACCGGGCCACGCTAAATAAAGTTTTTTTTAGGTTTATTCTGTTTTTCTTGTAAATTTGAGGTTCAAGCAACCTCACAGGAACTTTTTGGGCCAAGTGAGGGAGATTGGTTTTATCAAAATTTAATATTTTATTCCATATAAATACTTTTCCCGAGTAAACCCAGAGGACGACTGACCTACTTTCCCGATTGCGCTGACTCTGGTATGTCGATGTGAAGCATGACATTGATCCAAAAATCCAGGAAACGGTACCAAACGATTGTTATTGGAAACAACAATGCTTATATCATAGGAACCTATTCATATACAATAGCTGAAGTAGTGTTTTGTATTACTTTCTTGTCATTAAGAAAGTAATTTATAATGACTACTTTCTTATACTATCTTATTCATCTAATTCATATTTGATTTGATATAACAAAATAATAAAATTACATCACTAAAGTGTTATAAATAGGAACAAAGAAGTTTGAAAATAAAACATCCGATGGGGTAAACACAATCTTATCAGCAAAATCAATTTTTATTTTGAATTATGGTTCTAAGATTGCTTGAAACAATGATATATTGTTTCCTTATAGCCTTACAAGGAAAAAAGCATATCCAATGGAGTGATGCTGTGACGCGTTTCGCCGACTACGGCATCTTCAGAGAGATATCACACAGTTGTACGTAGCCCTCATGGATCACACACAAAATAGTGAATAAACGTGGGTCAGCCGTCTGAGACGCATCACTGCATGACTCCACTGGATTACTAAAAGGCTGTGAGTGATCAATCTATCAATTGTCATAAAGGCATCAAAAATGCCTTTGCAAGCGATGCTGCAAAGGTATAATCTTGAAAACATGATAAATGTAAACCTTAATGTTAAATGTTACGTATGTCAAGTTGTTTAATATAATAAACACATATTCCCTTTGGTTTTAGTAATTTATAATATGTTTCAATAAACACATATTCCCTTTGGTTTTAGTCATTTATAATATGTTTCAATACATTTGCTTTTAACACGTTGATTGTTATGTTTATTAAATATGTAATGATTCATACTGAACTAATATAATATCTCACATGATGTTTTATATTGTGTAATCTAACGACGAGTATGTGACTTTTTTCAATCATACAGCAATAGTATAGTGTACAGTAATAACTCTGGCGAGACAAATATTTATTTTATTTTCTCCCAACCAGCAAAATGACCATTCCAGTGCTTCCATGGCGGGAACACATAGGTATAAACGCGAATGGGTGAGGCCATCAATTTGAAGAAGCATGCCATCAATGTTTATTGCTCTTGATATGAATTGTTCTAAATGCTTTTACCGAAGTCAATGGCGAGGGTCGGTTCACCCCGTTTTCAATACACCTTGTCTTCTTTATCAGAACAAGTGTAAACACGAGTTGATGTAATTTTAATCTTAACCTTGATATAAATTAAGGCGTTAAATTGTATGAAGTTCAATAATTTGTTCAACAATATGGCCCTTGCCAAAAAACGTGGTAAACACATGTAAAATATAATATTTATGGATTATTAGCTACCCAATGAGACATAAATCAATTGGGTTCGTTTTTTTACATTACTTGTATGAAAAGAGGATATCATTTACATTACAACTAATTTAATATTTATTTCAATATATTTCCATGTAGGCGTTAAGTGTATATCTCGGAACCTCAAAAATATCCTCGAGCATTAAAAACTCTGCTGGTTTCAGCTAATGAAGTTCAATAATTTGTTCAACAATATGGCCCTTGCCATAAAACGTGGTAAACACATGTAAAATATAATATTTATGGATTATTAGCTACCCAATTAGACATAAATCAGTTGGGTTCGTTTTTTACATTACTTGTATGAAAAGAGGATATCACTTACATTACAACTACTTTAATATTTATTTCAATATATTTCCATGTAGGCGTTAAGTGTATATCTCGAAACCTCAAAAATATTCTCGAGCATTAAAAACTCTGCTGGTTTCAGCTAATAATAACAATATAGAAGACTTCTACAATTTTTGTGGGGAGTCGAAAAGACAATTAAGGTTTGGTTCATTAGTGGAGGTAAACGTCTGAGAGGGAAGTTTGGAGATCGGAGCGGATGTTAGGTCCTAGTAATCTGCTAACAATCTCTGAAACGGAAGCTGTAATTGCTTATTTTTCATTTCGAAATTTTAGGTGGGTAGGAATACCAGTTAATCTTTTTGTATGGTTTTTTGGTTTGTCCTGAAAGACTAAATCATTCTTAGTTTGAGCTATTACAATGGATTTATATTGGCAAAACAATCTCCGCAGGAAGCATTAATTGTGTTAGGAAAGAATTTAATGATCAATGTCCCTGCAGACAAGGATAGCTTAGTAAAAAAAAATTGAACTCTTTGAGTATCATTATAAGAAATTATAAAAGTAGACCATATAATAAGAACATTTTTCAATTTTACAATTAATGCGTAAATGTTAGTGAATGAATCCAACTAAAAGTTGAAAATGCCTTAAGATATAAAGTTGAAAGAAACCGTCTTCAATATCCTGTAGAAGAAATAACAATAATAGTTTGAAAACTATTTTTTCTTTTATGTGACAAATCCGATACAATTTTCAGAGACGTCTTAGTCATTTCAATAAAACGCCCAAAATTCAATGGTCCAAAACCAATTTGTTTCTAAGTTGTCCGAGGTCCTGTCAAAGCTTTGTCCAGAGTAACAAAAGTCCATTCCCTGTTCAAGTTAGATCCGGGAGTGAGAAATCTACCAACAACCGGGAATTTGAACGGTTTGTTAAGGCGTGAGTACATATATTTCATTTTTTTGTATTGTTCTGCTTTACACAAACAACATTTGTTCAATGGTGATGGTAGGTATCATGAGTGGTTAGATGAGAAACAGCATTACATTTATGCGGTTCGTTTAAAGAGGCGTTACGTCACGTTTTTTACTCAGGTACTTTTGATAAAAAAGGGAAAAATCGCCAAAAACAAAACATTTATTGACATTCAAAGTGTGTTTACATAAAATATATATTCAAAACATTGAATATATTTTATGTCAACACACTTTAAGAATTGATTAGTTAACTGTTCTTTCTCTAAATAAAAATATTTTTTTAGAAGGGGATATTTTTAATTTTTTAATCTTCATAACTCAGCTATGGATAAGGAATTCAAGTCCACATCTTGAATAATGTTTTAATTAGAGTTTCTCAATCTTTGAAAATGCCATATAAAAATTATTAAAGAATTATTTTAATTCATATTTGGCCTCCCGGAAGCTTACATGTTCTGACTTACGCCCATCAACAAAGTGCAATTCCATTATGTACTTCTAGCCTATTTCCCATTTGCACTATTCGTTTTCAATCCGATTTATAAATAGTAATCATGTGAGTTGGTCAATTGTAACTATGTATACAGAGAGTTTTACCTCATTTAGAGTTCCTTTGCAATTCTTTGAGTCAATCAATTCAGATTATATCGAGCTTAGAACGGGAGGGAAAATTATGAATAACACGTGATTCATTAAGAATAATATGAATAAAAATGCTTAACTTTCGGAGTTTCTCCAGTCTATTGAGAATTCGAGTTTTCACTTTTGAAAATAACTCGTTTTAAGGACCACTGGCTTGGACGTTTGTAAAACAAAGAAAGCGTCTTTTCATCAGTTCTCTAACAGAAGGTTTGCAGCCAATCTAAATATCTCTGAGTGTTCAAAAAATATTCGCATTTGAAGAAACCGTTTTTTTACTTGAGTTCTGAACAATAGGCAACAATCTATGAATTTGTATACTCCAGTGGTTAGTTTTTCACTGTGGAAGCTATTCATGTAGACATATGCTTCATTAAGATTGGCTTTTGTGTGTGAACATTGAGCTTTGGCTAATGTCGATATATATATATATATATATATATATATATATATTTCTTTTTTTTAATATGCCTGGAAAGTTTTAATGATGATTTTGTAAGCTCTTCAGCTTCAGTAGTTCTTAAGTCGTCACTGCAACTCATTTTTCAGCAAAAATGAATTGAAATACACAGAAATATCATTAGCGTTTGTCAATTGAGCATTTAATTTCAGTTAATCGTAACTGACCCAGATTACCCAGTAAAACAAATTATTTTACACGTTTGATTGTAGAATATTTTATTTTGAATGAAACATAGAATGTTTTTGAATGCATTTGATCAACTGCTTAGGTGAGATAGACATTACCATATCCCAATTAAGGAAGGGTTTGAAGCAATAACATATTATTAAGCTTACAGTACATTTTATTTGGTCACTCAATGGAATTGCCACAAACACTAAAAATATAAACACTATAGGTACATAGATACATCTTGTTCTTAATCACATATAAAATACTGATTTTAAATCACATGTACACTATACAGGTAACTTTGGTTTCAAGGGAAATATATAGCCTATTTGTTTAGCTGTATACCAGAACACAAGTAAGTTATTCAACACATTTTTCAGTCATAATCAAAATGTAAGTATGATGGAAAGCACTGAAGATACATGACTAGGACTTATTTATTACTTCTTCAGGCTATTCATACTAAGATGTAACCTCTAAAGAGCACTAATCTAATGCTGCAATGCTTCAAAAATGCCACTTTACAAATATGACCATTCCACATTTTTTATTCTTTATCATATACTTCGGTTTCTTCAAATGTTATGTTCAAGTATGCAGCTATTATCCATACAAATGCGATGGTCAAGTGTGTAGATTTTATTTATCGCAAATTTGACATTCAAGTATGCAACTATTATGTATATTGCAGTTCGTTCCAGTGTTCAAGATTTAATTCACATCCGTCTCTATTACTCACGACAATACATGACTTCGGACAACTTGAAGATATAACAATATATAAACGTACAAGTAATACATGTTTACAAGAATATTATTTGTTATTTAAGAAACAAAAATTGTTCAATAGATAAAAAACTACATAATAAAACCTCAGTCTTAATGTCATGAAATATTACGACAAATATTGCTGACAACACTTATTAAAAACAGGATTTCAAATGAAAATATTCCATTATCCTAGGGGAAATTAAAACTCAATTTTAACACAGGTACGTAAACATTGAGGTACGTGAAGCATTGTACAATAATTCTTCACCAACGTCAAGATGTATTTTACAACTAATCATTCAACTTTTACGTGCAACTCAATCAAGATGAGTTTGTGCAACTGATCAAATTACAGAGTCTAAATCTTGTATCTTGTTCGGTTATCTTTTACTCAAAAGTCCCGAAACACCTTTACCAATCGCAGTCTACTGCGTTCTTCATTCAAATGCAGCAAACGTGATCCCATTTGAGGTAAAGCTTCTATCTTCTTAAATTCCAGTGAGTTCACATTCCGTTTGCCAAATACATCGCTGCTGCTCAATAGCTCTGTTAAAGTCGTGCGATATCGAATGACACTACTGCCACCTTTTCGATGGACTGCACAGTCGTTTCACCGTCCCCACAGCCCCCACACTTCAGTTCTGACTCAGTTCTCCTGTCGTGGTAATTTGGATAGAAAGACCATCTCAGGCCTACTGACAGACATTATATTTTACAACCTATACACTTCCACTATCACGCAGACCAGTTCCTCCGCTTCGATGGTAAACCACTAATCTTAATTGGTTTTTAAACACTAAGTTACTCGTCGACAGTGTTTTACGTCTAAATTGTTTTTACACTCTGGACATATCCTGACTACACCCACGCTAACGTCTTCTCAGAAGCTTCAATCACAGAGAAGCACCAATACCAAAAGAACGTTTGACCATTTTGGTTTAATATTTGCATTCTACACATTCAGCATTGCATCAACCCCCACGTAGAAAAGTTCAGCGACTCTTCGTTTTGATAATTAAAAGCCCTCTCGGGCTTCTGATACCTTGACTAAGTCATTGTTGATCGCCTAAAAACTCACTCAATTCCCACAGAGACTACCTCTACACTGTTAGGTAGTGAAGCACAATCTCTTGGGCGTTCCACACTGATACCACTCACAGTCCGTTCACTGACATCGCTCCGGGTGGCCAGCAGCACTCTAGATGGTGAAGCAGCGCCGCTGCTGTCACCGTCACCTCCTGTTCAGCTCGCCCATGTAGTGTGCCAGCTCGTGCCCCAAGTACTCCCCGTCATCTACGTCCTGCCGACGAACAATAAAAAACGTAGATTATTGAGGTATTCATTGAAAATTATTTTAGCTTCATTTATTTCTAACTCATTCATTATTTGAAGAATTCGTTAATATACTGGTTAGTGTCGCACCCGCACATGCTGGTAGTTTAAGCCTGACTTTCTCGACGACAAGTCAGAAGGATAGTAATTAAATAAAACTTTCTTTTACTGTGTTACTGTCCTACTGTCATGTTATCATAGAAACCAGGCTTTGGAAAACAGGTAATACACGAGTCGTTGAGCCAGCGGGTGAGTTAGCGGTCGAGAAGATCAATTAGTTCTGTCACTCGCCCACTTAAAAACCAATCCAATTACAGTGAGACTGGGCAAATCATTGTGGCAACTCACCCGTCAAACGAGCAATCGTCTAACTTGCCCGCCAACTCGACCTGCGTGAAGGCGCCCTTAAGACTAATATTCAATTGAAGATCCAGGACGACATTATTTTATCTGACATTAACTACATTCCTAGAATCAAATTTTGGACATCTTTCCCTTCAATTTTTTTTCAAATTTGAGACAAACTGAAGTTGGACACCTGCAGACTGGAGTTGTTGATGGTGTCGCTGTTGAGCCGCAGCTTCTTGACGGGGTGCGGCTGGGCGGCGGGCGGGCGCGGCTGGACCCGCCCCACCGTCAGCATCGCCTCCTTGGTGGTGCACGACACCGAGGACCGCGGGACCAGGGTGGCCGGCACGCCCGCGCGCGACAGGATGCTGTAGCTGCGGCTCTGGCGGCTGCTCTTCCCGCGGCTGCAGAGCTGCGCTAGCGTCGCCTGTGGACACAATATTCAGTGATAATGTCATAGCTATCTTCTTACTTATTTTCCTAACCTTATTTCATATTTTTTGAGAATTGGTACCTATTGTTGTTACCCATTCGCTCACAGACTACAATTTAGGCACACACTCTTAATATGAACAACTATTCCTATTAGACTGTTCCTGTTCCTGACTTTAAAGGAGTGAAATCCCCAGCATTTGAAATTCTCCCTGGAGTTAATGTGCAGCTTACGGAAGAAAGCGATTGTCAGTAAAGGTAGGTATGGACAGTCAGCCTCGCCCAAGAATATACATTTCTAACCCGCCCTCCAGGCTCTTCTGGGACCACTTACCCTCTAACCCGAGACCTCCCAAGCGCTCCCAGACAAGGACCTCCAACTGAGCGCTCTCCTTCTTGAGAAGAGTCTCACTCAGATCGGTTCATCATCTAGACTAACAAACACTTAGAAGATTGTTGGGTAAGGGTGTCTCACCCCCTTCATGACAGTACATACATGGATAATACTGTGACTTTTTGTAATATTTTCAATGGATCGTTCCTATGCTTAGACATGCGCGATTGAAAACTTGAAAAGTTAACGCTCTTAAGTTCGTGTTGGACAAATTCATTTATTTAATTAAATATTGTATTCATTCGCTGGGTTCAAAATCACTCACTAGTCAAATTTAGGATGTCTCATCAGAGTTGAATATGTTAAGTAAAGATTTTCCTTCGTATTTAAGTTATTTAGTTTTATTTTCTGCACCAAATGTGACTTAGAGGACGCCATCACAACCTGTTCCTGCAATTTCATTCTTTCAACTATATTTTAACATCATACCACATCAAACTGACCTTGAACGCCTGCCGAAACTTGTGACTCATCGTGTGATACAAGAAAGGGTTGATACACGTAGAGAGGAAGTAGAGCACGCCGGAGACGTAGGTGAGCGCTGTGTAGACGGCAATCAACATGGGCCCGTGGTTGGTGGTGCTAGTGGCATACACAGCCAGAAGTCGCTGGCAGTGGAACGGTGCCCAGCAGATGAAGAATGCTACCACCACCGCGACTGAAACACAAAGTGGACAACATGACCGTGGTTGGTGGTGCTGGTGGCATACACAGCCAGAAGTCGCTGGCAGTGGAACGGTGCCCAGCAGATGAAGAAAGCCACCACCACCGCGACTGAAACAAAAAGTGGCCGAGGTTGTGTCTTACTTATCCAACATGTCGTGAGGTTATACACCGTTTTTTAGTACTTTTATTTGACCCTCATCCTTAATCTTTGTCGACACTTAAAATAAAGAAAGTAGCCTACTTTAGTTTACAATAAAATCGCAAAAGACCTTAATAAAATAATAAAGATATTTATCTCCACAAAAAAGTTCAACTATATGTATGATATTGAAAAGATGCTTTGTTCACTCACAAACACCATAAACACCACGATTTACGTGACAGTACGGTTGTGAAGTGTGATGAGCGATGCTGCCATCAGGGATCACTGGCGGGTCAGCTGGCGGATTGATGGACCCCCGCCTCCATTACTCAACTCTAACGATATCGTTTAGCACCCTTGTCGATAACCGTATTCATTGTTATCAGAGAAGCGCAGCAATTCGTCACAGCACCAATATTCACTGAACGCGTCAAAAGTTTTATTGTGACTTCTGTCCTGATTGGTTTGTTGATTAAGTTTTTGCTTTGTCAACATTTTTTAATATTTTTAGATGTTTTTGATACTTTTATTGTACATATTATAATTTTATAATATTGTAAAATCTATTTTAAATCCTAAAAGTGTTTAAGATACATAATTTCTATATATGGATCGATTTAAAATTGTTTTACTAAGAATCAAGTTTTTAGATTTTCCCTTAAATTTAGAATTGGTTAGTTCAAAATCAAATGATATTTATAATTGTTTGTGAATGTGATTGATACTTTACGCGGTGTTGAGTGGTAAAACTAACATTTTTAATGGACGCAATAATATCTGTTGAGGGTGAGACCTGTGCTTGTCATCACTACGTTGACAAATGCATTGCCAGATTTTTAACCATCCAGTCAAAATATTTGTCAACTCCTATTTGAGTGGACGCGGACTGCTGCGGCTGAGTCGTGCTGCTGGGCCCGTTATATGAACACGTATGAACACTTACCCAACATGCGGACGACGTGGTTGTGGTTGCGGCTGGTGGACGCGGACTGCTGCGGCTGAGTCGTGCTGCTGGGCCCGTTATATGAACACGTATGAACACTTACCCAACATGCGGACGACGTGCTTGTGGTTGCGGCTGGTGGACGCGGACTGCTGCGGCTGAGTCGTGCTGCTGGGCCCGTTATATGAACACGTATGAACACTTACCCAACATGCGGACGACGTGGTTGTGGTTGCGGCTGGTGGACGCGGACTGCTGTGGCTGAGTCGTGCTGCTGGGCCCGTTATATGAACACGTATGAACACTTACCCAACATGCGGACGACGTGGTTGTGGTTGCGGCTGGTGGACGCGGACTGCTGCGGCTGAGTCGTGCTGCTGGGCCCGTTATATGAACACGTATGAACACTTACCCAGCATGCGGACGACGTGGTTGTGGTTGCGGCTGGTGGACGCGGACTGCTGCGGCTGAGTCGTGCTGCTGGGCCCGTTATATGAACACGTATGAACACTTACCCAACATGCGGACGACGTGGTTGTGGTTGCGGCTGGTGGACGCGGACTGCTGCGGCTGAGTCGTGCTGCTGGGCCCGTTATATGAACACGTATGAACACTTACCCAGCATGCGGACGACGTGGTTGTGGTTGCGACTGGTGGACGCCGACTGCTGCGGCTGAGTCGTGCTGCTGGGCCCGTTATATGAACACTTACCCAGCATGCGGACGACGTGGTTGTGGTTGCGGCTGGTGGACGCGGACTGCTGCGGCTGAGTCGTGCTGCTGGGCCCGTTATATGAACACGTATGAACACTTACCCAACATGCGGACGACGTGCTTGTGGTTGCGGCTGGTGGACGCGGACTGCTGCGGCTGAGTCGTGCTGCTGGGCCCGTTATATGAGCACGTATGAACACTTACCCAACATGCGGACGACGTGGTTGTGGTTGCGGCTGGTGGACGCGGACTGCTGCGGCTGAGTCGTGCTGCTGGGCCCGTTATATGAACACGTATGAACACTTACCCAACATGCGGACGACGTGGTTGTGTTTGTGGCTGGTGGACGCGGACTGCTGCGGCTGAGTCGTGCTGCTGGGCCCGTTATATGAACACTTACCCAACATGCGGACGACGTGGTTGTGGTTGCGGCTGGTGGACGCGGACTGCTGCGGCTGAGTCGTGCTGCTGGGCCGCTTCATCAGCCGCGACCGCCGCAGCTTCAGCCCGATCAGGATGTAGAGGATGGTGATCAGCGTCATGGGCACCACGAAGAACAGGCAGGTGGAGATCTGGAAGGCGTGCTTGATGAACTCGAACTTGAGGGAGCACATGACCGACTCCGGGTCGTCCGTGCCGTTCACTTTGGCCATGCTCACCACTCCGAACTGGATCGCCTGAAAATATCTATCTTTAGAGAGCGATTTATTTCTGCTTGGTTAAGTTTTATGAGATAGTAAAATAGGACCTATTGATTGTGCAGACTGATTTTATTGTAACGGAAGGATTCAAATTTAGTCCCAAAACATTGCTAAGACTTACATTTCCGTTCGGTAATACAAGCAGCACACAACAAAGTTTGAAGTATTTATGGTGTCCTACCAGGCGAGTTTCGCTGTAATTTAGTCTTGGTCTCACATTAAACTTGGACGATTCCCAACTCCTTGACGGGGTAAGGGGTGGATGTGGAAACCAGTGCAAACTGATTGATCACTTCAAACTTGATCGCCTGAGGAAACTTGCAATCAAATTTGCATCCGTCAGAAACCACAAACTGTGATGCTTGTACTACTTACTAAACTTGGCTTCTTTAGATCCGGATTGCTTAGAGAATCAAACCTGTACTGCTACTCAGATGTCACATTTAAACAATGAATTAGATAGAATGTATGGCCAAACAGTACATATTGACTTATTTATAGGCTAAGCTAAAGAAGCTAATTTATATTAATTATCACACAGAAAATTGTATTCTATGTTATGCGAAAGCTAATGATTGCTTAAAACACCTTTTACGGTAAGATAACTTATCTACGAGGAATATTCCCTAAGATTAAAAACATATCACTGTCAACCAAATAATAAAGGTTTGCTTACAATTACATCATCTTCATTTATACCATCCTAAACCTTTTTACATTCCATGTACTTTTTTGTAACACAAAAAAAGTACAAAAACATTCATTCAGATAAACAGACCAGTCAGATAAACAGACATATAGTAAACTGAAACTATATTAAATAACTCTCATATATCACCTACTAAATTAAGTTTCAAGAGTACAAAAACCATATTCCAATTCCAGAATCATCATTTCCGACCACAGCAGTCAGCTGCACAGACCTGAGGCACAGCCAGACACAGCGCCAGCACCCAGATGGCCACGATGAACTTGATCGCCCGGCTGAGCTTGCTGACCGTGTACGACAGGAAGGGGTGGCAGATGGCGACGTATCTCTCCACCGTGAAGGCCGTGATCGTCAGGACCGTGGCGTTGGCCGAGGTCTCCTGGGCAAACGACGTCATGCGGCAGAAGAACTCTCCGAACACGTAGGGGAACCTGGGAACAATCAGTGACCTCATAACCATGACGTATATATCAACGTCATACGGTGGAAGAAAACTCCGAACACGTAGGGGAACCTGGAAAAAATCTGTGACCTCATAATTTTGACGTATCTCTCTCCACGTTTTACGGCAGAAGAACTTTCCAATGCCGTAGGCCGTATAGGGGAACCTGGGAACAATCAGTGAAGTCATAATTATGACATATCTATCCACGTTATACGGCAGAAGAACTCTCTGAACACATAGGGAACCAGGGAACAATCCGTGACGTCATGATTATTATATACCTCTCTTTAGTTACTCCCCCGCACCTAAAAAGAATTAAAAGTATCATAATTTGTCTTTGAAAAATGTAGGAGGTTCCAGAGCGAGAAATTAAAGTTTAAGCTTGACAGAGGATATTGCTGAGAGTTCTTAATTGTTCGATGATAAATCTATCACCTAATGTATCGTTTAGTTTTAAGCCCTTAAAAATGAACATTAAACTGTTGATCCCTTTAGACTAAAAAAAACTTTTTTGACATGATTATTCTCCTTGAGGAAAGAAAACTTCAACCCCAAAGCAAACACCCTTTTCTTGTTGTTCTCGACTCACAAGTTCGACAATTCCTGTCAGCCACACACTTAATTATGCAAGACAATATTGAATAAAATGGTTACATATTCCTACTTTGAGTTTACTTTGATCGAAATTGATACTAACACAAATCAGACTAAAATAGTGGTTGGATTTTTACCTCTATTCTAAATTAGCATGGGGAATTTACAGGAATTTACTGTTTATATTGCATAACGATTGTACCATAGATTTGACATTTATAGTTTGTTTTTTGTACTGGTATATTACGGGTCTGAAGTAAAATATTATTAATATAAATTACTTTATTTAATTGCTATGTCAGAGACACCTACTGTTTAATCAGAGTTGCTTTTCACATTAGCATGACTAAAATGCCTTGGCCAATACGAGTAGCAAACCGAAGGGTTTTAAAATATTTTATAACCTAAAGAAATGCTTGAATCTTTAAGTACAATGGACACACTATTGCGTACGGAAACAATTTCCTATTCTATTTTGTGTAACAATATCTGATGGTAGATATTATTTTTCAAATAAGATAGGAAATTATTTCCTTTAAAACAGTTTGATTTATTAGAACAGTATTTATATGAAAGGAGCAAAACAAGCAGCAATTGCAAATATATCCTGGAGTTTTAGTAGCATATAAATCCACCGAGGCATAATAGCTGGGGTCTAATTTAACACAGTGTTTTATTACTTCGAATCGCAGGTTTTATTATCCCACAGACTTGTTTTACTTTAAGACCTAAAATTTCTTCTCACCGGACTTTTCTTCTTTGACCTAAATATCACCAGTGCATCATTTTCAAGATGGTGTCAAAAGCACTGAATACATAGAAAAAACATAGACATAGACATATGAGACAAAAAAAACAATTAGGCAATGAAGGGAGGTAGGAACTTCACTTTAACCGGGTAAAAAATATTTTCCGCAATCTTGGATCCGCCATATTGGATGTGAATTTTTTTTTTCAAAAGTAAACATTGTGTTGAGACCCATCATTACAAACTAGATTTTCACGCTGATTGCAATGCCGAAACCCGTTTTTGGAAATCTTTATTCGTTTTTAAGCTATACCTAAACAAGATTCTTCTTTGTGCTACCCTTATGGACATTTCAAGCTTTACATTTTTTAGAATTATAATTCTTATACCTTCGGCTCTAACCAAAGTACTGCGGTTGTTTGAGTCTTAAAACACTCAGTGATATAACAGCATTAATAAAATAAACTGTTTATTTGAATCAGAGTGGAAAGAGACTGAATTATCATTCATAATTTGACATAAAACTTGATTTTTTAGAAAATTTATTTAGGTTAAAAATGAAATATCTCAGGTTTTACATGAGATAAATTGTTCGTTCTGGCCTTAAATTATTCGGCAAATAATTTGCTTTCTAACGAGTCATTGTGAATTGGAACCAGGTGAATTTCAGGTGAGTTATGATCCTTCATTCTATGTAAAATTTATTTATTTATACATTTTTAGTTTAGTTAAGGGTATGTATAACCCCATTCTAACAGAGGTTTGAAATTTGCTAAGACCTTCAATTGCTCACATTGTATTTTGCTTTAATTTAAACTATTAATAATTGAAATCGGTTGAATTAGTGGCGAGTTATAAGCCTTAAACTTAACAGGAATTATGTAATGAAATAAATTTTAAATTCAAGGAAGGATCATAACTCACCAGAAATCCATCTGATTCCAATTTACAATAGCTCATATGAAAGCCAATTATGTTCCGAGTAATTTAAGCCCAGAACGAACATTTCATCTAACGTAAAACCTGAGTTATTTAATATTAACAAACTTTAAGTCCAGAAAAAATAATATTTTTATTATTTATTTTAACTGTCTTTTTCTGGTCTGATTCAAATTAACAGTTTCTCTTATTGAGCATTTAATAATACTGAGTGTTATAAGACTCAAACGACCTATATACGTTGATTAGAATCGGAGATATTAGAAATATAATCCTTAAAAATATTCACTGCTTGAAACACCCATAAGGATTGTATAAGAAAAAATATTAGTTTGGGTATATCTTGAAAACGAATAAAGATTTTCAAAAACGGATTTCGGCATTGCAATCAGCGTGAAAATCTAGTTTAAAATAACGGGTCACAACACAATGTTTACATTTGAAAAAATATATTAAATCCAATATGGCGGATCCAAGATGGCGGCTAAAAAATGTTTTTTTAGTCAAAGTGAAGGTCATACCTCCCTTCAATTATTGGCTGTGGTCTTAAGGCACAAAATTCACGTATATACACTGTGCAAGGGATTAATTTACTGAATCATTAAAGAAGATTACCTCCTTTTTTCTCTCTTTTGGTAGCCATCTTGGATTGGGGTGTATGTAAGGATGAAAAACATGTCAACAAATCATGTTTTCATCCAAAGGTACTCATTATCAAATTTCAAAAGTTATTTCAATTTTTACAAGCCAATCGAACGAAATATACATACCAACCCGGACTAAAATGTTTAATTGGTCGTACACAAATTACAAGAGCTATACCCTGATTATCGAAAGAAGGTGAACGGCGGAGCGAGCGCGCGGCAGTAAAAACATTCTTATTCAAAACGCTGTAGAAACGTAATAAACGCTGTAAAAACGTAATAAACTCTGTTAAAAATTTACAGTAGACTTTATTCCAATGACCAGTAATTACGTTATCAGTACTGTTTTCAAATAATTTTTAACGTATATCGTTTAATTTATACTATGAGTTATGTTACTAAAAACACGATTTACGAATGATAAAAGTCAATTCTTTGTGTTCGATTTATGATAACTCTGCTCATAAGCATCGGTGAAAAAGTTCCCCTTTAGTCGACTTTCTTGGTAACACTATATCAAAATTTGGGAGTCTACAAATAAACAAGTTTGTGCCATATTTTGTTAAGATTAATTCTAATAAGCTCTTATTTGAGGATAAATTTAAAATGAACATTAGTTTTATCACGTAAAAAGACATTTTTCTTAAAGATTTTGCGTTTTTTATTCCACCCATCTATTTAAGTACTGTTCTACAAAAAATGCGAACAGTTGTCACAAATTCAATTGTGGATTCATATTCAGCTTTAAATTTCTGACTAAATGATATGTGAAACATAGCCAATAACACGAGTAGTAACAAAAAAATAAAGTTAGATATTTGCAAAACTTTGGACTGCGATTTCCTAAAAATCCTGTTTTTAATAATTCAAATTGATAAACTTATAACTCAGGCCTTTTTTGAGATATCTTGAAAATTCTTTCACCAGTTTATTTGGTTTTTAATGTAGATTGAGGATAAACTAATAACTCAATTCCGAAAAATTGAAGTTAAGGTCCCTTTTCAGTGATGATTGGATTACGGGTTCCAAGAATGTCTATAATTTTAACGAATGCGTTTTACATAGCTAATTGTTTGTTAGGTAAAATTTCCACAAGAAATTAGGAGCCTGCGAGAGTCGCTGAGTGTATTTAAGAGGGTTGTCGCTGCCTGGCTGGTGGAGATAGTTATTGATAATACCGAGACGCTTATCAGCCCGGAATACCTGGTGTATACTGTAACTGTAACTGATGCATAACTTACTTACCGCTTCGACCCTACAGACGTTTCCCTTGGCGGGTCACATATTATTGTAAAATGAACCGACCACAGACCTGGACCAGATGTAGTACATCTCGGGCGGCAGGCCGGCCAGCAGCAGCAGCAGGTCGGAGATGGCCAGGCTGAACAGGTAGTAGTTTGTGGCCGTGTGCATGTGCTTGTTGCGCGCGATCACCACACACGTGCTGATGTTGCCGACCACGCCGCTCACCTGCCACCGACAACATAAGGTATTTTGTTTATTTATTTTTTATTACAACATTTTTAATGACAGCTACAGAACAAAGTTTCAATTCTACACCTTTCGGTTACAGGTCGAGTCAATGACGTGGCCCGGACCGTCCGTAAGTTCAGTGCTAAAGTCTTGTGGGCAAACCGGGTCAAGTCATTTGACTCGACCCACACGTAGCGGAAAACTAATAACGATATTTTAGTCGCAACCAGCAACTATTAGCTGTACCCGTTATTAAAACGGTTTGGAAGAAAAACAACAGTCAATGGAATTTGCGTTATGGTTAGCATGTAACAGCTCTTCTTACTTCTGATCTTTAAGCTGTAAATAAATTTATTGCTGTAAATAAATTATTATATACATTTATTACTAAATATTTTAAAGCAACAATTAACCTCTTAGAGTTTACTCTAAATTTTTTAATAACTAATTAATTTTACATACGATTTGTATTATTAATCTTTATTTTCCTTAATCCAGTTAAGATTATATCTTATTCTACATTCTCTTTTTTCGCAATGTATACAAATAAAGTATAACAGCTCATTTTGTAATTTTACATTCAGTTCATCCTTTCTTGCGAACGTAATTTCTCACGATGAATCGGAAATATCGACGTTTTGTTGTCAACTGTAAGAGTCGATATTTTTCAACCGATGTATAAGAGCTCCGATGTATCAACATCTATACTCCCTAGAATCACGGCGTTCACGCAGGTTTTCAAACTGACGTTGAATCGGAAATATCGAAAATTTTCTATCGACTGTAAGTGTCGATATTTTGAAACCGATTTATCAACAATCCGGTAAGCTCACAAAGCACAAAGCATGACGGCATACACGAAGATCATGAATCCAAAATATCAATATTTTGTTATTGACTGTAAGTGTCGATATTTTGAAACCGATTTACCAACAATCCAGTAGGCTCACCAGGATGACGGCGTACACGCAGGTCATAGGGATGACGATGTAGAGAGGGTCCCTCTTGGGGATGACCATCTTGCCGCCGCCATCTTCCCGCGGGGACACGTCCACGTCCAGCCAGCTCACACTACTGTTGCCGTCCGTCCAGTTGGCGTACATGCTGCTCTACCTGCTGCTGCTCTGCGTCCAGTTGGCCTGCATGTCGGTCTGTCGGGCCCAGTGTCTGCACCATAACAAGCCAGTATTTCCCGGAATTATCTAAAAGAAATTGACTTAAAAGTGCCCTTAATAAACTCATGAATTCCCTCTGGACAAAAAATATTATTTATAACATTTTATAATACGCATAAAATAGCATCAGAGGGCCTAAAAACAGAATTTTAGATTGCCTTAGACTTTAAGATTGTACCACCCTTAAAATAGATTCAAAAAATTACTTGAAAATATTTGCAAAGAGGAATCGCTCGTAAGTTCCATGAATAGAAAGCTATTTGTTATAACATGTGTTAAATGTCAACCTCTGATTACGAACAGAGTAAAAACCTTATGTTCATAGTAAAAACAATCATCTTTAGTACATATCAAAATATATTACATATCCAGTAGATCGTCAATATTCCTTAAAATGAGTATAGGGCCTACTCTAAATCAAACCACAATAAAGCAAATATTATGTCATCAAAGGTAGACCTTTATGAATAGTGTATGAATTTTCTTCCTGTTTCGTAGTTTAATACATGTTTTATGTATCAAGTTGAAAAATACAGCTGAAACATTGATTTATTATTTCACAGATAAATAGAAAAATATTATATACATAAATATTATACATTTTAACAGTTGTTTATTTATGTTTATTTTCCCCAATTCGTTCTGTAAAAAGGTGACAACACAGCAATTTTGAGTGTAAAAATACATTTTGTATGTATTTTAATTGCACTCTAAAATTATTTCAAAAATTGCCCTAATCTAATTGAAATATAACAACTCTAGAAAAGGGTAATTACCCTACAAGTGGAGACACTGGTAAGACTAGCCGGTTGGCACCAGGTCGGTCCACATTGTGTCTAACGTGTCCCTCGTGGTCACGCGGTCAGAGAATGCTGGGTAGACGATCACTAGGAAGCTCCATAGCTGAAATCAAAAATGGAATGGTCATTGTTGTTGCTGTTTGTCGGGAACATTTAATACCTCTATAAAAGGTTCTTGTAAGTAATATTCACACATTTCTAAACAAAATGTGTAATGTATAGGTTAAGTTAGGTTAGGTTAAAAATTGTCAGGTAAGGTACATAAATACAATAATGAATCAGGATAAGTTTAAATAAAGGAATCACTTTGTTAATAAATATTTATTTCATAAACTCGTAATATTATTTTGCTAACACAGCTAAACATGTTTATTTTATACAAAAAGGAGATTTAATTATTACGTAGTGGTAATCTTTATCGTAACAATTAGATGTCTGCAATAACATTTCAAATATCAAATATTGACTATATGTGTGTTATAACATTATCTTATAACAGCATTTATGAATGAATGGTGCAAAAACCTCTTGGTTACAATACCACTCAGTAATTGGTGGGTGTTTTAACTTTAAAACCACTTATAACGAGCTGTCCGAGAAAGAATTTCCAATAAAGTGTGGACTAGACCACACGTAAAATGGACGTATAGCTATTATTGCTTTGCAGGCAGACCAGTTTATGTGCCTTAATATCATGACATATATCTTTTATACCACAGAACCGGATATCTCTACATCAAATTGCTTAAAGGAATAATTTGAGTGTAAACCCTTTACTAAGGCAATAAACATTATATGTATTTTTGTTATTTGTTATGCCACATCATATGCATGTTTTGTTATTTTTGTATAATTTTATATTGCACTTATAATCATCCAAAATACAAAAGGTTATTAAAGTAATGATTCATGATGTTAAAAAAAACAGATTCACTCATTATTTCACTAAGACACTCTTTGCATACCAAACTTGAAGAAGAAAACAAATTTCCCCTTAATTGCTTTACCTTGTAATTACGACAAACACGCTACGTTTCAGGCAGTTTCTAAATTTGCTCGGCAGTAACTTTTTGAATTTTCGTTTAATTAATTATTCTCAATTCATTTTACAATCGCTTTGTCAGTTTGATTTCTGTTTTTTGTTTGTTTTATTTTGCTTCATATTTTAGTTGTATTTTATTTTTATCTTGTTGATTGCTGTATTACACTTCGTGTATCAACATTCTTATAGATTTAAAAGTCTTTAAGTCAAAGATTTTTATGATAGATTAAGATTTTAGTTATAGAAGAAATCTCGATTAACTCAGCTACTTTTTATAAAGAAGCCGTAGCCCGGGGAAGGAGGCAGGCCCCCCACCTCGACCATTGTCACCTTCTCTTTGGTTCTTTTTTGGGTTTGGGCTCTGCATTGTTGTCACGTGTCTCGGTGATATCCTTGTACTCTCATGTGGGGTAAAAACTTAGCTACAAACATCGTTATATTTTAAAAAGAGGAAATTGCAAGAATTTTTCTCTATAAAGTCTATATTTTTTCTATAACCAAGAGACAAAAAATAAAAAATAATTACTATAAAAACATAATTTTAAACATTTGTAATTTTATTAAATTATTATTATTGTAGATGTGCATTGAAGTTACGATACTTCCATAACATACTTCAAATGAAGTTATGTTGAATTTCGGACTTCAAACCTTACGGTTAATAATAAAAGACCAAATAAATTTGTTTGAACGAGTTTCAGTAATACTGAGTTTTGACCCTAATCAATTTCATATACAAAACAATGTAAAAGGAGTTTTAAGCATTGTTTAAATGGAGAAACGTGTTCATGCATTACGAAAAGAACTAATTTCTCTGTGATTCTCTGCACAAGCTTAACAAATAAGGTATCATTGAAAACTACATAAAATGGAGTAACTTTTATATATTTTACAATTTCCTTAAAGTTAACGGTTTTCGTGGAAATTAGCATCAAATATTTTGATTGGCCGCCATTAAAAGATGGTTGGTGATATTTTGGTACGATTTTTAATGAAAGTAGGTCTTAATAAGATTAACATTTATGCTAAATCTCAACGCTGTGGCTCAAACCGTTCAGGAATGGGTTTTTGTAAAAAACACATTCAGACAAACAGACGGAAAACTAGGCACAAGAGAACTATGTCCCTATGGTGAAATGCGTTTGTCTCGATCTAAGCAATAACGCTATATACCTTTGTCCAGATAGTTACGGGATACCCTGGTATACCAGCTGTAATGTTCAAGCAAAATTTAATCATTTTCATTAACATGTCGTTAAATAGATCATTTTGTTCATAATTTTAATTTTAATACAAAAAAATATATTTTAATTAAAAATTACTGTCACATAATATTCCGTAAAACTTAACACCTAGCACTTAACGATCTTGATACCTCTTAAGACCGGGACGCAGCACTGGCTGCGTATTTTAACCGGAATATGAGTGAAGGATGAGTGTAGGGTGATTGTTTATTGATAATCCTGTATAAAATACTATTTCTTATTTTTTTATCATATGTTTATTCATGATCATGACAGACCCAGTTTTACACCAAATCACTGCAAGATCCCTACAGTTTAATAGTTGAAACCATATTAAAGATTTAAAAAAAATTCTCCTATTTTAATTAAGTTGACCAGAGTAAATAATTTTATAACTTCGAACATTTTCGGCTTACGGTGGTATAATGAAAAACTTGTATAATGAAGGATTGGCCATCTTCTTAAACATTACGACTTGCACAACATTTCGGTTGGTTAAATTAGTTTCCCTTCAATGAGATAACTCATATAAATACCCACTTGATTGGGTCTTAGCATTAAGACTAATTAATGACGAAGTTTCCGAGTGAATAGTTTGCTCATTAAGGTGTCTTCGCCCAAGTATTGCACTTATCGTGATAATAAATTAAATTTAGAATAATTAAGTCAGTAATAGGTAGAATTTACTATTAATAATAGTTATAAAAGCATTTTAAACGCTGAAGAGTTAATCATTCCTCCTATTTTTGAATTTATTCATTTTATACTGGATGTTAATTAATGTCTGGATTGTAATTTTTTTCAGACCTATCGAAGGTAATTAAAATTAAAAGAGATTTTGAAGTACGATGCAATGAAAATCGATGAAAAAATGAATCGATGCTGTGATTTAGTTTTCTAAAGATAAACAATATTATAGTTAATGTGTTACCTAGGCAACGTAAAGCGTTTAAATACGCAAGTATTAAAATAGTGTGGCCTTGGAAGAATGGCCAGTATAATTTTATAAACAGTATATAAATTTATTATACTGTTAACTGTTTGATTTTAAGTTGAAAATTTACCTTTTGAGCGAATATTAGTGATTACGTAAAACTTGAAAATACACTGATAACCATTACTTTGAATTGCTAATGAACAAACCACAAATACCAACTGACAAATTTAAATTTTGGAAGTACTGAACGTAGATAAGGCATTTAAATGATTTTGGTTTGTGATTAGTCCATTTTAACGCCAGTGGGGATTTATTTAGGTTTCAACAGACGGTGCTAGAAAGCAACCAGGCATGGTCTATCTGGTGCAGATTTATTGTTAGATATCAAGTTTTATTTATAACACAATGAACAATCACAACTGGTTCCAGTATCCTTTACAAACTTTTTCAACATCGTTTTTTATCCACCTCGTTAACATAAAAAAGTGCTCGTTTCTTAATTGCTAAAAATTTGATTAAAAATAAAATGTCAATAAAATTATTTCTCCCTAAAATTATTTCTTCTACGTATTAGTTCTTACTACTGATGACTTCCTTGATCAGGGAATCCTATTCTCGTTCACTGCCATTTTTCTTATAGAGTTTTAATTGGTATGATAGACTAAAATGTTCCTAAAAATCCAGGACTTGTTAAACCAGTTAATTTTCTAATGAACATAAAGTTATAAAACTAAAACTTAAAATTCTAAAAGGTTTTTTGTAACTAAAGATATTTTTTTAATTTTTTATTTAAATAAAACTTTTTGTTTACAGTTTAGGAATTAGTAGTTTTAATTGCCAAAGTCACATTAACTGCAAACAAATTTAAATTAATTAAAAAGTACAAATGAGAAAGTTTATATACGAAGAGCGCATAATCAATACAAATTAATATTTTTAAATAGCAGTTCATTTTGCGATGAATAGATCTTATTGCTACTAAATTAATTAATTAAGTTTTAAATTAGTGTGAAATGATATGGTTATTGTTAAGGAAAATGCAACATCAAAATATTTGTTACATTTTTTCAATTGTTATATCTTCCGTCAAGGTAAAATGTTATAACAACACCGGTGTAGCAATTTAAAACACCGGTTTTTAAGACATCACTTGTATCAGCGGTCTCAGGTAGACGGAGCGGACAGCATCCCCCCGTTGTCAACAGTAAAGCTTATTGATACAAGTGCTTATCTTACCCTAGCCCCTCCGCGTAACTAGACAAAGGGTCTTTACATTAAGAGTGTCAGTATATTAACGATTTTCATTCAACCCTTTAAATATGATACGGATAGTAACTTGTTTCTTCTGAATAGTAACTTGTTTTTAATCATACTGTTTAAAATGTTAAAATGTTGTTTAAATGTGGTTCAAAAACTAAGGAAGCTTAAGTAATACGAGTCTAGTGCAATTCTTCTTGATCAGAAAAGTTAAGTAACCAAATGATTCTAGGAACGTAGAATTTCCCATAAGAAAAAAAGAATGTATCATTTCCTGACACAACCAAATCGTACTCCATTTTATTTAGATATTTGCCCCATAACTGTTTCCTCACAATTAATTTCTTAAAATTTACAAAATTCTCGTATATACTGCTATATAATCATAAGCATCAACTAATCGATATTCAATAATATAATTTTTAATTTGAATTTTAAAAAATGAATCCATTAATAGTGATTTGAGAAAATATTTGAAAATGGGGCCAATCTTTCTCAAACACAAGTACTGTACAATGAGCAAATACCAGAATCCGAACTCCTAACATTCCTAGGAACGTGTAACATTTCCGCTGCAAATATCAGATTCTGTTTCAATCTCACGTGGAGATCAGATTACTTGTTCTGCTGTTCACTAAATAAATATTTGCTTTTCAGTTTGATTTTCTGTACGATGACGGTAACTTGATTTTTTATTTTAATCCTTTCGTAAGCGCTCATAGTTAATTTTTATCTGGGTTTAAAACACAAGCCTTCTTTACAACAGAACTCCTTTATGACACAGTTTTTTTATTGGATTTTGTTCCTATTATCTTGATTGCAAGAATCCTTAACCCCATATTCAACAATGAAGAACTAATTATTTAATAGATTAATAAGTTCTTGAATAATATAATGACCATCATATGTACGGTAAGGCAAATGATGTAACTGATTTACAATGCATGTAGTACTAAATGATACTGGCAAATCTATACATGGAAATGAGGAGCTGGGTGAAAGAAGGGCACTTTTGGAAATCAGTAGTTTTTGTCCAAAGTGCTGTTCTTCCATCCAGCACCTCAAATATTCTTAAATATATCAAGCAGAGCACAGTAGAAGATTTGATTCAATTGACACATATTAAAAGTATTATTTTAGTTTAAAAATTGTTATCGTGTTCTCACCAAAATAATGATAAATCATAATCAAGGTTTTCAAACTTAAAAAAAGTTTTTAAGAGGAATCAAATAAATAAATCGAAATTGATATGAAATGAATTCAATGAAAGCATTTTTTTCAGCAACACTAAATGACGAAAACCGCTTTATTTATTGTCATATGGTATAGGTTAATGTACTGTTAATGAATATTAATTAATGATTCAATCAATCTCATGTTAAGTGAAAGAATAAATTTATATTCATGAATTCACTCAATAATTGAGGTGATTTAACCCTAAATCAAGGTCAAATGATTAAAGCTTAGTGAAAACAGCTCTTTGTAATGAGATAAGAATTGGAAAAATAACCCAGTCAAACATTACTGTGACTGAAGTTGGTATTAAATATTTTTACAAATTTGTATTTTGATATGCATTACATTATAACCTCTTCTTGTTTTAAATTCATTTCATTTTGATGTGCGAATTCGTAATTGTTATTATGACAGTACTTTCGTCAAATGCCGCGCTCCCATTGGTCTAGAACCTGTATCATAAAGTGATACCTGTTGCATAAAGTTAACTTTATGCAACGGGTTTGTATTTGGTTTAATAATGGACCTCATTATGACATTAGTTGTAACATCGTTATTGGTGATTATTGTAATGGTTGTACATAATGCTATGTTGAACTGAATTAAATCTCAAGTTAAAAGATTTCGAACCCCAAAATGTATTCTAAATCAGGATATAAAGCTGATTATTTTGCACATTCCTCGTGGATTTTTTTATTTCTTAATACTTATTTGATGATCCGTAGAATTTAAAAAAAGTTAGTAATAACTTTTCATCAATAACTGTTTTTTTTGTTTTTTTTTTTTTTTGCTAACGAAATATTAATTTTTAACAGCGCCACAAATGTTTAAATTGATAAAAATCCGTTTATCAACTTCTTAATAGCGGGATATAAGGTTTCCCTTTATCAAAACGATGTATCATACAAATTATCTCTCTTCCGCAAATTGAACAGGATACGATCGTTCCTTAAATTTTTCGAAAATATACCCTACATTGTACATACTGCACAATTAAACTCAACAAAGGTTTTGGAAATAATGTACAATTTCAAACGCCCATAGCATGTACCGAATTGAGCTTGTAACAGCTTTAAAATTATATACTGTAGAGAAAAAATCACCAACAAACAAGAGATTTAGTTTAACAAAGAGTTCAGTATTTAAAAAACTAAACTTTTTCTTGTAGCTCCTTTTATTATGTACTTTAATGGGCCCGGTTAGTGCCTGGAATTACCGGCACTTCAACTCACTTGGCTCACTTCCGGTCTTGGAATACCCCATTAACCACCCCGCCATCAAGACACACTCAATATCACACCTTGCCTTAGATTGTCTTCAGCTTCGTCTACCTACTCACAGCGTTAACAAAAGGAAACAAGACCGTACATATAATTGGTTTCGAAACAAGATATTTGTTACTGCCGATACTAAGATTTATAAAATATATTTTATGCCTGATTTACATTTCTCCTTTAAGTGATTGAACGCAGAAACAACAGACAGCCAATGTTATGACCATTTGGGAACTGGTAATACGAATCGTAATAAAAATTTACCCAATATGACGATTTCAAAAATTAAAAATAAATTTTCCATTGGTACCTAGAAATCTAGATGGATATTTTAATTGAATTCCTAAAAGCTAACCTTTGTTTGCATTGATATGAGAAACCACGCAAATACATAATATATTACCTAGAGGTATCATACTAACCTAGTTACTAGCATTTTTAGAATTGATGTACAAGCCTTTTTTTTATCTAAAACGGAATCTTAGTAAGAGAATCATAACAATAAAGCCATGGGGTATACAAATAAAAAATATACTGGGAAAGAGAGCGTTTAGAAGATTCATTTCAAATAAGAATTTGCCTCAAGCTTGTGAACATAATAGGATTAAGTAAATAGTTCCAAGATGCAGGAAGCAATGCTTACGTTTGCCAGCGTCTTGAGGGCCTTTATTTTAGGGCAAAACACTTCCTTTAACTGGGGTATTTATTCATAACTGATTATGAATAAATACATTTAAATATTTATCTCTCATAAAAAACAAATTGAAATGTTTAACATGAATTTCCAAACGTCAAAAGCATATGAAACTTTATATGATATTAATTATCATATGATATGATATTATTAATTATTATATCATATTATATCATTAATCTCATTTATTTAATCGAATGTGAAAACCGCGTTTCCCACCTCATTACTGTTAACTTTTTAAAAATTACCATCGCCCAGCTCCCTCCCCCCTTTCCATCGAGCTCGTGGGAGTCCGACACTACTGAGGGGACAATGAGCCCCTCAGTGTGCGTAAATGCATTCCACCTCCTACCAAAAAAAAAAAAAAAAAAACCATCGCCCAGCAGAATATTAAAAGTTTATTGAACATCCTGTTAAATTCGTACCTTTCCAGATATTTAACTCAAATATTTCAATAAAGCAAAGTCAGTTTACTTCCTGAAGAGGATGCCAATTTTCTTGGAAATTAAATTAAGCTGGAGCTAAACAATAGGCTTTAGTTAGGGCTTTCGTGAACAATCTGAGTCTCTCACTTCACTAAATGACAGAGAAATGTCCTTTTCAAATACGTTAACTAGGCAGAAGGTATGATTCCTGTTCAATCAAAACTAAAAATATTTTTAATATAATAATAGTTTTTAATAGAGGAATTACTGAAAATTATTATATTATAAATAATCCAAATAAAATAAAAATTATTATGATTATTATTATAATCGTAATAATTTGAATCATAACTGCTACATTGAATCTTAATGTAGCACTTTTATACTGCATTATTTTATCAGCAGTTGAGGGTATATTGTACTTACATGCGTGAGGAAGAGAAAGATGTCATAACATCTGTTACAGGTAAACATCTTTTCGGGATGTTTAAACACGTTTCACTGACTATTTTTGCACTTTGTCACTGCATAAAGTTCTTCATGCATCAATGCATCGGAAAATTTGTTTAGTTTCCGGTATTCTTCCCCTTAATTTTAAAACAGACTCTAAATCTGCACATTTTTTACTCAACGTTAAACTAAATTTTAAGGATTGTTTTCGTCTTTTAACCCACGACCGAATATTTTCTCAAATGTTAGGTGGAACATTCTTTGATAAAAACATTGTCTTTGGCCAGTTGGACCTTACACTCATAATTCACGACCACATTACAGTACCCACTATCCACTTTGGTTTTACTATTTACGATTTATTTAAACGTAACTTCCGCTCCCAGTTTCCGCCCCAGTAACATGTGAAAAGTTGCTAATTTTGGTTTTTAGCCTCCTTGTAAGATTTAAGCATTAGAATAATTTATAAATTGTATATTTACTCAAAAATTTCTTGCAAAATTAATAGCTTAGTTTTAAAATCAACTCGATGTCCCAACATCCAAAAATAGTAAAATATATTTGCAAAAACCCATGGATTTTGTTTATAGCAACAACAACAAGGTTTTTATGTTATCAACTGCTAATTAATGTTTCCAACTGCGACAAGTGCTTGGAACAATGTGGTTTGAATCAGCAAAACCCTTGCATCAGTTGGCTCTAAAGTTAACACAAAAACATTAGTAATATCTGCTGCGGCCTTCTATACTTTATATTTTTGTTCTCAATATTACAATTTACAAAATTAACAGAATTATACATTTTCTAAATTTGTAATTTAGGCTACAAGGAATTGAATTATTAAAAAAAAAAATAGTTTACAGCTGATTAACAATCACTGAACAAGACAGCTGCTTTGTTTGGCATTAAGTCAAAAGAGCGCAAAGCATATGCTCAAAGCTTGACCTTCAACCGCCATTCTAATGACGCCAATTATAGCTTTAAAAATTACATTGAATGAAATGTTTACCACTCGCCAACTGTGGCAGTGTCATGAGCACGATTTTGGGCCGGTAGTGAATAAATTATAAAAGTTAGTACTATACCAACAAAAAAATCCATGTTTATTATATAATTTTCCGAGGTTACATTGTGGCTTACATGATTGTGGCGTGTATGTGGCAATGCTGTTCGTTGTTGTTCAGAACGGTCGCACATTACGGTTTTTTACAGTATAAATCGCATAAACCAAACCGTGAAATATTACTGATTAAACAATGAGTTTTGATTCGCGTAACACCATGTTATTTATATCTGGAGAAAAGAAACCTCAAAACCTTCCGAAGAGCTTCTCTTCTTGTAGTTTTAATTTCACACATATTACTCTGTTCGATTTCAAAGTCATGATCTGATAAGCACTTTATCTCGATGAGTGGAATCAAAAACGCAAACCTCATAATTTGAAACCTCTTAGAAATCACTCCATCAAGAAGGCCAGGTATTAAATTATAACTATAAATCCTGTATTTTATGAATGAACAAATTAGCATTAAAATTGTTATTGCAGTATAAGGCTAAATAGGTTTTTATATTTTTTAAGTTAAAGTCAAAAACTTTATTTATTTATCAATTTATAAATCACAATTTCACAAAACGTTTTCATAACTCACTAATAGTCTACATAAAGTAACAAAAAATATGCATGATTAACTGGATGAATAAATAAAGGGTCTTCTAGGCTCTTTGTCGGGTGTATGGCTTCCTTCTCTCACTAAAATTAAACAAAGGCTAACAAGCTGGTGGTTAACTTAAAAACAACGATACTGGAAAAATATTCAAATCATAGGTTTTCTGATAATAATACTATTTTAGTATAACAAGGAAAACTGAAATGAATATTCAAAAACATAGGTTTCCTGAGGTTTATTACGTTTCAATAGATACTTGAAATAGAAATTCCACCTTTTCAGCTGTGTTTAACCATACTGTTAATAGCTTTCAAGCTATTAGTGTGTTGTCAACAGTATTCTCTTTAGATGTAAAATTTATAGAAGCGTTGAACATACGTGGAGTATTAAAGCTCTAAAAATTCCTTAAAAATGGGAGAATTAGCAATTTTCAAAATTAAGGCCATCAGTGGTCTGTTCTTTTTTTCTTCAGTATAGGCCCTAATTCTGTTCAGATTTATCTGAAGGATCACAAAAGGTTGAAGGGATGAGATATATGTTCCACTCCAACAGCTCAGTCCATAATTCAATCTAGAATTTATTAGTCCGTGGTACACATGCACGAAAACGTTTTCTGGACACGTAACAAGTAAAATGTTTGTAATAAGGAAACTAATCGTTTCCTTAATTTATTTATATCACCCTTCAAAGCAAGATCAGATTCTATGATAAGACCAAGGTACTTCATTGCATCCACTTTACATAATATGTTACTTACTGTTGCAACCCCGGAAGAGTCAATATGATGATTAAAGAGTCATTTTCAAATGGTTTTCATTCCTCAAACCAAAAATAATAGAGGCCTACTTAGTTTTCTTACTCAAAATTAAATAAATAGTTATGATTAAACCTATAACGTGTAGCGTGTTGATCGAACCAATTTAGGGAGTTTTTGCTCCCTAAATAAACGTCAAACGGTATTTTTTAATATTGTGCTAAATGTAGAAAATCAGCTGATTTAACAGTTTAGTGTTTATCGAGTTGTTTTACCGTAGATTGCAAAAACTCCCTATTAACTCCTCCATTAAGTGCGAACCACTGATTTACAAAATATTTTTCAAAATAAACTGAACTGAAAATAACCATTTGATAGATTTCTATGATCCTACTAATAATATTATAAGTGTGAAAGTCTGAGTTTGTTCGTTTGTCATATTATGTAAGTCAGTGTAACAACGTTTTTTTGTCATATTATGTAACTCACCTGAAACAACGTTTCCATATAGGCAGACGAATGTAAACAATAAACCCAGTTTCAATTGGCAGATATAAAATAAACAGTGCAGGAGCAGTGCCAGATGTTTCAAATCAATTTGAACGTGGGCGAAGCCACTGGTACTGGTAACATGTTTATAAAAGTGAACTACTTTTATAACATTAACAATAATACACTTTATGAACCATCGTAACAATTTTGAAAACCTAGGTATTTGAGTCAATCCTCCAGAAGCGTGTCCAACCAAAGCCCAGAATTTAGGTAAAAGCGAGGTAATCATTTTATAATAGAGGTAAGTAAAGACATTTGTTCATAAAATAACACTTTCGTTACAAGTAAATAATGCATATTTATGAAAAACAGTACTGAGACGATTTGAGAATAGGGTTTTGCTAATAGCCGGTGATGATTTTACTTTGTTGTTCGGCTTAATTCCATTAGTTGTGTTTTTAACATTACCACAAGGTACTTAGAAGACGCAAAAACAAGGCAAGGTGCAGAAACAGTCCAATTTTTTGTGATTTTGCGTTAATTATATAGATCTATTGTGAAAAAATTCTCTAGAAATTGGTGCAAAATAATCTTGCCTTGTTGCATCAAATTTAGTTCTCGTTATAGTAACAGGCAGTCAAGGGGTGTTTTGAATTGTGGTTTAGGGTTTTTATGTGTAAAGTTTGCTGCCATGTGTGCCGACTGTGAGTACATCAGCAACATTTTGCTGCTAAAACAAATAATTTTTGCATTTTAAACAAAAATTTGGGACAGAAAAATGAACTTGACGTCTCGATTCCTTCGTATTTGTTGCAAAACAAGACATCTCCATTCTTTCTTTTCATCTCTTGTAAATTTTCAAAATTTTGACTATTGACTTCTACGGGCCTAGTATTACAATGTACACGCATCACTATGTGACGTTCTAACCACTTGTTTAAGGATTTTGCCTTGTTTTAGTCTATAGGTCTTGGTTTAAGTTGTAGTTAATATTAATATTAGTTCATTTTATCATCGCCAGTATCCTTAACTCACTTACACTGTTCGGATATTTCTAGGTATTGAGTCCGAAATCTACGAGCTCGCTGTCAGCTGGGAGTAAACCCTCAAGCTCACACCCTGGAGGTTGACGTAAACTTTCAGCAAGTGGGGACATGAATACGTCCTAAGCGTCTAGAGGGGCTCCTCAGTAGACGAAGCGAACCTACGTAATGTAAAAATGAGTAAACGCTTGAGTCGATAGCAAGTAATTTGCATCCTCTAGATCAAGCTGAGAAAGCTATAAATATATCATGGTAAGACCTAGGTTCAGTGCGTGAGGTACTGCCCAAGAGGACTCATCAGGAGGACTGCAAAAGACATTTTCTTTAGAGGATGCATTTTTCATTTTTTAAACTTCAAAAATATGATTAAAAATTAAGTTAATTTTTTAGGTCTTCCAATGTAGAGTTCAGAGTGTAGTTAGGTTATGTTGGGTAGGGTTACATTAATATTTAAGTGCGTTATATGTATAATGTTCATTTCATCATATTGAACATGAGCTGTGAAGCTGTATCAGGTAGCAATCTACAGTAGGTTCTCTTGATGAGCGTTATTACACTTTAATCGTATAAACACCTAGAGGAATCATTTTCTTCCAAATCATATAGCATCATATATGATATATGATGTATCATATATAATATATTATATATCATGGTCTGTAGTACATGAGCACTACAGAACTTGGGGATAAAGTAACGCATTCTGTACAATTGATTGTTACAAGCCGAGTCAAATTATATCACCCAGTCCACCGATAAAACGAATGTTTGCATTGGGTTCACGGACGGCTTGGGCCACGTAGTTTGACTCGGACTATACTACTGTAACACTGATGCTGACAAGCGGCTTGTGTCCACTGCAGTCCCTCGGAGGATATATGATACTAATATATCCTCCTAGTACAGTCCCGGCCCTCATGAGGGCGCTCGATGATTGCATTTTGGACTATCCTTATAACTAGGGCAACATATTTAACAATAAGTTGTAGATCGTTACGTACTGCACAATGAACATACAAAGGTATAGTTTGAAGAATTAGGTGAAATTTTAACTCCTGTAAGATTTGTAAAAAACAAGACCAACTTTGATGCCCACATGATTTGAAAATTTAACATTGTTTTGGTCAAATTTATATTGTAATATTTATTTACTTTATTTTCTGTAAATGAGGTAGACTTAATAATTTTGCGTTCGTTGTTACAATACCACTTTCCCGAAAATTTTAGAGCATTAAACATTGCGCACTACCACTTAAATAAAAACAATGTTTTGTAAAAAAGAGGTTTAGAGCTCTTAATATACATTCCTTTATAATTTTCTAATTTCATAAAAAATTAAAATCTCACATCAAGCCACCTAAATATATATATATCCAAATCCACCTAGATTAACAATAATACTAAAAAGCCGTTAAATATGCCAAAAAATATATATCTCTTAACTGTATTATGAGACTATATTCAAAAAAAATTAGGAAATTCACAAAAACAAAATCATTAAATGAGCAATAATGTGCTTTTGCCAACATTATTTACTAGCATGATGCTTAAATAATAGACAAAAATTCCTAGCTTAATCTTAATACGGTCCAACTACATTTATTTATTTGCCAATCAAGGCAGAGCTGTTTGTGTCAGGTCGGTTTGTTTGTAGTGATTTACTTCAGCTACATGTTACGTCAAATAACGTGGCCCAGTCCGTTCATAGAATGAATGTAATTTTTTTTTACATTGGGCTTATAGACTTCTTAAGCCTTGACCGACCAGTAATTAAAAATTTGATGACTGATGGCAGGAAAATTGTGAACCTATCGTCAACAACATTATGTTAAAACATGACGTCGTTTCCTAGACATTAAATCGAACACAAAAATTTACTTTATACAGCAAGTTGTGTCAGTGTGAACTCAAATATTGTGATATTGAACATAGGTACTGCATCAAAACCAAGCAACAAGAGAAGTAATTATTTATTCGTATTGCTATTGTAAGTCATTATAGTGATTCAAAAAGTACAAATACAAATAACAAACTGTTCATATAGAAAGTGGTCCTAGTGTAAAGTCAAGGCATTAAAAAAAGAAAGCATAAAGAAAACAACATTATTGGCTTATCATCAATAATATTATATTATTAACAATATAACAGATAAAAATTTAATAGTTGATACATTATAAGGTAACAATATAGTAGATAAAAATTACTTACAATGTTTTTAACTATACCATATTTTTCATCGATGAATTCATTAATGATGTCGGATACAAGTAATATTATTATTATTATTATATTAAATCAAGTCATAAATTGCTTACCATTAAATCCTTGAACTGGAATCCAAACTCAGCTATCTGAAAATAGCGATTAACTCATAAGTTTTTTTTAATGTTAAATTTGCCTTCCTTAATAACTAGTATTATGTATGTCTCTCCTACATAATATTGATGATCATATTTTAGCAGATATACGTTAGTTTGGTATCACTAAATAATGTACAGTAGAATACACAACTAAAACCTGGTCTGTTCAATGAATTCAAAATCAAATTAAATAATAAACTTTTCATTTATAATTATTTGGTTCTATTTATTCTCTACCCCTCCTTCATTTGATATTCTCTTAAGAGACTGGTCTTATATTTCAATCAAACTCTGCATTCGTTTAAAAGAAAGATATTCCCAACTAAAGCATTTTTTGTCTATATGTTATGTAGCATGCAGTTTTCACATGCAATACTTGTTGATATTTAACTTACTTGCTACGTTAAAAATCAAAACCATGTAATAGGAACAAATAAATGTCTGCAATTATCCCAAATTTATAATAATTTAAAATTATTCAGAAAAAAATATTTGAATTTGTTGGGCCTTGTCAACGAGCTTCCGTTCATCGATATAAAAAAAACTGATCATTTTTCTTATACAAAAGGATTTTTTAATGATTTTTTAACATTATTGGAATTACATATATTTTATATGATAAATATTGTTGTTTTATACATAAAATAAATTTATACCAATATATCCTAAATTATGTAAAATCTCCTTTACATCTCCAACAGTCAAGGCAATTAGTCAGGTATTAACACAGGTGGTTTAAGGCGTCATGGGTAATGTAAGAGCATTAACTAACTATTACAGCCTCCTTAATGTACTGAACTTAATCATTTGGTTCATTAGAGAGGTATAACAGCTTAGCAGTGACTCCGAATGGATTCGTATTTTGGATAGCTCACTAAATGTTCACAAAATTTAATGAACCGAACAAACATTAAAAATTAAGACTTATGAATGTGAGGAATACAGCATATGTTTTATGTTTTAATGAGTATAAACATCTTTGTAGCTTTTTCCAAAGATAGCTTTTTGATTAAAAAACTTTTGAAGTGTTCCCAACGGCTATACGTCTTTTTACGTAAGCCCCAAGATATTTTATGTAATGAATTTGTCACACATGTTTATGTTTGCGGATTGGACTGTATAGTTTAAAGACTGTATCAGCCCTGGATTGTTTTAAATGGCTCAAATATGTCATAATATTTCACATAAAATCGTGAACTCATGGTGAATGAAAATAAAATTAATATGAAACGAGTTTTTCAAATTTTGTTTCAACACTTGGTCGACTTATGAAAATAGTTTCAGTAATGCTTAGCAAAAAATCGCCAAAATATATTTTTAATTAAAAATAAAAATTAAAGCTATCGAACAGTTATGAATAAAAGCACGAGTGAGCAAACTATATTACCTTTTTGCTAAGTGGCACTCATTATTTTCTTTTACAATAACGGTCATTTGTTTCTTTATTTTGATATTTCTGGAACTACTCCAAAACAACGAAGGTCAAGTAGAAACGGAAGAGAAAAGCCGGCGGCTTCAAGCCAGCCAGCAGCCAATGTAAACAAACGTCGAACAGTCCGAGTCCAGTGACTTGGTCCAGCCGTTCATAATAAGCCCAATGCTAAAATTAACATTTAGTCTTATGGGCGGACTGGGCCCATCATTTGAACTGATCTATAGAAGAACCGTTACACTCGCACTGCACTCTCTTGACACCCACTGCTATCCAAACATTCATAAATCATTAGCTTTAATGAATTATCTGTATTTTTAAAATTCATATTAGCGAAGGATTTGTAATTATTATTTCATTTTTTGGACTTTTCTTTTCGCTTCTATTGTTTAACTACACTACGTTTCGAGAGGTACTCAATTCACGTTCCTCGCGAAACGTCGGGAAGGACTTTGGGACGCTTTAATGTACGTGTAATGTGTATGTTTTTTATCATCTGACAAAGCCCCAAAGGATATCTTATTGAGGTGAGTGTAGCCACAGATGAAGGCGAGGTGGATTGCAATGTAGTAGTTCACCTCTAAACTATACAGATTGGGAACCTAATGCACTTTTTCGTGCCCGTTTTTTCTAGCGGCGTCAAGTTTGTTGGGCTGTTTTGCCACCAAAATAGCACTGGTATCGAAGTTATAACTGACTATATCTGTTCTTTGGGACCTAAATATTTGATACTGACGAAATCATCCTTGAGAACAATGCAATATGGGCGATAAAACAACCCAAGAAACTTGACGCCGCCCGAAAAAAACTTCGCCCTTGACGGGGCCGAAAAAACGGGGGTGTTTGATTGGAGCTAATGCGAAAAAGTGCATTAGGTTGCCAATCTGTATACTTCTTCATCTGTGTTGTAGCCCACAAAAGAAAGGAAAAAATAATAATCTCCTCACCTAGAAAAACATGTCATTCAAAAATAGAAATAAAGCAAAATAATGTTAATACTTTAGAGGTGGAATTGATCAAATCCATCTTATAATCTACTAAATTAAGCATTAATTTTATCGTAAATATTTAAACCATGAAAGTTTATTTAAAAAATTATCACCATAACATATATCAATACAAATTCTATATCATATAACTGTAAAAGTTGTGCTTCTTAAATAATACACTTCACAAATTGTAGAACGGAAATGAATCGTAATATCCTTGGAATTATTCAAACTCTTTCTTTGATGTACTTAAAATTCAAATGATGCAGAACTAACCCGATAAATGTGGCCCTTGGCAGAATAGAAAGTCTCTGAAATTTTGCTCGGAATTGAGTCTGTCACAGTTTTGGAGTTAGATGAGATGGAGATTGTATTGGAAATATTTGCTACTCCTTCTTTCGTGCTGAGAATGGATATGAGATTGCTCAGAAACTAATAGAGAGGGTAAGAAACGGTATGGGAAAATGAAAAATTTATTGAAATTATTTTGTGAAGTAATAATATATTCAACACATTCACCTTTGTGAAAATAATTAATTATATATCCTGAGTTTCAAATGGTTTTCAAATGGCCTAGTAATAATTCCAAGCAGTCATATCTAATGACTAAGCCAAATTTTTTATCTAAAATGATGAAAGTCACGGAAAAATATTTTATTTTGGCCTAGAACCAACAACTTTTTATAATGCCAAAGTGTTACCCCGATATCTGTTAGTAAAACAAGTGACTAAAGTCGTTTTAGACCTTGAACGAAGAAACACGAGGGTAAAACCTAACAGTAAAGCCTAAAGGTAAAACCAATAAGAGAGTGAAAAGGAGATAAATAAATTTCGCACAGTATAATGTAGTGCTTAAGGAAAAAAAATAAAAATAGAAAATAAAAAACTGAGATACACGTTGTTTATCTATTGTTTTTATACCAATGACTTTATCATCAGGTGTTATGAATGAGTTATTCTTGTTTCAGAGCGAGCGAAAGTTGTAATTCAGTTAAGAGGCAGAACAAGAGGCCTCCCAAGAGTAAGGCTGTTTTCAAAGGGACCTGACGTGTTTGAGAATATCACTTCTAGTTAACAATGTTTTTGTTACAAACAAATGTTTACTCATGTTTCGATAATTAGGGACGTGTTCGTGTGTAGACAAAATATCGTAAATAAAATTGTACCTCTGTATGTCATGAAAATAAAAAGATGAGGATTTTATAAAAATTTGTTTTTATGACGTACTTTTTTAAAAAATATTTTGGTACCTTTAATCAAAAAATCTTCAAAACTAACTTTAAAATTTCTAATTTTACTTATAGAATTCACAAGTAGTTGATTACAGACCAGTGTCAAGTAAGTATCTATCTCACTTACAATTTTGTTTCTATTTACCTCATTTATTTTATTTGTTAGATATGTTAGGTATTGCCGATAATATAAATGAGTAGAACTTGCTGCATAGCGAAACTACATCAGTTTCAGTATTACTAAGTTGATTGGTTGGTTAAAGTTAAAGTTAAACAGTGTTCAAGGAAGAAAATATCAGTGTTGGTCTTTCTGTTACAAATTCCATCAAAATTCAGTATTAGAATAAAAACAATCATAGTCACTACTGAGCTATTCAAATATTTGTTCGGAATAAAATGGCGGAATCCACCTATAATTTTCAGTTAAGCTGGCTAAGATTAAACAGTTTTTACTTCGTTAGTTTTTAATCTACCTGCAACGATCTCATGTCTCTTAACGAGCTAAAGGGTCTCGGCTATGTTAATTAAAATGGCGCTTCGAATAGCTCTAGTCACAACGTCAGAATTACGTTTTCTATGCCACATTTGCTATGATTTTTACATTTAAAAACAAAATTCTCCCGAATAAATATTATCGAGCCTTGAGTAATTTAGGTGTGAAATTCCTAAGAAACCCCTTATTGTGCATGAAATTTGGACCATCCTACGTTTAGTGACATTAACATTAACCCGCTCGTATCCATTTCGGAAAAGATTTTATATCCAGAGGGGAACTTCCATTGTCTAGTGAGTTCATTAGCATGCTATCCGTTGAGTCGGTTGGAATAGGCTTTGGGCCTCGAGAGAGATCAAGGGAGTCAAGGGAGGTTAATTGAAGGAGCGGGCAGCTTTGCCTTCGTCTCCGAGCTAATGTAAGAACTCCGCCAGGCTAAGAGGATAAGATACAATAAGTTTGCTCTGACGGAACATTCGAAATGACGTCACTCCTCTTCCAAAAATACATGTAGGGGAAATCTCAACAATCGATATTTATCGCAATGCGGAATTAGATAACTTACATAGAAAACTTTCATTATAGTTTTAAAGAATTGATCGTTTTAATTTGTAATAGCTCGATTTGATTGCGGCATCTATAAAGCCCAAATGACCCAGAACGTTCAAAAATACCATTAGTATCGTTTACCCTTTATCTAAATAAAAGGTCTCAGTGAGATAATTTAGGAGAAAATGTAATAGTTTTCATGACAATTTTTCTTAAAGGCATTGGAAGGAATAAATATATACATGTATATATAAATATAGTAAAGGCCGAACCTGCGTAATGTTTTTATTTACGAATATATGTATATATATATATATATATATATTATTTGTTTAGTTAATAGCTGTTGAGCAGTGCGTGTCCTACAACTACCGTCTCATCGACAAATCCTCTCTAACAAAACTTAAACTAGATTGAAATTTAGCTTTTTTATATATCTTTGGTTATAATGCCCACTATAAATGAATTTTGTTTGAACTGCACAACTACAGTTACATTTTTAATAAAATATGTTCAAAGTAGGCTGTAGATTTTTCGCGATACATAGTAAATCGCGTACCATAATCTTATGTTAATATTATTGCTGTCTTGTATGTTGATGTAGGATTTTTGTTAACAATATTTTGTCTCTCAAGGCGTCTTTTATGTTTTAAAGCTATATCACACGACTGTAGATGTATGTTTGCTTAGCAAAAATGGAAATGGAACGAGATATGTTTTAGATTCAGAGGAATTGCGCGGTTGTCATCTGAGAGGCTGCTGCAAGTGACGTCGATATCGCTTCAGATATTTTATTGTCGGTCGTAAAGGCCTCTGAAAGTGAAATCTCATGAGTTCGGGTAAAAATAACATCATCTGGGAATATTGTGTATTACGTACTACATATAAAAATATTTTTACTAAAACGATAGTCCTAAGAGTGAATTGAATCCTATATCCATTATTTTACAGCAATAATTATTTCAAGCTATCTCTAAGGGTTAAAATGTAAAAATGATACAATTAATTATTTAAAAAGCTACTAAATAAGCTAAACATTTTGTAAATCATTAGCTTTATTAATCTATTAGTACCATGGTAAGTAACTAAAAACGTAATTGATAGTTAAAATGTGAAAATTGTAGCTTAATAGTTATTAACTTTTATAAAATATAAATTGGGAGTTCCTTTTTCATGACCACAGTTTAATTATATTTGAAAAGTAATTAAATATTAAGCTGGTGACATGTATGGAACGTAATTTTAATTGCCATTTAAACGGAATACCTTCAAGATTGAAATATATGTTATTCCACAAAAACCACCAACGAACTCTAAGAATATCTTATCTTTTAACTCCTTGTAGAAAGTTAGACGTAGACGAGTCGTTTAAAAACTATTAAGTACAAAAAATGCACTTTTTACTTGAGTGTTGGATAATGTTTTGTTATAATACTGCGGAAACTAACTTTTAGTCGTTGGAATAAACTTTACCACAAGCTCATTTTTTTATGTTAAGACATAATTTACAACGTTTACATTTCTATTGTTTACAAACCGCACTGTCCACCTTGCAAACAACAACATACACAAGCGATTTCAACATACACAATAAATTAATGAAACAATTACAATGTTTGAGGCATCAAAAAGTCACAGCAGACTTTTTTTACCAGTACTAAAAAGTGAGATTAGCAGACAATTTAGAGAAAAAAAAGACAAATTTCCGTGCAGAGAGATAAAAATAATTGTTTTCTCCTAAATCAACATTTTGGCCACCTATTATCAATAGTTCCGAATTAGTTTAGTTCGCAAATAAACTTAAACTAGAACCCGATATCAATAATTTCTATGTTACCAAATTTCCTCTCTTGGATACATTTTTTAAACAAAAATTGTATTTCCGCTCCACGGATCAATGCGAGTTTTATTAATTACTAAAAAAGAAATATTTTACATAAAAAAGCCAATATTCGGGCTCCTTTTGCACTAATGTGTACTTAGCAGATTTATAAATCATCAACAATGTAAGCTTTACGCCAGGGACGTGAGCGTTGCCCTTAACACAATGGCACAGTTTGTTTATATTTATTTAACGACTGCCATTGTTTAACAAAAAGTGACTGTTTTGTGGGCAATTAATATTGTGGAGTGAACATTATCAAAACATCCTCTAATTTAGCTCAGTTCAATTATTTTATAATTATCTCAATTAAAATGCATTACTTTTCCAAGAAAACTTAAAATGTTAATGAAATATGTTTTAAAGTATTATTACGTGCCGTTTATTTTAGTTTATTTATAGCTCCTACAAATATAAAATCTACTGAAAACAAAAAAGATAACAGTTGATAGCAGCAGATTCCAGTCACTCGACGCTGATTTCCCACCAGAATAATTCCGCCAGGAAATATTGGAGTCTGACGTGGACATGTAAGCTAAGCGAGTATCTCTAGCATATCTGAAATAGTAAAAGAAGCACCACTGTTGTTGATAATTTAAAACTAATATTATTTAAGTACCCACAGGATCAGGATCCGCTATCTTGCGGGATTCTTGTACACGATTTAGGAAAATACATTAGGAGAGCGTTTCCTCTGGATTTGTTACGTGTTTGTTTTTGTTTTTTTTCAACTAGTAATAGTTATAAAACCTTTTCAACTTAATCGAGAGATCTTTAAACAGCACGCGATGTAATTCTTTAGAAAGTAAATTTGTTGCATATTTAATCTTAGTTGTCTTTTCAATTTAATTTTTTTGTATTCCGTAGTTTAATTAAAGCATTTTCCCCCGATGTTAATTTCATGGCCACGGAACCGTTTTTTGTGAGTCTATCCAATTGCGCGATAAAAGAGCGTACACCTAGTTAGTATTCCAATCATACATTCGGTAGTGGATGGAGTAATGAATCTGGTAATTGGGTGCCAAACTAGTCGAAACATGCTGTGAAAAATAAACATTATAAGGCTTAATTCGTACTTCGTTTCACAATAATGATGCATCCGTTTTATTTCCAGTAAGAAGTCTTTAAATATTTTGTCAATTTTCAACTTATCCTACTCTGATACGGATTGTTCGTCGACTTCACTTTAAATTGGAAAGGTTCTTTTCAGCTGGAAAATAATTACATTTGCTTTCGTTAAAGCACTGTAAATAATAGAAAGTCATGATAATTATTATTGTTACTATTTATTGCGATTCTCAAATTACTAGTTTAACACCCATTGTTTAACTGTTTAGCCGTAGAGCAGGAAAAATATCAATGGGATTTATGGAATCTTTGAAAGTCTGAACGAAAACTAATTGTCATAACTGAGTCTAATCAGAGAGAAGTCAACAAAGTTTAATTAATTTGACCAAGATTCAGTCTAGTTTCAACATCATCTTAAACCGTTCTTCTGCTACTGATGACAGCAACTCTCATAGTTATTTAATGTCCGGTTATAATTATTAAGTTACTGATAATTTTAACAAAATAATTAAAATACAGCATGTAAAACGAATAATTGTAACAGTATTATTGACTTATTTTAAATTATACTTTCGTTATAAATCGGCTGTGTAACAACACTAACTGACGATTTCTTAGCATTGGAATTGCTTATTATTCATAACAGAAATTTCGTCGAGGCTAATTTATAAATTAAACACAATACTATCATCAAAATTATTTTAAGATATGTGTATGAGTTTACACTTCAATATTTTTAAGGGAGCTTCAGATATTCAGTGAATTTGGTACCCTTTTACACTTAAAAGATTGAAAGCAAACAGTACTAACAAAAACAAACATACGGCAGTACGGCTCGAACATTTGATAATAATGCCGACAAAGAGACGAGCCATATAATATCTCTCACTCTTTAGATAGAGTCGTTATCTGACGATTTTGCTGAAAAGAAAATATCTCGAGCCGACAAGATTAATATCGCTCTCTTGGAGAAATATTCTCTCCTACCCGAATAGGCAACTTTCCTCGGTGGTTACGTTTACCGTGTCAAGGACCCTAAACAACTATAAAAAAGTTAAAAAAAACTCAAAAAATGTATCTTATAGTATACAAGAAGAGGTTGTCTATCTGTTTTTAACTATATTGTTTTGTTTATGAGATCAGTATTTAAAACTCGAAATCTATATATCTATCCAAAAATATCTCAAGAACAAACAAAATAATAAAAAAGGATAGAGGAATTGAACAAAACTTGAAATATTTATTAAAATGTATAGGTCACAATACCATCTTTGTATTTAAAGGCTTGCCTCATTTGAAAATTACGAATCGATAAAGTTTGAATGGCTCAACAATAAGTGGTGGTGGTTGCTTTCTTTTTCCAGCTGAATTTTGAGATTATGGGTTGTTTTTCCGATACATATTGATCTGTAAAAAGTTAAATGTTGAAAACATCTTGGGAACGAATCAAATATTTTCATCCGATTAGTGACATTGTAATAAGTGTAAAATAAAGTTTTAAATGACGGGTTACAATACAATCTCTACTTTTGAAAAGCATAATTTTAATCCAATATGAATAATATACCACAAAAATTAAATACTTTCTCCAAAATCACGTTTTTATATGGTCTATGGTCTGGTATCGATATTTTAAAAAAGTTCAGAGGCGGGGCTCGTTTAAAACTCCTCCATACAATTGTAGTTGCTGCTGACTGGGTTTTGCACAGGTTGAATCCTCCACCATTTTAAACTAAACCAAGCAATCACCAAACTTTTCAGCACTTATCCCTTAGGTGGGTGCTGAAACGTATGAGTGCTAAACATTTTTATCAAAAACTAGCAGTTGCCCGTGGCTTCGCTCACGATAAAAATTACAGCTGATCTTACCTCTGCTCTTTGAACTGTCAAATTTTAGTACCCACAGCTGTTTACGTTTCAGTATTTAAATGTTTATATTCCTTTGAAATGTAAACATTGTAATTGAGGTCGTTCACGGGGCGTAGCCAAAGGGGATTTTAAGGAAGTGAATAGGCCTATGTGTTTCCCAGGTTCAAGATCTACCTCTGTGTGAAATTTCAACCCATTCGGTTCAGTATTTTTCGCGTTCACTTGTCCCATACATACATACATACATACAGAAACCACCTCTTCTTTATAATTATAAAACATTTTCATGAAATAATTTGTATGTAATATGTCTTTGATTTTACAATTTAATTTCTTGTAATTTTTAGAAACAGTTTTGCAATACTTTTGATTAAGACTTTATGATATTAAAGCAACTCATAATTTATAAGCCACTCATTAGCTCATAAGCTATCTTTATATGTGGTACAATTAGGTATTTTTACTACACAATAAGGGGACGCTACCAAAGTCGGACAACGCCAAATCCGCACTGTTTGAAATTCCCAAAACGTCCAAGTCGGACAGCGCCAAATCCGCGTCGGGAGCATCAGGTGCCAAACCCGGACAGTTTCATTTCTGTACAAACGACAAAGTCGGACGGCGCCAAACCCGGACGGTTTTGTTTTTAACGGGCTGCTCCTCTTTGTTCTCATTGGCTGGCTTTGAATGGGACGATGACAATGGACTAGTATTGCGATTTTAAATTATCAGATTGTATATTATATTATTTAAAAATAATTTTACGTTTAATCCAACCCTTTTCCCAGAAACGTCAAAGTCGGACGGCGACAACTCAGGACGGAAAAACAGTCCAGAGTTGGCGTTGTCCGACTTTGTCGTCGTCCAACTTAGGCGCGTTCCCAGAATAAGCCTATATAATAAGCCTTTACATTTCTTAAAGTTCATTTTAATTAATAATTAAGGTTTCCAATTCTTCGTTGGATCAAGAATTTTCTTTGTGTGAATACTGTATGAGATACATTTTAATACAATCAAGATCAGGATCTGACAGCAGCTGCTGAGGGATGACAGACACCGCAGAATCAGCAAATGACGGTTTTCAATCTGTTTTAAATAAAAATGTCGATCCTCAGACATAAATCAGCTTAGAACGGCTAAACATTTTCTGAAAAAAGCATTTTCAGTTTATTGTGTGCGTTATTTCCTAATAAGCTTAGTATTGTGTGAATACTGTATGAGATACATTTTAATACAATCAAGATTGCTTCAGGATCTGACAGCAGCTGCTGAGGGATGACAGACACCGCAGAATCAGCAAATGACGGTTTTCAATCTGTTTTAAATAAAAATGTCGATCCTCAGACATAAATCAGCTCAGAACGGCTAAACATTTTCTGAAAAAAGCATTTTCAGTTTATTGTGTGCGTTATTTCCTAATAAGCTTAGTATTGTTCCTGTACGTCCACTTTTTATTATTTCACAATTTTCTATTTTACTACGAAAAATTTATTAAATGTAGGCTGTTAAAATGCCGTGTCAGTGAAAATACTTATGTGCATTGAAAGCACAAAGATAATCTTTAAAACGTTTTATTAAAAAAAGTTTTTATATGGCAGCTTAATAGTAAACAATGAAATGTATGATCTTCCGTGTATTTTTACGAGCAACTTTTCAATTCAAATATTGCTTTGTTTCCAGATATAAATCAATTAACAATAAAACAAATTCCCCATAGCTTTCAAAGCAGGTAAAATACAGTATTACAGGCAGTAACTATGTGGCGTTAACTGGTGTTATATTATTTCAATATTTCAAGTTTTAGTTGGTTAAATGCAAACCGTACCTTTTTTGGAGTTTTACCAACCTTTTATCCAGTTAAAAGGTTGGAGTGCTTGCACGGCCGCAATGTTTCAACGTTAAAGCTTTTACTTTAGTTGAGTAAAAAGGTATTTAAAAGGAGCTCATCAGGCAAAGTGAAAACAAAACATGGTTTAGGTATTTCTACTGTCAATAAAATTTTAATTTCCTTCTATCAATAGAAATTATGAGATAAAAGAACATCAGATTTTTCACTTACGGTTGACTTTAGCACCTGTAATTCTCAAATATAGATTTTTTTATGTTTGCTACCTAATAATACTAAGAAGATTATTTTTGTAGATCCAGTTATATTGGAGCTGTCAATAAAGGTGTTACGGTTTACGCGGGGAGCTTGATTTAGAATCGCCGTAAGAGATTTTAACTCGAATTACTAATCTAGCCTCGCTTTTATTACCCAATCATTTTGCAAGATATTTTCAACCTAAATCTTTAACGAAAACTTTTATTCAATTAGTTTTAAAAGGATTCAAATTAACTCTGACACTGAATAGGAAATTACTTCTGTCAATTATTTATTTTCTAAAAGTTGTGTGGTGTATTCAAAGTAATCACTTAATAGTTTGGGAATCAGATTTTTATAAACTTTTTAATTTAGGATATTTTCAAAACACTAAATAACTATGTTATATCATATTTAGCTGAATTTTGTAAATATTTGCTTGCAGATAAATACACATTTTAAGAAAATAAAAGTTACATCCATTGGAAACGTAGAGCGGCAGTTAACGTCATAGATGAATGCTTTGGAGTCGGTAGAAGACACTGTTAGTTATGATCTGACCACCACCCACCAGAGTTCTTTTTACTTTTCTGAAGTGTTTCGGTAAATTATTTTTATTTAACTGTTCATAAAGCTTTAACGGTAATACCATTGATTATAAAGAAAAAAATAGACGGTCCAAGCAATGATAAATTTTGAAGCAAACAATTTGATAATATGTTACTAAAATTAGCACATTCTGGTGAAGTTTTTTTCAGGGATACGAATCTTTCACGTGAAACATCACAGCTGGCCCAGTCTCTAGTGACGAACGCGTACTAATTTCGCGTGGAAATTTCTGGCTTCAAAACATGTGTAAGCATAAGCGTCTCCTTTTAGATATAAAGTCAATGGTAATACTAATAAATAACTCTTTATTTTATTATTTATTTGAAAAAGCTAACTTTCATTACATTTTATGCTACATGAAAAATAATTTTCAATTTTGTTTAATGTACAACGCTATTTATGAATAGGGACTGATCAGATGTAGCAAAAATATTACTTTTAAAACATTTTCAGCACTTTTCTCACAGACGATATAATTTTCTAATTCGTTACCGCTAAGAGGAATTCTTACAGGAAAATATTAACCTGCATCAAAAGTCTAGCAATCCGATCTTATTAATCAAACAAGTGATGGCGTCTGCCTAATTAATGTGAATTGTGAAAATTAAAAAGGGTTTGGAAATATACATAATACAAAACAAAAATAGAGACATTCTCGTCCGTGAAATTACTACAATTACGGTGACTTTTTCTAATCTGTTCTAGATACTTGAAACTCCTTAACGAGTGTTAAGAAGTTGTTTTTAAACTGTTAAAGCATGGTTAAAGCTGTGCAAGGAACAGTAAGGGCCTGGTTTGTAAGTGTTTTTGTTGAGAATAAATATGTAATTCACATTTAAATAGATTTAATTTCCATTAATTCAAGCAATCTACATATCATGGATTTTGTTTTGTTGCCTACTATTAACTAAGCAACCAGTAAGGCAAAAATCAATCTTATTGAAACTTTTAACCTGAATACCAAATACTAAAACGCCATAAAATATTAAGGCAGGTTGACACGGTCCGATTAATTTTGGACCTTGGTTGATTTTTACTCGGTCAGAGTTATAGGGCTGGCCGGTCCGAGTCTACTCGAGCCGAGTTTGTTAGCCACTCGGATTGAATTAATTAATTATTAAATCCAATGTCAACTCCTTTCAAATCAAAATTCGTATCCAAAAGAATATCTCCATCCGACTAACTCGGATCGAGTTGTTTACATACTAGCTACTCGGATTCCTTGTCGCGATCCGAGTAGCGTCCGAGTGTTAAGCGCGCATCGTCTGTGTTCACGCGGTCCGAGAATAATCGGACCCTGTCAACCCGCCGTTGAATAATAAATAAAAACAAACCAATTGTAATTCCTTGCATTAATTTTCACTGAGGACTAAACTGGTTTATTAAGTTTACTTATAAGTTATTGTCTGTGCTATTATTTTTATCAACTTCTAAATCATCATTGCTATTTTCACTTCTTTTATAAACCAATGTTATTTTTTTTATATGAAACCACATAGTTAATTATTTTACAAATTTAAAGAGTATACGAAAAAATAAATGAAAAATAAAAATTAAAATGAAATGAAAAATAAATTTGGAACTATGAAACAAATCAAGTATATATTCATAAAATCACAACATTCCTCGTCGTACCTTCATAAAATTATGTTAAATGGATTGTATTACGGGTTGAGTCAAATGCCAAGGCCCAGCCGTCCTTTAGCCCAATGATAAATTAACATTAGCATTATTATAAATGGACTGAATTCAATCCATTTAATTCAAATTGCCAATAGGTTTTTGAAAGGGATATGTTCTTTATCATCCATTTTTTATCCCCTAAGCTGAACAATTAAGACTAAACTACTTAAATGTAACCGTAAGGACAGTTCAAAATAAATTTAACATTATTCAGAATCACGTCATCTTCAGCTGGTTGATCGAAGTGAAGATCATTGTCGGCTGGATGGCTTCGTCAATGAATAAATTAATGAACACGAACACATAACATTAACGACCCACAGTATAAACATTGAAACTAAAACTATCACAGTCCTGCTTTAAAATGCTTATTTTGGGCTGTTCTGACGGTTACACTCCATTTAAAGATACGTAAACTATTATTTTATTCAATAAACCATAAACTGACTTAATTATAAAGTGCAAAAGTATCCAGAATCGAACCTCAATTAAATTCCCATTCTTCCTTAATCATCGATCCGGCTAATGCCAGTATCGGAGCAGTCACTCAGATTACAGTAGGCAACCTCGGAACGATTCAAATTAAAGTGGGACGAATGTATTTGTAGCAAGATCTACTTAGTGTCAAGTAATATTTGTTTCACACACTCTTAACTTATGTAATCAATTGCCAATGAAAGCCGTCATAAAGTTGAGCAATAATTTAATTAGTGAAATTTATGCTTGTTGGGGTGTGTTTCATAAACTTAAAAAGTTTCAGTGGTATAAAAAAGTAATAACAAGTAAATACTCGTGCATGATACCCTAAGCCAATTCCGTACACCTTTATATGAAGGGCACACCCAACGTAATTCCATGAATAGAGCCTAATACCCGACTCCCTGACACTGAGCCCACGTTGGGTTATTAGCTCCAGCTTTGTCGTGATCAATTCCACAGTGTCTTTGATATTAAAACAACTTTATGTCAACACTTTTTTTCCAACAACAATTAAGTCGCTCACGTAATACATACTTCAAAAATATTACAAACAATACGTAGAATTTTGATCGTAATAATTTAAAATGATAATTTATTCTAAAAATAGCTAAATAAAATGAGTCCGTAATGTATCCTTCGGATTAAATTAATTAACACCGTGGTACAAATTTAATTTATGCAATGCCTTCAGAATTTAGTGGTTTCTACTTTTGTTTTTCCTCTTAAATGAAGTTGTTCTTGATAAGCTAATGCTTATTCTATTTACCTTTAAAATAATGGCCAACAGTAAATGTATATGTCATTAATTAAAGCTTATGTCTAATAAGAGCGAAAAAAGTTACAAGTTAAATATTTATATAGGGCGATCAAAGACTATCGAATACGCTACTAAGGCTACTAAACAATAAGAACTATTATGTCAAAATTAACATAAATTTAGAATTAAAAACATTTAGAATTTTTTTATATAACTTAAAACACTATAATTTGTTGTCAGCATTAAATCCTAACTCAACATCCTGACACTGTTTTTTAAACAGCCAGTATATTATCATTGCAGATAATGGTGAACAATTGGTTAATATACTCCAAATTGCTTCGCGTGTAATTTAAACTTTGTTTGGATTTCATCAACTCTGAACGCCATTTTAAGGTCGTTCAATCACTACAAAATGCATATATATGGTTCCTCTCTGCGTTTCTGTGGCATATCTGTCCGTCCGCTGTTCCGGGTGAAAAAAAATATATACAGTATACAGAACCGACCAGACTAAAGTTTTACTATTTAATATGGTTTTCACACCTTCAGTCAGAAGCTTTATTGTCGTAAAATGTTTTGTAAATATTTTTTCTAAACTTGCTGTTTTATTTTCCCAAAGACTTCAATAAAATGTCTCTATGTATAAACATTTAATCGTCAAATAATTCAAATTATTTGAAATTTTCATAACGCATACAGCTATAGCTCTTAAAAACATTTAGACAAGGGTAGATCATAAACCTCACCTACACAAAGGCCTATTCAAGCCCTTAAGATCTCTGAGGCTACGTCTGCGGATGTCCAAAGGTTCAATATTTGTATTTAAAAAAATTGTAAATTGCCAAATATTAAAAAAACAGTATACTTGACTTGGCTGAAAGAGCAAAAGAGAAATTATAGCTGTTTCAAGCGGACAAAAGTGACAGAGCAAACAAAGCCTCCTAACCCATTGAGAGCGTGTGTAGCGACCAGAACATTTTAAATACAGACGCTTATAAAGGACTAGCAGATATACTCGCAGCTTCGCCCGCTGAGGGGATATCTAATTTTAACTAAATCATACTATCCCATGATTCCCATGTGCAAATGTTTAGGAATGATTAACAAATGAACTGATTTATTTGGGCCATGGGCTTGCCTACGCCCTTAAAGTGCAGCTGTTAATTCAACCCTAGATGCAAATGAGAAGGTGTTACGTTTCCTTTAAAAATGTTTCCCTCATGATTAAAAAATGGTATTAATCAGCTTCCCCTATTTCCCCATACACAGAGAACGTGGATAACCCAAAACGTAAAAGAAAAAAGACGCTAAGGATGGATTTTCGACTCAATATCAATCTGAATTTAGCATGTTTTTTAAAATAAACTGAAAACTGTAAGAAAAAGTAGACGGAAAATGTCTTGGCCAAAAACCTACTTCCCCAGAAAATGTCTTGTAATAAATGTTTACATTTTATTCTTTTAGTAGATTAAATCTCGTACCTTTTCTATTCCCTGAAAATATTCTACAGTACTCCCATTTATAGTTTTTAAAACTGAAATGGCCACCATTTTGATTTTTTAAATACTCTATTTTAGCCGTCTGAGAAAACAACATTTTTAAAACCTTTCTTTTTTGGTATCTAAAGCCTAAGAAGAATAACTGTGCCAAGTTTCATAGCCCAAAGTGTTTTTTTGTGTAGTTTTTGAGATAGTAAGATTTGAAAGCTAAAAATGGCCGCCATTTTGATTTTTTTAATACATCATCTTTAAGGATTTTTAGTGGAATTATTGCAAAATCCTTTCTTAGTACGCATCTAGACCCTGTAAAGAATATTTGTGCCAAGTTTCATGGCTCTAAGCCTTATAGTTTTTGAGAAACTGTGATCAGTCAGTTAGTCAATGGGTTTTGGCTTTTATATATACAGAAAACCGACGAAACCCATGAAATGTTTGAACCGAGGTTTATTAATAAACCAACCACTAGGCTAGCAATTCCATAAACTGCTACTCTTAACTACTTGGGTTGTAATACACCCATACTGCTGCTTGTGTTATCACTACTGAGAGTTCTGCTAATACTGCTCATCTGCAATCAGGTTAAAGTATATTCAGCTCATACATGTAGTTTCTAAACCACACCTTGGACTTTGTTTGTTCGACTGTTGTCATTGAATTTCGTATTATTTGAGTATTTACTCTAATTTCAATTTTTGAATCAGTGAGTAAAAATGGATAAAAATTCAACATAAGTCCTAGGTTGAAATTCGTATTTTTGCATACCCTACAATTCGTTTGATTAAATAAATTATTATCAAACTTTCAATATTGATAGTTGGATTTTGAATAACAGGGCATTTGATTACTGTTTGCCTTTGCAATACATTGTGAAATAAAAAAATAAAAACAATCGTTTTTATCTAAAAGAAACAGCAGGTAACAAAAATAATTGCACAACAAATCATGAAAAATGGTTCCCCTCATGGACTTAATTATTTGGGTGGGGAAACGAGTCCAATCCAGGGAGTTATAGATCTTCAATAAGTATTGATTACCTTTTAAACCAAAATATTTTCCAAGAATGATAAATTTAATAAAATGTGTAATTAACAACGTTAGTTTTTAATCATACCGAACTATCAGTGTTTATTAATTACAACCTGTATACGTAACGAAAGGAATTGTTTTCTACAAAATATTTCAAAGAGAACTGATTTTTAGTCCCAAGAGTGACTGTAATGTATGCTGATTGTCCGTGTCAAGCGTCGTCTCTCCAAGACCGTGTAGTAATTTGTTCAACTCCAGGGCATGATGGATTAGCTTGCGATACATGGCTGTCTTCCCAGAGGATTCGCCAGAGGAGCAAGTAATGTGATCAGATCACCGCTCAATTACATGATCGTATCATCTCATACTTAAGGGCGTATCAGGCTAAAGCGGTAATTACAAATTAAAGGTATAATTTACTGACTTAATTCTCGTTTTCCAAAATAATACAATTAAGCAAAGGTTTTTAGAGAGAACTTTCTTTACTTAAAAAAATTTCCAATGGATATTTTGTAATTTTGAACACTAAATTAGGGCTCAGTTTCAAAATGAGAGTAGGCCTACCAATTTTTAATATGTATTGATATTTTGATTGTGATTAATTTGTTATATAAGTAGTTTTTTATGGTTTTAGGTCAAGGAACTGACAAGGTGTTATTGCTCTGTTGTTTTTGTCTTAGTCAATGCTCTAGCCTGAAAGACAATTCTTTATTCTTACATTAATTGCAGCTTGTTGAGTCTTCTAGTACTGTATTCATTTTATCAAAATTTGTGTTTGTGTGTGTTTTTATGGAATTATTTTTCTCATATTGTTACATTAAATTTAATCTGAAAGTGGGAGGTTAAATAAAAAAGCGGAGACCAGACAACTAAGCTGCAATATTCATCGAAGTCGCTAATGGTTTTGAATTATTAATGCAATCCTGCAAATAACCGGGTTAATTTCACCTTCATTGTTTATGTTTCACATCAGTTATGTTAAAAAGCTCATCAAAAGACAGAAACAACTTTATGTCATTATCTTTCAGATGATAAATTTGTGAAAGCAGATTTTAAACATTGAAAGGTTTATTTTCTTAGATTTTACTGCTATTTTATACGACGAATGCAGTAAATAAATTCAGTTTGTTATTTTATGTATCATTTTCTTGAATAAGAAGATAACATTTCACATGAATGATAAATTATATCACCAAACATAGGTCTGTTGACTAAAAATGAATTTAATATCTTCTTTTATTTATCAAACATGATCTAAATGTGAAGAAAACTGATGATAAATTAAATTTCTTAGTTTTGCAATATAATAAAAAAAAAAACATTCATTAAGCTTAACTCCAATAAGGAAAACCAATACCAAATGTAAGGTAAATAAAGATTCTAAACATTATGTAACATTAAAAGAACTAAATTCGGGACTATTATAATATTGCTTGTACTCATTTAAAGCTTTTGTCATAATCTTTTTTTCATTTTTTGCTAGTCTTTCTCGAAGTCTTAATTCTGTTAAATTTTATGTGATAGCGAATAATTTAGGTAGTTTAGACCTATTTTATAGTGTCAAAAAACCCTCTAATATAGGTGAAACCTCTACAAAAAACGATAAATATTAGGCGTTTTAAACGCTAACATCTCAAGATAATCCAATATTATCCTGAGCTTTGTGCTCCAGCGTTGATGTTATATTGTAAGCTTTATTTATCAAGGTTTTAGAGAAAGTTTAGATTGCACAAAAATTAGAATTCTTTATGCGACCAATTTTTACCTAAAATTGCCAATGTGAAATAGGTATTCTAGAGGTAATTTATTGTTCGATTATTAAGTTATTATTAAGTTTATTTGGTTTATAAATATATTGGCAATTGGGTAGGAACTGCTCAAATGTCTATCCAAACACAAAAGTGAAGCCCCTGACAGCAATCGTCTGAATGCTAAACCAACTATTGTTTGACCACTGTTTCAAACAATCACTGTAATCCTGAACATTTACAAAATACATAGTAAGAAATGGTTTATAATTAGTTAAACCAGAATATTTATTGATCCTATGTACAGTAAATTATGAGTGCTTCCTTTAGAGAGCACTGTAAAAGGTTCAGCTAAATGCTACAGTTCCTGACTAACCGTTAAGACCTCCAAGTTAATTGCTATTAACGACCTACCTTCACTATGTAAATTCTAATGCGTTCATGAAATGGCTTTTTCTAAAATCAAAATATACATTAACTGTAATGACTTCATTTCTAAGGCTACTTCCTTTTATTACGATATGTTAGGTTTATAATTAAATGCATTTAGTTTTTATAACAGTTTTAAATCGGTTAGAAATCATGAGAGGGACACGCAGGATTAAAAAATTCGTTAGTGCAGAGTAACTGGTATTCATCGCTGCATAATTAATAATAATTTTACTTCCCTGCTGGTGTAAAATAAAACTCAATCAGAATTACATATATCTGACCTGGATGGTGTGAAAGCGTTTGAAAATAACAAAAAACTAAATCAAAGATCCTTTCAAAATTTATGACGAGATTAATTTTAAATAAACTATTTGCAATGCTAAGTAAATCTCGGATGTTCTTAGGCAGATCAATAAATTGAACGTTGCCATTAATTTTCATTTAGAGACTTTCCATTAAGGCAACTTTATAGCATTCTATCTATATGAAGGATCTTTACTTTTAACAGCCAAGGCTAAATATAACCTGATAAATGTTAAATATATGTTCATGATACCTTTTATAACTAAATATCTCAAAGTGTATCTGTTGTTAAATTAAAAACCTGACAAGCAATTTCAGTCCACCTCTGTGAAAAAAATTATTTAAAATTAACTTAGTTTAAAATTACATTTAGTTTTTTTCAAATTTATATATAAACGCTCGGGTGATTTATATAGAAAAATCTGGAATGAAATGTTGTATCTTGTATGAAATAATTCAGATTATAAATAAATTAACCATTTACCAATACACAATATGAGCCGATACTTTCACTCAAAACCAAACCTGAAGTAGAACTTTTTCATGTTCGTTTGAAATGCGGGCAGAAAATAAAACGACCTCCCATATTAAAAGTACGCTGTAACTTATTATGATTTTTTTTAATATGCATGTATTAATGTGCCAATTGTGATATAAAAATACTTGGGATGTCTATGTCAGGCTAGCCCCGGAATTTAATCCATCTCTGAATATTTATATATCAAATACAAGAGTCCTACATGACTTATAAACATCAAGCGTTATTACAGCCGATTACTGGATGTGGCTGTTGCTTATGATATTGTAAGTAACTGCCATCAATACCACATAAGATGGCATGTCTTTCTAAACAAATGTTTGTGATTTCAGCTCAGTTATCTTTCAGTGGAAATAAAACATTGTCTTCCGTTCTTTCTTTCTTCTTTCGTTTTTTCTTCTACATTAGCTGTAATATCATTTATTTGCTAAACTCATACTTTTTATGAAAGCTTCACTCAAAATTCAAATCGTTTTCTTCAAAATCTGGTCACTAAATATGTTGAATTCTCCAGAGTTGCAAATGAGTTTTGTCATGTGCAGTTTTAAATATAACAAACCATTTGTTACTATATTCGTCTTTATCAAATTAATAATTGTTTCTATTATCCATTCCTAATTTTACTCATAAAATATCAGCAGTGTTTTAATATATTAACAATTTTGTATTTTAAGTATTTTTCAGTGGGTGGTGTGAAATAATGCTTTCACAATTTCCAACCTCGTAATTAGTTTTAAACGTAGGGAGGCCGGCTGTCAAAGTAAGCAAAATCAGAATGTTTTTTCACCGTTAATGGCCACTGCTCATCACGAACATAAAAACAAAAATATGTTTAATGAGGAAATTATACAATTGCAGTGTTTAATTAAAGGCCCACGTTCTTCATAAATTATAAATTAGTAGGATTATTCTCTTTTAACCTTCACAAGACTGTTTATAACTCCTTAGCTTTTCAATCAGAGAATCCATTATTGATAAACAATGTTAACATTTATTACGATGAACTTATGATTTTTTTCAAAATATTGTTGTGAAAATATATTGGTTGTTCGCTCGTAATATTTTAATACACGTTGTAGATAAGGAAAAAAATTATAAACGACATGTTGAGAAAACTACCTAACATCCACACACGATCTATAGAGAATTTTTGAATCTTGTATAAACAAATTCAGATTCAGATTATAAATAAATTAACCATTTACCAATGCAAATTATGTAGCCTTTAACTCAAAACCAAACCTAATGTAGACTCCTTTCATTTTCGTATGAAATGCGGACATAAAAGAAAACTACCTTGCATATTAAAAGTACACTGTAACTTGTTATAATTTTTGTTTAGTTTAAATACTTTCGAATCATCAATACTCGATTCCATCAACGTTTTCCTGCATCAGTTAAATGTCTTCATGTTCATAGGCAGATTTGCTTTAATGGGTTTTATTTACGGCATTAGTTGTTTGTATGTGATCTTTTATAATGTGTTATTTTTTCAAAAATCCTTTCAACAAATTCATTAGACTTGCCTTTTCCAATTCAGATCAGGATGGGAGACATTTATTGTAAGCCTTGATCTTCATCCCTTATGTTAAGTTTAGTTTTCAACTAAACAAACTATTTTTCAAGTCCAGTACTGACTCTATCTTAATTCAATATATCGAGCTTGTATTTGGATGAGTTCATTCAAATACTGTGTGTAATAAACCCTAATTAAAATTTTTAAACAAAAATTAAAAGACAATGATATATATTCTTAGAATGATTGCAAGTAGTGAAGAAAACTTTATGGTGTGATATTTATTAATAATTACCCTGGGTCCCGTGTACTTATGGCTTCTGTTTGGATCTAATTTATTCCTACCTCACTTAATAAACAAACAAAAAACTAGAAAACAAAATGATAAAACATATTATTAACGAAATTTGAGTCCATAATAACTAAATATACACATTAAATGTTTTTAAACCCCAACCTTTACCACGTTGACTGAAGGGAATGTCAAACAAGATAGAAACCGTCGCTGGTAAGAGGTATTTATGAAGGAGAGGCTGATATGTATGATTTATGTTGACATATGTAGCGAGAGAGAATATTAAAACGAAAGATAACACTGCCTGACTTCTATCATTCATGCCATTGAAACAGCTTCATGCACAGCGCCATTAGGCCTATTTTCAGGTTCAATTTCGAAAGAATAATGAGTATTGGGTTTAGTAACTTGATTATGAAGTGAATTTGTTTCCACTGGAATATACTGCATAACTGTACAGATCATTCGAAAATTGCTTCTATCGACGTTTATTCATTTTTCAAACCTAGTGATAGACCCTGATAACGTTTTTTTAAGTTATTTTACATCATTGTATTTTATTAAAAGACTTCCTTACTACAACAAGGAAGTGTTTTCCTTAAAAACCAACTTTTTATGTGTTGTTGAACTAGTTGTTTAGTTTTTTGTGAGTAGTACTTTAAAAAGAGTTGTTGTAAAGTTTCTTCAAATTTTAACCCAATTAATTCGACCAGGATAAAATATTAGCTTGTGTGAAAATTAGGTGTGATATCTTTAGCATTAAAAATATCTGTTGCAACTGGATTTTATTAATACCCCCGTTTCAGCAGACCTGCATACTCAGCGAATTTCAAATGCAAAACAACATATTTCAATCCAACACAGCGAGATTTGACATGTTTTGGTAAGCCCCATAAGAATAACATGGGGAATGAGTATGCAGGTTTGCTGCTACAGGTAATATACCTATAAGAACTGGGTAGTTTTAATTCAATATTTTGTAGATCTGAACTAGAAGAAGCCAATTACCAAGTTTTATCAAGATATGTTGAGTAATAAGCAAGATAAAGAATTTTACTTATTTTTCATAAGGTTAACATTGGGACAACGTACTGTGTCTACCACTTTCAATATCTCGGTAATCAAAGGACATAGAGCAGTGATTCAAGATACTAAATTGTTTATTTTTTTGAGCTGAATCCAATGTTGCCAACAAAAATTCGATAAATTTTATTTTTCTATGTAAAAAATTCAAAAAACCCATTTTTGGGGGTGTTTTTCCCCCTTTACCCCCCCCCCCTTCCGGTGGTCCGATCGGGCTGGTTCACGAACTCGTCCGAGTGATTACCACTTTAAACGTCTGTACCAATTTTCATTAAGATTGGACCATTTTTACGGCCGCTATCGTGCTAAAAGACACACACACACATATATATATATATATATATAAACATTCGAACGAATGGTGTTTTTTGCTTCTGGTGGCCCCAAAACGAAAAGTTATCATGGTCTCGGGCTTAGGTCTTACCATGAGACCTACGGTAATAGCTTCTTCCCTATAGGGGAAATTCGCTAAAAGTACTTCTCGTTTTTCAAGTGATATGTTAGATTTTTTAAATACACCACTTTTATTCCTAACTAGAATTACTGTCATATTGTATTGTACTTCAAACGGAATCTACAAAGAATCATTTTAGAGTCAAGCAAAGCTTGGATGATAAATTTGTATAATCTATTAAACCAATTCAACACTAAAAGTTTACAAAAGGTTATTAAATCCACCCCACCTGTTTACTCGTATAATAACCACCGTATAATATCAACTCTTTTATTAAAACGTCACATGACCTCTTTTGTTAAAACCTCTTTTATTAACCTTAACATGAAATACTAAATTTAATATTTGAATTTACTTGATTTAATGTGATTAAATTCACGCCTAATTTGTGCATTAACATTATAAAGATTAACTTGTTTTAATATTATCAATTAACTTACGAAAATGACATTAATTTAAATTTGAAAATACCACTAATCACGTTTTTTGGAGTTACATTTTTTAAATGTGTAATTAATAATTTAAAAAATGCTTTATTCAAATAATAACTACCTCGATTGGTATTCATGATATAAAAACTGAAACACCACAACAAAAACGTAAAATTTAAAAAACTATTAAACTTGTGAAAGGTAAGTTTCCCCTGAACCAGCACGATTGCGGCCTTTAATAGGATTTTGTAAAAACTATATAAGGGAAAGGAACGGATTTAATAGCATTTAGGCTTATCGACTGGGATGAAATGAGAGTGCTTTCATTTTTTTTTTAAAGACCTTTTAGCTTACCAACCAATAAACCGTTATAAAATACAATTTTCTCTACAATATTTTTAAATATGCTTAAAAGTACAGTTTTTTTCAGCTATAACAAATTGGTTTGCTGATTCTTTAGTTAACTCATCGGATTAGAAGTTTGAGTAGTTTCTTTAAATTAACGATCAGGGTGATAAAATCTTGGGCTTTACAACCTTTAGCAGATTTATTATGACACTTATTAGGCCTTTAACTTTTGTTTTCCCAAAGAGTAATGATAGCTTTGAAAATGTCTTAAATTTTCAAACGAATTTCTTAAATTGTGCGTAATTATTAAAATTAATTATCTGTAAACGAGAATACTCATTTACCTAAGTAAATATTTTCTTTTCCAGATGTCTTAAATATGCAACGTTTATTGGTAAAACAACAAAATACCATATTCGCATTTAAATTTCCTAATAATATAAAATTTCAAGTTATGATTGTAGCCATTAAGGTTATAAGTTATAAGGCCCACATATTTGTATAATTAATTATAATATTAAGAGTTTATAGTACTTCGAAAGGTTATTCAAAGAGTGTAAAATTACGTGCGTCCCCCAAAGCTTTCCAAAAACGTTGTTAATAATAGAAAATTTTACAGTGTCATGTACCACCAAAACATAAAAATCATCAGCACAGGAAATCAGAGTCAGTGATGGTTTACATAAAAACTCTTTATTCTAAGATTTCAGTGGCTAAAAGGCAAAAGTAGAGATGTTGCCAAGTTTAATGCACCGATCCCTTAGGGGTTCGACTTCTTCTCATGAAATATGCATTGCCTTGAAGTGCGGTTCTAACTTTTGCTAGATTCTCTAATTTTTTATTGCGTAAAATATTTTTTCCTATTAATTTATTTTATAAATTATTCAGCTAGGTAGTTTAGGCAGCTAAATGCAGTGCTAAATGTAAAAAAATAAACGACGATCTTTTGGAATAAATTTTCAAAGTATGCAAAGAAATCAAAACCGAATAAAATATTTAAAAAAGTCATTCCAAATCAATATTCACATCAGAAATGTAATTGGATTGTTCTACTTTTTACCATTTTAAATAATTCAATACTGATGTAGAGTATGAATTTTTTATTCAGATTCTCTTCTTAGGGCTCTTTCACACAAGGCCGCAACCGTATGACTTATCTCCCTCATTCGTAACTCTCACTATAAAACTAAAGCTACATTTTATTGATAAAAATGTAGCAATAATTAGCGATCATATGTGATTTTGAACAAAACACTTATAAAAAGCATGATAATAAGGGATATTTTCTTTAATTATTTTATTGAATTTTACTTTAAGAGGAGTTTTTAATTTGATATTAAGTTGAATCATAAACTTAAAACTAATCAAAGTAAACAAAAAAGATATATAAATAATTTTTTTTTAATATCTGGTTACTTTAGTATTTTTTTAATATCTTTATACGTATTCATCACTATCCGAAATTGACAACTCCTTGGATTTTGAAAAAATACAATTTTTATACATACAAACGTCAAAAAACATTTTGGCTCATATATTGGGTCTTCAGTTGTTATATTTCCTGAAAAGGACTACATAATCTTTGATTACAAAATGTTATAATTCAGATGTTATCCAGTTCTAAACGAAAGGTCTTAGAAAGATCTTTATAAATTTTACCAAAACCCAGCTTAGGCTATTATCCATCTTCGCCTTTTCTGTTTAATTATCCTTTCTTAAATAAGTTTTTCATAGTATAATTAAATTATTTTATTCAGTTTAATTGATCGAAACATTGGCAAATAGTATTCACATCTTAAACAACCCATTTAAAATAGTTACCGTCTTTCTGTTGTGAACTTCTTTCCAACAATGACAAAAGATGATAATTTTATTTAATATTATTTCTGTTAAAAAACGTAGAATTCTAAGATGTAAAGTTTTGTTCCACCTAGGAGAGATACTTTTGTTATAAATAAGGAATAAAATTCTCGTGTTTTAAGAGACCAGACGAAGAACACGTGATTTGTTTTCGTAATTAATTGTCTTTTGCCTGTGGAATCGACGATTTGCGGCCACATAATGATTATCATCATGTCCGGATTCAATGTGTTTGCCGATTTTCTTTCTAAAATGTACTACATGAATACAAATCTAACTTAACTGACTTCGTTTGATAAATTGCAAATAAAATTAGATGATACTCGCTCTCCGACTGGAAAAGTAAGACTTTTTTGCCTAAGAATAGTAGTTAATGAAGCACACGTTTTTATCGTTCTTTTTTAAGTAAGTTAAAAAGTTAATGAAGCACGCGTTTATTAAAATACCGTTAGGCTTTAGCATTTTTTTTACCAAAATATTTTTGTCTTTATGCAAAAACCGAAATCAAAATGTTTACAGAGGGTCAGAAAACACCATATTCATGTTTCATTAGTAAAACTGGCCTAGTCAGTTATCGTCAGTAAGTTTCACAATACTTTCTTTGTGTAGGCGAACAACTACAACTTTGCGTACAGCCGAAAAATATTACTAGGCTCTCACATTTTATTTTTTTATAAATACAGTAAGTAGTCTTAAAATATGCTTAAAATTTTTATTTTAGAGCTGACCTTGTTTTGAAACAAATTTTAACCGTTCTATTGATATAGGGTAATTAACAGCAGAACGAATATTCAAACATCATCATTGATATTAACAAACACTCCAAAAAAATCTTTCTATTTCTAAGAAAATCAAAGGTAAAAATGGTAAAAATTATATGGCCATGCACTAGTAGTTAGAGGAGGCACTTAAGTAGGGACGGGCAATCCAACCAATTGAAGAACCAGGCCGTAATGTTTGTTACTCTTTCAACAACCTGTTTTAAGTCCCTTAAAACTGGATTTTTTTCCTATATTTGCCCAGCAAAACTGCATAGAAATACCCAACATTTAAACTGCTAAGCAATACTTTAACAAAGCCGATGGATATGAAACTACTCGTTTTTAAAGGCATCTTTATAGTGCGATTTTAACATTGTTACATAAACCTATCTTTTAAATTGTACCTGTAGCTAATTATATTGCTTTCTAATGTTGTTATTGTAAACTTTCTTAATATATTTATGAATTGAAATTCAAAACTTTTCTGCGCAAAAAGCGAGTACGTTGTTTATTCACAAATGAAATGTTCTTAGAACTAATCAGTTTTACTAGAATTCAGTACTGTCTGGTATTGATTTACACGTAATTAATTATTATGATTATTCAGTGTTTTACATTTAAACTTAATATTTGATGGGTTTAATAACCATGTAATATAAATAAAACTAATGAATTCTCATTTTAACCCAGGAAAACGTTTAATCCTATCGCTGATTACATTGTGCTCTTTTTGGAACCTTATCAATTCAGATAGAAGGTAAAATAGTCAGACTGAGTAAAAAACTTTTATTTGTTGAAGAGTGGATCGGTTCTACTTCCTTTGTGTCTGTAATCTAAGTCTTTGAAAGCGACCAAAATATAGCCGATATCGAAGTTTCTACAAACAAAAAATATTATTTAATCATGCAATTTGTTACTTAGACCTATTTTAAAATTGATTATACATATTTTGCAATGAGAAGTTATAGTATGATAGGTTTTTGTGTCCGATTAATCATTCATTTAATGTTTCAAAATTGGAACCTTATCTTTATAGCCCTTTGATAACTGAAGTACTTAGTCGCATTTTATTTTTTCTTTATATAACAACCAATAAATTGTAACATTATTATATAATTTGTTTATTTGAGTAATACACAAAAAATTCTTTACGCACACAGATGTGAATTGACAAGTTGAACCGACAGTTTGTGGTGTTTTATATTTTCTATAATCATAATAAAGAATATTATAGTAGCCATTGATTCTTTTTACTCTTTTTACCGTAGGTAATCCCGTAATTATTCTCATATTGCCTTTGATTAGTAAACACCTTTGTACTTTAATAGCCACTGAATAACTTAATCAAGATGTACAAGTTGTCCACCTTAATTACTGCATCTGATTAACGCAAGTCTGCATGACTAATTAATCAGTACCTGACATGACTGTCATAACATTTATAGGTTTGAATATAATTAATATTACTCAAGGGGCTTTTTAATGTTCTTTCTGCATCAGCACAAAATATAAATGCACTGGTCATACCGTGATCCAAGCCATGTTACAATATCACAATATATTAATATATGTGTGGTGTACTCCTCATTTTCTGTTTAATACTCGCTAACAATAACAATAAAGCATTTTTTACATCCTGTGCTTTTTTCATAAAATTGTCCTTTACCTGCAATTAAATTTGTAAAAATGGATACAGCCAATTAACCACATTTGATTGGTTATATTTTTTTGTAATTGTTTTATTACAAAACTAAAACGCATGATTATGTGGCTGATAAATTGGTTAAGGTATGTATTTTGATCCTTACTTAGGGCCTATGTGCAATGCCAATAAAGAGCTTCGTTTTTTTTTGCTTTTTCACGTATTACTTAAATTCTCTCACATCGTTTAGAGTGTTTAATTTATCAAACGTATTATTTATAACATGTGTACAATTTTACAACGCTCAAAATAAATACAAGTGAACATAAACTTTCCTGCTCTTACTTTATGGTGTCGAATTATTAAGTTTATAAAAGATTGCATACGCAAATTATTTATTAAAAATATATCTTAGCGCTAAACTAAATAAGTTTAGGGGGTTTGGTTGAACACCAAGTACACATAGTAGTTAAGCTTCGTAGTAGCTATTAGTGGTTCAGTATAAAGTAATAGTTTTTAGAATTTCTACCCTAGCTTTTAACTTTTTAATTGTTTAAATTCTTGTGGTATAAAGTTAATTTATTTACACTCACATGTAACGTATTCAAATTTGAATTCATTTTTTTAGTTTTATTATAGCTATTTTATGTTCAATGAATTGATTTATCCGCTCATTGAAATCAATGGGCTAAGTGATTTAACTAGCAATACAACAGCAGCCATCTTGACTGTGTGCTTGGATGGTAATTGATACTGAAATTCTCTTGTAAACAGCAGATTTAGTTATAAGTTATACACCCAAACAGTTAGATTAAGACTAATTGGGTAGCAATTAGAGTTAACTACCTAAACAGTAGTTAAATCTAATTTGTGTATGACTTTTTTAGTGAACTGACAAGTTCCTCTTTTAAAAAGACTTGCGTGATTAAATCACGCAGTTTGGAGCTGCGGAGCACAAGGATTATCTATGAATGTACGAGGGAACCAGGGGTTCGATAACTTAAGCTCCTTCTTTATTTATACGCTTGTAAATATTTCAATTTTGTGACTTGTATGTTCTGTTTTTTAAGATCTTCATATCCTGTATGGAAATTTTATTTCTTTTTTAGCTTATTCAAAATAGAACAAATTCGAATGCGATGTTTAAAACTTGCTAAAATTAATGTTTAATATACTAAAATGTTTATGATAAGTAATAAGTGTGTAAAAAATCACTAAATCGCCGGTCCTTCATAAAGAGTTTTGTATAAGTTAATATAACAATCTTGAATTTCTTCATTTTATTATGTAACATTTTATCTCAGACCCATTATGATTAATAAAATTCTAAAAAACTTGTTTGTGAATTTCATATGGAATATTGGCATAACCGACACTGAGGCTCTGGGGACCATGTTAACATTTAATTTTGGGGCCCCAGATGCAAATAACACCATCCAGAAAATGTTTATGCAATAAAATGTATGTAGTATATGTTTGCACTCTAGTGGTCGCAATTTTTGGCCTTAAAATTTGTCTTAAAATTCCGGCCTTAATATCCAAGCCATCAAGGTCATGATATCCAGTTCTTTGGCCAAAAAAATCGGAGCCCCAACCCAATTTTTAATGGATAACCCATATATGGGTTTTTGCCCAAAGAGAATAATATAAGCCTTGAATATAAATTAAATGTTTACAAAAAATAATTTTCAACCCACTCCCAAAGTTTTAGCACCAAAAATAACTGTAAAAATAACCGTTAATGATCAAAATGCAAGTGAATTTACTAAACGCAGTACATTTTCTTAAAGGGATTTCGCTCTCAAGCGACCATCATCATCATCCGATACTCTTGGTATATATTTTGATTTGGATTTTTGCGGACATTTGCCATCACTGATTAGTAAAAAAACAAGTTTCACGACTTATCAGTTCTACTAGACTATCAGACTATCAGATTCAGTTCTATCAGACTAACAAGTTTTTTACTAATCATGGATGGCAAATGTCCGCAAAAATTCAAATCAAAATATAAAATCTTGGTAAATATTGTATGGATGTTGTTTTACTTCATCCCTTTGGCCTGTTAGTTGGCGGTATGAATCGGAAGCCCCTTTTTCATTTTGGGTACTTTAATCCCAGAATTTGGGGTTTTTGGGTCTAAAATGGTTAATTTAAGGCCTGAAGTTCAAATTCACTCCGTCATATCAGCGAGCTGCGTGAGTACTTGTTTTTAACTTATAAATAAAACTCAGTTTAGCATAAGCAGTCCAAAATACTTGGTTCTGGATTTGAAACTAAAGAAATTATTCCTGAGTGCGAAGGCGTAACAGAGTGTTTTTGTTACCGGAAAACTAGTTAGAAGTTTAAAACTTAGACATTCGAAAACTCTTGTTGTCAGTAAATAACAATTTCATGAAGTAGCAGTGATTTTGGGCTATCGGAAATAGTAGTTTTCATTACTAGGAGCGAAAGTGGCTCTTTTTGGTACGAGATTGTAATTTACAGGCGAGGCGCAGCCGAGCTTGGAAATGCGATCGAGTACCAATGAGACACTTTTGCTCCGTGTGATGAACAACTATTTTCATCATTATGTATAAATAACCATTTAATCGTTAACAAATTAGATTACACAATTTTGAGGTTATCCAAAATAGTCATCGCCATTTCCACATCTATAGTTGTTTACAAACACAAGTTAAGAAATCGTTCAACCTTTCAAACGTAACATAAACAAATTTTGACATTAGAGTACGGCAAAATTTACCATATGTTTTTTCAGTACTCCTATTCGAAGTGATCCAAAAACGATCATTTTGCGTACGATTTAGAGAACTAAAAATGGCTGTTTTCGGGACAGTATGATGAAAAAGTTTTTAAAAGTTTATATCACACCGTTATTTTCTTTTTATGGTAGGTATTACTTGTTGTTGCTTTAACATTATATTTCCACACTTCTCGTTGCTTTTATTTCAGATATCTTTTTCCAAAATTCAAATGTTGCGAATATATAATACCACGAATATTAAGATTTTATATACGAATATAGAGTATATAGACGCTGATCGATTTTTTTATTATTTTAATAAAACAAAGGCTTATCCTGTCATATCATAAGGCGTAAAGAACTTTATAGGTAAAAAAAAAACCCACGTTTAAATAAACACGTTTTATTTTCCTGTCACGGTTAATGGAACAGTTCAATGAAAACTGCTCCCTAGTCCCTAGCCTGGCTTTGTGGCCAGAATCACAGAATGGATCGCTTTGCAAAATTAACTTTGACTTTTGAACTGATGAATACAGTGACATTGGATTGGGTGTCGAATTCGCCGAAAATCATTTGAATGTGTTTTGTAGAGAGTTATTTATAAATCGTAAAAGACAATATAATATAAACCGGGTGTTCGTAAAGTCCCGGAAAGAGAGACATTTAAACTGCTCTTTGCTCGTAGAATTGGCTTTGATGTACACGATTTTCGTATGTAACTTCAAATTCATTTTATCGGTTTTGTCAGGAACAGTTAGTATACTTTGTTTGTTATGTTGCTTTCGATTGCACAGTTAAAATTGGTAAAATAGTCAAAAAGGCTACGAAGTTAGATAAAACTGTTTATTGGTGGTTTCATAAATGAAATGCATCGATATATGATCAAAATCACTTTAAAAAGTAAGTACGTGAGGAATTAAATTCCATCATACGAGGGTTGAATCGGTTTAACTATATTTTACATCAACTCTTAGCATTCATTTAAAATCTCAGTCATCATTTTCGAGGGATTTGTGAAAGGCCTCGACACTTCAGGTTGGCGAGAAATACAACTGTATTCCTCTTACAATTTCATGATTGGATACTCCTTGCATGCAGCCGTCATTGGTGTATTCAGTTCACGAAACCAAAAAAAAACATACGGTTTTGCCTGATTTCGTAACTTTTTCACAATGAAAACGATATTTTAAATGCTACTTTGGCATTGCAAGCATCGAAAAAATATTGTTTTTTGGACATAACAGTCGTCTGTTCTAGATTAAACGATAAAATAAGCTTCAAAATGGTTTGTAAAAAGCATGCATATCCAAGCCACTTTCAAGAGAGAGAAGCTTTTAAAATGTTTCCTGGACCTAGGAACACCCGGTTTGTATACAATATTAAAAGAATTATAATAGCCTATTAGATAAATATTTTTTTACTAGGCGGATGTACAGTACTATAATGGTCTTACATGCTGTTTTAAATTCTGTATGAGAGTCTCAAGCTATTTTGTATGAATGGGGTTCACTATGCAGCAAGAACTTAATACATTTTAAAATATTCCTGTCAAGCAACTAAATTAAATCGGGAATGTTCTCCGTTTAATCGCGATGAAACATTCCTTACTTATTGAGAAAGTTTCTGACGTAAAATTCATTCAACATTTTTTCAATTAAAATATTTAGCCTAAATGGGTAAAAATGCAGTATTTTTTCTAATGAGGTTTCTTTCGACTACTGGGCTTAATTAATATACATATTCATAACATCTTTCAAAACAGATTGGCTTTACGTATTTTAAATGTATTATTAAAAATGTTCTGTAGGACTACTACTTATATAATAGCTATGTCATTTGGCATAATTACGGCTCAAAACCGTACATGTTCTGTGATAATATGATTAAGTTTTTGTAACAGCTATTGTAATAATTATATAATCTTTTAACATCAGGGCTGCTACAAAATACGCTCAGAAAAAATATTTCAGATTCAAGAGTCAACTTTTACATGGAACAAAAAAAGAACGCTTCTCATAACTTAAAAATACCTTTTTTGCAGTATACCTGCATATGCAACAAATTTCAACCCCCACCAATATACTTCAACTTTTATGAACATCAAAAATATGAGAAGATGATACACAAAAAAATTAGATTTATTTTTCTCATTGGGAAAGCATTGGGACAACATTTTGTGCTAAACATCAAAGATATCTCAGTAACCAATGGGCTAGAAAAATAATTCAGTATACCCAATTTTAATATTTTTTTAGATCTGAATTTAATGGTGCAAATCAAAAATATTATTATTCATATTATTCGCTGAATTGTCACGTGAAAAGCTTTGAACAAAAACTAATTTTTTGGGGGAAACTCCATTCTATTCCACTAATTTGGTTTTTATTTATAGCTGTTATTCAAACTTGTACGAACAATTACATTTTTACATGTGATTATCAAATTTCATGAAGACCAGACAATGTCTACGAAACCTATCGTGCATATGGGCACGCACAACTATTATACACTGTAATTATTCTTCTATAGTTATTGTTAGTAATACGCTTTCTTCTAATAACTATACTTAAAAGGAGAAAACAACTTTTATTACTTTACAGGAACCCTTCGTAGACTTTTTTGGATTTGTTCCATATAGTGAGATAGTAATTTCTTGCGATACAATACAACCTTTGGTCACCGGTGCTTATTTTCCCTCGTGTTCGTCTGAATTGTTTTTTTTTTTTACAAATATACTGCTTACGATTGTTGAACTGAAACTAGGAAACTTTAAATTACTATGTTACTATTATGATACGGAATATGTTTGTCTTGATAAAAGAGACAAATCCATAACACGCCCCTGTATAATATATTTTTGTTAACTAACTCAAAGGATTAAATTTAAAATATAAACCCCAGAATGATTTCTAGCTTTTCAGGACGGTGCCACTTGTGGTTTTGCTAAGAACCGCGCTTGAACAAACTGTTTGTAATCTACGTTGTTATTAAACGTAAACTATTGATTGCCTTCCTCGAAAACAGATTAGCTAAGCGGGGTGCAATTTTCTCAAATCTTTTACTCAAAGTAAGAGACCTGACTCTTATGAACTTAAGAATAACTTTTAAGTTCATTTGCAAAAAAAAAGGATTAAATTATTCGTTTGCTATTGTTTCTTGGCAGTACACACATTTTAATTTGTATTTTTGTTCAGACTGTCATAAATAAAAGAACACGTCATTAGCTTCAAATTGTCTCGTGTAGTTTTTAACTACCGCTTCAAGATTTTTTTTAATTACCTAAATACGTTTTCTAGTCCAAGTCAAATGACGTTACTTCAGACCAAATGACGTCAAATGACGTCTAAGAGTCCAATGCTAAACAAACCAAAGGAGTTATGGTTTGACTGGGTCAGGGTTGTTTGACTTGGACTGTAATTTGTTTAAAAAAATTAATCTTAAATCCATCCCATTAGAAAGACGGTTAAAAAATTATACTTGGTCTAGAAAATTTTCAAAAGTGCGAGAAACTTCAAATTTAAACAGAGCTATGTTAGTAAAAGTGTAGAACACCGCCAACAGAAATACTATTTTACTCTATACTGAGTGGTTCAATATCGCAACAACCTTTGCAAACAATAGAAAACTAACTTGTTAGGAGAAAAAGAAGACCGAATTAAGTCAAAACGCACTTCGATTTTTCAGATAGTTGCAATAAATGATCATCAGTAAAACTAGTCTGACGAGGATTCAGATCCCGTTTTACTAATCAATAATGTTCACAAAAATACAATAATAACGAAGTCACCATCTCCACCAATGAAATTGACACAAATTATGACATAAAAGGTATTCAAGATAGCATTGATAAGCTCTCTTTTAAGTAATTTGGGGGTCGGATCGCTTACTTAACGCAAATAAGATCATAATTGTAAACAAAAACTGTTACACTTATCATTTCTTCCAGATATACTATTTTTTACGTAAGACTAAAATTGTATGCATATTTTTGTTTGCTTGGTTTATTGCGTCTACACCAGTGGCATTTTCATAGAAGAGATACCCAAACAAATGTGTTTGTAAATAAGAAATACAAAATACTAGTAATAAAAGAGCGGAAGGCGAGTTATGCTTATGAAGTGTTTTGATATTTAAACTTTATATTTGTTAGGTTAAAATTAACATGTAATACAAATAAAAACGAAAAATCAACTTTTTTATAAGCAAAACGTTTAATACTATCGTTGACTATAATGCGCTCTCTTTGGAATATTTTCTTTCCAGATAGGAGGTTGAATGTCCAGACTAAATGAAAAACGTTTATTTGTTGAAGAGTGGATCGGGGCTACTTCCTTTGTATCTGCAATCTAAGTCTTTGAGGCAAACAAAAAGTCACGATGTCAAAGTTACTCCAAATAGGGTTTTCTATTGAATTCTACAGTATTTTACAAGACCTATTTCAAAATTGATTCAACATATTATGCAATAGGAGGTAGCATATCAGTTTTGTGTCCAAATAAATAATTTATTTCATGTTTTGAAACTGGAAATATCTTTAACCATTTGATAACTGAATTTCTTAACAGCATTTTTTTTTTCTTTATATAACATGTAAATATTTGTTATTTAAAACGTAATTTATTTATTTTAGTAAAATACAAAAAATGCTTTACGCATACAGGTGCGTACTGACAAGTACAACAGATAATTTGTGTTTTTTTTAGTATTTTCTATAATCACAGTAATGAGTACGTACTAGTCGCACTGGTTATCATCCATAATCACAGTAATGAGTACGTACTAGTCGCACTGGTTATCATACATAATCACATCAGTAATGAGTACGTACTAGTCGCACTGGTTATCATCCATAATCACATCAGTAATGAGTACGTACTAGTCGCACTGGTTATCATCCATAATCACATCAGTAATGAGTACGTACTAGTCGCACTGGTTATCATCCATAATCACAGTAATGAGTACGTACTAGTCGCACTGGTTATCATCCATAATCACATCAGTAATGAGTACGTACTAGTCGCACTGGTTATCATCCATAATCACATCAGTAATGAGTACGTACTAGTCGCACTGGTTATCATACATAATCACAGTAATGAGTACGTACTAGTCGCACTGGTTATCATCCATAATCACATCAGTAATGAGTACGTACTAGTCGCACTGGTTATCATCCATAATCACAGTAATGAGTACGTACTAGTCGCACTGGTTATCATCCATAATCACATCAGTAATGAGTACGTACTAGTCGCACAGGTTATCATCCATAATCACAGTAATGAGTACGTACTAGTCGCACTGGTTATCATCCATAATCACATCAGTAATGAGTACGTACTAGTCGCACTGGTTATCATCCATAATCACAGTAATGAGTACGTACTAGTCGCACTGGTTATCATACATAATCACAAGAAATAACATATCCTCTGGGTTAATCCAGTCATTCTTTCTCCCCTTTATATAGTAAATAATTAAGTTATCATTCTCATATTACCATTGATTAGCACATTTAGAATTTTATAGCCACTGAATAACTTTAACAAAGTGTACAAGTTGTTCATCTCAGGTTTGAATATAAATAATAATATACATGGGAACTCGCAAGGTATCTTCCATTTTTATTGTTTAATGTATGTATTTTGATCCTTTCTCATGTCCAATGCTGATAAAGATTTTAAGTTTACTTCTACACGTATCACTATGAAAAAAGTGTCTATTCGTAATTGTTTTTTTAGATTTTATTTTATGTATTATTTATTAAATTAATAAAATTATTTACAACGCTAAATCAATACGAGTGAAGATACATTTTCACTTATTTATAATAGGTGTCAAACTTGTTAATTTTATGTGACATAGCATATGCAAATTACTTATTTCAAATATTTCTTAGCATTTAACTAATTAGGTTAGGATAACTGGTTGAACGTCAGGTTCACTTGTTAGTTTAAGCTTCCTAGTAACACTCGGTGGTTCAGTTCAAGAATGGTTTTGAGAAATTCTACAGTAGTTCTAACTTTTTAGTTGAATATATCTTCCTGGTGTAAAGCGAATTTGCTTATACTCGCATGTTTTTGAATTCCAATGGATTTTTTTTAGTTTAAATATAGCACTTATATGTCAAATGAATTTATTAATCAGCTGAAATTGAAATCAATAGGCTAATTCAATTAAACTAAAATATAACGGCAGCCATCATGACTGATGTATGCGTGAATGTTAATTGATACTGAAGTTCTCTTGTAGCAGATAGCCGCAGTTGTAAATTATTATTGTACTTACACTCAGACAGTAAGACTTTAGTCAATTCTTCTGCCCATGACTTTTTGAGTGAAGCTTTAATCTGGAAAGAGCGTGTGTAAAGCTTTAAAGACAATTGCGTGTGGAAATATCGCAGTTTGGAGTATGCACAAGGATTATCTATAAATTTACGAGGGAACCCAGGGTTCGATAAGCTGCTTCTTTATTTATACGCCTACAAATATTTCAATTTGTGATTTGCATTTTTTAAGGTCCGTAAAGACATTTTATTTCTTTATAGCTTATTCAAAATTAAATAAATTCGAGTACTATGTTTAAAGCTTGCTAAATCTACAAAATAAAATCTAAAAGTTGATGATAAGTGTGTAAAAACTCTGGAAATCCTTCATAAACATTTTTACTAAGATGTAACATCCATAATATCGAGAATACATTATAGGTCCAATTTATTTCAAATTAGACCCATAATTTTTTAATTCTAAAAACCTTTATTAAATCTATAGATAAAACACATTGTAGCATAAGCATTCAGTCCGAAATACTCTGTTATGAATTTCAAACCGAGGAAATTATTCCCAAATGCGAAGGCGTAACAAAGAGTGTTTTTGTTACCGGAAAACTAGTTAGAAGTTTAAAAACTCAGGCATTCGAAAACTCTTGTTGTCAGTCAATAACAATTCCTTATCCCATGAAGTAGCAGTGATTTCGGGCTATCGGTAAAAGTTTTTAAAGTTTGTATAACACCATTGTTTTCTCTTTGTGATACTATTTGTATTTAATTTTCATTACTTTTTCACACCCTTCGGTATATTAATGTTAGATATCGTATTCGTATTTTATACACTTTTGCAAATTGTATTAAGTCTTTTGTTGTATTATTGTCTAAAGCAGTGCACAAAGCCTAAGAAGAACCTTGCAGAATTGTATAGCTACAGATACCATGTCTTAAAAAATAAGTTTAATATACCAATGTGAATAGCGAGATGAAACCGCAGTTTCTCAGCCTGGCTTTGTGGCGAAAATCACAGAATGGATCGTTTGGCGAAATCAACTTTAACTTCCAAGCTTACGATTCTAATGACTAGTCATGTTAATTTAAATAGTACGAAGACCTTATATGTATATATTATTTAAAGAATTGTAAGATTCAAATGTTTTTGTTTGACTAGGCGGATATACAATACTATAATGGCCATATTATGCTATATTAAAATTGCATATGAACTTCTCAAGCTATTATTGTTTTAATGGGGTTCAATAGGCAGCAAAAACTTAATACATTTAAAAATATTCCTGTCAAGAAATTATACTTAATTGTGAATGCCCTCCGTTTAGTCGCGATGAAACATTCCTTGCTTATTAAAAAAGTTTTGAACTTGCAACTCATTCAAAACATTTTAATCACAATATTTATAACAAATTTGGGTAAAACCACCTGTTTTTACATGATGACGTTGTGAGTTACTGGGTCTAATTTACATTTCATTTTATTTTGCAAAACACAAAGGTATTTGATTAATTTCCTTCGAGTAATTCAAATATATTATTTTAAAATGCCCAGTACTACTTACGTATCTATTGCATTTCGTTAATAAGTAGGCCTATTGAGGGTAACATTAACAGTTCAAAAGAATTAATTTGTTATGAGTTAGGAGATAAATCTCAAAACCTTCCATTATATAATACAGTGTGTAAAAAAAGTCCGTCCCCCCTCCTTAATTTTTTTGTTTGTTACAACAAACAATTGACCTTTGGGGAATGACACTAACTCAACCCTAATTATTTTTTGACGTTACCAAAAATTTTGAGTGTCCCCCAAAAATGGGGGATTTTGGGGGTAACTCAACATTTTCAAATGCAAACACCTTTTGAATGACCCCTCATTTTAAAGAGTTTTCAAAAAGTAGATGAACGGTGAAAATTGGAGGTCTCTAACGTGTTTCTATCCAAATTGACAGCTTGTCAAAGTTTTGAATACAACACATCCTCGAAACCTGGCGTCCAGGGCATTTGGAGTTTTAATTCACCTTTGGTGACGTGAAAATGAAACGAGCCTAGGAAAAATTTTACCAAAAGAAAAAGTAGTCTCTTTTGGTGTTATTTAAAATTAAGCGAGAATGATTTGCCTTCTGCCCTGTTAGGTAATTTAAGGTACATGTGATAGGTGAGAGTAGGATGATAGAGGGATGATGATGTAACGAGCCTAGGAAAAATTGTACTAAAAGAAAAAGTAGTCTCTTTTGGTGTTATTTAAAATTTTGAGTGTCCCCAAAAATGGGGGATTTTGGGGCAACTCAAAATTTTCAAATGCAAACCCCTTTCGAGTGACCCCTCATTTTATTATATTTTTTCTCAAAAAACTCGTTTCATTTTTACGTCACCAAAGGTGAATTAAAACTCCAAACGTCCTAGACCCCAGGTTTCAAGGATGTGTTGTATTCAAAACTTTGACAAGCTGTCAATTTGGATAGAAACACGTTAGAGACCTCCAATTTTCACCATTCATCTACTTTTTGAAAGTTTTTTAAAATGAGGTGTCATTCAAAAGGGCTTTGCTTTTGAAAATTTTGAGTTGCCCCCAAAATCCCCCATTTTTGGGGGACACTCAAAAATGTTGGTAACGTCAAAAAATAATTAGGGTTGAGTTAGTATCATTCCCCAAAGGTTAATCGTTTGTCTTAACAAACAAAAAAAATTAAGGAGGGGGGGACGGACTTTTTTTACACACTGTATAATAGAATTAAGTTGTTTATCTTCTGCTGTAATATTTTTCTAAAATAAATATAATCTAGTAACATCAGGGGTTCTATAAGTTAAGCTTAGAGATGTCTGAAATTAATACAAGACATAAAATTAGAGAACTAAAACAGAACATTTTATTTAATTTTTACTTTCACTTTAAAATATGTATTTGCTAAAATTTCGTTTTGAAGAATTATTAGTACGATACTAATACTAATTCACTATTATGTATTCATTTTTATAGTATTGAAAATAACCCCGTTCAGTATACTTGCATACTTAGCCAATTTAAAATGCTTAAAAACATACTTTGACACTTACTTTTAAAAAATGAATGAGGAGATTAGCATTTTTGCCTTTCCTCACGTAAACTTGAGTAGCCTTTATAATATATTTTTTTTAATAACGCTCTTTGTGGTGTTTTGAATTATACTTTTATTTGAAATGACGACCTACCCTGTTAGGTAATTTAAGGTACATGTGATAGGTGAGAGTAGGATGATAGAGGGATGATGATTACTTCAATGAAAATTAATGATTGCAAAGTTTGTCGCTCACTTAAGGTTGATACCAGTTAATATTGATGTCCAATTAGTTCCTTGGTTTTTCCTCCAGTTACACATGACACTGTCTTCCTCTTTGATTTTCCTTTTTGTTCATTCTACAAAACACAGGGTCTCTAGAGAGTTTGGAAATCCCTGAATATTTCTACTATCGTGAAAAACTTATATACAACATTTAAATCCCAATAATGATTTGCCTTCTGATCGAGACCCAACCCTGGTGAGCTTGAACACACTGTTTGTAATCTACTTTCAAATGGAAGCGACTGATCGCCCAATTAAAGCAGGTGAGCTACTACGATTTACTCTTCTGACATCGATGGCTTAGAGTAGAAATTAAGTTATAATTGTATCTGTAAAAAAGTAAAGCAATTAAAGTAAATTGCTATTGTTGTTCGTTACTAACATTTTAATTTGGATATTCGGTCAAACCTCCTTAAATCATAGTACTCTAATTTATTATTTATGCATAAACTTCAATTGGTATCATTACTTTTACCTGACGTTTCAAAATGTTTTGCAGTAATTGAATATATTAAAATATGTTATTCTAGCTCGTGTCCCAAGATAAGGCCCAGGACATCCAAAAGCCATTTGCTGGAGAGTGTTATAGAAAACTGAGCCACGTAATTTGACTCGTGCTTTAATTTTTTTTCAATCAAATTTAAAAAACATCTCATTTCAAAGTTGTTAAAAAAATTGTTCTTGACCTTGAAATCTTCAAAGGGTGGAAAACTTCAATTTTAAAGAGAGCTACAAGTGTGGAACACCGCTAAGCGATGAAACATTCCTTACTTATTAAAAAAGTTTCGGATGTACAACTCATTCAAAATATTTAGAACAAATAGTTTAAGCCTGTGGTTTCATATTGTTTTACTTCATTTCTATGCTGAGTGGTTAATACAGCAACAACCTTTGCTAAGAATAGGAAACTAACTCGGTAAGAAAAAAATAAAGGTAACGAGAAACTGTTGGGACTTTGGAATCGTGGAAGAATAATAAATTTAAAAATACAACTGGTAAATATGTTATAATTTGGGGGTTTTCAGACATTTTCTATTCATTATTAGGTAAAATAGTCTTATAGCAGTTCAGATTCCATTAAACTACTCTTGAACTTTCAGCGATGTTGCAAAAATAGCCTACATTCATAAAGAACTCATCATCATCACCAATGAAATTTACTCAAATAACATAACACTTTTTCAAGGCTAATTTAGTTAAAAAAGCAGAGTAACTTAAATTGTATTTAAGATATCAAAGATTGATTAGCCTTTAATTAATGAGATGGATCGCTTACTTAATGGAAGTAAGAAAATACCTAATTTTAGACGTAAATTGTTACCTTTAGCATTTCTTTCGGACGTACTATTTTTGACGTAAGACTAAAATCATATGTATATTTTTGCGTAGATGGTTGTATGTGTCAGTGCCAGGAGCTTTTTTTATAGAAGATACTCATGAACTCTTAGATAGCGTAGATACTCATACACTTAATGAAGCCAAACAATTTGTATGGGTATGTTAAGAATCGAATCCGCGACCTGATGAAAGAAGACACACCTAATTTTCTATCATCTTTACAACAATAAACCTTTTCACAACTTTTAAAAGTAATTAATTGTCACGTAATTCTGTCACAGCGGATTTGAAAATGTTTGTTGGACTAAAAAACTCCAAAAATTATAAATAACAACTTAACTTCTTTTTAAGTTTCGTAGTAAAAAATAAGGAGCCCTGTTACTATTTAAAATGGTTATTTAAAAAGGTTGTTACTTTTTAAAAATAAATTAACTATTGTTACTGTTTACTGTTCTTTTAACCGTAAATAGTATCAATATATGTTACTGCTCTAAAACATAAGACTAACCTTTGAATTGCCTTTTTGATGCCATGGCGTTTGTAATATTCAACAATGTAACGCACCTGATTGGTATTAGCATATACGATACAAGCTTCCGCATGTACTTCAGTATGTGTACAAAGGTAAGCAAATTCCTGCATCTGTTTGCCATTTGCACTATACATCTCTGGCATTAGTCTTTTAAATATTGTAATCTGTAAAAATACTTATAAAAAAACATTATTGAAGTGCAGAACACCCCTTTATATTTTTCATAAGAACTCCTTAGATAAATACTGAAACGTCCAAATGAGCTTATATTTAGTTATAATTTGGAAGTTGTTTGCAACCATCTTTTCACAATTTCCCATGTGACGGTGAGGTCTTCAATATTTCCTGTATTGTGGCAAAAATCGCGTGATATTCTGGTTTCCGAATATATGAAGGATTTTAAATTTGTTTATGAATAAAATTCATGAATTCATGTAGGCATACATGGTAACGCAATATCACACATCAGCTTACACAGATTGAAACAGGATTATTTTTCTGCCCTTATAAATATCCTCAAATAAAAGTATTTCTTTTACTACCAGACTCTACAAGTCTCATAAATCCAAAAACTATCTGATAAAATTGCATTTTTCTCGAAAATCTTTATAAGTGTAGTTCACTCATTTGGTACTTAAGTAAGAATGCTCTTTTTCTTTTAAAATTCATCAAAGAAAACATAAAATAAAGGAAAGAACGATATATAAGTAAATTTATCTTGTTACTTTGAAGAACCTTTGAATCAGAGGAGATCAGACTGATTTAAAAGAGGAAAATTTAATATTTTTAGCAATTGGTAATTTGATTTTTCCTATACTGTTAAAATATTTTAGGAAAAGATTTAAGTATATTCCACAAACCAGGGTACTAGAGGATCTGGAAGAATACTGGATATTAGATAATACGCATAATAAATAGTTCATGCAATAACTTGCTGCAAGGTATTGTTTGTAACCTAAACATGTCCTAAGCCCTTAAACACAATGTAATGGGGATACTAAATATTATATATGTATTGTGTATGCATTACCGGTTGGCCATTATCATATATTATAGAGCCTTATACCGCTTTGTATACAGAATATGTTATCGTCCTTTAGGAAATTATTCTAGTAAAATTGTCAATGTTTAAGTACGTAGTACGTAATAAACATAAAAAATAGGTTTTTAGGAATTAGCAGTTTTTTCTCAAGATTGTTACTTACCATGGCTCAATTGCAATTTATCCTCTTGAAAAAAGGATTGAGAATTCTCATGAACATTATTTTGATATAGAAATTAAAAAGATTTTATAAGGTAAAAGAGCATTCAAATTAAACAATAAAATAAATGTTGCTTATACAGGTTTCTTGTCAAGCCAATAATATGGTCTCTTGCTTTTTTCTAATTATTTTAACATTATTTTGATAAAGGAGAGAAATACGTCTGAAATATTTTAAGAAGTTTTTTTTAAACATTAACAGTTTTTAGTTATAAAATTTAATTTTTCGTTAAAGAATTAATAGATAATATTAATTTATTGCTCATTTCTAAGTCATTAAACGTAAAACCGTTATATTCTGTTTGTGAAAACTCTAGCAAACTTTATTCCGGATTATCAGGACCAACTGAAAGAGTGTCGAAAGTTGGTGAATAAATTCTTCCCTTGGGACATGTCCTCAGCAATGTGCTTTCTTACGTGTAATGTTTATGTACATACTAAGTTACTAAGTTACATAGTTAAGTAATGTATGTTTAGCATTACTTCAGCTAAGTTTTTTGGGAATTTCCATCTCTGCAATGTTTTTTTTCCAAACAATGCATGAAAAATAATTATGAACAATTTTATTTGATTAATTTCAGATATACAACCTCCCAAGTACAAAATCACTTGCATATTTCATGAAATGTTGGATTGTACCAAGTAACGCAATTTTTCACACCCAGCTTTAAAACACATTACCTAATATGCAATAATGACCAATATTGTTAATCTGGTCACCATTGCAGTCGCTTCAGCATTTTAAGGACGTCCCTTAAAAACGGAGAAGGTGGCGGTTCATCGCAGGCTAGTCACTCGGTACTCATCACACTTGGAGTGTGGGAGTATGTACTTTAAAAGAGGGAAAATACCAACAAAACATTCTAGGTCCCAAGATGTAACAATATTTTTCTCTGCGAAAGCGTACAAGAATTTTTCTTCGTAAGTACTTGAGATATTTATTTCGGAATTTATTTAATAATAATAAATATTCTTAGTTTGGATGGAATGTTAACAAATGTTTAACGAGACATCTAAGTATAAGGGAACAGCCTAAATGCTTTTTTCCTCATCTGATGTATTTTGTCGTATTAGCTTCTTGCAATGACGGGAGTAAAGTAGCCTTCCCATAAGAATGAAAAAGATCAATGGTTGAACGCCTTCAATATCCCATGCAGTCAAGAAAATATGTTGCAGCTCTACCGGTTGCAGGCGCCAACAGTTGGTTAATGGCAGTGAAGCTAAAGCTGAACAGCTGATTCTTTGAATCGATTACGATTACAATTTTGAGGTTAGGTCAATCAATACAATACAATAAACTTTTGTTTGTCAAAATCTTGTTTTTGTGTCAATATAAAACAGTAATCATTTATATATTGTGGATTTTTTATTCGTATTGGAGAGGTGAAATATGTGTATTACGGTAGTGAGTCGTTATGTATCATTGTTGGGAATTCCGAAAAAATCAACTATATCCCTCAGAAGACAATGTTGCACTTCACTCCCTTGACAGCTGATTCTGGCTGTAAAACTGGATCTAAAAGATAGTAAGAGCCTTGAAATGGCGGCTTGCATAATCGGCTAACGTGCGATCTCGTTTCGACGGGAAAATGTAAAATAATTTCTTACCATGGTCGAATTTTAGTTAACCAATTTTTTTATATGTACTTTTTTTATACAAGTGTCAAAAATTTATTGGAACCTAATGTAATCTAAGCCTATGGTAAATGCTATTGCACATTTTTCTTAGGGAATTTGATAAATCTTTATATCCTTTAAAATCTAGTTTTCTGCGTTAAAATTACCTTCCTCCCCAAACTTACATAGCCTTGAATGCAAAAGCGACAAAACCCATAATCATTTATCATCTTGGCTAGTGGCACCAACCAACCTAGATTTATGAAAGCAACAGTCATATAACTTCGCAAACAAAGAGGACGAAATTAATCATTTTGCAAATTAATTCAAAATAATTTTGATCCAATTACGTTGCTGCATTTTGGTTTGGACCACTAAAAATCTAATAGAATAGCTAATTGATAACTAAAAGCAAAAATAAAATGTTTTACAATAGCGGTAAATATGGTAATTACAAGGAATCTAAAATTATAAATTTAAATTAATATTTAAAATGCAATTCTCGCTGAAAAGAAAGTTTGCAGACGAGACGGTTGTTGCAAAATAGTGACGTTCGTCATAATTAAACAGTTAATTCCTGTGCTTGCTAAGACTTTAACTCTGTTGGTTTCTGTTTGGGTATTTTTAAGTTTTACTTCTTATGCTTATTTTTTACCCCTCGATCCCTACTAATTCACATCAGCTTTCACAACTTTTTAGGTCCGAGCGCGTGAGAGTGTCATCGTTTGATTTTGAGCTGTATGTTTTGATAAACTTAAATGTTTATACCAAGTATTTAAAATGAAAGGATTTCCCCATGTTAATATTTTTAGAGCTGTAGGTAAATTGTATACAGACCTACTTCTTGTTTTTCCACCTTTCATTTATATGTTTATATTTTAATATATAAATTAAGTATAGTATAAGTAATGGTATAAGTGAAGTATAGACGTAATCTTACATCACATATTTTTATTTTCTTAAAAATTAATTTTCTTCACAAAAAAATTACTTTTTACGTATTTTTTACTTTATAAATACTATTTTAATCAATTTTTCGAAATAAATTAGCACAGATTGTATTTGTCTGCCATTCAATTTAAGATCTTGAAGAGATCAGCGCATGTAGAGAAAACATGAATGTACCCAAACAGGTGCGCCAACCTACTCAGAATACTTTGATGTTTGACAATAATCAAATGAGACTCTCAGTAATCATGACTGGAACTCCACGTAGGTAAGTCTAGGCACGTACCTATTTACAAGAAAATATCGTGAAATATTAGACATACGTTGGATGTTGTAGGTAGGCTTGTGTCATATGTTGGACCACAGCACTGTGACAAACGTTAGATGTTGGTAGGCCTGTGACAAACATTAGATGACTCGACCGGTGTTGACCTAAATCTGCCGACCTTGAACTCCTAAGCCATAAGTCTACTCCTTATCTAGCCGGATCAAAATATAGCTGACTCGTTCGGCTTGACTATATGCTAATGACTGAAGGTCTACTTTCTAACAGTTTTCACAATAGAACTTCTTACGTAATCAGATTTTATTTTGAAATAGAAGCCGAGCGATCGAAGTAGTTTAGAGACTTTTACGGCCAGGATATTTGATATCATGGTATATCGATTGGATTGTCTGATTTACTATGTTCAAATCATTTTACAAGAGTTTTAAGAGTAAAGAGTAAAGTGGGAGGGTTACTTTACTTTAAGAGTAAAGAGTAAGACTTAAAGAGTAAAGTGGGAGGGATACTTCTCAAGGATATAAAAAAATTTAGGTTGAAGTTATGCTTCGTTGTATGAATTCTCATCATCAAATTGAACTAAACTATCACCATCATCCCGCGTCACTTAGTGATTTAAAAGCAACATACAAAACGAGCTTTAGTTGATTTTTGGTCATTCGCAGAGTAATGCAGATTTTCATGAGGGAGTGTCTCCTATTAGATTTGTTAATTTCCCACACATTAGGTCATTGTAAAATTTTGTGTGTGTTTTTTAACGCCAATGACGAATCAGCGTAATGCAGATTTTCATGAGGGAGTGTGTCCTACTGGATTTTTTAATTTCCCACACATTAGGTCATTGTACAATTTTGTGTGTGTTTTTTTAACGCCAATGACGAATCAGCGTAATGCAGATTTTCATGAGGGAGTGTGTCCTATTAGATTTTTTAATTTCCCACACATTAGGTCATTGTACAATTTTGTGTGTGTTTTTTAACGCCAATGACAATTTTTTATGTTTAATATTCAACGGCGAACTTTATGTTGGATTTATTATTGATTGTCGTCATAAATTCAAATGCCAAATTTCAACTGGACCCAGTTTCGATCCTGATGGACGAGATTTGGACCGGCGACCCCCAGGTTATGAGGGAAGCACTTTATACACTTTATTCAGTCAGTTTTGGTTTTTAAAAATCTCAATTTGGATAAAAAGAAAAGAGAGAATGTCTGATTAGAGGGTTATGTGACACTGCTCTGCACTGAGTGGCTATCTAGTTTCTTTGGCATGTAAATCGTCTGCCGTTCCTTTGTGAATCAAAGGACGGTTGTGGTCAAACCGTTGGCCTTTAACAGTTCAGTTAGTTGAACATGGCGTTTTTCTCTGCTTAAGGCATGTCCTATGCATTAGTTTCTTTTTGATTGGCCTTTTTTAGTAACCTACAGAGGTATACGTAAACATTCGCCGAGCATGGAAAACGCTATCGAGCCCCCAATTGTAACGAGTAGTAAGCTATAATTTTCATCGCGATACAAATAACCTCTCAAAACCACATCTGATATTAGGTAGCCTAACGGTTCTTCCATAATTAACCACCTAACGGTTTTACGATAATTTTGAAGCTAAAGACTTACAAGTTTGGTTTAAAACTGACAAAGTACTTATGGGAAAGGCGAATCCATGATTAAGACAGGAAAGGGGTATTGTTTATGAAAGGGAAAGTCAGCTTATCTACATATGACGGAAGTTAGCTTATTTACTTGTTGTTTTTTTTCAGAACTAGAGGCGTATATATAGATGGGTTTATTCTCCAATATTAAAGAGGTGAAAAGAAAAAAAACTGTTGGTTATAAATAGTGAACATTATCAATAACTAATGCGTAAGACCGACTTTCATTATACCGAGCATTGATATTTTTATGTGAAATATTTTTTTCATCTGATCCCCCAACAAGAGGTTATAGCTCGCGCCAATTCTTGGGGCCTACGCCGTCCATAAGACCAATGCTAAAATTAACATTAGTCTTATGGACGGCGTGGGCCCCAAGAATTGGCGCGAGCTATACATAAAGTGGACATCCACCCACATTCGCGGTGATTGATAAAGCCAAAAAGTCAAGTTGTAATTAACGACAATAGTGCGGCCAGTAGTTACGTACAGGTTCGGGCTCGACTTCGGCCTACATCTGCAGTTTAAATCGCGAAACCGTTTAGTTTTACTGAGAAGAAAACACAACCCCTTACCCCTCAATGCGAATCATCTCAGCAATATCTCGGCGGAAATAATTTAATGGAAGCGTCTCTGGATACTCTGGGCCAGGACCACGGTCAGTTTCATTTGACTACAATTACAAAACAATCATCTATTAATGTAAAATATAAAATAATATTACAAAACAAATTTTGATTTTGATTGCATTTTTCTTCTTTCTGGAAATGACTCAAATAGATTCAAATTAAAATATATTTCGCTTCATGTATTTGTACAACAATTCACAAATACACGAAATGTTAATAACAAAAAATGCTTACCCTAATTTTTATAAAATTGAACAAAATTTATACCCTCGTAGAAAAAAAACCCTGCTCATGGGGACGGGTCATTTGACTTTTTTTATGATTAGATAAGATGCCATTTATGTAATGTGTAATTAAATAAATTTTTGTTCAATACAAACTGTAACTGTAAATTTATGAATTATTGTTCAAAATCAATTAAATTAATAGGTTAGAATGGTAAAAAACTGCGAATTCAACGCAATCAGGAAACCCCCATTTAATTTTCACTTTTAATAAATACCAAGAGAATAGTAATTATGATTATCTGAACATTGTAAGAGACGTGTTGTCTCAGTATCTCTGATGGACTTAGTTCCCACGCAATCTACGGTAATTATTGTCACATAGCCTCGACTCACACGGTTGACGGTACTAACGTGCCCTCTCAAACTTCCTACGAATAAACATGGATGTGCAGTGTAATTTTTAAAAGTGGTTCTTTTGAATAAAAATCAACATTTTACATTGAAACACATATATTTGGAAAATAGCAATATTCAGAATTATTAGAGTCAGAAACTATGTTTGGTGAATGTTTTGAAATATTGAAATATTTTTTTCTCTGAGCCTGAAAATATTCGGAGGTTTTCATAAAATATATTTGTTCTGTAAAGTGAAATATAGTTTGTCGAATTTATTGGTCTTCACAGTTTACAATAACAGTTTATATATATTAAAGACATTTTTAGATTTGTGTTGTAGATAAAAATGCTACATATATTATGTAAGCTTTCAAATGATCATGGGATTCCTATAAAGTAGCCAAATAATTGTCAAAATGCAGTAACAACGCGAAATTATTATTAATTAATAACTGTATACTTAATGAAAAACATTTTCAATAGCTTGTAATATCTTAGCAAAAACAGAATTTTTGCACCATTCTTAATCTTACTTACAAACAATATTAAATTTACATAAAAAGTAACCGTAAATCCATGCTAGACTAAAAATCAAAGACTAGAATTATTACCAAAATCAAATTTGTAATGTTCATTGGAACATTACAACAATAATGTAGTTAGTTACCAAAGATAACTTGTACTTTACAGAGATGTCCGTAAGCAATCACTCTCATAATAAAATCCTATCTCGATAAAATTTAAATCAAACGTGTAAAGCAACATTTGTGAAATCGATGAAGTTCGATAACCAGCAAGACCCGGGTCAGTTTGAGAAATGTTTCATATCAAATAAAACTTTATTTTCATAATTCAATATTTTTCATGTATTTTATGTGATTGTAATTATTTATTGAAATCTGTTCAACCAGGAAAAATTGTTCAAGTATATGGACTTTTTAGTACAACATATTTTATATAATTAAATTTATTTTTAGTTTTTACGTGATAATTTTTTTCTGTTTACTTAAATTCGAAAACAATAAGTGAAAATGTAAAACATAAAGGATATAAACAAGAATCAATTATTTTTCAAAAATCAAATTGCATTAGGCATTTTTTTATGTAATTATGTAATTTGTTTATTTTTTTTATTTTTCTTCGAGGTCGTTAGTTAATAAAACCTTGCTGATCATCCTATATGCTAAACTAATTATCAAACACTATTAGGCCGATAATTTTTGAGAAACATTAAATTGATATAGTAGTAATGAAAACTAATGAATTAACGAACGTGTCTTATCGATATAAAATATTCAAAACGTCCCTTGTTCAATTGAATATTCGAATGTAAATAAATTAAGTTTTTCAGAAATTCCGTTGAGTACATAGGTTTTCGGCGACATTATTATTATTGATAAATGTCTAAGATGTTGCTTTTCATCCCTACAACTGGTGATATCCCTACATATCCTTTACTTTTTTTCATAAGGATTTTAATTTATTCTTTACCCATCCGGATTTGCCGTAATAAACCTGTGGTTTTTCTAAACTATTTAATCATGGCATCAAATGGTGGACTGAAGAATGACTATTTTCCTCAATAAAACTGGTTTGCATGTTTTATTTGTTTTGGAATTCAGCCAACAATGCAGAATGTGCGTTACTCAATTAGTAGTTGCAACTGCGACTTAGAGTTTGATAAACCATAAATACTATGCAAATTGGTGTAGTCAACATAGAGTTTTAACGAGGTACCTTTGTTAATTTTTAATTAAAGATTACAAAACCTGGAACTGACCAAGCACGGCTTATTCAACCAGCTTATGCTGCACGAGCTAACTCTGATTCTGTTCCAAATGCGAAATTCCCAATCTGTATTACGCTTATGCAATGTCTTCCTTTCCTGAGTATTATTACAGAGAGTAATTTTTTACATGTTTATTTACTAATGCTAAAGTTGCGAAATGTTACACCATCTTAATGTGAGAATAGATAAGACTATTTACCAAATATCAAAGCTCAATCTTGAAAAAAAACTATTATTAATAAACGCATCTGCACTGCAAATCACAATAAATCTTTTAACTAGATGTTGTATGAATCAACAGGTAAGGAAGTCAATACACTTAATATGGTTTAGCAAATAATTTTCGAGAAAGTTGTACCATTACTACCGTGCAAGTATATTATACGAGTTTGAAAAGTTTTGGTAAAATATACGCATACTGGTGGTAAAATATAAACAATAGGAAGACAAGTGGCCAAATATAAGTGAATGTGGCCGAGATGAGGTACGTGAGACGCGTGGAAATGGCCGTGAAACACGAATGTCGACAGACAACGTCGGGGGATGAGCCGGTACTCTCGCCGAATGAAAATTAATCTCAAGTGAGGAAATCATTGGCGTGCACTGGTGAGGTTTTTATTTTTCATAAATATGATTAGATATAATTATTTATTGTTTATTTACAGCTGACGCATCTCAAATTGGGCGAAATGTACATTCGTGAAACATACGTCCAAGTAGATGTACGATTAAAATATTTCATGATAACATCACTACTGGATACGTTAAGATGTTAATAAGTTACAAATATTTGGTGATGATTCAAAAAATTTAAAAAATAATAATTTCTATAATCCATGTTTACTTATTGATTATAGTGAACAACATTATATTAACCAGAGTAAAAGTTTGGCGATAAGTTACAGTAATGAAAAGTAATAGGTGTAATGAGGTATAATTTAATTAATTGCAGCTAGAAGGATACTGGTAGTTGTTATCATACCGCAATACTTGTATTTCGAGCTCGATAAGTGATGCTCGATATTTATAAAACGTGATAAATTTGAAAATCAGTTTCTGTTTGTAAGAATTTACTTTAAGAATTGGTTTTATATCTAAAGAGATAAAAGTTTGCATGCATATATTAGTGAGTGGATTATAACGTTATTAGAAACTTTATAGATTTATAGAAACTTTATATACTTTATACTTCTCTTGAATAAGGACCGGACCAAGTAGGAATTATAAGCCAAGTATGAGTGGGAGATGATTGTGGATCGATCTTGTATTATAATGTTGTTACTGTCTAAGGCTGGCATGTTCCTTAGTCAGGACTGTTAATTAATAGCCCAACAGCTATTGTCAACTAAGAGACCTAGTGTTTAGCGTGGGATTCGATCCACAATCTTCGACCAATCAATTACGATCTGGCCTACTTATGAGGATTGACTTGATGAACTTATAACATGCGCTATTGCGGACGTTAGAGCCACCAGTGAATAACGCATCCACAAGCCATCACGTCCACAATACCCATAATACATTCATTTACTTTCGAGCTGTATTAATTGTAATAATGGGTAATGTTTTTTTTTTTAAATATTTAGTTTATAAAAGTATCAACTAATAAACTAAATATAAAACTATATATAAAAGTATGAGCTATAAAAACATTGAGACTTTCCATGGAGAGTAAAATTAGTCAATAGATATGCTAAAATCTTTCATGATAACAGCAACATTATGTTATTAATCATTAAAGTATTCCTGCTCAATTTCTGCCACCTTTAGTTATCACAAGTAAAAATATTAAGAGTGCTTGTTGACAGCAATATTTTACTAAAAGAAGAAGAATTAAATTCTAGGGAAGAAAAATAAGGTTTTATTATTAATTGACTCGTTACAATTATTCTTTTCAAGTTTAGCGATATGTGTATATGTTTAATGTAATGTGTATCTGTAATTTGCGGCTGTTTAATTTTAATTTTTGCCATTTTTAGTGTAATTTAGATGGTTAGTACTAACAACAGTTACTAACTAGACTAGTTCCCTATCTTCTAAGCGACAAGATTGATGAATCTGTAGTTGTTTGTGGCTTTAATCCGTCTAGACGTCACGTCGCGTCAATTCTGACCACCATCGCCGCGCCGCGCCGCCAGCTTGTGTTAATATTCACAGCACATGGCCCTTAACACGAACTCAAACACTCCATTCACAATTAGACGCTTCATTAAAACTAATGAAACAAGCTACGATTTGAATAGTTATACTGCATGCTCTAAACTTGTCATAAACAGAAAATAATTATCAGAACATCAGGTTTTACCTTTACGTAAATGACTTCCGTTGATAACATTTGTAAATCGACAACTTACAAAAGAGCCTTCTGCCAGTCGGTCACTGAACCCTACTCTAAAACTACAATACCTACAAGTCTGAAATTCGACTTGTGTGTAAATGCCCTCTTTAGTCGTAACTGCTCACTTCGTAATGGCTTTACAAAAGTCTCTTGGTCTCTTGGTATTCTGGTCTGAAACTAGGCTACTGGAAGGTTTTTTAAAGCTGTTGGTCCACGTGTACGTTGGACTCAATAAGGTTTTTGTTGGAATTCTCAAAGCAATTAACTGTCTGAAATCAAATAAATTGAAAAAACAAACGTTCCTTGAGTGTTAACCTAGTCATCCTGTATTAGTTGCTAATAATTTTAAAAAGCCTACTTGCCTATACGCTCGCACTGCTTTGTACCTTTTTCAAATTGTACCTTTTTCTCTCAGCTTAATTAGTTTGTAGCCACATATTGTAAAGCTGTGACGACAGTTAACACTTGTTAATACTTCGCTTGTTAACGTTTGTTAGCACTACAGGTATGCAGGTGTTGTCAACAAAACTATGTTTTCACGCTTTTCATAATTTAATTTGGTCATTTCTAAAATACCAAACATTTTTTATGTTCTACAATAGATTATTCCAAATACAAAAAACTAAATAGTAATTTATTATCCCTTTTCTTAGACTTCAGCAGTAACAATTCCTTTTACCCAAGTTTACAAAATGTTAACACTTATATTGCTTGCTGTGGTAGGTGAGCGGTTTCTAAGGTACTTACAAAGTTGATAAATTATGGGATTGACAGTGATTGATCGGAGGGGATATTGTGAGGCGTGTTTATGACTGTAAATCCTTGAAGCCTCGAATCCTAAATCGTCGTTAAAAATATATTATCTTATGAATCTAGAATAGAAACAAAAATAGTACATATTTTCTATGTTGGTTGTGGTATGATTAAATGAAGTCAAAAAAATATTTAATATAACTTTTTATTACATCGTATGTAATAAAATACACAGGTTGCATTGTAACCTTTTACTATATATCTACCTGATGAGTAAAGCTTTCAAAAATGATTATTGTGTACTTTTTCGTTACTGTGTATGGTTGAAAATAACACACTTTAACTACATACCTATGTTAATTTAAAAATAATGGTGATGGTTTTAAATTAAAGAATAGGCTCAATAAAAACCATTTCGAATATGTCGCCACGATATTAGAGCCTTAACTCCGCATTCATATAAGGTAAAAGCCAAAGTTATTGATTCCCAAAATCTATTTCAAATTCCACCGAATCATTCTACTTAACATCCGTGCCACTATAGAAAATATTTTCTATGATTAACCTAAAATGCGTTATGATGTTGATTTATATAGTTTGGTGTAATCATTTAGCAACATTTCTAGAGTACATCCAAGTTTAGGCTATATAATTTCTCCGTAATTAATTAGCAAAGCTATTCCGTTTTTAAGACCTAATTTATCTTGAAACTTAAAGAGAAATGTTAATAGCAAATAGCATAGCTAAGTACTGCATCTATTAAGAATTTAACTGAACACTACTCACCAACATGTGATTTTGGAAATAAAAAACATAAAAGCAACATAGTTAAAAAGTTACTAAAAAAGCAAACTATACGTAAAACACAAGAATGTCGGCCAACAGAGATGCAAATTTGTAATCGCACGTGGCATTAATTCGTCTCACATCCTCTACAGCCTTTCCTCGTGTAATAAATCTTAAAGTTTTATGTATCATCACGACTGGCGCTCGATGTTGAGACTCGTTTCAATTTTTACATCTACATACACTCACTTCCCGAGCCAATGTAGGGTTAGCTGATTCAGTTAAGTAAGTTATATGAATGGTAATTCTATAGTACAGTAATGCTATGATACTTTCATACTGCTTCCAACCTGAACTTTTGGGCAATCATATTTCAAAAACAAAAACAATCATGGCTCATTAAACGCTCATAGGGCAGTCATCATACCATATATTTACCCCTGTCTCTGGTGTGAATAAATATTAATTAATCTTATTTTGTTTGCCGACACACTGAAGCCTGGATCAACAACAAAACAAAAGAGGTGTTGTTGACAGCCATTGTATGGTTGTGCTCCATTGCCTTTTGGGTGTTCTCTATTCAATTTCAAAATCATTTGCAGTAATTCAAGAAAAATAAAAGATATAATTAATAAATAAAATTATTAATGAAAACATTTTTATTTAAGTTCTTTTTATTCTATAATAATGTAGCTACTAACTATCCTAATATGCTAATAAATTAGGGAACAGTTACCTAACAGCTTTATTTATTTAACATAAGCGATAAAGTCTTTAAACGTTATTCTGCAAAATAACTCTTTAGCTATATTATTATTAAATGACAATTGAAACCTGAAAACTGTTCGTTACCTATTATGATAAACATGTTTTTTTAAGAGTTGATTAACACAAATTACCGTAAAACATACATAATTCAGTTAAGAATTAAAGGAAGATTCTGAAGGTGAAGAATATCATTTATTGCATGACAAAGGAAAGGATGCAAAGTATGACAGTCATTGTGGTAGAAGGATACGTGCTGGCCCATTTACCCCATTCACATTTTAATAAATTAGGTTCCTAATCCAGTTACAATTTGTAGCAAAGGTTTTAAACTTGTCCATGTGAATTTTTTATCAAGCTCTTAATTTTTCAAGGTATGGTTTAGATATTAGCGTAGCACCCTGTTTTACAGGTATGAAAATATATCTTCAGGAGTGTTAATACATCCTCTAAAGCTATTCGATGGAGAAGCATGAACTTACTACATTGTAAGGTTGACGATTTGCGTAGTTGTGACCTTGTGTGAAAGGAAACATACTTGAGCAATAGCACTCGAGAATTCTTAACAGAAATAAATTGAAAATACTAGTTGCAAATTCAGTCTACTAGATTTTTAGTTACAGGAATTAACTGGAACAATTTTTAAAGTTTATCGTACCGGCTAATAATAAAAACTAGATCCACCACGGTCTAAAAAGTACCACTTCCCTAAACTTTGAATAATGTAAGATATAGAAAATGGAATTAAGTTAAAATGTAAACAAAAGAACATTTTACAGCCATTCAAGAAAATGGATTAAAATAAGCTTAAATGGAAAATGGAAAGTAGATTAATAAGCTTCTTCTACATAATCACTGACCTTTACAAAAGAGACCCTTTGAAAGTCTAAGAAATGAAATTAATACTCTTTTCAACGCAAGAAACCTTACGATCGCTTTCGTTGTCTTTGAATCATTACACCAAATTTTCGTTATGAAAGCAGCAAAAGTTAAAGAATTCGCTTATAAATGTTTGCTTTACCTGGTGATTACACGTGTTTACAAGAATCGAACCCCTTATTTCTTATTCATTAACTTATATGTCAAAATCCACTTATTTATTTTTCAGTAAGGACTGTGAAACATTACAGGAATATATTATTAAAGTAGCACATAAGTAACGTCTTTAAATCATATATAACACTGGATTTAAATTGAAAATCTGGTTAAACAATATGTTTCTTAATTATTTGAACTTTGAAATTATTAGTTTTTCTTTGAAAAGCAATAACTTGGAAATCAATAAGAACACAGATGTCACAAATGTAGGATCTTGAACATTGTTTCCGAAGTAAAGCGGAAAGTCTGAAGAAATAAATTATATCTGTGATTTTAACAGTTGGCTAATTTCTTTTCAGAATGTTTATTAAACACTCCCCGTTACCAATACCAAGGTATTGGTTTAAATTAAATATTCGTAAATAAAATTACAACAAAAAACACTTTAAATCTGTTTTACTAATCCCATTTAATTATTTTTGTTTATTTAAGGTTGATATAATAATTGTTGTATCTTAGTTTGCATTCTAAATTTGTTTTGTATTCAAAATGTGCAATATGTTGTTCCCATTCCCAATCATTTGTAATCAGTATGGGAGGTTGCACATCTGGTATCGTCATTCGTCATAAAGTTAGACTGAAATTGATACCGTTCAACGAACTGATTCACTTACAGTAAAACAAGGAAATTGCTTTGAAATATGTCCTTGTTGTTGTGTTTTGAATCCACTTTCTTACTGGTTGCGTTTGTTAGATCAAAGCTCAACAGATTTTATTGAGGAAGTTAAAATCGTAAACATATTGAAGACATGGTGTTTTAATTGGAAAATGATGTTATGTTTCCTGTTGGAGGAATTATGCTGTAAAAGGTTTTAGTCTGTTAAATTAATTTCTGAATCAATATAGATCAAAGAAAGTTAATGTCATATGCTTTAAACATAAACAATAACAGGAGGCGTTAACTTGTAATTATTTTTGCGTAAAGCTCATCGGAATAAAGTGCATTATAGTATATCCAAAAGTCAAAGGCTATACCTAATTCTAAGCATTGTAAATTTAACACGACCTTAATCGTACATATTGGGTAGGTTTAAAGTAGGTAAGTTATTGGAATGCAACGTTCTCACAACGTTGCTTTAGGCTTTACCGCTTGCCTGGGAACCTGGAAAGGTTTAGCATTGTTGAAAAGCCTCAGAAGTAGTATTACAAACAGAAGATATCCGATATACATTCAGTAGGTCAACAACATGTATGTGGCGTGGTGTAAAGGTGGTTTACCCACTACCGAGTGCAAACAATGTCGACATACTTTAAGTATTGAGTTTAGTCAACAATACCCTTACAATGTATGTATTTGGCTACTTTTAATGATGGGCACATACATAATGTATATTTCATTAATATTGAAGTGAGCAATACCTCGTTTCTATTAAAAATTGTACTTTGAAATTGTTTCTTTTCATTGGAAATTTATCCGAATTATTTTTCTGACTTGACAGTAATCCACTGTAGCAAATTATATATTATATTTTTTCAGTGATGTAAAATTAGCTGAATTCGTCATACTGTTTAAATTAAATTTCGTTTCTTTTTATTAACTCGTTGTCTTTTAACGTGATGTATCTTAAGGCAAATGAGGCGAACCAATAGTACCGAACGTAATAGGCATGTATAAATTTACTTATAGCACCTGTTTTTGTACCCATAGTGGTGGAAGGAATAAAATGTACTTATTTTCGACTAATTAACAAACTGGAAGGAAACTTACAATAAATTCTGTTATTAATAATGTTACAATCACTAAAGGTGGAGAGTGCTCTGTCCTAACCTAATTTACTTTCGATACAAAAAAGCATTCTCTGCAGGTCCCCATTGCAATTGGCTCGTTTATAAAAGAAACTTTTCTAATCAATTTCTTGGGTTGATCTTAATTACTTTAAGACCAACACTGTATTAAACTTAGACAAAATCGTTTTGAAAGGACACATTTCATATTAACAATATAATAAGTTATTTGTTAGACATTGAGTTGTTTGTTAGACGACTGCTTTGAGATATGTTATTATATACCTCTTGTTTCAAACTTAAGTTTCTAGACTTTATCATTTTCACCTCATCCGGTTACGTTTCTCGACATTATATATTAGGGGTGGTACCTTGCAGCTCAACTGTACACCCATCAATAGCCAATTAGGCGTACAAATATTAAAATTTATATACAGCTTGGTTTTTAGCAGATTTATAGAATGTGGTCGGTGAAGTAAGTTGTAGGGCCAACAGTTCACAGTGAAATTATATATTGTCCATTTTTAAATTGAATGAATCAAAGCTGGGTCAATGATTAGATCGCTTTCCAAATTTACAATAGTTATCTCAACTATTACTAAATTGGATAGATCTTATTTGAAATCTGGGGTAACGGCACTGAGCTAACTCCAAATATTACAGGTATAATCATGAGGATAATTCTCTAGTGCCACCCCTTACTAGAATGAAAGAGTAGCCGTTTTTTTCAAAATTAAACTAGCTAACTCACTCTACACACTACCAACATAACAAACAGAAATGCAGTTCCTAATCCAAGGTAAGATATACAGGGTGTTGATAAAAAAACCCCTTCAGGACTTCAGGATATGGTTATTTACATCAAAACTAAGAAAAAAGTTCCGGTAAACATGGGTCCTAAAATGCTCGGTTATCCGTCTCTCGGTCTGTATGTGTTTTTAACATGATTTTGCATAACTTTTGGAACTACAAGAGATATCAACTTCATACTTAGTACTTACATGCTGACTATTAGGACCTATTTTGGTGCGGAGTACCAAGTTTCTACTTTGTACCATTTCAAAATGGCAGCCATTCTTATATTTTAAAACTTAATATCTTAAAAACAGTAAATTTTTCAAAAATTGGACAAGAAACAAAGAAGTTGCGAAATTTTATTTCCTACAAAACCATATCAAGATTATTAAGATCAAACAACAATTAACGGAGTTATTGCAATTTTGCTGACAGAATTCAAGTAAATTTGCCATTGCTACCATAAAACATGCATGTATTTTGTTGGAAAAATTGCAATAACTCCGTAACTTATTGTTCGATCTTAATAATCTTGATAAGGTTTCGTAGGAAATAAATTTTTGCAACTTTTTGTCTCTTATCCAATTTTTGAAAAATTTACGGTTTTTAAGATATTAAGTCTTAAGATATAAAAATAGCTGCCATTTTGAAATGGTACAAAGTAGAGACTTGATACTCCGCACGAAAATAGGACCTAATAGGCAGTATATAAGTACCAAGTTTGAAGTTGATATCTTTTGTGGTTCCAAAGTTATGCAAAATCATGTTAAAAACACATACAGACCGACAGACGGATAACCGAGCATTTTAGGACCCATGTTTACAGAACTTTTTTCTTAGTTTTGATGTAAGTAACCATATCCCGAGGTCCTGAAGGGGTTTTTTATCAACACCCTGTATTATTTACATTTTTTAAACTGAGGTATCAGTACACAACTAATAAAATCGGTACATCATGAAACGATCAATCCAAAACCCTGATTTAGTGTCTCATTAATTGTTATTATATTAACTGATATCTTTATTGAAATAGTGGAGACGAGCAAAACCATGAATTTGCAATTTAATACTAAAGGATTACTTTGGTAGTTAGTTGTCTGCTTGCTTTATTTACAGTTGTTTCTTTATTTGGTTTTGATTTGTTTTTCGATGTTAGACAGAAGTCAAACTTTAGAGTCCCTTAAGCTGTTTTGGTTTGTTCCAAACCAAAAAGCTGTGTTTAGACACTGGCTTTCGAATTTTACATTTGTTCGTTAAAAACACGTAAATCATCAATATTGACCAATTTAACCATAATCTTCTTCTCAAAAATTGCCTTATTCGTTTATTGTATAGATGGATAGATAAAAACTAATACAGTTTACTATTGTTTTAAAATTATGGGCCCAAACCTTGAGTATTTCTCTCGAGAAATTTACGTTTAATTACGTTTGATTTGAGATTTCAGTTATCTAAGCGAGCCCGTTATCAATGTGTTGAAATCATTTCCAGTAGGTTTAAAAGGTTCATGGGCAACTGAGTGATACCTTAAATCAAATTCCTATACAGTTCCAAATGAAAATAATATATATATTATTAATATTTAAATTTTTTTGTGATTAAATGTATTTTTCCATTTAGATTAAAACTATTACTATATAACAAAAAGTTAAAATTCAAACTATACTTTTTATTTTGACTTTCAAAATTTATTTTTTTCTTTATAACACTTTATGTAAACAAATAGCCTTTACTCGCTGCTGTACTGTCAACTTTAAGAAAAACTTTTAGAGCCCGTATAAGTGTTAACAAACATATGCGGGTAGCTGGGGTGAACACATGAGGAATAAGAGGATGGATCTTCTCCTCTCTCAAACTATTTTAAGTTTAAAAAAACTTGAATATTGATTAATTAAAATACCTCTGGAAATTTATTCTAAATGGGATTTTTCACACTACTTAAAGCTCCTTTAGCATTAGATTTTGTTTTAACTTAAAGTTCTTGATAACGTACCTACTGTTATCGTACCTAACGTTACTATACATGTATAATCAAACCCAAACGGCTAAAATCTTATCCTTCAAGACTAATTTTTAAAACTAGGTAGAAGAAAACATAAATTGTAATCAACATCAATATCACAAAGAAAACGAAACTTTGGGAAATTATTTTTGTAAGCTAAACAAAAAGCAAGAGTTATTGGAATTAGTACTTTTTTGCTTGCTAGGCTCTTAATAGTCGTATATAAAGTTGAAGAAGCTCTTAGTAAATGTATTCAACGATTACCAAGCTATCTTTCATTCCTGTTTATATTGGTATGGCCAAGCCTATCATTCGACTCAATAAAATATCTTTAGGCCTAGTACATTGTCGTATTGATACAATTATTGGACAATAAATTAAATACTTTACAATCTTGTTTGTATGTAAATCAGAGGTATAAAATTTTGCATTAGTAGCACCCCCGCCCTTTTTCTAGAATGTGTCCTAGAATCTAATCACTGCCCCTTACGGGGTGTTCCGACCCCCGGAAATAGACTGCTGGGTCTCCCCTTGCAGGTAATGTTAGCAGTGAACAGGTAAACAAAGGAAAAATCTATACCTTTAACTAACTGTATTTTTTATTAGTACCTGCATATAAGGCTTAACAATCTATACTTAATTCCACGTTCAACTTTCAGTACAGACCTTATGGGAGATAGCTATTTTATTACCTTTGCTGAGTGTATTTGTTTACTAAATCTGTATCATGTGAGGGTAAAATTATCAGCTGATTATTATTTCATATGGTTAGTACAACCTTAATTGCCATTTGAAACACATGGCTTATGAAAATTTCATACTGAAAGGTCAATATTGAATTGAGTATAGTTCATTCAAGAACTAGAATATATCAACACAAACTATAATAAAATATCATTTTAATAACACTTTACTATTTATAAACCATTTAGTAAGCTATTTTTCTTCAGTAAGAAGAATCATTTAAAACAGTTTCAAAGTGCACTTTTAGATAAAGAACAAGCTAAATAAGTTCGAAATTTAGCGAAATTTAGTCAATTTGTTCCTGATTGACTTCATTGATATCACACATGTCAATTGATATCGGCTTGATTGATCGATCAAATTGATAGCACTCACGTTCAAATTAAAAAAAGAACGAGATAGACAAAACAGAATAACAAGCGCTTCCAGCATACAAATCCGCTATTTAAGGATGAATAATTTCACGTTTTCCGGAAACAAGAGATGAGTGTGGTTACTTAAGTATTCCGGAAGTGCAGGAACGTTCTGGTTCGTTCCTTGATTCCTTGATCGGCGCCGCTGCGCCTCCGCCAGCTGACTAGTCGAATAGTCGATTGTTTTGACAAGTCGATATTACTAATTCTGACAAGTCGATTATTCTGACAAATTGATGTTTTATCGTTTTAACCGGCTTGTTTGCAACTGAACCGATTAGAGATCGTAGTTTTATTGGTTTTTGCTCGTTGAACGACTGGACTAGCCGATGTTTTATGCGGTGACAAATTGACTAGTCGATGTTCGAAACTAATCGACTGGTAACTACTCGATATTGATAAGGAGTCGATCATCACTTGGCTGACTGCTGACTCCAGGATCGTTGAAAACCGCGGCCCAAGGTCGACAGAACGGGTTTGAGAGACTCATTCTACCGGTGGTTCCGGACATGTCCGAGCGCGGTAATTGTTTACTGCATAACGTAAACACATCGCTGGGCACTGCGCAGTTCAGACGAGATATGAAAGGAAATGGCAGTGTTGTAAATTACAAGTAAGTGGGCTTTTCCAGTTAGAAATAACCTATTTTGATTTGATATATTAGTAGGCAATCTTCTAAATGAATTTTTTGTACATAAAATAAACTGCTATAGATGGTGTTAATGTACTTGGAAAATTAAAATAAAAAGTAAAATGGAAACAACACAGGGATGGAATGTTGGAATGTTAGAGGAAATCCAACTTTCTTAAGTGGGCTGTTAATTTTGTTCGTATGAAAATGATTTATATGAATAAAATAGCTAGACTCAAATACAGCAGAACCTTGATAACAAGACCGTAGTATGGATAACTCAAAAACCTCGATAAGAAGTGCACTCTTCAAGTCTCCTTGAAATTGTATTTGCATTTTATGTCTTTATAAAACGAACCACAATAAGGAGAGTCCCTTTATAACAAGACTGTTTTCATTATTTCCTTGACAGTTTTCTTATCAAGGTTCTACTAAATATTATTCAGTGAGCTTAAAGAGAACCTCATACACAACGGAGGTGAATGGCGAGTTAAATTTTGTAACATTATTGAAAACTTACTTATTTCATTTTAAAACCCATCTACCATGAAAACTGAACCGCAAACCGTAATGGTATGATTCGTAAAAACATTTTACCGAATTAGTGTAAATCTCATTCAACTTAAGATCAAAAATACGGATGGATTGGTTTATTTGTTATGTAACATTTTAAAGCGTTTAACGCATCATTGTATGAGAACTCTGCAATAGCGCAGCTTAATTACTCGACCTGAAACCTGGCAGACTTCAGCTGTCAAATGAAATCTCAACAGTTGTCAAATTGTTTCGAGCCAATAACATGCGTCTGCGCCGCGGATCTATGTGTTTGTGCAACAGCTGTTGTGGGATCATATCGACTCTAAAACATTTCAGCGTTCCATTTACGGGATTTAACTAAAAATATAAAGACTTTAAAAATGAAATGCAGGAATGCACATCATGAGACTCTGTATGACTTATTTGGAGCCAAACCGAATTGAAGAGGTATCACATAAGGTAAATAGGGTCGACTGAGTTTTTATGGCTACAATACACGCAACAAATACATGTGAGCTCAAATTTCAGAGTTCCGGTTACGGCATGCGTATGAGAAAGTAAACTCAACTACGAATTCAGTCCTTGCCAATAACATCAATGCGACTAACATCTAGTCCATCTCTTAAAATAAATGCGTTTGAAATCAACTTTATTTTTTAACTTTAAAGCTCATATTCTTACTTGACGATTAAGTGGCCAAAAATTTCACTGAGGAGGCTGTGAATTTTTCGGTCTCAATAAAAAATATTTAAACAGGGTATTATGTTTGGGAATTTTTTTGGTTAGGGCTGCTGGTCAGGCTGACAAAAACATATGTTGCACCCGGTAAAGTTCCGGCAATAACCGTTTCTGACCGAGGTGAGGCTGGGATTTTCACCATAAATTACACCCCAGGGCTGTTTACGTCACTAAACCAGCAGTAATCGCTGGCGTAACGGGTGGCCTAACACATTTTGTATTTGTTTTGATTCATTTTTAACTGTTTGAATTCCCACCAAATAATAATGCTTCCTATTTGTAGCCGAATAGCCGGATGTAAAAACTAGTAGTGAAAACTATTATTCCTAGTTGGCCTAGGAATAATAGGATGTAATATTCCTAGTTGTAATTGGTACATTAAAAAGTATTCATATTTTATATAGTGTACTATACTAAAAGATCAATATCCAAGCGATGTAATATACGAATGTACTATCGACCATCCTAAAACATGGATATATTGTAAAAAAAATATGCATGTAGTAGTATGGATCATAAAATGAAGAGACGTAATTCTCAATAATTTTAATCAAAATAATACAAGAGAATTAAAAATTAAACTCAGGTGAATATGGAACATGTTTTTAAATTATTCTCTGTTTACGCACTTTTTTGTTCAACAACGCTTATTCAGTTTTTTATTGCAATAATCTTGAAGACATGGTAATGATTATATTTCATTCTAGACATAATTAAAAGTTAACTACTGTCAAAAAAGGTTTGAATAAATAAATCTGATTTGTATGTTTTGTGTTTAGAAAGAAAATAATTATTTCATTCAAATTCAGCAAGTACTTATAAATCTTATTTCTTTATTCGAGCAACCATTAGTTCAATAGACCCATTTTTGCTGACTTACTGGTGGCCGGAACAAAGCTTCTTTCATCGTTGTGATTTCAGTGATGTTGGAAGGTCAGCGATTTGATATTTCAGAATCTATCTCAGCAAAGGAGATGTTTTATTAAATTAAATCCTTAATTGTTTCACAACCATACATTGTTACATTGGCTTTAGTAAGTATAAGTGTGCAAATATTGGCAAAGTATAAGTGTGGTTTGCTACTGGCTATTAATAACAGAAAATATAATATTAAAATGATGACACAGTATGTGGACTGCTAAACAAAAGCAACCAATGAAATATTATTATTTAATCGGGGAGATATTAATTGTAATTTATCATTATGACATTTTGAGGACTCTACTACGCCTTCCTAAATGTACAATACTTAACTGATAACATTATAGCCATGTTGTTTTGCTTGGTATAAGCAATAGATCAAGAGGAATTAAAAACTATACAGTAACATTAGTCCTAGTTCATCATTTCACAATTTCTTACTCAATCATCAACCAAGAAAGAAGAGCTCTCCCCCTCACAAAAAAAGAGAAAGAGACGGCCTTAATCCTTAGCTTTAAATCAAAGAAAATCAAGACAAATTATTAATGTTTTTACGCTCAGAAGCGGAATTCGTTGATCTGTCTAGGAAACTGGACATTTTTCCGTTCTAGTAATTAATTATACAGTAAGACAGAAATAACAAATTACTTTTTCAACGTCATCGATTTAATTTTTAAATGTATATTATTTTGTATTAAAGATGTATCAAAGGTTACTTATATTATTATTTTTTACATTGAAAATGATGCTCACGATATAATTATTTTTACGGGCTGAAAATCCGAAACTTTTCGATAACTTGAAAGAAATATTTCAACAGAGTATAATATTTGTGAATTTAAAAATTTGTTAAACATGAGTAATGTTATTAATCATATTTTGCCCCATCCTAAAGCTATTATGCACTTCACTATTGCTTAAGAGCGATTAAATTATACATTTGACTAGGCGATATACACTGTTTATCATAATTAAAAGCTATGATATTAATAACATGTATTTAAGTTGTAAACATACGTACGGGTACTCATTTGTGTGAAACATACTCATTTATCATTTGTAGAAAAATTCAAGACAAAATCAAACTCATGATTCTAACATCGAGTTAGAAGTATCGAAAACTCGGCTTAAAAGGGTCCTTTTTCATCTCACAGCCTAGATCTCACTCAATTTGTGGATAATTTATATCCTGGTTGATTTATACATGTATGTTTAGATTTGGGTCTCGTGAATGTTTTACAAGTTTAGTAAGAAAAATACAATGTACTAGACACATATTACGTTTTTTTTCTCTAAGTTTTTTTTCTCGTATTTGAATCAGTCTGCCAGCCATTTACACTCATTTTTTTAGTAACCCTTGTTTTTTATTATGCTTTTGATACCTTTCTAAAATTAAAATGATCGTGTAAATCTTTAAAATGGTTATGAAACTAGATAAACTGTATGCTTTTGCGATTTCCTGAATCAAATTCATCAATCAGAATGTAGACTCGAAATTATTTCAGACTGCTTTATATCATACAGAAGGATTTATTGAAGATCAAATAATATCATGCAATAAATGGAATTCTGAATCGTTCACTTCCTGCAACATTTACTCGATCATTTGATAGGGATGAGCGAGTTTAGAATACAATCCGTGGGAAGCAGATAGATCCAGTAATATTCATTCAACCCTTGAATAATTATGGGATTGAATTACTTATGTACAGCTTTTTAAAGTTATTCTGATCATATTTATCGGTGTAATTTATTCATAAAATCGCAAAAAAAACAGATTTTATCTCATTTTGAAGCGTTTAGTATAATCTAGACGATAGTTTAATCTTTACAATGGCATCGCAGTAACAAATACCCCCGTCGCAGCAGACCTGCATACTAAGCGAATTTCAAATGCAAAAGAACATATATTAATCCAACAAAGTGAGATTTGTCATGTTTTTGTAAGCTTCATAAGAATAACATGGAGAATGAGTACGCAGGTTTGCTGCAACAGGTCCATTAAAACTGGGTGGTTTCAATTCAATATTTAGTAAATCTGAACTAGAAGAAGCCATATACCAAGTTTTACCAAGATATGTCAAAAAATAAGGAAGATATAGCATTTATTTTATTTCCCATAAGGATAACTTGGGAAATGAGTATGCAGATTTGCTGCCAAAAAAATGGAAACTTCGGGAATTTTAGACTATACTACATCAAATCTCACATAGATGAAGCCCTAAACCAATTTCAATTAAGATATGTTGAAAAATAACCGAGATATAGAATTTTACTTATTTCCCATAAGGTTAACATTGGGACAACGTACTGTGTTTACCACTTTCAATATCTCGGTAACCAATGGACATAGAGCAATGATTCAAAATACTAAATTGTTTGTTTTTTCGAGCTGAATTCAATGGTGGAATTCAGTTCAAGCCAAAATTTGATTATTTTTATTTTTCTATGTGAAAAACTCAAAAAACCCATTTTTGGGGGGTTTATCCCCCTTTACCCCCTCCCCCCCCCCCCCCGGTGGTCCGATCGGGCTGGTTTACGAACTCGACCAATTGATTACCACTTTACATGTCTGTACCAAATTTCATCTAGATCGGACCATATTTACGGCTGCTATCGTGCTGATAGACACATATAGATATACACTAGTTGATCAACACAGTTTCACCCGTGGAAAAACAAAAACTTCCTGTCTTTTTTAGAATTTAATTTGTCATGCTTTTTAAGGTTGCCATGACAACCTTATATCCTTCCCTATAATTTAACATTAAAACTTTGAAGTACCATAGGGAGTAACCCTTTGGGAATTCTGTAAAACCGTTTCTTAGTGTGCATCTAAAACCCAAGGGGAGCACATGTGCCAAATTTCAACTCTTTAGGTCTTATAGTTTTGGATATTTGCTGTCCGATAGAAAACCCCTTCTCCTTTATATATATAGATATATAGATAGATAGATAGATATATAAAAATTCGAACGAATGGTGTTTTTTGCTTCTGGTGGCCCCAAAACGAAAAGTTATCATAATCTCGGGCTTAGGTCTTACCATGAGACCTACGGTAATAGCTTCTTCCCTATAGGGGAAATTCGCTAAAACGAGAGCTACCGAAAAAAAGCCTTGAAATTATACATTTAAAAACGTCTATCTAAGCCACTTCTAAAAGAGAAATATTATTTATATGTTTCCAGGACTTAAAAGGCCCCTGATATCTAATATTCATGAGCCCCCAAAAACTCCCAATGCTATACGGTATAATTTATAAACATTATATAGTTGCGTGCACAGGTTATTTATTTAAGATTAAATTGTTAAAATTAATTGTGTTTGCCGTTTATTTTAGTTAGCTTTATTGGATGCTCTTCCTAAACATATAACCCTATATTTACTTTAGGTTTTAAACTTTCTTTTGAGAATGTTTTTATATTTTTATTGAATTCTGCTTAAAGGGTTCAAAAATTATTACAAAAATCAAAAACTTAGGATAGGTCAGGTGAAAATTGTTAAAAATTTATTAGTATTATATTGACTTCTGAAGTATATTTCGAGAAAGAAACGAAGGGTTAGTAAATGATTAAAACTCATCAACAAGTTTCAAATTTTTTTTTCGAAATTCACAATTTCATAAAAGCTTGAGAATCCCTAAAATTGTGAGGGTATTTTAAAACATTTAAGGGTAGTCCAGCAATTACGAGCCCCATAAAAAAAACATTAATAAAAATATTTGGAATAATTTGTTAACAATTAACAAACTAAACTCACCAGTTTTCAAAACGAGCTAATGATTCCAGATCACTTTGAAACAGCGCGGAGCGGAACTATCACAAACGAGCAGCGCGACGCGCTCTCACCGACTGGCTAGGCTGTCCCCCACACCATCACTGGGGGGGGGGGGGGCACCAGGGGGGCAGGACATCGGCCATCTCCTTATCAGCGACCTCGCGCAGTTATCACACCAGTTAGGACGATTGTTGCCAAATTGGACAATGTGACATTGAGCACCTTTATCGCAGTAAAGGAGGCCCGGAAAAACTAATGGTTTCCCAAATTTATGACCGAAGGTTGATAAGAGTTGATAACGATGACAAAGGCAATATTGTGGCACCTCGGCACAAAGGGTGTACAAATTTGGTTTCCTAATAATAGATGTAAATTTATTCTCAACACTGTTAATGTATTTTTTAATCATTAAAATACTTGTAACGTTTAAAGGGTTTTATAAATTAATCGTTGAATTGCACTACTATAATCATTTTTACATAATACGTTTAGATTCATCACCAATTAATTGAATAACTTCTTGATAAGTGTAAACAGTAGACCATTCATGGATTTGAGTAGACGTTTAAGAGCAACAAAGTTTTGAAGTTATTGAAACTCCACTTGTCATGGCTATTTTAAAATTCATTCTAAACGTTTTCCCTAGTAAATTCGTACAGTTTAAAAACAAAACTCCAAAGCGTAGTCAAAGTGCTTTAGATATTAGATTAATTTTCGAACTATAAAGAATTATTCATTCAAGGTTTTTTTCACTAGTCATGGATGTAGGGAAGGTTTTTAAAAATGAAGCAGTTTTTCAATATTATGTTCTTAGTTTATAATTAGCTCGCACAACTTAGATAGAATCATATACAGGGTGTCTGTAAAGTCCATCACCAAACGCCATAACTTTGTTTATTGGGTCAAAATAAGCAAAAAAGTTCCTGTGGAGGTATGTCCTAAAATGCATATTTACCCAGATATCCGCCATTTTGTATTTTTCACAAAATATTTTTTTATCCGAAGTTTGTGAATTGATTTTTTTGAAACTTGGTATGTACCTATAACTAGTCAAGTTTAGTTCACAAAAAAATAATCAGCATGATCGAATTGTAAATTTCAAAATGGCGGCCGTTTGAAACTTTTAATTTAAAATATCGAAAAAACGTTACGTAATACAAAGAAATATGAAGAATTAAAATTTTTAGAAAATTTAATTTTCAGTCTATTGACACCAGAATTATGAAAATCGGTTAATAAATAACTGAGTTACGGTCAAATTTATCTACTGAGGCAGCGTAATTGACCTATATCAGCGCATGACTCAATGCAACAATGGGCCATTCTCCTTCCAATTTATGCTGCCTCGTTGGATAAATTCGACCATAACTCAGTTATTTATTGACCGATTTTCATAATTCTGGTGTCATTAGACTGGAAATTAAATTCTCTAAACATTTTAATCCTTTATATTTTTTTGTACTACTTAACGTTTTTCCGATATTTTAAATTAAATGTTTCAAACGGCCGCCATTTTGAAATTTACAATTCGATCATGCTGATTATTTTTTCATAAACTAACCTTGACTAGTTATAGGTACATACTAAGTTTCAAAAAAATCGATTCAAAAACTTTGGAGATAAAAAATATTTTGTGAAAAATACAAAATGGCGGATATCTGGGTAAATATGCATTTTAGGACATACCTTCACAGGAACTTTTTTGCTTATTTTGACCCAATAAACCGATTTATGGAGTTTGGTGGTGGACTTTACAGACACCCTGTATACATAATGTCTCTTTTTACGCGATATAACTTTTTGCTATCCTCAAAAAAACTGCCCTTAAAAATAATTTTCTCATGACTACTTTGTTAGGTCAAAATTGTAATGAAAGTATCGAGCTTTTTCTCAAAAATATCGCTGTCCTTTAACGCGTGACGTCAGTGAATCTGAATCAGTGATTATATGTCAATAAAGAATACTGCATGCTCATTGATTTAGTGTAACTAAAAATAATAAGTTCTCAATTAGTTGGAATGTTTAAGTACATTGCCTCCTTAATACGTACAATATGTATCACACCAACACAAACTCAACAGTTTTAGGACGATAGAAATTTGAAAATCATGTGCTAAATTTGAAATCTTTATCTGCAGTGAAATGCTTTTAAATATAATTAGAAACTACCTTAAGTGAAAATTACATTTTAACCTTTTTCAAGGTTGATGTACAGCAAATTAATGAGTACTATTCTTGTTTTATGGTAAGTCACTATGTATAGCAAGATTATAATCGTTATTAAATATATTATACAAATTTAATTCTTAAGACGCCACACCGGCAAGTGGTATTTTAAGGCAAATTAAATATAAGTGAAAGATGAGCATGACCATGGCGCGATCTCCAATCGTTTAAATATAAAAACACTGCAACGATGGGCTTTCAAACCTAATGAAGCCCTTAATCCTGCCTCCCACAAAGTAATTGTGGTTTTTACTCTCCTCCTCATTATGCCCAGCTTTCCTTGATTAGTTCTCTGCGAGCGTTCTCGAGTTTATTGAGGAGGAAAGAGACGACGATTATTACACTTAGATTTAAATGCCGATAAAATATAAACTTCATTAGAATAAGTAATTGCTTGTTATTTCAACATGACGGAAACAATTCACATACTTCCTCACAGCAAACACCTCTGATTAGATTTAAAATTCTCAGGATTGGATTTAAAATTTTAGGACTACCCAGTCACATCAAAATAATTAGCAACCACTTCGAGTACATTTGTTAACGGAACTCAGGTGATTTTTTCATTCTTTATAGCCCAGTCAAATAACTTAAAAATGCGAGTTGAGGGAAAAAAACGCCGGAAAGCAGACAATTTGGCACAGATGTTCGTTACGCCCATATATAACGTCCTACTGAAAGTCCCCGAGGGTGGCGTGTGCGCTCGAGGAGGAATACATAATGGAGTATATGGGTTTGAATTTTCACATTTTCTGCGTAAACTGTAACACATTGTAATTTCAAAGGTCTTGTTATAAAAATTTATTTCGGTGAAATCAGAATACTATTTTCTTAGTTCGTTTTAAAAAGTGACCATTTTAAGGATTTTATGAATTTACGGAATAGCCGATATCTTAAAAACTTGTTTTATTTTTTTTTCTAAATTCGTAAAACTTGAAACATTCAAATAATACGTCACATGCCATATCTCAAAATAAAACCAATTTTTTCGTTTATTTTATACATTTTTTTCTTCTTTTGCTAGGTATTGCATGTAGCCTACCATTTTGAAGCTAAGTTTTACAAGGATTAGAATTTGAAATCAGAACAAATATATGTTAGGCCTATGTGGTTTCCCAAAAATATAGGTGTTCCGCGAATTTATAACAATCTCAAAAATGGCCGCATTCAATAAGATAATTGAGATAATTGAGTTCCGTTTTCACCATAATGTTCCTTTAAAATGATATACAGTTGGCTTTAGATTTACGAAGATTATTCCAAGATTCAAGCCCAAAATCTCCATTTGTCACACCCAGTATTTCTACTCGAGCAAACACCCCACCCTCGGGAACTTTCTGTAGGTCGTTATTTATGTGTCTAACGAACATCTGTGCCAATTTATAGCCATCCGGCATTGTTTTCCTCAAATAAGTGTAATTTACCAGGCACAGGTAAACTTTACTTAACTCCTGAACAAACTATCTTAATGGTATATCTTGAATCTATCATTGATTTGGAACGGACCATGAAGTAAAAATATCAGTGGGCAAATAACTTATTTCTAAACATGAAATGTTATTGCGGAAACCCCTCAAATGCTGTCAGCAGCCCCTAAACTGCTTGCAGATAAGGTGTTTCTGCACTGCAGCAAACAAATATTTCTGTGCTCATTTTAGCAAAATAGGGGTCATAGGGGTGGGGCATGGAATAGACGAGTCCCTACAGTAAAAATAAGTTTCTCTTCAAAGATTAATACGTCGGTCTTGGTTAGTAACAAGACTACAAGATCGCGCCACAATCATCCTTCACTGTCATTCATTCTTGGCTTAAAATACCTACCTGGGTAGGTCGCCATTTCAAGTAATGTATCTATTGTACATATTTTTAACGTATAGGGGAGATATACAGTAAAAAGTGTCTCTTCAAAGATTAATTACAATTATTTTTACCGTATAGAGGAGTCCTTACAGTAAAAAAAGTTTCTCTTCACAGATTATTTTTTTATAAAAAAGTCAATTTTGCCAATTTTGTTAGTTAGGGGTTTCTGCAATAAGCGATACAGTTTATAAAGATGAGTGTTCACCTGTCAAAACTGAATTGGCAGATTATCCAGGGCCATCCCAGTCGGTAACAGATGAATGTCTGGAGGAGCGGCCTGCCAAGCAGCCCGTGTTGGGCTTGGCGCTTCCCCGACACTCAGCAATAACAATGACATTACCGCGACAGGCTCTCGATAAAACGCCGACCGTTTTCTTGGAAAACTCCCAAAATGCAAATATTGGAAGATAAGGTTCTGGTTAGGAAAAGGTGTTACAGAAAAATTTTTGAGTGCAAAATTTGTTTGTGAGGGTTTTTATTACAGTACCTAAGACTTAATTGAAAGGTTTTCAGAGTTGTTTATAAAATAATTTGAATCACGTTTAGCTTCGATTTCTACTGCTAGTCGGAAATCTTATGTACATTTGCTGAGTTATGAACTACATTTTTGTAACTAATAATCGTATAAAAACTTAATCAAAATGCACTCTTTAATTTTTTTTAATAATGAAGTCGAAATGGTATTCAGTAGTCTTTAACTCTGCTAAGATAATAATAACAATAAATGTAAAATTTTGTTATAAATCTGCTGTAATAATAATAAATGTGAAAGTTTGTGAGTTTGTTCGTTTATTTGTTTGAGGTTACATCTTGCCTAATCTACGGAATAAAATTTAACTTGCCTGATTTGTGTACGTTGACAGATACTCATGTGTTGAATGGACTACAGGACATCTCACGGGGAGGATTTCAAGATGATTCAGAGTGTACAAACGCTAATACTGTCAGGAACGCTCTCTGAAAATTGTATGCCTTAACTCCGTATAGCTAAGCTGTTGGGTGACCCATACACTGAGAGTCTCCTCCTCATTCAGTTAAGTTTTTTCAGATTATTAGATTTAAACCTTTTATTTTAATGGTCTGACTGAGTATCAATAGTAAATGGTAGTGTTTGAAACATCATGATGTAGTACTTGCAGTAAAATCGCTTAACTCTGCTATTTAAACTGGCCAAAGCTGAAAGTTTAAACCATATAATAGATTTTCCAGCCCTGTTATTTACGGTTTTTGGTTCCATGCACTAAGAGACGATTAGCTTAGCTTAGAGAATAAAGGCTTTAAAATAAAATTCAAACCGTTGCTAATATCTCGATGGTTTAGACCGTATATATAGTAAGTTAAACCCCTACCAAAATGTCGAGTCGATAATTTTGACTCATTTGCATTTAGACAACTTGACTCAAGTTTGTAGCAAATAAAAAACACATATTACTTTTGATGGGCGTTATTAATGAGAATATTTTCAATTTACCACTCAAAAATCAAGTAACTAAAAATATTTTTCCCTTTTTAGCATGGTAAACCGCCAAGATGCATCCTGCATCCCACTAAGGAAATTACATAAAACATTCATCGTCATCTGAAATTGTAGCATACTCCTAAGCATGGGGTTAATTCAGTAGTTTAATTTTTTATTTCTTCTTAAACGGCATGAAGTAGATACTGGCTAGTAGTATCCTAATATTTTTTAACTATATTTTTGAACGTTAATTAGTTCGTTAATATTTTTAATATTGGAAGGAAAATTATTTGGAGCTGATATGACGTTCAACGTAACATCATAAACTACGCGCAATGTATGTTTACTTTCACTTACCAGCCCTCAACACAAGCTACAAGTTCCTTAACATCCCGAGAGGAAAGTGACAGCTCGTATTTTCAACAATATCATTCTAAACTATTTTGAACTGTCAATTTTTAGAGAGTTATAAAACGACTCTCTCAGCGACAACGAGAAACGTTTTTATTTGTTTCATAAACTTTATTGGCCAGAGAAGCATTTTATTTTTGTTATGTTAGTGTTGTTTGTCTCTTTGGTATTTCTTTAAAATTAACCTACATAATTTAACGACATTTTTACGCGGGCTCCCCCACTTAGATACCGTATTTTTGGGAATTAATAATAATTTTACAATTTGTTGTAAAATTAAAATGTCGTAGAAACTTATTTTTTGTTTAATATCTATAAAAGTTTGCTATTAGAAATAACATAACTATATTTTTGAACACTTAATCGTAGAAAATCAATATAATATTGACGTTTACCGTCTACATAAGGTTGTTTTATAAAATTACAGTCTTTAAAAATTTCATTAGAAGAATATTTGTTACTTGCATTACATTATCTTTTACGAAATCTTACATTATCTTGTACATTATCTGACAATATATAATTATAATATAATGTGCATATCTATTTCTAATAATTTTTAAGTACAAAACAAAAATGATTAATTATTTGACTATTTAAAACCTCTGCATTTGTAAAATTAAAGTAAATGAAATCGTTTTCATTTTATTAAGTACACCAATAACTAAAAATGCTATGAAATAAGGAGTCAGTAATCAGTCAGTCATCCAGTAATGTACAGTTTAATTGAAAGACTTATAATAAAGCCTGCTTTCCCGAATATGGCTCTCAATCTGCAGCGCCGTTTTCTTTATACTGTGCTTCTTTTCTGTCTTTTCTTCTCTCTCCAAATTGCTTTCATTCTTATCGCAACACTATTTACAATTTAAAATTAAGCGTTAGTAAATAAATAAGTTCACCATTTATTTGCAAATAAAACACAGACAGACTAATAAAACAACCAGAACGCTAGACAATACAATTGTTATTAAGATGGAGAAACATTAAAAAAAACCTCTTTGAACATATTAAATAAATCAAAACCCCTGCAATCTAATTTAAGTCCCTCACATATCATATTTATGAAATTAAGATTTATCGAACGAAACCATAAAAAATAACGTAATCTAATTGTAATAAAAACTAAAATTAATATCAAAGTTTATGCTATATTTCTATTCAAGAACGTGTACGATTCAAATTACATACATTCCAGAGTTGGGAACGATTCCCCATGAAGGTCGAGCCTAAGCTTGGGAAATGAGTTCATTCAGTCCATTTTGAACACCAAACACTTAAAACCCCAGATTTTCATTCAATTTGTACTATTTCTGACTCAAAAATAATTAAAAACATTCAAATAGAATGTAAAAATTAAAGTTTTTTACTAACGATATAGTAACGTATATGTTTAAATATAGTTTTAGACTAGATTAGATTAGATTACCATTAAGACGCCGACCACCAGCCAGCGGTTATTTTAAGGCGAATATGAGTGAAGGATGACTGTGGTGCGATCTTGTAGTCTGGTTACTGACTAAGGCCGAGATATTTCTTTGATAGGACTGTTAATTAATAGCACAACATCCAATGGTAACTAAGGGACCTACATTTCAGCATGGGATCCGAATTTTAATTACGCCTGATTTACAATTTACGAGCTGGTCTAATTATGAGGAAGGTATTATGCGAACGTGGTACTCAATAGTGCGGACGTTGATCCCCACTAGGGAACACCGCGTCCACAAGCCATCGCTCTTATTCACAATTTGTGACATCCAAGTAGCTGGATTACAGGACACGTCACAGTCCCAGTCTATAGTTAGTTAATCTGTAGTACTGCGGGGCTAAATCGAACCTCCACAACAATCTAAAACCAAAACCACAATCATAATCACCAAAACAACAATCAAACCCATCAAAACAACAACCAGCAGAGGTCTTGGAAGCAGCTGATTGCAGGTGTAGGAAGTAGGGGGGGGAGGAGTGACCCCAAGGTCGTGTCAAGGACGTCAGCTGTGCGGGCGACCTCATTATCAGCGGCAGGTGATAACATTACATAACGGAGCTTTCGACACTCCTGCAACTCCGTCGCCGCTGACGTCTCCTGGAGCATAGTGTTTCCTGTACACTCGACTCGGTGTAAATTGAATGAACGGTTAGGTAACAAACTCAGAAATGAAATTAATTTTTAAAATCCAAAATATATTTTAAAATGTACACCTCAAATGATTAAGAAAGTGACTCAATCATTCAAAACACATCTGTTCAGTACTACAAATCTACTTGAATGGCGATAAAATACTTTTTGAACACAATGCAGTATTTAAAAATATGATTACCAAAATATTATTAAATGACATTTCATCTTACACTTTAAAACTAATAACTCACTAAAGTTTTAATACGTTTTTGATGCTGAAATATCTGGAAACCTTGTCAATTAGCATTCAAAGTGAAGATGATCATTATCTCAAAAAAATAGAACTATAGCAATCAGCGTTAAAATGAATCAACGACCACCAAGAATAAACCAGTAAAACAAATAGTATTTACTTATTTCTTGCAGATTAATTGGTCCATACTCCCATGCTTAAACCCTAAACCATAATGGCCAAACACTTATTTTTCTTTAGTTTCCCAATAGTTGAAATAATCTTATATTGCCAAACTGAATACTTGAATATTCTCTTTTCAGTCTCAATCCCGACATTATGATACTCATACGCAGCAGAATCTGGCTAAGGGACCGTCCTTTATCTCGAAACCGTGTACTCCAGCGGCAACCGGCAGAGTTCTCGATTACAAAGTAAGTTTACTGTTTACTCACCCCTCGCCTCAACACAGCCCAGACTTTGAGATTAACGTATATATTTCGAGATTATTGTTTTGTGGCAATTGAACGAGTTAAGCCCTACATCTGGCGCAAAGCGTTGATTATTCTATACCATTTCATTAGTGATGGGTAGTTCCACATGCAGATTAATTCCCGTCAATTTAATACTCGAAAGAGCGGAGTAATTGAGGTTCGATCTGCTTTTTGAACTGTTTGGTTTATGATTATAAGCATCGTGTAACTCCAAAGAAATATTTTAGTATTTCTTAAGTGACGAATATTTTTCCAACTAATCTTACCTTATCACTGCTTGCTGTAATGATTATAAGTACAAGTAACCCTTAAGCTTAAAATGATTTGTGGTTAAAGATACAGCTGACACACTGAACTTTTCTGGAGAACATAATATAATAACAGTGTAATTATTTATTTTTAGTCTGTTACTTTCTCTCACTACTATCTTTTTTTACTTGCTTAAAAGACCTATTTTGTTTTAAGGGAAAACACAGAATTAGGGTACGAATGGCTAATGCCATTAATAGACATTATTAAGTCATTAAATTACAATGTGGTGTGAAGTTTTGTAATGCAGAGTTACTTATATCAAACCTAATCACAGGTTACTGTTATGAAACTAACAGCAAACTAACCTGTTCAAAGTCAGTGAAACGAGTTACTCATAACTACCAACTATATATATTGAGACTTCGCTGCTAGCGAAAACAAAACTTAGTCAGCAGTTCAGTACGATTTACTGTTGAACAAAGTTTTCTGAAACATTCATCATATAATCTTAAAATATGATGAAAAATGTGGATATTGTTTATTTTTAAGTTACTTTCAATTGTGGTTTGTGGTTTTAATTACTTGGTCTGTTTATTAATTGCATTATACTTGTAATAAAAAATTACCATGTTTAGTGTTTTTGTCTTTTATTTTTTATTTTGCTAGTTTTAGTAAAATAAAATGTATTGTTAAAATATTATAACAATTGCTGGTTTTTCTAACCTTGATTAGTTTTTAATATTTCTAAACTATGTATATTTTTGAAGCTGTAATTAACTGGCTTCGTGTATTACTATCAATATTACTCACATACAGTATATTACTGCAGTGCAACACGGTTTAGATTCAGAGATAAACGAGTTATACAATTAATATTTACAATCAATTTTCAATTAACAATCAATCAAATTTATGAGATATGGATTTCATATTGCAAATATGATGCATTAAATATGAGAATATTAATTTTTTTGACGATTCCTTTCGGATTGACCATTTGAAAATAAAATATGTTGTCGGCAAAGTATGTTTTGTTTCAGTATTACAGGTTAAGTGATTTTTATATTAGAAAACACAAGCCAGGGCACAAGAAGGGTCTTGTGGGATATAAATTTGTTGCACTTAATACTGAAGTGAAACCAGGTAACATAGAGTATTGCAAGATCAGCTCATGTTTAAACCATGACTACTCCAATCCACCAGACAGCTTTAACGTTATTCCAAGACCAAAGCCAAGTAATCGCTGACAAATTCATTGGTTTCTAAAAATGTCCCTATACCAGGTATCTCTCTGTCGAGTTTTCCAAAATATGAAATACTTTTTTTTAATATTTTCATTTGTGACTATCTGAATAAAGGTTAATAGTTAAGTTTACATTGTAATCCCATACCACTTAATATTACTTCAAAGTAATAAATTTAAACAAAACAAAACACTTAATATTCAATATTTATTTCTCAATGTTTGTTTAAAAAAATATAATATATAGTTAATCTTTTATAATCCTTATTATTTAGGCCAATCTGTCAAAATTAGTTAATAATTTTTAAAAATTTAAATTCTTTCTCCCATATTACTAATTCTTTGTTCACCGACATTATGTAATTGTATGAAATAATTCAACTTTACACAAGCATCATCTTGAAATACTGATTTTATTCTTTTTTTTTAATTACTTCATTACACAAAAAGGATCATTGTTTTGTTTAAAAATTTAATTTAGGAAAAAATATCTTAAAGAGCAGATTAGATAAACTGACAGAAATTAGTAGTGACTAATTAGTAATTAGTAGGTATTGTTAATTATTTCAAAATAACAATAACTTTTTTAAGAGAGTATAATTGTCATCTTCCATTTTACAGGAATTACCAAATGCATTCCTGAAATCCTTGACAATATATGTAATAAATTAGGTATGAAATGCACTAAGGAATGTATTGTTATGACACGCTGTTTACTGGGAAGAGCTCAGACCTGTCATGAGCAAGACCCATGTTCTGGGTTGAGAATATTCGAGTGTGAGGAAGCTGTGAGAGGGTCTAGCATCACACATCTGTCTTGTACAGTAGAGGCTTTGTTTACATGTAACTGTAATGGAACAGGGAAAACTGTAGGCCGACAGAAACAAGGGCCGGAAAACTGTACGTTTGGGAAGAAAACTGTCAGCAGACAACCGTGTGCAATAATTGAATTGTTAGTAAAAATATTTTCGGTTTAAATAATTCTAAATAATTTGTATTATTATTTATGTCGAGCCTAACATTTTCCTAAGGCAGAAAAAAACGTAAAACACGTTAGCATGACAACTTAATACGCTTCGCTATAGTTTAGCATTGACGATTTGGCATACCGTAAGACATAGCCCGAACAGCATGTGGTAAAACCGTTTCTAAGTATTCGTTTATAATCAGCTCAGGAAAGTACATGCCAAATTTCAGCTCTGTACTTCATTAGAACTTAAGGTTTTTGAAATCCTTTGTAAATTATAAAACCCCTTCTCCTTATAATATATAGATAGGTACTATTATCTAATCGCAAACTGAAAATAATTTGATAAGTATACTTAATTATAGGGTATAAAAATTTAAACGTTCTTTAATGGTTTGAAAAATACATTGTTGCTTCTCAATATTCACAATTGGGATTCACTTAAGTTTACGTGATTCAATAGACATCGCCATATCTTTGACGTGCAGCATCAGGCTTTTACATCATAAATCTTTTACAACGAGACGATAAAATCGCAAATTACTAAGCTTCTTTATGTATTTATGGTGCTGGACGACAATCATAAATCCAATGATTTTTAGTTCATATTTTTATGTGTTCGGGTCGTAAAGAATAGCTGCACATACATTTTTATGATGCACCTATAATTATTAATTTAATACTTTATACCTGCATGGAGATCTAAGTGTATTATTAATGTGCAATTTTGTATAATAATGGAATCACAATAAATTTATTTGTTTAAAATATACATCACAATGAGATTTATTAAAAATATAACCTTTTATGAAACAATAATTTACATACAGTGATTTATTTATATATCTAATTTTTATGTATGATTATTTAAATCCAAAAGCAAGGGTTTGTCTAACGGTTTAAGAACAACAATCTTATACATAAGTTGAAAGCTGAGCATGTGGTTGCACCATGAGACCTACGGTAATCGCTACTTCCCTAAAAGGGAAATTCGCTAAAACAAGATTTCAGCATCTTGTGAATACAAGATGACTATTATTCATTTGCTTGAGGTAAATTGTGTACGAATAACAACATGTCAATTTAGAGTGTTATTCATTGAGTACTTTTAAACAAGAGTTGAATAGCGTTGTTAAAACTTGTTTCCTAACTTCTCAGGATTCACAAACTTTTTACTCTAAAGACACTAAATTAAATTAAAGTCTTATTTTCACGCAAAGCCGTTTTGTTAAAGTGGCTAACTCATTTATTATTATGTGGCTACATTTATTATATTGGCTACATATTTATGTGCGTTAAGATGACGAAAATTGATTGTTTTTCACCACTATTTTATATCATTTTATATTTTATCTTTACCATTATATGAATAAAGATTGAATTGAAGAATATATATTCTGAATACTTAACTTAGAATTTACAATATGATTTTTATATGTTTTAATTACATTTACTGGATGTAAATAAAAAACGTCCATGTAAATGTAATTTTGACAATTACATTTGTCAAAATATAGAAAACGCAAATATTTTGAAGATTTAAGTTCCCTATAGTTAAAGATATAGAAAACCATCCTTAAGAAAACCGTCGACACTCAAACACACCACTGTATTTATCTCACTGAGGAGGAACCCTGAGTAACTGTTAATTTATTGTAGGCTTAGGCCTATATATAATTTTGTTTATCTTTATATTGTAATTTAAGCTAGTACTTTATCCTTTTCTTGAAATGGTGACATATCCAGGTGGACTTTAAACCAAGTATGGATGAGAGAGAAAAGTAATGAGCTGTTGAATTAAAACTAAACAGATTTTTACTTCCCAGCTATTTTGTAAGGGCAAAGTCTTTAATGTCGTGATAACTTATTTGGAGAGTTTCCAATATATTTAGGATAACGGATGGAAAGTAAAGAAATTTCACCCGGTCTTGACACTGAGGGAGATTCATGACTTCGCTCCTTTGTACTTTATATCCCTTCAACTAATTTTTAAACTGCTTCTTAAAACCTCGTAATCTATCGTAAAACTTAACAAATATTTTTGGGATGCCTTAAAAAACTGTATGCGTTTGAATGTCCTTGCTATTACATAAATTCTAATATGCACTTTTTTTACTAGGTAAAGGCTGAACTTTTCTGGGTTAATTAGGGGTCCAAAAGCAATTTAATGAAAGTGAAAGCTTTGTTTACAACATTTTCATACATACACTTCACTGCTTATAAACATACCTTTCAATGACAATTATAATACTCATAAGTAAAAAGAGAAACTATAATTTTACCATAAATAAAGTATATTTTTAGGACGAACACAAGTAAAAATATACTTTCGTAAGATAAAAATGAACACTATTTAAGTTAGGACGAACACCAGGTAAAATATTCTTTTATTAGATAGAAAATTAACACTATTCAAGTTTTAAGGTTTGATTTATACGTAGCTGTAAAACCCTGCGTTAGGAGATGCTGTGGTTCCAGTTTAAATACTTGTTAACGAAAACAATTAATTATTTTGTTGGCACGCGAGGATCTTTAACGTCGACTCTGATCCGGGTTTGTAACATGGCAAGCCCTTTGATTGAAATACATTGTTGGTGATGGTGAAATTAAGATGTAAATTTTATTTTGGCGGACATTTGTCAAAGGCAAAATTTAAAAACAAAACTATCAAAATTTAACCATAAATTATAAAACTCCTGTAATTAAAAACATAGCACGCTACAATTAAAAATAGCAAAAACATTTCAAGTTGATTGGTCAATATAAGCTTTTTTCACTGGACTCAGGCCAATTAAAACTAATATCCAGTTAGTCGTTTGTGCAGCGGCAAATTGAAAGAGATTATGAACATTGGCAACTCAGCTCTCGGGAGCTCAGTTTGGTTGTTAATATTTGTTTTTGCTATCCACTGTTGGCTACCCTGCGATTTCAGCTATTATACGGTACTAGGAATACCCGTGCAGCAGCACAGTGCAGCCCTTTTTTGGAGCAACTTTCTAAACAACTATAAACCTTTATTTAACTAATTATTGTTGATATAAATTAAGACCAACGTGTAACCAAGTGCATTTACATTTTTAAACATTTAGGAAGGGTTAACAAATGGAACTATGTTAACTATGGCTTAACGACGCATGTTCCTATGGCATCAGTTGCGGACATCACTTGTCCCAAAAATCAAAATCAAAACACGGTAAGAGCGTTGGCCGCCAGGGTCTTATTCAATATAATACTTACTTGGTAATTGGTAATTTCAGCGTAAGACAGATGTTATCGTAAAATTATTCTTAATTGTTCGATGTCCGTTTAACTGTTATTAAATAACCACTGATGGAATGAGGGGAAATGGCCCGGTGTAGTGGCAGAGCGCAGAGCGCAAGTCTTTGGTCCTTAGGGTCCCGGATCCAAATCCCGCCGAAAACCACTCCATTGGTTATAGTTGGAGTTTGCTAAGTGATAATGCCGCAACCACGAGGGGTCCACAAAGCTAAATTTAGCTGCAGTGCTGCAGTGAATGTCCATAACAACTAGGATGCCTGGCCCTCGGTTTGAAATTTTAAAAAAGGTTGAGGGAATCATATGTTTCAGTTACTGTCAGACTTTCTGAGATGGCTTCAGTAAAATGTTACTCTGCTTTCAATTCCATCACATAAACCAAATAAATATATTGGTGATTCAAATTTCGAAAACCTATACAATGACTAATGAGTCCACCCATATGACTAATGTTAATTTTAGATTATGGACGGCCTAAGCCACGTCTTTCGGGACTCGGACTAAAATTGTGCCTGAAACTGAACTCGTCTACGACTGTCAACGAGATATGCTCATGGCTGCTGAACTATTTTCAAACTTCCTCTGAATTGACATAAGTATAGTTGTAAAACTCAGTTTCATTTATGTAATTTTATATTGTATATTGGTCGTACTGATTCATGTCCAAGTTTCTAGTTTTTACTGTTGATTACACATAAAATACGAGTTGCTACAACCTGTTAGTACAAACTATACAATATTTTAAATACAGATTAAAAATATAATAAATAAATAATAAAATAAAAATAAGATAATATAATAGCAATATATATATATATAATAAAATATAATAATAAATAATATAATAATAATAAAATAATAAATAAATAATATAGGTCAAAACATTTCAGCTTAATTCTTTAAAATTTTGGCCTAAATTTGGTGGTAAAAATATACTTCTCTTGCACCGATGAAGAGAGAATTTCGTATTCAAACAAGTCATCATTTTGAGTGCAATTTGCAAGCTTTCTGTAAACATTAAACTGTAAACATAAGTATTTGAAAATGTTTGTTTCCAACTGGGTCACAGGTTTACAGCAGGATTGAAAACGTTCCCCATGTAAATCTACAATGAACAGGTTAACGTTGTTTTTGCGAAAACTTCAATCATTTATTCGTATTGGTTTTCGACTCAATATAAAACTCACCCAACATGTTATATTTTTATCTCTCTAGCAATTTAATTTTTTTATGATCTATTTTGATAATTGAAAAGATACTGCCGTCAGAAACTGTCCTGGGAAGTTGTATTGAATAGTATTTTAGTCCTGGGCCACATTGTATTAAATATTCATATTACAAATGTTGTCTTTTAAAGTAGCACACCAATTAAATACTAGGTCAATTATTTGATAGTATACTCATATATGCATTGGTTCGACTTCAAAAAATGGGAAGGCAGTTCAGTCTTTTTGAGTCTCGAGAAAATATGACGATGAGAGATGAGTTAAGGGTTTTATTAGAATGTGTTGCCACAAAAAAAATTAAAATGTCTCTAAACGTGTAAGAAGGCATCGATCATGAAACCTTGATCATAATTAAGTTTCAAAAAACAAATCGCATTTTGCAATTTTGATCGCAAACGACTTACATTTTCTGCTTCGTTGGCTCAACCCGGGCTCGGGTAATGGACCGTTTTTCAGCTTTCATTGAATAATTGAGTAATTTGACTTGTAATACAATTCGCAAAATTTGAGATTTCTAAAAACGTATCACACTGTTTAAGAGCTGAAAATATCGCAAAACCCTTTATCAGAGATTTTTATTTGTTTTGAATGTATTAGAAACTTAAACATAAATATTGAACTTTCATCCCTTTTGTTAACTTTTAGTTTGTTTAACAAAGTACTTCTTTGATCCCTGCATTTTATTATTTACATTGTATTAATTATTTGATAAATACTGCCTTTTTCTAACTGCATTGGATTTACCAACAACATACATTTTCCCCTAGAAAAGTTAATATTGTTGTGATAACCTTTCAATATTTTTTAACTAAATAACTTTTTATACAACTGTATAATTAATATAAATCTGCACATTTCCAAATGTTAAGTAGATGTTTTGAAGCTTCTTTTCTATTTTCCTTTCTATTTCACGATGCTGTATGAATACAATGCCCTTTTAAAATTTATGATTACAATCGTCTTATTAAAAACTTTAAATTTATCATTGCATAATTAATTTTACGTTCCATTCTTATTACTGTTATTCTACTTCTCCAATAAAAAGGAAATATTAAAATTTTAAATAATTCAACTTGATATTTACTAACAAGAAATGAAAATGTTTTAAAAATTACATAAAATTATAATAATATGTATTCTTTTGTGAATGATACAAAACAATTAATTGTGTATGATTAAATGTGAGTGATATAAACTTACAATTACCTCTTTTACGACGCTACTACTAACTTTAGCCTTTATTAAACTTTCATCACTTAAAAAATAATATACTAAATATTAGTTGTGTTTTATTGGCATTCCAGGATTAGTGGTGTTCCATAAATTCAACTTATTTAAATCCAAGCACTAAACTTAAGGGAAATATTTTTAGTGTTAAAATAAAAGCTTTAGACGCTGCCAATGATCATCGCTAGAAAATGAAATTCGTTTCTTGCTGTTAAGGTGAGTGACTTCATTAGTTAGTTACAATTTAAATCGCAAATCCTCGGTTACTCAGACCCTTCCATATTCAACAGAGGGCTACTTTGTCTTCAGCGTTATTATTCGATTCTGGCGTAGTGATAAGATTGGTAATTTTCCCCCATCAGCTACGACAAATTTATTATACAGGTAACTTATTTTTTTATTAAACCAAATTCTAAAAATTAATCTAGAATTTTTAAAGCATATTGTAAAAGACAATCACACTGTGTACGATTTAAAAAAAGGTTTGCCAGTTTTAATGTTACCAACAACTGTCTAAACCCAGGTTTGTGAACTATGGGTGACGATTTGTCAGATAACGTCATTAAAGCACAGCCTAATGATAAACGGCATTTGAGTCCTGATTCGAAATAAGCTCGTCTTGATTAAAACCTATGAACTGATATTATGAGACGAGTGTTATAACCACTCGACTTCCCTGTTACTTATTAGCCCTTGGAGCTTTTAGTGAGGTTTTTTTATAATTCTAGGATTTAAAATAAATACCTTTAACGGTCTTGTTTTTATGTTTTTGTAATTTGTAAATCCCTATTAACTTCACAAATGGTAAAGGCCGCGTCAAAAATCGCGGTCTAGCCGTCTGTAAACCTATTGCTAAAATTAGCATTAGTCTTATATGCGGTTTGGCCCAATTACTTGACTTTACCTATTCTTTAATTTGTAAATCCCTATTAACTTCACAAATGGTAAAGGCCGCGTCAAAAATCGCGGTCTAGCCATCTGTTAACCCATTGCAAAAATTAGCATTAGTCTTATATGCGGTTTGGCCCAGTTACTTGACTTTACCTATTCTTTTATTTGTAAATCCCTATTAACTTCACAAATGGTAAAGACCGCATCAAAAACCGTGGTCCACCCCGTCTGTAAACTTAGTGCTAAAATTAGCATTAATCTTATAAGCGGATTGGCCCAGTTATTTGACTTTACCTATTCTCTTTACCTTGCCCATATCATTTTTTCTCAACTTCCATTCAATATTGAGTCACCATCCCGATGTAGTCTTCGAACGTCCAAAAAAATTATTGACATGTGGTTGTTAGTTATTGGTCCTCAGAGAATCCGAGAGTTGTTTATGTCCTAGTATGCTTGATTTCCGCAGTGTGCGTGAGTGTGCGTGGAATGCGTGTGTGGGGTGGGGAGGGAATAGAGGAGTATGAGAGATAGAAAGCGTGAATATGTGTTTGTCTGGGTGTAAGTTGGTGCATGTTGTGTGATTGGGCCAAGTTTCAGTTAGCTTTTCACTTATACTAATCTAACAGTTGATATTGTAATATTTTTCCCCTAAATATGCATGTATGTTTTAACTTTTTTCTCTTTAATTTCTTCTATTTATCAGTATGGTTTATTTTTTTCTAATATTATTAATTTTGAATTAAGCATAGACTGACTCTACTACTGATAATGGGCTCGGACCCCAACCACAGGCAATTGCCCATTTAGGGATCATTTCAATTATTAATTTTGCAAACTTCTTATGTACATTTAAAACAAAATAAACCATTCATTCAGTCATTTCCATTCATTTATTCATTCATAAAAATTCACTTGAGGAAGGAAGGTAGTAGGGGACACGTCTGCAATATTCAATGAACATGAATTAAACATCCTACTTTAAGACACTACATAAATCATATTTTGACATGGAATATTTCATATCTTACATACATTATATTACTATTATTCAAGCAAACCAAGTTCGGCATTCTTTTGTCCTAAGCAAATATATGTCGTGTCGGCAATATATGTCGTGATAATATAAGTACAGCACTTAGTAGATGTGTATATTCGGTTCATTTTTCACTGTTATATACTCTGTGGTATAGTTTTTTTTGCAAAAAATAACAAACGTAAGATGCATACGCACAACAAAGACCTTTATGAAACTTTCCACTGTTGTCATAGCAGAATGTTTTGTTCAATCACTTTGCAGACGTATCGAAATTCTCAAAGCAACCGTCGTCTGTTTTAGGAATCATTATATGTAGTCGTCAAAACTATCCAACTTTAACCATAAATTTAAAAAGTCCTCTTGTTTAATGATGGCACTTTATTTGAAAACAGCAAAAACATGTCAAGTTGATTGGTTCATATAAGCTTTTTTCGCTGGACTCAGGCCAATTAAAACTAATTTCCAGTTGGTCGTTTGTGCAGCGGCAAATTGAAAGAGATTATGAACATTGGCAACTCAGCTCTCGGGAGCTCAGTTTGGTTGTTAATATTTGTTTGTTTTTTCTATCCACTGTTGACTACCCTGTGACTTCTTCAGCTATTATGCGATACTAGGAATACCCGTGCAGCGCAATGTAGCCCTTTTTTTGTAGCATGTATTGCTTAACTATCTAAACAACCATTAACTTTTTATTTAACTAATTATTGTTGGTATAAATTAAGACCAGCATGTTACAAAGTACATTTACATTATTTAAATATTTGGAAAAGTTAACAAATGAAACTATGTTAAGTACAGCTTAACGACATATTTCCCATATGTTTGCCTTGACTAAACAATCACTATTTCTTGGAAACTACGTTTAAAGTCGTGAAATCTCCATCAGGCGGTTTTCCTTGGTTTTGGCCCTCTTTAATAGTCAATCCTGAAGAGTTTCTCTGAGAATTTCTCCTGTTGTTTTACAAGCTGGGGTATAAGTATGGGCCAGACATTTTAATGAGCCAGATTCAGCGACTAAGTTGCATCGGTTACACCACGACTGAGCCAAGAATACACTCCTAATGACAGGGACGAAAAATTAATTACGGGTACGAGGCGGAACTGAGCCGAAGTGGTCCAGGTAGCTAGACCCACGTTGCGGCAGCGGCGGCGGTTTTGGAACGCAAACAGACCGCAAGTATATTCATTGCCGCAAATGCCGAGCGAAAAAGAGGGGGCTCCCCAGTCCCGCGCGACTGCCTTCTTCTCTCATAAGACCTATGTTAATTTTGAAATTCGTTACAGCATCAACAGCTCAATCAAAATCGTTGATTTATAGCTCATTTGAAAGAACAAAAAATTATCTAGCGATTCCAGTAAGCAGAATTTTGATATAGTATTTTGTTTGGTTGTTAAAAAATCGCAAAAAATCATATTTTTGGAATTGTTTATAAATTATTCTAAATGTTGTATCAATATTCTGTTCACTAAAATCGCTAGATTATTTTTTGTTCTTTCAAATGAGCTAAAAATTAACAATTGTGGTTGAGCGGTTGAGGATGTACCTGATTTTCAATTGTTGAGGATGTTCATGGTAGGAACAGGAACAGGTAGAAACGCGATATTTTTCATGACTGGAGCCCCCTCTTACTTTATGCCCTATACAAACGTGGCACTTTAAGTCTGTAGTATAAATTATTTTCATATTTCTAGATCGAGATTTTATATTTATTCAAGAATACTATATGAATATTATCAACACTTTCAGTAATTTGGCTGAAGACGGCTACAACACTTTCTTTTGCCCGGTTTTTTCTGTTTGTTAAATATCAAACGCTATGTACAATAAAGATTTGTCTATTTGTCTTTTGTCTATTTGTCTATTTCAGTGAATGCGAGGTGTTCGTTATGGGCGATGTTTTATTTATAACTGAATTGTATTTTTAACCATGAGTACTCGACCTTTAGAATAATAACAGTCCTGCGGTTGGGACGCGGTCGGTGGTGGCCGCGCGGCACGTGACGATTGGCTCAGTTACGACCCGTTTTCGAGGGGCCGCTTATCACTTTGGCTCAGTTACGCCGTCTACCTGATCGTTTTGGCTCAGTTGCGGTGCACCGGTTGCATCTGCTCAGTGGTGGGAAATCACCTTATAAAGTGAGTCACTTGTGAGGTGCACTCTTAAGGATAATAATTTTTGAAATCTAAAACCTTATTGCAAAATTGCAATTGTTTTATTTTCAGCTGCAGGAAAGATACTATGTATTTATTTATTTACTTATTTATTCATTTATTCTGTTATTTATTTATTTTTGTATTTATTCATTTATTTATTTTTTTATTTTTTTTATTTATTTACGATATGAGACAATTTTTGACACATCAAACCGTTAAATTAAAACTAAGAGAGTTGTGCTCATACATTATAAATTAGGATTTGTCTTCAGTAAGACGAAAACATGCAGAATAAATTTAAGTTCCGTTAGATTTATTTCGTTTCATTTGCTGTCAACCCATGTGGAACAAGACACAATAAATCTGTGAAATGTAAATACAATATAAATGCAAATGACTCTAGAGTGTAGCTGAGCGCCCGGTTCAAGTATTTACCAACAATCAAACCTTTCATTGATTCAACCACAAACTTGATTAGTATTATTAGATTTATGCTGCCATTCTTAAAGTCCCTTCCAAAATTCTCCCTCTATCGAATTGTTTGTGTCACATCACATTTGAATGTAGAGGATCAAATGATTTAAGAGATTTTTTAATATTTAAACCAAACCGTGCACAATCCTTTTTTTATTTTAAACTTTACTTTTACTCTTTCCAGCTTATTGTAATTTGTTCAATAATTATTAAAAATTATTTTTTTATTTTAATTTTTTTGAAGTTGCCAAAAACAATAATGAATTTTGGTCGGTGACTTCCAATGACTTTAACGATTACCTTATGTGAAACTAGAGATTTCAATTAAAGTTATATAAAAGTAAGGCCCTTAAATAATTGAATTATTTTTTAGATCCTTTAATGCTTTTAGGTATAACTAATAAAATAAACCAAAATAATGGAATGGTTGATAAAGGAATTTAAAAAACATATATTCTTTGTTGAAAAAAAAATATGGAGAAATAATAAGCCAAAAATTTCTTTTAAGGGTTTGTTTATTTAGACATATTCAAGTATTATAAGTATGTCGTTATTAAATCGCAGAAAGTCTTATATTCAACCGATATGCTGGAGGCAGTAGCATTCCTATCATGTTTCAAAAGCAAATAAGACGTTGGCCCTTGTTGAGTCTCAAAGTCAGTGCTATTATGTAGGAAAGTTGAGATCTCGTTTTGTTTTAGACTCACATCAATTTTATTTACACAAAGAAATTTAATATAGTTAAAATGACGACTGTGTTCAGAGGAATGTACAAGTTTTAAAATCTTGGAACCTATCTTTAACCTATCTTTAAAAATAATACATAACATAAATAATTTTTCCTTCTTGGGGGTAAAAGAGGTGGATGCACCTTAATGAATAATACAATCCTGGAATCTTTTCAAGTACTACTGGATGTGCCTTGATTTTTAAAGGACCTATTATCTGGGCAAAAACTGTTTTAATCGGTCTTTCCAACGATGTATAATATGTAAAGATTTAATGGTAATAGTATATACAGCAATGTTTTTAAACAACAGATATTCTTTTTGAAACACCTCATGTAATAAATATGTATATGGAAAAACTATGTCAAATAAGGGCCTATTACATTATCAACAAACATGATAGAATACATAAATTTAAAAAAATCTGGTTTGATCAATGTAACTTTTGCTGTTTAACTATCAACATTCTTATGATTACGACTGACTAAAATATCGAATTATTATTTTTAACTAAACTTATGTTGTAAAAAAAACTCTGACATGAATTTTGAGAAATATTTCAAATGTTTCAAAGATACAAAAGTGCAGATCTTAATTCAGATATTCTGAGAAGATTGCTTGAAATGAGCGAGGAATTTCACAATCCGGCATATTTGTATATATTAAGTACCATGCCAGGAAATATATTTCTGTTTCTAAAACACACCTGAGCACCCTCTTATACTGAAAAACTGCATATCCACTTTGAAATCCTGTAAGCATATATTTTTATTTAGGACTTCTCCTCCTTTTTTGAAAGATAGAGATTTTAAATTTAATTCATGAATAATTTATCTTGAATCCCCTTTTTATAAGAACGGCCATAAACCATGGTAATAATGATTTTTTCAAGTTTATTAAAGTTTGGATTAAGCCTTTTGTAGTATTAAATTTATTTGAATATGATTTTAAAAAGTTTCTTTTTTAAAAATCATTGTTTATTTTATTTTATTTTTTATTTTAAAATTATACTTATTTTTCCTCGATTCCCTTCCAAACATTCCTGTGCTTATATTCACAGTCATGCTGTGAATTGGTAATCTAGTGTAATTTATAATCGAGGAGACAAAATAATGAGTTAAAGAGATTGTTTTTGTTGATTACTGTTCAGGTTTAAAACGCCATGTTACTTTTATGAATCACTGTTGTTACTGTTACTTGTATTTATGAAAACCAGTCCCATTAATTATGACATAATAAAGTTGCAGTATTCAATTCTGATTTTCGGCTACTCCACTACGGAAAACAATGGGCCAGTGGGAAAAACTCTGAACCCCACTTGCACCAACGAGTGTCAACCAAAGTGCATTTGTTTCACTGTATTGTTTGCTTTTTTATTAGAAAACAGGAAGCTTGTCTCTTTTATTTTATTTTTATTTTTTCGTCTCTATATCTCCTATTCATGTTTTTTTTTTTTTTGGTAGGAGGTGGAATGCGTTTACGCACACTGAGGGGCTCGTTGTCCCCTCAGTAGTGTCGGACTCCCACGAGCTCGATGTCCCGTGAACTACCGACTAAACCACCTCCCTCGGCACCGAGGACACTAGCCTGGAACTGTTTCACACATTACTTCGGGCTAGGCCTTTGATATTACGCCGCTAGGGCAACCTCCGTGGGGAAATGCTGAGGATTAAGGCCGATCGAGGTCGACCTTTTTCGCCCGAAGAATGGCCTGGACGTAGTGCTGGACACAGTTCCAGTTGCCCTCTCCCTGGAGCATAGCTCCGACGATGTTGTTTGGGCTGACGATCACGCCGATCTCAGATGAAAGTGAGGCTCGGCGGACGTGCCAACGGTCGCACTGAAAGAAGGTGTGCTCGGACGTATCTGGGATGCCGGGGCAATACAGACAGTCCGGGCTGGCGACTTTGCCCATCCGGTGCAGATAGGCTCGGAAGTACCCGTGTCCAGAAAGAAACTGGGTCACGTAGTAATCGACCTCGCCGTGCTGCCGCTCCAGCCATGGTCGGACGGAAGGTATGAGCTGGAAGGTCCAACGTCCCCTCGGCTCGGCTTCCCAGTCGCGCTGCCAGGAGTCGAAGCTGCGATCGCGCTCTTCCCTGGCAGCTGTTTCCCGGCCCACTTCAGGCCTCCTCCGGTAAATCGCCTGCCTCTCCCTCGCGAGGAAGAGGACGGGGATGACTCCGGCGATCACCATCACAGCAGGCTCGGAGACTGTGCGGTAGGCCGAAGCGACCCGCAGAGCTCCTCGACGCTGGACTCGGGCAAGCCGGTCTCGGAAGACTCGCTTCTCGAGTGCGTGAGCCCATACCTCCGCCCCGTACAGCAAGACTGACTGGACGGCAGTCATGAGCAGACGGCGCTTGCAGGAACGAGGACCGCCGACATTGGGCAGAAGCCTACCAAGGGCAGCGACACCCTTAGCGGCTTTGTCGGCAGCGCGCTGGATCTGCTCGCCGAAAGACAGTCTGCTGTCGACTATGACTCCCAGGTACTTTGCAGCAGGCTTAGTCTCGAGTGTGACGTCACCTATCTGCACCGGGAACACGGTGTTTATCCTCTTTTTGGTGAGGACGACGATCTCCGTCTTACTGATAGCCAGGGACAAGCCGTGATCTCGCATCCACCCGTTGACCTTGGCCATTACAACGCTGAGCCTCAGTTTTGCCTGCTCGACGTTCCTCGCAGCGATCAAGGCAGCGACGTCGTCAGCATAGCCAACGAGGCGGGTCTCATCGGGCATGTCTAGCCTCAGCAAGCTGTCGTAGGACACGTTCCAGAGATCTGGTCCGAGAATGGACCCCTGCGCAGCCCCGGAAGTGATGGGAATGCGCCGCTGACCTTCGTTCGTGTCGTACAACAGAACGCGGTCTGACAAATACGCTTTTATCATACGCAGGAGGTAGGAGGGAACTTGGAACGTATGCTCAAGCGCCCACAGCATATCGCTCCACCTGGCGGAGTTAAAAGCGTTCTTCACGTCGAGCGTGACGAGAAGGACCACGCGGCGCGACCAATGGTTGTGATCCTCCGCCCTCCGCACTGCCTCAACTACCTCCTGAATAGCGTCGAAGGTAGAGCGGCCGGATCTGAAGCCGTACTGCTGCGGGGACAAGTCCCCCGCAGAGACGATGACCTCGGTCAGCCTGACGCGCAGGAGCTTCTCAAGCACTTTCCCGGCCGTGTCGAGCATACACAGGGGTCGGAAAGAAGAAGGGGTCCCCGGTGTGCTCTTCGCCTTCGGGATAAGAACAAGGCGGGCAACCTTCCACGAAGAAAAGAAAACGCCTTCCGCCAGACACGCGTTGAACATATCGAGCAGAAGCCTTGGATTCACCTCCGCAGCGAGCTTGAGCACCTCCGCCGGAATGCCATCGGGACCGGGCGCTCTTCTGGGTCGTAGGGATCGGACGGCGGCGGTGAGTTCCTCTTCCCGGAAGACTGGGAAGGCGCCTACCTCTCCGAATTCCCTGACTGGCCGAACTGGGTGGCTGGGAAACAGTGTGTCGACGACGGCGGCCATGGCTTGTGGTTCCATGACCGCAGGTGATGAGCGAGCCCCTAGCTTCTGAGTTACAAGTTTGTAGCCCATCCCCCAGGGGTCGTTGTCGATATCCTGACACAGCTGTTTCCAGCACCTGACTTTACTCCGGTTGATGGCACCGCGGAGCTCTCGGCGGGCCGCTCTGTGCTCAGCCGATCTGGCATTCGCATCAGGGCGGTTCCTGGCTCGCTGTGCAGCTCGTCGGAGACCAAGGCATCTCCTCCGGAGTTCCGCGATTTCAGGCGTCCACCAGTAAACCGGCTTCTTCCTGTGGCGGCGGGAAACTCCGGGCATCAACTGCTCACACGCGGTCGCGATGAGACGCATCGTCGATGCTGCCAGATCTTCGGCACCTGTGAAATTCACAATGCTCTGGTTAATTACTTCTTTAAAAGTGTATTTGCTCAGACGACTGGTGTTCCAGCGTCGAGCCAGAGGAGCAGGTTCAGCGCGCAAGCGCGCACCCTCGGGAAGGACCTTGAAGAGGATCCCCTGGTGGTCGCTAGAGGAATACTCCTCGCAGACACGCCAGTCGGAGATCCGCTGGACAATCCCTTCAGAGGCAAGGGATATGTCAGGGATCGTCTCTCTACACCCCGGACGGCGAAAGGTGGAAATGCCGCCCGTATTAAGGATACAGAGGCCCGACCTGGCAGCCGACTCGAGGACGTAACGACCTCGAGTGTCGGTCCGCGGGGAACCCCATTCCACGGCTTTGGCGTTAAAATCGCCACCGACTATGACCCCGCCAGAGGTGTTCATGATTTCATCCTCAATGGAATCGACCATGTGGCGGTAGTCTGCGATCGGTTGGTTAGGCGTGAGGTAACAGGAGAAGACAGTGAAACCCCTGCTCCTCACCCAAACGAAGCCGTTGCCCGATCCGGAATCGAGAACAGGCACTTTCCCGAGGTCCAAGATCCAAATCGCCGCAGTGCCGGAGGGATCCGAGAACCACTGCGCGGAGCGTCGGTTCTGGTACTGCTCACTGAGAAGCAGTAGGTCAGCACCCTGCTCCGTAGCGAATTGGAACAGCAAGTCGTTTGCTGTCCTGCTCCTCTGCATATTAAGTTGCAGAACACTGATCATTTCTGTTGTTTCTGGCGAAGCTCCTGGATGGCCCGCCTGTACTGCCCGCAACGACCAGACCCAGCGGAATGCTTGACCTGGTCGCCCTTCAAGCCGGCTTCTGTACACAGGACACATGACAACGCTGCATTGCATGCGCTGGCCCTGTGATCCTGGCCGCCGCACTTGAAGCAGAGCTTGCTTCTATCGGGTCCAGGGCAGCGATTAGCTACGTGACCGAACCCCAGACATTTAAAACATCTGGAGGCCACGAGCTTCTCGCGCACCCGACAGCTCACATACCAGACTTTCAGATGGCCCTTCTCCAGGAGCTTCTCAGCTGCTCTGGCTCCCAGCGTGAGGATCGCCACCTTCTGACCCCGAGCGTTCGCCTTTGAGAGGAAGGTTTTCACCTCGACGTTGTCGCCGATGGCGGATTTGACGGCAGCAGTCACCTCCGCCTCGGTCGGCAGCTCGTCAAGGTCCCTCACCTCCAGCGTCGACTTGGGTTCGAGAACGCGGACGGTCGCGTTCGCCCCCAAGATAGTCTGCAGGTCCTCGCTGAAGGCGGCTTTACTTTTGGAGGCGTCACCGAGCTCGACCAAAAGATCGCCGGCTCGGGTCTTCCTCATGCCGTTGATGACGGCGCCCTTCTCATCGGGCTTCGCTTTGCTGCGAATTTCGCCCAGCACGTCGGCGAAGGATTTCCCCTCCGACGGCTTGATGAGAAGAGCGTCCGGCCGCTGCTTGCGGGACTTCTTCCTCGGCGCCTTCTTCTTGTCCTGGGTGCCAGGCTGGCTTCCATGCTGCTGGGGAGGGTCTCTCTTCTTCCCCCTCTTCCTGACGACGTCGGTCCACTTTTCGGGGTCCGATGTCTCCCCTGGACCGTTTCCCCGAGGTTTCTTCTCAGCCTCCGGTTGGGCGGGGCTAGAAGCGGCCCGCTTCCCACCGGCCGGCTGAGCCTTTACCCGCAGTGACGGGGTCGTCTGCGTCGAAGCAGTCACCGACTCACATGACTGCCACGACCTCCTCAACTGGATGATGTGGTGAAGGCTGACCTCCAATTGGACGATGCCATCCTTCACATCCTGGCTGATATTCTTCTGCCGGTTGGTCGCGGCCTTCATCACAGCGAGGATGTCAAAGCACTTTTTGATGTGCTCGTCCTCCTGCTGCTTGGCGAGCGCGATGACTGCCTCGAAAGGAGACGTTCCATCGTCCATCCGCTCGTTTAGAGTGGGTGTCTCATCGGTGGCCGCTGATGTTCTGGCAACCGATGGGGCAGGTGTCACGACACGGCTCGGCGGCGATCTTTCGACCCGCGACCTTCTTTCGAAGGGGCTTGCCACCCCGTCGTCGAGCCCGCTCAGAGAAGAGCGTTGTTGGTTGCTTTGTGGGGTTAGGGTACCCCGGGAAGATTCCTGCACCTTTTGAATTGTTTTTCCTTTTGAACCGCTCATGATGTCTGGATTAGCCCCCAAGACTGGGCGTTTGTTACCCCCCAAAACAGTACCCCAATGTGATTGTCAAAACCGACCCGTCACCAGAGCAACTATATCCGCGCTCGACCGCCTCCAAAACACCGGCGGTCCTAGACGAGCAGTGGCCTCGGCAGAGCCCCCTATTCATGTTATTGAGGTTTTTTCATTTCAACTAATAAAGAATAAATGAATTCTCTATTTTAAAAAATGCTGAATTTTGATATAACTCTGGAGTTGTTTTGTTTGGTTGGGATGTAGTGTTTTGTATGCTACTAGCATTCGATTCAGTTTAATTGTATGTAGTTATGCACTATTTAGCCTCACAACAATATGAAGTGAGATTCTTCCTACAAGAAAAAGGTTCTTTTCTTTAAATGTTATGATCCTTATGACTCACCTTTAAAATTTCCTTAATATTTTTCAATGTACGTACATCTTTCTTTATTAAAGGATTTTATTCATTACAACTTTCTCCCAGCTCTTTAGTCAACCCTTCAGTGAAGTAGTGACTGATTGCGGTCATTCAAATGTTTTGAGTTGTATGTTACATGAATAAATTACCACTTATGTGGACCAGAGGGAATGGGGGTTTGTTTCGACTACCATCATTTACAATGAATGAGATGGCTGAGTTGTGTGGGAACAAAAGAAAATGAACATCTGAGGTTCCCGTCCCTTCATCTGGACCAAATAAATAACAAATGACAAACATTTATTTTAATTGTATATATATATGTAATTAATTCAGACAGTGTAGGTACATTTGTTTATTACAAACTTAAAATGTAATGTAAATATATTATTTAATGAGTAGAGTTGTGAGAAAAATATATATATATTATTTTTTATTTTTATAATTTTTTTATTTTATTTAGTGAATTTATTTTTATTAATGGATTTACATGTATGTGTCTGTATATTTTAAGAAATCAGAGGTACTCAAAGAAAGGCAGTCAGAATGAAAGTTCACCTGAACATAACATGTCAAATTACAGCAGATTTTTAAGTACAGATAGTTCCTATATAACAAATTGAAGACGATTTTATTAAAATATTGGACCACATTAGTTCATGGTTACTGTTTTTTCTTCTTTTTTGGAAAGTACAGCATATTTTATTAGTGTATTTTAATATAATGAAAACTAATTTTTTGTAACATTTTACTTTGTTCACCATTTTTCCCAGTTACCACTTGAAGTTTTTGTTGGACTCCAAAACACAATGGGTGAAGGTGGAACAGAAAAGTACAATGTAACCTGAACATGGTTAATAACTACAACCGTAAACTTTAAGTTGGGACCAACAAAGGTAACAAAAGGAATGAGAAGTCCTCCTGGGACTTTTTGTTCACCACAACTTTCATTGCAATGTTTTCTTTGTGTGGTTTATTGCATTGCTTAAAGAGAAGAGAACCAATCCTAGTTAGGCAGGGAATACTTCACTTTTCAAAACAGTATCTAGAGGCACGGTCGTGTCTCGTTGCCAAGTCCACCAGCAGACGACAAATGAACGACGTGAATGACTATATTAAAAGCGCAGATTAGGGGCCGATTTTTTTACTTTTCAAAAAAGAAAATTGGAGCCTTAATTTAACATAATTTTGCTTCAACGTAATAAACTGGCCAAAAAAACGTCAAAATACCCCCGTTGCAGCAGACCTGCATACTCAGCGAATTTCAAATGCAAAACAACGTATTTCAATCCAACATAGCGAGATTTGACATGTTTTGGTTAGCTCCATAAGAATAACATGGGGAATGAGTATGCAGGTCTGCTGCTACAGGTATATTAAAACTGGATGGTTTTGATTCAATAATTACTAGATCTGAACTAGAAGAAGCTATTTACCAAGTTTTATCAAGATATGTTGAGAAATAAGCGAGATATAGAATTTTACTTATTTCCCATAAGGTTAACATTGGGACAACGTACTGTGTTTACCACTTTCAATATCTCGGTAACCAATGGACATAGAGCAGTGATTTAAAATACTAAATTGTTTGTTTTTTTGAGCTGAATTCAATGGTGCCCACAAAAATTTGATAAATTTTATTTTTCTATGTAAAAAACTCAAAAAACCTATTTTTGAGGGGGTTTATCCCCCTTTACCCCCCCTTCCGATGGTCCGATCGGGCTGGTTCACGAACTCATCCGAATAATTACTACTTTACACGCCTGTGCCAAATTTCATTCCGATTGGACCATTTTTGCGAGCGCTATCGTGCTTACAGACACACATATATATATATATATATATATATATATATATATATATATATATCTAGAAATTTGAACGAATGGTGTTTTTTGCTTCTGGGGGCCCCAAAACGAAAAGTTATCATGGTCTCGGGCTTAGGTCTTACCATGAGACCTACGGTAATAGCCTCTTCCCTATAGGGGAAATTCGCTAAAACACGACAGTTTGTTTTAAATACTTCTAATAAGTTATTAATAAACGTTTAAAGTCACCAAAAAAGTTACCGGTTTTGCACTTTTGAACGAATCCTCCACCTTGTTTTGTTCAGGTGGAGCAACGTTTCCAGCAGCTTATGAATTTATATATTGATGTTAAAAATTTTCTATGTAGTTCACTTTGGAAAATACAAACACATTAACTAATTTAGCGACTGTGAAGCTGCTGGCCAAGAACATGTAGAAGAATTAAAATCAGTATTCAGAACAATAGTATTCAAACAATTTTAATTATGTATTCTAATGAACCTTGTTGAACTAAAGGAAATTAAATTGACTTGTCATGCACTTTGATATCACATATTTTTAGAGCTTGGTGACCCTTCAACACTGTGTGTTTTTGGGTATGATTCTACCATTTCTACCATTTCTTTATGGTTTCTTGGTCACTACCTAAAACGACTCAAAGAAATCAAATTAACTTATGAATTACTATAAACTGTATTACATTTGATTCAATAGTAATGGATACAATAAGTGAAGAGTGTTATTGATATTATAATAAACACAACAAGTTATTTATTTAATTAAATTATTGGATTTGGGGGAAGTTAAAAGTTGAAAGTTATTACTCTGTAAAGTGGTTCTTTGTAACAAGCTTTGTGTTTGCCCCACAGACTTCCATACAAAAATGTAAAAACGATCCACTTCTTATATACAAGCAGTGGCGGCTCGTGAGTTTATGTACTAGGGGTTCACAGTTAAAAAATATACACATGATATCAATGTATTATACTGGAGTTATTGTCTTAAAATAATCGGTATATGAGTAAGTTACACGCTTAAAAGACCGCAGCGCCTGCATTTCTTGAGATACCTGTTGTTATACACGAGGGTAATGCTTAAAGTATTAAATTTAATAAGTCACCACCCTCCTTCTGACGATTATGAATTGTATTTTGCTACTATTACACGTTAATATGATATTAACCCAAAATTAAACATTAGATAATTCTTTACAATATTTTATTGTCTTGTAATTTTTATTTTTAATCTTGCACATAAAAATAATCATAATTTTATTTTAAAAGAGAATTATTCAGAGTAAACATATAAATAAGGCTTACACAGTTAATGTTGAACATTAATAAATGACTGAAACCAATTTTATTATTAATCTGTAATCCTGAAATATACTGAGATAATTAATATTATAACCATAAATCGGAAAACCTAATGTTATTTAAATAACTAACTGTGAAATGAGGCCTACAATTACTATCCTCCATCATTGATTAATGTTCTTCTTGATTAATCATTGAAAATAAAAATCATTAACCTACAATGAATTACGACTATATCTTGATTACCGAAAGAAAACGCGGCCGCGACCACGCAGAACTGACTCCTTCTATTTCATACTGTTGAACTAAAATATTTTGTTACAAGTTTTAGTAAATTTTATTCGTTTAAAATCTACAATACAAGTTTTGTAGTAAGTTTTAAAAATTGTACACGCTTTTAGTACATTTTATTCGTGTAAATAGTAACATAAGTCTTTAAACAATTTGTAATTAATTCCTACCCAAAAAAATATAATTTTACATAGCCAGTTATATTTTGACACGAATAACAATACATTTGCAATAAAAAAAATATGCCATTACCATTAGTTAGGTGTGTAATAAATATTTTTGCAGATGGTCAGCTATCGCGCGGCCATTACGCCCATTGTTTTCTTTTAATAATCAGAGTATATCATAAAAAACACCAAACTAAATCATTGAAATAAACATATTTATCACTAAAAACAACATTAAAAAACACAATATTATATTAATAAACTTTAACATCATCCGAACCAAAAAAACAACAAGTGTCAAGCCTCGCTAAAACTCACATGGGCACACCAGGAAGCAGCTCCGAGGGAAGCTTCATAAGGCACCATGCAATCATGGTTCCTCCCCCGTCGCTGCCACAAATGGACTCGCCCTACGCCTATAGTAGCCGCGGACTGTGCTCCAAACTCAGTCCCGCCTCACTGGCTCTAGTGACAACGTCAGGTGCGACGCGCGCTCTTCGCTGTTGCGTATTCCTGTTATTTTTAATTGTTTGGGATATTCTGCACTTATATCGAAGTATTTTAATAAATAACATTATTTGTGGTTTTTCTTAGGGGGTACACGTGCTCATGTGCTCCTATGCACGAGCCGCCACTGTATATATACAAGGAACCTTGTTTTATTTACACTTGTTTTACTTTTTACTGTTCAGAATATCTTTATGCTCCCACATAGCACGGAATATTCTGGTGACGTCAAATGAATATTCCGAAGGTCAAACAATGTCAAATCAAATTTTTGATATTCATTTGGCGTTAGTATGATGTCAAAATGCCAAACTCAAATTATGTCAAATCATGAATATTTATAGCATAATTCCAAATATCGAAAAACAAATTTTCCAAAAACTAATAAATAATGAAACTGTAATAAATTTGATATTTTCTTATAAAGTCAGAGTAATTTGTTGACTCTGTGAATCTTTTTTTTAATTTTTGAATGTCAAACATTTGACACTATTTGACATTTATTTGATATTCTGATATTCTCAGATGTTAAAGTTATGATATTCATACTTACTAGAGGCTTGAAGGGGCTAATAGCCCCTCAGCATAATCCTTCTTTACTAAAGTACAAAATACCTTTTTAGAAAATAGGCTTTTGGATCCACAAAATTGCAATTTCAGTATTTTCCCCGAGTCCCTGATATGGAGACCTTCAGTTTCAGCCCCCCCCTCATCCTGTATCCTTCCAAGCACCCACAATTTCTTCGCAAAAATTTCGCTTACGTAATTATATATATATATATATATATATATATATATATATATATATATATATATATATATATATATATATATATATATATATGGATCATTTGGTATTAAATCTGCATCGTTATAACACAAACTAAACAAACTTACTTAACTATTTATAATTTTAAATTATGAAAAACTCAAACCCTTAATTATTATAAAATCAGAAAATCTTAAATTTAAAATATTTTTTGTTATAGTACATTGAACGTGCATAGTTAGCTGCACTTTGAAACAAATCCCACATGTCAACATCTATATTATGGCTTTGAATCAAGCATTAGCACCACATGTTTAATGTAAACAAAACAGACGTTTTTCAATCCCAATGCATTTTAAATGGAAGATATTTTTCGTTATTTCTCATTTTCTGGTAGATTTGGACATAATCTGATATTTTTCCCGACCCCCTGGGACCAAGACCTTTTATTTGAGCCCTCTCCCATCATCCTGCGAGCTGTCAAACTCTCACAATTTTGATTGAAAAAAATCGCTTACAGAATTAATAATAGTACCTGGTGGACCGAGCCTTGCTCGGTGTTATTTCATGTTTACCAGTTCATCCAGTTACTATAAAATATCTCAATGTCATAAAATGTATCAATATAAACCTTTTTTATTGCTCCATGGACTCTTCATCCCACCTGCTGTATTTTCCCTTGATAGCTGTAGATTCCAAACAGCTGTTATTATTACTTCATTTGTTTACACTTTCCTTGTTTATTTTCGTTGCTATCACGGCAACCCATAAGGCCAATGTTAAAATTTTACAACTTTAAAATTCGATTTATTACGCTATTAGATTTTCTCTGGCCAAGTAATCTGCGTAAAAGACGTTTTTGAGTCATAAATTACTTATTTCCAGACTTTGAAAGAAATCCTCGGAGCCGTTTTTGAGATAAATGTGCAAGCAAGCATACAAGCAAGCATACAAGCAAGCACGCACGGCCGGACGATAACATTGCTCATATAAGAGTATAGGATAAGATTAGAAATGAACAAGATATAGTTTGTACCTGTGTATGTTCCGAGGACTACATTAAATTTTCAGATTTTTCGAATTTAAAATTTTTGTCATAGTTTGACTTTAATTTGATATTTACTTATAGTTGAATCAGATTAGTTGTTATTTCAAATTTAATTACACAAATTATTCAATAGTATCTACATTTAATAAGCAAATTTATAAGTATTTACTTTAATTAAATCACATTTGAATTAAAATTTACTAACATAGGTTTAAATACTTTGTTTCTCACTTTTGTAATATTATAAAGTTTGTGAATTTTTTAATGTGAATTGATGAGATTATTTGATAATTATTTATTACACGGATTTCTGCATTTTACAACTTCCATTGACTTTAAATACTGAAGAAAGTAGGTAAACATCACTAGATTAACTTTGTTACAGTATTTATATTGATAGTTATTTATTATTGGATAAATAGAAGCACTTCACTTGTCGATATCAACTAGCATGGTGGCTACGGGAGTTAGGGCGCTAGGACATTGCACTGATGTGTCTGAGGTCGTGAGTTCAAGTCTCACTGGTGGCTTTATATATTTATATTAACATTTCTATACAGAAATTAATTATTACAGTTAAAATAGTAATAATATAGTTAAATTTTCATAAAAATATTTTTTTTGTATTTTTAATTAATTGTTTTAGGAATGTTAGAAATTTGATATTTTGATTATCAATAGAATATCAAATTTGAATATTCCATGAATGTCAAAACGTGTGACGTTTGAACCAAGAATTAACGTTAGATTGACGTCAAAGAATATTCGGAAATATCATTTTGATATTCGAATATCAAAATTTTTATATTCATATGACGTCAAAGGAATATTCGGTGCTATGTGGGCTGTATGTCACAATATTGAATTCCTATCAGTCCTATCAGCAGTAAGAAGTCCATCATTATTAACGACCAGTTCAAATGCCGCTCAGAACAATCGAGGGAGTTGCTGGAATGATCAGAGCCTCCAAGGAGCAATCGCTGGTCGATGGTTGTAATTTCAATCACACTTGTCATTCCCACCAGTTTAATATCACCTGGAATGACATTAGGTGACTCCCAAAACCCCATAATACTCTTCTAGCAGTAATATAGCCAATTCACTAACACTCTTTTGTTTGGAATTCATTGTTGGGGATGGTGTGTTTATGTCTTGATTTAGACTCTTGAGGACATATTTGCCATCACTGATGTAGTATCATAACATTTTAAGTGACTATCATGTGTAACATGATAGTATAACAATTGCGCATAGTCGATTATCTTATTTATATTTTTTTACTTTCATTTTGAGTCCGTGTTGGAAATGAACTGCTGACAAAAAAAGTAACTAGCCTACATTTCCCTTATGTTTTTGTCTTCACTTTTCTTTATGGTTGTGTTCAGTCAAAAGCCTTGATAATTCTATCACACATTCATTAGAATACCAATTTTGAGTATTTTTGACTATATATGATATCAATTTGTGTTCACACTTATTAGGAGGGCCTATAACTCCGAACTAACAGTGATGTAGCTCGACAGGTGTTTTAAAGCGTTATTTGCATTATTAGTTTTTTTTACAGCTTGAATGAAATTATTTCAATTACTTTTTTGACACCTCTCATCTATTTACTAATTTGATGAAAATAAAGTGTTTAAAAATTCCTAGAAATCATTTAGACTTCTTTAGGTATCTAAACTATATTAAAATGAAATTGGTTTTAAAGATTTCAAGCTATAAAAAATATAAATTAGTCAATTTTTTTTCCGTGAGAAGGCTGTCACCTTATACACTCCACACACAAACTTCATCAAGATTTGTTTTAGAACTTCCTAGTTAGTGTATACCTCGTAAAAAAAACCATGATTAATATTAACAATATTCCCACACTTACTACACAAACTGGGTTATACCTGAATCTAAACGACATTCATCTTCTATAACTTTACAGTACAATTTATATTTAACATTCATTCAACTATCCTGTAAATGGAGACAAAAAAGAGGAAGATAAATCACATGTTTTGTTAGTTAAACCTTTGGCTCTAAAAAAAACCGGAAAGTCTCAAAAACACATGTGAGTTATTTATTATAACGACCAACTGTCATGACTTTTCTGTGGGTTTCAGAAACATTATACTCAAACCAAAGGTCTGTGAGCAAAGATGGAGCCAACTGCTTGTTAAGCTATTGTACGACTTCTCTCATTTTCCTTCTGAGTGCACAGTAAAAACTTGCCTGACAATATTTCTTCCAAGAAATTTTCAATGTTATAACTTTATTTAAATTTTTACGATGAATTGAAAAAATATATTGTTTTTTTTTTGTAAATATTGAACATATAATATAAAGAGTTTGTGATATTATTTAAATTTTACAAACACAAATTGTAGAATCCATTTCTATCATAATTTTAATAGATACTCTCTCAAAATTAGGTTCTATAATATTAAACTTACAAAAGATTAATTTTTTATCTGTTAACTATCAATTAATAGTATATTTCATTACAAGGACCTAAAGTGACGCTTTTTGTACAAGGTCAAGTTTTACAACCGAGGCTGTAAGCCAAGGTTGAAAAATGACCGAGTAACGAAAAGCAGCTTTAGGTCCGTGTGATGAACTATATTTTTCGTTATATTGCTCAATACAATACGTAAACTACTTAAGAAAACCAAAATGTTACAGCTTGTTTACCTTTAAAGATGCATTCAAAAGATGCCACCGTCTTGATCTTGCTATTTGAAGCAATCAGCTGATGGTCTGTTTCATTTGTGTGAGGCCCGCATTACACTATCAAATATTTTATAAAAGATCTTTTATAAAAGATTTATTTGACCAATCAAAATTAAAGTTTTTGTTTTGAAAATCAGCTGACTTCAACTTTGATTGGTCAAACCAAATCTTTTATAAAAGATCTTTTATAAAATATATGATAGTGTAATGCGGGCCTTAGGGTAGACTGACAACAATGAACAACTATCGACGTATCGAACGCATGTAATAATCGATTGGTGAAATGAGCGAGTTTCACATATTGATTAAACTGACAACAATGAATGTATCAATAATAACTATGAATGTTTCGATTATTTGTAATCGAATGAATATTGTTCGATTATTACGACGTACTCGGCACTTTTTGACTTTTATAGTCCTAGGACTGACTATAAAGAGTCAGCTGGTATCGAGTACTGAGTACATCAGCTTTTAATTCCTAGGAATAAAAAGAGTGTATTTAGGTCCGGAAAACATGGATTAAAAACATCTGTTTTTGAAGCAGTATAACAAAAAATCGTTTTAAGTTATTAAAATACAAAGGTTCCACAGTTGAGTATGGTTTAAAATTATGTCATAGATTCCAAAATTTGATCACATTGTTAAGCTCCTAGGCATTAAAGTATTATCTCGTTTCTTTTTTTATTTTAAATTTGCATCAAAGTTGAAAAGTTATTACTCTGTAAAGTGGTTCTTTGTAACAAGCCCTTTGTGTTTCGAATCACAAGAGTAAATTACACGTACATGAACAAGCAATATTTGGAAATAGCTCTCTTAAGCTCCACATATCCGTCTCAAATTCTTTTATGATTTCATAAATAAATAAATTTCAAGGTGAAATGTTGCTCTAAAAAAAAGGTGAAATGTTGTAATTGTAACAGTAATTTGTTTCAGATATGTATGTTATGGATGATTCTCCCTATAATTAACAGATAATTACTGCACCAACATAAGGATGTTATAAATCATACTTATGTAATTGTATTTTACTTTGTTCAATAATTATTTGAACGTGATTACTGACTTACCATTTTAATTTGGGAGAAAATGCAATACAGAAGTTAACTTAGAACGAAAACCTGTTTATTGATTCATAATTACTAGTGATCGCCAGTGGTCGAAAATTCGACCAATTTTCAAAGTGAAAAATAGGGATAGCTAATTTTATAAATAATCCCCGCATAAACCAATGCGTTTCTAAATACATTTCATATAGTACATATTTTCCATGTAAACACATAATATAACCAAACTGGGGGCCCAAAAACAAAAGAGAAAGACTCAGTCCTTGACTAATTATTTTACTTCATTTCTGGCTTATGCTCTTTCTCTTGCTGGCTCCACTTCTTTTCTCCTTCATTCTCTTCTTAATTACCATCTCTCCTCCCTTCTTTCCTACCATTTGGAACTTTTTCCCTCTCTTCCTATTATTATCACTAAAATGTAATATATATTTTACCCATTATCCACCAATAAAAACAAAATTTGAATATAATGTGTCCATTTATGCTCCGGTTGCCAAGCCCGGTGACAGGATTTTCGGGCCCCTGTGCAATTGAGAAACCCACCTTTTTTACTCATCTCGATTCTGGGCCCCATTTTTACTAATCTCGCGTGGATCCGGGCCCCCTGTGAGTCCAGGCCCCTGTGCATTTGCCCCCCCCCCCCCACCGTCACCGGCCCTGCCGGTTGCATGTCAGTTAGTACATTGGATGGTAGAAACTTATCTTAATGTACTTTTTTCTTCCCTTTTTATCAGAAAATTGTTATCTCTTAATCTTATTTAAGCAAGTAAACTTTATTTTTCCATATATATGTAAAATGGAACACATTTGAGTACAATATCCCTAATCTTCTCTAAGTAGTCCTGATTTCAATCAAATTCTATATTTTCACTCCATGCCCGAATTAACTGTGACTTAATGTTTCTACATCAAATCTTTACTCTACGAAAAATAGCATGTGATAACAGCTATATACGATGCTAACTTTGTTTACATTTGGTTGTTATTGTTGTTATAATATCACCAAAACAGCAACTCATAAGGCTAATGTTAATTTTTTTTAATTTTAAATTGAATTTTCTACATTTCTAAAAGACTAATATAAATTTGAATGGGATTCTGCACATCTACAGGAAAATACAATTCTATCGGTGTGCTTAGATTTCTGTTACATTGCACACAAGCTGAGAAAAAAGGGGTTCAAAAACCTTATGGAAAAAATGCTTGTCTATTAATTTAAAGATTGTTTATTTATATTTATTATTATTTATCATTATTAGTATTAAACTTGAAAAAATCGCATGGATGTAGCTATTTCATCTCAGTCCTTTTCTTCTTTTGCCACCTCATTCTATACAGGAGGCAAATTGGCCTCACACGTAAGTTTAGTATTTCATGAGATTCAGTGCAAACAGATTCCAGAAAATAACCGGATGCAGCAGTCAGTGGATTTGTCCAGTTTCATGTTAGAAATCAGGAATTCAAATATACAAGCCTTGACGTCAGTGGTTTTATGTAAATACTAATATGAACAAAAAATAAAAATCCCAAGTTTATTTATTATGGAACTAATCCAAAATTGATAAATTCACTATCAACTGACAATCATATATTTTGTATGCCAAAAATTATTGTGCTTTGTAAAACAAAGCACAGTGGTATTGAAAAGTGACTGCCATGCAGCCATTGGGAAAGTATCAAGATTCATTATCAGCCATCAAAGTTGTTTAGACTTTGTTGCCAATATTTACTGGGACGTTCTGTAATTAAAGTGTTATTCAATTAGCACGATGGACTTTTAAGTCTTGGGAACGAAGCCAATAAATAATGTGTGATCTAATTAATTAAAACTTAAATTAATTTTGAAGATCATAGTTTAGCTTGGCAATAATAAGTTATTGCCCCAATTGTTGGACATCTTTAATCAATTTGATTCAATTTTCATGTAAAAAATAATGAGAGATGAACACATATTCCATTTTTCAAACATATTGGGGATCAAATTTCAAACAAATATTTTACTAAAATATCAAAATAAATTTTCTAAAGTTTCTTTTTTGTGAAAATCTAAACATTTTATTGGGAACCAATCTTGATGAGTGAGGTCATATTATAAAGTTTCTCAAAATGTCATGAAGTTCTGAAATGCTTTTAGTAAGTAGGAGGAACATTAAAGTCAACCTTTCATCTAGCCCTTATTTATTTCAATTGAGTGATCAACTATTTAAAAAGCACAAACTGTCTTTTTGACGTCAAATTATGCTTTGTATGAGGAACAGCGTCCTCAGCAGTGCCGTTGAGCCCCTTCAAATGGCTCTAAGTGCTAAATGTGTGTTTTGCCGGTGCCCAATGATAGAAAAGTGAAAAAATAAGTCATTTTGAGTTGGGAACGTGGGCTGTATTCAAAAACAAAAATTGCAACAATAAAATGTAAATATTTAGATTTCACAAATACTTTTGATTTTATTATGTGATAAAAATAAGTATTGGCAAATCGACACTATCTACATCAAGCCTAAACATCCTGGTTGATCCTTTAAATTTATAAATGATCGACTGTTTAAAGAGCACAAAATGTCTTTTTTAAGTCAATTGAAGTCAAAATGATGTATTTTGATGTCAAAAGACATTTTGCGCTTTATGGATGATTGAGCTACGAGCTACGAGGCCGAACCACCCGACTTGTTTTTGGGCATCGAGTTAAAAGGGAACTATTATACAAGGTGAATTACATCGCAAAATAAACTGCTTGTTTTTTAACAAATAAAACAATATTAAAAACTGTGAGCTGATCTATATTGACAAATACAGCACTGACAACATTTTGTTTGATCTCTTCAAACTAAAGCAGCTGCACAATACCCTTTCCACTTACAGCAGCCGCCATACAACAGGGGGTAATTTGCTACCGCTGAGCTACTAACATCTGGAATGTGGTCCAACCACCTAGAGGAACAGGGGCCTTTCATTCCTGTAATACCTATTTTATCACAAGGCTTAGTTACATATTTCTTGTTTTTTTGTAATTAATTATACTGAATCCTACAATCAAAATAAAATTAAAAATTTGTTACACCACTACGAAATCGGTAGTTTTTATTACATGTTGTGGGGCCAAAGAAGCTCTTTCTCTCCCAAGGGAAAACTATTTTTTACTGCAGTAAAACCAAGGTTATGTAGTAAAATCAATAGTTGATTACTGTCAGTTTAACCTACACACAAATTAAATAGACAATCAGCTGATAGTTTAAACAGCAAGATCAAGATAAAGCCTCGATCAATGCAAGCGATCTTTTAAAGGTAAACAAGTTGTAAAATTTTTTGTTTTTAAGTAATTAGCGGGATGTATTGAGCAAAATAACTATAAATAGTTCATTATACGGGGTTAAATTTGCTTTTCGTTACTCAGTCATTTTTTGACCTGGGCTCAAGGGCCTCGGTATAAAAACTTGACCTCGTACCAACATGGCTCCAAACAAGCATGCAAGTCGTTTTTGTAGGTGACATGAAACAACTTACTGGTTTCCAATAAAAAACATATCCAATTTAGTCATATTTGGCCTCTACCTTATCCAACTCAGTAATCTGAATATATAGTAACATGAAAGTAAATTTCCAATTTTTCACCTTTTGAATATAGTCTTCTTATTTTTGCTGTTTTGGTAATCTGTGTTGCAATAGGATGGTGTCTGTGCAATTACAACTTTAAGCATTCTTATGGGTGTCATTGCAGTCTAGATTGCTTTTAATTGAATAACATAACATTACAACAAATCCAGAAAAATTTGAAAGTCTGAAAAAAGAGGTTCTAATTAATAAGTGTATTTTGAGAGACCCCCGGCTAAAATGTTGGTTATAACATTAAAAACACAACACATAACATGTATAACATGTTGGTTGTAGTTAGTGTCGCGAGCATGAAATACGGCGGGTGAGTGAGGGCGCTGCTGGCGAAAGCAGGGTTATTTTGGTTGTCAATTAGTCATATGATTGTAAGTTTACAAGCACACATTTACATATATTGATGGATTTTCTTAACGAGTCCATGCGCAGAAAATTTCCGCACATGTAGGGGAAGTAAACCCCTGCCATTATTCCCCTTCCCCCTTCTAACTAAGGAACGGGATAGAAAAACTAATCCTTTTTCGTAAGCAACCGCTACTAAAAAACGTATTTACAATGTTTCCTATTATTTTACCAGGTTCATTTGGAACAGTTTCTTTTCACTGTTTTTTATGCATAGTCAGCTGTGCAACATTGTTTGCGTTTGTCATTTAGGTCAGCGGATGAAAATTACAAAAACGAATCTACGGCATTTTTTGTCTTGACACAAGTAACTGTTTTTTTTACAAGAGCGTTCCGAATTTAACTAAAGTATTTTTTACGTTATATTGATTCAGTGTTTGTTAGTTCTATTTTATCATTGTTTCTTTTTAATAAAATGTGTGATATTCCTGGAACCAGTTCATCATCAAGGCCAGAGCGTTAAATGGACAAGCTAAAGAAATCGTATTCATTGTTTATAAATATTTAGAGGGCTTGCGAACAGAATACGACTTGAACCCATTTAATTTACTGAATGAGATTTCCAAAACAACAGGCATGAGTAATAATACTGTCCAAAGAGTTGCAACAGAAGGACCTAAAAGTGTCTCCGGCCTTCCGAAATTTAAAACGTCTAATATAAACATGATTGATTCCTCAGCTCGTACTTAACCATGGCACGGGACGGGATGGGACGTGTGGGTTCGAGACTTTATCGCCATAGGATAGTTTTTGCATGGAGAGTCCTTAAAACAAGGCCGTTTCAACATAAGTTGAGGCAGGCTACCTGACCGAAGGGTTGACCAGGACAACGGCCAGGCCGGCCCGGCGAGTACATCCCAATGTCCCGGGCGGCCCGGCCCGGCCCGGCCGTTGCATTGTCCTGGTCAACCCCTCGGTCAGGTAGCCTGCCTCAACTTATGTTGAGACCGCCTTATAATGTTTAACCAGCAACCCAAATCTCAACAGTTATTATAAACAGCCTGGCAACGAGCAGTTTAAAGAATGAAATTTCAAAAATCTGTAAGCCTAAATGAATTAGCAAGAAACATCATGTGAAATAAATCTCTATAACATATTAAAAACTATTTTTTATGGCCTTAGACAAGTAGAAGCCAAATATTTGTTTTAATACAAGCAAAGGTTTTAAAATCAACCTTGTTTTGAAAAGGCGAACATTTTCTAAAATATTTTTTGCACTTTATTTCAAATTTCTTGTGGGGATAATGTCACTCTTCCCGAGGTGATATTTAATTTCAGACCCCATTCATCATCTTACGAATTCCTGAACACCTAAAATGTTAACTAAGATTAACTTACATTATTATACATGCTGGAATCATTGTAGCCATTCCAAATACAAAACTTAAAAACGCTATTAATTAGGTTACGTTCTGAATTGTTTTCATAATAATTTATCGAAAGCAGATAATTTTATACTGAGTATTCTTATTTTTTATTCCACATTTTGAAGCAAATTATGTTTTTACAGGAAATTATGTTTTAAATAAATTATTATTCGGCCTTTGTCCTTTCTTTTTTGCTTATACAGTAGTCTTCATTTATAATGTCATCACCGGCTGTTCTATGAGTGAAACCCTTTTATTCTTCTCCCAGTTTGACAACATTGTAAACAAATATTTTGTATTAATATCAGTTACAAAGTATTAGGTTCAGGAAATATCGTAACAAAGTAACGTAAACATCAGTTATCATAAAACTGTTAAATAAAAAAAAACATACTGGCTTCAGCCAATAGTGATCGAGCATGTCACCACAGAGGACTATGATTGGTTACTTACTCCCTTCCCCTCTCAACTATCTCCATCTCTCTCCCACAGTATCTCAAAAAATGGTCCCGTTAAGAAAATCGCTCTATAGTTTTGCTGCAAGGTCTTATGCAAGATTCTTCTATTTCCGTGCAAGATTCAGACTAGCAGGAATCATAATAACTGTCAGCTGTAGACAAAAATAAATATGAAACGATACGTAATCTTTGTTTTGTTTGTGTTTGTTTTCGGAGATTTCATAAGTTAATTCATTGAATTACGAAATTATATTATATTTTTGGTGAGAAATTGTTTAACACTTAATTTACATAATCAGTCAATTTCAACATATAACGGTTTTTGTTTAATTAGTGTGCAATCTGTGAACATTAAGCCTATTTTTTTGCATTCTCTCTTATTTTGCCGGGTTTGTTTTGTTTTCATCATGGAGTCAGGGGAAATCCAGTTTGAGCCGCCCAAGAAACGACGGTTACAGGGCATTTTTCAAAGTGACCTTAAGTAATAAACCAAAAATGTGGTTGCAAACGTTCTCAGTTTTGCAAAAAAGTTCAGCCGACGGAAATATTCGTAAAGCTATTGACTTCAATAAAAGCCAAGAAATGACATAAAAAATGTGTGGAATTAGTCTCCGGCCTGTTCAAAGGTGTGCCCAAGAAGTAAAAAGAAAGTAGTGTACCTCCTAGAAAACTATACTCCCGAGTCCCGAGAGAAGCGATTCGCACATTGTTAAATGACTGATTGTGGCGTAGTGAGGGGGGCAGTTTTGGGATTTTATGAGTTGTGCTCAAAATGTCCGCAAGGAACTTCAAGCTCGAGAGAATTAATTGGCTACACTGGTAGTATCTGCTCCGTTCGACGGCTTTTACGTGCCCTAGGAGTCAGGTACAAAAAAGCCAACGACGGATGCAAATTTCTGATGGAGAGTAGTCACTGCTCGTGAGCAGTTCTTGCGCAAAATGCACTCGCTAAAGCATTTCAAATTGCTAAAAAATTTCTACATTGCTGTACATTTCGCGCATTATATCTCCGGCTATGACAGAGTCAGCTGGTTGCAAAGCGCGGGGAGGAGAGGGGGGTACTTTTCTGAAAACATTGTTCTACAGTTCCGCCGTTTGTCAAACGCTATATTTACCAAAATCACATGTTTAAAATATCATATGATACAGTTAGTAGCGTAGCCGGAGATTTAATGCGCGAACCATTGACTATGAATACATTCATAGTCAATGGTGCGAACTGTAGCTCAGTTTCTGTTACTAAATTATAGCCCTTCTTTATGTTAACCCGAACTAAAATGGCTCACTAAATCTACTAACTCTTAAATAAATACACAAAGTCTGCTTCAGTATATATATTCAATTGTTTCAATTCCAATAATAACACATATGGCTTTGCTGAAAACCTTTGTTTACTCTATTCAGCTGCTTTAATGAACTTTATATTCCCATGTTGATTCTTATTGATAAATACAAAACATTAAGGGCATCTAGGGCCGTTCTCTTTAGTCTAATCTTCATACATTTTATTTCCTGCAAAACTACACGCCAAGATCTTTCAAGTAACACCAAAATTATTAAAATCGGCCCAGTAGTTCAGGAGTCACACAAAAAAAGTTATGACCACAAAAAAACCAGCGTATTAAATTAGTAATAGATAATTTTTTTACATAATTGTAACCAACCCATCACAGTTAAACAAAGTAAAAATAGTTAATGAACACTAAAAATTGTTATATTTAATGTTTAATAAACTTTATCGAGCGCATTAGGACTACATTTTAATTTTTAGGTCATTTCCTACAAGCAAACTTCACATTAACTATCACCATAAACTCCAAAAAAAATGTTATATTAGTCGAGTTCACCAAGGCGGCTTTGTCATACTTAAATTATTAGTTTAAATGATGATTACAGGCAACATAATATGTGAAAACAAACAATTATTTTATTTGGAAATCGACTAAGTTTGTTTACACCACAACATTGTTTTCAAATGTTTTTTTCACTAAATAGATAATGTAAAAGTAAATTATATAGTGAAAAATGACAATTAATTTCATAGGTTTTATGTTATTTTTGTAAAAATTGCTGTAGTTCAGTTTCTGTTACTAAATTATAACCCTGCTTAAACTTAACCCGAACTAAAATGGCTCACTAAATCCACTAACTCATAAAAGAATGCTTAAGGTCTGCTTCAGGTTTCAATTATTCCAATACTAACACATAGCTTTGCTTCTTTATTCTATTAGCTGCTTTATTTAAAGTTAGTTGTTTATTCCCATGTTAAATCTTATAGACAATTACCAAACTTTAATGGCGTCTTGGGCCATCCCTTTAGTCTATATAAATTTGATTTCTTTTAAAACTACACGCCAAGCACTTTCCAACGACATCTAAATTATTAAAATCGGCAAAAACAATCATTATTTCAGTTTTATACTGCCTTGGTAGAAATCCTAAGTCAGTCTGAGAACTATCAAGATGAATCAGCTGATTTTGCAGTAAAACCAAATTGAATACTCCAGCAATTTATAAATTGACTTTTAAAATGGGTTTTGTACTGGGAAAATTTGTTCTACAAGTCGGTCATGGAATAGAGTTTATTATCTCAATAGCTGCAGGCCAATCTGGTAGTTTCTTGACATACTGCAAGCAGGGCTGATCAGATTGGCAACTTGCAGATCTATAAACCACATCTGATCTTATTGGCGGCTAGAAGTCGAAGGGTTGGTTGGATACTCAATCTACTATTAAAGTTCTTTCTTCAGAAGCCATCAATTATGCTTTGTTCAGCAAGGTACCAGAAAAGATAATACCTAGAATAAGAAGGAAAAGTAAAAAGTATTTTAAACTTATAATGAGTCCCTGAAGTGTTGAAACTGGGAAGGGATCTCAATGATTCACAACAAAATTTGGGGAATATATTTTATTCATATAAAAAACAATACAACACCCCATTTTTATTTCTTAACCATAATTAACTAACAACATTGATAAACTGATTATCACAATAAATACAGTCATATCTGTCTTCATCTATTTATTTTTTACTTCCTTTCACATTTTTATCAACCATTTTTAACTACAATCATTACCATTGCATCGTGCAATAATTTAAAGATATCTTAAGTTTCAAGCAAGGTTATAAACTATTAAAAACAGGATTAAAATAATAAAAATCAAATACATCAATTGTGTGTTATCTAAAAATATATATAAAGTGTGTAAAAATAGTCTCAATAAATTAGTGTAACATTTTTTCATACAAAGTGACATTTATCTATACATGCATGACAATAACAGAGACTTTAGTTAAAACTTTCTTGTCTGTTATTCTAAATTCTATTTATATACTAATACGGATGTGATGTTGGACTTGAAGTGGTTACAAAGAAAAAAGTCAAAAAGTGTTTCTATAAATGATTTTTCTATACAATTTTCTAAGTGATTTTTTATGTGATTGTTTTCAAATTATCATAACAATTAAAGCCAAAGGTTTTATGGTTTCACCGAGTTAAAATGACGGGATCATCTACAATCATCCTAAAACATGAGTTAAAGCCACAAATAATCAATACTTTTTACTATGTCAAGAAATCCTTGACTTTCCAGAAAACATTCAGGAACTGGAATATGTTTTCCAGTTTCTTCCAAGACTTGGCTCTCAAAGTAGCAATTATATTTAAATGATAAATGTTGGATTCTTTTAGAGAATTACTTAATTAGATTAAGTCCATTTTTTTAAGTTGAGTGTGAAAATCACTACCCCATCTTTTACAAATAGTGGTACAGCCCATAAACAGTCAATGTTACAGCATCCCTTTATGATAGAACCCGTCTCTTTTTTTGCTATAAAACCAATAAAAAAACTTGTAGTAATCCATGCTCTGAAATATCACAAACCTCAGAGCAAAGTGCTGTAGTCAAGTATCTTCTACAAGGTTGAATTTACTCCTGTTATGACTGTAGTTGGGACCATGAAATAAACAGAATAGCAAAAACTGAAAACTCATGATCTAAAACTCAGCTGAAAAAACTACGTGAACTGTTTTTGTTAAACTGTCAAATCTATGTTTGTGTTTTTCGGGGCCTTTTTCATGTAAGTTTGTGTTTACTTTAATACATGCTCATATAATTGATCAACTAAACAAATACATAATAAACACTGATTTCACTCGAAGCCTAATTTAGTGCAACCGATTTTACCTCCTGTTCAATCTAGAGCCGTCGCCTCGGCTTTCCTGTGACCAAGTTTGGTGCCTTGCTTCTACAAAGGTGTCAGACCTACAGTGACGGCCAGTTGAGGTTTTTTCCCTTTTTTAAATACACATATTTGCAAGAATCTGCCCTTAAATTAACAAAGTATTACAATATGAAGACTGATCTCAAAAATTAAAAAATACAGTAACTTTGAAGAGTATTATCTGACAGTTTTCAAGAACAAAACTACCAGGTAAAAAAATTTATTTTTCAGAAATTTAGAGAAATAAAATTGAAACAATAAAAAAACAATATTTTATGACAAATAATACGCATGCATGTAATCCAACAATTTCAAATCAGCATCAATCCTTAATGAGTTATCATATACTAATTTAGAATAAATTAATCTATACTATTTTTGTACTATTACAATCTACCACAGTGATTAATTAGCCATACAACCCCTGATAAAACTTTGCCACATAAACCAAAAATACATAGATTTACAAAACAAGTATAGTAATTTAAATATCTCAATCTACAGACAAGTATAAATTAAGTAGAGAAGTATAAATTAGACAAACATAAGGACACAAATATGAATATAAAACCCATAGGTTAAGGAGTAATGGAACAGATTTTAGTAGGAAAATTAACTCAAGGACCACATTAACCCATAGCTAAACCCACTACTTGCACAATCCTTCATTAATTTTCCATGTAATGAAACTTGGCAGTGGCTGCACTTTTGCGGGCAGACTTCTTACCCCTCCTTTTATGATTTCGTTTGCTGCTACAAGGCACAAACGGTTTCGGGTCCTCTTTCTGACCATCATCCGATTCTGCCGACTCCGAAACATCTGATATTTCAGACACTTCTGAAAAATCACTCGACTCTGGGTCTTTTGACCAAACATCAATGTTCTTATTTATCACAGTAACTTCATTTTCACCTTCGGACTCTCCGCCACTTTCACTCAGTCTTCTTTCCATTGCTCGCTTCTTATTTCTTGTCTTCCTTTGATTCTTTTTCCTTTGTCCAAGAATACTAGAATTCATTCTGGAAAAAATCATGATTTTTTAAAACTAAAATATACTTAGGGTTGTGTGGGCACCATTAGAGACAAACTATTACACCATGGGCAGCACTGCAGTCTAATGATTTTTTCCTTTATTTTTCTCAATTTCTTATCAGTGTATATGATTGGGATGTGTTCTATGAACGTACCGGTAGTATTGTTAAATGTGTAATGCCTAATCAAGTTACGAAAATGCTAAGTTCAGTTAGACATTATTAACTGAAAAATGACCCGATTGCAGCAGACCCGCATGCTCAGCGAATTTCAAATGCAAAGAAACATATTTCAATCCATCATAGCGAGATATGACATGTTTTTTAATCTCCATAATAATAACATGATGAGAGAGTATGCATGCTTGCTGCAAGAGGTATTTTAAAATTGGGTGGTTTAGTTCAATATTTAATTTATCTGAACTAGAAGAAGCCGTATACCAAGTTTCATCAAGATATTTAAGGAAATAAGGAAGATATATAAAATTTTGTTATTTCCCTTAAGGATTAACATGAGGAATGAGTATGCTAGTTTGCTTCCACAAAAATTAAAATGTCGGGCGTTTTAGTCTAAAATTCATTAGATCTCATCTAGATGAAGCCACAAACCCAGTTTTATAAGGATATGTTGAGAAATAAGCAAGATATATAGAATTTTAATTCACATAAGAATAACATTGGGACAACTTACTTTGTTTACCACTTTCAATATTGGAAATGGAGCAAAGAATTCAAAATACTAAATTGTTTTGTTTTTCAAGAAAAATTCAATGGTGCTAACAGAAATTGGATTAGGCCTATTTTAATTTTTATATGTAAAAAAAAACTAAAAAAAAGATTTTTGAAGGGTTTATCCTTTTGAGTCCTCCTTCCAGTGGTCCGATCGGGCTGATTTACGAACTCGTCTGAGTGATAACCACTTTACATGTCTGTACCAAATTTCATTTTTCTGGGGCCCCAAAACAAAAAGTTATCATAATCTCGGGCTTAGGTCTTGCCATGAGACCAAAGGTAATAGGTTATTCCTTTAAGAAATGCGCTAATAGAAAAAGCTGAAAAAAACTACTTCAAAAAAATTATTGACTTCACCAAATTAATCTCCTGAGGCAGTTATGACAGAAACAAATTTTAACATCTCACATGAAACGATAACAACATTTTTCTCAAACGATTTGACATTGAGATTACTCTGTTATGATACCGTTTAGCCAGTTAAAAAAAATGAAGTCGAAACTTATTTATTTTTAAACATTTTTTCGTAGGATGAGTTTATGAGATAAGAAAGAAGATCACATTACTGGGAAAAAGACTACATTATATAAGCAGAGTTTTCCTTGATGATTTCCCCTTACTTATAGAATTAAAAATTATAAGTAGTTTAGTAGTTATCAATTTTTTGTTTAATATACCCTACCCACAAGATTAGCCCAAACCTGGATCTAGTGGAACTGGGCACATTGGGATTAAATTAGTCAAGATCAATTAGAAAGGTTGGACAGACATAGATCTATGACACCAATCTACTACAAATGTTAATGAATTTGTAATGGATCTAAAAGATTTGGTTAAATAAGAATACCTGAATGTTTGAGTCTGTATTGCATCACTGAAGCGAACTGTTTTCTTAGGTTTTTCTCCATTTTCATCGTTCCATAAAGCGTAGTCATCTACGCTCGACTCTGATAAACTTCGGCCAATTTTCAAGATCCCACGACTTTTATGCCTCTGAAATTTAGAATAATATTTATAATAATATAAGCACACCTGGTTAACAATAACATTAAAGCATCTTAATAAAATATCTACCAAAACTCTCTTGCCTATCCACAAACTTTATGGTATGTATTCCATGTATCTCATTGCCTAATTTATTCAGCTTCATCACCAGGAATGAACATGAACCCTTTACTCTAAACTTTATAGAAGTTTACGGGTTTACATATCTGTAAGCAATGGCAGAATCAAATCAATTCAAGTCAGAGACAGCCTTGACATCTGTAATGTGCCTAAGTTGATCTAGACACATCCTCGGAACACCAGCAGGCCCAAACCAACCAACCAGTGCAGGTCTGTGGTGTTTGGGGATGACACGATTTAAATTACCAAACTTTGGCCTACCTCAACCTAAAGTAGCACCCAGCCTAACCTATCCTAACGTAGACACGTTATGTCCCGTCTTAGCTGGCAGAGCACCACTGACACCTCCAGCACCTTTCAGAAGAACACAGGGAAGAGTATGCAGTGCTTGATTTGCGGCGGAATGCGGCGGAACGGCGTTCCGGGACCTCTTTCTGTTGCAAAAGTCGATCGTGAATAATCGGCCGGAGTATTTTTTTGCTAGAGACAATCGCGTGTAATCAGACGGATAATTTGCCGCACAAGACAATCACGTGCAATCGACCGGAGAATTTGCCGCAAAAGACGATCGCGTATGATTGCCCGAAGTATTCGCCGCACAAGACAATCGCGTGTAATCGGCCAGGGAATTTGCCGCGAAAGACGATCGCATATGATTGGTCGAAGAACTTGCCGCAAAAGACGATCGCGTATGATCGGCCGGAGAATTCGCTATAAAAGAGGATTGTGTGTAACCGGCCGGAGTACCGAAAATAACGATCGCTAAAATTTACGGAAATTACGCACGGAATTTTGGCCTTAAATTAGCGCTCTCTCTGAAATTAGTGCTCTTTTTTTCTTGACCTAAGCCGGATCGAAAACGCCAAAAAGACCTGAATACTCTCACAAGGCGTCATAAAAAACTAGAATTTTTAGATTTATTTTTTAGTAAAATAATGCTTTGTTAGTTTTTAATTTATCAAAAAATTTTAGTCGGATAAAATGTGACTTTTTAAATCGACCTAATTAATCACATAGCCAAACAATACTTTATTAAGGGAAAACATAATAAAGGGGGGGCTTTGTACAAATTGTCAAATTAGAGTTCCGGTACCTCAATTTTTACACATCAAGCACTGTATGTATGTATATATGTAATGCTTTTAGTCCCAAACAACTGTGTTTTTTTGCAACTTGAACTAATTTTAAACTCCATTGCTGCTTATGATGGGAGGTAATTTTTCTGAAACATGTCCAGTAATGACATGTTTCAGATGAACACATGTTAGATGAAAACTTTTAACACCTTATGCCATAAAAAGTTAGAAGGCGTGAGTTAATTACACAAATGGAAAAAAATATTTGGTATAGAACAATGATTGTCAGTCTAGAATACAACCCAGTATAACGGCCAGAACAGCTGTTGTAAATAACGATGTTAATGTGATTGTGATTGCAAGGGGAACTCAGTAAACTGCAGCTGGAAACACTAAATTAGTCAAAGCATCCAAAATATTAAAACAAGATGGTCTGCAGCTGTGACAATGAAATTGGTCAAAGCATCAAAAATATTTTATACAAGCATAAAATAGTAAATAATTTTGCTTTTTAATCTTTTCCTAGTCAGATAAAATGTACATAGTCAAAAAATTAATATAAAAATGTATCTCCTATGCACATGCAAATTTAAAATAGGCCAATATTCAAAATTATTAGCATCCTTAATTAAATTGTTCCAGCCTATCTTTTAATCCTCAATCAAGTAGGCTATCAATATCAATCTCAAAACAGGGTGAAAACCCTAGCCCAACAAAAACATCTCCTAGGAGCTGAGAGGATATTAAATGACCAATAAATTTTATAAAAATCAGTCCCATCGTTGGGTGACTCTGAGATAGATCTATAAACTTACCGTTACTCCACCGTTGTGTGACTCTGATAAGGTACGACATTTGGTGGTTTTTTGATGAGTGGGCGAAGAACTGCTCTCATCAAAACTAGAAGCTCCACTCTCAGAAATGGACAGATCTCTAATCTCCTTCAGCAACTTTTTCTCTTTATTTCCATTTTTGTTATCTGCCGTCTTATCTGTATTTTGATCCTAATTATAAAAAAACCAATACAAATTTTAGAAAAATATGAACTTTTTTTATGAAAATATGAAAAAAATGAAAATTATGAACTTAAATTAACGCCCTTAAAGGATTACTTGATAACTCACTAATAACAAGTTTTCTAACGAGCGATGCATATTTGCATCTGTCACGTCAATCCTACAGACCAAACAGAAACGTAATCAGAACGTTGCTTACAGGCCGAATGATATAAAAGTAACATAGACAAGACCAAAGAGACCAAAATAAATAATCAGAGCATCACTTCTTACAGGTCGAGTGATAAAGGAATAACATTACCGACAGACCAAAGAGAAATTTAATAAATGGACTGATTCACTTCATATTAACCTAAAATTAATTGCAATAAAATATTGTTTTATCGTTTCAAGCAATTTGTAATACACAGCATATTTGTGTCTGTCCACATAGGCCTATTTAATGAAACCAGTATAAAAGATTGAAGTTTTGTGAATAACATTGCCAACAGACTAAAAGAGAGATTTTATATTTTTAAGAATAACATTGCCAACAGACCAAAAGAGAAATTTCATAAATGGAATATTCACTTCATATAAACCTAAAATGGATTAGTAAGCAATTAATACTGTTTTGATTTATCGTTTTGAGCAATTTTAAAACACAGCATGTATGTGTCAATCGCTCTATTCAATGAAAACTAACAAAAAAGATTGCATTTTTGTTTCAATAGACAAAGCAACGCACATATGCATCGTTGTAAATTTGTTGACTCTTAGGCCTTAGTCCTAGGACGTTTCATGGTAAACGTTCTACACAATTAACAAACAAACTCTACTAAAAACCAGCAAAAACTGCGAAGGTTAGCACCATTTCTGTTCAGTGATGCCGCAGTAAACGACACATAAACAACAATTTTGCTAACTGTTGTGCGACGTCACCATCTGTCATATCTGCTGACCAAGCAACGCACTTGTGCAGCAGATATCCCTCTGGACCAGTAAGAAGAGTCAGGGCTTTAAAATAAGGGTTTTAAGGGTTGCTATGAAATAGGGTGTTTAATATCAATGGAACACCAATGCAGGTGTGCGTGGTCAGTTTATTTCAATGTGACCAGCTGACACAAAATATGCGTCAGTGGTCTATTGTGAGAAACGATTCGTCGCACATGTGCGTCGCCGGTCTGTGCAAATAAAAATTCCATAGGCTACAATTTTGGGGTAGCAAATGTATTAATCTCACAACAGTGTTATGACTTTTCAGAATTATTTAAAATTGGTCTAGAAAAAACTAAAATCTTTTTCAAAAATTAGATAATAGGCAGCTGGCCTACTTTAATCTGGGACCGCGAACATGTAAAACTAAAGTTCTTTGAGCAGTTCTACACCTCTTCTCTCTTTCAAAAAAGACTAAAAGGCAAAGGCACTTGTTACCAACATCTAAAAAACATTAATCAAGATTTAACAACAATCCTACAATCATGCCTGTTACTTTCCAATCCGCGAGGCTCTTCTTTATAATGACAGAAAATTTAATTGTGATACATTTGACCCTGCTAGGACAAAATCTTAGAAACGCCATCCTTATCTTTTAATTTGGTACTTAACGCCCCTTCATTTATTTTCTTTGTCCATCAGTACCTCTGCCGAATGACCAGAGCTAAACTGTAGAGGGGAAAAGTTTTGCTGTTTTTTTTCAGTACTGATGCTTCAAACAGCTGACTTACTAATACCCCCATTGCAGCAGACCTGCATACTCAGCGAATTTCAAATGCAAAAGAACATATTTCAATCCAACATAGCGAGATTTGACTTTTTTTGTAATCTCCATAAGAATAACATGGGGAATGAGTATGCAGGTTTGCTGCCACGAAAATGGAAATATCGGGGATTTTAGACTACTAAACGTTACATTTCATGTAGATGAAGCCACAAACCAAGTTTTATTAAGATATGTTGAGAAATAAGCGAGGTATAGAATTTTACTTATTCCCCATAAGGTTAACATTGGGACAACGTACTGTGTTTACCACTTTCAATATCTCGGTAACCAATAGACATAGAGCAATGATTCAAAATACTAAATTGTTTGTTTTTTCGAGCTGAATTCAATGGTGCAAACCAAAATCCAATTAATTTTATTTTTCTATGTGAAAAACCAAAAAAACCCATTTTTGGGGGAGTTTATCCCCCTTTACCCCCCCTTCCAGTGGTCCGATCGGGCTGGTTTTCGAACTCATCCGAATAATTACTACTTCACACACCTGTGCCAAATTTCATTACGATCGGACCATTTTTGCGAGCGCTATCGTGCTTACAGACACATATATATATGTATATATATATAGATCTATATATATATATCTAGAAATTTGAACGAATGGTGTTTTTTGCCTCTGAGGGCCCCAAAACGAAAAGTTATCACGGTCTTGGGCTTAGGTCTTACCATGAGACCTACCGTAATAGCTTCTTCCCTATAGGGGAAATTCGCTAAAACCATTCTAGCTTTTTATTTGAATTTTTAAAAAAATTATTTCAACAAGTGTAAGCTTTCAAGAATTTGACATTTTAATCCGCACCTTAAGTTGAAAACCCTCAATCAAAAAGAACCAGTTATTTTTAGCAACACTAAAAAAAAGATAAACCTAATAGCGAAAAAAACTTACCACATCAACATCTATTGATTTGCTTTCATCACTCTCTGGCAAACATTCTAGCTTTGATGGAAAACTAGGTTTACAGATATTTTTCTTCTTGCTGGCTTCGAGTGTGTCATCATCATCATCATCTTCTTCATCTTCATCATTGTTCAGGTTCTCATCAGCATACTTGTTCTGAAGCACAAAAATAAAATGCTAAGAATAAAAATATAGGTACCTTAAGTTGATATTCTGAAGTCAGCTTCAAGTGCTGTTACTTAATGAACATGTGTGAAGTATATAATTTCAGAAATCAAAAAGTTATAAAATATAGGAATCATTAGAAACATCAACCTTCACTCTGTAATTTCTATATCTTTGTTACATTTGTGATTATTTGTAATTTAAATTGCATTTATGTACACTATTATTTATCTAGGCCTATAGATACTATTGTTGTTATTATTAATTGCTTGTTTTGTATAATGGTGTTGTCGCGGAGAATAAATAAATAAATTAATTAATTAGTTAAATCAACTAAGCCAAATAAACAAAAATTTTTCAGAACTTTAGAGCTTATAGGCCTTCGCCCTAGTTTGAATAAGTTCTAGTTTTTTTTTATTTTAAAATAACTATGCCAATGGTAAAATTTTCAGCTGTAACATCAGGTCTTCGTAGTCAAATCCTTGCTAAAACTAAGATGTTCATAGATAAGATTTTATGATAAAACAATATTAAGCATATCATTTGAGGTTATATTATTTTGGTAAAGGTTGGGCTCTCAGCCTGAGATGAAAGGTATCAGGAGGAGAATCAGCAGGCTTGTGGTACCTGGTTGTTAAAACTGCTGATTCTCCTGTCCAACCCTGATTCCTATATTAATTATCATTCGGTTTCATAGCATAGGCCTAATGCCAAAACAAAACCATCCACAAGCTCCAAGCCCATTTTGGATTCTGGTAGGCTAAGGTATACCACATATTATCTGGACCTGAACCATCGAGGATCCTGGACTATCTGAACAGATGAGGTTGAGAAATATAATTTCAGTTCAAATGAAGAGAAATAGAACCTTTAAACAATATAAACATGCATCTTGAAAACTAGCTGGACCAAACTTATATACTGAACAATAGTTTAACATACCAGCAGCTCTTTTGAGTTTCCACTGGACTCGGTTGGCAATGAATAAACCTTAACATTCTTTTCATCAGTGCCAGCATAGTATTCAAAGGTTTGTACATCAAAGGCATTTAACTTTACTTGAGCAATGACATTGTTATCCCACACTTCAACATGAAAAGATTCATTCTCCATTTGAGTAGATAATCGCACATACATTGCATAGTGAACAGGAAAAAAACTACTGCCAACTGATACAAAATTTATATGAAACCCAGAAAATTTACTTAAGAAGCAGTACTCGACAGAATCAGGGTTCACATTTGGTACATGAAAGATAAAAGTCAGCTTATTATCTGTACTGTGGCAGCTAAAGTTAGGGATGATGTAGTGAATGTTAGGGTTTAAAAACTTCTTTGGGGACTTCCTGAGCTCATTGGTTTTACTTTCAAGATCAACCTGATTCAGATCACTTTCATTACTGTTATAATTATGGCTATCAGTCACATCATCATCACTGCTAGAAACACTATTGCTTCTTCCATTATTCATATCACTTTCGACACCACTGTCTTCTCGAGCTGAATCCAAGTGTTTATGAGTTTTCGTTTTTACCACTGGCAAAGACACAGTCAACACTCTTTTCACACTGTCAAACTTTGCATTTCCTTTTGTACTATCAACCGTGTAAGGGAGATTCAAGACAAGCTTGTACTTTGCAGGACTTTCGCTTTGAAGATTCAAAGTTTTTTCTGTAACATCAATAGATGCATCACTACAGTTCTTCAAAAGAGGTAAATCAATTTCAATAATTAATTCATCTGGTATTGTAACTGTCAACTTGCTAAGAGGATCATTTGTGTAATTTTGCATATCCAAAGTATTCCGATACTTGATCTTATATTTTGGAGTTGCAAAGGTTGGTTTTGTTTTCTCCACTTCCTTGGCTTTTGTCTGAATCGGTTTTGAATTATTATTAATATGGGTATCTTTTAGAGGAGGATAAGGATAATTTGGTATTTCAGTGACTTCGCCTTGATGAAAATTCTCAATTTTCTTTCGTATCACAGTGGCGTGCTTGGCTCCTTTGAAGGTCATTTTTGGATATTTTAAGTTCACCTTGTCAAGGGAGACACGATAACTCTCTTCAATGGCATCAAGAGCTGTGTTGTTGACTAGATTTTTAAATGCTTCATTGCTCTTTGCAAGATGCAATGTATCTGGATGAAAAACTACATCATACACCATGCATTCTTTATTTTTCTTATCCAAATCTTCTCTCGGTGGTGCCATGCAGTAAGGTATAGACCACCTAAGTCCTCTATGCCCTTCATCCACACCAGGGGTTGATGAAGGCTTCCCCACATTGTCATTTGAGCAAATGTTAATAAAGGCTTTGGTTTCTCCATTGACACTAGTTTTTATTACATACCCAGATGAAGGGTGAATGAACTTGATATCATGTCCTCGTTCATTTTCAAGCTGAGTAATTTCTTCCTCATATTGTTTCCTGTTTTCTGGATCATTGATTTCTTTAACATATTCAATCAAAAGATTACGGAATTCCTCTTTCTGAAGGGCCTCGCCGATGTTTTTCAATTCATCTCTCGTCAAATCCAAATCCTCCCATTTTTTGGCGTTTAGATTTTCCATAAAGACAACGATAACAAAATTATAAATAATACACTGTAGTTAATTGTAAAACATTTAAGATCAAACTAATTTTTATTTTAGTACCGAGTCTTAACTCGTGAATAACCTTTAATCTAGAACACAAAACCGCCTCGGCAGTTATAACTTAAACAAACTTTTACAACTAGCTGCGAAAATTAAATCAAAGCTGTTTATGATCTAACTTATGATGCAATAGTTAGAACAATATTATTTAAGTTATCAGAAAAGTTTATCGCTTCCAAAAAAGCAATAGTTTTGCCGATACCGAAATTCTCGATTTTTGACGATGTACTGCGACGAAAACGAAAACATAAACATCTGATCGTTTTTTGTTGTTTTATCAGTGGCAGTCTCCTATTGGTTGTTGAAATTATAAACAAGTTTTAGAACTAGAAGTTTCTTGTAGAGTAAGCAAACAAATTGGATGAATATATACTATATTGAAGCACATACGTACTGTCACTATATTATAGATAGATATAAGTGTTAAGGGATCCAAAGCATCCTACAAGCTATAATAAGTAAGCTAGAGGACTACAGCAACAATTAGGATTGGGGTTTAAATATAAAAAAAATAATTTTTTTCGAAAATGGGGTGAATTAAAACAAAATTCGGCATGGAAGAAAAACTAAGTTAGTTTAGATACAAAATTAAGTAGATGTTTGGATTAAACGGGAAAATTAATTTGGCAAAACAAATCCATATCAGCGAAATTGACTCTAATGATTGTTAGGTAAAGATCGATGATCAAATTTTGCAAGATATTATTAAGTTTACTGTACGTGTTTTACTCCAGTCATTAGAGCTGTATCTTAAGTTAAACAACAAAGACATAGGGTTCAATTTGAAGCGAAAAAGTTAAACCAGAGTTGCAGCTATTTTTCGACGGCTATTTATATGGATTCTCCACAATCACGTCATAAATTACATACTTTAATTGAAACAGGGCTAGGAAGACTTTATTCCTGTATTTTTTTTTTACTTTATTACTTTATAACTGTAATCATTACAAGTTATTCACCAAACTGTCTAATTTTCAGAGTTTAAAAGGCTATGAGGAAACGATCGGGTTTTTTTAGAGAATGGTTAATAATTGCAATAAATTTTAACATAAATATTGGGTACATAAATATTGGGGAGATGCATGGTCGTACACGATCAGTTGATGGCTGGTACTGGCTAGTATTAGCTAGTACTGGTTGCGTTGCGGAATCTAGTGGTCCAAATGCGAGGGGCGGGTGCTCACATCTCAATACCACCTTACTTAGACTAGGAGTCTAATATTGTATATTCCCAATATTCCCTAGTCTAAGATACTACATTATCTGGTTCAGGAAGTCTAACTAGGTGTTAGTAAAGAGCAGGTTTCATTTACCAACTTCATCTCCAATTTTTCACACTTCATTCTCAACTCTAAGAATGAAAGTGTTGATTAAGTCGCTTTGAAGTTTGCCTGGAAAAGTGCTTCAGAACTAGCAAGTCTTTGACTGGTCCCACGCCTTCACATGGATGGTCTACGGGACGACGAATCTGTATGTATGTATGTGGTTTGGCGGACGTAAACAATATTGCACATTGATCTAAACTAGTAAACCTGTTGCTCGAAATCGAGCAATTGTTATGTATTGATTTCAAAATAAAAATAATTATGGTTCAGTATTCTAGAACTATTTTATTAATTATATGGTTGAACTTCCTGTTATAATAAAATTTTGTACAAAAGCTTTTTAAAACAAAATTTTTTGTGAATGTTCCGCGGCCCTAAGAGCGTCATTCTGACCCGTCTTAATCTCAAACAGAACTAAAATGGTTCATTTTTTTAATCAATACAATTTTTACTTTTAATCAATAAAATGGTTCAATAAATCTACTTATAATCAATGTTAAGTCTGTTTCTTTTATTTATATTTATAGAATTTATACATAAGAATTTATTTCTCCTTTTAGTATTTTTCTTTGGAATATAAACATATGTAAATATTAAGATCGTCACACATGTGATTCAAAATAAATGTTTTTAAAACTGAATTCTGACCTTAAGTATGTATTAGGATAATAGTTTATTTATTTACATCTTCCATCAATTGAAATGCCTCCAGCTCTACATGCAATGGTTTCAATTCAATTAACAACATATGGCTTTGCTGAAAAACTTTGTTTGCTCCAATCAGCTGCTTTATTTGAAATTTCTATTCCCATGTTAAATCTTATGGACTAATACGAACTTTAAGGGTATCTAGGGCTCTTCCCTTTCGTCAAACCTTTTTAAATTTTATTTCCTGCAAAACTTCATGCCAAGCTCTTTCCAATGACATCAAAAACATGGAAATCGGTTCAGTAGTTTAGGAGGAGTCTTTGTAACAAAAAAACTGCTCGTGTATTAAATAAGTATAGATTTATAACCTTTGAATTTTGGTTAACACATTTAACGACCTGGACGTTCTACACATGGATGTTTTGAAACGTGCCTGAAAATAACACAAACCTTTTTAAAAATGTTATAACAAAAAATAAATAATGAATCTAGAAACAATGTTAAAATACAACTCAAACAAAAATGTAAAAAAGTAACACGAAAACAAATACTAGCAAACCGAAATAAAAGCAATTAATCGAACTATTAAGTTGCACAGCCACTGAAAAGCCTGCCCATGACAAATGAAAAACTTAGCTGTCTGCTGTTGCTGTGACAGCGGTCGAGCGGTCATATCTGAACTGTCATGATTCCATGTGACATGTCTCCGCTCTTAGGACTCTTGGTATCAAATTAAACCGGCCTCCTAAAGTGAAATTAATTCGCGATGAGAAGCGTTATCTGAATTTTTATGATACTATCTATGTAAAAATATAATTTTAGTTTTTAATATACAACTTAACCAAGAGAGAGTGCTTTCACAGTTCCAGTTGCTAAAATGGAAGAAATTGGGGCTGGGGAAAAGATTATAGACTTCTCAAACCTAGGTATGTTCCTATTTTTTTATGGTTAATTCTGTTATTATATATTCAAGTGCAATTTATAAAGTGAAGCAGGATACAATGTTCAAGGGTGTTTCTAAACGCGTTTCACAAATACTAGCTACTAATCACTAACCATTAATTACAAGTCATCTCCATTGTATCCTTACGGTTTTGAAACAGAATCTTAGTATCACAAAATTCAAAGTCAATTTTATTAATTTACCAACATCGTTTAGAAATAGCCCCCTGGTAACTTAAATAAATAGTAGGATTTAACACGTTCGCGGCGGCACGATTTTCTGTGTTCCTCGCCACCATCCTGGAGCTCTGACTTATAGTTACTGTAACTGCCACCCCTATCGCAGCAGCAGCACTGTCTAGTGTACAGAATACAATATACTACTGTGCAAAAGTTTCAGATTTCACGCTCAGATCCTGCTTTAAAAATAAATCTTACTGTAACACGTTGCAGCTTGGGAGTGATCGCACCCACCAGGATGGCATTAGGGTTCTGCATGGGAGCGATCGCTTCCATGCCATCACGAACGTGTTAAATGCTAAGGCTGTTTGTGCAAAGACAGTGTGCTTTACTCTTGAAATACACACATTTCCCCCACCCCACCTGCAATAATAAATACCCGATCTTTGAACACCTATTTCATTAATTTAGTAACTAACAAACAATATCCATCTTGTTTCAATCTGCAGTCAGTGCCTGCATCTGAGTAGCTGCAACTATTTATGCACCAGCGATCAGCTGATTGTTACAACATTCTTACACACTTAATTCGTTCCCGTTCTTACAGCTGACCGTTGTCCATGTTGCGATTATTCCTGCCACTAAATCAGCTGATAGTGCTTACAATGGGCGCGTTCAGCCGCAGTCTACGGTGGGTAATCTACTAACCTATAATAAGTGAACGGCAGTGGTGGACGTACCATCTACCGATCATTGTTGTGCATCCACCGATGTTGTGTTTACGGTGGATTCGGTAAGTAACCGGACATTGTTGATTGTCAAGATGTGGTGGATTTGCCTATTAGTGACTATGGTAACCGGTTAGCCACCGGTGACTGCGGCTGAACGCGCCCAATCTGTCAAACCTCAAAAAAGCTGCCATTGGTTTGTAAGGTGCATTTTGGAAGAGGGGGGGGGGGTAAAAAGTAAACAACTACATTGGTAAACAAACGCTAGGACTCACCGAGGTTGAGGTTAGCCTCAGAGACTAGGAGCCTAGGTCTAGGTCTACCCCAATATGCACATCACCGATTTACCACTTTAAGAAAGATTTTGGGTAACGACACATTTACCAATTTCACTGCTTACCATGAAATCACTTTAATTACACTGACAACGACGGCTATGAATTACGATAGGCCAGTAATTACTTCTCACGGGAACGACAACACAGACCTAACCTCAGCCGGCGTTTGTTGACAACCTCTGAGGGCAGCCATGTGAGGCTTCCTCTCTCTGTGGCTGCTCAAGCGATCAGCTGTTTCGTTACGTCACGGGGTAACCAGCTGATTACCCCTACGTTGGGAAATCCAGGAGGGGTGAGGACCCGGGCTGGGCTCCTCATGGCGATTATTTGTTGACCGGCCGCCGAGACGTACACGACACGAGACACGATGGTCGAATACGATACAGAGGTACGGTTCCCTCACCATTTACATTTCGTTATTTAACGTTTAGCGTTACTAACACATTTATCAAACCCGGCTCACGGAAATATTCCGATTGAGACGAAATTACGGACTTTTAGTCTAATTTACAAACCCACGAACCTGTCCGAGGTTGTCGTGGGCGATCATTCTCGAATAGGCGAAAAGCTTAATTCACGAACTTGTTAGGCCTAGCCTTTCTCACCTTTACGAAAATATCATATCATTAACTACTCGACGATTTAGTCACATTTTCTCAGTGCAGTAACGTAAATTTTCGTCCCCTCTGTACTTGCACTCACATCGTGACAAGTTACGGAGCACGTGCTATGCCACGGCAACCCAATTAATAAACTATTAATTGGGTGACGCACTGAGCGATTACGAACCACGTTCGGTTAGGCCTTACGCCTACGAATAAACCCTGGAAAGCTTTATTTAAATTTTTCATGGTAGAGTCGCGGGCCATGCTACGTCCTCAGGCTTAGCCTGTGGTAACCCAAAACGGTTGGGTGAGCCTCTTGTTCATAGTAACCCTTAGCAAGTGAGGGTAGAGGCTAATGTTAGAGCGATTCCTTCGCGCGACCTATTCGTTCCGTCGTTTTAGGCAAAATTATTCACATTTTACGAGGGCAAGGATGAGGCAACTCGTTCTTTGAACTGTATCGTTGCGTCCAGTTGCTCTGAGCCCTGCGTAAAGTAGTTGCGAGAGTTGCCCCACGATTATTTTTTCCGAAATTATAACGAACCCTGGAATTAGCTCCCTCTGAGCATTCCGCGGCATTGTTTTTGGTGACTAATTTCTCGGGGTAGTAGATCACGTCTCAACCATCGAAATATTTTCTTTGACCCCAAAAAATACGTCAGGTTGTTGGGCTATTAATTAACAGTCCTTCTAAGGAACGTGCCAACCTTAGTCAGTAACAAGGCTACAAGATCCCGCCACTATCATCACGATCATCACACTCATCCTTCACTCATATTCAGGGTAACGTCCTCCATGAGGTACCTGTCACAAAAAGAATGATTAAGAATATTTATATGTCTGCGTGGAAATTTGAAGGTGTTCTAATTTTTGAGTTATTGATTTCAGTGTTATTCTATGGGTTTCCTTTGTCCCCCATCGGAAGACAAAGTAATCACTTCACTCCCACCGGGAGACAAATTATTATTTTACTCTTGTACTACAAGGAGTAAAAAGCGTACTGAAACATTGCAGGTTGGGGAAAACATTTTATTGAACAACTTTTCAAGAATCCCGTCAGAGAGCAGCAGCATTATCTGATCCCTACATTTAATAAAAGCAGTTTTCCCCAATTTTTAATGGAAAATGTTAATGTTTTTTGGAATTTTATATGGAATTTTTTGCAATTTCCAAAAAATTGGATTGTTAGATAACTGTCCAGGGGATTTGTTTCATATTTGAATGGCATATATTCGGTGAGCTATGAAATGTTTATGTAAAATTTGCAATTGATCAACACAACCAATTTTATCACATTAGGTACACACTTACACAGTGATGGACATTGAATCGTTGGCATCACTTATACGTAAGATTCACTTTCTTTATCAATTGCACCTTTCAATTTTGATGTCATATTAAAACAATTACCAACAAACATTTAAAATTTCAGGACCAGAAGAACAAGAACTTGTAAAGGACAGCGTGAAAGCTCGTGAGCATGCCTATTGTCCGTACAGCCAGTTCAGTGTGGGGGCTGCAGTCAGGGTTCATTCGGGCACTATCTACACAGGATGCAACATCGAGAACGCTGCCTACCCAGACAGTTTGTGTGCTGAGAGGACGGCGATGGCTAAAGCTGTGAGTGAAGGAAACACAACATTCTCAGCTGTTGCTGTCTCTGGCTCTCTTGAACCTAAAAAAACATTTGTTTTTCCATGTGGCTCTTGTAGGCAATTTATTTCAGAATTTGCAAGGGACAAAGACATCCCTATATACCTAGTTAAGCCTGATTTAAAGCATGTTTTAATTACGTCAATAAAACAGCTTCTACCGCACAGCTTTCATTTTTGAACTTACCATCAATGTAAAGAAATTTAGATTAATTGGATGTGGGAAATTGTGTGTGGATTGTGAAATGATAATACAAAGAAATGTATTTCAATTAGCTTTAGGTATATATTTATTTATCATGAAACATAATTTTTATAGTGGTGGGCTATGTCTCATTTTTAATGAGATTTTGGGTTTTTATAATGTTTATAGTATGGCTTGGTATTAAAATTTAAAACATACATAGGTGTAGACCTAAGTTTACTTCTAATCAAATGATTTTTTATTTATATAATTCATCTTTGTTAAAGTTCGGTAACTGTCCTTTTTTTAACAATCAATCTTATAGGTTGTACTTATTTATTTCATTGGCATTTTATTGTTTGACGAATTTTATCAAAGGATAACTTATTAAGATGATTCTACTTTCTGAGCCTTTAGAATTTTAAATACAGTTGACAAATGAAGGGGTCCCCTGTAAAACGTTCTAAACAACAAAATTTCAAAATTGGAGATATTCAGTGAAAAAGGTTCTCTAGGCACGAGCTACACTGTGGAATATTTTGTTTTGAAAATATTTGAGTTGGCAGCCCTGATATTGTCTGTCAAAGTTGGCGTACTTCAATGGACTACACAGACTTTCTCGGGAATAACGTTCTACTCGCCGAAAGATAAGACTCCCTGCCGGCCGTTGCGTTGTCGCCTAGCGACCAAAATCTCGTAAATAAAATTAAGAAACGTGAAGTAAATATTGGAGAGTGGAAGGATAAGACCAGGAAGGAATGGCGAAAAGCTGGATTACCCTTATTTCAAAAACTAAGAAGTCAAGGCGTGGAAAATTGCCCCCAAAAGAAGTGAGGAGAATAACGTTTTAACCTCCACATTTGGATAACTTTTAGCAAAATGACATATCACGTTATGAAGCAAAATTACGTTTTTGTACTTTTATATAAATAAAATTGTTTCATTTTACGTTTTGTTTTCGTTTATGTTGGTATTACTACACTTTCTGACGTTTTCTTCCAAAGGCAGAAGAGCAGTCCGTCAGAGAACGTTTCAAACGCCAGTCATTTAGAACGTTTTAATCTCCCAACAAACACGTAAAATTCTTTAAAATGCTTGATGGCAAGTAAAAATTTATTAAAAGACTACATTATGATGTTATAAGTAAAGTATTAAAAATGTATACATGATTGTAAGTTCAAACTTTGAAAAAACCGTAAATTTGAGAATTCAACTTTCAACGCTTGATTACTCGAAACTAGGTTTTTTTCGCTTAGAACGTTTTACGGGGGACCCCTTCAAATATTGCAGGTTCTATGAACAGTGTTGTTAATGTAATCAAAGCACAAAAAATCTCATTCTTTCTCAACACTTCAAAGCCCCAAGGACCTTTCAATGGTACAATTTTCATTTCTGATCTTCTGCTGTGCTGTTCGTTACTATAGCAGACGATTCACCATCCTGATTTCTAAGAAAATAATATCGAACAATATACCATAGTCGGTTGAAGTTCAATGTAATGTTTGTTTGTTGGACTGAACTGGACATCCAATTCCATTGTATTTCATATAGATTTTTTTTGTTACTCTATGAAAATATATTTACCAATCGATAGTAAAGTACAAGATGGTGAATGATGAGAAATTAGATAAACTGTTTGGTTATAGCATTGAATTGGTTATAGTAATGTTGTAATTTAGTTTTTGGTTAGTTTTATTATGTTTATTTTAATTTTAGTTTTATTATATCTACGTTTGGAATGTTTTATTGTTCGTGAGAGAACCGAATAATAATGTAATTGACAATGGTTTCGGTTATTGTTTGTTATCGATGTTTCTTCATTACTGACAGTTGTTGAAACAGTACATTGGTTGAGTTAAACACGATAGGTTGATAGTTCATATCGGATTACCAAAACCTAAACTGACTACCAGAAACTAAACTAATCTTTTTTTGTCCATGTTAAATCATATTGAGAAGTTCACTTTCTAAACCTGGGCAAAAAATAAACAATAAGCAGTAGAAACATAAACCTGCAAAGAGAGAATATCAGATATGAAACTCGTACCCCTTTCAATTTGTGAAGGCATATAATTTCATGTGTATGTGGCAGTATTTTCTTTACAAATTAGTCTTAATAAGTATTGCTTATAGTATAAAATATAAGAGTTTTTTCCAGCCAATCAGGGTGAGCTTTTTCCAACTAAACCTGGGTAAAAAATATAAACAATAAGCAGTAGGCTAAAAACATAAACCTGTAAAGAGAGAATATTAGATATGAAACTCGTATCCCTTTCAGTTTGTGTCGGCATATAATTTAATGTGTATGTGACAATACTCTCTTTACAAATTAGTCTTAACAAGTATTGCTTATAGTATAAAATATAAGAGTGTTTTCCAACAAATCTGGGCAGAATTACTTTTTTACTTTCAAGACAAAAAAGTACAATTTATTGCATTTGGGACAAGCAACAACAAGCGTTTTGGATAGTAAACTCCCTCTCAAGGCCGTAGCCAATGGGGGGGTTAGGGGGTCAGAACCCCCCCGAAATTGTAGAAATAGCCTTGAAACTGTAGTAAATGGGGGTGGCTAGGGGGTGAAAACCCCCCCCCCCCCCCGAAATAGTCGCAACCCCCCTGAAACAGGGAAAAACCCCGCAGTAAAATGCAGAGGGGCCGGGAAACAGGTAAAAAGGGTCCAAAATGGCAATAATAAGGGGCCAAAAAGCGTGCTCGTGAGTAAAAAAACAAAAGGTCACCACTTTTGACGAGGCGGAAATTCTGTCGCCAGCCCTGTCCAAACCCCCCCCCCGAAAAAAATTCCTGGCTACGGCTTTGCTCCCTCTTATCCGGTTGACTTTCATCCGGCCATCCACTTTAACCATCTGCTCTTCGCAGAAGTGACTTCTCTTTTACTGGCCAACTTTTTCAAAGTTTCAGTTTAACCAGCCGAGATTGTCAAGAAGTGGACAATATCAATAATCCCATTGGGAAAATAGACAAATCGTCATAAAAATTTCTAGCAATTAAATTATTATATACAGGCCAAATATGTGCCAATTATAATGGTATGTAGGTTTTACCAGCTAAATCATAATCTAATCTAGCAGAGTCTCAGTCAAGGCCGTAGCCAATGGGGGGATTAGGGGGTCAGAACCCCCCCCCCCCCCGAAATAGTAGAAATAGCATTGAAAACGTAGTAAATGGGGGTGAAAACCCCCCCCCCAAAAACCCCCCGAGCAGACGCAGAGGGGCCCGGAAACAGTTGAAAAGGGGAAAAAATGACGATAAAGGCGCCGAAAAGCATACACGCGAGTAAAAAAAGAAGGTCACCACTTTTGCCGAGCCCGAAATTCACCCGCCGGCCCTGTCCAACCCCCCCCCCCCCCCCGAAAAAATTCAGAAAATTCCAAGATCACAGAGTCACTTTCTGTTGGGAAACCAAACAAAATATAAAGCAGATAAAACAATAATAAATCAAATTATTCATCAATTAACAAATGTGATTGTGACAAAAAACTAAAAACAAAATGCTCCACCAATGATAATCTTGGCGGGACTATGGTCGTTGCTTTTCAATCGATTTTGCAAGGGACATGCCCGACATGCCAGTCGCTGCCAAACCTCAAGGGTCATTTCTCTCCTTCACCTGCTTCATAGTTCCATCAGTCCTACTTTAATAAAGCTCTAGATTACTCAGTAGTAGATTCGTTGCAAACACAGCAATATGTGGTTTAATTGTAGAACTGTTTCAAAGCATGATTATATTTTCAGACAGGTTCAGTTATAAAGCAAGCAAACTGAGCTTCAAATGTCAATGGGTAGCACTAATGTTTTTTTTTAAACTTCAGCTCTTTACTGTATTTATGTGATGCTTATATATATATATATATATATACATAAGACTGGGACTGTGGCGTTAATCCAGCTACTTGGAGGTCACAAATTGTGGATAGTTATGAGCGATAGCTTGTGGATGCGGTGTTCCTTTGTGGGGATTAACATTTGCACTATTGAATACTTACGTTCATAGAACCGTCCTCATAATTAGACCAGTCCGTAAAACTGTTAACCAAGGAAATTGTGGTTCGGATTCTACGTTAAAATGTAGGTCCCTTAGTTGCCATTGGCTGTTGGGCAATTAATTGACAGTCCTGTCTGAGGAACATGTCGGCCTTAGTCAGTAACAAGACTACAAGATCGCGCCACAATCATCCTTCACTCATCTGTCATTCATACTTGGCTTAAAATACCTACCTGGGTAGGTCGCCATTTCAACTAATGTATCTAATGTATCTAATGTAATGTATCTAATGTATCCTTCCCTGGTAGCCTGTACTAGAAAGTAGTGCAGTAATCATCGGAAAGCTGTGGTCTTGGTCCTGAGGTGGCCGGATAAAAGGGATTCTACTGTAATGGGCTCAGCGACCAAATAATAATATGGTATATTATTTTTTGGCCACTGAATGGGACAAAATGGGAAAGATAAAATTCAAATATGTTGGTTTGGCCAAGCTGTCTAGCGAAACCAATGTAAGCCTGTATGTGTTCATGTAGTTATATGTGTTTTAATAATAAGGGTGATGAAAAAATGCTGCTATAACCATAGTACATTCATTCAATGTAATTTTTAAGATGTTATACTCATGAGAATGAGATATGAAATTTTTAAATGTGATGATTTTTTTCTAGTCATTCATTTTATTCTATCTACAAATTAATTTATTGTATCATATGTTATCTAATATTTTTACTTAAATGAAAAATGGATCTAATAAACATTTATTTTAAAAGAAGTCTGCTTTTTATTATTCAAATCACCTAATTACTTGAGGAATAAAACATAAGAGCAAGCATTTATGATGTCTAGAATATTAAGTCTAGGCCCTTGCTTGTTTTCAAAACATTGTGGTACTTAATAAAATCAAATATCTTGCAGATGTTTGTTTTTAATTTGAAATATTGGTAGTCACTTCCCCAGACCACTGCTAGCGACGTTCTCTGACCCCCATTGCCGCTGCCCAGGGTGGGGATGAGTAACTGCCCCCATTCCCTACTCTGCTAACCTGCAAAATGTTCTCAGTTATCTCTTTCTCAGTTCTCAATATTTTGTGCTTTTGAAATGTGAAGTTCACATTAAAGCGAATGGATGTGAACAAGCAGTGATGAACGCCGAACTTGCTTTATGGCGTTTACCACTGTTCGTTTCGTTCATGTTCGCACCAGATTCGCTCTAATATGACCGTGCCCCAAGATTCTAAGTCCTAAATGATTGGGACTGGACCTGTCCCATTTCGGAGTAGCGAATATTTAGGATTAATCATCAATAATTTTTAGCTCCTGGATTGCTTGAATACAATGTAAAATGAGTACTCCTCACCTTAGCAATCCTTTATTAAATAAAGGATTGCCAAGGTAAGGCATACTCATTTTACATTTAGAATTAAGAGGGAATTTTACTTCAATAAATATCATATAAAATCACTCGTACAGTTTACGTGCGATCGGGAAATTCGCAGGATTGAATTTTACGGCCATTTGTTTAATTTGCAAAGGTATTAGCAAAACAAAGTTACTCCCATCATTTTCCCGCGATTAATGGAAATGCCCGTTCGTCTTTCGCAAAGCTACTTCCGTCGCTGTCAAGGTGAATACCCGTAAACGGTACCTAAATAAATAGGCATGATCAACTTGCAATTCAATTTGCTTACTTTTCAAAGACGTTCCTGCGATAAGTGTAGTAAATAAACTTTCGCGTAAAAGAATTTTGTGGCCGTTCACTTCTTTTTCAAAGTTACTCCTACCGATACCTGTGATCGGTACGCTTCGTCTACCTGCCCGCGGTTATTCGTGGTTAGTCTCTATGCCCTGGTCAAAACGGTAGGCCTAAAAACATGCACGATCGTCTTCTTGCGCTGTTGTTGTGTTGTTGTGAAAATTGCTAACGCTGTTTAAGCAGGGTGGCAGGGCCGTAACATTAACTTTGGGGGCCCCCAGGGCAAGACTGGCTGGTGGGGCCCCCCAATTTCTTACTAATGTATGTGCATGTGCACGTTAAACTTGAATACTTAGCCAATTTTGTGCCATTGTGCTCAATTATTTCAATTTCACATATGAAATTTCCGACTTTCTCTTGCCTTTTCCTGGCTATTTCAAAAATTTCCCGACCAGTGCACGACGCGTACCATGTTGCCACCTAAAACGAATACTTGAACATAATATTTATAAAATACAATATTATTACAATATATTATTATTTATGGCTGCAATGCGACCAAGAGATTTACTGGCCGCAGAAACACTGCACGATTTTCCAGCTATTTATATGACGGAGAGATTTGTCATAAACGACCGCGCTTCGACAGCTGCGATGCGGCCAAAACATGAAACAGTTACGAAAAGAGTAAGCGCTTTTCCAGCCACAGTGTGATTGAGAGATATTAGCCAGCTTTGATATCAGTGACAGATTTTCCGGCCGCAAATTGGCTAGACATGATGACTTCGAAAAGAGTGAGAGACTTGCCAGCCTCAAAGCGATCAATAGATATCCCGGCAGCGAAACGGCGAGAGACTTGTCAGCAATGGAACGACCGGGAAATATTCCTGCCAGCCCAGCGGCTGCCAGCATATCGAGACCCAAAAATCTGTCGTTTATACAGCTATAAACGACGAATTTTTGGGCCTCGTTGTGGCCAAAACATGTGACGGCCTCGAAAAAAATGTGAGAGAATTGTCGGCCGCAATGCAATCAAGAAATCTGCCGGCCGCGAAACGAGCGAGTCATTTTCCGGCCGCGGGACGAGCGAGCAGTCCTCCGGCAGCGAATGAACCGAGATATTTTTTGGCCGACCGACCCGGCCCGGCTACGAAAAGAGCACTTGACGGCAGCGATGACACCGAGAGAATTGCGGCCGTGATACGAGCGAGAAAATGTCCGTGGTAATGCGGCCGAGATATTTTCCGGCCACAAATTAAATAAATCAATTAGAATACAATACCAATTCATTGGATTACTTATTGGATACCAAACCAAGCCTCCTAATCCCTTATACCACAGTTTCTCTAACCTTTGGTTATAAAACAGATATTACATTTTTACAAACGGTAACATGGTAAAATAAAAACAATTGTAGAAAAATGCTCCGGTCTCCGAGCTGTTCAAAATAGTCACCTTTTCAATGGTATTAACCTAAGAAAAATCACGTTTTTTGGAAATAGTGTGGTCGCGTCGAATCGGGGTCAGGTCCGGTTTAACGCTCCCTCGTCTTTGGGCGGGCCCCGGTCGCCCCGGTGGTCGTCTCGGCCCTGAGGGGTGGTCGAATGCAAGGTCGTTCACGCAGTGGTGCGCACTTTGAAGACCAGCCCAACTAAATGATTGGCTGATTGCATGGATGACGATAAAAATTATTTTTATGTATGCTGATGAAATCAAATGAAAAATGACTTTATTAACGAAGCGAAGTTAGGCTAGGACTTGCAAGTCCTCTCTACCGCTTGTGACGGTGATGACGTCCTCTCTCTGCTGAAGACGGTGATCGGTCAACTGGCGGGTGTATTGTTTTCTATTGTTCAAGATTGCTTATGATATATGCTCCATGAGTTGGTATTCGGTATACCCCAAGCGAATCTTTTCGTAAAGAACGATTTTGCTAGTGACGATTGCAAAGTACAAATCCGATGTACGTTAGTTAACGATTACACTGCATAATCACGGCCGCAAATGCCAATCATTGCCAGAATCCCTCTCCGCTAGAGAAGACGACAGATAAGGTTATGCTTCTATTGCTTCTATCGGTTGAGATCGATGATTGATTGCGAAGCTTAGTTGGATTTTACGGCTTTTTAGTCCCACTTCGGAATATTTCGCCACAAAACTTACAGTCGCGAAGGTCAAATTCAAAAATGTCTTAATAACTATACAATGAGTGTAAGTCAAATTCAAAAAGTCTTTTAATAAAGCCGCGTTTACACTATACAACTTGTTTAATAAACTTTCATTTGTAAAACATGTTTAACACAACTTTTGTTTTTAAAACTCGATCTTATGTTTTAAATCATGTTGCAGCCTACAACAAAAGTTTAAAACAAATATTTCCTTTGATCTTTCCGACATGGCTCGGGAAACCTGCAACCTGTTGTAAAACACGTTTTTTCTGTTTTAAAACACGCTTGTTGTACTGTACAACTTGTTTAATAATTTTTATTTCTTTCTTAAACATGTTCAAACCAATTAGTATGATCACCAATTAGTATTGGTATGTGTTATGTTGTGGTTGTACAACACAATAAGTTTATGAAATAAGTTGTATACCGTAGTGTAAACGCGGTTTAATAATACAGCAGTGAATGCAGTGAACAAGAGGAACAGTAGGCCTACAAGAAGGTTATTTTTAAAAGTCGAAAAGGGGAATGCGATCACTTTATTTTTCAGCAACGATGGCACGTCTTGCGTCGGTATCCTCAAATCTGTTGATTTTATCCATTGTTAATTTTATCGGCTTATTCCGAACTCCCCGTAATCCGAATCATGCTCGGATCCAGTTATTTCTGAATTAGCAGGGGGGTGTTCCAAAACTGGTTTTAATGCTAGCTACAAATTACTAATTACAAGTTACAATCTATCTCGGTTTTATCTTCTCGGTTCTGAAACGAAATCTTAGTACTGTATTAAAAAATACAAAGTAAATATTATTAATTTGCCAATATCGTTTTGAAACAGCCTCCAGGGTTCAGTTGCTTATGTTTTGTATCTTGAGGTCTGGTTTCACGAAGTGAGCATGAGAAAAACAATACTTGAATTTACCGGTTGTCATGGAAACCGAAACCAAAACAAACCAGTGTCACTGTCACATTATCGCTAAAACGTGATAATGTTAACCTGAAATCGTTCCTGGTCAAGGTCAAGTTTCAAGATTTGCCTTATCTAAATTATTGTGAAGATGTGAACTGAAGTATTTAATTTTGGGATCTAAATTAACCTGTGAACTTTTTACAAGAACGTATTTCACCGTTTTCCCTAAAAAATGGAAGATACTTTTCCCTTTTTAAGTACTGAGGAAACGTTAGTTGTCTTCTCAGGACTAAGTATGCTGTGTTTTCATTTATGTTATTAGCGCTCAAATTACATTTTTAATTTTGTACCGATAGACTACTGGATTTAAAAGATTTCCTAAATTCCTTAATCACAAATGGGGATGCATTTTTAAGAGTAGGAATAAAATAAAATAATGATTAACAAGCATTTGACCTAACCTCTTAGTTTTTTAAGTTTAGCCTTAAGTTTTGTATTGGTAGGTTTTGCTTAATTCTCCAAGAAATTAACCATCAAGCATTGGCTGCTGATTTGCAACTGAACTGATTAACTGACTGGTCAGGTATAATCAGTGCCGGGCTTAGGGTAGGGCGACAGGGGCAGATGTCCTTGCGCTTCTGATATGGGAGTTTAACTTTTTTATTAATAGGTGACAAAAATAATAAAATTACATTGAAACAACACGGAGATATCTATTAAACCGAAAGAATAATTAAATGTTGTTGATTATATAGATTTCTGGGGTTTTCCCAGCTAATGTATCAATGGGGGGGGGGAGAGAAAGAAAAAAATACAAAAACAAAAAAAGGAGGAGTTGGAAGGATTACGTAAGACCTAGTAAGTCCATATGTCACGAGAGGTTTGTTTGAAGGGTGCAGGAGAGAAGAACATAGGAAAGGCAGGGTAGAAAGGTGTTGAGAGCAAGATTTTTCTGCGAGCATCTTTCCTCCACCAAGCCTCAAAACAGTTGTTAGTTCATTCCCACTCAGCCCTTACCAACCAGTTATTCCTTTACTAACCAGTGTCTCATTGTTAGTTTTTCCCAAAAATTTTTCTATTTTCCCCACTCAGAACAACATGTCTGAGGTTCTGCGTTTTGGAGCCATGCATTTGTGTGAGCAGTTGTGCATGCATGTTTGTGGGTGTGTTTGTGATGAATGGGTAATCAGTGTCTGTGTGTTGATTTTTTTTTGGGGGGGGGGGGTTTGAGATTTTGCTCTTGCAGGGTTGGGTTGGGTTTGGTGTTTGTGTGAGTATTGCGATGCCTGTCCTGATTCGGTTTGGTTTGAGTTTCGTTTCTTTGAAAATGTTTTCTGTCATGTCTGTGTTGTCCAAGACTCAGACTGTTTCCAAAAAAAAGGGTTTGTGCATGTTTTCCCCTTTTTTTGGGCAATTTTGTGTGTTATTCGGGGGTTTTAGAGGCAAGGATTTGTGCAAGCAGGATTGAAAGAGTTTGTTGATAGATTTGGTTTCATTTTTTCCTACATTTTGTTTTCATTTGGTTTGGGGAACGCTCGTTTTGGAGATGATTTCTGTCTCAGTTGACCATGATTTGAGATGCCGATTTTCCAACTTTAAGTGTTCTCGAAATTGTGCATTCAATTAGGAAAATGTCCTTGCTCGGTTGGAGGAATGTTTGTGTGATAACCCAGTTCCTGTTTTTATTCTGATTTTGTTGAGTGGTAAATGATTCTCTTTCTCAGTCAGTATGTAATTATAACTACATTTAATACCATATAAATTTTAAAATAATCGCCTTAAAAATGAAAATTTCAGGGCCAGAAACGAAAGAACTCCTAACGGCCTGTGTGGAAGCACGTGAGTACGCCTACTGTCCGTACAGCCATTTCAAAGTGGGGGCTGCGGTACAGAATGAATGTGGCCATATCTTCTCAGGATGCAACGTTGAGAACGCTTCCTACGGAAACACTATCTGCGCAGAGCGGACAGCCATGGTCAAAGCTGTGAGTGAAGGAACCACTACTTTTTCAGGTGTCGCCGTCTGTGGCACATTTGGCCCTGATGAAAAAACGTTTGTGTTTCCATGTGGCCCTTGCAGACAATTCATTGCAGAGTTTGCAAAAGGCAAAGACATCCCTGTATACATGGTTAAGCCTGAGATGAAATATGTTTTTGTTTCGTCCATAAAACAACTCTTACCACACTCCTTTGATCTTTAATAAACGAATAATAATTTCATGAATTTATTCCTTTCAACTATGTACGGTAACTTATCGTAACAGTAATTGAATTATTTCATGGGTGAACTGACCACAGACAAGCTTTGTGACCAGGGATTTGTACCCTTGGAATCAAATGTCTCGACCCTTTTTTGTAATGCTCTTGTTGTTTTTGGAATTTTGTAGTTTTTTTCTTGATTTCTTATAAATACTAAGTATGAAAATGAACTGTGAAATTATAAAAAGGATAGCAGCATTAGACTCAGTTTGGAAAATAGTTTGGAATGATCGGTCACAACTCCTTCATAGTGTTTAAATAACCAATCTCATTTCCAAACGGTGAATCCTCTGACAAGAACATTTTTTAAATCATCAAAATCAAGGGACTGTGATATGACAGTAATCGGTTGTGGTTTGCTATTACTTGCTAACGAAATCATACAAAAGACACAAACCCACATTGTCCAATGTCTATGCAAAAAGTAATCTATAAATACCCCCGTTGCAGCTGACCTGCATACTCAGTGAATTTCAAATTAAAAAGAACATGGTACAATCCAACACTGCAAGATTTAACATGTTTTTAGCGAATTTCCCCTATAGGGAAGAAGGTATTACCGTAGGTCTCATGGTAAGACCTAAGCCTGAGACCATGATAACTTTCGTTTTGGGGCCCCCAGAAGCAAAAAACACCATTCGTTCGAATTTCTATATATATATATATATGTCTGTAAGCACGATAGCGCTCGCAAAAATGGTCCGATCGGAATGAAATTTGGCACAGGTGTGTAAAGTAGTAATTATTCGGATGAGTTCGAAAACCAGCCCGATCGGACCACTGGAAGGGGGGTAAAGGGGGGTAAACCCCCCCAAAAATGGGTTTTTTTGGGTTTTTCATATAGAAAAATAAAAATAATCCAATTTTGTTTGGCACCATTGAATTCAGCTCGAAAAAAAAAACAATTTAGTATCTTGAATCATTGCTCTTATGTCCATTGCTTACCGAGTTATTGAAAGTGGTAAACACGGTACGTTGTCCCTATGTTAACCTTATGGGAAACAAGTAAAATTCTATATATCGCTTATTTCACAACATATCTTAATAAAACTTGGTGTGTGGCTTCATTTAGATGAGATCTAATGCACTTTAGTCTAAAATCCCCGATATTTCCATTTTTATGGCAGCAAACCTGCATACTCATCTCCCATGTTATCCTTATGGGAAATAAAAAATTCTATGTCTTCCTTATTTCTTAACATATCTTGATAAAACTTTATATGTGACTTCATCTAGTTGAAATATACTGGATTATGGCATAAAATACCCTATTTTTACATTTTCATGTCAGCAAACCTGCATACTCATTCTCCATGTTAACCTTATGGGCAATAAAAAAGGTTATGTAGTTTGCTCATTTCTCAAAATATCCTGATAAGAACTGGCATGGGGCTTCATACAATTAATATCTTCTTGATTATGGTTTAAAATACCCAAATCATCAAATTCCTGAGGCAGCAAACCTGTGTACTCTCTTTCCCAATGTTAACCTTATGAGAGGTAAATAAAATTGGATAGCTGTCTTATTCCTCAACATATTATCTTGATAAACCATGTTATGTGGCTTGATATAGTTTAGATATATTGGATTGTAGCCTATGATACCTCATTTTCAAATTTCTGTGGCAGCAAACCTGCATTTTTCCATACTAATCTTAAGGAGAATAATTTATTTTTGAATAGCAATTGTGGGCATTAGGCAAGTCACAGGATGAGGGAAAAGGGCTCAAATTAAATGTTTTAATGTCAGGGACTCTGGAAAAGTATTGTAATTTCTTAAAATTTGCTAGAAAACAAAAAATAATATAAAATAACTGCCATTTAAGTAGCATTGGGATCTAAAACGTCTGCTTTGTTTACATTAAAACATGTGAGCTAATGTTTCATTCAAAGCCATATGGTGGATACAGACATATGGCTTATTTAAAGGCCAGATAACTAAATATGTCAAATAAATGTACTATATCGAATAAAGATTTTTACTGATGATGTTTTTGAAATTTTTTACTCAAACTTAAACAGCTGGTAATTTCTCTATTTGATTAAATTGGAAAAGCCAGCTGTTTTGAAGTTTTGAACATTGCACTTTCGTGCCAAGTATAGGCTATTATTTTTGTATAGCCTTTTGCTCCTAAAAGCCACTAGGAGAGTATTTTTGCACGCTTTCTTTTGAATGTATATTGATTTTACTTGATGCGAGACTTCATTTAAATTATTTATTTAAGCACTTGAAATTCACTGAGTATACAGGACTGCTGCAACGGGGGTATTGTAAGCTCCATAAGAATAACATGGGGAATAAGTATGCAGGTTTGCTGCAACAGGTATATTAAAACTGGGTGGTTTTAATTAAATATTTAGTAGAGATCTGAATTAGAAGAAGCCATGTACCAAGTTTTATCAAGATATGTTAATAAAAATAGGGAAGATTTACTCTTTTTTTATTTCCTATAAGGAAAACATGGGGAATGAGTATGCAGGTTTGCTGCCACAAAAATGGAAGTGTCGGGGATTTTAGACTAACAAACCTGATCTCATCTAGATGAAGCCACACACCAAGTTTTATTAAAATATGTTGAAAAATAAACGAGATATAGAATTTTAATTATTTCACATAAGGTTAACATTGGAACAGAGTGCTGAGTTTACCACATACAATATCTCCGTAACCAACAGACATAGAGCAGTGAATCAAAGAACTTAATTGTTTGTCATTGGCTGGAGCATTTTGGTTTTTTGTCACAAAGTTTTTTCCAATTGGATGAATCAATCAATTGGTTTGTTGTTGTTGTCTTGTTCTGAAAGTTTACTGATTGTCTGCTAGGAAGTGACACTGAAAATTAATAAATTTATGAAAGTTTGGAGTTTCTCGTGTGGTTCCATCTGCCTTTGTGGGTTTGGTCTGTCGCTGGTGAATGAAATGTACAGTATATTAAATACCCACCCTCTCGCGCTTCATAGTTTTATTAATTATAGTTTAGGAGACCAGACCACTAGTTACACTGGTATGGATGACCAGCTGATCGTTTGATAATAAAAAAAGGAATTTAAAAAGATAGGGGAGGACTCTTTTGAACTCGTCATGTAAATACATATTCTATAAGAGAAAATAGTACAATAAACTACTTTTATTACAATTAAAAAACATTTTGGCAGCACATCCTTTAATATTGGGGTGCCACTACCTCATCCCATCAGATCAAATCAAGTGTTTACTAATCAGTGATGGCGAATGTCCGCAAAAATCCAAATCAAAATATAAAATCACCATCACCAACAATGAATTTCAAACAAAGAAGTGTTAAGGACATGAAATTAAAAGTAAATCTTTACAACAGTCAACTCAGCTCTTGCCTTGCTAATCTTGTTTACTTTTAGTTACTAAAAACTCCATTTTTGTATTTACGCCACTGGCAGTTTTTAACGTCTCAATAGGATGGATCCAGACCTGGATCTTGTTCCTATTTAACTTGCAGCCTTTACAACATCGCCTTTTGTTTATTCATAGCCTATTTATGAATGGCGGCTGTAACCAGTTTTGAAACTGGTCAGGATTCAAACTGGTGACCCTCAAATTGAAAGATGAGCTCTAAATATTCCTGGCCATCCAGTCAATAAACTTTGTAAATCAGTTTGACAGAACTATTTATTTGACTAAACAAATTAAATAATTGTAGAACACATTAGAAAAGATGAATGGATCACTACAAACTTTGGTGAGAGAGGTTTATTTCAACTTACTTTATATACAACAATCTACAAATTACCTTAAAATATAAAAAAAAAATTATTTTATAAGACAATATACAAAAGAACAATAATCATTTTAACTAACATTGATTGCAATCGATTCACCACCACAAAGTCTCACTTCTAATAATCTTTTTTTGCATCCAAGGGAGTGTAGCTAAGCCCAAATTAACTACTCATAAACATAACTGATCATAAAAAAGGCAGGAACACTAAATAAATTGTAAACAAATAATAACCGTACAAATACTTGTAATCTTTGCCATAGTAAATAAGATAATCCATTGAGAAGGGGTGTATATGAAATAAACTCTATGTACAGTACATCTTTTTTGTTACACCAAAGGCGGAAAATAATCATCAGCAGACTACATAATAAACAACAAATATTATCTTCCTGCCTAAAAAATAAACTTATAAAATCATTAAAAAAACTGTGAAAAAAACAATTTAGGGGTACTGTCGGGAGTAAGTAAAGCACTAAGCTTCAACCCTTCGCAGGTTGACTAGTGAGCCGAATATTATTTTTGTCACAATTCAGCATCAAGCTGAATATTATAAACCTGTTGGCTCTCACAGCAGTATAGACTAATTTGTTTTAATCCCTTGAACCAACACTTTCTCTTATGGCCAAAATAAGAAGTGCCATAAAAACATGAACGTTGTAAGCTCATTTGTAAAAAAATATAGCTCATTACCAAGGACCAATCCTGTTATAAATCTGGTACCCGTAGTCAGGGCCGCCGAGAGCCAAGCCGGGTCCCAAGTCTGCACACCGCACGGGCCCTCCGGGGGGTCTGGGAGGTATGAAATACCCCCCAGTAAAAGGGAGGTCCGGGGGCCCTCCCCCAAAAAAATTTTCGAGAATTAGATCTCTAAACTCGCGTTTTTAAGCAGTCTAGAGGTGGGACATCATACCCCAAAAATCCGAACCAATTGAGCCTGAATGGTCGGATTTAAAAAATAGTCTACTCTGATTACAAATTACCGCTATCGGATTTAAAAAATAGTCTACTCTGATTACAAATTACCGCTATCACTAGTGTGGCTAGTGATGCCACACTATTGGATTTTCCAGAAATTCGTCTCTTTCCCATAACTTCCGCGTTCGTTCCACTCACAAAGTTATACTTTCCCGTTTTTTCACGATCAATGCACACTATTGTTTTTACCGGCCATCTGCGTGAATTGCAACAAATGTACTCTTGTTGATTACCATCGTGGATAACTTCATCATAACGTATTTAAGTTGTTATATGAGGGAGGTATGAGTCACTCACGCTCACTACTCGCTGGCTGCCACCGCTGTAGTGTACAGTCAGTCGCAAAAATACAATATAAGACAGGCAAAACAATCGTTTCTGCCTTAACTAAATAAATATTGTAATATCAAAGTAATTTGCGTGATAAAGCTGGTCATTTTATTTTTTAACATATAAGCCTAACTTTATTTCCAAGAAGTCGATGCCAATATTTCCTCAATCTAAAAAAAATCCGCGCATCCCGGGCCCCTTTGGAGCCCGGGCCCCAAGTTTCAGACTTGGCTGACATGGCCTCTCGGCGGCCCTGCCCGTACTGACTTTGACGAAGTGGTACAGAAACATCACTCCTTTATTTCTAAGGAGGCTTAAACTTATCCACATTAATCCTGCCACTTAACTAAAATGCAGATCTTTCTGGGAAGTGCACATTCATTCATTCATACTCAAGTTATGACAATAATTTCGTTTATAATTTGACTTTGCGTGGTATATATTACTAACTTTTCAGTCCGACAAATATTACAACCTTAACACCTTTCTCATAAATATTTCTTAACAAATCAATAAAAAACAACTGCTAAACAAACATATTTTAAAAATGTAAAACTTGGCTATCTGAAATGACATGATGAACTTCAAGTGAAATGTAATCTAAATAAAAACATAAAAATGACTATCTCGCTTGGAACTTTTTATTTTCTGATCAACTTCAGATTTCCTCCATCTTCTCCCCTCTAAAACTCTTAACAAGCAGGTAAATTCATATTATATGAATTTTAAAATACATTCAAATTTCATATTGAAGTATTTGTTATTGAAGGCATAAAGATAATTCCTGTTAAATTAAATAAAAAACTGTTTTTAAAATTATTTTCTTGCTTTACTTTTTCTTTAGACCTGCTTATGTAACATACAAAAGAAGTTAGAAAGTACCAATACCCAAGTTGGTTATTTTCTCCATAGTGATTTTATTATCATCATATCTAATTATAATAATAGACAAAAATTTAATAAAATAATAATAAAATTACAACCCAAAAATTGTTTTTCAAAAATATGTGTAAAATGATTAAAAAATACAATGATTAATCTAATATATACATATTTATCTTCTATTTTGTGTGCATACATATAATAAAGTTTGCTTGTAATGGTTCTAGTTGTTTTATGATTTTGCGACCAAGAAAACTAAAACTCTCACTAAAAATATCATAAACTTATTTTGGTAACCTAGTCAGCTTTACAGTGAGTTCAGTTCTCTGATCAGATGTTTACCAAAACGGGCACCTAAAACAAAAAGAGAAATATAGCTAAATTTGTAACATTAAAAATTAGTTTATAGCACACTACATTTATCTATTGTTGATTCACACACGTTTGATATAAAAAATTCCTTCCCTTGGAAATGGAAGTAAGAGCAGGGACAACGCCTTACTATCTAATATGGTATAAATGTAAGGCATTAAAGACAGACTCTTTTTGTAGGTCTAATTTCAGTTGTTAATTTCACAATGAGCAGGTCAGAACCTACTATGCATTAAAGGCAGTTTATTTGCAAATGAATGTCTCTTTCAGATAACATTATTCTTTTGAAAACATGGTGGTAACCAACACATTCGCTATCAACCCAGTGGGCCCTATATATTATGATAGGTTTGACGGCCAGTCATCTGTTAAAATATGTCGCTAAATTGTAACTGACAATGTACCAAACTCAATCTACCAGAGGCATTTTTCATTTCAACCAAAGGATGGAAAACTATTTCCTGCGAAGAGTGATAAAGTATTAATAGGTAAATATTCAATGAAAATTAGATCTGTACTTACCACCCGATATAACACTGGCAAAGGTTTTCATTGGCTGTGGCTTGAAGGATAAGAAGTTGGACTTGGCGCTCTACTGTCAATGCTTCTTCATGAACAAAGTCTCGTCCCGTTAACTTGTCCCTTACTCTGTGAATGATGTTAATCGCTTTCTTGTTCAGTGCCTCTGCCGGTTGGCTACTCTCCCCTAGAAAGTATGATGCTGGTTTTTAATTATTCTAAGAAAGCCAGATGAAACGTTACGAGGCTGAACTCAGTTCTGTTAACAACTCAAGGTAGAGACCCACAAGTATCTCTTTAAGCATCTTAGAAACTAGATCAAACTTTCATAGCTGTTTTACCAATTCTCCACATGGCTAGATAAATAAGTTAAAAATTAACAATAGTTCCAATAAAAACAAAAATGTACTGAAATCCTATTTAATTTATTAGTACATAACATAAAAAGGCTTAGGGGGAAACCCCAAGGGGATTTTTTAAGGATGTGAGTAGGCCTATGAATTGCGTACATGATCTTTCTTTGAGCAAAATTTCAGCCTGGTCGATTCTGTAGGTTTGGTGCTTAGTTAATTATTTGGTGCTTAACCCTTACAAAAACAAACATAATTCAAAAAAATCAAAAAACAAAAAAATAAATTAACATTTTCTTATATTAAAGAGTTTTAGTTCCCATACATTTTATTTTCATTTTGGGAATTTTTAAATAACACAAATTATTTAATTTTTCATGATAGGTTTTTTAAGTACTGGTGATATTTTTTCTAGAAATATATAACATTATTTTGCCCGTTGAGTTTGAGAAAATGTAACTATTGATAAATGACGTAAATACCGGGTGTCCGAAAAAGAACTCCCTAATTTTGAAGAACTCTAATTTGTAGTTCGTTAATCATATCGACTCAAATTATGTTTTAAATGATAGGAAAACTCACCAAGTTTTTGATACAAGTCACAGATTTTTGGTGGATTTCAGTTTGGGCTCATGGAAAACAAAAAACAAAAAATCACATTTTCCCTGTGCACCAGTAGTGATTGAAAATCACGTTGTAACGAGTTTTTTACAAGATTTAACAGTTATCTTGAAAACTAAGCATCCTACAGAAACCTCTCAGTTTATGTTTAAAACCTCTTAAATTTAACAAAACTTGGTTATTTCCCTTTAATTTGGTAAAAATAAAAATTTTGGGGTTTTCCAACTTTAGCAGTATGGCACACGAAACATAAAAAAACAATTTGTTTGTTTCCAAAACTCATTTCTCAGGACCCAATAAAGCTACAAACCTGCAAAAACATCCAAACTGTAGGGGAAATTTGATTTTCTTTAATGTTATAAACTAAGAGGTTTCTATAGGATTCATAGTTTTCAAGATAAATGTTAAATCTATAAAAAAAAACTTAAAACGTGATTTTTATTCACTACTGGTACACAGAGAAAATTTGATTTTTTGTTTTATGTTTGCCATGAGCCCAAAGTGAAATTCACCAAACATTTGTGACTTGTAACAAAAACTTGGTGAGTTTACCTATCATTCAATATATAATTTGAGTCAATATGATTTATAAATTGAAAATTAGAGGTCATCAAAATTAGGGAGTTCTTTTTCGGACACCCGGTATGTGAACACTGTTCACAAAAACATCAGACACAAAATGCAATGGCCTACCATTGTCTTCACAGCACTCAACTAATATCTTATCATTTACCTTCAACAAGAATTTAATTTAGATTATTTTTAACCTTGACAGCACTTCTTAAGAACAAACATCTTGAAGCAATGCTTCTAAAATTCAAATACAAAATGTGTAAAACATCACTATGATTTTTATATTTGTTAAGCGGAAAGAGAAAAGAGACGTCTGGATTTCCTGGTTTTGATTTTTTTACATTCAGGAATTCAGACTGCTGATTTCAGAGTCATTTAACGAAATGGGGAACAATTTTATACATAACGTATAGTTCTTTGTTTTAAATGAAAATTTTGAGACACCTAAGATGAAATCCTTCACAAAATTTTTATATTAATAAATAAAATGACTGTATATTTAAAGATTAACTAAAAATATATGGACATGTGACACGTTAAAATAGAGTAGAAACTTTCATAGTTGTACTATGAACTATTCTTGTATTATGCTAAACTTGTTGTTCACTACAATCTGATGGATGTCAGGGCAGACTAGTTTTGTGTTGCCACTGACAACTCTGTTGGTTAAAGCTTGCACATGTAGGAAGTGGGACCTGAAATCAGCAGCCATATTAATTTCCTATGTAGATGACAAGGTTCCTTTTTGTATTAACGACATGGGCTACCAAATCGATGCTTCTTTAATATTTATTGGTTTCTAATTGCTAAAATAACTGAATTAACCTGTACAAGAAAAACTAATATTCAATCAATAATTCAAACAAGATTCCTACAATAATGTCTTTATTTTCCCAACATGGGGTCACTTTTCACTTTCCTGAAAACATTGTGCCATTACAGTGTCTTGGTTCCACAATGCAGATAGATCCGCAGTAGCTTAGGTATGGGGAGAGATAGGTTTTACCACCTTTTACCTGTTTGTAAAAAAATATACCCTCTCGATTATCTTATTACCACTCAGCCATTGTTGGCCAGTGAGACTGGAAAGACTTTGTCACTAATATTTATAAATCTACTGATATCAAGCTTCCATCTTTGGGTTTGGCTAAGAAGAAAAGTAATAACAAACATAAGTTATAAAACTTTTTTCTGAATGGCGTAAAAATAACCATGCGAGTTCCCTGATTGCTGGTAAACGACGACACAGCAGGAGTATTAGCACAAGAAAAACACGATTGGCTAGCACAAGAAAAACACCTTGATAACTTTGCCAATGTCACAAAGAGCCATGAAAGTTAAATTACACCTATAATTGTTTACTAATTACAAGCAATAACTAAGTGATGGGAAATAAAATGCAAAAGACGAAGGAGGCCGTAAGAGACAACTACACGAATCTGCCATCAGCAGGTAGATGACGGAGTAAATTTACGAAATATTAATACTGTATCCTACTTATTCTCTGTTTAAACTACATTTCCTACAATCCTAACGTAATCAGAATTTTCCAGAATCTTGACTACTCAACGACCTCAATTAGTTGGAATTATGGAGTTTAGCATTTTTTATGCCTCTAGATTACCTAAAAATGTGACCTTGTATGAATATTCAGCATTTTTCCGAGGCCTACCGGAAATGAACCAGTGTTGCCACTTTTGGGGATTTTTCGCCAATTGGCAATTTTTCTTGGCCTTGGGGATTTTTTTGGCGGATTGAGTCCGATGGGGAATTTTGGACGGATTTAAATTTTGGTGGATTTTGGCGGAGGGTTGGTAAATAATAAATTAGATATGAAGCAAATGAATGATTATAATATATTTAGTGAATTTTTTACCAACATATTTACGGTCATAGATATGAATTCTGGGATAATTGGCAGTTGAAAGGGATTTTTGTAGAATTTGGCTATTGGATGGGGAAAACTTGGGGATTTTCTTTCGTTTTCTAGGGCTTGGCAGATTATTGGAGGATTTTTGCTTCGGCTGGGGATACAATGGGGATTTTTCGCTAGACAGTTGGGAAAATTTCTTGGGTCAGGGGTGGCAACACTGGTGATAACCCCCTTTTACAAAGGTCTACCTTCCCACAGGGCAGACGTCTTACCCATGTTCTCGGTGCTGCCGGAGGCAGCCGGCTTCTTGCCGACGTTGGCGCTGAGGCTGTTGGCGACACTGTCGAGCAGGTCGCCGTGGTCGGCCTGCGAGGCGGACGACGCCACGCTGGACTCGGCTTGCGACTTGGTGCGCTTGGCCTTGACCGTGGCGCCGCCCCCGTCCATCAGCCGCCAGTTGAGCAGTGGGTCGTACACGAACGCCTCCAGCACGGCCATCAGACTGTCCTTGTTCCGGTGGAGCACGGACATGACGCTCTCGCACGTCCGCCGGTACGTGCCCTCGATACCCGTCACCTGGCGGGAACACGGGTGCGACAAGTTTATACAACCACACGAAAATTACTTATGAAACCAAACAGTAACCATCTTAAACTATTTGCAAGAATTATTCAAAAGGTGGCTCCAAAAAAAATTTCACATTTCTAGCTGCTTCTCCTATAGCGTTAATGTTAACTTCAAGTTCGATACAGCCCCAACTGCCCAACCAAAATGGTTGATTTGTATCTCAATTGAAAATGATCTTGGGCCTGGCAATTGACTGGGTGATCCAGAGATTCTAGGCAGAACATCAGAATTTCCATATCAATTTGGGTTTGTTTGTACAAAATTACAAAAATTGAGACTTATAAATTCCACTGGGTGTGATATAAAAAAATCTGCTAATTTGAATCACTAAAACTTGTTTCTCTTCCAGATTAGCTGTAGGCTAAATCAACCATTTTGGTTGATAAGTTGATGCTGTCGTACCAAGTTTAAAAGCTTAACAGTCGTAAGGATAAGAAAGGACTCACCATCACCAACAATAAATTGCAGACCAAGAGGGTAATCAGGCAGGACTAGAACCCCCGCGTTACCGTAAAATCGAGTTGCTTAAGTATGAAATGAATTGATTTCAACAAACCTCCATCGCATTGATCAGCATTCTGGTGAGACGGAAGGGTATTTTCTCTGGGAACTTCTCTCTCGTCATGGCAACCTCAAAACAGTCGCCAAAGTCAATGTGGAGGATCTTGCCGCTCAGTCTGTCAAGCATGAGGTTGGAAGGATGCCTGGAAACCGACAATTGTTTTGGTAAAATAATAATGAGTTCTTAGGAGTGCTGAATGAAAACATATCAATGTCCTGAGAGCTTTATTATAATTACTGTATCCAACCTGAGCTAGAGCCTGATAAAATTACGCAAAGGTTCAAGTCTGGACCTAGCTTCCTTTGATTATTGGGCTGTTAATTAATAATCCTGACAAAACGAATCAGCTGATCTTTGTCAGTAACAAAGCTTTCATCTCATTTCTCACTCACGGCTCCATTGACATCAAGGAGCACATATATTTTTTAAACAATCGTGTATGTTAAACAAAACCCAATCTTACAGCAAATAGTCCCGTAAAGCCGTACAACTTGAGATTTCACAAGGAGGTGGAGCAACACAGATTAAATTTTTTTGGAAAGACTAATTTTATAGGTAATAAATTTGTATTTAATTTGCCAAAACTGATTTTACTTTAACATAAACGTGCTAAAGTTCAGAAAACAACTAAAAACTTTTCTTTTCATCATACTGAAAAATCTGTTTTCAGTTCCTTTTTGTTGTCTTGAAAGTTAACCAATGCCGTCCTAGTCCAGGAAGAACTTTTTGCCATCCTAGGCCGGAGAAACGGAAGTAATGGGTATGGTAGCTGACATTTAATGCTTGTTTATTGGTTACTTTTTAGAGCAATGTATTGTAGTGGCAGCACTGGCAGCAGTAGCAAATGTTTGTTCTGTTAGTTAAAGGTTAGGTTTGAAGGAGTGAGTAACGTATTGGTTTATGCAAGGACTACGTTATGATTGAAAGTATGTTTTTTTCTGTGTAGTATGATGAAAGCCGGACTTTTTACACAGCCGGAAAGTTTTACCGTACTTGCATGAAAATCCCGCACTCCGCTTTCGCTCGCGCGGGAACTATCATGCTCATCCAGCAAAAGAGTACTTTCCGGTGGTTGGAATTGTAATTAAGTATTATCATGGTCTAAAAAATGGGGTAATGAATTAAACATCAGCATTAATGAAAAAATCAGAAAATGTCACTCTAGATACTTAAATATTCTTATAAAACTTCCATGACTATCGCACTCCATGACTAAGCAGAGTCAAGTCTTAAAAATATTGCTACAAAAGCTGAATTTTTTAACTTGTTAAGTCACTGACCCCTGAGTTGGCAGAGATTAGACAAACAGTTATATGGAGAGGTTGTGAGATTAATAATGATACTGTTTGACCCTGTGACAAGAAGAAAACCGACAAATAATCAAACACTGATAAATCCAACCACCATTTTAATGTTTAAGGTTAAATGAAAACAAAACATGTAAACTCAGCACGAAAAACTGATTTTTTATTAAAAAATATCCAACAACAAATGATATGAATATTCTAGCTTATTTTTCATGTTATTTTTAACTAATTTAAAGAACTGTTTTGCTCTGTGGATCTGTGGAATCTGTTGAGTCTTTGGGAAAGAATTGTTTACAATACTTTATTATCAAATCTGCCAAGAATCAAATTACACCAATTTCTTTTTTGTTGTTTGAGTTTAGACAAAACAAAAGTGAGATATATCAGTCTCAATACGACACAAAGGACTTAAGTAAGAATAACAAAAAAAGGTCATCTACGTGTGATTTCATTAGGCTGCAGTACTCAAAGAATTGTAAAAAAACAATTTAACAAACAAACAAATTACATGACTTATTCTAGTCAATCCCAAATAATATTCGAGCGCCGTCATGAAAGTTTTGCCACTTCAACAAGAGCTGTTGTTTATTAATTTCAGATTATCTGGATTTTTCCAAATCGGGTCTCCACCACATTAACCCAGCTTCAAAAAAAATCTTGGATTTTTTTCCATACTGCCATAAAAAACTTATCATTTTAGTTTTATACTGCCATTGTAAAAATTCTATATCAGTCTGAGACCTGCCAGGATGAATCAGCCGATTTTGCAGTAAAAATCCATAAAACCGAATAATCAAATATTGCAGCAATAGATAAATTGAGTTGAAAGATTAATCGATTTTATTCTAGGTTTTGTAATGGAAAAAAACTGCAGCGACCTGGCCGGCCACTGGTAATTTTCACGTAGACAATCAAAGCCGATGAGATTAGCGCCTGGCAGATCTCACATGTTCGGCTAACTCCGATCTTGTCGGCTAATGGCAGTTCTTGCGATGTAGCGTAAAGCCACTAGAAGATCTGATCGGCCGCTGGTAGTCAAAGGGTAAACCCAGAAAAACCGAGGTACACTACGAGCGAAGTTCGGCTGCGTTACCTGTCGCCGAGGCCCAGGATGTAGCCCACCATGGACATGACGGCGAGGGAGCGTGTGTAGTTGGTGCGGCGGTCGAACCACACCTCGGAGCTGGGCGACTTGAGCCACAGCAGCCGCGCGAGGTCGTCGCCCTGCGTGTGCTCCAGCGCATGCTCAAACACCTCCACCTTCTGCATCAGCGTCAGGTGGTCGTAGTCCGGCGCCATCTGCAGGGAGAAAGAAAAAATATCTATTTCCATAATACAACAATTATCATATCCGTCATATCTACCACCAATCACCATCTCATTGGCCGTTCTATCCAACTATCTATTATAGTAAACAGGAAGTGGTGGTTTCTGCCTGTCTATTTGCTAATCCAGATAAACAAAAAAAAACTACAGGATCGACTGGGCTAATAATTTACATAACAGTAAGTCTTGAGCTCACACAACACACAGACCTGTTCACTTCCTTACAATCCCCTAGGAATATGCAAGGGTGCAGAATATGTCTGAACCTGGAAACCATGTTCGGGGGAAATATCGGCTGTCGGAGGAAATATTGAGCATCAGTGAAATTTTCTGCCGACTGAGAGGAATTTTTGGCCTTTGTTGTGTTCCACTGAACAAAGAAGTTGATTTGGTGATTACTAATGGTTGCAAATAAACATACAGTAGTCATAACTTAATGTTGGCAAATAATTATCGTAGTCGCAGCAAACAAAGTCCTAACGACCTAATTTTACACAACAGTAGGTTTTGAGCCTATGCAACCTCCATTTATTTCCTTACAACCATGCCCTGTAAATGTCCTAAGTTTCAATGTTAACATTTTACAAGGATAAAATATATTATAAAACTGAAATGCATTCAGCGTGGACACTGTAATTTGGCAGTTCAATGAGCGATAATGTTTGAATTTCAGAATAAATGGCTTCAGAAACTGTAATGTGAGCTGTGGATACCTCAAATTACAGCTGAAAGAGCAGAGGCAAGAACAGCTGTTTCCATATCGCATTGACTATAGAACAGGTAAAGCAAAACAAAGTTTTGTACCTTTGCATGTGATATCATTTATCTAGTTCAAAACAAACTAGTTCTAATTATTTTTAGTTGATAATTTACTTCCCAACTTTGAAGAAGCTGGTGTTTGAATTTAATTGAACTTATTGAGACAGTTCAAAGATTACATTACAGCCACGGCTGTAGGCGTGTCACCTACCCTAAGCATAATGCGGTGTTCGATGTTGAGGAGGATCTTCTTCTTTTCGCGGTAGTCCCTGATGAGGGTGTGTAGGGTGTCGCAGTGAGGCACCCAGCCAATGAGACCTGAGTTGGTTGACAACGGAATCACAGCATACCTCTGCAAACAAAATAACAACTCTAATTTTTCTTAAAATAAAAAAGTTGATCATTACTCAAACCTTGAAGTAATTAAGTTCGTTACCTAATTTTTTCAACTCCTGGGTTTTTTTTTCTTTCAACAGGTATTTTTTTACGTATTCCCAGTGGCATTTTAGCTCCCTGATGACCTCCTCAATTGTTGGCACTAGAATATATCCTCTTAACTTATTAAGATGAACTAAGCTAAAGACAATGACTGAAAAAAATCATCGAAACAGAAAGTTCCACACAAGCAGGCTAAAATTAATTGTTGTTTAACCAGCTGGACTAGCATGCTAACCCATGTCAGGCTCTTTACAGATAAGTTTAATCTTTTTTTTTAATCAATCAGCAATTTTTTCATTAAAGCTCAACCTGTTTATTCATATTAAAGGAATTTTTTTAATTTTCAGTGCTACTGAAAAATTGCCAAAGTAAAAAACCTAACATCTGGAAAGGGATCACTGATACAAGATTGATGGAAGATTGACTGATTACAAAAACTTGTTAGCGACAAGAAACATTGGCAGACGGACCTGGATTGTGAGGTTGCGGCGGAAGGTGTCGGGGTCGTTGAGCAGCAGCGTGTTGACCAGGCCGAACAGCTGCATCACCCGCTCGTCCTGGCGCAAGTCCTCGTGGCCCTTCAGCAGGAACATGTAGTCGTTCCCGTTGCTCCCTGCCGACAGAACCGACTAATTAGACTTTTCACATTTTCAACTGCTGATATTAATCACTATTAATATTGTTGCAAAATATTTGTTATGCTATTCCGGTGTCATCAACTATCCCAACACTTTCAAAGATAATTAACATGACCTATTTCGTTGTTCCTGTTCAGATGATTCAGACTCAGATAAATTAAAGGTCATGAATTAATTACATGTGGAAAGAAAGCAAAATAATGTTAGCAAAAAAATTAACCGACGTATAACACACCCCAATATTTAATTTTAATCTTAGGACAGAGGACCAGGTCTAAAGGTATCTCAATTACTGGGGATTTTTTATCTCTGAAATAGATGAAAAGTGTTGACAAAAACCTAAAAGATTCAAGGGTCAGATACACACAGCTAGCAAGCTTCTCCCTGAAGAAACATTATGATTCCAAGAATTGCAGTTCTCATAGCCACGTCATAGAACATATTTTAGCCACCTCATAGAACATAAACCTGCAGTCCCCTCTGAGAGACTACATTCTAAAAGTTCAATGAAAACCTACATCAAAAGTCTCCTACATATCCTAAGACACTGCAATTCATTTTATTCTCTATAACCCAAAAGATAGAATCTATAATGCAAAAACTATAATCACCGAACAACTAATCCAAAATTTATAGTATACAACTCCAAATTTAGAGTATATAGATCCAGAATCTAACGCCCAAAATCCAGAATCTATAACCAAAAATCAAAAAGCTATTACCAAAACCTACAATCAATAAGGTGAAAACTAGAATAAGGCCTGGTTTCCAAAATCTAAATGCAAAACCTAAATTTCATGTCCCAAAATCTAGAATACATAACCTAAAATATAAAATCTATAACACACATTCTAAAACCAAAAAACTCCAGAAACATAACCCAAAATCTATGATATAGAATCCAATATCTACAATCTAGAGCCCTAAATCAAGAACCTAAACTCTAAGCTGAGATTTATAATCCGTAATTTAAAATCCAGAATCTACAGACCAACATATAGCCACTTTCTCACCTCTGATGCACAGCTTGCGCGGGCGCTGCTTGCTGGTGATGACCTGCAGCGAGCTCTGTATGTGGGCGATCCGCACGACCGGCTGGTTGGGTATGTAGCTGCCCGGGACGGCGAGCTCCAGGTCCCGGCACACCAACAGCTTGGGACTCACGTACTGCAGCTCCAGGCTAGTCAGCTGCGGCAGCTGGCGCGAGATCCGCCGGAACACGTGGTAGTACAGGTCCCACGCTTGGTTGAGGTCGCGGACGTTGCCCGACACCTTGTACCGCTGGCACCAGTCCATCGCCTCCATCAGGTCTCGACCGTAGGCCTGTAGACAGCGAGGGTTAGGTTAGACTGTTAGACACGTGGTAGTACAGGTCCCACGCTTGGTTGAGGTCGCGGACGTTGCCCGACACCTTGTACCGCTGGCACCAGTCCATCGCCTCCATCAGGTCTCGGCCGTAGGCCTGTCAACAGTGGGGTTTGCAGTCAGCAAGAGTGGTTCAAGACATGTTTCCTATATGATTTTGTATAATTATTAGCAACAGCAGAAATCTGCAGCAGGCTTTGATGACTTTTCAAATTTAATTTATTTAGCATGATGTACAATTTTTTTCCATCTGGAATGCTGGTTGAAGCCTAATTTATTTACCTATATTTTTAAAAGCACTTTTTTAATGATTTCTTTGATGAATAACGATAACAATTTCTCTATTTAAAACTTTTTTTTACTGATTTTTTGTTAAAACAGAAAGTTAAAGTTGATGAATGGAATTTTTCAAATATTACAAAACTATTATTTTCTTCTGTGAAACTAGTCTTAGTGAAAAACTAACACATAATTTAGTGTCATTGTCCTCATGTTTTACTACCTTCAGCACGTTACACCAAACTCAAAACATTCAAGTAAACCCATGTCAATCACCGTTGTCAATATCACTAAATACACATAAACTATATGGATTTAGTTTTACATGGTAACTAGTAACTAATCCAATGAGAGCTGGAATCTCCGACAGACCTGATTGAAGCTGGTCTCCTTGAGCGTCTGCGGGCCGCGCTCCAGCATGGCGTGGAGCGGCTCCAGAGTGTCGAACATGCCTTTGACGTTCCGCTCGCCGAAGTACAGACGGCTGGCCTCCTCTAGGCCCTCGTGCCACAGCTCGTGCCACAGGATAGCCACCCTGATCAGCTCGTCACTCACCTACAGAAACAGAAACTAAGTTTACTTACAAAAAAACTTTAATTTTTCTTTTAAATTTAATGAAACTCTTCTAGAACCTCTCCTCCTTAATAACTCCAGTTTATATCTTAATCTTAATCTGAATTACAAGATGTTCTCATAATGATTTAGCAATAATCTTCAAATACTCAATTCCCTGGTTCACCTTTTTAACAACTGGATTTTGTTGTTTTTGTTGCTGTCCATAAACCTCATGCTAAAATTAACACCAGTCTTATGGGTGGCCTAGGCCAAGTTATTTGACTCGGACTATAAACGACTCACCATGACAGCCTGCTGCACCAGCGCGGGGCTGTGTTCGCACATGCTCTTGAGTATCTTGTTGGCGGCCGTGCGGCGCGGCGTGCTGGCAGACTTGCTGGCGACAGTCAGCGGATACACCAGTGCCTGCGGGTGGTGCTTGCCGATGTCCATCAGCAGGTGGTGGATGAGGCGGCTGACCAGCGTGCGCGGCGTGTCTATCCTGGCGATCAGCTGCGGGATAACCTGTGACATCACCACAAACACTTCAACTATTCGTCCTGCGACCGATTGTCATGGAGTCTCAAGACCTCACATGTAAACTTTCTCCCTTAATTCCAACTGATGTAGGGGAGAGTGGGGCAGGTTCATACAAAATCACATCTATCAACTTTAAGTATTTTTAGCTCCCTTATTTCCAAACGAAATGTTCTGAAATTTTATTTTAATATTGCATGACATCTAACTCCATCCAACCATTATCATGAAAGTTTTTAAATTGATTTATCTCTCATATAAATGAAAAAAATATTTTTTTACCAAAACACTGCACTTTGTATGAAACTACCCCAAGTTGCGGCAGTTTCATACTTCATTGGGGTAGATTCATACATAGGGAAAATCATGAAACAAATAGCATTAAAACTGATGTTTGTTGTTTTAAGCTGTTCAAAAACTTAATAATAATGATAACTAAGCCTTAAATTAGGGTTACACAATGTTACTTATTAAAATATTAACAAAAAAATAGAGTTGTATGAAGTCTTGCTCCAAAATGCAAGTTTTGGTACAATTTCTTGCAAATCGACAACCCTAAAACTTACTATTAATGAAAGTTAGACATGAAATTAACTATGAAAACATTTTATCTGTGTAAGCTCTATTTGTTGATTTCCAGTAATATCTCGCCATTTGTCACCATAAAGAAATTTTTTTTTAGTTAATTTTTTGAGTTTAACTGTAGGCTGATACTTTAACTAAGTATTTTTATGATATTTTTACAAAGATAAATTATTCAACAATGATAAATAGTAAAGACAAATAATGTATGGAACTGCCCCGTTCCAATGAATGAAGGTGCCCCAAGTGTGGTTATGTTATAAATCACCATAAACCTTTTTTATAAGTTAGAATTTGAGATCTACATTTAGTGTATATAAGTGGCTTGAAGGGGCTAAAAGCCCCTAATGAGGGAAAATTCAAACAATCCTTATTTATTATAGTACAAAATTCCTTCATAACAGACTGAATCTACCTGATATTGATATCCAGCCTACAACATGGTTTTCGATCAAGTATCAGCATCATATGTTTTATGTAAACAAAGCGGACGTTTTTTAGATCCCAATGCATTTTAAATGGCAGATATTTTACGTTATTTCTCGTTTTCTGGTGAATTTCAAGCAATTTCATTATTTTTCCCGCCATCACGGATTAGAGACCTTTAATTTGAGCTCTTTCCCATCTTTCTACGACTTGCCATACACCCACAATTTTGACGCAAAGAATCACCTTACGAAATTAAATATATGATGTAGTCCAAAACATTGGGCTGTCTAATAATGCGTAAATAACAGCAAACTTTTTTCTCGGATTCCAGTAAATGTTAAATAACTCTCAATCGAAATAAACTGCAGAATTGAAACTTTTATAGGAAGTAGTTTATGATGAGGCCTATACAGAAGAGCAGGAAACAAATCATTCATACCACCATATGAATGATTTGTTTCCTGCTATTCTGTAAGGTGGGAAATTTAGACTGTATTAAAATGCTCCTGTATGAATCTGCCCCACTCTCCCCTAATAATCCCTAGGAAAGGCTCATCATGAAATTTTCACAACAAATACCAGAGCCCAATATTTACAGTAGGTATAAAAGAGGATTCATCTGCCAGAGTACAATTGCAAGAATCGCCCGCCCATGAGATTCTTCTATTCTTGAGATTTTTCTACAGCAATATGACAGCAAGACTCATATAAACCATAAGACAATGAGATTCATATTCAAAATTTGATTCATAGATCTGTCCGTCATATTATTGCCATGAAATTTATATGCTGTTATGCTTGTAGTTTGTCGGCAACAATAAAACCCAGAGTTTTGACTATGTAGATACAATCAAATGATTGTTGTTGTCTGATACAAACAATATGAGAGATAAGCCAAATGTCCAAGAGGTTTTATCACGGTCAGGAGACTTTTCAACCACGAAATGTCGACAAAATCAAGCTGCTAGGACATATTTCATCTATCTCCATATATATATTTCTTTTATACATTAAATATCCAGCAAAAGCAAAATGATAAGTAAAATAATAAACATTATTATATAAAAAAAAATTATTATTCTATATCTACATTTCTGAAGCACACTCTCACCTGCAGCCATGTGTCGATCTCGATAGTCCGGATGCCCTCGACGATGGCGTCGTAGACCTCGGGCCACTGGCCATAGTCGAACCACAGCGTCAGCAGTCGCAGGGTGTCCTGCAGAGAGCTGCCGTGCGACAGCGCGATGGAGCGGAAGAACCCTTCCACGGCCGGCACCGTGAACTGCGATATGTACTGTGTGCTGGGCTGCACAATTAACAACAATAAGATTTCCTTTTAGAACAAGAGGTGTATGAAAAAGTATCAACAGGTTAACAACTGATTGGCTAAAACTGAGAAATATATTTTAAAGTAAATTAACAAACATCGTTCTAAGAAAGGAAGTAAGTTATTTGACAGTTAATACTATATGTATTTCAATTCACAACAAACTCTGTTTTAACCAAAGTTAATTAGTTATTAGTTCTCAAATCACACAACAAACAATGAATTCAAAATTTAAAAAATAACTATTGGTTATTGGTTGCTTTTATTTGCCAGTTACATAAAAATCCAAATTTCACTATAACACTTCATGATTTTTATCAACAACCAGATATGAACATTAACCAAACATCCTTAATTTCCCGTCCTTACCAGAGTCCTGGCTGCGTCCCCGCCCTGAGCCTGCCCCATCTGTTGCTGCTTGTAGAACAGCACCGTCTCGAAGTTCATGTACGCCCACGAGTGCCAGGCCTTGTACCAGTCAGGGTCGTGGTCGGTGGCCGCAGCATAGTACTGCAGAACCGCGGGTATCGACTGCTCGTTGATACCTTGCAAGCTCTCCTGCCACTGACCCAGCTTCAGGTAGCACCTTTGGACAATTGAGTAAGCGCTGTACAAAATAGTTTAGTCTTGGAACTAAAATTAATAGAACTTAAGTTAAAAGAAGATGATCTTAGAAATACAAGCTTGTATTGACTTTTCTGCTGTAACCAAAAAAAAAAAACTGACAACAGGTTTACAATTCTACATGGACTGATAAGATCAAACTCATTTCCTCACTGCTGGCTGTCATAATGTATGAATGTAAATTGATATTGTAATTTTTCCTCTCCCCCACGCGCCATGATAGGAGCATGGGAGCCTGTAATTAATATAATAATTTGCATGAATAAAATTATTTTGACTTTGACACTTAAGCTGCTGGCAATCAAAATGAAATTTATAGAGGATTCCATAAAAAAAAGGATCAACATGAATTCAAGTATAAATTGAATAGTTAATCAACAAAGTTTAAAATAATTAATTTAAATAAAACATCTCCCGTTTTAAAATGAATAAATCAATATAGGCCGAGTCAAATGGCATGGCCCAATCCACCCCTAAAACTAATATTCATTTTAGCATTGGGATTGGACCAAATCATTTGGCTTGGATTATAAGTACCTGGCCAGCAACCTCCGTCGCATCTCCAGGTGCCTGGCTTCATCAGGCGAGGCGGAATTCTGCTTGACAGGCTGCGTCAAGTATGTTTGTACAAACTCGTGCAACTGCCTGCAACAGAAAACCACAAAAACATTTTACATCGCTGTGTAATCAGGCAACACTGGATTGATCTGTTGGTTGGTGTAATAGATAATGATTAAGTTAGGAGGGACTTTAAAACCTTAGAGGGACAAGTTCAAAATACTGATTGAAGATTAAGTCCAAAAACAAATTATTTTACCTCCAAATATCCAAACCCAGATTATCTGAATTACAAATTATCCAGAGGAGGTTAAATAGGATTGAGGTTAAAAGATGTCAGTTTCGACCGAAGTGCTATAATGTGCTTGTGAATTATAATACACCTGTACATAGAAGTGTCAAACAAATGCTTTGAAAAATGTCCTATCTTTAAAATTCAGCAGCCGAATGTAAAATCTAGTGTTATCACAATTAAAATGATAAAAAATATTGCTTATAGAATTTTTAATATTAATAAATTCATAACCTAACAGTAAGAATCATTAGCACAATACATGAGACTTGACTGCCGCAATAGTGCTATGAGATGACCGACAGACATTTTGCGTTGTGCACTGTAAAGTACAATGAGAAGACTGAAATATTGCATACCTATGACGATACCTATTGTATACTGTATACGATACATTAATGACATTTTTCTATGACATGAAGGAAATATAATGCTCAATATTGTAAAGAATCATCTGCCACGACATTGGTAATATTGGATATGATAGTTTCACAATCGCTATTTTTATACTGTAACATACACTGTTGTTATTGTACTTAAGACTCGTAATTCAGTTTTCTTTCTCCTACGCTTGCCGTAACTGGAACTCAGAAATCTGCTGCCTGTCTGTCTTTACCTGATGAATTAAATGAAGATGTTGTGGTCCGTACGCGGATGACACATGACTGATGAGACTAAACACGTCAAAACAAAAAGTCAGAATCCACTGAAGTCGGAGCGTCTGCTCCTTTTGCCAGCTGTGCTTTTGTCAGCGGCCACAGCAAAGCAGTGAGGTGGTGCCTACACTACCTTAGATTGTGCGGTGTGGACTAGTAACATCGATGCCACTAACATCTAGTCCACCTCTTCAGACATTCCTCAGATTTCTTCGTCCTTGTCATGCGTTGCGCGCTTCTTCACGCACCAGACAAGAGACAGACATCTTGAAACCAAAAACCAAAAAATGCAAACAGCGGCTCATCTGAGCCTTTTCCGATTTTAACGGTACTCCGTGCTACAAATAAAGCAATTTGTGGGAGGATGGGGAATCCCATACAGACCTGAGAAGCTCGACATTTTGGACTCACACGTACACCAGTGGGCCAGAGTCAAGTGAGAGGCCATAGCTATGGTACCATGTGTGGGTGAACCATGGTACATGCCATGGTCGGGCTAGCATTTCCTACGGGAAATGCAATGTTCCTACGGGGTTGTTCTGCTTTACCAAAAACAAAGCACGCCTCACACAAGCTAAGGTAGTGTAGGCACCACCTCACTGCTATGCTGCGGCCACTGGCGAAAGCACAGCTGGCAAAAGGAACAGATGCTCCGACTTCAGTAAATTCTGACTTACTGATTATTTCTGTGTGTTTTGTTCAACAGATACAGACAGACAGCAGATTTCAGCTGTCACTGTACTACAGCAACCTCAGATTTCAGAGTTCCAATTACAGCAAGCATAGGAGAAAGAAAATTTGACTACGATTTCAGTCTTTGCCAATAACATCGATGCGACTAACATCTAACCCATCTCTTCAGATACTTCAGACAAGTGAACTTCTCTTTTTCATGATCGGGACTTTGCCAAATTAATCTGGATAATCTGAGGTGTACTGTAGATGAAATTACTGCAAAAATCTTACAGGAGTCAGGTTAGGTACTAACCCAGAACTAATCACAGTGGAGGAGGAAAGGGAGAATCTCACATGAAATCTTGTCTGTAGCGAGTTATCAAGATCTTATTATCCCAAGGTTTAACGTTTCTGTCCTATACATATTTCAGCAAAGTTGGGCTATAAACAATTGAATGCAATTTCCAAATCAACTAAAATATTGAACATGAATATGTAAACTCAAAATTTTACCAAGCACAATAAACAACAAATGTTGAGTGGGTCATACTTATAGGCCTTCTCCTTGTGGCCGGCCATCCAGAGGTGCTTGGTGTAGGCGAAGGTGACCTGCGGGCGATGCACGGGCAGTGGCTCATCCGGGCTCAGCGATGGGTCCATTCCCAGCAGCATCACCAGCGTCTTGTGTGACAGCATCTGGGGACCAACAAACGTGAGTCAGCCGTACTGTAGGCCATCCAGAGGTGCTTGGTGTAGGCGAAGGTGACCTGCGGGCTGTGTACGGACAGCAACGGGTCCACTCCCAGCAGCATCACCAGCGTCTTGTGTGACAGCATCTGGGGACCAACAAACGTGAGTCAGCCGTACTGTAGGCCATCCAGAGGTGCTTGGTGTAGGCGAAGGTGACCTGCGGGCGGTGTACGGACAGTAACGGGTCCACTCCCAGCAGCATCACCAGCGTCTTGTGTGACAGCATCTGGGAACCAACAAACGTGAGTCAGCCGTACTGTAGGCCATCCAGAGGTGCTTGGTGTAGGCGAAGGTGACCTGCGGGCGGTGTACGGACAGCAACGGGTCCACTCCCAGCTAGCAGCATCACCAGCGTCTTGTGTGACAGCATCTGGGGACCAACAAACGTGAGTCAGCCGTACTGTAGGCCATCCAGAGGTGCTTGGTGTAGGCGAAGGTGACCTGCGGGCGGTGCACGAGCAGTGACGAGTCCACTCCCAGCAGCATCACCAGTGTCTTGTGTGACAGCATCTGGGGACCAACAAACGTGAGTCAGCCGTACTGTAGACCATCCAGAGGTGCTTGGTGTAGGCGAAGGTGACCTGCAGGCGATGCACGTGCAGTGGCTCATCCGAGCTAAGCGATGGGTCCATTCCCAGCAGCATCACCAGCGTCTTGTGTGACAGCATCTGGGGACCAACAAACGTGAGTCAGCCGTACTGTAGACCATCCAGAGGTGCTTGGTGTAGGCGAAGGTGACCTGCAGGCGATGCACGTGCAGTGGCTCATCCGAGCTAAGCGATGGGTCCATTCCCAGCAGCATTACCAGCGTCTTGTGTGACAGCATCTGGGGACCAACAAACGTGAGTCAGAGGTGCTTGGTCTACACCCAAGCCTACGCGAAGGTGACCTGCGGGCGGTGCACAGACAGCAACGGGTCCACTCCCAGCAGCATCATCAGCATCTTGTGTGACAGCATATGCCAACCAACATTCATTATTTTATGCAATGCATTGCAGTCCTAATCCAGAGTGTCTAGCAAATCATCTCATTGAAATTTCCTGATTTTTCCCTGACCTTTCTTGACTACACCAATATTTTTGGTTAACAATTTTCAGTTGACCAAAAATGGGGGAAATCTCGGTAAAACGACGTGCATCGCACTTACTTACTTTTACTCATTACAATTTATAAGAAAGTAAAAACTTCATAACCTATAAATTAAAACCAATTAAAGAATTTGTAAAGAAAAAATATAACTTGGAAGGCCTACCCAAAAATTATAGAAATACAGATATCTAAATTCACTTCCCAAAAAATTTTATGGCCTACGGCTTTGCCTAAGGTAAATGAAACCTTAAGGCTTTGGTAATTAAATTGATCCAAAGTGAAAATTTTCCTGACGTTTGCCTGACTTTTTCATACAATTAAAAATTCCCTGACTTCCCGGCTTTCCCGATTTTCACGGGTGCTAAACATCCTGTAACATTGTGGGCTTATTGTTTGGTACCAAGTTAAAAGAGAAAAGCTTTTGTTCTAAGAAGCTTCTGAAAGAGAGCTTCTTGATCACCAAAGAAGCTGTTTCATGTGTGTGGCGCATGACATCAATTACAACACATTACAAGTACAGTAGCAGTGACAGAAAAAAAAGAGTGACGATTGAGGTTCTACTGTACTCCTTTTTACCAGTTGCTTCAGTTACCTACTGAAGGTTACTCACCAGCCTGGATGCCTTGCGACACAGAGAAGCATACTTGAGCCAGGTGAACATATCTTCCTCGGGGCTGACCACCAGTGTGTGGACCTGTATGATCCTCTGCCAGTCCTCCACCACCCTCTGGCATCCCTGCAACGACCAAGAGAAGTGAAGACTACATGGCAGCATCAACCGTGTTAAAAATGTTATAAGACTCTGTGTTTATCTCACATTAGGTTAGGAAGGTTATACTGATTCCACATTGTAATTCCTCCAACCAATTCGTAAAACACATGTATTACAAACTGACTAATTGATAAATAAAAAATACTCTGAATCGGGTGGCTTCATGTAATAATATGCAATAATATACATGGTCTTCTCTCGAATGCTGTTTGTTTAGTAGTAAAAACTAATAACACCTATAAAAAAAGCAGTAATGCAAAACATTTTTTGTCTAGTATACTATTGTAAATTATTATTACCTAAACTTCAATTAATCCTCTTTGAGTAGCAAATCCTTTGGCTTATCAATTCCCTATCATCCGGTCACATCATGAAATCAATATCATTAATTTATGAACAAGTCAATTATTGTTTGGTTCAATTAGTTTGAAATCATCACTTGTTTGCCAAGCTGGGTTTTTAAATCACAAAAATGACACAAGTAAATCAAATTAGCAAATGAAAGTAAGGCAGTTTTTTTGTGAATCTGCCCTTCCATGATGAGCATTAGCAATACCATGAGTGTTGACAACAACCGTTCCTCTGTAGCGTGAACGCTCTCAGTATACACAATTACAATACAATTGTGTATATATTCCAACCTCAACTCTCATCTACGCACCTGCAGTCGGTCCCACCACATCTTGCGTATGGTGGGCTGGCGCTCGGGCACCAGCTTGTACTGCACCACCTCCTCCAGTTCCGCCAACATCTGCACCGACACCATCGCGCCGTACGCTCGCTGGTAACTCTCCCCGGCCATGGCCGTCAGCTCCGTATCCAGCAGGTCCCTAGCCGAGTCTATCAACTGGGGGAAAAAAAAGTCACTTTCATATCTGTTTTTTATTCTTTTTTACATGGATTTCCACAAAAAAATTTTTTGATGTTGTGGTAGGAAAGAGATTGGCAACTGTAAAAAGAGGCTACACAACTTAACCTACATGTATCTTTGTTTTATATTATTAAACTTCCATCAGAACTTTGGTTGGCGGCATTGTGAGAAAGTGTACTGTGATTAAGTAAGCTCAATTTTACACATGGAAGAACATGAGTGCTAACTTTGATTGTCAAAAACAAATAGGTTGCAAATTGGTTATAAAACAAATAGGTTGTCAGCCTATTATTCTAGCTGTAAAACTTCCAGTGTTGTCAGCCTACTATTCTAGCTTAGCAATATGATTCCTCATTGTTTGCTATTAAAAGTTTAAATTTCTATCAATGTTAAATAAGCGGCGATTATATCTCGCTCATCTAGCTTCGCTGAGGAATTCAAATCTTACCTCAGGGGGCATCAATAATGAATAGTGATGATTTGATAATTTGGAGTGTGGGAAATAGACTCAAAAGGTCTCAGCATGTCAACCGAAGCTCGGCATAAATACGAGTAGAATAGTAATAGTCAGCTAAGTATTATTCACTGCATTTAAACCGATATTATTGCAAATGCGCTCTAAGTTGTTGGTTTCCCACCTGCTGCGCGGCGGCGTACTGCTCCCTGTGAACGGCCAGCACCGCGCGGTAGAAGGCTCCGTCCGTGGAGTCCCGCGGGATGCAGGAGACGTACTGGTCCATGCAGTCCCATTGGGAGAGGCCCCAGCTGGCGGCCGCCGCCATCCTGGACATCCGCTCTCTCCCCGCGTCCGTCAGGTCCGTCCAGTGGCTACTGGCCACGCTGTGCAGCTGGCCCCTGCAACCACACTCGATACTTTGTAGGTCAACTACTTGATCGCAGGAGATATTGGATTCATCAATCAGTCCCCATATGGAACATAGGTTAGGTTTCGAGGTTAGATTTGGATTTCGTCGGTGAAGAAACAATACAGCCTATCTGACAAATCCCAAACTTTTCAGGAGAGAAGAAAAACCGTTTTGGCAATACAGCCTATCTACCGCCTATCTGGTAGATGGGCGGTATTGTCACAAATAAAGTCAAATATAGCCAAATTAAAACACTGCGTCTACCAACGCTATCCTTAGGGATCTCGGTGAACTACAGCCGTCATTACGTGTACAATAACACTGAGGTTGCTATCATACCATAAACCCAACTCTGATTAATAAATACTTTACAGGAGAGACGAAAAACTGTTTTGGCAATACCGCCTATCTACCGCCTATCTGGTAGATTTGCGGTATTGTCACAAATAAAGTCAAATATAAGAATAAGAATAAGAATAAGAATGGTTTATTTTCTCCTTAAATATCTACAGATTATTTACACTCACATTATGCACATTTTTTGAAATAAATATCATGTCAATAAAGTACAAGAAAGTCTTCAAAATAAATACAAATAATAATGTCAACAAATGTCTATACACTTCTGGCAGACTGACTTGAGATAAAAAAAGAAAAACACTGTAACAGATAAATAACATGAATTACTTAAACTACTATAGAATTAAAATAAAACCTATAGATTAAAAAAACTGTACATTCTTCTGTGCATCATAATGGGAGAAAATATAGGGCCTCCAAGGCTTAGCCTGATTGGAGGTTCCTTTCATTTCAATTTACAAAAACAAACAGCGATCAGATAATAATTATATATAAAAAAAATAAATAAATCGGTCTCTTATGCTTTAGTGCCAATATTTAACTTAGCAGAAATTGGTAATTTGTACATGGAAATTCTGCCAAAACTAAAAATAATAAACCTATATCTACTTTAAAATTAAAAACAAAAATAATACTTCTTCCAAACTAAAGAGCCATTTCTTTAACTTATTTACGAAAATGTTTGTGCTCCTAGATTTCTTTATTTCATCAGGTAACCTATTAAAGATTCTAGGAGCTATAAAACTGTACGTTCTTGAGAAAAATGTATTTTTTGGTCTAGGTAATGAAAAATTCTGAGCATTTCTGAGTTTATTTCTGTATAAATTTTCATTTGGTATTCTATTCCCACTTCTACAAAAAAACATTTTCAGAACTTTAAAAACAAACAGATATTTCAATGGAAGTATTCTTTTGGAAACGAAGATAGGATAAGAAGGCTCGAATTTACCCTTGAAAGAAATTAACCGTAAGAAATGTTTTTGCTGTATGTTGATAACATTAATATTAGCTTCATAAGCATTTCCCCAAAAAATTATTCCATACTCTATACGACTTTGTACGAGAGAAAAGTACAATGTACGCAATACATTTTCACTTGTCATATCTTTCAAAAAGTAAAAATATCTCATTATAGAATTTAATTTGTTTTTTAATTTAGAAATGTGTATTTTCCAGCTGACTTCACTATCCAAAAACAACCCCAAATATTTTATATTATCAACTTGACCTACAGTTTCACACGTACTTGGACACAAATTTCGCTGATAAATACAATCAGCACTATGATATTTAATTTCATTTAAAAAGTTAATTTTTTTACGAAGACCAAAATTTATGAATTTAGTTTTTTCAGCACTCAGCAGCATATGGTTTGCAGTAAACCACCACTGAAGTGCTTTAAGGTCATTGTTCATAGCCAATTCAATCAAATTCCAATCTTTTTCTACATAACAGAGAGCAGTGTCGTCAGCAAAAGAAGTTAATTTGCCCTTGAATTTTGCTTCACAAAGGTCATTTATATAAATGATAAATAATAATGCTCCAAGTACTGACCCTTGTGGGACCCCACTTTTAACCACCCCCATTTCACTGAAGACAGAATCAATTTTTACACACTGCTTTCTTTCTAATAGATAACTTTCAAACCATTTTTGAGCTACACCTCTTATCCCACAATTATATAATTTATTCAATAAGATTTTGTGATCAACCGTATCAAAAGCTTTTTTTATATCTAAAAATAACCCACTTACATTTTCCCCTTCATTTAAACCATTGTAAACATTTTGTAGAAAATTCAAAAGAGCATGCTCAGTATTAAGTTTTGTTCTGAATCCAAACTGTTTATGACTGAAAAAATTAATTGAATTGAGAAATGTTAATAGTTTTTTTTTCATGATTTTCTCAAAAAGCTTAGAGAAACAAGACAACAATGATATTGGTCGATAGTTATTGCAATGCAATTTAGAGTTGCTCTTGAAGATTGGTATTACTACTGCATTTTTCAGTTGTATTGGAAAAATCCCGCTTTGAAAACTGAAATTAACTAAATACAACAAGACAGGAGATATTTTATCTGACACTTCTTTTATCAAGTTGGAACTAATACCATCTATTCCAGGACTTCTGTTATTCTTTAAACTAGAAATTGCATTAGATAGCTCTTCCAACCTTACCTCGTCCAGAAAAAAAGACTTTATTTGACTTTTGGTGATGAATAAGTTTTTGTAGTTCATTGATAAAAATTGATGGGACACTGAACTATTTAATTTCAATTGTTCGACAACACTCAAAAAATAATTATTAAACTCATTAGATATTACTTGTGGATCCTCAACTAGAATACTATTTATTTCCAATTTTATTTCTGTATTTTGGTTTCTAGATTGATCAGTAATTTCATTTAATACTTTCCAAGTAGCCTTAGAATTACCATTACAATTTTCAAATTTCTTTTTGTAATAATTATCTTTTAAATTTTTAATTTCTTTTTGTAAATTATTTCGGAACATTTTATAGTAATTTTTAAAACCCTCGTTCCCTGGGTGTTTTTTAACTGAATTGAATAGTTTGTTCCTTCTCAAAATTTTAGAAGAGATTGAGTGATTCATCCAGGGTTTTATTCTCTTAAATTTATTACTATTCATAATTAAAACTTTGCATTGGTCTAGATAATTTTGAAAAGTTTCTAGAAATACGTCATAAGCTACTGAGGGATCGACCTGACTGTATACGTTTGCCCAATTTTCATTATCCAGAAGTTGTCTAAGTAAAATGTAGTCCGTGCGATAGCGGGCAGAGGACGAGGAGGAGGCGGTCGACCCACCTCCCCCCCGCACCCCACCGACCAGCCGCACGTCCACCCTGCACATGGAATGGTCTGTATGACCAGCGTGAATCACCGCCGCATCTACAACTATCGTGTTCTTACTGGCTACTCTTACGTAGCAGTGATCAATACAGGTTCGGGACTTATCTGTTATTCTAGTTGGCTCCTCTATTAGACATTCAAATCCGTTAGCAGCCATTAAAGAAATATAATTGTCAATACTGGTTATATTACTAGTTTCATTTTTATTTATAGGAATATTCAAGTCTCCAACCCAAAATAAATTTTTCACATCTTTAAACATATTTTTATTCCGGCTAAAAAATTGCTGGAATTCATTCACAAATACATCTATAGATTGAAACTGATGTCTGTAAATTGCAAAAAGGTAAAATGTGTGCTCTAACACCTCAAAAGATATAAAAAGTACGTCTGCGGAGCTACAATCTAAATCTATACAATTTACATTGGACAATATGTTATTAAAATAAATTGCTACACCACCAGATCTGTATGTATCATTACACATTACTAACATTTTATAATCCGGTATTTTATAATGCTCCGCTTCATCAGAATATATCCATATTTCGGACAGCACAATTATATCTGGTAGTAAATTATTTACAGTCAAATCAGTTAAAAATAAATCAAAATTTTTTCTTAAACTTCTGATGTTTTGATGAATAATTGAAAAGTTACTTTTCATTAAACAACAATAATAAGGAGAAAACCAGTTTACTTATAAAATTACAAATTTATTTATACATGTAAACATTAGTTGAATTACAATTCATCTTACTAAAACCGCATGACAAAGTTACTGCATATTGCAATTTTGAATGTATTATGGAGAAAAATAAATACAACAGTTTGAGAACGTTAAATTTTATATAGGCTAATAACGAGACATACCATAAATCCAATTTGTTAGGGCCTAGATCAATGAACTTACAGATTGTCCAAGTCAGTCTGACACGTCACTTGGACCACTTGTGCAGAATCCTCTTTCCTCAGGAAGATCTTGCCTCCCCTCACCCACAGGTACTTGTAGTTCTTGTCCCGCTTAGCCTGCCGCGCCGCTGCGAACAGCCTCCGCCTGGCAGGTGACAGCGCCTCATTGATGTAGATTGGCTGGTCCATCGAAAGGTTGAGATGACGGGTGGAGAGATTACTTTTTATTCGCCTTTTGCGGAGCACCTCCTCCTTATCAAATCTGCGTACAAATTTTACGATGATTCCCGGCGGTTTATTGTTAGGTCCAGGATCCTTCCCTAGCCGGTGACATGCGTCGACCATTGTGTCGGTTATGTCGACATCCAGGGCCTTCCCTACATCTCTGACCACGCCAAGAACATCTTCATTTTGATTATATGGAATCCCATGTATTTCAACTGCATTCACTCGAGAATACTGCTCCAGGTCATCCACTCGCTTTTCTAGATCATGCACTTTTTTACTTAATTGTTTATTTTCCTGCACCAAATCATTAATCAATTTTAAACTGTTGTCAAGTGCTTCTTTTTGTGCCAAGGTGATTTTTGTATTTTCTTCTAGCTTTTCGTGCAAAGCCTCATAAGAACGATTAATGTTAGCTTCTTGAGTTTTTTGATTATCAGCTATTTCATTTATTTTTTCCATCAGATCATCTAGAGTTATCTTACCCTCCTGAGCATCAGCATCGAATCTTAAACTCTTTCTCCTCGTTGTCGCACAAGGTTGACACCTCCAGGGCAGGCCCTCTGCAGTAAGACACTCCACTTCTGCTTTGGTCATTCTAAGACACGCGGCGTGAAATTCACGTTTACAATCACTACAACTCAGTTTTAATTGTTTCGAAGTAATCGATTTTACACATATACCGCAACCTGCCATCTTGAAGTGATTAAAATGCAATAAAAATCGGAACACGAAAATAACACTCCACAGACTTATCACTTGAGGCACGTGTTTAACCGCGAAGAATAAACTCTTTATCGAGACCGGAGCACTGCGACAGAACGATGCGTCTTATCTGAGCGCCGACTCATGACAAGACGCATATTGACAAATTAGAACAATGCCTATACCAACGCTATCCCTCGGATTTTCAGTGAACTACGTCCGCCATTACGTGCAGAATAACACTGCGGTTGCTAGGATAGCAAAAACTCAATTTCCCAAAATTTGTCAGATAGGCGGTATTGTTTCTTCACCGACGATTTGCTGATTGAGCTAGGCAACAAACTGGTTTGTTTTTTTAAAAGTTTTTGAAATATTTTTTACCTGAATATGAGGGTTTTTCCTCAAAAATTGAGCTGAAAAAAGATTCTTAAATCTAGTACTGGGTGTATGACTACTATTCAGTGTTTCTAGGCTACTTAATATAAAGTGAGACTTAGTATATTTAGTTTATACTATGGGTGTGCGAATAGTGATTTTTGAACTCAAGCCGAGCCGAGCCAAGCTTTTTTAAAAGTTTTCGAGCTCGAGCTTTTTCGAGCCGAGCTTTTTAACAACCACAAAATTATGAAGCTTGATTTTAATTTTAAAAGATACAATAGACTAATGTTTGCATCCGTCAGCTCAAAACTAGAAAGCTTATCTCCAAAACAAGTTAATGATCTGATAGGTTCATCAATATTTTGTATTATGTTACATAAAATTGATCAAACTGGCTCAACAAATAATTTATGTAGAAAAATAACCAATTTAAAATCTAAATTTATAATTTAACTCCCCAATTATTCCACAATAGTTTCACTTTAAAATAAATAGTTAAACTTACATAATCATTCTAGTTACGTACTACAACATTTCTTTCACGAGTAGAAAGGAGTTAATTGGAAAGGTTTTAAAATGGTTGTATCTTAAAAAAATAACATATTTACATTTAGTCAAACTCAAACACAAGATTGATTTTCTTAATGTTCACAAAATAAAGATGATTACAAGTAGCAGTCCCATAGCATAATATTGATGGTTAAATTATTTCAGAATATGAATTAAATAATATAAAAATAATTTATTGTCATCCTAAAATTGATTGCATTCCTAAGCTTTTGTGGAGAAAATAACGTGGGTTAAGATAATCAGGAAGAAGAAAGAATCAGAAATTAGTACGGAATAGAGAGAAAGAAAGAAACAGCTACCTCTCTCACTCTCCTTATCAGTGGCCAGGGAGGGGGGGTGGAGGTTGTTTGCAAAAACTCTGTCCCGGTTTTTTGTCATTGTCTGACTCAGTGCGAGCTGCGTGAGTTAATTAAGAGATAAGGAATCCTTGCTACAAAATCCGAAAATACAAACTACATGTCATACAATTATAAATTACGGCTTATATTTTTTGTCTAATTTTTATAAATAAAATGAAACCAAAATGAAGCTTGTACGATATACCGTTAAAGAGATAAGCCATGATAAAACAATAGACTTTCTTGCTGTATTTTGCTCTCCAAGGTCAACTAAATATAGCTCCGATTTCCGTCTAAATGGAGATGATATTTCTTGTTACCTGTCAATGTCTTTTCCTTATCACTAGAGAATATTTTTTGTTTGTATTTTTTTGTGGGAGGGAAACGCTCTTCCGTTTGCCATGTCCAAAAATAGATAGCAATAATTATCTTTCCGATAAGAACTCTCATTTCAAAAGCTCGGCTCGAGTGTCGAGCTTTTTTGAAAAAAGTCGAGCCGAGCCGAATACTGAAAAGCTCGACCTAAAAGCTCGAGCGGTCGAATACTCGCACACCCCTAGTTTACACTTACAAATTCAAAGTTCTTAAGATGATCTTTCAACCCATAGAAACATTTATGGAGTTCTGTGAGATGCAGAGCACAACGATCTGAAGTTTAATTTACATCGTGACAAGTACCGCTGCCATAACCGGGAAAGATATTGTTCTGATCCTATACTACCTCAAACAATAGCTTTCTCTCTTCACTGGAACTTTCTATTCATTGAAAGATCAGTCTTCGTCACCGACCATTATCCCACTTGTACCACCAACATCACGTACTCAATGTCACCTACCAGTCACCCAGTTGTACTACCGACATCACATACTCAATGTCACCTACCAGACTCCTAGTTGTACCACCAACATCATGTACTCAATGTCACCTACCAGTCTCCCACTTGTACCACCAACATCATGTACTCAATGTCACCTACCAGCCTCCCAGTTGTATCACCGACATCACGTACTCAATGTCACCTACCAGTCTCCCAGTTGTACCACCGACATCACGTACTCAATGTCACCTACCAGTCTCCCAGTTGTACCACCGACATCACGTACTCAATGTCACCTACCAGTGTCTCCCAGTTGTACCACCGACAGCACGTACTCAATGTCACCTACCAGTCTCCCAGTTGTACCACCGACATCACGTACTCAATGTCACCTACCAGCTTCCCAGCACCCCAACATCATGTACTCAATGTCACCTACCAGTCTCCCAGCGCCTCCATGCACCTCATCTGCCCCAACACCAGCTCAATGTCATGGGGGTTCTCCGACAGTCGGTCCTTGTACGACTCCAGCGCCTTCTCCCAGTTGTGCAGCTTCTCGTACCACCGCTCCTGCACCTTCAGGTGTTCGTCCTGGTGCGACATCACGTATTCGACCAGACCTGTGAGACGAAAATACTATTGAATGTGCATCAGCTTCTGGTCCCTGTGTCTACATCTTGTAGCCTTTGCCATAATTTGTGTGGAAGGATGTGAAAAGCCTTTTGAATGTCTGCAGACATTAAAAATTAAAACATAAAACTTTATTTATAGGTGAAGTCCATTGATGTGACATTCTGCTGGCACGACTAATGTTATATTAAGCATTGGGCTGGCGGAGGTCTGGGCCTTGTCCAAATCATGAGATTACATAGTCTGGTCAAGTATTTGATTAGGACTATATTTATTAGTTAGTAAGAGGTATTTATAGTTACGCAGAGGCATTTCTTTGTTACATTTTTGTGGTGATGTCAAATCTTCGGACCATAACACAACCCAATACGGTGAAACCATAGTGGCTTTATTATGTAATTAAAGTGGCTGTAATTAAATTTTTCTTTGGATCATTTTATCTTTTCTTATCGTTACGATGGCTCTGAAGCCAGTACCTGCAGCGGCCTCTTTCTGCTGCAGCTTGTTGTTGATGGAGATGAGAGCCTCGAGGACCTGCGAAGTCCTCGCTTTGTGGAACTCCTCCTCCTTGTAGTGCAAAGCCTTGGCGTAGGCTCGGCAGTGCATGGCCCTCTCCCCCAGCAGCTGGGGATCTAGCGGCAGGGGTCCCTACATCACACAATCAAATCGGGTGGTCATGATATTATTTAACCAATACATCACACAGAACTCCAACGATAAACAGTGAAGTGATGAACTGTCACAGCAAATTCGTATAAATTTTTATTCAGCTCCATTTGAAATGGTTTTTTTCCGGAACAAAATAAAAATTCAGGAATCGTACTAAGCTGGCAGAGTTGCTGCATGGTTATTAACCCAATTTAGCTTCTAAGGCAAACAATATAAAGAAATTGTTTACTTCTTGAGGCAGCAGTATCCTAGCAAAAAGACATTTTTATTGATGGTAACTGCTATTTACTTGGCTATTTCCATTTTCAAGTAAAGCAAAACTACTGTTTTTATAGTGATCATGAGGCTTAAAAAGTGATTGGTTAATCAGGTTTTAAAAGTGTTTTTACTTAACAAAGCTTAAAGAATATTTTTAACAAAAAATGACTCATTGCAAAACCACAGTAGTAAAATTAGAAAGAAAGAATAATGAGAAAGAAACGAGAATAAAACCAAAGACTTAACTAAACAAATTAATAACATAGCACTAACAAACGCAAAATCAAACTAACTTATTCATAAAAGTAATTAACATACAGATAAAACATAGATGTAAATCATATTATTACGTACTTAATGTAATGCATAAAGAAAAAAGGATTAACAGTAGAATTGCAGTGCCTACATAGGTGGAAAATCCTGGGCATAAGCATGAGCCACTAAAAAACCTTGTCTTGATCAGGATCTGAGCTTGGTAAAATATGCAAATAAAAAATTATGATAGTAAAACTATATACATTTCTGTAAAACTTCATATCATAAGAGAATAATATGACGAAGCATAATTTAAATTAACAAGTGGGAGACTCTTAGGCGCATGACCGCTGCGACAAACTGCAAGTCTTTGGTCAAGTTAGTCTTCGGTCCAGTCAGTGGTGCCTAGTCTAGTCTTATATGTACCCGAATGTGAGGACCGCCTCAGAAGCCTCCCTCACAATTTTCATTAACAAATATGATGGTACCTGTTTCTTGTATTTTGTCGATTAAAAACTTTAGACATTTTAAAAGTGAGCAGAAAGATTTCTAAAAACAATTTGGGATATATATTGTGAGTATTAGCTAGTAGATATAAATTTCATCCCTTGATCCGCGTACCAGGTCACCCACCCTACCTTGTCACAGTGGTCCATGAACTCGGCCAGGTTCAGTATGGTCTGGGTGATCTCGGGCAGGTCGGGCACCATCAGTGCCTGCTCCAGGGTGCGGATGAGCTCCTGCTGCAGGGCCTCCGTCAGCTCCGTCCAGCACGACACGAACGCCGCGTTGAACAGGTCCCGCGGCAGCTGCGAGTACGTCTGCGCCAGCGCCCAGCACGACCTGGTTGCGGACAAACGAGTAAATATTGTGCCTTAGATTATGAAATCAGGAGTGACCTTGAAACTTTCTTTGTTATAATTTTCAATATCCAAGGCACCATCAACCTACTGAGGTTGATTGCTCAGTTTCAGTTGTATTTTTTTACAATTCAATTCTCTCTTTCTTTTTTGAAATTGTTTTATATTATAATTAATCAATATTTCTTATAATGTCATCTATTTTGTAGTCTTGCCATGAACGAAATGGCCATGGAACAATAAAGAATTTTTTTTTCATTTTTACTAAAGGAAACATTTCATGATGTCTTGAATGACCTGGTGTGTGAAAAAGTTAACCCCTAAAGGACAATGGAGGTCTGTCTACTTTGAAATCGGAAAGCCCCTCCACACTAATTCTGCTGGAATTGCAACCAAGGTACGTACTTTTAGTGCCCTGACTTTTAAGTTTAGTGAACACAACAAAAATACATAAAACTATTCTAAATAAAGGATAGCTTAACAAATGGCACAGTATTACACTGAATGAATAAATTTCAGCATATGGCTTTTTAAGAGCATTTTAATTGGAAGAGGCCCCAGAAAAAAGTTTACAAAAGGTTACAGATTGTATTCTTTATCAAGAAATAACTCCTGCAATAAACTTCGAAAATGTGTGTTCATAGCACCCTTTCTATGATATAATTTTTAACTGATTCCGCTATTATGCAAGATATGCATCCTCCCACCACATTGTACATCGGCTACCTGAGGGCAGGGGAGGGGGATTCCTTGAGGAAGTCGATGCTGAGTCGTCGCAGCCACTCGAGCCAATCGTCCTTTGAGACCCTCCGCGTCGCCGTCCACGCCTTCTGCAGGTTCAGAGCTGACGTGTGCATCTGAACACGCCCAAAATGTCAAGAATGTTGTGACAAGTGTTAACAGTAAATGTTAGTCTCACATTAAGAAAATTTCATGGGTTTCCATTTAGAAAATGAGTCAAAACTTTCTGTTTCAATGTCTTAAAACACAATTAGTGGACACACGCTCCTAAGCAGCTTTCTAGTTTTCATTTCCTCTGCTGATAGAACAATTTTTACAATAATCAGGTGTTCCTTGAAATTTCTATTCCCATGTTGAATCTTATGGACGAATACAAAACTTTAAGGGCACTTGAGCTTTTTCAAACGACGCCAAAATTATTGAAATTGGTTCAGAACTGTAGGAGGAGTCTTAATCACTCTAGCATGAGAAATAAGGGTAAATATTGTTTTAACCTTACTTAGTAGATTATAAAGTTGTCACTTTAACAATAGAGAAAGAGATTAACTATCTCTTCCTCTTCCACTTCAAAGCTTCATTAATTCTACCATAATGAGGTGGACTTACTCTTTTTATGGTGGTTGTGTCCGAGGGATTCATGGCAGCATCTCTGATTTTATTCCTGGCCAATCTCTGTCTTGTGAATAGGAAATCTTCTTCAGCTAGGATTGTTGAATCCTAGAAAACAATTGTGCTAATTAAACACAAAAGTACCATGTCAAGTCAAAAAGTCATGTCAGCCCCAAACTGCTCACAAAGCTTTCAGCGAAAATAGATTTTAAATTTGTGGGATCAACTGTCTTAATCTTTCACTGTGCCATTAAGACATTAAATCAAACCTAAGCTTACCCATGACAAGTTATAACTTTTTCATCCAAGTCAAGTGTGATACATTATCATCCCACACAAGAGATGGTAAAAATTAAGTATTTCAAATCTAGAAACTGAAACCAAAACATGAAATCTTAATTCTTTTTTAATAATTTAGGTTCAAAAGTGAGTTTCTTTCACTCTACGAGTACTGTAAGCTAATATTCGTAAACTACTATTTCATTTTTATGACTATCGCTAATGTTGTCATGAACAATCACATTGTCGTCGCATTGCAATAATTAAGGTTATAATTGCCTTGCAGCAAACGAATCTCGTCTTCATTTCATAGCCGATGAATATTGTCTTCATTCAACGGATGACGAATCTCGCTGTCACATCATGTTGAATATCACAGTTTTATTATTTGATTGCCAAAACTCAATAATCAAATCTCAAAACTGAATCTTTTAAGAAGTTTCATAAGTTTTGAGATTTGAGTTTATGTTTTGTCCCTTCACTACCCACAACATAAAACACTAATTAAAATAAAGTTCTGGGGATATTTTAAAGATGAATGGTGTCAGAATAATATTTGATGCACACATTGGTTTTGTGAATAGTTTTTTTAAAACATTTTATGATATAATCATGATATACTTACTGTAAGAATTTTGGTGGTGAGTTGTTCGTATCGGGCGCAGACGATGCGATGTTTAGTTATCACTTTGCTGACGAGCGGGACGAATATCTTGTACTTGCGGCCCAGCTGCAGTACCAACGCACACAGAGTCTCCATGGCTGTGCCTCTCAGCTCCGAGCACTGGTCAAGGCTGCGAACCTAACACGTTTGTGACAGGTTATCAATCTGAAACTGCAATAACTAACCACAACTTAGTTGGTGATAAACAGAGATTGTACGTTCATTCTCACCTAAAGAATCTATCTTTATTTAAACAACTTGGATGATGAATTAGATGACAGGTTGCCCTTTTGTTTGGTTGTTGGTTATTGGTCAACTTAAACTCAGTAAAAAAAAATGTATTTAATGGACTCTATAAAACGACATCATTGAGGCACAATGGCTCACGATAGAAAATTAAACTAGAGCTATAACCAACAAAAATTCCTTTTTAAGCATAAATCTTGGATCTCTTTAGCTCAAAAAGAGATCATTAATGTCTTCACTTAACTTTTTTTAACCATAAATTTCAGGAAAAACCTCATAAGGGTTGGTATATAGCATTATAGTGTTAAGAACTGGCTGTCATCAAATTGAGCAGGGCAATGATACTAAAACAAATATACACAGTGAAGAATCCAGTGTTTCGGTTAGTTTTTTTGGACCTTTTCCAAGGTAAAAAAGATGTATCCTAATCTTCCTATAAAAAGGTCCTCTAACGTTGGAACAAAATACTGGACTTTTTTCTGTATTGATTTTTTTGTTTAATTAATGGCCTCATCTACAAGTGAGTTTCTGGTAAGTCAATTTAAATCCATAATTAATTGATATTGCATGGATAATGTCTAACAAATACTGCAACCTTAGTAATCAAGACAAAATAACCGGTAAAAGCCACAAATAAAATTTCCCAAGATTTTTTACCAAAGATACAAAGAGGAGGTGTTACCAGGGGGTGAATGATCCTGGAGGCGAAGTCGGTGAAGTCGAGCGTGTCGGAGAGCTGGTCGATGGTCTCCATGGCGACGCGGCTCACCACAAGCGGACAGTCGGTAGCGTCGAACAGCTTCACCACCGGGGGCAGCACCAGGTGCAGGTACTCGTCCAGGTTGCTGCCAAACTTTTGTAGCGCCTGCAGCAGCTGCAACAACCGACACTGATGCTGTACACAGGATGCCATTAAGCTTATTTGTTCCTTTCGTGGAGGGAATTAGAAAGCCTAAGTTACCATACCCCTAAGAATATTTGTGATATATTAAAATTAAATTATTTAAATTATGTTATGACCCTGTTAAATTTATAAACTAGTTTAAAGACAATATGCGACATTAAATATTTCTGATCTAACGTTATTAATTAAAGCTCGCTTTGTAACATAAAATAAAGGCAAAAGAAAAAGCCAATATCCATTTCATTGAAGAAAAATTAAATGTTAGAGTTTGATTTTGATTCTGCGGACATTTACCATAAATGATGTGAAAAACAAGTTTCAAAACGATTTGGGATAAGGATCTGATCATGTGTTCAGGTAGAAATGAACCTAGAACAAACAAGATGTAACACACAGCCAGGAGGACCTGGACAAAAACATAGCAAAAAACAGAGAACTGTAAAAACTGTCAAAACACTAATACTGAAAACAAAACAAGTACATACACAGAAATCAAAAATTTCACCGATTAGAACAGATCACATCCACACCTAATCAGAGCAGAGTTAAGACTGGCGGAATATTGTGTTGGCTACGAATTGTTAATTCATTTTCAGTTCAGATACATGTAGAGCCAAATATGGTTTGCAAAGTAGGCCTAGTGATCCAAAAAGCTAAATCAATAGAAGCTTCAGTGTCACTAATAAAAGGCAGTGAGTTTTAACATTTTTTGTACTACTTATACTACTAATTACAACACTGGAATCATTTAGGATATCCAGTTTTAGCCATAGTACCTAAAAATTGGCATCTGTCCCTCCAGCGCCCTTTGAAGACTTCAAGCTAATAACATTAATTCCACCACAAATTTGTCCAAATCTTGCCAAAAAACGTGACACTACCTTGACAGTGACGGTGCGGTCCTTGCTGGTGTCGTGGGTCAGCACACGTAGGATCTGGGGCATCAGCTGCGGCAGGTAAATCTTGAACTCAGCCCCCAGCGCCACCGCGATGTGTTCCACCAGCAGGATCAGCGTGCTCTGTATCGGGCTGTTGGTGGTCCAGAACTCCTGGAATACAACTGGAAACGTTACAACGATACAACTGGAGGATTTTCAACCATCTGATGTTTTTTGACGGAACTGTTTCCTCATAGATTTCTGTAAGCTGCCTAACAGTAGTTGGGCATGAATTTACAGTTCACTGAATTGCCGTAAGGTGGACTCTTAGTTATGCGTCCTACAGTAGCATTTTGGCCTTGTGGTCTAAGGAACTATGACGCGAGTGTTCCATTCAAGTCGTTAGGAACAAGTGCAGGAAACGTTTCAGTTGTATGGAACATGCACAGGTTTGATTCCCAGTATGTGCAGTATTAAGCTTGCAATAGTGTGACTCACCTAAAATTAACAGTGTCAAGCTTGGCTAAAAATTGCATTTGTAGCCCAGTCAAATTAATGTTATAAAAGTACAAAAAATGATATAGTTTTGCGAGTTGGCTTAAAATATGCTTTAAGGCTTCTAGTTTAACATACTAAAAGTCCCCTAACGTGAGACTTGAGCTCGCGCCGCCATATTGGATTTTAGGTACAATTTTTTGGGTTTTCTTAATTATCTCTGTAAATATCAATATTTTACATACCATATAGAATTACAAAATTAAAGTACACAAAATTTGTAACAAATAGTGTACTTACCATTTGAACGTAACCCAAACCGTTTCAGAGAAATATGCACTTAAATATGTAAATTTTTAGATTTTTAGGTACAATTTTCTTATTTTTCAAAATTATCTCAAAAACCATTCATATTTTACATACAATATGCAATCACAAAATTAAAGTACATAAAATTTTCTACAAATGTGTATTTATTGTTTTTTTGTAACACTATCCGTTCAAGAGAAACATAAAATTTAATAAGTTAATTAAAAATTCCAATCATTTTATATCATGCATTTTGGCTATTAAAAAGTCCACAAAAATGTTCTGTGTAAGTAACAAATTATATCCATTCATACTTTTGATACTCCTTATAAAATTATTACCCTCCCTCTGGAACCATTTTTTTATATACATTATTAGATTAAGTGCAGGTTCATTATTATTTTTATCATATTGTTTAAAGTTCATTCACAAACATACTCAGGATTGTATACAAAATATATTGACGAAGTAAAACTAAATACTACGTACATTGAACTAGTCACCACAATGTTTTAATTAACAATACTTAAATTGTAAATTAGATATATTTTGTATGTTATAAACTAACAAAAGGTTTAAATGTAATATCTGGTATTTTCGTCATTTATGGACTGGCTAGTGGAATGTTAGTGGAACGGTATAGGACCTTACCTTAGTTTAAATTTGATTAAATGCAAGGAAAAATCGTTTTCCTGCCTCAGCAACAGCCTCATGAGTCGAGTTTGGATTAAGAAAAACCTGCTGGGACATCCTGAATATTCTGATTTATTTTTTAAAATGTTGAACACCATTTTACCAGCACTGTTAAACACCGATGTACATCCACTAAAAGCATGTAAGAAGAATGCTTTCACGAAATCCCGGTGGCAGCTGCTGCATAGATGAGAATGTTTTTGGTCCTGATTTGAGTTTACTATAGGTTGAAAGAAATGTGTGTTTTTTTCTGGTGGTTTTAAACCCACAAGCAACACTAAAAGGTTCCCCGATAATGACAAAATTATTGTTGAAAATTATATTTTAATAGCAGTGTTAACAATGAGTTCAGCACTGCCTTCACTTAGTTTTACTTATAAGTCTTTATATTTTCTGATTTTTCCGTTTCTTTTGAGAATTAATGACAGAGTAACGGTATTGATATTCCCCATACAGTGAAATTGCTTATGCTCGTCTATCGGTGAAACATTAAAGTAAGCATTGTCAAAAATAAACTGACAGAATGAACTTCCATGATTTCAGAGTCATGTTAAACCTTCTTGTAAAGGTGAAATTACTGATCTTGGTCTGACCGCTATGACTTTGGCATGAGCTGTCGATATGCCTTTATGTTTACCTTTTGAGTTGTTATCATTTGATTGCTTCTTTAGAATTCATGGTCCAAGAATGCTTGAAGTGTTTTAAAAATACAATTATAGTAACATCCTTGAAAAAATTTGTCACTATCTATTTGAATGTTAATCGGTTTCCCAAACTTTCTGTCTCTTCGCCAACGGTTCCCTTTTTCATCCTCAGTAAAATCTCAACATTATAAACACTTTGTTTTGAAATAAAATTTAGCTTGCGATGATTCCACAGTTGTGCTTGAGAAGGCGTCGCTACAAGGAGTACAAGGAAGTATGCTTTGTTTTGGCTGCTGCAATAGATGATGGTCTGGTATATATTTTACGGCGGTGTGTTTGTACATATACTGAAGTAAGCCCAACCAAAAAAAAGGTTTATTTCCATCTTCCCTTTCTTTGCTTGCTTTTACCGAACCAGCCAAACCATTCTTGTCAACTTTAACTATCATTGTTCACTATACTGTGATCACAAATAACACATTTTTAATGGTTCCCAATTTATCATTAGGTACATTTTGTAAATCGTTTTTAAGTAAATATGAATGTTTAAATAAAAGAAGATAAAATATGAAGTAAAATGTGCTGATTTTATTTGTTGACAACAGGGAAACTAAATTTGTCTGTATGGCTAAAACAAAAAAATACAGTCCCATAAGAATATGGTAAAAATAATGATGAACCTGCAGTTAATCTAACTATCGAAAATGGTTCCAGAGGGAGGATGACAATTTTATAAGAAGTATCAAAAGTATGAATGGATATAATTTGTTTCTTACACAGAACATTTTTGTGAACTTTTTAATAGCCAAAATGCATTGTATAAAATGATCGGAATTTTTAATTAACTTATTAAATTGTATGTTTCTCTTGAACGGATAGTGTTACAAAAAAACAATAAATACACGTTTGTAGAAAATTTTATGTACTTTAATTTTGTGACTGCATATTGTATGTAAAATATGAATGGTTTTTGAGATAATTTTGAAAAATAAGAAAATTGTACCTAAAAATCTAAAAATTTACATATTTAAGTGCATATTTCTCTGAAACGGTTTGGGTTACGTTCAAATGGTAAGTACACTATTTGTTACAAATTTTGTTTACTTTAATTTTGTAATTCTATATGGTATGTAAAATATTGATATTTACAGAGATAATTAAGAAAAACCAAAAAATTGTACCTAAAATCCAATATGGCGGCGCGAGCTCAAGTCCCACGTTAGGGGACTTTTAGTATGTTAAACTAGAAGCCTTAGCGCACATTTTAAGCAAATTTGCAAAACTATATCATTTTTTGTTTTTCTTTAGGAATTTTAAAGCTAAATTGACTGGGCTATTGTATGTTTATTAGGGAGTGCACAGACACATGTTTTGCTCCTTTGTAACACCAAAAACGGCCAAAATAAAAATTAAATTTGATTGAATCTTGAATCTTCATAAGAAGAAATAACATTTATGATTGATTAAGTGGACTTGAAACGTTATAGTAAAGTTCATTGCTATATTGATTGATACATTGCATAATCATTCTACATTTACCTTGATAAGCTGAAATATATCATCCAGGTAGTTTCTGATGTGTTGTTTAACAATAGCAATGAGCACAGCCAATTGTTGAAACAGGAACTCTCGGAAGTTCACATCCGCAGTTCGGATGACGTTTAGGAAGCTGGGCATAACTTGGGAGATGTATGGTACACACTTTATGCCCAGAGATTTGAAGATGAAAGTCACCGCCTGGAAAAAACAAACAAAAAATGTGATTTTGACTTTTTATCTAAGCTCATAGTTTTAAATTATTCTTGAGACAAAGATTCCAGAGTTAAAAAAGTCTGAAATTAAAAGATAAATTTCAGCGAAACTTGGAAGAATATTAATGATTCCTCAGATTTAAATTGATGGTAACAGTTTCAAAATTATATTTTTGTAAACCCTTCATAAAAAGGAAATACAAATAAATTTTGAAGTCCTAATACTGCAGATGGTGTATTTAATTTTTCTTTGTTTGAATCCGAAACGTTGATAAACTTGTTTTTATTGATCAGAAATTAGTGAAAGAAAATGTCAGCAAAAATCATAAATTGTTATCTTCAAGTCTTAAATGATAACAATCAGTTTATTTCTAACATTTTCTACACTAAACATGATTGATCTTGACTAACAACCATTTAAGAATCCACTAGTCCATCAACACATATCTGAAACCATAAGTTCAGAGGAAACAAAAACAAAAGGTTTTGTGTGAAAAACGTTTTGCTAACCAAACAACTTCTTGATGAAGATACACCAACCTCTAAAGAAATTATTCCATAATCAAAATAGGCCCATAAGTAAACAAAGGTACAAAGAGTTTACAGTTGACCAATCATTAAAAAACCTAAAACACAAAATCGTGTGTAGCTTTTACCTGGACCACCATAGTGTGATGCTGTGAGAGGGTGGGGTCTCGTATTATCCGCATCAGTGTGGCAATGGCAATGGCTGGGTAATACTCTTCTAGTGTGGAGGAACTCATGTTGACTAGCATCTCACTGGTTGTCAGTTCTGGAAACAATGATAATTGTTGGATATATTTCTTATTTTATTATTACTTTTCCAATATTATATTTTCCACACTCAACTTCAAATAATAATCCATAGCCCAAGTCGTATTTCTTCTATACAGTTGCTCCTTGCGATAAGGAAGGTATGCGACCTTTGTACTCACAGCTGATGTCCATGCAAACGACACAGTCCACTGCCGAATGTCACCGGCAAATCATCCCGCTTCTTACCGCTCCGCATTTTGCTACCCGCAAATAACCGCAAATAAAATGCCGTTTCTTAAATTTTATTAATCAGTCATTTTAAATAGTAATCAGAAGTGTTTAAGTTCAATTTTGTACGAGGAGAAGTTTATTTGAACTATTTTCGGTCGCGCTCACGGACAATGTTTAAAGTGTAGTGCAAGATTCAACAAAATGGACAGACATCTACATCGCTTCGGGATCTACGATCTGCTCAGGTGGGGTACCCCGACTACTGCTTCACGTCATCCAAGGTCTGTGACAACACTTCATTTTGAACTTTTATTAATACAGTACTAAAAATCACTAAAAATCTAGTAGCATAGGTCTAATGACTGATTAATCTTTAACGGCCATTTTCCAATCTGAGCTATTTTCACAATTATCCCACATATTTTTGGACACTTCGAGCAGGATCTATTTTACCAGTTTGTGGTTAAAATATAACTGACCGCATTTCCATAAAATTGGAATCCAAGTTTATTTCATTTCGAATTCACATTTCACGTGAATATTTTTCATGTTCAAGATTGAACGTTAAAGGGATTATTCATTTCACATTTTCCGATTTTTTGCTCGTCTGTTCCTGACCTAAGAATAGACCAGTCCAATTGTTCATACATCCCTTTCCTGTTCACTGGCATTCCTGTATTCCCAATCCGCAACGTCACAGCCACAGCCTTCTACAACGAGAAGCGTCTACGGCGACGAATATCAAGACGTCAGTGCGTCATTGTCTGTCATTGCCAGCTGTCAAATGGTTGTTTACATTTTATTCAAGTGACAGTCATAACCTCAAAACTGTTTGAAGATTGACTTTGATTTTACTATTGAATGATTTAAATAATCAATACTGTTGAAATAATTGATTATAATTTATTTACACTTGACATTTATTATTGAAATATTATATTGTGACAATGAACTTTTGAGACAAGTAAGTTATATTTAACTATGACTTATTAAAAGTAAAATTATTTGTACTTGTGCTACCATGTCCTAGGCATAGACTATAGGCCTATAACTAAAAGCCTAATTTGTTCATGTTTATAATATTTTCCTGACTTATAATACATATTGTCTTGTGTTGAGCTCTTGTTACTTTGAAAATACTTCGTCAAAATGAGGTTTACTGCTTTCACAAAACAGTGTGAACTTATTCAATCTAGGCTTGAGACCTTAAATAAACAGGTCATTGCTCTCAAAGAAGCTCATGTAATTAGTGCCTTAAATGAACAGCAGATTGCTAAACTTAAACTTTTGTCTCAGTGTGCTGTATATATGCATAATGAATTTGAAAAAATTGTAAATAAGCTTTTTCATAACTCCCCTTCGCCTGAAGATATCGAGCAAGATAAAATTGCTGCTTTTCAAGAAAAAATTTCTGATTTTTTTGTTGAAATACAATCCAATTGCAGCTTGCTTGTACCTGTTGTTAAGTCTGAAGATTTAAATGAGTCCAGTTCTGAGGTAGTGCCTCCCACTCCTGCAGTTACTCCTACTGTGAAATTGCCACAGATAAAATTGCCAACATTCTCAGGTAATCCAGAGCAATGGGTCTCATTTCACGGCATATTTGAAAGCACTGTTCATGATAACAAATCAATTTCTAATGTTGAGAAATTTTCATATTTGCTAAGCTGTCTTTCAGATGAACCTTTGAATCTAGTCAAGTCTATGCCTCTAAATAGTGCTAATTATAATATTGCTTGGCAAACTTTGCTCAAGAGATATCACAATACAAGGCTTTTGATTACTTTGCATACGAGTAACATTCTCGATTTACCACAGCTAAACAAACCTAATGTTAAGCAGCCAAGGAATTTTATTTCTGCTTTTAACAGTAATCAACAAGCTCTTAAAGCACTTGGCCACGATATATCTGGTGATAACTTGATTTTAAGTACTCACTTGTTGAGAAAGCTCGACTCAAGCATGCGTTCAGAATTTGAACAAAAACGTAACGACTCAAAACAAGTTCCTTCTGTTGTTGAAATAATAAATTTTCTTGAAAATGAGTGTTTGTATAAAGAGGCAGCTATTTTAGGCTCCACTGCACATGCGAGTTCTTCGCCATCCCCAAAAAACTATGGTAGTTTTAAGAACTCGTCTCTTCAAGGCAAAACAACCGCTAGTCCGAAACCAAACAAGGCTGTAATGCTTTCTTCAGATAATGAACAAACCGCTTCCTGTATCTACTGCAATGTAGCACTGCATAACATTTATCGATGTGGTGTATTCGGAGCCTTAACACCCCAAAACAGATTTAACTTCATTAAGAGCAAAGGCCTATGTATTAATTGTTTTGGTCGACACTCTGTAAGCTCATGCAAGTCGTTGAACTCATGTCGAGTTTGTATGAAACGACACCATACACTTATTCATTTGAACAAAAAAGAAAATCCTGTACCTTCACAGGTTAAGCCTTCTAATAAAACTACGGTAGATTCCCAACCGCAAAATAAATCTGATTCTCCGCAAAGTTCTGAACAGAATGTTCTCTCTGCTCACATAGGCGCAACTAATGCTGCCAGCCTGAATTGTACTGTACTTCTTGCCACTGCATTAGTAAGCATTTCTACTCCAAATGGAAATAATATTGTTGTCCAGGCCGTGCTCGATAGCGCATCGCAGTCAAGCATAATATCAGAGCACTGTGCCAGTATGATTCGCACACAGCGTTCTTTTGTTGACCTTCCTGAGATTAAAGGTATTTCCTCAGCTCAAGTGAAGCCTAAGGGAATGTCATTTGTTAATATTTCTTCGCTTAGCGGAAATTCTCTTGCTAAAGCGCACCCTGTCTTGATACTTGATAGAATTTCCAATGTCATGCCCAATGTAAAGATATCTTCATATATTAAAGCACAACTTAGAGATTATACTCTTGCAGATCCGACATTTGACACCCCTGGACCAATTGATCTGCTCTTAGGCGCGGATCTGTTTCCTCAGACTCTTCTTGGACCCGCCACCAGTCTTGGTGATAGTATGCCATACATTATCAACACAATTTTTGGATATGTTGTCCTTGGAAATGCACCTACTTTACAAGATTATCATACATTCAGTGGAATAACTACTTTACTGTCCAAAAATGATCTCAGTCTTCATGAAACGCTACAGCGATTTTGGTCTCTCGAGGAACCACCTGATTCTTCCAAACATTCCCCGGAAGAAAAGGAATGCGAAGATCATTTTTTGAAAACTCATTCTCGTGATGAAACGGGAAGATATGTCTGTCGCTTACCATTCAAAGAAGATCCAGTAAAGCTTGGAGATTCTTCAAAAACTGCTCTACAAACCTTCAAATCGCTTGAACGTAAATTTCAATTGCAACGCGATTTCAAAGATAAGTACACTGAATTTATGAATGACTATGAATCCTCAGGTCATATGAAGCTTTCTAATTTAAGTGGCATAAACTGTAAACCTCACTGTTTCTTGCCGCACCACAGTGTATTTAAGGATGGAAAGATACGTGTTGTATTTAATGGATCTGCTAAAACCTCTTCAGGTGTAACACTGAATAGTCTTCAGCATCAAGGACCTAAGTTACACAATGAAATAACTGACATAATTCTACGCTTTCGTCAGCATAAGATTGCCTTTGCTTGTGATATCAAACAGATGTTCCGTATGATTTGTATACATGAGGAAGACCAACGTTTTCAACTTATCTATTGGAGAGAAGACATGACACAACCGCTTAGAGTTTTTCAGTTGACAACTGTAACTTATGGTTTGACCTCATCGCCATTTTTGGCAAATCGAGTAATACAGCAATTGATACGTGATGAAGGGAGTAATCATCCACTTGCTGCTCATGCACTTAAACGACAGATCTATGTAGACGATGCACTACTTAGTAGTGATACAGTTGAAGAAGCTGTGAAATTACAGCAAGATGTAATAGGCCTTCTACAAAAAGGAGGTTTCGAACTCCGTAAATGGGCATCCAACAACGGACAAGTACTAGAAAATTTACCCCCTCAACACTGCATATCAACTGAGCACCCCTGTGTTAGTATTCTTGGTCTAAAGTGGAATCCAACATCTGATACATTTTCATATGTGATCTCTGAACTTTCCATGGTTTTTACCAAGAGAGCAATTCTGTCCACTATTGCAAAGATTTACGATGTAATAGGCATGCTTGCACCCGTAATTTTTTGGGCTAAGGCGCTCATGCAGCACATATGGTCACTAGGCCTAGATTGGGACTCTCCTCTTCCTCGTGATATTATTGATAAATGGTCAACGTTCATCAACGAACTTCCTGAAATTGAGAGTTTGAAGATCAGTAGATACATATTTCTGAGTGATGCTATTAACATCCAGCTGCATGGGTTTTCGGATGCAAGTGAATTGGGATTTGCTGGTTGCGTTTATTTACGCACCGAAAATGCACAGGGCAATATATCAGTCAGCTTATTAATTGCCAAGTCACGTGTGGCTCCCCTCAAACGTATTACGATACCTCGTCTCGAACTGTGCGGAGCACACATTTTAGCCAAATTGATACACTATTGTATAAATCAGCTCTTTGACCGCTACAAGATTGACTCTGTCACTGCTTGGAGTGATTCTACAGTTGCATTGTCGTGGATTCACACCCCTTCTTACCGTTTAAAGTTGTTCGTTGCAAATCGTGTCGCACAAAACCAAGATTTGACCCCTTCATGCATATGGAAACATGTATCCACTCATGACAACCCAGCTGATGTTGCCTCAAGAAGGTTAACCCCAGCTCATCTCATCCACAATGAACTTTGGTGGTCTGGACCAACTTGGCTAAATAGTTCATTTGATTCATGGCCTCAATCATCGTGTGATTTCGTCCCAGAAGAGGAACTTCTAGAGCTTAAACCCGCAACACTCAACCTCATCACAACTACTGCAGATCAGAGTCTGAATTTTCTCAATAAATTTTCTTCATGGACTAAGCTTTTACATGTTATGAATGTTCTGCGCTTCATCTCATGCTTAAAAACTAAGCAAAAATTTACTAATCCTCTAGCTCTTCAAGAATTAGAACAGTCCAACAAACGTATTTGCTGGCTTGTACAAAGAGAGAGCTTCTCTGAAGATATTAAATCCTTATCGAAGAAGAAGGAATGTTCTTCTCGTCTTCAACGCTTGTCACCATTTCTAGATGATGAAGGTTTACTAAGAGTCAGAGGACGACTAAGAAATTCAGAATTGTCGTACAGCGCTAAGCATCAAATAATCTTGCCAAAGGATAATTTTGTTGTACATCTGATAATCGATTATTATCATTGCATCTACCTTCATGCTGGACAAACACATCTCCAAGCTGCGCTTCGGGAGAAATATTGGATACTTTCCGCTCGTAGTATTATTCGTTCCAGGATTTTCAAATGCCTCAGATGTTTTAGGATGAAACCTAAGCTCAACCCACCGCTGATGGGAGATCTACCTTCTCCTAGAGTTATAGCGTCACGACCATTCAATGTTTCCGGAGTTGACTATGCTGGACCATTCACTGTGAAATTGTATGTCCTAAAAAGACTTCAGCCTATTAAAGTTTCTCTGTCTATTCGTCTGCTTTGCAACTAAGGCAGTACATTTAGAAGTTGTGTCAGATCTGACTTCAGAAGCTTATATAGCAGCACTAACTCGTTTTATTTCAAGACGTGGCTCAGTTAAAGAAATTCACAGTGACTGTGGAACCAACTTTGTCGGAGCAGCAGCTACACTTTACAGATGTTTTGAGAATTTGCTTCGTAATCCTGCAACTCATCGCTTTGCCGAAGAGAACAACATTTCTTTCAAGTTTCTGCCTCCACATGCACCTCATCAGCGTGGCTTGTGGGAACGAGCAGTTAGGAGTGCTAAACACCATTTTCACCGAGTAATAGGTGGACAAATCCTGACTTACGAAGAATTCATCACTCTCGTATCACGAGTCGAAGCAATATTAAATTCGAGATCCCTTACACCTCTATCTGGAGATCCAAATGATTTAGAACCTCTTACCCCAGGACATTTTTTAACTGGTGGACCTCTGAAATCCATTGTGGAACCTCAGTTTACTGAAACTTCTTGTAACCGCTTGAGAAGATGGCAGTTAGTTCAAGCATTCTCTCAACACATCTGGACCAGATGGTCACAAGAATATCTGCATACCCTGCAGCATCGTTCGAAGTGGACGACAAAAAAGGAGAACCTCAAGATTGGCGACCTTGTTGTTATACATGAGCCTAACACTCCGCCTTTACAATGGAAACTAGGAAGAATCACCGCAGTATCACCAGGAGCTGATGGAGTGGTACGAGTGGTCCATCTACGCACCGCTACAGGGAACTTTAGTCGACCTGCCGTCAAAGTTTCCCTGCTTCCTACCAATTAAGTCCAAAACATCCACTTCCATCCCTTTTTTTCAATTTGTTCATTTGCCATTCTCAATTCTTATTTCTGTTGAACCAGGTTGGTTCAAGGGGGGCTATGTTGGATATATTTCTTATTTTATTATTACTTTTCCAATATTATATTTTCCACACTCAATTTCAAATAATAATCCATAGCCCAAGTCGTATTTCTTCTATACAGTTGCTCCTTGCGATAAGGAAGGTATGCGACCTTTGTACTCACAGCTGATGTCCATGCAAACGAGACAGTCCACTGCCGAATGTCACCGGCAAATCATCCCGCTTCTTACCGCTCCGCATTTTGCTACCCGCAAATAACCGCAAATAAAATGCCGTTTCTTAAATTTTATTAATCAGTCATTGTAAATAGTAATCAGAAGTGTTTAAGTTCAATTTTGTACGAGGAGAAGTTTATTTGAACTATTTTCGGTCGCGCTCACGGACAATGTTTAAAATGTAGTGCAAGATTCAACAAAGTGGACAGACATCTACATCGCTTCGGGATCTACGATCTGCTCAGGTGGGGTACCCCGACTACTGCTTCACGTCATCCAAGGTCTGTGACAACACTTCATTTTGAACTTTTATTAATGCAGTGCTAAAAATCGCTAAAAATCTAGTAGCAAAGGTCTAATGACTGATTAATCTTTAACGGCCATTTTTCAATCTGAGCTATTTTCACAATTATCCCACAATCATACAAACTGTTGACTAAAATATGTTATATATAAACTATTTTGGTTGAACTGTTTTCACTTTGTACCGGCCAAATTTTTACAAATGTTTGAAAATGGCAAAAACAAATTTCAATGCATTTTTAAATTATATTTAATAATGAATCTGATTTTTTTCATTTTAATTCATCCTCTAACCAATTTATACTAATGATGGTGTCAATAACTGATTTGACAGTATCCAAAGGTGAAGTGCAACTAGTTTCAACTTTTTGAGTGAGTCATCGTCAGGCACCTGCAAGTACGTGTTTTCTGTCATCTTCAGCTGAATAGTCATCATTTCATATGAACAATTAGACAGATATGACAAGACAGATGATATGGACACTACAAAACAACAAATGTACCTATGATATAGAAAGAGGCACATGTAAGGGGCGACGCAATCCAGGCAATGGTTAGGTCTAGACTGCCACAGTGTAGTTGCCGGTGGTCAACTGGGATCGAACACAATTGTGTCGCTCCATATCAGCTAAGGTTGTTCTTTCTGTCCTGCCCTTTTTGTGCTAAAGTTGAAACTAGTTGTACTTCAAATATTGAATATCATTAACACAGGATTTACAACATTTAGTAAATAATTTTTATTAATTAAGACAGTCAAAAAAACTTTAACAATCGGCAGTAAACAATACACAGTTGAAACAAAAAAATCTTTAAAATATCCAGAGAAAGTTTTCTATTTACATAGAATAAAAATTAAAATAATAAATTACATTATTGATTTAGTTTTCCTAAATTATTTCACTGAGAGCCTCCTGCAAAACAATGTTTATGTCTTCCTACAACTGTATGCATCTAATTCCCTACTTTGCTTGATATTCCAGACACAGATCAATGGACAATATGGAAAAAGAGGCACCCGATTTCTTCTCATTAAAGAAATAAACCACTAGGAGGTATAAATACTTCTACCATAAATTATCAAGGTCTACTGGAGACTTTACCGTGGCTGGCTTCTGCCTCCTGCTTGAGATCTGTCATAGACAGCAGGGCCGTGGAGTCTACCTGCGTGTCTATCTGACCCAGGTTCATCTTGTGTTTGTACGGGTCCAGGGCTCCCAGCAGACCCAGCACTCGGATCGTCTCACGCCTAAGGAGATGTAGTCAATAACGTGTATGGTGCATTTGACTTTTACTTAAACTACAGTATATTATGTAAAAATATCCTACATTTTCTGCTGGAGTATCTTAAAAGTATAAGGTACTCCCTGCAAAGGCAAGTTTTGTTTGTATCGTAATAATAGATAAACAGTGTAACAAGGTTGGTTGATGAACAAAATATTTTATCACAGCCCATCTTAAGAGACTGATGGATCCATCCCGAGTGATATTCTAACAGAATACCAAGAAAGTTTAAAACAAATGGACCCAGCTTCTAGTGAATACTGTGGGGTGTTAATTAATAATTCTGAAGAATAGATTTGGCTAGGTTTGTTCATTAACAAGGTTCATAAATCATAAATATTCATCCATCATAAATCTTCACCTCAGCTTAAATTGTAACATTAAATAGTGATAACAAAGATAAAAATGGCTTATTGACACATTAAGTACCGTAAAAGGAAATAACTACATACCAAAGCCAGGAGTTCTCTATATTTCTTTGCCTACACCTAGGGTTCTCAATCCCGGGATTCGGGATCCCGGTCGCTTTTGAATACCTGATAATCCCGGAATTAGAGTCTCACAATTCCGGGATTGACGGGATTGCAAAAGAATAATTTTTCCTCAATTTTTGCGTGCTTTGAATGTTTTAACTACTGCAAAAGTCGTCCTTTCAAACGTATAAAATAAAAATATGTTTTAGGAAATTAATATGTCAAATAGCAAATATATCAACATTTTGCTATTAATATTTCAATAGCAAATACTGATACTAATATTTACTTTGTCCAAAATCAATATTCAATTCAACAATAACCTTATTCCTGGGATGTATTGGGACAATACTCAATGGTTTCCTTATCGCTCTGAACTTTCGTTGCAGTTAATTCCCACGATTTGACGTATTCTAAGGGCCCACAGAGGGGACTTTATTTTGATATTTTTAATCTTACTGAATTTTCATATCTATCTGATCACTAACATTTTCAGTTGCTATCGGGCTTTCGTGTAGCGAACATCTGAGCGAGTCGGGAAGATTTTGTGTAGTGAGTAGTGAGTTTCATCAACCGTTTTTTTACCAATATCCATGCGTGATCTGTGAATTATTTGTGAAGTGTGAAGTAATATGGGCGGCCAAAATGTTCTTGTGGCCCATTAGAAGGATTGTGATGTTTCATCCGTTTGTTATTATCGTCTTACACAAGGACGGGAAAACAGCACAATGTGTAATTCGCAAATTTATTTTAAAACATAAGGCGGCTCCACGAAGGGACTGTGTCTAGTACACACAGCATGAAAGCCATTAGAAATTTTGGCTGAACAATAGGTAATCCCAAATTTGACAAGTTTGTAAGATAAAATTATTGTTAGTTTTAACAAAAAATGCCATAAGTGTTGTTCTCACACAGCAATATATTCTAGGTAGGCCTATATAGAAAACGGGAATCCCGGGACTGATTCCGGGATCGGCTTTTGTCAATCCCGAAATCCCGGGATCGGAATTTAGGTCCGGGGTTGAGACCCCTACCTACACCTAAGAAATAGTTTACTCCTAGTTTTAAGAACCTTAGTTTCTTCATATCACCACTCATTTGGAGCTTCTTCCACTTTTCAATCAGATGGTTGGCATTAATTTACCAACCACAATCTAAAATTTCCACAAAATACCTGTTCACAATACCATAATCTGGAATTTTTCATACTAATTCTAAGATAAGTCCCAAAATAATTTAATCACAATAAAGTAGAGCGCCGATTATCCGAACGTCGGTCATCCGAACCGTCGGTTAACCAAACGCCGTAATAATTCATATTTTGAACATGATTCTCAAGCAATTGAAATTTGCGCGCCAACTGAAACTCCCGTCGCACCGGGATATCCATGTATTCTGATAGATTTCATAATAAAATTACGTGAATAATTTTTGTTTGATAATTTTTTAGCCTTTTTACTACTAGGAATTACGTTACATATATAATTTTTAAATGCTTTCGATGCATGTTCGATTATCCGAATATTCAGTTATCCGAACACCCCTTGTCCCCAATTTGTTCGAATAATCGGCGCTCTACTGTACCAAGTTGTACAACTATTATCTAGGCCTTCATTTTGCACAAAATTGTCATTGTTACATGGCACACGTAGTAACACTCTTAGAACTATCATCTCACACAGCGTAAAGGTCTCAAGTTGGGACTCAACTTTTGAGATGCCATGCACCATTCTGACGGTTTTGGGTTTAATTTTCGTAAAAAGTAGGCCTACCTGTTTGAATGTTCTATTCACTGTTGTTGTGTTCTTTGTAAATATTCTTAAATTGCGAAGAAGCCGATGGGTGAAGTGAAATTTAAGTTTTGAGGATGGAAGATTTCAATTTAACTTGCCGAAATGTGTAATCCGTCCAAGGATTAACAATAATCTCGAGCTGGCTGACATGTATATAACCTTTTTATTTCGTCAAAAATCTAAAAGGTAATCATCCCCCACCCCTCACCTGATGATGGGCTGCTGCTCCGTCTTCAGGAAGTTGATCAGTGTGTCGAGCAGCGCCGGGTACTGGTTGTAAGGCCGGACTACGAAGCCCGTCGCCCCCACGAGCTGTCCCAGCGCCCACAGCGCGACGCCTCGCTTCTCCGGGGAGCTGGCGTCGCCCAGCATCTCCAGCAGTATAGCCAACAGCTCGCCCATCCATGGCTGTATCTTCACACCGTTCACCTGCCAAGACACGACACAACTGTGTAAAGCCCGTCGCCCCCACGAGCTGTCCCAGCGCCCACAGCGCGACGCCTCGCTTCTCCGGGGAGCTGGCGTCGCCCAGCATCTCCAGCAGTATAGCCAACAGCTCGCCCATCCACGGCTGTATCTTCACACCGTTCACCTGCCGAGACACGACACAACTGTGTAAAGCCCATCGCCCCCACCAGCTGTCTCAGCGCCCTCGACGCCTTGCTTCTCCGGGGAGCTGGCGTCGCCCAGCATCTCTAGCAGTATAGCCAAGAGCTCGCCCATCCACGGCTGTATCTTCACACTGTTCACCTGCCGAGACACGACACAACTGTGTAAAGCCCATCGCCGCCACCAGCTGTCTCAGCGCCCTCAGCGCGACGCCTCGCTTCTCCGGGGAGCTGGCGTCGCCTAGCATTCTCCAGCAGTATAGCCAACAGCTCGCCCATCCACGGCTGTATCTTCACACCGTTCACCTGCCGAGACACGACACAACTGTGTAAAGCCCGCCGCCCCCACGAGCTGTCCCAGCGCCCACAGCGCGACGCCTCGCTTCTCCGGGGAGCTGGCATCGCCTAGCATTCTCCAGCAGTATAGCCAACAGCTCGCCCATCCACGGCTGTATCTTCACACCGTTCACCTGCCGAAACACGACACAACTGTGTAAAGCCTACTGCACACAGTTACAAGTAGCCAATGGATATTGTAAAATGTGAAAAACTGAAAACTTATTAAACAATATAAGAGCTGTGAACAAACATCTATATTTTTTTGGATTGAAGAAACGGTGAAGCTCTCAAACTTCAGTCTTATTGGGATTGAACAGCTGATTCAAAATAAACAAATTCTATTTGTAATAGTGTTTTCATTGACATGATTTGGCGGGAAGTTTTAATTTACTTCTTCTTGTCTTTTAGTTAACATTAACAATAGAAATATATTTAATTCAATTACTGACTTTCCCAAACAAAAACAAAGCTATTTATTTGTTCTTTACTACAAAGGATCTTTTGTTTTCACTGGCTACTTGTCACTTGCACTTGTAACCAGGCTCAAGGAATAATTCAAATTTGATTTTTACGAATCTCTAACGTCATTACTACGATTATGATTCTGAATTTGATCGTTTTGGTTATCATAACTTTATCTCTGCTTGAGAAATCGTCATTTAAGCTTAAAGAAGAAAAATGTACTCTATGATAATACATATTAAACCTCCTCTCTCAAGACAATGATATTAAAGTAATCTGAAAAGCCTAAGCAATATTATCAATTCACTGTTTGATAAAAAATCAAATAAATCTAGAGGACAGACAATGCTAGAAAAGAGTTTACCTCTTTCCAACCCTAATATCTGTAACTTACATTAAAGAATTAATACATTAAATTCATTTATTCATTTTAAAAGAACAGACTCAAGTCTTTGGGTGCCGCAGCCAAAATGCTGCACACAGCAGTTGGTTCAAAGAAAACGGTTTGAGGAACCTTCAAGGTTAAATCATGTTCCTGATGAAGCACCGCTGCCTACCAACTAGCTCCTCCGTTGCTCAGAAACGTGCTGATCAGCCTGTGACATGGCTTCACCAAGATCCAAAATCCACCCCTACCTCGGCCAGGTCGCCAATCGCAGTCAGCACGCTGATGACCACCCCGGGGTTGGGCTCGGCCTCCTTCAGCTTGGGCACCAGCACCTTCAGTATGGGCTCCATGTAGTTGCGTATGAGCCGCGGCGCGTTCACCACCAGGTGGTCCAGCATGCGGGCACTCTGCTCCTTGTTGCGGCCCATCCCACTGTGTTCCAGCTCTGTCAGAAACTGTGAAAGAGAGAAGGGGGTCTTGTAAAATCTTTCGGGAGATTAAACTATATTAGATTATAACACAAATTTAATATCGTGTACAATCACCAGTCTCTGAATTATCTGGATTACAGTTAGTTCCAGGGAAACCATCAAAATGTGATACCTAACCACATCCAAACCTATTCACCACTCCTACTACTACTACCAACACACCTGCACTTACTAGCTATGCCAAGCTAGAGCAGGTAGTTTTTCCTTTTTGCCATTAGTGCTTCTCAAGACTAACAATCTATTTTAACAGAGTTTTTGAGGATTACTCTAATTTGATATGATAATTTTTTTTCAATTGTAGGAATTTTTTGAAAAAATTTAGGCTTCTAACGTGGTTTTTACAGGATAGAATTTTTTCTCCTCTGGGATATGCTTCAAAAAATTAAAACAGAACCATATCAATTTTACCTCAAAGATAAAAAAGAAAAATAGCAACTTTTTTTAAAACAAAAAACAGCAAAAAAATGATAGAACATTTCAGCTTTCTGTAACATTAAAGGGCCTAACTCATAATTTCAATTTGATCATACATATTTCGACAGCTGCCATCTTCTTTCATTTGTAGTCTCAGAATAAATCAAACTGTGCAATTCAATAAATTGTTGTATCACAGAAGTCTTTATTTACCAAATCCAAAATTTTCTTCTATTGGCTCCTAGGTAGGGCCTCGTGAAAAATTGGATAAGTTTTTAAAGATGCGCAAATTAATTTTAAGTAAATTAAATGAAACTAATGATATGAACCCATAAAAAAAACACATGAACAAAAACTTAAATAAGAAGCTAGACATACTAGACAACAAACGCACCTGTATGAGTGTTTTGCGTAGTGACGGCATGACATAGGCGGGATTTAAACAGCTCAATCTGCCAATGGTACAAAGAGCCAGTTCCCTTATCTCAAAAACTTCATCATTCATTGCCACAAAGAGAGCACTCAGGTTCTCAGCTTGAGCCAAGTGGTTGTCAAAACTCTCATCAAGGGAGGCCATCACCCAGTAGCGAACTTCTAGATCTGAAATAAAACATAAGAGAAATAGTACGATAGAAATTTTTGAGCTCATAACAGGAAAAGTTTGGATTTGTTTTCATATGTGAATTCAATATAATACTAACAATAATGGTGGGGGTTTTGAGAGCGGTTGATTTGTGGTTATATTCAGCCGAGGGATTAGTGGTCATGACACAACTCTTACTTGTCATTAGGATGATTTACAAGTCAGACCAGCAAAACAAACGACTTTTTACAGAATTTAGGAGAACTGGGCAAGAATTCCTGGTGAGGTGTTGATTATATAAAATATGAATGTAATCCATAAAAAGAATATAAACTGAATAATTTGATTTACAAGGATAATTTAATGGCTCTCGATATTCCAGTTCCTAAAATTTAGTTAACCTTACACAATGGTTGAAAAATTTGTATTATGCTGTGTAGGGGTGTGCGAATAGTGATTTTTTAACTCGAGCCGAGCCGAGCCAAGCTTTTTCAAAAGTTTTCGAGCTCGAGCTTTTTCGAGCCGAGCTTTTTAACAACCACAAAATGATGAAGCTTGATTTTAATTTTAAAAGATACAATAGACTAATGTTTGCATCCCTTAAGTTAACGTCAGTTCAAAACTAGAAAGCTTATCCCCGAAACAAGTTAATGATCCGATAGGTTCATCAATATTTAGTATTATGTTATATAAAATTGATCAAACTGGCTCAAAAAATAATTGATGTAGAAAAATAACCAATTTAAAATCTAAATTTATAATTTAACTCCCCAATTATTCCACAATAGTTTCACTTTAAAATAAATAGTTAAACTTACATAATCATTCTAGTTACATACTACAACATTTCTTTCAAGAGTAGAAAGGAGTTAATTGGAAAGGTTTTAAAATGGTTGTATCTTTAAAAAAATACCATATTTACATTTAGTCAAACTCAAACACAAGATTGATCTTCTTAATGTTCACAAAAGAAAGATGATTACAAATAGCAGTCCCAATTGTAGCATAATATTGATGGTTAAATTATTTCAGAATATGAATGAAATAATATAAAAATAAATTATTGTCATCCTAAAATTGATTGCATTCCTAAGCTTTTGTAGAGAAAATAACGTGGGTTAAGATAATCAGGAAGAAGAAAGAATCAGAAATTAGGACGGAGTAGAGAGAAAGAAAGAAACAGCTACCTCTCTCACTCTCCTTATCAGTGGCCAGAGAGGGGGGGGGTGGAGGTTGTTTACAACAACTTTGTCCCGGTTTTTTGTCATTGTCTGACTCAGTGCGAGCTGCGTGAGTTAATTAAGAGATAAGGAATCCCTGCTACAAAATCCGAAAATACAAACTACATGTCATACAATTATAAATTACGGCTTATATTTTTTGTCTAATTTTTATAAATAAAATGAAACCAAAATGAAGCTTGTACGATATACCGTTAAAGAGATAAGCCATGATAAAACAATAGACTTTCTTGCTGTATTTTGCTCTCCAAGGTCAACTAAATATAGCTCCGATTTCCGTCTAAATGGAGATGATATTTCTTGTTACCTGTCAATGTCCTTTCCTTATCACTAGAGAATATTTTTTGTTTGTATTTTTTGTGGGAGGGAAACGCTCTTCCGTTTGCCGTGTCCAAAAATAGATCGCAATAATTATCTTTCCGATAAGAACTCTCTTATCAAAAGCTCGGCTCGAGTGTCGAGCTTTTTTGAAAAAAGTCGAGCCGAGCCGAATACTGAAAAGCTCGACCTAAAAGCTCGACCGGTCGAATACTCGCACACCCCTAATGCTGTGATAGATTTTTTTGTGCAAAATACATATCAAAAATCAATAAGAATATCATAATGTTTATTAAATTGGAAGAGTTTGGAGAAAAAGGGTTAGAGAAGGTTGAAAAATAGATTTTTAGGAGCCTTTTTGTTATAACCAATGAACCAAGAATAAAGGAACCCTGGGTCCTTAGCTGGACTTTGTCTGATGCTAAACGACCAATAGATTTCCCAGCCCACACAACCACTAGCTTTGCCAGCCGTAATACAAGTGAGAGATTTACAAATCACGATAGGACTGAAAGATTTACCAGCGGTAGTAGAATGATATTTTGCTCCCACAATATAAGAGATAAATTCTCCTGAGATTTTATGGCAGCGGTAGACCAAAATATTTTCCAGCAACAGGAGGCTCAAGAAAATTTTTGACCTCAACACAATTCGGAGTTTTTTAGCTGTGACAACAAGTATGTTTCAGGAACCTTCAAGGTCCATATCCCTGTTGAACCTGCAATCTACTGATTAGCTCCTCATGACAAAAAGCCCCTTTCCATGGCTCCAAGAGTGGCCAACCTTACCTCAGCACGTCTGATGCAGTCGAACAGCAAATGATCAGCAGTCTCATCTGACTCCCTACATTGTCTACATGAAAGATCCCCATTATACTCACTGATTTGCTTCAAACGCTTCCTAAGGTCCCTGTGACCCATGGTCAGTCCTGCAATATGTCTTATCTCCTATTTTCCTAATTGCAGAAGATCTGCTGCCACCTGTAGAAATGGAGCCTGGAGAATGAGCATACTTATTCTAAAGAATGGAATTTTACCGCCATCTCCTATGGTGTTCCTCATGAGCTTGACTGACTGTTTCCCGCTGCTGTGATAGATTTCACAGGGGATGATGACTGCCGATTGGCCGTACCTGTGTCTGTTATCCCCACTACCAGCAGCTTGGCCAGCACGTCGCTCACGGTGGACGTCACCGTCTGACTGTGTCTGCTGCCCGAGCTCTCCACGGCCAGCCGCAGCAGCCGACTGCAGGTCCGCACTGCCTCCAGTCGCACCTCCTGCTGCTCGCAGTTCAGGAAGTGCTCGGCGCAGCGCCGCACAAACTGCAGCAGCGAGTGACCTGCAGTGAGCAGACAAACCAGTAATATACAGTATCAGGTTAATGGTAATATTTTCATATTCAAATAAGTCGTATTGCAATGAAGACAATACAAATTGCATTGCAAACATAAGAAAGTACAATTTATTTTTCTAGTAATACATACAGTTCATTTAACCCTCGAGCGGGCGCACGCGGAGCTTTCCTCCGCACGTTTTTTTTATGTTAAAATAAACAGACATAATGGGTGTCGGCGGTCGTGTCCGGCTCCGTACTTTACATCCCTCATTCCAGGAATCTCCTAAAGCTATTTATACCCCCACCCCCCCCCCTTGGTACCTCGTTATTTGCAATTCAGAGATGCCATCTCAGTTTGCGGAGTGCCCTTTCCCGTTATACAGACAGTGATAGCTATTCTTAAAATTCATAATAGCGAAGAATTCGTAATTATTATCAAATTTGTTGGACTTTTCCTTTTGATTTCGAAAAAGAGAAGCGAAAGGAAAATTACAAAAATGTAAATAATAATTAATACATATTTTATACTAGAAAATTACTTACTATGTTCAATTAAAATATTACACCTATTAAATTAAACAATGAATTGCATCGACGATGAAATGTGATTCCTAATGAAGTTTGTCAACATTTAAATACAATATTTTGTTATAAAACAAGTAAAATGGGTTAAATTTGTGCAATATAGTGTTGCGGGGTAAAACTCTGCATGCGCCCGCTCGCGTTTTGCCGGTGAAGCGCCCGCTCAAGGGTTAAAAAGTGACACTCCAATGCTAGATTTAATGTGTAAAAAAGAGAGGTCTAATTTTGACTTCCTCAGCCGCTTAGTATAATCTCATCGATTAAGTAAAGCGAATTTGATAATCAAAAGCTTTGTTGAGTTTTTAATTGAGTGTGAGTTGATTTGAGACGCTCCATTTATTTCTTTAAGGTGCTTCTTGATAAAGTTAACACCAACTTGCATGGGTAAGTGCTCCCACAACAAAGTGCGATGCTGCTGAGTAAGGGAACTTTCTCAGACTCCTGATTTTGAACAACTTTATTCTAAAAGAAAATTAACACTTTTTTAAAGCAGTTTTTTACAAATTTTAACCTTACCAGTGATAACAAACTAGATTAACTTCATTTTGTCAGTAATTTTTTGTTAGGCTGAATTTTTAACTTTAAAAAAAAAATATAAAATGTTTCGAGCTTCATTTAGCTTTCATAGTTATAAAATCTTACTCTTTTGTACATTAAAAAAAAAACGGAAAAATAGGCCTTACAATTCCACGATAAATTACAAGCTATTAATATTAGCAAACTATCCGGTCAAAGTTTGTTGATCAGTAATACTCTTAGCCTGTAATTCATGGTTCAATAAATAGGCCCCAGAATTGTTATTAATAAAATTAAACCTTATCAGACCTCACCTTAAGATAAATGACCAATCACCTAACTGTACTCCACGTTTGATGAGTTGGCTGTTTCCTCTAGAAAATTTTAATCTTTCGTTACCCATCTTTCGTTAACTTATAACCTTCACCAGAGCACAAAAACAATCACTGTATTTTTCAAAATGTAACAAATTCATTTATTTTATCAGTTTATATTCATTTATCTTACAATGAAAGTATCTATCACAATTTTTCTTTTTGATTGTTTACTCACAATCAACATTTCTATAACCTTTCTTCCCTTTTAACCAAAATTCAACCTAGACTTGGTTTACCAAATCCCATTTCCTATAAATTAACAGGTTTCTAACTTGAATGTATTGAATTACAAGGTTAAATCTGATAGAACCTACCATCAAAGTTAAAGCTGCCGAGGGTACGCAGTGCCAACACGATAGAAGCGATTTCCTGAGGCTCAGCACTCAGGCTGCTGGACATAGTGACGGTGTGAGTCGATCTGCTCTGCTTGTTCATCAGCACTTGCGACAGCATCCTCAGCAGGCCTACAATACAATGATATAAGATAGAACAGAAAACTCTGGAACGTGTAAACATTATGTAGGGGTTAGTGAATAATGATTTTCAAACTCGAGCAGAGCCTACTCAAAGGTTTTCGAGCTCAAGGTTTTCAAGCTCAAGATTTTCGAGCCGAGCTTTATAACCACCACCTCATCTTAATTATTAAGCTTGATTTCAATTTCAAAAGATACGATAGACTTGGCAACTCCTTAAAGAACTAAAGCAAAAACAAGCTTTAAATAAGCTAATTTGCCTCCAAAACAAGTTGGAAGGAATCCTTCCAATTGGGTTCATCAATATTTTGTACCATCACACATAAAATACTCCATTCTGGTTAAACTGTTTTACTAAAAATAAAACTTGTATCAGGGTATTTTGAGTGAGGAAAAAGTTTTCTGGGTTGCACTGACACTGTTGTGTTTATAACGCCGCGACAACGCAAATGACGATTGCTTCTTTTGACACTGCATTGAGCAAAACAATACTGAACCCATCTCATCTGCTCATTTAAAAACCAATGAGGAATACTACTGATTATTGATGCAATATTATTGATTGTTGTTGCTAAAGTATGAAAACAAAGGAATGTTAATAACAATTTTTTTAACAAAGCAATCAAGAGCATTTTTAGTTGGCAGTAACAGCTCAGGTTGAACTAAGAGCTTTTTCAAAAAATCACAATAGGGCATAAACTAAAGAGCTCAAGTAAAAATCTCCATATTTTGATTACTTACACACTCCTGTTATCAACACATTAGTTAAGTGACAGAGAAAGTTTTTAATATTATGCACTGCCCTGACTGTACAAGAAATGTAAGAACAAAAACATACAAAACACACACAGATATTCACAACACAATTAACAAAAAAACAAACAAACAATAATGAACTTAGGTAATGATACAATTAAAGAGCTTAAGTTATCGCCAAACACTTAAGTGTATAGGAAAGCTAAGGGACTACACGTCATGCAACAAGTTAAAACCTTAAATACGGTGAACTGTTGAGAAAAGAGAAGCCATGCAGATATGCAAGCAAACCAAAACTGAATAATATCTTCCACAAGAAACTTTTTAAATTCAAATTAAATATTTAATATATTTCTGTTAAATTAATAAGGTTTTTTGATAGTGAATAAACTATAGAATGCATCATCCATTAATTGAGGTTTGTAACTTTAAAAACACTGAGTTAAAAACAAATAATCATACACGTTCCTACATCCTTCGATTTACCTTGTTCATGGGATTGCCCTCCATTAAATAATAAATAAGCATTTTAAAGTGTGCAGACCTTTGTTGAACATAACCATATAGAATAAAATAAAGACGTCGAAAACAAATTTTATGAGGTATTGTGAGGGATATTAATTAAATTTATATATTGTTTTTTCAAGCTTTGATAAAACTGATTAATTGCATGCACTGAGTCGGCCATAATGACAAACCTCTACCATCAGTTTCTTGAAGAAAGATGATTGAAAGGATTGAACACGAATTTGGTGATATACCATCCAAAACCTAGGAAACTAAAACCATGCCAAACAGGAAAACTAATCTAGAAATAAACAACAAATAAGCATTAATGGTGCATATTAAACTCGAGGCTTAGTATAAACAAGAGGTAAAACAAAAATATAAACACAAATACAAGTCAAGCACTGTGGTTAGTATTCCAAGGAGACACAGTTTCTAACTCTAAGAGGTAGGTTGTTACTATTCCCTTGTCACCTGTAATTTTTTTTAATAGGGATATGTTACTCAGAATGTTTTTGTAAGGAGAAAGAAACATAAAATAAATGTCAGAAACACTATTATATGGCACTAGGTTAGGTTAGGTTTCTTAAGGTTATTAGGTTGTATCACTAACCAAAACAAACCTAACCTTATCAAACCTAACTCCGTAATAATAAACATCATAAACTCCTTCTTCCCCTCATCTTTATGGCGAGCCAGCTTTGATGATTTACACATAATTTAGCAGTGGCAATCAACTAACCTGACCAAATTCATCCTTGTCCAAACATGTGGTAATTATTTCATGTTAAATAATTAAATGATTCACATCCTACCCTATAATCCAAGCCAATAATTAGATCCTACATCACCCCCAAAACTCCTCCGTTCGGATCCTTGAATTTAGATCAATATATTACTTACTCAAATCGTTGAGGTATTACCTGTGAGTAATGATCTGGCAAAAAAGGGAGATAATTCCGGTTTCTACACCAGTATCCAATTGAACCACCAGTTAGACAAATTTGTAAGGTAGTGTTTTTAATGTTTAACCCTCGAGCGGGCGCACGCGGAGTTTTCCTCCGCACGTGTTTTTTATGTTAAAATAAACAGACATAATGGGTGTCGGCGGTCGTGTCCGGCTCTGTACTTTATGCCCCTCATTCCAGGAATTTTTTAAAGCTATTTATACCCCTCACCCCCCCCTTGGTAACTCGTTATATGCAATTCAGAGATGCCATCTCAGTTTGCGGAGCGCCCTCTCCCGTTACACAGACACTGATACCTATTTTTAAAATTCATAATAGCAATGGATTTGTAATTATTATTAATTTTTGGACTTTTCCTTTTGCTTTCGAAAAAAAGAAGCGAAAGGAAAAGTCCAAAAATGTAAATAATAATTAATACATATTTTATACTAGAAAATTATTTAATATTTTTAATTGAAATATTACACCTATTAAGTTGAACAGTTAATTGAATCGACTATGAAATGTGATTCCTAATGCAGTTTGTCAACATTTAAATACAATATTTCGTTATAAAACAAGTAAAATGGGTTAAATTTGTGCAATCTAGTGTTGCGGAGTAAAACTCCGCATGCGCCCGCTTGCGTTTTACCGGTGAAGCGCCCGCTCAAGGGTTAAATGTGTATGTGCGGGTGATTATGTAAAAATATACAGTCGTATATTTTTTATGTACCAAGTGACGTGGCCCTACAGCCAAGAAAACAAGATGGCTTGACCTAATAAGGATTTTCTTTGAGGTGCTGAAGATGGCCTAGTGCTGAAACATGTTAACCAGGAAAAAAATCAAGATTGCAAAGAAGTAATCAAAATAATTAAAAATGAGAGAGATCGAATAATTTTGTTGCCGGGTTTTTTATACTAGTGCATATGCAGAGAAAGACGGTTGCAACTCAACCTCCAGCCGACAGTGCGGGTGCGGGTGCGGGTGTGTCACTCACCCTCGCTGATGTCGGGCTTGAGCTGCGGGATGCTGGTGGCGAGCTCGCGCAGGGACGTGGTGAGCGCGGGCGACAGCCCCGTGGCCAACATCGGCTCCAGCAGCTCCTTCACGTCCGGCTTGATCAGCGTCTTCACCGCGTGGCCGAGCAGCGTGACGCACACAAACACCGACGGCTCCAGGCCCGACGTCCGCTTCTTGCTGGGCGTGTCCTGCATCAACACGACACAACCCGGTTGGAGGTTAATTGTGTCAAATAAATCTAAATGTACAGGGTATTTTTTTTAACGGGACCCATTTTTAAGATTGAACAATGCACATATAAAGATTAAATGAGTAATATTTTGGTTATCTTTGCATTTTATACTACCTATTATTTAAGTTTGATCATATTTAGCTTACATTAAGTGTTCAAACAATCTGCCATTACCATTTATACAAAGTTGTGTTCTCTCCATAAAATTCCTTAACACGTTTTACAAAGTATCACTTTTAATTTCTTATATTAAATTTGGTATGTTTGTTTTGAGGTGCTGAATATCTTGTGAATTGTTTTCGTAGGCCTTACTTTTTATGTATCCCAAAATGAAATAACATAATTGGGTCATATCCCATATCATATCTTGTGGGGAATAATCATTCACTGATAAATAAAGTTTTGGGTTGCGTTAGAAAAAACACCCTGTAGTTTAAGTCCAAAAAGATCAGGTCCGTAAAATTGAGAAGTGTTAGGTTATGTTGGTGAAATATCCTCAAAATTTGGTTTACTATTGGTCCATTGGTTTTGCTTTTGCTATCCTATTGGTTGGGACGACCACCAGTGTAATGTATTTTCTTATATCTTACTTATGAAATACTGTCACTATTTTATGTTCTACAGTGGTAACACTGCTCAAGATGATTTTGTACCCATTGTTAGAATATTGTTAGAATTAATAAATTATTCTATTCTTGTAACAGCAATGATGGCGCTTCGTTTAAGAGTCGTCTCTTACATTTTAAGTGATTAAATGTCAAGTACACCATATTATAACCAGTAAGGGGTATTTTAAGGCAAATATGAATGTTGGATGATTTGGTGTAATTTAGTAGTTTTGTTACTAGAGCCTGCATGTTCCTCAGACAGAAGTGTTAATTGATAGCCCTACAGCCAATGCACACTTAGGGACCTACAGTTTAACTTATGTGAACCTCAATTTCACTAATTAATTACAAACTGGTCTAGTTAAGAGGATAGCCTATGAATGAACTAGTATATAGCATATAGTATTCGCATATTATGTTAATTCCTATTAGGGAATACCACATCCACAAGCATCACTTATAAATATCCAAAATTTGTGAACTTCAAGTAGCTGGAGTACAGGGCACATACATAATAAACAAACCCTAATTGTATTAAAAGAATCAAAATCTAATAATAAAAAATGTGGTTTAGGAAACTGGGAGCTGTTAGGTTATGTTGGTAGAATATCCTCAGAATCAATTAAGCTCTATTTTATACAAAATATATATTTGTAGGATATAATCAATCAAGGTTCTCTTCTGGGTTCTATGCAGAATTAAATAAACACAAGCATAACCAAATAACACAGACAAATAAACCCAACCTACAAAAGTTCATCTTTTTTAACTTTTTTCAAATCCCGGAAAAACTCTTTGGAAGAGATTATAACATTAAGAAATATCATCATGGCATTGACATCACCATGAAGTCACAGACTGTAAACATACTGGTAATAATAACCGAAACAGATATTCCCTGAGAATAAACTGAATAAAACTGTAATTTCAAAACTTTTAACTGTGTAATTCCTATTGTATTCCTTGAAACAAGTCATAACTGCAAAGTAAAAACCCTTCCATACCTTAGTAGGAAGAGAAGCTCTGATAATCTCCATTATCTTGGGCAGGTAAGGCCTGATGTTTTTCTCGACGGCGACTGCTATCAGGCCGATCGTTGTGAATGCCGTGGCTCTGTCACGATCCCGTCCCCTCAGGGTGGCCAGCAGGTACACCATTGTCGGGTTGAGATGTCTGTTGTCAACAGTCACATCATCATAATAATGCAAAATATGGAAAATTATGAAAATAATGCAAGATTTAATCGAAAGTTTCTTCCTTCAATAAATTAAACAATGGAAACTATGATTAAAAATATAAGCAATTTACAAAGTTAACTAATTTTTTTAAGGAAAGTAAGAAGGGCATCTTTTTTTTAGGGGGGAAGAAGAAGCATCTTTTTTCTGCCCAAGTAGAAAACTTCAAACAAACATGGAAAAATGCTTTGAAATACAGTTGTACCATGTACAAATAGAGGGATTTCGGCTATTCAGGAACTGCTGATACATATTAAACAGACTCACCGTCTTCAAGCAATCCAAGTATTTACATCCTTAGTAGGCAGCTGTTTTGCTCCTTTTTTCTAGGAGGATTGGCACTCTGGGGTAAAAATATCCAACATATCTGAAGTTTTAGTCGATATAACATTGAAACGCTAGATATCAGGTGTGTTTTTGTCTAGAATTTCAATGTTATAACAACAAAAAATAATATTTTTTTTTAATATTTTACCCTCAGAGTGCTGATGATGTTTTTAGGAAAAAAGAGCAAAACTACAACTACAGATAAGACTTCTTGGATTGCTTAAGGGCAGTTAGTCTGTTTTCAAATAAAAATGGTAATTAATTTTGTTTTTTCACACAAAAACACAAAAAGACTTTAGAGACTCTACACAAATAAATTAAACTACAAACTCTTCCCAATATAAAACCCGAAACTCACGTTTTTACAAACTTGTCCTTGTTAAACGCGGCCAGCCGGGGCAGTATGGCCAGCAGCGTCTGCAGTATGTGGCTGGTCCGAGATATCCGCTGGGCCAGCGTCTCACGACAGATGTCGTCAAAGTGCTCCACCATGAGCCCGCGGCAGACGGAGCTCTCGAACAGCATGTGCTCGGGGTTGCTCTTGTTGTTGGCCAACATGATGGAGCTGATGTTGGTGTGTGACGCTGAGTTCTGCCGCTTGCTGGAGATCAGCGGGGACTTGAATCGCGGCAACAGGCTCACCGAGTCCTGGGAAACATACAGCGTTATTCGTTATCTCTCCCCACGATCTGTAGTATATTTCGTTAGTAGGCTAGAAAGTACTATTTTATTGGACAAGCTTGATAGTTCACACGCAAGCCGGAGGCCAGGGAGGGATTTTCAAGCGAATGCAGTAAAAGTTATTGGCCGTGTGTTGTATGATACTTTTTACCGTAATACTTTAGCATATTTTATATCATAGAGTATTCCTCGCATCAAACCACTATGCGTTTCTCAATCCTTCAAACCTTACTCGGTCGCCCCTGTCATGGTTGTGATGGGTCGGGCACTCACCGAGGGCGGGGTGGTGACGGGGTACTGCAGCCGCTGCATCAGGTCCTCGTACGAGCGCTCCCACTGAGCGTTGCTGCACCTCATCAGCTCGTTCAGCACAAGCAGCGAGCCGTGCACTCGGTCGTCCCTATTCACGCCCTTCTCTCGGATCAGTGTGTCGTCGAAACCATTCTTGGCCTCATCATAGCACTGCTTATACCTGTAAATAAGTAATAAGAGAATATTATTGCATAAAATATGGAAATGTTTTCAACATCTCTTAGAAGTTTTAAAACATCAAAAACCTCAAAGGCACCTAATCTTCAAAACTGAAGTACCTATAGATGCTCTCTCTCTATGCCCCGTCTGCAGGTCCAAGAGAAAAAATTTGCTTCTAAATTTGCTTGTTTCTAAAATTTGCTTAGTAAATCAGAATATTTTATGTGGTTAGACAAGTTGTTATTCTGAAGGGAAGGGGGGCTTACATGGTTTTAAAGGCAAAGGGAAATAACAAATAAAACACTCTTATAAAAGCTAGAAAATTCCCACAGGTGGTCATCTTTATATTATACAATCAACATTTAGCAAAAATTTAATTTTAAATTAGTTTCTACCAGGATGAATTACATTGGTTTTTTACAATATAACATCCTGAATCTAGTCTTGAAACTTCAAAAAGGGCATTAAACTAATAAATGTGGGCCCAAAATAAAAGCCATTTTAGAGTTAGAACGTTTTCACAGGGTGTTGTCTGGGGTTGATAATGAGTCTCAGTGAGTTTTTCGCTAAGTCTATTGAAATTAGCAACTAGCCAATGAGAACTACAAATTTATTTTTAAAATTTACCACTGAGGTTTCTGAGTCTGCTTGGCAGTTTCTCTCTGGGCTGTGACCACCAATGCAGCCCTTAATGCTTCGACTGCGGCCTCTCTGATTATCGGTTTCGGGTCACGGATCGCATTGAATATGAGATCAAAAAACATCTGCACTTGTTGGAAAAAGTAGGTTGGAACACTGACAGCAAGCTCTCTGAGGACCAGTACCTGAAAGCAGCTTTATTTATAAGCAACCAATATGGTATAAAGTGCTAAGATATAGGACTATAAATAGTTCTAATTTAGTTTTGAGAGCAAAATACAACTATATAATTCAAGCAGCTACATTTATATAGGTCTATAGGCCAAATTAAGATTACAGTAAGGTAAACCATACACCATTTTTCTGGGCACAAATAACAAGTTTTATTATTTTCCAACTTACCGCAGCATGTCGTTTTCCTTCATGTCTGTCACCACCGAGCCACTCAAATGCCCTTTTCACTTCAAACTCCACATATTGGGCTGAATAGGTGCCAGAAACCAAAGCCAACTTCCCTACTGTTTTTGCAGCTAACTCCATCACCCCGATGTCATTAGATGGGAGAAGGTTCCGCAGATAGTTTGCAAATCTTGATATCCTGTTGTTTATATTACCAACATCTGCATCTATCAAGCACACTGTAACAAGAAAAAAAAATAATATTTTTGTTAAATTAATATTTTTATTCAATAAATGATTTCCTTATTATTTAACAATTTGAGTGTGAATAAACCTTTACAAAAATAATTTTAAGTTAAGAATAACAATAAGAATAATTAAAATAAGTTACGCCTACTATAGAGTTACTTTAGAAGTCTTTTCATGATTACAGTTACCAAAAATATGTAGATAATGGTAAATATATATTTTCATGTACAACTGGCAGCCTGCCTGCCTTCAGAAGGAAATAATTTAACCCTTATCATAAAATACAACACTTGGGTAGGCAAACCTGTATAAAAAACATAGGCCTAACTAAAATGAAAACTTTAAAAGCAGTAAAACCCACTAAATGTCAAAAAACTTTAATTCACAAATCAATGATGGCAAATGTCAATAAAAATAAAAATCAAAACATAAACTATCACGAACAATGAATTTCAAAAAACTGGCCATAGGGAATGTAAGGGGGGCCACTCAGTTTTGGGCATTGCCATGAATATTATATGTGTTAACTTTGAAGCAAAATTTATGAGGACCTTATAAAAAAATATCAGCCCTCATATTCTCATTTTACATTCACCTGATTGATGGTGAATTACAAGAAGGCATAGGGTAGGTAAAATATTGATTTACTAACAGAAAATTAGTACAGGACTAATTAACAGTGTTGTAAAACTTAAGGCTAAACTTTAAAACAACCAAAACTAACAGACTTAAATTTAGGATTATTTAGACAAATTTTCCTAAAATTAAATCTTTAATGGAACTTACCAATAGCAAGGATGCCGCCTTTTTTCTCATTAACATCTGATCCAGACACCATTTCAAATATATGGTGATTAAATTCATCCATGAATGATGTCAACTCCTCTGCAGATACTTCACGGAGTTCAGTTTTAACCTAAAAAGGGCTCATAGGGTTCAAAGTGATATTCTATTTTATACTTCCAATATGCACAAAAGATTGTCAATTCAAGCTAAATAATTGTATTTGTTAGCAAAACCACAAAGCCAAATTTATTTTGCTTTGAAGAAGTTAAATTGTAAAGTTGTTAAAGGCCTAGCCCTAAAACAAAAAGAAGGCACCAGTAAAATAAAATACTGCATTATTAATTAATGAACCATTGAAACAATAAAGCCTGTAAGCTTAATAAACCTTAACTCAGTATATATTACACTAAACTTTCAGATAAATAATTTAAGAGGTAAACCCTAGAGTACCTCAACATTAAAATACTTACATATCTGTATAGATCTTGAGCTGCTTTGCCTCGAACTTCGGGGTTTCGGGACTTTAAGTCCCGAACAAAAGTTTGAGTCAGGGAGTTAGACATTGTTTGGAATGGTATTTTTTTAACGATTCATCTGCAACAAAGTTCAGTCATGGTAGTCAAAGTTAAACACTAATATGTGCTGAATGTGTCTTCTTCCCCTTAACACTCCTCCCTCTTATTGTAAGGTGCTAAGAAACACTGAGGTACTATAATATTTATCGTATTATTTCCTAAGTTTGTTTCAACCAAATACGAGGGTCGTCCAGAAAGTAAAGCACGTTTTGTTACTAAATCTTGCCCTGTTGCCCCAACACCGCGACTAAGTGTGCAGTCTACAGGTCCACTCCTGGACTTAATTTGAGCCAAGTCTTGTTGCCGACCGATCACGCATTTCATTTTTACAGCTTTTCAAAATGGCAGTGTCTACTGAAAATCCCGCCGAATGCGAGTGAGGTGTTTTAAATAGTGTTTTGCGGCCTATAACGTTTATTCACCGTTGAATTTATTCATAGAGGAGAAAAAAATAATCCTGAGTCCATTATGAGGCCCAACGATAACTTCACATGCCATACAAAACATGCGAATTGGATAAAACCAATCGCAGGCTAGGGTGTTGCTGATATCCATGCTGACGCGGTGCCGCGGCGCCCGCCCCACGCAGCTGCAGCAACTTCGCAGAACATTGCGGACAATCCTTATGTAACCCTTACCTGGCATTACGTGGATACATTTTTTCGTAGTCAAGGGAATTTTTAGGCTGGAAATTGTTTGAAAGTGGTAAGGAACTGAAAGAAGCAAGATTATTAGGTCAAATACATTTGGCGGGATATTCAAAGGACACCGCCATTTTGAAACGCTGTGAGAGTGAAATGCGTGGTCGTTCGGCAACAAGACTTGGCTCAGGTTTGGACCAGGAGTGGAGGTTTAGGCCACACTGTCAGTCACGGAGATAGGACCAATGGGTTAGACGTACGGACAAAACGAGCTTTACTTTCTGAACGACCCTCGTATAATCTAAAGACACTTTACTAACTTATAAAAAGTTTAATATAAAAATATACTTAGCCAGACAGTTTTACACTCACATAACTTAAAACATGTTCGTACAGTACCGTAACAGAATCTATATAGGCCTATTTAACTTGATGGTTATTTGTGTATGAGTTCAATATATCTCAAGTTCCATATCTTCAAAGGTTCAAATGGTCAAACTTTGAAACAACATTTAATTTTGTTGGTATTTTCTCCTCAACCTCAATACAACATCAGGAACACATCACAATAGGTTATAATTTTCTACAACACAACTTGTCACAGTTTAAAAGGAAACCATCAGATATGGGAATGAGATTCACAACCAGCTACATCCTGATTTGAGAAGCAAGAGCATTTGTAAAGGACTGTAGGCCTAGCCTATACCAGTTCTGCACAAATCGCCGATAGACAGTCTAGTTCAGACCTTGGAATACCACCAGCAGATTTTGGACGGTAAAATTCTGACAGTAAAACTCAAGAAAAAATGTTTTGTAAATTGAAGCTGACACTGTTCTTGATGAGTATGTTAGTACTCTCCCTGCTGAGAGCTGGAACTACATCCCCACTGCACTGGCACACCTTGTGGCAGTCTGGAAATTCAGTAACTTACTACACTCCACACTACAACACTGCCTCAGACAGAGCTCAGCGTAGACAGGGCAAATATGTGTTCTAATGATTCGTAAAGTGCAAGCTTCATTTTGGCTTGTTTTGTTTCTAGATCAGCCATAGTTTGCTGCTGGTACTTGCTGCTGCATCAACTGTGTATATCAGAAGTTTAGGATCGCAAACTAACAATTTTCATCTATGAACATATTAATAAAGAATTTATATATCAATTGCCTTTTCCTCAATTAAAAATAGAAGGTGATTAGACTATTTAAAATGTTATGGTCGGTGTTAGGACTGTTTTACACCACAGAGAAGAAATAAGCAAAATACACATTCATATGGCAATAGTGTTTCGGGCAACTGCGTGACACACAAGAAGTCAAACAATAGGGAGATAATAGACTTCCGGGCGCCCCCCTACCCCTGCGCCTATGGCACTGTTCCAGTGACGGATCTAGGGGGGGGGGCAGCGGGGGCACGTGCCCCGGGCGCCGGCCAGTAGGGGGCGCCAGCGGCGCCCCAACTGGCTGGCTCCGGTTAGTAAAAATTGAAAAAATTAATTTAAAGTGATATTTTTCGTTTTGCGGCTGGCAAATCTCTCAGTAGCATATCACTGCCGGAAAATCTCTGTCTCTGTTTTTGTGACCGTCACATTTCTCGTCGTTTGAAGGCAAGAAAACCGCTTGCTTGTTTCGCTCATTTAGTGGTCGGAAAATCGCCTGCTTGTTTTGCGGCCGGCAGATCTCTTGATCGCATTATGGACGACAAGTCTCTCGCTCTTATCGCGGCCGTCACATCTATTGGCCGTATCTTGAACAGATAATCAGTAGTTGGTGGCAGGCACCTTCCTTTGTTGTTTCACTGCCGACAAGTATTTCGCTATTTTCGAGGTCGTCATATTTATTGACCACATTGCGGCCGAAAAATCTGTCGTTTAGACCACGGCTGGCAAATATGTGTAGCATTGCAACTACTGCTTGCCCTTTGTCACGGCCGGTTTCACCTTCCGCGGTCGCATCGGTGCTGTCAAATCGCGTTCGTATACACCACGGCCGGCAAATCTCTCGGTCGTATTTCGGCCGTAAAAAATCGCTATTTTTCTTTGACCAGCAAATCTCTTGGTCTCATTGCGGCTGTTAATTATGTTGGGACATATCGCGACCGAAAATCTCTCGGTCGCATTGCGGCTGTAAAATAATATTGTATTTTACTTTACATAGATTGGGCTCAAGTATTCGTTTTAGAAGGCAACATGGCCGATTTCGCTGTTCGGGGATTGATTTGAAATACAGTATTTGGGAAAGGTCAGAAAAGAAGTCGGAAGTTTCATATGTGAAATATGGTAGACACATTGCTTAGGTTTTACAGCGGCTGGCAAATTTCTCGTCATATTATGGCCATAACAGATCTTAGTTTGGCTGTATCGTAGCCTATAAACATCGGTTATAAAAAATCATAAGAACCATTAGATAAAATCATATTATGATGTACAAAATAATTGCTCTTCCAAAACATTAAAGACTAAAAATATAATATATTTCTTGTGTTTGGTGATGGGGGGGGGGGCGCCAAACTCCGATTTTGCCCTGGGCGACAGAAAGTGTAGATACGTCACTGCACTGTTCAACACATATTTAAGGGGCTTATAGACGGGGATAGTACTAGCTTCTAATAATTTTCGGTAAATGTTCCGTATACGGTAACCTCATGGATTTTGATGAAAACTGTCTTAATGTGTTCCTTTCACTATTTTATTACAGAATCAACTCGAATTTTGCCGCGGAAAACCCTTTGAGTACCTCAAATCGAGAAATAAAAAGTCTTAAAACGCACTTCATAGGTGGGAAAACTACTTACTGACGGACGACTGGATGGTTCCATTGTCTAACGGCGACTAAGGATTGCAGGGGAGTAACAGCAGATTGAATCATATGTTCCGTGCAGTCGAAAAGTAAATTCCAAAACGACCAACTTCTTTCGACTGTCGCTGTCGTCTGTAAGTCGGCGAAACGACTTCAGTGTATATTGAGCGATTAGTTTGTTACTTCGAAAACTTTGTGTTCGCATTTTTCCTCAATAACTTAGATTCTACGTTTTAAATAATGATTATTATAATAAATAGGATAAATTCACAAATACGATAGCAATTATAAACCCTAAACAAAAAATCCAAAAGAACACTTCTTGCAAACCCTTGTAAAATAAGGAACGGGCAAGGCCACAGTGTGGCCTTGGAACGGGTTGTACAGGTGTGCCAACTTAGGAAAATATAAAGATTCTATTTTGTTGATTTTATTTAAATTGTTCCGATTTTCCCTAATTGAAAATATTAATTTAGGTATTGAATGGCATGAATTAGAACTGACATTGATACATTTGGTCATAGTTATACCAAATGAAGAAATGATAGATGATTTTTTAAAGCCTGTTGTGGTTTAAATTAAATTAAATCTATTTATTTTCTGGAGGAGGACATTACACAATTTGTGTGTGAGTCACCATTTATTAATGAAGTGTTGAGCCGGCTATTTATTTATGAAGCCCCCAATTAGCCCCTCATGGGGAAATTATTTGATTTATGCGGTGATTCTAAATACCCGATAACTCAAAAACTCCCACTGATTCAACTAAATAGACTTATAAACTAAAAAAAACTAAAATAAACTAACCTAACCTAACCTCCGGCCTCCGGCCTCCGGCCCATGGCCTCCGGCATGACCAATTAAGAAATTAATCTAAGTTAACCTAACTTTACTTAAACCTAACCTAACCTAACAAACCTTACCTAACCTAACCTATCCTAACCTAACCTAACATAACCTTACCTGCCGTTCCTTCGACCTCCTTCATAACTGAATACATTTGGATAGTTTAGTATTATTGTTTCCCTTTTAAAAATTCCCATTTTTTGGAATTTTCCCAAATTGGGAAATTTTCCCAGTTTGGGAAATTTTACTTTTTTGTAGGGAAATTTTAAAATAGTTCCCCACCCAATACCCCGGAATCCCACCTGGTCCCCTAGATAGTCAAGGTTTTGATGTGCATGTTATTTCTTTGGGTAAATGTTCACTTTACGGTACTACCTCCGAAATTGAAAATAAATTTTTTCAAAATGTAGGAAATAACGCGCTGATTCTGAAAATGATAGTTTTTTCCCGCGGAAAACGTCGGAAAATGCCGGAAAATCGGAAAAACCGGAAAAAAATTTTCACCCAAAAAATGGGTCATGTGGGTACTCAAATTAATCGGGAGAACGAGCTGAACAAGAATATGTAAGAATTTTCAAGATACGTTGGATATTAACGGAGATACGGCCGGAAAAGCGTCGGAAAAGCCGAAAACTAACTTTGTCTAAAACATATCATGTGGGAACTCAAATTAAAGGAAATTACACGCTGAACAACATTCTGTAATAATTTTCATGATATGACGTACAATAGTCGAGATAAACCAACTTTTTGTTAAAGTTATATGAAGATGGATTTGGCTGGAATAAACTAGACAGGGATTGGTAATGTTAGTTTAGGTTGTATTTGGTTTGGTTAGGTTAGGTTAGGTTAGGTTAGGTTATGTTAGGTTGTGATAAGTTGCATTATTTTATGTTACATTAGGATTGGTTTAAAACGTTAAAGTTAGGTATGGATAAGGTTGGTAAAGTAAGAATGTGATATTATAATCTTAATCTAACAATACCAACCCTAATTTAACTTAACCAAACCTAATAAAACATAACCAAATCCAATAAAACCTAACCAAACCTAATCTAACCAAATCAAACCAAACCTAACATAACCTAACTAGACCTAACATAGTCTAGCCTAACTTAAACTAACCTAACCTAACCAAACCTAACCTTAGATCCCACAGTTTAGCGTAACTCACCTAAAACTAACCCATTTTGTGCAAATCTATGACTTTTCCGGCCATACCTCCGATATTATCCATCTGATTTTGAAAATTCTTGCATATTCTTGTTCAGCTCATTTTCCCGATTAATTTGAGTACCCACATGACCTACTTCCAAGCCAAAAAATATTTTTCCGTTTTTACGACTTTCCGGCATTTTCCGACGTTTTCCGCGGAAAACGACTATCATTTCTGGAATCAGGGTGAGATTTCCTACATTTTGAAAAAAAAATTTTCAATTTCGGAGGTAGTACCGTAAAGTGAACATTTACCTTTCTTTGTTTATTATTTTACGTTTTTTGAGGATATCTCGTTTCAAAAGTGTACAATCTCAAAACAAACTTCATATTCGTGTTTAGGACGAAAATCCGCACAATTTGAGTACCCACAACGTAATATTTGAAGGAAAAGGTTTTTCTCCCATTTTCCCAGTTTTTCCCGATTTTCCCACTTTTCCCGGCGTTTCCGCGGAAAATTTTGCATTGATTCTATAATAAAATAGTGAAAGGAACACATTGAGACAGTTTTCATCAAAATCCATGAGGTTACCGTATACGGAACATTTACCTAATTTTCTAGTATTTGCCGCTAGTAAAAGTGAAGGATAGTAGCCGTACACACGAAGATAGTATTCGCCGCTAATTTCCGTAGCTATTAGCCTGGCGAGTCACATTGTTGTCATTGTTGTCAACGAGTTGGACGATGAATTTACTCGCCACTCCAACTGGCTAGTGAATGCGAGTTCGTGTTTAGACCGGAAGAGTACTAGCGGCGAATAGGTCACGTGATCTCTACTCGCGTGCTAGTGGCTAGTAAAATTGAACATGTTTGATTTTATTCGCCGCGAGTACCTATTCGCACCTGCAGGGGCGAGTAGGTATTTAGACAGGGATAGTAAGCAGCTAGTAACTAGCGGCTAGTACATTACGCGTCTACTAGCAGCTAGTACTATCCCCGTCTATAAGCCCCTTTAGCAAAACATTAGCTGCACCTCTGTCTTATTTCTTCTCTGTGTTTACACCTAGGTTATGATTTAACATATGACTATCACACACTTACCAATGTCAGTGAATTAGATTAGCCTATTATCCACTCTGAAGTAAAACTTCACACCTTAAGCTTAACAAAAAGATTTCTTTCACATTTACATGTTGACAACTATTGATTATAGAATTAAAATGACATAAAAATACAATTATATCCTAACCAAACCAATGGAAAATATTTAGTTTGCTATGACGTTATGGCAATTGACAGGGTTGCCAAGAGTAGACCAGCTGAAAACAACACTTTTTTTGTTGATTTTATTATAAGTATTTTGTTTTTATACATTCAGACGACAGTATCTATTTTATGTGAAAATTTCAATGTATTGATTACAATTTTCACATACTGTAAAATAGTCAAAGAAATTGGTACACGTAAATTATAAGTTTTTTAGGCTTCTGTATTTCATGATCAACGGTAGACAGAATCACATTCATGGAATCTTCTTATTCCTTTTTTTATTCCTACCTATCAGCTGAGTTTGTTTACTACTAGACCACTAGCACTAGCACAACAGTCGTCTGCGATGTCAAAAAGCAAGCGAGAAAATCAATGATCTGAATGTGATGTGTTAACCGTGCAATCTCAAGAAATGCAATATTTTACATTTGAAAGTAGTGTTTAGAATTCTCTTCATACACAATTTAGTCGAGGTAAGTATTAGAATCCTACCAAAGATTGATTTTGTTAATTAAATATTCCTTATTAACTCCTGTTCTCTAGTTTTGTATTGATGAACTTCGCTGTCATTTACGCTTGTTAAATTGTCGTTAGTGATTTGGAGTTAACCATGTTTTAAGTGACCCTTCTGAATACTTTTCCATATTAACGTCCTTACATTGAGTTAAGCAGGCCAAAGGTGCAATAGGTCACCATATTTAGGCTGGAGGGCCATATTATGATCCTTTCAAGCAGAATGGAAACAACTTGATGTAGTGCTAGGCCTCGTCTAAAACAAAAGTAATTAAATAAATGCACTTTATTCTCTATTTGAAATTCACTGTTGGGACGGTGATTGATTTTGTTGTTTGCTATCACTAATGTGTTTTTTACTTATCAGCTATCGCAAATGTCTGCAAGAATCAAAATAAAACTATAGATGCACTTCAGCTTATGTTCCCTCTAACCCATGGTGTAAGGAAAAAGAAAAGAAAGGTGTGTGCAGAGTCAACTGGTGTGACGTAGTTGGGCTCAAGCAACCAGCGCTTACAAAGACAACAAATTAATTAGTTAATCCAACTCAATCAATATACTATGTATGTCTTTGTTCTGCTGTGGTTAGTTTGGTGAGCATAACCATAGCCATCTCTAGTACAAGGCCGCGGCGCTAGTAAATGGCAACATCGCGCTTAAGGGTTCAGCTGATTTGGTTAACCATACTCTCTTGTGGCACTATTTTTTGTTTACTTGAAACCAGCTGGCTCTGTAAGGGAAAGTCAATGGTTTTACTATACTAAAAACCCTTGAGAAGCGACGTTGCCAGGTCGAAGGCCGCGACCTTATTACTAGAGACGGCTATGGCATAACTCTTTCATACCAGCTGACTTTTCACACACCTTTCTCATTTTATTCACACCATGCTGCTAACCTACATGCAACCAAGAATGTAATTTTAAAAATAATTTTGTAACTGATATGAGGGTTGTTTTTTAAGAAGATAACTTAATTTTGCTGATTTTAACAAAATAGGTACGAGTTCCCAGGTTGTTAGTAATGTTATGTTTTTTGCCGACATTTGCTATCACTTATTACTGAAAACATTGGGGTCTGGAATCTGATCCTGACTTTGGGTGGGGAGAAACCTAAAACATACCAGTAATACTCAGCTAGGAGGATCTCTTCAAAAATCATACAGGCCCCTAGCTACAATAGAGAACTGAAAAAACTGTAAAAAAAAACACTAAATTCTGAAACATGAAGTATAAATAGGGTGCAGTGGGGTAAGTGGGGCCGCGGGGAAAGTGAAGCCAGTGGCTACTGTGACCTTATAAATAATAAATTAATAAGAAAAACACCAAATTATGTTTATTTGGTCCTTTATCTAATATATTTAACATTAACATTGAGTGTCACTTAATCACTTTAATAAGACAGGTACCTCATGGAGGACGTTACCTGAATATGAGTGCAGGATGAGTGTGATGATCGTGATGATAGTGGCGCGATCTTGTAGCCTTGTTACTGACTAAGGTTGGCATGTTCCTTAGACAGGATTGTTAATTAATAGCCCAACAACCAATGGCAGCTGGCTCCAGAAACAACCCTTCAAAAAGCTACTAACTTTTCTCGGGATCGATCCGGCTACCTACAAGTTTGTAGGCGGGCACTATAACCACTACACCAACCAGCCACTGGACAAAAACTATTTTTTTAACTTAATCAAAAAAAACCTTACGTTTCGTTGCCAAATGGAAGTGCAGGGGTCAAACTTTGCACAATTATTACCACTAGGCCTATATGGAAAGTCCTAAACTCAAAGTTGTTAATGTATCTGGTAGTTTTTTATGCGTATAATAAGCCACTGTAGTCCATTTTGCTCAAAAATGCTTAGTAAAAAAAATAAAGCCGTGGCTTCATTTAGCCCGGTCATTTTTGACGTGGGGCAAGTGCAGCCAGCCGGGGACCCCGGGGTAAGTGCAGCCGGTGAAAATTGTTGTTATTTGCACTGATTTGAAGCATTCTCTTAAATATTTCATGTTCTAACACTATTATTATGCATTATTATGCAGTTCAGTAAAGAAATCCAATAAGGTGTTTATTTAATTTTAAAAACTAACTTTTAGTTTATTATTTAAGAAAACGAACATACAGTAGAGTGCCGATTATCCGAACTAATTGGGGACAAGGGGTGTTCGGATAACTGAATATTCGGATAATCGAACATGAAAAGACAACATTTCAAATTATATATGTAACGTAATTCTTAATTGTAAAAAGGCTCAAAAATGACCAAACAAAAATTATTCCGTTAATTTTATTATGAAATCTATCAGAATACATTGATATCCCGGCGCAACAGGAGTTTCAGTTGGCGCGCAAATTTGAATTGCTTGAGTATCATGTTCAAAATATGAATTATTACGGCGTTCGGTTAACCGACGGTTCGGATGATCGACGTTCGGATAATCGGCGCTCTACTGTATAAAGTATAAAATTTATGATTAAAAAGAATCATAAGTCCTAACAGTTATAATTATAATTAATAAACAACAACAAGGTGTTTTTTAATCAATACAAGTGATTTTAAGTTTTTTTAGTTGAATTTAATAGGCTCACAACAATGAGACTGGCGTTTTAAGTGAAAACTTTTGTTAACCTAATGTAAAAAATTAATAAAAAAATTAAAAAAAAATTTACTTAAAATTCATTACAACTCATGCACAAGAGGTCAGGTATTAATAAAAATCATGTAAGTACAGGGGTTATTTGATTAGTTATGTCAAAAAATAATATCTTTGAAATTTTAAGGATTTTCACGTTGCCGTGTTTTCGATCACGAAAAAGTTTGTAACTCCTGAAAGAAAAAAGATATTTGAATGTTCTAAAATTTATTAAACTCAGTGAAAGGTGGGCTATAAGCCTCTAGCCCCATGTCTTCTTTGTGTGCTTTAAATAGGAAATCCAGGCCGTGGCTGCTCTTACCCCGAACACCCGGGAAAGTGCAGCCAGTGAACATGGTCTCGAAAAAAAGATTCTGCTGGACAAACGGGTAAAGGAATTCTAAAATCAATTATATCACCTGATAGCCAATAAAGTAGGGATAATGCATGCAAAGTTTCATTGAATAATATTAAATAATAACTTGGTAAATTGAGCTCAAAGTCGAACTATGCAAAAACGTGGCCCCACTTATCCCACTGCACCCTACAAGGATAGTGTACAGAAATCACTAATTCCCAATCAGAACATAGGCAAATCCAAACTCTTATCAGAGCTGAGAATAGACCGGGGCGAGGAGAAGGAAATGATGGTGGCAGACTACTGCCAACCAAAGTGCAGTGGTCTTTCGGTGAAGAGAATCTGAAGCAGTGACATGTGAAATGCAAATTATGTACTACTTAGTTAATTTTTAAACTGATGCTGCTCCTTGGCCTTTCTATAAGTTAGAATTATACATTAACCAAATTGTTAAAACTGTTTGGAGGACTGGTTAGTAGTTATGATAGTCACCCAAATGTAGAACAGAGTCAAATTTAGTTTGACATACTACATTGACTACTACATATTACATTGTAATAGACTTTCATAATTAATTGTTAGAACGTTAAACTGTGCTGTGACTGAATCTTGCCAACTTAATTTTTAACATGGTGTGAATTGTCCGCTTTTGCTAAGTTAATAGCCCGACCATATTCTTTTTACTGGTTGAACTGGTGAATATTTAATCCATAATTTATGACAGATTGTATGTGTGCAAAATAAACTCTTTTACGGGCATCTAAATCACACATTGCTGAGGGCAGTACAATGAATAAATTTCAGAAGACACTTTACCTACCTCATGTTCAATATGGGAATCCCAAGTCAAACCATCATAAATTAAAAGCCTAAAAATGTTTTGGTTACTTGATCAATTTTACTTGGGTCCAAAATCATACACATCAGAAACATCAGGAGTGCAACTCCTTTTGATTTCAAAAGGCATAAAATTTGTTTTTCTATGATCATTAGTACCTGATGAGATAAAAAAATTATCAATGGCATACATAGCAATGGCATCTGAACTTTATATTTCATTTGTTGACTTTGCACAACAAAGTGTGCACTTATTTTAAGACTGGCATCATCAGCATGTAAAATAATATTGCTTTTAGAATTGTTGGAAACTAAACAAGGAAGACCAGTAGGCCTACCCCTTAAGTAGCACAAAAATAATAGTGACCCTAAAATTGAGCCTTGTGGCACACCATATACTGTCATTAATGTGACTATAAGGTACCAGCTGTGTTTCACTCAATTCATCATAGCTCCCATTAATTCATTTTACATAGCCCCTGCTTTTCGTTAGGTGTTCATGAAATAAAACAGGTTGAGAACCACTGATTGTTACGACTGTATAGTAGGCTGTAATTAGTATATAAAGTAAATAATACCCCTGTTGCAGCAGACCTGCATACTCAGCGAATTTCAAGTGCAAAACAACATATTTCAAACCTACATAGTGAGATTTGACATGTTTTGGTAAGCTCCATAAGAATAACATGGGGAATGAGTATGCAGGTTTGCTGCTACAGGCATATTAAAACTGGATGGTTTTAATTCATTATGTAGTAGATCTGAACTAGAAGAAGCTATTTACCAAGTTTTATCAGGATATGTTGAGAAATAACCGAGATATAGAATTTTACTTATTTCCCATAAGGTTAACATTGGGACAACGTACTGTGTTTACCACTTTCAATATCTCGGTAACTAATGGACATAGAGTAGTGATTCAAAATACAAAATTGTTTGTTTTTTTTTAGCTGAATTCAATGGTGCCAACAAAAATTTGATTATTTTTATTTTTCTATATAAAAAACTCAAAAAACCCATTTTTTTGGGTTTATCCCCCCCCTACCCCCCTTTCCGATGGTGCGATCCCGCTGGTTTTCGAACTTGTCCAAATAATAACTACTTTACACGTCTGTGCCAAATTTCATCCCAATCGGACCATTTTTGCAAGCGCTATCATGCTTACAGACACACATATATATATATATAAAAATTTGAACAAATAGTGTTATAGTGGTCCCGGGCTTAGGTCTTACCATGAGACCTACGGTAATAGCTTCTTCCCTACTGGGGAAATTCGCTAAAAATGTAGCAGAAGTAACGGGATGAAGAGGAGGATAGTATATTAGAAGAAGAATAGGCTATATAGAATATATTAAACTGATTATCAAGGCAAAAAAGAAGGCAGATCCAAAGATGAAGTGCATAATAGATAATATGCTAAATACTTAGAAAAAGTAGTTGTATACAGGGTGCCCCAGAAATTGTTCCTGGACCATAGGTTTTTTTTATGTTTGTTTCATATTTATTGCAAAATATCATACATAGGTAATTAAAATTTTATAATCTCAAAATGTTACTCCTACAGCCACCATTTTGTTTCTTGCACAAAATAATTTTCAATAATTAAGGAATAGTGTTTGGTAACATTATGAAACTTGGTATACATCATTCAAACCTAATTTCATAAAAAGAATTTTCACAATTTTTATTTTCAAAATGGCGGCTGCCTAAAAACTTCAAACTTCAATTTCTCGGGAACTCATAATAAAAAACTTTAGTTTCTATCTTTTTTGCAGTGAATTCAATTATAAATTCAGAAAATCTATTTATTTATAAGGGTATAAAGTAGCTTCTTGCTTGGCTGTCCATAAATTACTAAAGCTTAAGGGGGGGAGGAGGGGTGTTCGGCAGTGTTATGCACCATTACAAGGAAGGGGGGGGGGGGGGGTTCAACGCAACGTTATGTAACTATTAAATCTTAATAATTAATACCTAAAATTCTTTAAAAAATGTTTAATTATCTTCAAAGTATTTTTTTACTTTTTAGGGGGGTGCAGGGCCGGATTTCCCAATAGGCCAAGTAGGCCCGGGCCTATGGGAGCAAGCTTCCAGGGGGCGCACGGCCAAGAGAGAAAAAGATATATAAAAAATCTAGAAATAAAAATAGATAGCCGTAACTGAACATATTTTTTTAATTGATTTAAAAGCATATCATCAGTATCAGTCTTGTCTGGAGTTCATGTTTGTGGACCTGGAACTTTAAGGCACTGTGGCAGCAGCAAAGGCTATGTTATTGTTGCAGGAATGCTCAGCGGGTTGTATCGTTTCATTACAGTCATACAAACGTGAGTTTACTGCTAAATACATAATATTGCTAAAATATTTTATCACGGCATTTTGTTAAGTCCAGGACCAAGTTAATTCCTCAAAAACTTGTAATGATAACCTTGAATCGTGGAGTGATGTTAAAGAAACTAACAAATTGGCCGGATATAACTTTATTATAAAGGTTTTTAGGAAAAGTAACTTAAACCAGACTAAGGGGCAGAAAAAATTATTGGGCCTATGGGCGCCAAAATGCTAAATCCGGCCCTGGGAGGGTGATAGCACAATGTTACGTAATTTTTTAGGGAGTAGTTAGTGCCAGGATTACAAGTCCGATACAAGGGGGAAAGGGGGTTTGAAAAGGCCGAATTTAGTGTTACGTAATTTATGGATGGCCCCAAATGCAGAAAACTTTAAAAAAAACTGAGTTAGGGTTCAATATCAGCTGTCATTATGTGAAACAACTGCTGGTGAGCCACATCAATCAGCTGTGTTTTTTGCACTGATCAGCTGATTGAAATATTTATCAGCTGTGTAGTTTGTTTTGACACAAACTTAATTGGCAGACTGGTTCAGTTATACCCTTGTTATTTCTTGTATTAAGTGAGGGCTTATGGATAACATAAAACCCTAAAAAGTACCAAAACAACAAATTTATTTATTTATTTATTTATTTATGTGAGATAAGACATGTCTAAAGAATTAAAATTGAATACCACCAAGTAAAAATAAAATCTGTAATAATGTACGGCCTGATCAATTTTATTCACATTGAACATTAAAAACGGTATCTTAACATTATACAAAAATTTAAAAGGGAATATGTCCAAGGTATCAGTTTCTAACATTGCATTTTTTATGAGTGACCACCACAGAGAAGTAAACATATCCTCTTTCTCTGTGGTGACCACTCAATCCTTATAGCTGTGCCTCCCCCCCCCCCATTCCCTTCTTAAATTGCATGGATGGTCTCAATGTTGATTACTTCAATAGTGCCCCTAGTCCTAGGTTAGGATGGTAAATTATTTGAAAAACTAAGTAGCCAAAAAATAAATATGATCATCCCCAATTAACAGGATTTATATACAGTAGAACCTTGATGAGAAGACTCTCAAGGAGATAATGAAAACAGTCTTGTTATCAAGGGACTCTTCTTATTGAGGTTTGTTTTATAAAGACATTAAGTGCAATTACAATTTCAAGGAGACTTGAAAAGTGCACTTCTTATCAAGGTTTGTGTGTTAACGAGTGTCTTCTTATCGAGGTTCTACTAAAGTTCATTTGAAAAAGGGAAAAATCTAAGCCAAGGGTGGGGCTGGTATAACTCTGGTCTTTAAATTTCTTTCATATTTATTGCAAAATATTTTACTGCAGATCATGATCAAAAATATAAATTTTTAAAAAGTTTAGTAAAATAATATTAATCCTAGATTTGTGATTAGTTACTATTTTAATTAGCTGCATACCATTGGTGCATATGTGCCATTTACTGTTGTTTGCACATTTTAGTATATAGTTTGTGCATTATATCTCTGGCTATGGCTACTATGCTACTAATCGTATCATATAATATTTTCTACATATATTGGTAAACACAATGTTTGACAAACATTGTGGCTGTAGAACAATGTTTTCAGAGAAGTACCCCCTCTAGCCCGGCGTCTTGCAATGAGCTGACTCTGCTATAGCTGAAGATATAATGCGCGAACTGTAAAACAGCGTGCTCAGGCCCCAACTGAATTTTCATCTTGGTAAGTAAGGGAAATCGATCTCAGAATGGAAATGTAATTTCAGTAAAATAAAATTGATTGATTGATTTATTTAAATTTATGTTAGCAATAATTTTCCCACTAAAATTTGTTTTTTAGATTGAACTAATAGCCTTAAATTATTCATTGTTATAAATTATCAGTTCAAATCGAATTTGCAAAGGGTTAAAAATTACCAAGTTATTTTTGAAACGTAGCATAGTAGACGAACATAGGGGGGCCCGAGGCTGATCCAGGTTACAAGGCCCTCAATCGAATGTGGGGGCCATGTATATCCCAGTCAGTTAAATTAATTTTTAAAATCCTGAAACTCAGTTTTTGGGATTTGTTATTAAGTAAACCAAAATCGGTATCAAAATTATACTCATTGTATTCGCCAAATATGTTGCTCTTTCAAACTATCTAAAAAGCAAATATTTTGGGTTGATCGGTTCAGGCTCTACCCAATTTATGGAAGGAGCAGGCAGAGACAACATTTGTCTTGATGCATAAGCCCCCTCTTAACCAAGCCGGTTATTCCCTTGCCAGATAAAGTAACATCACATAACAACCCTTACATTTTTTTGTATCACCGTCAGGACAAAACGGCTCAACTCAAAACAGAGGAGATGTTACTTAATCGACCATCTGTTGCCACCGGTGACAGTTTTCAGCATACAGCAGGTGCTAAGTGACAGGTACAAGGGGTGGGAGAGGGAGGGAGACATCCACAGGGGGGGAGAGAGAGAGAGAGATGCAGTATCGATCTTGACCGCCGTCAGTCGACTCAGAGGCACCAGTGGATGACTCATCCGCCTTTGTGTGTCGGCAATTGCTGGACTCCCGTCTGTGGGCGAACAGTTTGACTGCATTTGAAAATGTTATGTGCAATGAATAACAATTTATGTTTTTTTCTCTAAGTGGGTTATGTGAATGTAAAGGATAAGACTTTAATACTTAAAGCGATATTTATTTCAAATCCTTGGATTTAGTTTTATTTGGAATATTTTTTATTTTTTAAATATTTAGGTGGAGGTTTATATGCGACTTCTCTGGTTAAAGCTATTGAATAAGCTTTACAGTACCAGTATCTTCATTTCAAATTTTATGGAACTCTTATGACAGTGCAAAATGTACTTCAGATTTTTCAACTGCCACATACGATTATAATTTCAGCAGAGAACTTCGCTCGGCCCCCTTCCCAAAAAAATATCTGAAATAGGGAATTGAATTAAAGATTTTTTATAAATAGTAAAGAATATCACGCATCAGGCGTCGGGAGACACCAGGATTAGTTTTTCTCATCTCCTATGTAATAACATCTTTCAATGTAGATCGAAGTAGTACAAGTGGTTTAAGAAAGGTAGCTGCATTCAAGTAATCCAATCCTGGTTGCCTGAAAATATCCATTGTATCTTGAACTGCTTCGGCCATTCTCAGTAATCCAGCGGTTAAATTACGCAATAACAGGTCGAAGTAACTGTGTTTTACCCCCTGTTATGACGTGTGCATGCGTTTCCATTTAGGTTCGCATTGTTAATTACCATCTCAAGTCAAAAGTCTTTCTCTTTAGTCGGGTAAATTTCAGATTTCTAATAAAAATAAATATGAAGGGAAGGGTATGAACAAGTGTGAATGAACTGCAATAGTTTTCTGAGAATCCTCCACCTAGTAACTAACAACCTATTAACTCTCAAGTTTAAACTCACAAAATCCGTAATGCGAAAAACCTATCCATGCTACACGTTTAAAGTTTAACAGTGCACGAACTTAACATAGTGCACTCGATGTAAAAAATATTATGTAATGCATAAAAATGTAAAAAAGGCAATACTACATGATAATATAGGAAATATATAAATTCCATACTACTGATTGAATGATACATAGTAATTAAACACGTAACCCTATACCTTGACCGACAGAAACACACGCACAATAGGAATCCCTTTCGATTCGGAGTTTGTCACACGAGATTGTGTTTATTAATTCAAGGACATAAACATCAAGTTGAAACTATAGCATTGAACGAAAACTTAGGTAAGGTGTTCAAATAATAATATTAAGCTTTTATGTACTTAGCATTGCTGCATTGTTTAAATATTTTTTCGCCCCTTATTATCTATTTGATAAATCGTGATCTACTTATCAAACTACATATTGCACATTAATTGGTTAATTGGTAATTCCGGTAAGGTATTTTTTAACTGATAAGGTGACTTCAACTTGGTATATCATTTCAGTCTGTGTACGTACGTGTTATACGGACAACTTTTGATGGTTGTAATAAAACTGTTTTCTATGGTTACTTTTTGATTTACTACCGAGACGAAAGGTTAACATTTTTTACGGAATTTAATCTTGCAGGAAACTCTCAACAGCTCTCCGTTATTAATCGAGCAGCCTCAAACGTCAAACGTCATAACCTGTCTACCCCACCTCTTCCCCGTCCCCTGCCCAACTCCGGCGAAGTAAAGGTAGACGAATTTTCTCAGCTTTATGAGAACCTCTAGTTTCATTTCATTTAGTTTTGTCGGAAGGTACAAAAGAAACTAAATTATTATCTGTTCTTAAAAGAAGCAGGTCGGTTCTATCTTCTTTTACATCAGTTAGTACTTTCTTTCTCTGCTTGAAATAAATAATTCTTGCTCTGATGTTGTCAGCTATCAATCAAACTTAGCTTATTATCCATCATTTTTACTTTCTCCCCCCTATACATTGTATATGGAGAAAGTATTGTTTTCGTCAAAATTTTCGAATTTGAGTTGTTAGTGGTTATATTCGTTTTAGTGCTCCCTGAATCCAAAAAAGTGGTTTTCGGCGTGGTGTCTGTCTGTCTGTCAGTGTGTGTGTGTGTGTGTGTGTGGATGTATGTGTGTCTGTGTGGATGTAAACAAAGCTAGAGACGACACCAGTGGTCCGAATTGCATGAAATTTGGCATGTAGATGTAAATCCGTGGTATCTCCAGGCTATTTTTAATTTTTTTGAATTTTTGATTTTTAAGGGTATTTACCCCATAAAAACCCAAAAAAATGACAACAATCCAAATTTCTCAAAAACGGCTCTAACGATTTTGATAAACATTTTTATGGTTCTTATTGCTTAAGATGACAAACAAAATGACAACACCCGCATGTCTGTAAAAATTCAGGTTCAGAAGTTATGGGGGTTTAAGTGTTAAAAAATTCATATTTTTCAAATTTCACAAATCCGTGAATATACTTGCAAACCTCTAACAAAAATATACTTGCAACCATTAAATTTGAATTGAAAAACTAGATAATCCAGTATTTTGAATCATTAGTTTACATCAACTGGTTGCGGAGATAATTGATATTTCAGTTCGGCTGTAAACGCAGTACGTTGTCCAATGTTATTCTTATGGCAAATATTTAAAAACCGATATCTCCGTTATTTATTAACCGATTTTGATAAAATTTGGTAAGTATTTGTGTGATAATTAATTGTTAATTTTATTTTATTTCACTATATAAATTTTCTGGTTTTAAATGACTTGAAGGGAGAAAGTATGTGTCAGTTTCCTGATACCGTTTATTTTAATTAATTGTTGTTGATGCGCTTGAAACATATTTGTCAACAGTTAAACTAATTGTTTAAACAATTTTCAAACGATTTTTTTACTCTCTCAGGAAAAGTTTTATCAACCATATGAATTTTTAACTTTCTACGCACGAAAAAGGGCGAAAGGCAATAAATAACATTAAATAACTTTTTTCATTAGGTTACTTTAAATATTTGGAAAATCAAACTTATAACTTTACTTTTGGGAAGATGTGAACACACCAACGAAAACTCGTTTTACAAGATGCTCGTTATTATAATCCTACCACACCCATCGCAGACGATTTGTTACCGAAATAGTTTAGATAACAAACATGAACTGCATGTGCGTTGCATCTGCGGATAAATCATGAATGAGATGTGACATTGCACTTATCTCCCATGTGTGCATGGAGGCGGATTGTGTGGGTTTACACCCCCAGTAGTGCCAAAGAAAAACCCATATTATAGAAAGCCACATATATAAACATTTCAAATGTATAATTTTATCCCAAGAGGAGTCATTTTACCTACTACCTTTTTTAATTATAAGAATAGTTTATTCACTTGAGAACAACAGTGTCAAACGCTTATCAGTCAACAAGCAAACACTAAAAAATATACTTAGAACTGCGATTATTCTTCCTTCCTGTGAAAGACTTGCATTCATTCGCTGCAGTTATGATTTTGGGAACATAGTTTAATCAGAGTAAATGTGTCAGCTTACTTACTAATGTTTAAATTAGGTCAGTTTTCTTAATAACTATAACTAAAAATTAAAACTTACAAATTTTCTTAAAAAGTGATCATAATTTCGCTAGAGTCTGTCTGAGACAAGAGAGTTGTGTAATGCGATTTTCAAATGGAAATATTTAACGGTGCTGAAAGGTTAAACACGTGGTAGATCCAGGGAGAAGGGGGAATAAACCAATAAACCCGCTCAGAGGGATTCCCAACTTCTCCCTTCGTCTGTGAGTGCAGATCTTTGTTAATACAGTATTGTGAGCTGGTATGTAGCCTATGTTTCTAGAATTTGTTATTTTTCAGGGCTAAAAGCTTGAGTTTTTATGTTATGACTGTAATGATTTAATTGTATATTATTTTTTTGTTTGAGGTTTGCAAGTAGCTATTCCTTTTCTTAATCAATTTTTCATTTATTTTTTTATTCTTTATCCAAGTGTTTAATCGGAGCCTTTTTGTTTTTTAGTCTTGGTGTTTAGTGACGTTGTTAAAAAACTAAAGTTAAAAATAATAAAGCTGTTGTAACACAGCTATAACATAATTTTTAAATTAAAATAATCAACGTTTGTAAAAACATTTGTTGTCGATCCCTCCCTTCGTTTTGGCATGTTGTCAAGAAATCGTGCATGCTAGCAAAGCAAGAACACATAAACATCATCCTGTGTCTCCATGCACATTACGTTCATGCCATGTTCCTACGGCCACACCGATCATAACAGTTTCTACATCATTGTGGCCAACTTATCAAACCATGGTTCTTATGGAACGTTGAGAAATTTGTTGTTTCTTGTTACCGTGATCACAGATCTTTTCTATGCCGTGATGCATTTAAAACAAAACCTTTAACGTCAAGATTGCAGACAATACGTAGGATATTCGTATTTTTAGCTGAAGTTGGGTTATAATATGTGTCAATTGTGTCTGAGTCATTATAAATAAGAAAGACTTTATTAATTTTATGAAATAGAACTTCATGTCTCCCTCTCGACTTCTTTTTGCCTCCGGAAGTATTTTATTTTTATAAAAGAGATTTCATACGTTAAATTTGAAATCACAGTTTGAAAGACGACTTCAATGTGTTCATTTTGTTTGTATTTTATGTTGAAATACTTATGGGCTATATGATTTGCCTGCATTCAAGGATTATTTTATTCCCGATTTCTGTATTGGCCACTAATTACCGTTTGACTTGTGGAAGAGAACTCAAAAACTACTGATAGTATAATTTTTTAGTCTACATCATTAAATATCTCTAGACTTAGATATAAGAATTTTGCTTTCAAAGTAGAGCTTTATTGTTATAGAATTCATAAAAAATAAACTGGAAGAGAAATTTGTGGGTTGAAAATTGCAAGATCACGTTTATGATCTGATCAGTATTTCGAAGCCATCCGAAATGCGGTCTGTATCCTTGTGATCCATTTGGAATAGTGTTCTCAGAACTGTAATATCCTCAATGTATTTATTGTCATGCTTTTAGATCTATTGTCGAATTCAACTTTTTTTATTGCTGTGGTAAAAGTGTACAAGTAGTTTTTCACAGCGTTTAATTCTGTTTTTTCAAAGTTTTTTAATTGATTCATTAAATTTTTTTTATTAGACGAAGGAAAATTGGCGTTTTCGGTTTTATCAGTTTATAATATGTATTTTAAATTAATCAGACATAATAAATAAACCTGATTGTTTTATTCGCGTTTATCAGTTTCATTTTCGTAATAAAACATTGCTGCATGTATATCTGAAAACATTAAATTCCTCCGTTACCTTTGTATGCTCTGCAAACGAAACTTGAGACCCATGAGAGCTTTCCACCACTTGTCCTAAGCAAGCAAGTGCCTTCAGCTCTCGACAGATTTGACTGCATTCGCTTCCTTTCTTTCCGTGATTCTTTATGGTTGCCCTTCTAGCGCCTTGCTGATGCCATTCTGCCAGTGCCCTCTTGTTCAAAATTTTAATCTGTATCTGAAGAGTGTTTTACACTCCTTCCAAACTCTATATTTTGCTATTGCAGCTGCAGATGTTATTACCATTGATCGGGCATTTATTTTAGCTTGGTCACTGGTCAGTTTTTTCTACATGTTTAATTTGTTTTGCCAATTGTAACTAACCGCGTCCTTAACACCGAATAGACTAATCATGTCAACTTTCAGCCAGCAGGTAAGCTGCCCCTTAAGTTTTGCAAGGACTAAATATGGAGGGGGGAGAGATCGTATATTTATCATAGTTGAGATAAAAAGAATGCGTGAAATTCCTGCTAAATAGCTAATTCAGTATACAGTAGTAATGAGAGCTATTGATAACATAAACTGAATAGATCCTTCGAAGGCGCCTCTCTCGATAATTCGGTCAAATGCAAGAAAGTTTAGTGAACGTTGAAGAAAAAACGTTGACTACACACCGTTAAGTCCCGATTTTACACGATTCACGGTTTTGGCAGTTACAGCTAGAAGTGCGCAGTAACGTCATGCAATCCGCACGAATCAAAAAACGCTTTGGGAACTTGGAGAGCAACTGGAGGCGTCGTTCAACTGTCGATATCGACATTCTCGTTTCTGGAGGAATGTCTACTGTGGGACAGTGAATGCAACAATATAATTAATTTCTAAAAGACATATTGTTTTATATTCCTCTTACAATGTGTTGAAATAGTCCTTGTGTTCAGATTATTGTTATTCTTCTCTAAAATACTGGCACTGTATACAATTACTCTCAACGTGTTTACCTATTGCATAATTCGCCAGGGTCTGGATGCGGTTTACTTGTTCCCTCGCATCCCCCGCGCCCCATCTGTCCATCAACTCTCGCGGTGGACAGTGGACCAGTCGCTGCATCCACCACGGAAATTCCCCGCCGTGAATGGGCATTGTCGCCAATCACGGTCGTCACCCGTCAGCCGTCAACACCTACGTCCGTGTAAATTTTTGGCATCGATTAATTACCGAGACGTTGTCCTAGTCTGGTATTGGTTTAGGAGACGGTTGCGTCACGAACGGTATTGATTGGGGGAGACGCGCCGCCATTGGCCGGCGGACGCGACCTTTCCTACGCGCATGCGTCCGTCCTTCCTCAGGACTCTGGGTGATAAGCTTCTCGAATACGTGCCGTACCGTTCCGCGATATTCAGTGGTGTGTTGTGATGATGAGGCTCGGCGAGAGCCAGCGGCGCCCCCGGGGCTTCTGATACCCAGCAGAGGCGGGAGCGACCGTTCTCCGCGCGGCAGACCCCAGGGACCCAGGCTCCTCACACTTCCGCGCCCCTGTGACTGTGAGTACGGCGGCGATACAGCTGGTTCGATACTTGTAAGGCTTCTTTCGTCGGGTGTTTTGGATTTATTGGTTGTGTATTTGTCTATTTTTTCTATGAAATTTCGAGAGAGAAGTAAAAGCATGAGTTTTACAATGGAAAACACGTTGAAGAGTCGAGTCTACCTTTCCTTTTCGACCGCGGCTGTGGAAATACAATTCCGAAAGATCGCACCTCAAAAAATGGGATTGACTTCGATTTTTGTTGTTTTATTTTTTTACATAAGATGTTTTATGCGGATATTTTCTTAGGTCTCCCTTTCTCTCCCGTTCTATCGGTGTCATTTGTTTCCATCTGTGTTGCCAAATAAAAGTGATCGAATCAAAGTATAATTGTTTTAATATGCCGTTACAACATATGCAGCTTTCATAGTCTGCTTGCAAATTTAACTGTTGATAACAAGTTTTTAATAGAATTTTCTAATTTCTCCCGTCTCACAAAGGCGTCAGTTCAGTGTGTTCCAAGCACCCAGACGTTCCAGTGGCCTAGTTTCTGATGTTTCTTTACGGCGTTATTAAGAGCTGCTTTACAGTGCTGGCCCACTTTCCTGATAATTTGATCGTGTATCCAGCTTAGCAGCAAGGGGAGTTAATGAACTATCTGATAGCAGATGATTCATAGTTTTGGAGACTACTCTTTACATGTTATTTTGTTTTGGTGGTTGCATAAAAAAAGTATGAATTATAACTTCATTAATTATTTTTTACATTTTTATTCCTAATAACGAGGTCAAACTGACTATAATCTTTTACTGCAACGCAGCAGACGCACAGGCATTTGCCTATGTCTGCTGATTCCATAAGACCTTTCCTTTCTTTCTTTAGCAGCCAATAAAATTGTAATAAAACTCTTAAATTTCTTTGTATTTTTTATAGTCTTATGTTTTTGTATTATATTTGTAAAGCTGTATATTTTCTTGGAATACACGTTTCTTTCATTCTTTCTCCTTTAAATGGCATTCTGAAAAATTATTGGACTTCATAAAAATATTGTGAAAATTGAGAAACAACATTGTGTCTGCGCTACTTGATTCCGAACAATATTACCCACACTTCAAGAGTTTCCCTCCATATTTTTACTGAGAAACATACAAGACTTGACTGTTATATGTTCTTGGTCGTGCTTATTAGCTCTTACCTTTTCGGAGTGGAAACAAGTAATCTAATATCAATTCACCAATAAAACTTTTAAGATTGATGTGTGTTAGTGTCATAATAAACTAATGTTAGACCATGTCGTCATTATTACTAAGTTACATTTGAACATTTTTGTGAGGTATATCATTCAATTTCTGGGGTTTCTTTTGTTACTGTACATCATTAACCATTTTATTATAATCAACCATTGAAGTTTTTGTCAATTCTTTTTCTTGTTTTCTTTCTTCACAGCACATTAACTCAGATCAAGTACAATAGAAAAAAACACAAGTGGCGGACTTCAATTATTCTTGTTTTTGGTGTGTTTTTAATGTATTTATGACTTTGTGAATGTGTTGTGAATAAAGAAAAACAAAAAAGGAGCAAGGAAGCTGAATAAAATAGTTTATGTCAAATAACAAAGGGATAGCCAGAGATGTATGAATTTTTTTATCAGTTTTTTTTAAGTGTAACATCCAGTACACAATTGGTGTTCCTGATGACTGACTGGGAAACCCTCACCTGTTGGCTTATCTTGAAGTTCACTCCCTCAGGCTATGGAAACAGAACTGATTCAAAAACGACTTACAGCTCTCAAAACATATACATTTATTGACAAAACATACATATACATACACATTAAATTGTCCAATAATATGGCGATCCTTATCCAAGAATTTCAAGTCTTCATCGCTGCAGAATGATGGTGAGGCAAGTTTCATTGAAGCATTTTGCTGATGAGACCTTAACTGGTTTAGAGTGTGCTCAAGGGGGTTGGGCAGGTTGCTTGACTACAGTAGCTGATTTTCAGATTGGGCCAATGTAGGCATACAGTGGCTTATATTTGTTTAATTACATATAGAATTACATAATCTCGAAAGTGCTTAAAATGTTATACATTGTGGTGGTGTACCTACGTTTGGCCCATGCTATATATGATTTTGATTTAGGAGGAGTAATAAATGTGGAAGGATACCTTTAATCAAAATAGCTATTGTAACAATTTTTATTGTTTAATATTATTAATTGCTTTTTTGGGAGAGGTGGTAAATGATCTCCTTTTCGCTTTCCAATAGATTCACCTTTTGGGAGGATGTCATACAAGGCCGTAGCCAATGGGGGGGGGGGGGGTCAGGGGGTCAAACCCCCCCTCCCCCGAAAATGTTAAAATTGCATTTAAATGAAAGGTTAGAAAGTTATTTTTTTCACTTTGTCTAACCGCGAAGCCCAAACCCCCCCCCCCAAAAAAAGTTTTTCTGGCGTAGCCAATGGGGGGGGGGGTTTATTAACACAGCCCGGTTTTACAATCAAATTGAAAACTCAAAACATCTTGAAACACACAAGTAAAATGTATACAAAATGTTTTATAAAATTATATGTTTCTAAATTACTTATACAGCTGATTCCCAAAGTAAATTTTATAGGAAAGTAACTTGCAATTCCATACTATCTGTATAGTACTTTTGTCGTTTGTTATTGACCTATAAATTATATAGGCTATAAACTATATTAACCTATAAAATATATATGCTGCCTGTATCCAGTGTCACATTGTTTCAAGTTTGGTGTTATAAGATGAAGATTTTAATTACAGTTTGCGCATTACATCTCCGGCTATGACCTCTACGCTAGTGACCGTGTCATATGATACTTTTTAACATATGATATTGGTAAATACAACATTTGACAAGCAGCGGTGTTTTAGAAAATGTTTTCAGAAAAGTACTCCCTCTCCCCCCCGCGCCTTACAATCAGCTGACTCAGTCATAGCCGGAGGTATAATGTGCGAACTGTACCCGTTGAGCCATCAAATGATCCTCATATGTAGTTAATGTCATAGCTGTTTTGTAATCATTATTACTCAGAAGCCATTGTTGAGTATCAATTTCAGATCACATTATGTGATAATGAGTAATGAGTGATACGATTAAGGTTGCTAGTTTCATAATGAAATTGCGTTATGAAATTTACCGAGTTTAGCTGATGTTGCCAATATACCTATATGAATTTCATTTGCAAGCAATTAATTTGTGATAGCAGTAACTCACTTTTTTGTACAGTCAAGAATCGTACTACAGTATTATTATCACATACTGTAGGAGAGACAATGGTCCGTCTGGCTGCAATTTTTTTCATCGCAGGAGCGCTGTGGGCATCTTCATGTCGTCCCGTCATTTTCAACTGGTATTAGTCTAGTTGCCTTGACTAATAGCAGTGAAAATGGGGAGATTTGATGTCAAAAGCGTTCCTCTAAAGAAAAACTGAACGGTGCAGCCCGACGGACCACGTCTCGCCCACAGAATGTTATAATATTGACGCATGGACCTCAGTACCATCATTGGATTACAATATGATTATTATTCTAAGGTGAATAATTTCTAAAAGGAGGTGTTATAATTTTTCTAAAAAATATATTAAGTTCAAGAGGGTGGTAATGTGAAAATCCACTCCCATTATTGTTATTTTATGGAAAGCTCCTTAAAACAGTAGACCATGTTTAGCTTATAATTACTGTAATTCGGGTAGTTTTTGTTGAAGATAATGTAGTATCATCCATGACGAAAGGTCAAAGTTTAGTTTATTGATAATAAGCCTAGGAAACGGACATCCGGTCTCTTGGATAGTGAAAGCACTGAGAGTACAGAAAATTTTAAATCAAAATCAGGGCACAGTAGCATGCACACTCATGTGGGAATCACATTGCTGATTGTTAGCAAGCCTCACACAGGTCGATTAGTTGGGAAGCAAGGGCCATTTGTGTGTACATTGTCAGCACGGTGTCAACGCCGCACCAATAAAGCTAAAACATTACATTCGGAAAAAGCTAAAAATAAAATAGAAAAGTGTTCCTGTTATATTTTTTATTTGTATTTTGATATGGCATTCCCAAAAATATTAAAAAATTATTATCTATTTATTTATTTTCATATTTTCAGGATAGCTACAGTTTACTTAACCTGAAACAGCTATCTTAACTAATATAACTTAAACAGATAAACAGAATAAACAGTACACAACATAATGAAAACAATCATAACATATAAATGTAATTAATGGCAACCTCTTCACGTACTTAGAAAGAAAATCAGCAATACTTCTAAATAGTACACAAAAACACAGCTTCACTAAATTTAGGTATCCAAAACATACATAATTAGTAAATTAAATTAAAGGGGTTTTTGCTTTAGCTACAATTAATAAAATTAAAAATCATTATCATAAGTCGATGAGTCATTTACTTCTAAAAACATCGAAACTGTAAAAAAATCAAAGTAATTTGAATTAGCGCTAATAAATCTTAACACTGTGTATAAACTTAAATTAAAATGACCAACAGTGTTGCATCTAGGCAAAGGAGATAAATTGCGCTGCCTTAAGTTATTTCTAGGGACGTAGAAACCAATAATAATATCATTTATTGGTAACCAATCATTTAATAAAAACAGGCTTTCAATCTTATAATGAAGTAATTTAAACAAAAAAGACAAAGCTAATAGATTCCTCATAACACAAAGTTTTTCAACAGAATAATGGCTCTTAAGTTGATCGGTTGGAAAATCCCTTTGACAAAAAATTTAAATAGTTTAAATTTAAATATCGGAGGAACTTATTTTGGATTATTGCAATCAGATTAACTGATGTGATTTGACTTGGTCCCCAAACTAAAGAACAACATTCCATCTGCTTCCAACAAACTTTTAAGAAATTATCTTGGGCTGTTTACAAAGAACACTTTAAATCTTGTGAACCACGGTTTCCACAAATACAAATGAATGAAACAATATCAATGTTTGAGGACATGGCACTGAAAACAAGCACTGCTGATTTTTTTTGTATAAGGTAGATGGTACAGATTGTTATAGACAGGAAATGGCTGTGTTTTGTGTAGTATAAAAATATTTAGTAATTATATAGGCCTATCAGGGCTTGTAACAGGTTATTATTTTTATTATTTGTTGTTATTTTTGCTCTTGGTTATTTTTTGTTATTTTTTTTAAATTCGGTTATTTTTGTTATTTTTTTGGAATTTTGGTTACTTTTTTTATTTTTTTCAACCTGAAGAACTGCTACAAGCCCTGATCACAGTATTCGTCTGTCAGACGATCTCGTAGCAGCATCGCGGCAGACGAATCTCATCATCCTAAACGTGAAAACTAAGTCTCGTTGCGTGAAAACTAAGTCTCGCCATCAAATCTAGGAAAATTTGTGATTAGTCTATTGAGATTTTCTTTTTTACCAAGGTTAAGAATGCATTAGCCCCAATATAACGCCGGTTTTCTAATGTTTAGGAGCATTTTTTGTTTACAAAATGTTATTTTTTTGGTTTTTTTTCTTATTTTAGTTATTTTTTTATTTTCTTCAACCTCAAGAACTGTTGCAAGCCCAGGCCTAATTAAAATATATAATAACTAACTTGATTTCAACAATATTCTACCAAATTTCATTTAAATACTACTATCTAAAACAGTTCTCATTTTACTGATCTATCTTACAGGCCAGTGTTTCCACCTGACTAGTGCGCTTTGAAGCCCTTCAATTTCGAGCACTTGACCCCCCAACTCAGTGTGAGCTTATTAGTAATGTTATCTGTGTCAAATTTAAAAGTTATCCAAGAATAAAATTTTTTTTAATTGATATAAATAACTGAAAAGTCTATCCATTATGTAGTTGAAGAGCAGTTATTTTACTGAAGAATTTCTGGATGCTTAACCTCATATAGATCTAGGGATCTAGGTATAATATATTGACCTATTAGTGTTATAATCATTGCTTTATTACTGAATGCAACAACTCTAGAGCTTTAATCTTTACTTATCTGCTTAATATACCAACTGCATGATATTCATCCTAATAATATACTGCAATATATTAATATATGAATATATAGGTATTGGCCGTTGTTATCAAAACCAAATACAAACAATGTCCATGTTAGAGCATCCAAAAGTCTATAGAATAAAGGAGGATAATAATTTTACTGTACTTCCAGGTTGCCTTATTCTTTTTAAACAATTATAAAATCATATACGATGTCCAGTTTGTTTTTAATATTGTAGCATTCATTAAGTAGTTAAATGAGAAAAAAACTTCAATGTGATCAAATAAAAAAAGTATATGTTCCTTATTCACCCATCTTCTCAAATGTTTGAACAAAACAAACAAATAAATTAGAAGGGTCTGAGCATCAGTTGAACATCGGGGGAAGCATCAGTTGTCTGGTCACATATTTTCACTATCTGAACTGAGGAAAACTTCTTTGTCAGTTGGTAACTTAATTTATCACTATATTGCCGTCTCAGTTTTGTAACTAATGTTTGTGACGTTAAGATACGTTACAGCCACATATGACAGTCAAACTAAAATGTCCTTGGAAGTATCATGATATGTAAAAATGCAGTCTCTAACAATTAATGAAGGTTGTAGGAACACCCATATAACCTGTCACATCAAATATTCAAGTCATTATTTTTTGTAAATAGAGTTACGTCAAATATAGTAGTTTTCATCTCAAGGAGCGAAAGAGTTTTTCCAACGTCTATCATGCTTTTATAAACTTTTAAGCATCAAAAAGACGTTTGGTTCTTGCGGTCAATAACATTTTAGCAAATTTCCCCTATAGTGAAGAAGCTGTTACCCCTATGTGTCCCCCTAGCTTATGTCTTAGGGTAAGACCTAAGACCCAGACCATGATATTTTTTCGTTTTGGGGTCCCCAGAAGCAAAAAACACCGTTCGATCGTTTTTTTATATATATACATGTATATATGTCTGTTAACACGATAGCGGCCGTAAATATGGTCCGATCGTAATGAAATTTGGTACAGACGTGTAAAGTGGCAATCACTCGGACGAGTTCGTGAACCAGCCCGATCGGACCAGCGGAAGGGGGGGGGGGGGGGTAAAGGGGGATAAACCCCCCCAAAAATGGTTTTTTTTGAGTTTTTTACATAGAAAAATAACATTTATCTAATTTTTGTTTGCACCATTGAATTCAGCTCAAAAAAACAAACAATGTCAACTTTTCATTTTGGGGCCCCCAGAAACAAGAAACACCATTCGTTTGAATTTATATGTATATATTTATATACATGTCTGTTAACACAATAGTGGCTGTAAATATAGTCCGATCTTAATGAAATTTGGTACAGACTTGTAAAGTGGTATTCACTCGGATGAGTTCATAAATCAGCTTGATCGGACCAACGTAAGGGGGGGTAAATGAGAATAAACCCCCCCCCCCCAAATAGATTTTTTCAGTTGTTTACATAAAAAATAATCCAATTTTTTAGCACCATTGAATTCAGCTCAAAAAAAACAAACAATTTAGCATTTTGAATCACTGCTCTACGTCCATTGGTTACTGAGATATTGAAAGTGTTAAACACAGTACGTTGTCCCAATGTTAACCTTATGGGAAATAAGTAAAATTCTATATCTCGCTTATTTCTCAACACATGTGGATAAAACTTGGTTTGTGGCTTCATCTAGATGAGATCTAATGTTTAATAGTCTATAATTACCAATATTTTTTTATTTTTGTGGCAGCAAACCTGCATACTCATTCCCCATGTTATTCTTATGGAGCTTAAAAAAACATGTCAAATCTCGCTGTTAGCTTGAACTATAGGTTCTTTTGCATTTGAAATTCGCTTAGTATGCAGGTCTGCTACAACGGGGGTATTTTATCTTACTGGGAGAATAAGCCTTTAATCGTTAAAACTCTTACCTTAAATTAATTTTTTAGAAATTTACAATGTTCCCCAATCGTTATGTTGTGGGAATTTACAATTCCCATCGTTTACAACTCTTCTGGCCTTGCAAACAGTGATATAAGCATACATAAACAAATTAAACTATGACAGTGTTCAAGGTTAGCGCATCAAAAATAATCACAGCTGACATTTTTTGTATTAGTACAAAAAAATGTGACTTTACAATCTCTTCGAGAACAAAAAATGGCTGATTTTCGACAGAACAATAAAAAATTTATTAAGTTTCAATTAAATGGAACGTTACTGTTGTCATGGTATAGGTATTTATTCTTAACGTTTCTCTGAGTTTTACTTAAAAAAACATAATTACAGGTGTATTTCTCATAATTTATTATTTAGTAATTTATATACTCAGTTTCCAAGACTGAATACATCTTAACGTTTATAAATCAACCGGACAATCATAAACACAAACTAGACATCAAAAAGCAAATTTGAAATTACCACTTTCAATTTTTATTGAGCAAAAGGTTATTGACTGGGGTCAAGGTGTAATCCTATAGTTACCCATGTCTATTCATAAAAAAATATTAAGAGTTGTCTTGACTTTTTTCAAACTAAAATCAAAATCATCTTTGTCCATACATACAGACATACTTGTACAGAATGGTGTCAAGTCATTGTTAAGACCAGAATCTCATATTATATTTTATTATTTTTTTCATCTGGTATTTATGTAATAATAGCAATACCCACAAAAATTTATACAATCAGTGAATCATTTAATTTGATTCGATATTTGAAGTAATTGTGTAGAAGTATGAAAATATTACTGCCTTCAAAAATATATAATAGATGACATACTTACATATTAAAAAAACGCTCAAAAAATCGTGTATTACTGTATAAAACCTCTCCAAAATTTGACTCCCGCCAGTGAATCTCAATTGGTCTTGTCAAAGGACTTTTTCATTTTAAAAGTTATACTTTGAGGCTCTCAGTCAGCAAACTCATAAAACTTCTCAACTTTCTAAGATCATTACTCCCTAAATCCATCAAAGAAAAGTAGAAGAAGAGTGTTCAGGAGAGTGTTCATCTTACTACAGTTTATTTATTTTTTTAAGGAAATGCATGATCCATTTTAATAAAAACATTTTCTCATAACCAAACACACCATGGAGTGTGTTAATGGTGTGTGTGAAATTCAAATGGAAATTTCATTTCTATCACACGTTTTAATAAATTAGGACTGTTGGGGAGTTGTTTTAATTATTTAAAGCTGGAGTTTGGAAGTTTAATCATCACACTTAAAACTTATTGGTACGATTACATTTTATGAACCCCTTTTTGGGTAATAAGATAAGAGTCCCAATCTGTAAAACCATACCCATTCATTTACATTTTCATTATGTAATATGCACGTCATAATGGGCGATTTAAATAATTAAATTAATTAAAAACTAAAAATTCAAGACCGGAAATATGAAGGGGAAATGAATATGTGTTAAGGTGAATAACAAAACCAACTTCAGTAAATGGCAAGCAGTGGCTTAGTTACAGGAACATCAGCAGGGGCATATATCCCCCTATCCCCCCCTTGACCCTTAAACTTGTAAATAATTAATATCATCGTGAAAAATTATATAAGGGAACATAAGTTTATTAGCAGTTAAAACTCGATTGATTAAAAAATCAATAGCAGTTCAAAATTTATAATGGATTAAAAGTATTTTAGTTTATTACAATTGCATGAAATAGTGTTCTAAGGCCCTTATTACTCTACCAAATATTTCATCTAATATTTAACAAAAACATTTGTAGTACATGATTTTCAAGCAGAAATTCTAATGGTTGGCTCAGATATTTTATGAAATATTTCATAGTGTGGTTGTACATAGTATTGAGTGTTAAAAATGTTCTAATACTTCTAAAAATATGTGTGCTGTATTTCGTCATACCTTGCGTATCAGTTGTTACCTATGGCTTAGTGTGGGAAAAAATTGGCTATCAAATTAAGTCATGAAGTTATATAAATATAATCAGCAATCCAGCAACAAAGATGAAAATTGATAGTCAATTGTCAATAGTTTTTTATTTACATATTTATTTGTTCATTTGTTTGTATATAGCCATGCAACAAATATTATAATCGCCATAATACAAATTATAAAATTAATCCTTTCTAGCTAACATGATAAGGCAAAACCAAAAATGAATTTACAAAAAGATAATTAATAGAAGATAATGAAAGAAGATAATTAAGGTAACAACAACTAAAAGTGTTCTAAAATATTTATCTATAAAAATATAATTTGTTTACTGATATCAAAAAAATTTCTAGTTTTGAAGGTGAATAAAAAGTTTTATCTAAAAAAATGTTTTTTTTAAGTAAAAAGGTTGTTTTATGTTAAATCTATTAAAAAATTTAACACTCTTTTAAACAAATATTTTTTATTGGCTGCTCGCCGTTCTTTTAAAAGGGAAGGATATAGGCCTAGTGTTGCCAAGCCTATGGTTGTTATTGTTTAACTGTCCTAAATTCGGAAATCAGTCCTTGTTTAGAGGACAAAAGAAAGAATAGGTATGTTTTTGATCTGTGACATTTTATGTTGCAGAAGTAACAGAGCAAGATGTCATCAGTGAAGGTAGCCGTGAGGGTTCGCCCCTTCAACAACAGAGAGATCTCCCGAGAGAGCAAATGCATCATCGAAATGAACGGCTACACTACAAGTAAGAAACTTTCTATGTAGTCCCGTAGTCCCTTTGTTACTCTTGCTCTCCATTTCTGTTTACTTAGTTATGTTTACTCAGTCAAGACATTAATTGACTTTTGACAAAGGAATAAGGGTTTTGCTGATAAGGAAAATATATATTTAAAAATGAAGTTTGAATTATAACTTGTTGATTATGATGTTAACAATCAAATTATGGTATTGCGCAAGAGGTTAAAAACTATTTGATTTTTGTGAGTCACGATTATCGGCATCGGTGTAACCAGGGTTTTGGTGGGGGGGGGGGGGGGAGGCAAATGTGCAGTTTATATGGATATTGCTTGGAATAAATAATCTTCCTCTCAAACTAAAAGAAAAGTCCAACCCATCTCATTAATTATTTTTAGTTGTGTGCCAAAATAGTACTGTAACCAATTTGTAACACTGCCATACACTATGAATATCTCTCTTATGTTTTTATAAGTAGCTTTTTGGTAAACTTGATCAGTTAATACGGTTGGTGGTCCCAGGCATCTTTGCCACTTTGGGCTAGTTTTTGGTGGGGGGGGGAGGGGCAGCACTAAACTATCACATTCTTCTATACAATCAGTTAATGTAGATTAGAAAACTTACTCCTGCGTGTTAGCAGAAAGGAAAGATCATTAGAAGCTAAAAGAATCGTCTTTTAGAACTTATCTTTAAGAACTATTTTTCTCTAAATTAAAGGCACAAGGAATATAAGTTCTCTTGTCTTTAATTTACTTATCAGAAAATTTTTGAAGGTAGGAAATAATTCAAACTTCAAATATAGTTAATCCTAGGCTTAATTAAATTGAAAGCTAAGCTGCATTTAATATGTTATAAACTTTGCATTGCTCCCATTATCTAAATGGAAGATCTAATCATCTGAGTAGAAAGGATAATATGCTCTAGAAATGAGTTTGGAAAGCCATTATGAGGCCAGTAAAATCAAATAGGCTACCTATAAAACCAGATAATACAGTGGCTGACACCTCAGTGTTATTTTAATTTGAAAACTACTTTTAAGTATTTAAACATCTAATGTCTCCAGTTATAAAATCCAATAATTTACAGTCAATATCATAGAGTATTTTTAAACTCATTTATTTTATTTTCAGTTAACATGTATTATTAAATTTGCTTAATTTAAATTCAATTTTAGCAAAATTTGTTAATATTATTGCAATCATATTTAATCAAAAACTTAATACAATATCATTATATTTTTATGTTGCAATCCTAACATCTAATTTTTTTTATTGTAATTTAGGTAAGTACCATATGTTCGTTTGTATTTGAAACATGAGAAGTAAAAATTATAAAAAATATTCCTTACTTTTTACTTTTTTATATCTAGTGAGAGGCTCAGTTAATAACTATTTTCTCTATTTTTACATTGTATATCCTCACTACACTCCTGAAGAATTCTCAAGTTCACAGGCAATCTACAAAGTGACAAAAGAGTCTCAAGATACATGTCCCTAGTTGCAAGAGGCAGAGAAAACAAAAGCTACACAATATCTTGAGAGTTTCAATAGCTTATAGTGCTGTTGGTGTCTCGGTAGCTGAGGGGGGATGGTACAAGAGAACCGGGGGGTTTTGGGGGAAACAGAGGGTTGTAGGCGTGCTTGAATGGGTGGCGGATCTTGATCAATACACCGTGACTTTCCTTACCCTCTTCAGCTGTGCACTTAGACATCGGATCTGCCATATGTTGCACTTTAGAGGATTTGTCTTTCAATTTATCACCCTTGCCTCTTCTATACTCTTGTGTCGAGGATTTGCTCCTCGGTTACTTCCCCTTTGCTCACCTCGCTGACTCTTTTGGAACTGAAAATGTCTCAGTTGTTTTTGCTCTCTTGTTGGGAATGGTGTTGAGATTAAAAAACACCTATCTCACTGGTGGTTAAAGCAAAACAATATTGCATTAAAGCCAGGGATAAGAATTTTATGTTTATTGGAGAAATTGGATATATATTTGTTAACGAATGTAAAGTAAGCAGATATTGCTTTACATACTTAAGTTTTTTCTAGGTAATAAGCCAAGTTTTGTTATTGACAAAATCTTAAGGCTGTTCAAAGCTTTTATAATATAAGCTAACAAAAATTTTAATACCTTGTAGGCTGAGCCTCCAGTTGTTGTATATAATTTTTTATCCTTTTTGCTTTCATAACAATATGTGATTTGACAGTAATAGTTTTGTTCATGTTAACATTTTTCATTGTTGTCTCATTAGTACAGAATCCACATCGTCCCATTCAATCTTTACAATCTTTAAAATCTTTACAATTTTTAAATTAAACTTTATTTGGAATTAGTTTTTTGCATTATATGCCATACTTGGAATAAGTTTTAGATTCAAGAGTGATTTATTTCCAACATTTTAAAGAAATTGTTTAAGCCAATGTTGAGATAATTGTGTAAACCTACAATTAATTATATAAAAATTGCTCTCATAAGATTATAATACACGAGATCTCTCTACTTAATATTTACACCAATAATGCCTAACAAATTTGAATGTCAGTATGAAATTCAATTTAAAAAAAATCTATTTTCCCCACACTTAATACATGAGATCTCTCTACTTTATATTTACTCCAATATTGCAAGTTTTTTTGTTTACACCTAACAAGTTTTTATGTCAGTGTGCAATTCATTTAAAAAATATATATATATCTATTTCCCTCATACTTTTATTCTTGATTCAGTATTATATTTCACAAAATAAAACAGTTTCTACTAGTATTTGCTCATGTGTTAAATATATTTAAAATTCTTTAGAGGAAAAATATATGATACTTATAAGTCTTATGCTAAATTGTAATTAACTACCAGCTTTTACTTGAATGGCAAAAGAATCGAGGTAGGTATTGAGGTCAGTGACAGTGAAAAGCACTTAAACCTTTTAGTCGAGAGTGTACTTACTGAGTCACTGAGCCGGTCGTTCCCAGCCATCAGCAAACTGGCTGGAAGAAACTCGGCCTACAGTAGCTCTTGCCAATAATTGGGACTCTAAAATAATGATGTATAGATTGAAATTGTTTTGTTGATATTACTACATAAAATATACGGGCTTTTGATCGAATTTGATTGGGAAAAATTTATATTTGTGCGGATGTTTCCCATAAGAACAAAGTTAGACCTTTGCTATGGTTAATGAGTGTGGGATTCAATTGTTCTTTTTCGGAAGCAACTTTCAAGAGAAATACAGTTTCCTATTCATGTTGAATGCTTTTAATAAATTTTAGGACTTCTGTGTTTTTGGGAGTACATTTGCATCATCATGCAGGTCTGACTTCACAAAACCAAACAGTTTTCTAGTAAACAATTTAAAATCGTTACAACCCACATCGTCCCATATTAAAACCTTAATGACAACTGGACAACTGCATAAACTGAAATTTTGAACAATTTTTAAAGTACTCTGATATGTGAACTGGCTGGTAGGTGAACACTGACTCAATTTTACTGAAGTTGCTGTTCACCTAGGTTAATAGGCTAGAAGACTGTGAAAACCTATTCAAAACTTGTTTTCAAAAAGAATGGAATGGATTGGGTTTTTTTAGAGGGATATCTGCCTCCAACCTTCTATACATTTCAAAGGTGTATTTTACAATCAACATGTCGAATAAGAATCATTTTCTCTTGTCCGTGATAACAGATTTATGTTGTACGTACATCTTTTTGTTTTAACTAGATTTGTAGCTAAAATTTATTGCACACCACCCCACAAATCCAACTCAAAATTAGTATTAGTTTAGTTGAAGTTTTTTTTTTTCAAACTCGTTAAATGTTTTAGACTATTAAACGTGTTTCAAGTGTTCCTAGTTTAAGTACACCCATATTACCACCTGCGTACTGCTAAAGAAGTTACGTTTTACTATCGCTTGTTTCAGCTATCACAAACCCAAAAGCACCACCAGGCACAAAAGATGCAATCAAAAGCTTTAACTATGATTACTCTTACTGGTCACACGATGTAAGTAATTATCTTCTTTTTATTTGTAAACCACTACTGACCCTTTTTGCAAATTCGTTTTCAGATCAAGGGTTTATTGGAAAGGCTTTTCAGATTAGGATATCTGATTGGTTGGAAAATATATTACCAAACCAACACAAATAACATTTGTTAGCCCAGTGTATCCTATGTATTTTGCATATTTTATATGACTCTGAAAACAAATTTCATCAAAAATGCACTTTAAAGAAGACTTAAAAATACTTTTTTGTGACATTCTTTCAAAAAATTAACCATACAATCATTTTCAAAAGAATTTTATTGTTGAAGGCATTATTGCTTTTATTTTCTCAACTTTAAAATGTATAATTTTCAGTAAAGTTGTGTTAGAATTGATACTTGTACGAAAGAGAAGAAAGTTTGAAGTAAATGTTTTGACAATGTAAACATATCACTGCAGGTAAACTTTCATGATAGATGAGTTTGCCAATGCTCATTTATCATTTACCTGATGCAAACTGAAACATTCATCGTTATTCTTATCTCAGATTTTATTTTTAAAAGGAGTTCATTTATTTTTGCTGCAGTCAGGAGAACTTTGATATCCAACACCGTTGTATTTATTGAAATTTTGTTACTCTGCTAAATTAACAATTAATTAAGTGTTGTTAAGTATGTCGATATATATAAAGCCCCAATAAAACTGGCCCCATCCTTCGGCAGGGCTTGTTTTGAGGCTTCCATCACATTGAATTAATAGAAAACTAAAGGCTACCAATTTAGTTGTGTTACAAATAAACAATGATTTACAATTATACAAGAAATACACTGAAGAAAAACACGTACCGGTACCCAGAATTCCAACTTCAGTATCCCAACAAATTCTTTGTTATTTCATGAATACTATTTCTGTGGTTGTGAGTTGTTAGATTATATCATTTTAGTTTATAATAATGAGTTTGTTTAAGATTTTAATTTTATTATATTTAGTTATTTTTTATATATTTTTATTATTTTTAGGTTAGTTATTAATATATATTTGTTTTTGTTATGTTTTGTTTTGTCCCTTATAAAATTTAATTTTGTTGATATGATGATGTTGATTGTGAACATCAGGTGTCCTTTGATTTGATTGAATCCTCTCATAAATCCTTGCTGAATACTGCATTTCAAATATTAAAATACTGCATTTAATATTTGAAAATAAATCAAAATCCATGTAAAAATACTTTCTTTTCAAATACAAAAATGTTTAATTTACACATGTTCACCCACACACTTATGTAATCAGAGCTGTTAAAAATATAACTCACATGGGATGTTCCATATTGTTTGACACGTACTTTGATGTCATTACAAGCTTTTGTGATTTGATAATGAATTTTTATAAGAGGAACAAAAGAAGGATACACATAGTAATTTTAAAACCCTGTTTTTGCAATTTCAATACTTATTAAAATTACAGTATTAATCTTAATAAGTAAATAAATGTACATCATAAAATTAGAGGTGTAAATATGAATATCATTGGAGTCAAATAAAATACATTAAACCTTTAAATATATTTGCTCAAATAAAAGATCCTAAATATTTTTCATGGTTCTATTTCACCATCAAAAATAATATTTACAAGAATCATGAATATTTATTGTCATTAGATACCAAAGGTACAATAGACATGGTAAAACTAGGACTAAACACACAGGGCAGACACAAGGCCACACTACACTACAGGCCGGAGTCTCCCCCCCCCTCCTCCCTGATGCCACGTCACAACACCGGCCGCTCCTAGCGCTGTGTTGGGAATAACAACTAAATTCATATGAAAATCATAAACATTTACAAACAAATTATGACATTAGAACATCAAAATTAAAACAATTATAAACAAAACTGTCAAATTTCCAATAAATCATCTGATGAAAAGTAAACAAATTACTTGCCTGTAATGTTTACCGGTTTTTAAGTTTATGAAATAAAGTCTTGTTTTCTTTAAAATTATATTCGACCGCATTTAGTCATTCATTGACTAATGCAGATTCGAAAAAATAATGGTTTATAAACGAAAACTTAAACGAATTACTTAGGGCACAATCGTTTTAAGAGTTTGACAGTGAATCACCATAAGAGTACATCATAAAATCGTCTGCGATCCCGTCTGATAATGTGACATCACCACAAAAGGACTCCGGCCTGTAGTGTAGTGTGGCCTTGGCAGACAGGTCACAGGGACAGGGGCAGGGGGACAGGGCAGGGGGGGGGCAGGGCTGTCTTTAACTAACTATACAGGGTTGTTCTTTAAGATTTAACAAGCAAGATGTCAAAGTTTCACAAAGACTAGGGCAGACTAAACATAGATGACTTAAAACTTAGTAACAGAGAAACAATTCATAAATATATAATATAATAACTTAGGGGGAAAAACATTAACAGACAAACAAAATATGTAAAGTGAAAACAATAAGATAAAATTATTTCAATCAGAATTAATTAAAAGACTAGATTTCTGGTATCACATAATAAAAACTCATTTACCGAGTAGAATGGTGTTTGCTTCAACCAGTTTTTTAAAACTATTTTAAACTTATTTATTGGTAAAGAACATACACTGGTAGGCAATTTATTTAAAAAGTTTGATTTCCATATAACAATAGTTTTTCTTAAATTTTTCTAGTCGTACCAGTAACAAGTTCAGTTTCGATTTTGCTCTTGTATCGTGATTGTGAATATCCTGCCGCATCTCATATTGACCCAAATTTTCCTTAACTTTAATTAAGCTACTATATATATATACGTAGATGGCACCGTCATTATTTGAAATCCTTCAAAAATTGGTCAACAAGATTCCCTACTGTTCAAATTTTTAATTAATCTCATAACTTGTGATTTGCATTTTAAAAACACGGTGAGCTCCACTACTATTACCCCATAAGGTTATCCCATATGACAATAGTGAGTGAAAGAAGGCAAAGTAGGATGTTATTAACATCTCCCTGCTTTCACATACGCTTAATCTATGTAACAAAAAGGTTACCCTTGACAGTTTTGTACATAAATTACTAGTATGAGTCTCCCAACTAAGCTTGTTATCTAAATGCACCCCTAACAAGTTAACTGACTTTGTATTGCAATCTTGAGAGCCTAAAGTGAAAAATATGTTTTCTGTTTTACTGGTGTTGACATTCAAAAAATTTACCCTGAACCAATCAAAAGCTTCTCTCAAAGCATTTGCCTGCAATAAATCTAGGCTTGCAAAATCTTTACCAGAATTGAGTAGGGTTGTATCATCTGCATATAATATAGATGTACAGGAGTCATTATTAAAAGCAAAATCATTTACCGCTACAACAAACAAGAAAGATCCCAGGACAGAGCCCTGAGGGACCCCAGTTTTAATAGATTTGAGACCAGAAACATCAGAACCTTGCACTACCATTTGTACCCTGTCACTTAAATAGGATGTCATTAGTCTTAATTCATCATCACGTACACCATAACAATATAACTTTTTGAGCAGCAACTCATGGCTAATACTTTCAAAAGCCTTTGACAGGTCGATTAAGGTAGCAGATGATAATTCTTTATTTTCAAAATTTCTAAGTATATTTTCAACAACAGATTCACCAGATTAGCATTTCAATAAGTAAAACAACAACAAGATAAGTAAAACAATAATTAAAACAACAACAAGATAAGTAAAGCAATAAGTAAAACAACAACAACAAAAACAACAGATTACCATTTGAATAAGTAAAATACACTTTCAATTCATTGTTAAAATTACCAATATATTGCAAATAGTGAATTGTAAAATTATTCTTGTAATGTTTTAGGTTGTTTAGAAATGTTTAAGACAATTCACTTTAAGAAATTTCCACAAGCCTTTTAATGGCTCATTTGAAATTTAAATGCTTAGTTTATTAATTTTGAAAACTGAACACACTGTAAACGTTAGAAGCTTCAATAACGACACTTATCAGTGATAATAATTGACAATAGGGGTTTGACCTCCTCTGAATGTGGCCTCAACTGTTTGGCTTCCGATCATCAACAAACATTACGCCTTTCAGAGGAGGACTTGACTGAAAAGAATGACTGTTGTGCCACACCAGTTTTTTCAAATTCAAAAAATTAATCCAGTTTCAGTTTTTATTGATTGTCTACCAAAATTAGTGAAATATTAATTTTTGATTCATCAAAGATTTATTGAACACATTTCATAATTAAATTTTAATTTTATCATTAAAGGATGCAATTTAAGTTCCCCATTAAATTTTCCTAAAACCTATTCAAGTTCATAAATTTCAAGTTTATAGAAAAATGTGTTTTTGTAAATCAAATACCCTCTAACAAATTTTTAAATTTTGCTCTTAATTCTTTTAAGGCAGAATTGTTAGTTTATTGTTTACATATTTTGCAGATATTTTGTTTTAATAATTTTTTGCACTTTTCAGCCCACCGATCCCAACTTTTCATCACAAATTATGGTTTACAAAGATATAGGAGAAGAGATGTTAGAACATGCCTTTGAAGGTAGTTATTACTAGACTTACTTATTTTAACTTTTATATAAAGTGTTATTTATGTTTTTGTAGTAAATGGGAATAGGGATACAAATCTTAAAATGTTCTCAAAGAAATATGTAATTCGTTATTTATGTTATGGACAATTTTTTACCTTGTACTTATTTAATAGTATTCATGTCAACATTTATAACATTGATATTTTTGCACCTTTTATTTAATCTACAATATTCATAATGCACTGTAGCCACCCTAAGTAAGTGTGAATCGGTCCCGTATTCAAATTAATGCACAGATTAATTATCACTGTTTATATTATAACCAGGAAACTTTTTCAACCAAACAACTTTGATTAGTTCTAACTCTGTATTCTTCTTATACCGATGGTTTGGAAAGTTTAGCTAGGTTATTAACTCTCAAGTTACTTGCCAAATTTGACAAAGAACGCTGTTGTTTTAAACTTTGTTAAAGATACAATCAACCTTCATGGTTTGTCTCGTTTTCTATCTACAAGAAGGTAATTTATTAGTTAAATGTTAACTTCTCACTATTTATTAATTCAAATAGTCTTTGACTGGTTTTGTACTGAAACTTGCTCCGCGTTGTGTTTAGGTTACAACGTGTGCATTTTCGCATACGGACAGACCGGCGCCGGCAAGTCGTACACAATGATGGGACGCCAGGAGGTGGAGGGGGAGGAAGGCATCATCCCGCAGATCTGCGAGGACCTGTTCAGGAGAATACAGAAAACCACCTCGGACGAACTCAAATACTCAGTGGAGGTTAGTTTGTTTCTTTTTTGTTTTAGCACCTTTTATTTGGGAAATTCAAATATTTTTTGTGGTTTTTTTTATTTTAAAATTCGGCTTAAACATCTGGGAGATCTTGGAAAAAATGTTATTAAAAAAAGTTAAACTAATAACCAATACAGCTCTCTACTGCTGCCACAAAATTTGTCTTTGTAAAAAACAATTTTAAAAAAATGTTTCAAATCATTTTTTTTTTAATCCAAGTTAGGCATGTAGTTCCTAAATTAAATGTTTTACTGAAATTTTAAGTTTATCTCTGGGAGTCTTGTTTAATAAAACCCTAAAAGCTATGTCAAACTGTTTAGTTTTTATTTTTTTTATTTATTTAGTTTTTTTAGCTTTATACATTTGATCTAAAAGAACTATTTAAGGAACAATGAAGGTATTGTTTCCATTTCCATTAGTCATCATAGAGATTTTATTTTCGTAGGTAAGCTACATGGAGATCTACTGCGAGCGGGTGCGGGACCTGCTGAACCCCAAGAACAAGGGGAACCTGCGAGTGAGGGAACACCCGCTGCTGGGGCCGTACGTGGAGGACCTGTCCAAGCTGGCCGTCACGTCGTACCAGGACATCGCCGACCTCATCGACGAGGGCAACAAGGCCAGGTGACCCACCCGACAATAAACATTACAGTATACAATCTTTTCTGTTAATTCACTGCCACTACGTTTTTATTGCAATTCCGTTTATTCCCTACCAGAACTTCTGTAGCTTGGTTACAGGACATGCCACACCATCTCAGTCCTGTTCAAAAAGTTTTCATATATAACCTCTCCGACAAACAAGATTTAAATGGTTTCATACTAGCGTGTTGAGATTCCAAAGGGCCTGATAAACATTTTGATACCAACATAAGTAGGATTCTTGAGTTTATCTGAGCCTAACTTGTGGTAAGTCTAATTTAGACTGGCCACAGAGCACAGAGGTATCTTCTAATGTTGCGCTCAGGTGGTGTCGAGCGCTGGTGTCAAGGACTTATAAAAAAATAGTTCACCGTTAATGCCACGAGCGAGCAGCACCATAGCTGCCCTCTCCTAATTTAACTTAACTGTAGCTAGTAATTGGATGTAACTAGTTACTAGTAAATTAACTGTAGCTGGATTTAGGTGTAACTAGCAACAGAAGCATGGGCAGCAAGCCCATGGGGCCATTGTGGTGCATGGGGGTCTTCTGTTGGGCATTTGGGCGCAACAGAAGACCCATTTAAAAGCGACCTCTGTTAAATTCTTCTCTGTGCTCTCTGACTAGTCTATACCAATACAGAGGTTGACAATGGCTACAGTAAGTAGAAGTTGTCATTGTTCTGGTTAGTCTATTGGCTAACCGTATTGACCAGCTTCATGTTCACCTAGGTTCCTCCTTGCCTCTCTGTGTTGGGAATAATTTAAAAGACTTTGCATTTGCTGGCTACTTACTATAAGATTATCATGTGCCAAATAACATATGATAATAATTTTTTTTTTTGTTCTGATTTAATGTAAATAATGAGTCAGCAAAATTTTAGGAAACCATCTTGGTATTAAAAATAATCAGAAAATGAAACTGGTTTTAAAACACTTGTCAAATACGAACCTTATTTAAGGGAAATTAAAATAACTATTTAAGATTTATCCTCCCTATTTTGAAAACTCTGGGAATTTGATTCCCTGCTAAGCTTGGATACCCAGTCAGGTCCAAGCCCTGTATGGATTTGTAGGTCGTCCTGGCTTGTCCATCTGGGAGGGGATAAGGGGCCCTTATCCGACAAACTTCTAAGCGTCTGGAGGGTGAACCGACCTGGGTGAGACTCTTCACAACAAGGAGAGCCTCCGGATGGATGTCCTTGTCTGGGGATGCCCATCCTTGGGAGGTCTCAGGTTAGAGGATGAGTCAACCCCAAAAAGCCTGGAGAATGGGTGGAAATCTATCTCTCTTCCTTCAGGGACCATATCACCACCTGACCATATCATACCTTTCTCAGACAATCCCTTCCTTCTGAAAGCTGCACAATATCCATTGGGAGACGTGCCAAGCTGGCATTGCTGGCTTTCATTCCTCCAAAGCCTAGCAGTCTAAGTCTAATTCACTCCGACTCCTGTCTCCAGAACGGTGGCAGCCACCAACATGAACGAGACGTCGAGCCGGTCGCACGCAGTGTTCACCATCTTCTTCACGCAGCAGCGGTTCGACCGCATGACGGAGCTCACCACGGAGAAGGTCAGACACTAAATTTCTAGGTTTGACTATTGATGAAAATCTGAAATGGGACAAATGTGTAGATCTAATACTAAGTAAAACTTCCTGTGGGCTATTTGCCTTAACAGGGGGCTCCAGTCCCGCGCGACTACCTGCTTCTCCCATAAGACCAATGTTAACTTTCAAATTCGATACAGCCTCAACCGATCAACCAAAATCGTTAATTTTTGGCTCATCTGAAAGAACAAAAAATTATCTAGCGACTTCAGTGGGCAGAATTTAGATATATTTTTTTGGTTAGTAGTAAAAAAATCGCAAAAAATAGATTTTCGTAATTTTTTATAAATTATTCCAAATGTGATATCAAAATTCTGCTCACTGAAGTCGCTAGATAATTTTTGTTCTTTCAAATGAGCTAAAAATTAATGATTTTGGTGAGCGGTTGAGGCTGTACCGAATTTGAAAGTTAACATTGGCCTTATGGGAGGAGCAGGTAGAAACGCGATATTTTTCGTGACTGGAGCCCCCTCTTAATACGTATGGCAAGACAATGTGACATAGTTGCATTAAAAACAATTTACTATTATTACCACCCTCTTATATAGCCTACGATATTCTAAGTTAATTGACAGAAATAAATACTAACTGAGGTTGACAAATACAAGTTTAATGATCTTTTTAAATCTAGCTCAATTACAAATCTTTGATAATTCGAATTCTTCTATTTTGTGAGTTACTTTCCAGAAATAAATTAATTGCCCGATTCTTTCCCTGCTAGGCAGTCGATAATTGTTTGAGACTCTGGGTCGTAGTTCTTTGCCCTCGGTTCACTTGATATGTTCTTATTCCCAGACGGTATACTTCATTTATTCAGATGCAAATTTTTAAACAAAATCAAAGTTACGAATATATATATTATAAAAAAACGGGAGTCGGAATTATTCTCCCTTTAAACGTGCTTAAGATATACTTTGTTTTTAATTTGTTAGTCCAATAGGTCCATCGGCACCTCGCTCGTTCACAAGTCCCATCTCCTCGTGTCGATAAAGAATTTCCTGAAACGATATTAGTGGATTTGGGTTACCGTAGTTTTGGCATCCTCCCAGATCGTCCTTCGGTCCAATTGGTGGTCTGATTGGGTTTTCCGCTAAACTTTATCTTCTTTTCTTTTATTAATTTTTTCGAGTAAATTTATTTACGTCTTCTCTTCTAAACTGTTGACTCGAAAGGTAAATATTGTTCCGTAGCAACCATTTATTTGCAGCTGGCTTCACTGTCACTTGCACTTATTGATTAATTTCTGGGCACAGGTTTTTTGGGCATCACAGATTTATATTATATCATATAACGATCATATTGAGTATTCTTAAGCAATTTCGCGATAACTAGTATTCCGATTTCTCCCCAACATAATAATACTAAATTTGAAATTAAATTTACTTTCTAAACATATATGTATCGCGAATACCAAATAGGACATCTCGCATATCGCTTACTTGCTAACAGAGGCCTAATAATTGTTTAGTAAATAATACTATCGAGAAAATATGATTAAAATTTAGACTAACGGTTGATATATTCCCACTTCATTATAACGCCCGCTGTTTAGTATGATTTTGGGTTCATATATTATATCTATATCCAATTGTTCCTTCCCTATGTCCTTGCCTTCTTTTAATTGCATTTCCCAATTTGTCAACAGCTGTTTCTGATGTCTTGAGACTACGATCTGTCACATCGATTTGTATCTTGACAACAAATAACATAACCATAGTTTTGGGGGCGTGGTCAGATGTACGGTTACAATAGCCCTCTCTAATTTCAAGGAATATGAAATATGGATTGAAATTACGAAAGTCGAAAAGCATAGTATTGTAACGTTTTCGGAGTTTTTGCATACACATATTGAATATATTAAAGACAAGTATTATTCATATAACAAATTATAACATAAACAAACTTAACATCAACATGAAAGGACAAGTTAAAATCCAACAAGTTAGTGTTGTCGTTCGATCTCCGTCCAACGAAAGGTGGTTTTCTTAGAAGTTAGGTAGAGTAGTGGTTGCACATGATCTGCAAATTTGTCCACGAATCTGTTATAATAGTTGATCATCCCTAAAAACCCTTTTAGTTGTTTACGATTTTTTGGTTCAGGGAAATTATTTATTACTTCAATTTTGGAGTTGTCTGGTTTAATCCCGTTCCTAGTGATAATAAAACCCAAATATTTTACCTTCTCTTGGCATAGTGCCGATTTTGGTAGCTTAATTGTCATATTAGCATCTTTAAGTTTAGCGAATAAGAGTTCTAGATGTTTGAGGTGTGATTCGAAACTGTCTGACGTAACGCAAGCGTCGTCCACATAAAACATACAGAATTCATCAAGGTCATTCCCGATGGTGGCGTCTAAAGCTCGTACCAGTGCTGCTTGAGATATAGATAGCCCAAAAGGTACTCGCACGAACTGATAAGTTTTTTCGTTATGTTGGAAAGCTGTATATTTCCGGGATTCGGGTTCGAGTTCTACTTGCCAATAAGAAGCTGTAAGGTCGAATGTGCTTATGAAACGGGTGTTTTTGCATTTAGTGAGTAACTCATTGATTCCTAAGTTGCAATCATAGTCGTTAACTATCCGCTCATTTATAGCTCGGGCATCTAAACATAAACGAATTTCTCCCGTCTTCTTTGGGACTACTAGCATAGAATTAATGAACATGCTATCGCTTCTTTCTATAATGTTTTTGCTCAGCATGTCATTGATTTCTTTGTTTACCGCTTCTCGGTGACACACAGGGATAGGATACGTAAAACTCTTGAATGGATAATGATTTTTCAATTTGATTTTATATTGGAATTTATTGCATAGTCCGGGTTCGTTAGAAAAAACGGAATCATATTTTAATAACAACGCCCGTAATTTTTCCTTTTCTTCCTCACTTAAAATCGTGATTTCAGCTAACTTGTTATTTACTATCTCCCTGTTATCGGTTAATTTGTTATTTACCATTTCTTGGGCTATCGGCCGTGAATATACTGAACTTTCGTCTCCTTGTGATATTACCTGACATTTTATTCCTTTTTTATTTACGTTTATATGGTTGTTTATTGTTTCCTGAGTACTTTCTCCGGTTTTTTCTTGGTTAGTATTTAATGGAATTACCTCGTTGTTGATCGTTAAAGTATTATCCTTAAAGTTTAATACAACTCCTAATGATTCTAACGTTTCTTGTCCTATGATGACCTCACGAACTAATGATGGGATAATTAAGTACTGTGCGTCGAAGCTATGGTTGTTAATTTCAGTATGTATTAATATTATTTTTCTTATTCTCTTGGACTTTTGTCCAGTAGCAGTGGTAATATTGAGGTTAGTTACTGGAAAGGTTTCATGTTTGCCTATGACCTGTTGGTTTTGCTCATACCATTGTTCTTGCAAGCAATTAATGTTACAGCCGGTATCAATAAGAGCTTTAATTTTGGTTTGGTTTAATTTGATGTCTATTTCGGGACAATCGATACTTTTAATTTCGGGTGGTTCAACTCCGTCCTCCTCGAGTAGCCATTTGTTATCGCAATATATATTGGATACGACATTATTTAGGTTAAGGTTTGATTTGATTGGGGATTTATTTGGATTATGGGTATTGACATGTCCGATATGTTTAACTCGCGTCAAAGTTTCATAATTTTGATCTGTTTTAGTCTTGAATGCGTGCAATACCCGAGAAACTTCGACGCTATTTAGTTTCCCGAACCTGCGGCAGTCGCTTTGTTTTGGTTAGGGTTATTCTCAGTTACGAAGGTCGATCTCGGTTCATAACCGCTTCGGTTGTGGAAATTGGGCCTGTCGTTGGTTCTAAAGTTACTTCTTTGATTAAAGGGTCGCTCGTTAGAGTAGGTTCGCTGTGTGTCGTTGGCTACGTGTCGATCGCGATTGGGATTCGGGTACCTTGGTTCATTGTTAATATTCCGGAAATTCCTATCATTCTCGTGTCCGTAGTTAGACTGTCCCGATTGTCGGTTTTCATACGGGCGACTTTTGATCCGATGGTTCTGTTCCTCTAAATCTTCTCTACCTAATAGCTGTTCGAATTGCCTTATCGTGGTAATGTTTTGGACTCGACGTGCATCCCTAACTCGCTCCTCGAATTGTTCGCTCAGCAACATCACGATCTCTGCTTCTTCGAGTGTAGGTGTCATATTCCGCAATATGATCGCTCTTTCAATGAAATATTCCGATCTACTAAGTTTTCCTCCAGTTCGGTATCGCTCTATTTCGATTCTTCTCTTTATACCGCGTTGAATATCTAGATTCCAGTATTTTTCGAGAAACACGATTTCAAATTCACTCAAATCTTTAACGTCCTGTTTTACTATTCGCCACCATTTAATCGCACTTTCTTCTAGACACGATTCTAGCACGTCCTCCAAGTTAGGTATGTGTGAACTTAGCCCTCTCCGCGTATTTGATTTCTCCCAGTACCGTTTTAGTTGAGCCAAGAAGTGTAGTGGATCCTTTTCTCTCCCAGTGAATTTAGGTTTTTTCTCGTTGAGGTCAGGATTTACATAGTTGATGATGATTTCGCCTAGGTTACCCGACGTTGAATTTCCCACACGGTTTTCGAGATTTCCCATTTTGTTCTGTATTCCTATTATATCTTCCTGAACCTTATTTACCATGTCATTATTTTGGACTATCGACTGGTTCATCTCCCTAAATTGGTTTTGAGTTTGAGTTTCAATTTTGTCAATTCGTTCCTGATTAGTTTGGGTGATTCGTTTAATTTGAATCGTTTCGGAATTTAGATATTGTTTAATTTCTTTATACCGGTCTTCAGTCTTATTTATAGTGTCTTGGTTTAAGTTTGTCATGTTTTCCATGAATTTAGCACCGTGCTCGTTTAGTTTTAGGTCGAAAGATTCATTTAATTTGAGATTATTTTCCCTAATTTTTTTTTCAATGTCTTCTTCGATGCCTATCCGTAAGCTCGTAATCTCGGTCCGGATCTCGTTTAGTTCCCTACGGTGTTCTTCCTTACAAGATTCGATTTTACTTTGTATTTGTTGGGTTTCGTTTTGTATTTGGTTTTGCATTCGAACCGTTTGGTCTTGTATTTGGGTTTGTATTATTTTAGTTTCGTTTTGCATTTGGACCGATTGTGTTTGCAACTGACTGAGCATTACCATTATTAACTTCAGATCGGTTTGCGTCTCGCTAGGTTGTTTAGGTTCCTCCGGTTGTTGTTTATTAGGATTAATTTCAGAATCTCCCTGCGCAAGCAAAATTTCCTCGTCATGCGGGTTTCCTAGATCGTCATCCTCGTATCCGCGCTGGTCAGTCTGCGAGTGTTCGTCGTCCGATTCATTCACGCGCGCTTCTTCGTTTCCGATTTCCGGGTTGTCCCTAACATCCCTATCACTTATCTCTACCCTATCATCCGTATCAATATCTCGATTCCGCGCCGTTGCCATTTCGGTTGTCACTGGGTTCGACCTCTTACAATTTCCTAACGCGTCTCCCTTCTTCGTTCGCCTTGGGTTTTGTCTTAAGTCATAATTATTACTCATATTGGTTACTCTTTAAATAATTAATTAGATTCTCTAACTTAAAACTATGACAATTCAATAAAGACTTATCCTAAGATATGTGAGATGTCTTATTGGTTATCAATTGAACCGTGGGTCAAGAACTTTACAATCAAGTGCCCCGCGTTGGCGCCATTTTTATTACCACCCTCTTATATAGCCTACGATATTCTAAGTTAATTGACAGAAATAAATACTAACTGAGGTTGACAAATACAAGTTTAATGATCTTTTTAAATCTAGCTCAATTACAAATCTTTGATAATTCGAATTCTTCTATTTTGTGAGTTACTTTCCAGAAATAAATTAATTGCCCGATTCTTTCCCTGCTAGGCAGTCGATAATTGTTTGAGACTCTGGGTCGTAGTTCTTTGCCCTCGGTTCACTTGATATGTTCTTATTCCCAGACGGTATACTTCATTTATTCAGATGCAAATTTTTAAACAAAATCAAAGTTACGAATATATATATTATAAAAAAACGGGAGTCGGAATTATTCTCCCTTTAAACGTGCTTAAGATATACTTTGTTTTTAATTTGTTAGTCCAATAGGTCCATCGGCACCTCGCTCGTTCACAAGTCCCATCTCCTCGTGTCGATAAAGAATTTCCTGAAACGATATTAGTGGATTTGGGTTACCGTAGTTTTGGCATCCTCCCAGATCGTCCTTCGGTCCAATTGGTGGTCTGATTGGGTTTTCCGCTAAACTTTATCTTCTTTTCTTTTATTAATTTTTTCGAGTAAATTTATTTACGTCTTCTCTTCTAAACTGTTGACTCGAAAGGTAAATATTGTTCCGTAGCAACCATTTATTTGCAGCTGGCTTCACTGTCACTTGCACTTATTGATTAATTTCTGGGCACAGGTTTTTTGGGCATCACAGATTTATATTATATCATATAACGATCATATTGAGTATTCTTAAGCAATTTCGCGATAACTAGTATTCCGATTTCTCCCCAACATAATAATACTAAATTTGAAATTAAATTTACTTTCTAAACATATATGTATCGCGAATACCAAATAGGACATCTCGCATATCGCTTACTTGCTAACAGAGGCCTAATAATTGTTTAGTAAATAATACTATCGAGAAAATATGATTAAAATTTAGACTAACGGTTGATATATTCCCACTTCATTATAACGCCCGCTGTTTAGTATGATTTTGGGTTCATATATTATATCTATATCCAATTGTTCCTTCCCTATGTCCTTGCCTTCTTTTAATTGCATTTCCCAATTTGTCAACAGCTGTTTCTGATGTCTTGAGACTACGATCTGTCACATCGATTTGTATCTTGACAACAAATAACATAACCATAGTTTTGGGGGCGTGGTCAGATGTACGGTTACAATATGCTCTCATAAATTCACACAGCCTATGGGATATGTATTTATGGAGCAACCACAAAGAAAAACATGGATAGAATTTCAAAACAACACTCAGTAGAATTTTAAAAAAAATCTTAAGAATCATGTTTAACTTAAAAAATGAAGACTCTGTTCAGCACATTTTTTCTGAATTTGAAGTTTTTATAGTTTTTGGGCTTTATATTTATTAAACAATAAAATATATTTTAACTATTAATCCTGCACCAGAAAATAAGTCATCCCTACAATACATGGACCCAAAGACATGTTGAAAGCCACAGACTGGAAACTTTAAAAAAGAAACCTTCCTAACAGGGTAATGAGTTCATCGACTAATTGCTAAGCTCTCTGATAAAAGAGAAGAAAAGTAATAACTTTCTTCACTTATTAAAAAAATATCTAGTCAATGCAGCATTTTACTCAATAGATGATTTTTTAAATAATAGAAACAACAATAACAGAGTAATAATATAGATACTAAAATCAATGAGTTATGGACAAATGAGTTCTCAAAAAAAACTGTTATCTTTTTAGCATAAAATAAGACCCCATGTTTTATATTATAAATTTTATCATTTTTTGTAGATTTCTTGACACTATTCATTGTACCTGAGTTTACATTTATTGAATAAAGGTATTCTGATTCTGATTGTGATTGTGAAGGTGAGCAAGATCTCGCTGGTGGACCTGGCGGGCTCGGAGCGCGCGGACAGCACGGGCGCCAAGGGCACGCGGCTCAAGGAGGGCGCCAACATCAACAAGAGCCTCACCACGCTCGGCAAGGTCATCTCCGCCCTGGCTGAAGTGGTGGGTCGCGGTTCCGATTCAAATTTAGTCTTAAGATAATTTTGCACGAGGACCTGGCATTAATGAAATTTGTGGCATTATCCAGCATTAAAGTGAGTTTTGGGAGTTGAGTTTTTACACGGAAGTTTTGACTACAAATAATGAATAGACCTCCCAGTCTTATGGTCCAGCTGTAGCTAGTTTTGCGTGACCCAGAATTTAATTTTGACATTGTTTTGTTTACTTACTAACAGAGGGTGCCTCTGTTAACCCCTTATTTTAGCTATTTACTTTACAATTTTGTACTCTTCAATTAATTCATAAATCAATGATTAATTGAAAATTTTTTTTTCTGAGTAAAAAAATGGTATATTACCTCTCTTAATACCAAAATTAATAGGTGACATTATTACACTCTGTTGGTGATTCACTATAACTAAGAGCTCTTTTAATCATGGGTCACTCAAAACCTGTTATACATTTATAATGCGATGGACGGTCTGCTTCAGATTCAGAGTCAATGACGGAAGTAGAAAGGACTGATTGAAAGAGATTTCCCATTAGCATATTGAGGACAGTAAGGAAAATTACCATATTTGTCATTTGAATACTTTGGCTTGGTGTATATTGATTCATATAAATATATATTAGGGATATCATCAAAATTTAGTATTGGGTGTTGATTTCATATACAGAGCTCTGAAGGACTTAATAAGAAGGATTTTCTATTGCAAAGGCGAACAGAAAATTACTTCACGTTATTTTTTTCTTGAGTAGTTCGTATATCAGGGATGATTGTTTCCAGACATCCTGATTTTTTTTTTACAGTATAAGGGAATTGGTAAATTTTAACGTATATTTATTTGAAATATATTGTATTCTGATTCTTGGAGGACTTTAAAATTAGACCATTCATATTATAAGTTTAGATTATGTTTGTGTGATTGTCACATTTTACTAATATAGCTGTGTTTTCTCTTTTTCACACCTGTGGCTGCCTCTCTTGGATGGAATTTATAGTCTGTGAGTATCAATGTATTCTTTGTAGATATCTTAACCACTCAGCAATTTCTCAATATTTATGATCGTAATAATAATCTACTGGAGATCGCCTACTGGTCAATCCAGCAGAAAATATTTGGGTTTAGTTTTTACTTTTACCCATGCTCCAATCAAATGTGTGATTGCATTTGTTTAAATTTTCATGTTCTTCCATAACCAACATGTCAACTCATAAAACACATGTTAATTTTTTTATAACTTCAAATTTATATTCTTTTTATTCTCAAAAACTTGTATAAATTATAATGGGATTGTGTACATGTGCAGGAAAGTTCTTTTCCAACGGTATGCTTAAATGTTTCCTACATTGCGCTCAGGCTAAGAAAAAAGGATCACACAAATCATGCTTACCTAATAATATATAAGAAGTTAAGCTTTTCATTTGTACATACACCTATGCAAACCACAAAAACCTAAACAAGTTAGTATAAAATCTTTACCAAATATTACAGTTATGGGTAAAGTGTTTTACACACAGTTGTTCGATGAATGAAAATAAATTTTTTCACTCAGGCCATGAAAAACAAGAAGAAGAAGGAGAACTTTATCCCATACCGAGACTCTGTGCTGACTTGGCTTCTGCGCGAGAACCTCGGAGGGAACTCCAAGACGGCAATGATCGCAGCGATCAGCCCCGCAGACATCAACTACGACGAGACCCTGTCCACACTCAGGTACAGACTTCAGTGGCGTGGGAAACACAAGTGACATTAGTAGCTAAGAATAGAAACAGTCCAGATTGCAAGAGGGGAAAACATTCATACTTTTAAGATAATGGTTTTACACATCTACATTGGCTTCATCGAAATTAAACAAAAACTTAACTCACTAATTATTTTAGTTAATTATTGTTATTGATTTTCAGTGGGGAAAAGCCTTGTTTAACAAATAGCGCAGTCAAACAAAACAGACTTCTGAGACAATTTGACTCATGATTGCTAATGCTGAAGTTGGATAGGATATTTATAATTCATAACATTCAGAATTTACAAATGTGTTTTGATTTTGGTTTTTGTGGACAGTTATAATTTGCCGACACCAATAATTAGTAATACCAAGTTTCACGATGTTTCGGGATCTGGAATCTGATCCTGTCTTCAGATGGAAATATCCCTACAATACATGTTCAGGAAGAACTGGATAAAAAACATAGCTAATACAGATAGTAGTAAAAGCAGTCAAAACATTAATGCTGAAACCCAAACAATAACCTAATAATACACAGGAATCACAAATTTCATCTATCAGAACAGAACATCTTCACACCCAAACAGAACAGACAAAGACACCTTTACAAATGCCTTGAAGTAAAACCTCGATCTTTCACTACCATGATGGGGGCTTCTTTATAACTGATTAACTTAACAATTACCACCTTGACTGCACAACTTTAAATAGAGGCCTATTATTTTACTTTCTTACTCTTAACGTTAAATCCTTGCCTACAGGTATGCTGACCGTGCCAAACAGATCGTATGCAAGGCTGTAGTGAACGAAGACGCCAACGCCAAGTTGATCCGAGAGTTGAAGGAAGAGATCCAGAGGCTGAGAGATCTCCTCAAGGCGGAAGGAATAGAGGTGCAGGAAGGTAAGTAGATGACTGGTCAAAGCATGTACTTGACCTTGTATGTACATACTACTGTAACATAATACACTTCAGTTACTAAAAACTAGAATGTCGATGAACCTTAACAAGTGTCTGATTATAGAGATTTTATTCTAAAGCCTGGATGATTGCTAAAGTGTTGCATAGCTTACTGTACAACTATGTATAAATAATTTCATGTTTATATAAATGTAAAAAAATCAACCATAAAATTGTATGTTATCTTTTTGGATGACCGTTGCCAAATATTTAACATAAAAAACTCGGGGACTTTTTTTAGGAAAAGGTTTTCTTTGAATTTATTTCTACCATGATAAACTTTTCATACTCTCAGACATAACACCTTTACGTACATTGTAAAAGCACAAACTAAAATAATATTTCACAATTTTCCATTTGAAACATTTAAGTAAATTACTAAGTTAAATAAAATAGACCTTAAGTTAAATTTTATTGCTCCATTAAAATTTACGCCTCCCAAGCAGCACGATCATCACTTTAGCAATATTCTGTGGCTCTGTAAAAGTTTCAGCGCACTTTTTCTTACTGTAACGGATAACTATTCTCACACAGTGACTGTAATAGTGACTGACTTTGCACTTACCCCCTCTACTCTGTACCCAACTGATTGTTCTTGTTTCCCCCTTGATAGGGCCGGATGGTAAAGTCGTGTATGAAAAGGCTAAAGAGAATAATAGTAAGTAGATCTGTCTCATAGCTTCTTTCGCTTCCGCCTTCACTATCTCTGGCCTCGCAATGCGCACAGTCCCTTTTTGATTTTGATTTATAAAATGTTATTTGTGGTTTTAGTTGAAGAATGTTTCAACTTGACAATGTTTATGTTGCAGCCTCAGTAATAATTTTTTTTCTGTCATTCAAGCTTCTTTCTCCAAGGCTGCTTGAAACACTGCAATTAAATTTGTTAAAAAATTTTGCAGCATATCTAGGTTATTACCACAATTTTTAAAATACATGAGAGTATTGTGAACTTGGATTTAAAAAGCACTGCAGAAAACTGTCCTTTACATTAAAATTTCCGTTTTCACATCTTAGCTATAATTTACCCCAAAAAAATGGAAGGTAATTAAAGGACGGCGAAAAAATTGTTGGCCAAAACGTTATTTGCAAACTTGACAAAGTTAGGTGTGATTCCATCAATCAATAGGTAAAAAGGTTCATGGAAATAATTATTTAATTAGTCTTCGAATTGGAGACACAAATTGGATGAGGATTACATGAGCATATAAGATTGCAGTATGACAGTGTAATATTGAATGAGTCTTGTAACAGATAAAGGACCACAAATTAAACTGTGTTCCCATGATGGAGTTGTGTAAGAAGTGATGTCAAAATTAAATTTTTTTTTTAATTTCTTCTGGTATTTGCCTCAAAATTGGTACTCCTAGGCCTGTTGCTTTTTCAAAATTTAAATTAAATCAATAATAAATTTTTAGTTGCGATAAGTTTTACTATTACATCTTCTTTTTGAGCCATAAAATAATTGTTCAAGTCTATTAAAAGTTTGCTTTATTTATTTTACTTTCGTAATAAATGGTTGTGAATCTATTTCTTTACCTGTACATATCTGGATTTTAAATGCTTCCGTACACACTTTACTCACTACTTCTCTCACCTGTAGTTTTGAACCTTGTATGCTCTTGCATGTTCTTTTCCAAAGCTGATAAATTGTAAAGTAAGAAATTAATTTTTAAATGTAAAAGTAAAATCTAAGTCTTTAATACATCTTTTCTTGTTTTGAAACCACCCAAAAGGTATAACTTTGATCAATGTTGTATACAGTGCACATGAGGTTTTCCTATATCACCAAAGAATTTTGGTAAAAATGAAAGAAATGCTATTTACCTGTTGTGATCTGATATCACATCATAGTCACAAGCTTACAGTTGAGTACATAAATTGATTAAATTTCAAAAATAACATAATTCACATCCTGTGAGATCAATTATCAAAGTTTAGTGATTTGTAATAAGACAGTCTTTAAATTCACTCTGTTGTTAATTTGTTGTGATGTCTCTGAATTAATTGGTCACCTCTGATATAATATCCCTCCATTTATCTGTGAACAGTTATTAATGTTGTTTCAATTAAATTGTAATTTTTTTAATATTTATAATTATGGCACTTAAATATGTTTAAGGATATTGTTATTGAAACTTCAGTTTTAACAATTTTTGTATTTTTTCTAAAAAGCAGCTTTAAGCATTAGCATCGTCTGAGAAGAGAGTAATTATTGCTATTACTAAAAAACTGTGATTCTATTTTCAAAAATCTACACTTAAATACGTGTTGGGCAACACGTTAACATTGTGAAAAGATATATCACCAAAAAGGGTGTGAGACTCAATAAATTTTGTAAATTAGATAATTTTGTTTTTTACCTGTTAAGTAATTGTTAGAGTTTTTAAAATGTCCCATTTTTCAGGAGAGGAAGGCTTGAAAGTGATCAAGGGAGAGAACGGGGCTAAAGACATGGTCCAGGGGTCGGCGCTTGCAGAAGAGGCTGTGGATCAACTGCAGGCCAGCGAGAAACTTATTGCAGGTGAAACAGATTAGAAAACAAACAGTTTTTCCTAGATTTACAAACTGCTTCATTTCTTAAATTGGATTTTAAGCTTCTTATTGACATATTCATATTTCTTTTGCTCATATTGATCTTTCAGAATAGTCGATTAACTAAGGTTTAGTGATTCTGATACCATCCAAACTGCAATTTAAAAATATATAACTTATTGCACAGTGACTGTGGAATCAAGTGGAGCTCAACATTTTTACATATTTAAATACAAATTGAAAATAATTTGTTCAACGATTTTTGGTCTTGCGATCGAGAATACGTGACCTACATGTTTCTTTTCTTCCAGAACTCAACGAAACGTGGGAAGACAAGTTGAAGAAGACGGAGATCATTCGTATCCAGAGGGAGGCTGTTTTCGCCGAGATGGGAGTCGCAGTCAAGGAGGACGGGATGACTGTCGGGGTCTTCTCTCCCAAGAAGGTACGAGTAAACTTATAGTTGAATTAATGGAACTATGAAGCACAAAAGAAATTAGATGTGCTGTGAGTTAACAGCCGTTAAGCAAACAGTTGGCAACAGTGGAATCGGTGAATCCCATCTTGCTCCATGCTACTCCTTTAGTGCGTCATAATTTCCACTATAGTTTACCACTCCCATGTTGCCTGGTAGATAGTTAACATTCCAGTTCAGAGATAACGATGGTGAAGCAGAAACTGAAAACCTCATTAAATAAATCTTATTCGTCAACTCAGCTCCTTATGACTCTGTTTGCAGTTGTCAATGTATCAGATTTTAAGAACACTTAGTCACTTACTTGAACTCTTAATATTGTATTTAAACAAAAATGTCAGCAAAATTTAATTTTTATCAACTACATTCAGAGCACTAAAAACGGATTGATAATTAACATTTGTTTAGAAAATATTTATGTTTTCTGGGTTCTCTGGAGCTGTTACAACTGTCCAAGATACAGGAATACTTCTGAAATCGTTGATTGTAAATTAAATAATATTCCACTTTTAAGTTGAAATTGTCTAAATATATTCTAATCTTATTATGGCAGTAATTTTCCCCCAAATTACTTCATTTACAAAAATTGTTTAAGAAAATGCTCTGCAAATAAAATTTGGAACTATTTACCTACAGAGATATTAACAACAGGATTTTTTAACAAAAATATTAAAAATTCATCATTTATCTTCATGTTTATAGATTCATTAATTTATAAGAATCAATCAGGTTAAAATTTCTCCACTCCAATCATTTTAATGTGGCCACCTTCATTTAATTCAATGCATTAAACTTTTTTTCTTAGGCCTATTTCACATTATACGATTTTTGTTGGTTCAGCAAAAAGTCGGTAGCCGGAATAATCATCCAACACAAAGTCGGACAGTGTGAAAGTGCCCATTTGATCATATGTTCCAGTGGTATTATCTGACAGCCGCTAGGCGTCGGAATGACAAAAAATCTTAGTCAAATGATGAAAGGCTCAATAAATTTCTTTGCTTCACCAAAACTTCTCCGACATCCAACTGTTGTCGGAGAGCAAAAATCGCACAATGTGAAACCGGCCTTAGTCACGGCAACTAGTGGAGTCACACTCCAGTACTAAGTGTGACTGGAGCCTAATAATTTACAATATCTAATATTCAATCCATTCTTCATACTGCAAATTGAATTATTACCAATGACTGATTCCGTTATCTGACTCGTTGCAGACGCCGCACTTGGTGAACCTGAATGAGGACCCGCTGATGTCGGAATGTCTGCTATACTACATCAAGGACGGCGTCACTCGCGTCGGCTCAGGCTCCAGCAACATCACCCAGGACATCCAGCTCAGCGGCCCGCACATACAGAACGAGCACTGCACCTTCGAGAACAAGGAGGGCGTGGTGAGCTGTTAACGAATCACTTAGTTTCGAACGATTCATTGACTGAATCGAGTGACCCATGATTAATTTTTTGTTTAGAATCGATTTGCCTAGGGAATCTCGGACTTACAGAACAAGCTCTGCACCTTCAAGAACAAGGAGGGCATGGTGAGTCAACTCTTCGAGAGATTTGAGTGAATCACAATTTTTTCTTTTTAAGAATCGATCCATCTTTGAAAAGAAACAAAGGAAATCCGCTAATCTTTGATTTTATTCGTCTCATTCGTAGAATAAAATTAGTTTATTTCGAAGAGGTTGTGTTTGCAATTCAGTGAACAAACAACTAAGTACCTGAGTTAATTTATTATTGGCATTAAAGCTTCTTTCAGGTCTCTCTACTACATTTTATGGTGTTGATGCCTATGGTTCTTTTCCAGGAGATCAGCTTAAACGCTTGAAATGGAAAGTGGTCAAAACCCTTAATATTTTTTAGAACTATTTTAGCGGAGAGAGATGATTGAAGTACAAAAAACACCATCCCCACAACAAATGATTGTTAATATTATTTTGGCAATTTATTGCAAGTAGTGGTAAATGAATCAAAAGAATCTATTTAAATTTGGAATCTTTAGAATTGAGTTATTCATTTGAATTGATTCACCAAGAATAATCAAACTGCCCTTCACTAGTGGTGGTCACTTCAGCTGAGTCACGATTGTTTGTACACAATTTTTTGGAGTAATATATTCAAGATCCAAGATGGCGGACATTGAATAAACTCTGTTAAAGTGCTCTGATTTTAAGTTTAATTTGTGAAGTTTTTAAGATTTAATATGTGGGGAAGTATGTTAAAAACAAGTTATCTTACTTACTGTTGCCAATAATTACTCTGGTTTCACTATCAGATAAAGGTAAACACTTAAACTAACTTCGCCCACTTATCACTTGTACTAATTAGTGCAGGACTTCATAACTTGATTCCTGTTATGTTACTTGAACCTGTCAATATAGATAAGGTCACCAACGGATGGTCCGTCAACAGACTACTGATAACAGGAAATATTCGGATATTCTCTCTCAAGTAAACAATTATTGTTGAATAATTGACATTGAGCTAATTTTTGAAATTAAAAGGTAATTTTTGAAATTAAAACTTTCATAAGCAAATTGTAAAAAAATATATATTTCTTAAGTCATAAAATGAAAAAGCCTAAACATCCTTGTGGTAAATGCTTAAAAAACGTCAGTAAGAGTGCTAAAGCTGTTTTTTGTCAAGGAAGCTGTAACGATTGGTACCATTATAAATGTATTGATATGGATGCTGAAGAATACAAAAAAATAGGTAAACTACAACTAGGCTGGTTCTGTGAGAAATGTTCAATTTCTGAGGCAGACAAAGAAAGTATAAATGAAAATAATGATTACAATAATGAAAATGAAATTCATATTGAAGAAGAAATCAAAAACACAACAATCATAACAAATGAGATAAACAAGGAACTTAGAAATGAAGTGGAGAATTTAGTTACTATGGTTAAAACTCAAAATGAAGATTTATGTGAAGCGAATAAACAAATCAACGAACTTAGGAGTCACAACACTCAACTAGAAACACTCGTCCTACAAAAAGAAGAAAAAATAGTAATCTTAACTGAGGAATTATTACTCCTTAAAAAACAATTAAGTAATATTAATAGTAGTCACAACATTGAGTCTTCTAAGGGTAACCGTAGTCTGGGTGTTCAACACTTGAGACAATGTACATCTACACCCACACCTATTTCTATTAATGCATCTGTGGCTGAACCACATACAACTGCATATGTAGACAAGGAAACCTTATTCACCACAGTGGTAAAGAAAAGACATAATGGTAAAACAAATAAATTACTTCAGGCAAATTATATTGAACCAGACATTTCTTTCATATCTCAAAGTCGCTTTGAGCCACTTAACATAGAACCTAATGACAGCAACAATGAGGATATTTTAGCAATGAATAAGACATCTACAAGTGAAATTAGCAACAAAGTAGCTAAAGAAAAAAAGAAGAAAATGTTAATCTGTGCTGACAGCCATGGGAAGAATATATCTTGGCATATAAACAGAAAGCAGCACCTGTATGAAGCAGTGGGCTTTGTGAGGCCTGGTGGGTGCACTGAACAGGTCTTAAATATGTTCAATAATGAAAACTTAGAGAAGGAGGATATATGTGTTATCATTACAGGTACAAACGATGTTTCAAAAAATGAAGCTAATAATTTTCTAAGTGGAATTAGAAATGTGCTGAATGAAAAAAAGGACACAAAATTTGTTGTTGTTGATGTTCCCAATAGATATGACTTAGCTGGTTGGTCTTGTATAAACAATGAGGTGTCGAAAACTAACAGTGAATTGAAAAAGTTGTGCGATGAATATAGCAACGTTTCTCTAGTGGAGTCCAGTAAAGCAGCAAGGCAGTATCATACAAGGCAGGGCATGCATCTGAATGTACGTGGGAAAGAGTGGCTCTCTGAACAAATCTGTGAAGCGCTGGTCAGGTCTACTCAAGGTAGAACCAAGGACTGTCAGTCATCTACAAATAACACTGGAGTAGTAATTCATGCAGACTTGGGAAACGAGACTACTACAGGAAGCGTAAAACAATCCTGAAGAATATCACAGCCTCCAAGCTAGAAAATAGTACTAACCAAAGAGTACAAGATAGTGCTTATAGTGTAAACTGTAAAAAAATAGTAAATAATAAACAACTTAATTTAATTCATTTAAATATTCAGTCATTAAGGAAAAAGGTAGGGATGCTTGAATTAATATTAGATGAATTTGACTGTAATGTAATTTGTCTGAATGAGCATTGGCTTAATTCATGTGAGAAATGTTTTTATTTACCTGCAGGCTTTGTGCTTGCTGATATGTATTGTAGAGGCGAACCACTTCAACGTGGAGGATGCTCTGTGTTTGTTAGGGAAGGGTTAGATTTTGAAATATTAAATGTTTGTTGTTTTAGTTCTGTATGTGTATTTGAAGTAGTTACTATTATTTTAAAGAGTTACGGAACAATTGTAGTTAGTATATACCGAACTCCTCAATCTGACATAAACTTATTTTTTAGCAAATTAGACAATTTCTTAGGATTTATTACCAGAAAGTTTATGCCTCAACATGACCTGATTATCTCAGGAGATTTTAATATTGATATTCTTGAGAACTCACAGGAATCACAACATTTTTTGAATCTTTTGAGATCATATGATTTATATTGCTTAAACAAAAAGCCTACTAGAGGGTTAGCTTGTATCGATAATGTAATTACAAATATTCAATACAATATAACTAATTGCCTTGTTTTTAAACCACACATCTCGGATCATGATGGCTTGTTTTGTCAGATAATTAAGGAAAATACAGTTAATAGTGAGAAAGAAGTTTCATCATATACTTATAGGGATCTGTCTGTAGAGGCTATCAATAGTTTTAAATTAGTATTAAGTATGACTGATTGGAGTTGCTTGCTTTCAGAGAATAATGTAGATCTGATGTTTTCTAACGTATTAAGTTTTCTTAGAGATTCTTTTGAGAAATGTTGTCCCCTTAAATCAAAAAAGCAGAGAAAAAATAAACGAAAACAAACAAACAAATGGTACAATGAAGAATTGAAAAATATCAAAGATAAAGTTAGTGTGTGTTATGATAAGTATGTTCAATGCAGTGATGACAATCTAGATAGGAAAAATCAATTAAAAGAACTGTATCAAATAGAGAAAAAACATTACAAATTCAAAATAAATGAGGCAAAAAAACAATGTAATAGTGAATTTATTGAAAATTCTAAAAATAAATGCAAAGCCGCTTGGAAGGTCGTTAGGGAAGAATCGGGAAAACATAGTATAGGTATCAAGTGTCCAATTAAATCGAATGATTTTAACAATTATTTTGTTAATGTGGCAACTGAAATTAACAAAAATACACCCATTGATGACATAGGGGCAATGCAATATGTAAATAGATATGTGAATGTAAATAATATCATGCAAAGAAATTTGTTTGTTTGGCAGAGCATAACAGTTCAGCATGTAAAAAAGATTGTTGGTAGTTTTAGCACATCTAATAGTGAGGATTATTATGGGTTGTCAAATAGAATAATAAAAGAAATAATTTATTTAATAGTCGAACCCTTAGTATTTATGTTTAATAGGGCTTTATTTCTAGGAATTTTTCCGGATGTTCTAAAGGTTACTAAGGTTGTACCCATTTTTAAGAAAGGAACAAAGTCTGATCCATCGAGCTATAGGCCTATATCATTAGTCCCTATAGTTAGTAAGATTTTTGAAGCTTGCATAAAAGATCAACTGTATAATTTCTTTGTAGATAATAAGTTTCTTTGTGCTGAACAATTTGGTTTCATAAGAGGTTTGAGTACAATCAAAGCAGTCGAAAATGTAGTCAATTTTATTTTAAATGGCTTTGAAGACAAAATGCTGACTTGTGCTACACTGATTGATTTAACCAAAGCATTTGACTGTATCTCACACAAAATCTTACTGAAAAAACTTCAATTTTATGGTCTGAGGGACAAAGAACTTAGTTTAATGACATCTTATCTATGTAATAGAAAACAGATAGTTTATCAAAGTAATGACATTTCTAACATTCAATTAATTAAATCGGGTGTTCCTCAAGGATCTGTCTTGGGCCCTTTTCTATTTTTAATTGCAATAAATGATTTTCCAAGTAGTATTTCATGTAGATCAATATTATACGCAGATGATACTACGTTGGTACAGTCAGGGAAAGATATTGAAAAACTGCAGTTTGATAAGAATGTAGCAATAAGTAATGCAGTGGACTGGTTTAAAACAAACAATTTACTTATTAATAACAAAAAAACAGAATCAATTATTTTCTCATTAAGTAGACCATTTCAAGAACAATCTATTAAACTGTTAGGGATACACCTGGATAGCACTTTGAAGTGGGATGTACATATACAAAACCTCTGTAAAAAACTATCTAGGATTACTTATTTACTAAGGAAACTTAAACTTAGTGTTAGTAATGACATGTTAATTAATGCCTATTATGCTTTCTTTCACTCGCAAATTATATATGGAATTACTTTATGGGGTAACAGTGCTAATATTGAACAAGTTTTTAAATGGCAGAAATATGCTCTAAGAGTTATAAAAGGGTTAGATAATCGTGAGTCATGCTACCCTGTTTTCAAAGAACTAAAAATAATGACAACCCCATGTTTGTATATATATTTTAGCCTATTAGATGTAAAAGAAAATGTTTTAAAATATACAAATAGATCTGAAATTCATAATTACAACACACGAAAAAATTATGCTTTAGATCTACTTCCTGTTAGACTGTCAAAAACAAATAAAAATACATTTTGTATGAAAAGAAGACTATTCAACAAACTGCCTCACTCAGCTCAAACTGTCAGTCTTCCTAAATTTAAAAAGTGCCTGAGTAATTGGCTAAAAGATCAGGTTTTTTACAAGGTTGATGATTTCATATTAACTGAAGGTAGTCAGTTACAAGCAATATTTGATGGCTAAATGCTGAACAGATCATAATAAGTGTATATATATTACTTTTACTGTTTTAACGTTATACTATTTATTTTTTGTGAATTGTTTCCAAGGCTGTATGTTTTAAATTAATTGATGTAGGTTCATGTTGATTGTTAATTGAAATTAATTATACTTTAAGTATGACGAAATCGAATGCATCTCTGTATGTCTAAAGATTAATAAAGTTCTTGATTCTTGATTCTTGATTCTTGAAGAGAACACTAAGTCAGCTAAGTATAGATCAGCTTGACCTAGGCAATTGACTGTAAGTAGTTTGGGAATAAATAATCAACAGGATTACTGAGTAACTTAAATAAAACAAATCATGAAACCTGGGAGCCCCAGGCTCCTTCTTCAGATAAGGAATGATTTGATTTAGGAAAGAGGAAGGTTTTCGATTACACCTTCCTACTTATCCTAGTCCCTCCTTTATTCTTAAAGGAACTGCTCCTCAATTTAATAAGGACTAAACAATGTTTAATTGACCATCAATTACTTATTTAATTTGGTTCTGTAATATTTGTTTGTATTATTTAATGTAATAAATTTGTATGGTTGATTACCACCATTTATAAGAATTTATACTAGGTCCTATACTGCTTGAGGGAGGGAGTACGATACAAACTTGGTAAACTTATATGCTAATAATTAATGGTTTCAATTCTTTTTTTACTTTTCTCAATATAATTATTTTATTTATTTAAGATTTACAATGAATCCAGCGGTAACAAAAGTATTAATAGAAATATAAATTATAATTTATTGTACTTCCTAGTGGGTTATAGTATTTTCAAATCAAGCATACATTGATTCCAAGTTGCTAAAGTTACTGTAATCGTTCTAACCTTTTGAATGACGATTGTTCAGGTGACACTCCAGCCCCTGTCTGGAGCTCTGATCTACGTCAACGGACGACAGGTCAGCGAGCCTGTTGTGCTGAAGCATGGCTCTCGTGTCATCCTTGGCAAAAACCATGTCTTCCGGTTCAACCATCCTGATCAAGGTAGTACAGTCTTGCGATAACTTTCTACTTGTACAAACTAATTTATTAAAACTTAACTGAATATCAGTGTAAGTTTTATGAAGTTTTTTTATGACACATAAAAGACTTCAACAATATCAGTTTACAGTCTGTAATAATATATTCTTTTAAGTTGCAACATATTTTTGTAAATCTGTCAGTGAATTGGAATAGTCAAACTTGGATTCATATTTTTATTAGTGGAGCTTTTTTTTCGTAGCTGAATAAAACTCACTATGATTGTATCCCAAAATCCACCTTGTAATTTCTTTTGTTGTGTTTGGTTCTACTTTGTTATTCCTTCTAGTGAAATTCAAATTCGTCAAGGTGTTTAAGATTAATTTAGGGAAGCCCTCATAAATCGACAACTTTTAATTAGACTTAATGCTCGTGTAATGTGGATAAATTCTTAGAAATTTCAAATGTAATAGATTGATTCAAAACGTTGTATTTACAGCCCGCGAGAGGAGAGAGAATAAAATCAATGAACTCAACTCTTCGGAAATCAAGGAAGAAAACATCAAAGGTAAATAATTAAAATTTTAATAAATCTTTCATCATTTTACAAAAATATTTCAACCCAAAAAACTCACTAGAGTCTAATTTTCTTTAGTCATACAATTTAATTTAAATAACAAACACTACTGGCAATTAAACTTCCTAATATAAGAGGATGGTTAGTTTACGTAATCATTCATGTCCAAATTTCATGGTCAAAACCCTCATAGCAGTGCATTCATGCCAAATCAAGCTATTCGCAAAAATAATAATTTGTTTTAATTATTCTTACGGTTCTTTCTGGCTTATCTGTAGTTGAGTAGGTCATGGGAACAAAAAACTAAGCAGTAATCAGTTCAGTATTTCGATAACTGTTTTGGACCTTTTTCAATGGATTATTCAGTGTTCTCCATCTCTTCTACTCCCTTAACAAAGGTCCAAAACAGTGGACCGAAATACTGGACTTTTACTAGTTATTTTTGTATTCTAATGACCTACTCAATTGTACAGGTTGGCCACTTGTTTTCTCTATAATACAAATGTAATGCCAACCCTTTGAGTTTTTCATATAAAAAAATTACTAATATTTCTATCATCTGCACTATCATTATATTGCTTTTTCCTACCTCATGATGAAAACGTGAATCTGTTGGCAACAGAGAAATCGCTAGCGGAGACACCGAACAACGGGGAGACGGTGGACTGGAACTTTGCGCAGATCGAGCTGCTGGAGAAGCAGGGCATCGACCTGCGCGAGGAGATGCAGAAGCGACTCGCAACGCTGGAGGAACAGTTCCGCAAGGAGAAGGAGTCGGCCGACCAGGCCTTCGAGGAGCAGCGGAAGGTGAGATGGGAGGACTGCAGGTAGAGGGAATGGGTTGAGGGAAGAAATGTAGCTTCAGGAAGTGGGTTGAGGGAAGGGCTGTAGCTAGAGGAAGTAGGTTGGGGGAAGAAGTGTAGCTTCAGGAAATGGGTTGAGGGAAGACGTGTAGCTTCAGGAAGTGGGTTGAGGGAAGGGAAGTAGCTAGAGGTAGTGGCTTTAGGGAAGAAGTGTAGCTTCAGGAGGAGGCTTCAGGGAAGAAGTTTAGCTCCAGGAAATGGGCTGAGGGAAGGGATGTAGCTAGAGGATGTGGCTTTAGGAAAGAAGCGTAGTTTCAGGAAATGGGTTGAGAGAAGGGCTGTAGCAAGAGGAAATGTGATGAAGGGGAGGAGGCTGTAGTAAGTGAATCGAAAGGAAGGTTGTAGTTAGAGGAAGTGGGTTGAGGGGAGGGTTTTAGTTTGAGGATGTGGGTCAAAACAAAGGCTGCAGTTTAAGTAAGTGGGTCAAAACGAAGGCTGTAGTTTGAGTTAGTGGGTCGAGGGGAAGGTTGTAGTTTGAGGAAATGGGTTGAGGGGAGAGCTGTAGTTCGAGGGAGACCCATCATTTAAAAAAGTGGGCCCAAAGGAAGGCTATAGTTTGAGTAAGTGGGTTGAGGGGAGGGTTGTAGTTCGAGGAAATGGGTTGAGGGAAGGGTTTTATTTTGAGGAAGTGGGTTGAGGGGAGGTTCTCAATTTTTTGAGTGAAACCATCCATTTTTAAGTTGCAATTGTTGAGCTTGCATTTTATTATCTTTTTGTTTGTAATAACAATAATGGGAGTTTGTTACAATTTCTAAGAAGTCTGTGTAACTTTATCACAAGTTTTGACAACAGTTTTATGTGTGGCCAGATGTTTGATTTACCTTCTTGAATTTCCAGAACTATGAAGCGAGGATCGATGCCTTACAAAAGCAAGTTGAAGAGCAGAGCATGACTATGTCCATGTACAGTTCTTACACACCAGAAGACTTCAATAATGAAGAAGACATATTTGGTAAGTCATTCTATAGGATGTAGAAATAAATTTGTTATACAAACTTTTCTTTAGCCATACCATACCATGTTTGGTTCACTATTGTGTTTTTATGAATTCTGTTATTTTGAAGTTGGACTCTCGATTATATATTTTAACAATATCACCTTGAAGGTTTGTTTTTTTTTTTAAAGAGGGTGGCGGCCTCTTTTTACCTTGCATTTGCCCCCCCACATGGGCCTCAGGCCTGTGCGTGAAAGTTATCAAGCAAACCCAAGGAGTGAGCCGGTACAGTACAAGGGTGAAAAGTACTGCTAAAAGTATGCGGCATCATCGGGACTTGATCCTGCGACACTGCCACCACAGAATCGGGGCCGAGCATCGGCAGAATCGGGGGGGTAACATCTATAATTTTATTAGATGTTACCCTTGGCTTTGCCCACATTCGAAATTATTTGAAACAACTGGTATTGCTCCTCCACTGTTTTTGTATCTGTCAATTGGAATTTGGTTGATTTGTTTGCATTCGTCTGCCTGGATGGCTGCATTGTTACTGCTGACTTGCATAATAATAATAATAATGATTTATTTGCCGTTTTACAAAAAATGCATTGACAAAGTCACATCACAGTCAAGGAAGACATGTCAGAAATACATTGTTCTTAATTAGGTATTAGGGTTTACCTTAATTAAGGTACTTATAAATATTAACCTAAGTCTGGGGAGAGCCTGCTAAAATTATTCAGTGGGATCAGAATCTAAAAACTGATGTCTTTAAGGTCAAAAAAATCTGAGAGAGCGTAAAAAGGATTTTTCAAAAGCCAATTATAAAATTTTTTGAGAAAAATATTTGATGGATATTTATTTATTAAATTAATTAATTTATTGTAGACTTTTTTAGATATGATGATGTGGCTGTTAACAGTTTTAGTCAATCTGCAATGTTCTATAGCTATTTTATTTTTGTTTCTTGTATTGTATTGGTGGAAATCACTGTTTAGATTCAATGACTGAATGTTTTTAAGTGCAAAAGAGACCAAATCAAAAATGTACAGGTTTATTACTGTTTGTAGTCTAAGGTCGATAAATAGAGGCTTGCAGTGCTCCAAGGGATCAGCCTTTGCCATTACTCTAACTGCCCTCTTTTGAAGAATAAGAATATCTGTAATTTTACTACAATTCCCCCAAACAAGAAGACTATATTTAATTATAGATTGAAAAAAGGCAAAATAAACAGATCTAATATAGTTTTCAGATACACAACACAAGATACGCCTGAGTAAGAAAATTACTCTACTCAGCCTCTTTGACAAAAATTCAATGTGGGAATTCCATGTCAGTTCACTATCGAGAAAAATGCCAAGAAATTTAACAGTAGTGCAAAAGTTTATCGATGGCTCATCTAATAGAAGAGCCATGGGTTTTGTCTTGGGGTAAATGAAATGTTTTGTGTTTTAGCCTCGTTTAATAAAAATCCATTTGCTCTGAACCAATTTGAAGCTTCTTCAACTGTTTCTTTAGCAAGATCTACCAGTAATTGAAAATCAGTGTTGGAATTTAGAAAAGTGGTGTCATCTGCATATAAAAAAGACTTTGCTTTAACTGAGCTAGGAAGATCATTTATCTGTATTAAAAACAGAAGAGGGCCCAAGACTGATCCCTGGGGCACGCCAGTTAGAACTTAAATTTCATTGGACCAATTTCCATTCACAAAGACCTTTTGCTTACGATTTGTTAAGTAAGACAAAAGTTAGATGATATTCCACTGACACCATAATAGTTTTAAGATTAGTTCATCGTGATTGACACAATCGAAGGCCTTACTCAGGTCACAAAAAGAGAAGGCCTGCTCTCAAAATTATTAAGAATCTCTCTAATTAGTGCATCTATAGCATCAATAGTGCTTTTACCTTTTCTAAAACCAAATTGTGTACACATTTAAATAATTATTACTTTCAAGATAAAAAACTAGTTGGTCATGAACTATGATTTCAATAATCTTTGAAAAAACAGGTATGAAATAGGAATCTCTATATAGGAATAGGATATCTCTATGAAATAGGACGATAACTTTCAGGCACGTTCCGTGGACCCTTCTTATATACGGGACAAATTCGCGACAGCTTCAATTCATCAGGGAAATATCCTTCAGTTAAGCATTTATTTACACTAAAGACAAGGGTTCTAAAAATGTGTGGTGGATACGTTTGAAGATGTTGTTAGATAATTGAAAAATATCAATACTATCTGATATGACTATCATAATATGACAAACAAACGTTGTTGCAGCTGACTTACAACCTATACAAAAAGTTTCCCTATAGTTTGTGAGTTTGTTTGTTATGACAAACAAGCAAACTCACAAACTTTCACACTTAAAATATTAGTAGGATTACCTTTTCTTGATTTGAGGTAGAAACTGAAAATTAATCACCTGAAAACACTACTGCCTTAGTTGTTGAAGGTGAATTAAAAAGCCAAATTAACCAACCAGTTTTGATCAAACTCAAAAATAATGAATAATGCTCTGTGACTTATATGGTTGGTTTCAAAAATTTTTTTAATTTATTTTTGTCACAACCTGTTTTTTTTTTTTTTTGTTTGCAGTAAACCCTCTGTTCGAAGCCACGTGTAACTGGACCGAGCGGGAGTACCAGTTGGCTTCGTGGGCGTATCGAAAGTGGAAGTTCCATCAGTTCACGTCCTTGCGCGATGACCTGTGGGGCAACGCGATATTCCTCAAGGAGGCCAATGCCATCTCTGTGGAACTGAAGAAAAAGGTATGACAATTATATGTAAAAGTAGGTTAGAAATTTTATTTTTTAATATTTTACATATTGTTACAGTAGATTTTAACATCCTTATTTGGCAAGCAGAGAGGAAGGTCTGTTTTTTAGCCTGTGAAAATCCAGAAAAAAAATTGTTAATAGAGTAACATAGTTCAATCTCTCAAATTTGATATCAGCCGTAAGAGGAACGGAATGTAATTGTCAGTGTTTGATGTTTTAAAATAAACAGAAGCAACCATGGCACATCACACTTAAAACATGAAACCCTGAAAACACAGGATTATTGTTTAATATGGGATAATACATCTGCCTTTGGATAAAATATGTGGTGCAGTATATTGGATCTCAGCAGTTTTTGGTAGCTCTGTGAATATTATGCATTAAATAATCTTATTTTAAATTCACTTGTGGTCATAAAAATGCAATGTTTTGTTTGATTCTTGCTAATATTGTCTTCCTGTTTCTTTTCAGGTGCAGTTCCAATTCACGCTGCTAACCGACACGCTGTACTCGCCGCTACCGCCAGATATGGTCCCCGCCGCAGAAGACGAGGCAGAAGAAGAAGAAAGACCTTTCCCTCGAACGATCGTCGCTGTCGAGGTCTTGGATACCAAGAACGGAGCGACTCACTACTGGACCCTAGAAAAACTCAGGTAAGCGTTCGTATTGAATCATTGGGCTTTTTCACTGTGTATTTTCGTTGTTAAGTTCCACCAGATGTTTTGTCGACATTCTAAGCATGTTCTAGCTAGAAGTTTGCTTCCCCTGTTTCGTTTTCTAAATTTGTAGATGTGTGGTTAGCCATAAACGTAACTATTTTGGTAGTATTTTCAGCATTGAATTCAGAGTTGTAGTTAAAGCTTATTTCCTAGGCTCTTACCTAAGTTTGGTTAAAAAGGAGTATCCTGAGTAGATATACTATCAAATTGAAAAAAAAACATTCATTTTCTTGAAAATTTACTTGACTGTTGAAGTTTTTTGAACCAAACATCATTATCGGTATTGATTTTTCTGAAGGCTGGCTAGAATATTCAAAAATATGAACAGTATCTCTTGTTTTGGGACTGTAATTTTTAAAAATTTTCTTCACTTATAGTTTAATTTTGAGGTAAGTTCTCACTTAATATTTTTAACATGTCAGTGATTATTTTTCTTTCAGACCATCGAATAGAACCCATTTCCAACTTAATGGTTCCTGCTAATAATTCCTACTAATAAATCAAACCACCTTATATTACCCTAACACACTTACCTCAGTACTTTTTGCATTGTAGTTTTTTATTTATATTGAACCATGCACTTAATGCCTCCCACTTTTGCACCTTTCACTTTTCACAATTTTTATCTTTTCCCTCCTCAATTTAACTCATTTAAAAGTTGGTCAATGCAACGTCTTCTTTATTCAAAGTAGAATTAGGCTTCTAATAAAAGAAAAATGACGGTTAGGTTTTAAAAACTGAAGGACATTAGCTTATGTTGAAGATACTTGCTGATAAAGCACTGAAAACAATCTTTTCTGTAGTTAATCTCACTATTTGGTAAATTACACCACTCTTTCAGGTACACCCTGTATATTCTTCCAAGTCTCTATTACACTTTTCATCTTTTAAGCCAAATTTAAACTCAAATAATTATAATTTTTTTTACAAAATAAAATAATATTGTGGAACAATCATTACTGTAAATAAATGAATCTTCATTTTTTGTAACTTTGTTTGGAAGTGCTTTTCCTCGGGCAAAGTTTTTTAATGTTTTTCTTTGCTTATGATCACTCAGTTGAAAATAATTAGTTATCTGTGGAAATTGTTGTTGCAGGATGTTGTATCAATAGAACTATTACTTTACTATTGAAGCGTTTATTTATGTTTAATTTTGATTGTTCTTTCTTGCCCAAAAATCTACTCTTGATTTACTTACATCGTTGCTACTAATTAAAGTAGTTGATTTTTGTGTTTTTTATTTTCAATTATGATCTTATTTTATTTAATTTTAGGATTATTCTAATGATCTAATTCAATTCATGATTTTCAGAAACATGTTTGATATCATGGGTTCAAACTTAAAAATATATTATTTTTTAATTGGCTAGTTGCCAGACAAATTTTGTGTAAGGGGTTTAATATGGTTTATTTGTTTGTGATGGTAGTAAAAAAGATTTTTTGCAGGGATAGAGTGATAACACCCAAACCCTGATAAAAATTAATGAAAATCAATTATTTTAAATATGGAAAATATTAATTTTTATACTTTTTATTAATCTTTATTTTGGGCATTTTGTTCTGTAAGCACAAGATATTTAATGTTAGCATGTGCAAATCATACATCGCTGTATGGCTATGAAATCTAAATTAGATTGTTCTATAAATAGAAGGGATATAAAAATAAGAAGGGTTGATGGACAGAATTGATTAGTTTTAGTAAAGCTCTATTTGGTTTTATATATCTGTAGAAATGTTGGTTTTTAAAAAGCTGCCTCCTAAATCATCGTTTAATTTACCATTTAGACCTTATCATTTTTTTCTTCCTTTTTTGTTATTTTCATTAAAACTTTACCCATCTAATTTTTTTCTCCAGTCCCTTCAGTGAACTATTTAAAAATGTTCCTTACCACTTAGACATTAAATCATGTTAAATTAAGTGCTTATCACCATTGAGCTCCCAAGGTCATTTAAACTTTTTGCCACAGTTTTCACCGTGATACATAAATATTTTTTGTATAATATATGTTGGTGAAGGCGAGTTAGGTTGGTTTCTAATGAGCTTTCGTTTTGTCAGACATCGTTTGGAAATGATGCGCCAAATTTACAATGAGGACCTAGATAGCCCAGCCACTCCTGAACAACTTATCAAGGAGGACTTTATCCAATGCCTTTCATTCTGTGCACATCAGAAGTTCGCCCTTACCAATCTTGTACCCTCGAGGTTGGTTAATCTCGTTGTTCTGTGTTTTACTTTGTAATATTTTTCTTCCCATTCGCTTTTATAGCAGCATGCTCTATTTGGTTTGGTTTACTTTCAACTGTTTTATCCTCTTACTTCCTCTCTTTCTTTTTTGCTACTTGGCAGCGTAATATGTAAGTGAATAGCAGCTGTAAATTTTGTACATAGAAAAAATTTACCGACATTTGAAAAATTACCATATGACACCAGTTTTTAATTCTACTAAATATATTAACGTAAAAACTATCTGAAATAAAAACTCTGGAAATAGCATTCCTTACAAGTATTAATGTTCCTATTTTTTCTTAAATTTTTTCACCTTTTTATATTTTATTTAATTTTTTGCATTAGCCACAACTAAACAAAATAAAATATAGTAGAAAAATATTTTTTGATTAGGATTTTTGCGGACATTTGCCATCACTGATTAGTAAAAAACACCTTCTTTGTTTTTTACTAATCAGTGATGGCAAATGTCCGCAAAAATCCTAATCAAAATATAAAATCACCATCACCAACAATGAATTTCAAACAAAGGAGTAGAAAAATGTTTGTTATACCAGCTTCAAGGTACAGAAAAATAAATGAAATGATTAAAACTGATTTGATATTGTAACGACACACAATATCACTTGAAAAATAACACTTTCACATATCTACATAATTTACACACCTACCAAATTTACTTTGACTTTTATATTTCAAATATTATATAGCACACATAAATGTAAATTTTAATTGTTTAAATACCTATTGAATTTCATAATCCTCCATGAAGCGATTGTACGTATAAATATGAGCATGGAAGCTAATCAAGTTAATTCCTTTTTAACTAACATAAAATGTGTGTAGCTCATTGCTCGTGGCATGTATTCAATCATCACCTTGTGACATTGTGCCAAGTGTAAATATTTCACTTGTAATAGGTTTATATTATATGAAAAAAACTATGTAGAAATTTTTGAAATTTTATGAAAGGATGCAAGTGAAGGCTTTGGTCCTATAAGATGCTTGGTATATTTATCATAAGTTTCTCATGATCAATGTAAATTGGTGATTCTTTTTTATTTACAGGTTAGACAATTACCACCATTGACCACTACCAAACTTGACCCCAACTGATTATAGTTTTTTTTCTCAAGTTTTTGTACATTCTAATGAAGAGGCATTAAAATGTACCAAGCTCCCTTGAATCAGTAGCAATTGTAATAATATTTAAAGTGAAACTCAACGTTTTTTTAATATATTAATATTTTTTATTCATTAGAAGAATTTTGGGAAGCTTGATTGGAACCAGACGTAATCTATCAACCTTCCCCACTCCCCAGCAACTGTGGGCTCAGCGTCCTAACTTTATTGGGCACTATATTGATAGGTCTCCCAACTTTACGTAAAAAAATGGGGCGCCACAAGAAAAAAATTTCATTTTTGTGACAAAGCCTCAGATGTGTTAGGAGGAGTTGCCTTTAGACGTCTGCGCAAGAGAATTGTTGGAGGGCCTAACATGTAGGCCTATCGTAAAACCCTCCTAGTTTCCATCTGTTATTCTATTTTCTCTCATCAGAATTTTCTCCTACTTCTGATTAGGTTGAATTTACTCTTCTCTAGTCTTTCAGTCTTTTTTTAAATCCTTGTTAAAAAATTATGATATGCCAAAGCTCCAATGCAACCCTTCAAATCATCAACATTACTTCATGGTATTTCATTAGCTCAACTAAGTGCTATTTTTTAAAGTATAAGTTTAATCTTCAATTGTAATATAATAAAATTGGGTATCGACACTTCGACACAATATTTTTTGTCAACTGATTTTCATTTGGGTTGTTCCTTCTTTCATCCTAGTTTTTTTTATCCTTATCTGGAGACTTAATCTGTCCCATTCCATTTTTCCAAATTAAATTGGTAAGTAGTAAGTTTGGTATCTTCATCGCAAAAGTAGGTGAACATTTTCTCTCCTATTATTCTTCACACTAATTGTTTGCAGGCCTTTTTTTCTTTTTATACATCATACTTCTTATTTTCATATTAAACTTCCTATTTCTACTCAAATTTTTGTTGTTGTAAGATACACTTAGAAGTCTTTTGGTAGTCCCTCAGTAGAACAATAATTGACAGCAAATTACAGCCACCTAGACATGTTTAACTTTGGCCTTTAAAACAGCACTGTACAAAAGTAGCTCAGAGTTTTTTTTTTCATACTTTGCACCTCTCTATTGTATCATAATTTTTTTCTTTTATGGCGGGATTAAAAAAACATAATTACAATTTATTTATGTTGTTTTATTTTACAACTGTTCATAAAAAAGTTAACTTAGACTTGTCTGCAAGTGTTTTACTGTGTTATGTTCTAACTTGAGCTGGAAATCAATAATTCTCATGTTGAATCCTCAATAAGTTCGTAGTTTTATTTATTCTCAACGGCTGTCATTGCAAGATCTTATATTATGTGGTCTCTTTAAAATGTAACATGTTAAATAGCTGATGAAATGGCAATGGGAGTGAGCATATTTCAAGTTTCGAAGTGTGTAATGATTTAGGACTAATGTTGTAGGACTAATGATATAGGACTCTCAGTAACATGTATAGAGATACCCGAGTGCACTTGACACTTGACTCTTAACACCTGAGTACAGTTGACTCTCACTAACTTGAACTTTCGATAACTTAAACTCTTTCTTGTAAAAATGTTTTGGTAGATCTTGTGAAATTTTGAGTAAGTGACAGTCGACTAAACAGTAAACCCTGGATTATTCAGTCCTCACAATATCCAGATCCCGGATTATTCTAATCGGCCTATTTCTTAAATAAAAATATTCAAATCAAGGTATAAAAACATCATTTTAGCTTATTTTAGCTTATTTTAGCTTCTGTTATAAGAAGTCATTGATTTTAAAGAGTCTAAGGTGTGAAGAGTGGTGTAGTGGTTAAAAGTAATATGTATCTGCACACCACTGTATACATTTGGTAACACAAAAATTGAAGTCCCTGCATTACATGTACAATACCTTACAGCATTTTTGTTTGCCGCTACGAGCCGTAGCAGTAATCACCACAAGTGTAACCTGCGGAAATTTGCGGCTTGGTTTTTGCTGTCTCTTTTTATGTTTATAGTCATGAAATATTTGTGTGAACTGACTTTTTTGAAGTTTCTAAAGGAGTGGGTATAAAAATCGCATGTTGTACAGTCTTGATACGCTGTTTGCTGCATCGATCTAGCAGGGCAGGGGCTAGGTTCACAATTGCTATTAAGGCAATGTTATAATGACCTCTGATTGCTTGGTATCCGGATCAGTGTCCCGCCACATTAATCCGGATAATCCAAGGAGTACATGAATGCCGAACCGAGGAGTTACTCAGTTCTGACGAGTGGTTGGTTGCAGGCAGAGGCTGGAGCTGATGCGGGAGATGTACCTGAACGAGGCGGAACTCTCCCCGACCAGCCCCGACTACAACATCGAGTCGCTCACGGGCGGTGACCCCTTCTACGACCGCTTCCCCTGGTTCCGCATGGTCGGCAGGTCAGTCAGTAGTAACTGGAGGTAACAAGCAATAGTGTTTTATCAGGTTGGTAAAATGAGAGAGCAGTATCGTTCTTTGTGTTCAAAATCAAACGAGTCAGTAGTTGGAGTCGAACAGTTTGATCGGTCAATTGTAAGAATAGTTTTGAAAGTTCAACAGTTTTAAATTGGTGTTCTTGTACTTCAATCTAAGAAAATAAGCAGAAACATATGGACTTAAGTTAGTCTATTAGCAATTCTGACATATTTAAAAAAACTGATTTTAATTTTATTAATCTGATTTTAATTTTAATAGTCATTCCAATAAGATTCAAATCATTTGAAATTGTTGTTCAAAGAACAGTACTTCATTACTAAATTACTACATTACTCATGCTCATTTTGTCAACCTGACCAAATGAAAGGACCGCTTTTTCATGAAAAGATGCTTTGCCGTGTTAACTTTCATAAGAAGAATAAATCTTGATAGTAATCATAAGCTGTAGCTTACCATAGAATATATACAACAGATGGTACAGAAAAAAGTCTATGAATCACTCTAATCATCATCACCACCAACCTATACCATCATCATCGTTCATCGATAGATTTACAATAATACTCTATAGCTCTGGACAGCCTTACTGGCGGATGATTGAGTATGCTGTTGTCATTAACATCTGCAATGTTTTGGTAGTAAATCACATGGTCATTTGTTTATGTAAAGGTACATTACACAAGAAAATATTTTGCTGCAACCGCAAGTGCAACTAATGTTAAATGCTTGCAAGCTCAACACAATTCATGAAGTACGATGACAAAAGTTTGGAAACACATTCTTAAATGTAAACAAATCATTTAAGATGAAAGTTTGTCAAAACAAAAAGACCAGCTGATGCATCGCGCAAATATTTTCCAGAAATTTGAATTGCGTAAGAAATCTCTTGGTGAAATATTACAGGGCATTCTTTTGTAGTTTAAATGAGGTGAAACGTAAGCAAAGTTTTGACAGTTCTACCAAAACATGTGTTTATTTAGCAGACATTTTGGGAGATTACAATTTTCGCCACCCGCCAGTAAGGCTGTCCAGAACTATAATTATTTACATCATAATGTAATTTTCAGGTCTTTTGTGTACCTGAGTAACCTGATGTACCCAGTTCCTCTTATCCACAAGGTGGCCATCGTCAATGAGAAGGGAGATGTTAAGGGATATCTGCGAATTGCAGTGCAAGCTGTCAATGGTATGTAAACATTCATTAAGTGTCGTTTGTGTGTCTCAACAACCTAATTTATTTAGTCCCGGTGGCTTAATCGCCTTGAGTAACATTTATCACAGAAAATGTTTATCCATGAGGAAAGAAGTTGAATGTAGATAAAGTATATCAATGGACACATAGTTCTAACAATTTTTAGTAAAATGTGGTCGTAGTTACATCGTTATTTTCATGATTTCATGATTGTAGCCTCCGGATTACTGATTTTTAACAAATAATCCGGTGCATCGTTATTGTATGCTGTAAGAGACTCCTTAATCTGTGGGCAGCTCTGTTGATACCAATGACTTAATTCTGATTCCAATACAGCTCTTGGTTGTGACAGTATAATTGCTAATACACTAAAAGAGTTTATTCATGTGTTTTATATCTTGAAAATCTTTTGATATAAATTAATTGAAAACTTAATCGGAAAAGAAACAATTGTTTCAGTAAGTTTAGCAGTTGAATGGATAGTATTTTTTATTGTAACATTCCAGTTTTATGTGGTATTTATACATTCACTGACCCAATTTTTTCTTTGATGTCTACATTGAATGTTAAATTTAGCATTTCAACAATCCAAACATTTTTCCCCTGCACCTTTTGTCCTTGATGGCTCTCCCCAACCAGCCCCGACAACAACATGTAGTTTTTTCAACCTCACTAAAACCAAACCAAACCAAATGCACATGACAACAATTAAGTTAATTTCCTGACTAGTTTATATCCCTTAAGGGCCTGCTGGTCTGGAAGGCCACTGTACAGCGCCCCCATTTGTCTGGAAAGATCCTGAGCGAGACTCTCCACCCAAACTTGGAGGGTTCCTGGAGGATAGGTCAGCTATGCCTCTCTCCTCCTTCAAGGAAAAGGCTGACTGACCATGTCATACCTTACCCAGCCCTACAAATACCTTCCTTCCGTAAGCTGCACAATACCCCAAAGTGAGACTTGCGTGCTGGGGCTTTCATTCCTTCAAAATCTGACGATGTAATTGTGTGTCCAGATGAGGAGAGCGGAGAGCACATCAGTGGAGTGAGACAGTCGGCCAAGATCACGTTTGACGACGACTACTTGTTCGGCCACCATCGGAACAAGAAGGCCATCCAGATGGAGGAGAGGGTGGTGGAGGGGCAACACGCCCACGAGAAAATCGAGGGTAGGAATCTTAGATTGACTCCTATATCCAAAGTTGTGGAGCTTTTGAATTTTTCAGCTGACTGTTCCGTTTGCAGTGATGAAATAAGAATTTTAAATCAAAAACATAGATTATTGATTTGGAACACACTGTGGAATAATTGACAGTGCTAACTAGGCTATTAGAATAGGTAAAATTGTTTTTATTGTGCTCAGTTTGTTGAGGTAAAATAAAAAATCAAGTTAAACTATAAAAAAAATTCCTGGTTCTGTTCTGATCAATTTTAATAGAGGTAAAAAAAAAGAGGCCTTATCAAGGAATTGAGAAATTAGATACATTAGATACATTAGCTGAAATGGCGACCTACCCAGGTAGGTATTTTAAGCCAAGCATGAATGACAGATGAGTGAAGGATGATTGTGGCGCGATCTTGTAGTCTTGTTACTGACTAAGGCCGACATATTCCTTAGACAGGACTGTTAATTAATAGCCCAACAGCCAATGGCAACTAAGGGACCTACATTTTAATGTGGGATCCGAACCACGATTTCGCCTCGGTTAACAATTTACGAACTGGTCTAATTATGAGAATGGTCCCATGAACGAGTATTCAATAGTGCGGACGTTAATCCCCACTAGGGAACACTGCGTCCACAAGCCATCACTCATAACTATCCACAATTCGTGACTTCCAAGTAGCTGGATTACAGGACACGCCACAGTCCCAGTCATTAATTAATTAACAAGATATTCAAACAAAAATTCAGGTACAGAGGTTTGTGGTATCACATATGAATTATTATTATATGTTGGAGTTTTTACTTTATGGTTTTACTTATAATGGTTCATTGGTAAGTCATCTGCAAATTTCAATTTAGAGTTTTTGAGGTTAAATATAACCCTAAAATAATTTCAAGTTATGTTTGGTTTTTTTCTGGACAGATATTTTTCGTCCCGGGCAGATTTTCTGAAGCCTTGGAATTGATTAGAGATGTTGAAGATTTTTGTGTTAGCAAGATTCAATTTAAACCATCACGTCTTTATTGAATCACGTGAAAATATTCTTTATCCATGACATGCAAACCTGCACAGAATGAATATGGCTGATCATATAAGTACTGGGATGATTAATCCTAAATAAAAATTAGCACTTGCTTGTGAAACATGAAGTTAAGCATTTAAGTTAAGAGTAGTAAGCGTTTAGAGCTAAAAGTAAAAATCCAAGTCTCAATTGTGAAGGTTTTTTGTGGATATTTTAAAATTAGTTTTTTATATTTTATAACTCGTACTAAAAATTAAAATTCCCCCGGCAGCGGACGTGGAGTGCGATGCGGACAGCGGCCGCGGGGACAGCTCCGTGTGCTCCGAGGCCAAGGAGGAGGAGCCGCCGCCGCATCTCGCCGTCAACAGCGAGTTCACCTTCCGCGTCACCGTGCTGCAGGCGATCGGAGTCTCCACCGAGTACGCCGACATCTTCTGTCAGTTCAAGTGAGTCGAGGAGTCAAAATCAGTTGGTTGGAGTTTAATATGTGGCCTGCCTTATATTCTGGTAATATTTTTTTGTTGCTACTGGTATGGTCACGTTACAGGAGTGATTTACAATGTTCATCAGATTTGTAACCAAACATTTATTTGTTTATTCAAACACAATACTTGACTATAAAACTAAACAAAAACCAATTACAAGAACAATACTTCATTATATAACTAAACTAAACTTAGCAAAAATCAATTACATAGTTTTGATTTCGGCACTTATCATTTCGGTCCTGCTATTATTACAAAATTTGCTTGATTGTCAGTTCATTTGTCTAAAAACCCATACAGCACATTCAATAGAAATTAGATTTTACTTTGCATTTTTTTATAATTCTTCATGTTAAAATAAAGTGTATTGATAGATATTCAACAGAAGCAATTTTTGAAACATCTATAAATGTTTTGATGATTTTTTTTAACTAGAGCAAAAATAATTTTCATATCCTACTCACTTGTGCATAAACCTGAACAAAATTGCAATTTGTATTTATAATTTTTTCTTGTTTTTAGCTTCCTACATAGGCATGATGAGGCTTTCTCCACTGAACCAGTCAAAAATACTGGAAAAGGCACTCCTCTTGGATTCTATCATGTTCAGAATGTGAGTACATTATTTAGAGTGTTTAGATATTTATTTTCCATATAAAACAGCGTGGCTGTATGACATTTTTATATCCATACAATGTGCATCTGCTGTTTTATAGCACTATTGGACGGTCAGCATTTAGAGCTAAAGGGAAAATCTGTGTTTCAAGTGTTTAGGCATTGTTTATCTAGAGATTTTAAAATTAGTTATTTATATTTTGATTGCTTGTGTGCCAAAAATAAAATTACGATTTTCTTTTGTATACTGTAAATTAAAATATTCATATTGTTGATTCAGTAATCAAGTTGAGGTTGGTGTAATTTATTTTGCAATTCCTTAAGTAGGGTGTCTACCACTCCTCCAAGTCCCCCAAAAGTCTTTCTTTTGACCTGATGGTCCCTCAGTTTTTTCCAGTTTAATAAAATTTTGTATTTTGTTAGATTTTTAATAAAATTTTTTGCGATGCTAAACATGTAATGCTGCATAACACAAATTTTGGCATCATTTTGTTTGATTACTTTCTCCTAAAGGATATTGAGGATTATTTATTCGTAAATAAAACTAACTATTTTATTATTTTTTAGTCGTAACAATATTTTTTGTAATCAACATAAACAAGGAAAATCCATGGATCCTCAAGAGTTCTGTAAAAGTCCTCCTAAAGTCCTCCATTTTGCTGCCTTTAACTAGGTAGACATCCTGTTAAGCTATTCGTACCCGTTGAGTTTTAAGTGGTTGTGTTTGCGGCACAGATCACCGTGTCAGTCACCAAGTCGTTTGTGGAGTACATCAAGACTCAGCCGATTGTGTTTGAGGTGTTCGGCCACTACCAACAACACCCCCTGCACAGGGATGCCAAGCAAGAGGGCCAGTGAGTATCACATATTACCTAACAGTTCATAAGTATGTAAATACAGTATTAATAGTTACATTATTGAATGTGAAGGGTTTGGTTTTTAATTTTACTCAATAACCTTTTTGTTGTAAGTAGATGAATTGTTTATTTCTTTGTTTACTTGAAGGTGCCATGATTGAGGCTTGGAATTTAGACTATTGTATCATAGTTGAAAAATTAAAAAAAAATTCGCTAATACGACATTTTTAATGAAGTTATGCAAAAGAAAAGCTCGGAGATTTTTAAGTAAAGCATATAACAATTAAAATCCTATCATATTTTCATTATTTTAATTACTTTAAAAAAACAGCTTTGATATTGTAATTTGAAATGGTGTTGTATTGTTATAGTTATACTATTTGAAGCAGAGAGTTAAATTAGAGTTGTGTTTTGCCTAGTGTGCGCCAGCCACCCAAGAGAATGTTACCACCCTCCATCCCCATCAGCCAGCCTGTCAGGTCTCCCAAGTTCGGAGTCCTGCCTTCCCCTTGCACATCACACGTCCACGCCAAGTACGATGTGCTCGTCTGGTTTGAAATTTGTGAACTCGGTGAGTTTAGCAAAATGAAAATGGTAATTAGAATGATTTAGTTGTAATTTACTAAATTGTCATTACATCAAAGTAATTTGTTTTGGCTTTCTGTAGGAAGTTTGATTCATTACTGACCCAAAACGTTGATGGCAGCTATATGTTTTAGTGTTAAAAAGAGTTTTCAAATAATACCTTAAACAAAAATAATTAATTAACTATTTATGAACAACACAAAGAATGGGCCTAGTGAGTCTTGAAAGGCCTCTGCAAGTAGCAGCAGTGTGTTTTAGATCCACAGACCTTTGAGTGGCCTCAGGCCTCTGAGTCCAACAGGTCTCCACAAAGTATTAAAAAATAATTTAACTTTAATAAACAAACTTAATTACTACTGGTTTGCTTGATCATCAGATACTAATTATGTTATTGTATGAATTTTTTTACTGAACGAGATCAAAAGTAACAGATAAATCATTGTCTTCTTATTTCATCTTGAAAAGTTTAAACTACATCAAATATCTTGTTTTATTCATTAAAAACAACAAAGAGGAATTATTTACTAACCTTCAGCATTATTATCCCACTAGAAATATTTTAAATTTTTGTTTTAACGTTCCTTGATCTACTTCCTGTTTAGTATTAAATTCTCCATTTTATATTATTGGACTTATATTAATTCTCCTTTACTGCAACTTGCCTCCGAAAATCATAGATATGGAGGGAGGCAGTGTCCCTATATATAAAAGAAAAATAGAGGATTGGTTTCTTCGTTGTGGGCAGACTGCTGCTGAGACACCGATTAGCTCATAGTATATGTAATCTTTTTGATCATTTCAATTTTGTAACTGTCTTAAAAACTTAGGTAAAGACTACAAAAAAAGTGTTTCGTGTAAGTATTAAAAACTTATGGATACTGCTTCTTCCGCTCATAGATCTACAGTCAATGCGGAAGAAAACTTTCCATATAATTACCTATATATTTTATTCTTTAAAATGTTTCTTGGAATAAAATATTTTTGACTTTACTTGAACTCGGAAAATTTCTTAAGAAATCTATAAAAATAATGTTTGTTGTAGCGCCGAACGGGGAGTACGTGCCGGCGGTGGTGGACCATAGCGACGACCTGCCGTGCCGTGGGCTGTTCCTGCTGCACCAGGGCATCCAGCGGCGCATCCGCGTCACCATCGTCCACGAGCACGCGCCCGAGCTGCGCTGGAAGGACGTCCGCGAGCTGGTCGTCGGTGAGTGTCCGTCTGGTTGATTAACTCGTTGAATCTAGATATAACCCAATTCAAATCGTAAGGCCCAGGCTGTCCGTAAGACTAATGTAAATTTTAGCATTGGGCTTATGGACGGCGTGGGTCTTATGTTTTGAAATAACTATATATAAAGCAAAATTACCCTTAACTTTTGAGAGAACCATAAGTTTTACACCCATCAACCCTATACTTGAATGAAAGGTCTTGGTTTGTGAATCCCAGGGAAAATATAAGTTTTTGATACAATTTTCCCTAAGGGCAAAAAAATTAAGAAAAGGGCTGAATTGCAAACGAATTTGTTTTTATCTGCAATTATTTGTTTACTTTTGCCCAGCGAAGTGGGACATCATCAGCCAGTAAACTTAGATCAACCCTATACTTGAATGAAAGGTCTTGGTTTGTGAATCCCAGGGAAAATATAAGTTTTTGATACAATTTTCCCTAAGGGCAAAAAAATTAAGAAAAGGGCTGAATTGCAAACAAATTTGTTTTTATCTGCAATTATTTGTTTACTTTTGCCCAGCGAAGTGGGACATCATCAGCCAGTAAACTTAGATGGTTATGGTTTTTTTCAGTGAATCACACTTTAGGACGGTGACACAACCTAGATGTAAATTGTGTTCACACTGTTTGGAATTTAATTAGGGGAGAAGTTTGGGAACATATAAACCTTGGTATCCTTGTAGTTAGATATGACTGTCTGATTCGTTTTTGAGGACAATCAGCTATCAGTGACCAGTAATGGCTATTTCTTATAACATAGTTAATTTTTTAACCTGCAGCATGTTAAACTGTCCACAAAATAGATATGAGTGGTAGGTCCTCTTTTGATAAATAAACTCTTACTTGGGGTTTCTTAAAGGTCAGATCAGCCATGTTAAGTAATTTTCTCATAATGTATATTTTATTAAACCTTCATCACCAAATTCTTGTCAAATTAAACAATGAAAAGGTAAATTGCACCATCCTACTTAGGAAAAATTAAATAATAGAAATTCTTCAGTCAATCAATTAAAATTAAAATTCAAACACCACTCCCAAGCAATACTTTGTGGTAAAATTCTACAATAAATATCATCTAGTAAAAGTTAATAACTGACAAAAGAATCTTTGAAGTCTCATCTTTGAAGAATCTTTGAATCTTTGAAGTTTGACAAAACAATAAGCCTACTACAGATTGCGCCTCACTCAATCCTTTTTTTAGCTCAGACTTCTAATTTGAAAGTCTACTCATTCTGATTTACTATTTGCACAGAGTTCTGGTTCGAAAGCTCATTCACTTGGGTTTGTTATTTGCCCAGACTTCTAGTTTGAAAGTCTACTTATTCTGGTTTATTATTCGCACTGACTTCTGGTTTGCTAGCTCACCCACTCGGGTTTGTTATCTGCGCAGGTCGCATCTGCAACACGCCCGAGCCAGAGGAGGAGGACAACGATAGATCGGTGCTCTCGCTGGGGCAGTTCCCCGGGGAGCAGGTGGTCCCGGAGGACGACCGGGTCATGTTCCGTGCTAGCTCACTCACTCGTGTTTGTCGTCTGTGCAGGTCGCATCCGCAACACGCCCGAGCCAGAGGAGGAGGACAACGACAGCTCCGTGCTCTCGCTGGGGCTGTTTCCCGGGGAGCAGGTGGAGGTCCCGGGGGACGACCGGGTCATGCTCCGTGCTAGCTCACTCACTCGTGTTTGTCGTCTGCGCAGGTCGCATCCACAACACGCCCGAGCCAGAGGAGGAGGACAACGACAGCTCCGTGCTCTCGCTGGGGTAGTTCCCCGGGGAGCAGGTGGAGGTCCCGGGGGACCGGGTCATGCTCCGTGCTAGCTCACTCACTCGTGCTTGTCGTCTGCGCAGGTCGCATCCGCAATACACCCGAGCCAGAGGAGGAGGTCAACGACAGCGCCGTGCTCTCGCTGGGGCTGTTCCCCGGGGAGCAGGTGGAGGTCCCGGGGGACGACCGGGTCATGCTCCGTGCTAGCTCACTCACTCGTGTTTGTCGTCTGCGCAGGTCGCATCCGCAACACGCCCGAGCCAGAGGAGGAGGACAACGAAGCTCCGTGCTCTCGCTAGGGCAGTTCCCCGGGGAGCAGGTGGAGGTCCCGGGGGACGACCGGGTCATGCTCCGTGCTAGCTCACTCACTCGTGTTTGTCGTCTGCGCAGGTCGCATCCGCAATACGCCCGAGCCAGAGGAGGAGGACAACGACAGCTCCGTGCTCTCGCTGGGGCTGTTCCCCGGGGAGCAGGTGGAGGTCCCGGTGGACCGGGTCATGCTCTGTGCTAGCTCGCTCACTCGTGTTTGTCGTATGCGCAGGTCGCATCCGCAATACGCCCGAGCCAGAGGAGGAGGACAACGACAGCGCCGTGCTCTCGCTGGGGCTGTTCCCCGGGGAGCAGGTGGAGGTCCCGGGGGACGACCGGGTCATGCTCCGTGCTAGCTCACTCACTCGTGTTTGTCGTCTGCGCAGGTCGCATCTGCAACACGCCTGAGCCGGAGGAGGAGGACAACGACAGCTCCGTGCTCTCGCTGGGGCAGTTCCCCGGGGAGCAGGTGGAGGTCCCGGGGGATGACCGGGTCATGCTCCGTGCTAGCTCACTCACTCGTGTTTGTCGTCTGCGCAGGTCGCATCCGCAACACGCCCGAGCCAGAGGAGGAGGACAACGACAGCTCCGTGCTCTCGCTGGGGCAGTTCCCCGGGGAGCAGGTGGAGGTCCCGGGGGACGACCGGGTCATGCTCCGTGCTAGCTCACTCACTCATGTTTGTCATCTGCGCAGGTCGCATCCGCAACACGCCCGAGCCAGAGGAGGAGGACAACGACAGCTCCGTGCTCTCGCTGGGGCAGTTCCCCGGGGAGCAGGTGGAGGTCCCGGGGGACGACCGGGTCATGCTCCGTGCTAGCTCACTCACTCGTGTTTATCGTCTGCGCAGGTCGCATCTGCAACACGCCCGAGCCAGAGGAGGAGGACAACGACAGCTCCGTGCTCTCGCTAGGGCAGTTCCCCGGGGAGCAGGTGGAGGTCCCGGGGGACGACCGGGTCATGCTCCGTGCTAGCTCACTCACTCGTGTTTGTCGTCTGTGCAGGTCGCATTCGCAACACACCCGAGCCAGAGGAGGAGGACAACGACAGCTCCGTGCTCTCGCTGGGGCTGTTCCCCGGGGAGCAGGTGGAGGTCCCGGGGGACGACCGGGTCATGCTCCATGCCAGCTCACTCACTCGTGTTTGTCGTCTGCGCAGGTCGCATCCGCAACACGCCCGAGCCAGAGGAGGAGGACAACGACAGCTCCGTGCTCTCGCTGGGGCTGTTCCCCGGGGAGCAGGTGGAGGTCCCGGTGGACCGGGTCATGCTCCGTGCTAGCTCGCTCACTCGTGTTTGTCGTATGCGCAGGTCGCATCCGCAATACGCCCGAGCCAGAGGAGGAGGACAACGACAGCTCCGTGCTCTCGCTGGGGCTGTTCCCCGGGGAGCAGGTGGAGGTCCCAGGGGACGACAGGGTCATGTTCCGGTTCGAAGCCGCCTGGGACTCATCCCTGCACAACTCTCCGTTGCTCAACCGCATCTCGGCCTACGGCGAGCAGATCTTCATGACCATCTCCGCTTACATGGAGGTCTGGGGAAATTTATTTTGAAGTTCGGTTTTGTAGGGTGTTCATGCTGAAATATTTCAGTTGCTTTTTGGCAGCTAATTATTGCTAAGTGGTAAATTTTACCTATAAAATGTTCTTTGTTTTTAGTAAGGTTGAGAATCCCAAAAGAGGTTGAAATACTGAGAAAGGTGTTCGTTCATAGAGCCTAGGAAAATGACAGAAACAGGAGTTAACTGCTTAGGCTTTGAAGATAAAGCAGGAGCACTGTAAAAAGAGTACTACAAAAGGTCTTTTTAGGCCAAAGTAGCTAAGGGTATTTACACCCTAGCCTCCTCAGAAAAGAAAAAGTTGAAAATGTTACCTGTAACACAGTATTTTGCATAAATTGCTGGAATGTATCGATCAAGGGAATTGTAGTTGAAAACTCTGATTGTAGCCTGATTGTGGATCTGAATCCCAAGATGCTTGAGAAAAAGGGGATGGGATCTTAATTGGAACAGTTGTGTTGAGCTTGTACTTTAATTGCAACTTATTTTTGTATCACTTGATTTTGTTTTTTAATCAGCCAAAGACCCATGAAGAAATAAAAATAAAAGTTTTGAATAACACCGTTATCTAAGATAAAAATTGTGTTTATTATAATTGAAAACAACTCTTGTTTCAACAGCTTGAGAACTGCGGCCGACCGGCCATCATCACGAAAGACCTGAGTATGATCATCTACGGGCGGGACGCTCGCGTCGGCCCCCGGTCGCTCAAACACCTGTTCTCCGGCAACTACCGCAACGCCGAGGCCAACCGACTGTCTGGCGTGTACGAGCTGGTGCTGAGACGGGCGTCGGAAGCAGGTAGTCCAGGTAGCAACCCTTAGATGCGCTCTCCCCCCCACCCACCGCACTTGGCTGACTAGGCGGCTCAGTCGACTCTCGCTAGCTCGAATATGAACAGCGAAATCTTCGATATTTTGAATTTTGAATCCTCTTTAAAACACCTGTTTTAAGACAAAAAAAACCCCACATATCTTGAAATAATTTAAGAGTTATAATTCACCTTTGTAAGATAAGGGGATCAAAAACAAATCTTCACTTCGAAGTTAGTGGATGCACCTACACATGTCGAAGTTTACCAATCGCTAATGATTCTCAGTGGACCTCTGCCCCTATGTGGACCTCTGATTCTCAGTTTTGACCTCAGTGGACCTAGCTGATGTGAGGTCTGTTACTCGAATTTTCATTTTGTTTACCCCCTTTTATCTTGAATCACCTCAAGTTGAATGTTATCAAGAATCACCTGTGTAACTTGAGCCTAAGGCAAAGTATACTTAACTCAAAGGAAAAGCGTACATATTTCGAGCTAGCTAGAGTTGACTGTACACCACAGACGTGCACCTCACTTTCTGTACTGGAGAATTAGTCACATTTGTGAGCCCACAATTGATCAGGAATTTCATGATTGAAGATAACTATTTTGCAAGTTTTACTTTTTTAAGATAACAATAAGTCAACTAAACCGGTTTAAGTTTGCTTTATTGGTTGGTTCTATATGCACTTTATCCACTCACAATGTTTTCCAAACGCTAACAGTAGCTTTCAGTCTAGTCAGGTGGTTGATCAATGCTTTTCACACCAAATTAATTGAACACGTTATTTCAAATTATTTTTCATACAGAGAAGTTAGCGCTGATCATTAGAATACAAGTAGTGAAACCAAATTATTCTTTTATTTTATGCATTAAAAAAAAATACTTTTAAAATTATTGAGAAATATAGACCTTGCTTAAATTTCATGCTTCCATTTTTCTCATATTACTACAACTAACTTATAGGGATGTGGTGATTTAAAAAGCAGACGGATGGATTGAATGTTTGTTAGTCAGCCAAAGTGTACCTAATTGGCATGTTATAGATGTGTATCTTATGTTCAACCCTGGCAGAATGTTGCCTTTAGAAAAAAATAGTTGAGAACTAGATGTAGAAGCAGTAAATGTTATTGCTGTTGCTACATTTATTATTGGCTTTATAGAAACAGTTGTTTGAAAATATGTTTTATATACAACCATTGGATTGTTATGTTGATTGTTAATTTTTAGAGCTTTTTCCACAGTTAAAGCTTTTTTGTGAAGGCTTAAACTAGTTCCCTTTTTAGTCAAAGCTTTAAATGCTCTCATTTCGGGTTTCCATTAGACTTGTTGAGTTTTTATCAATAAAATTTATTCTCAAATCATTCAAATTTAAATAAAAACAATTCATTGTATTATTTTGGTGAGTGTTTACGATGAAGAATTTTTATGTATTAACGATACATGAACGTCAGTATGGCTATTGTATGACAATCTCTAGCAAAAAGGCTGTTGCATTTGAACTGGCAACATCATTTTGCTATGGCTTTTCGCCCAGAAAAACCTCTTTAAAAGTCCAGCTGATTTCAAGTAGCTGACATGATGTTAATTAACTACAATCAGGGCACCAAATAAGGCGGGTAAGTGAGTGCACTGTTGGTGGAATTAGTTTTTATGATTTGTTTGAGTAGTTAATCAAGTGTATGACCTTATGTTAAACACAAATTTACACATAAAAGACCCAGAAAAACACAATCAATTTTTTGAAAATTAGAAAAAAATTCCATTTAATCAGACTAACTTTTAGCAGAAGATTTTATGAGTTTACAGTTTTTGCTGCCCGCCTTATTTTGTCTTACAATTATAGCAATTTTTTAACAATTTACAATCTACTCGAATGTGTGTCATTGGCATTTACAATTAGTGCTACCTGTTTACTATAGGTGGCCATAGTGTTTTTGGTCTTAGAGCCAGATTTAACATTAAGTCGACCAAGCCTGGCCTCAGGGCTGTGCAGGGATAGGGGATCTTTCAAGGTCGAAAACGAGTGGTTTACAGTGAATTTGAGGGGATAATTAGGGACAAAATCGTAAATTAGCTTAAAAAAATCACCACTTTTTGACAAAACCAAAATCTTACCAATCTTGGCTTTGGGTCACTCAGCCTGTAAATTTGGTAATGACCAGTCTCATTGTAAACCAATGAAAAGGTTATGAATTACAAGTTTACAAATTTATGAATCACAGGAGTTCTCTTTCTGGTTGAAATTTAAAGATGGTCTATGTTCATTGATACTATAATAGATGTAACTGGAGTTATTTAAATTTTGTTTTTATTCCGTAACCAACATGGTAACCTGTTTCCGTTTAGATTTTGCCTATGGTATTCACAATCTGAGAATAAATATTAACAAAAATCATGCTTGTCTATTAATATATGGATCATAAACATAAAGAAATAGATAAAACAATAGATAAATTATAAATAGATAAAATAGGTAAATTATAGATGAAACATAAGTATAACTTTAAATTTTTGTAAGCGAAAGTAAAAAGGGATGAATATATGAAGCTTATACAGCTAACGAATATGAACCTTTCTCGCTAGCAAATACAGTACACCCCTGATTATCCAAGGTCGTAGGGACCTAGGCTGCCTTGGATACCAAGAATCTTGGATAATTTCGAGTGTCGGGTTAGTGAGGTTTTACTGTACCGCTAATTTTACATTTACTTTAAACAAAATATTTGCTAATCACATTATAATGTTCCGAATGGAAATGAGAAAAAATTAGCTTTAAACGACCTTTGGTAACCCGGAGTCTCAGATAACCGCAGCTCGGATAGTCAGGAGTGTACTGTATTGAATCAAAATGTTGTCAGTAGCATGCAGATACATCATAAATAACAATAATAAGCAACAATAACAACAAAATCAATGCTACTCAATTTTTTTTCTTTAAAAAAAGTAATACCTTTAATGAAGAATATTTAGGTTCAAGAACAACTGTTGGTTATAGATTGATCGGATTTAACAGCGGAAGGTTCCTGTGACTTTTGGTTTAGGAAACGTCAAGTGGCGGACTTGAACCAAAAATTAGGTCTGTTTTGTTTGAACAAAAAATAAAATAATTATCTAACGTTTCATAAATTGAGCTTGTGACAAGTTCAAAATTTCACCTTAAAATGAAAAGTACATAATTTGTCATCATACTGACACAGAAACATCTGTTTTTAGTTCCTTTTTGTTGGCTCATAAGTTACCCATTGCCATTGCCTAGGCCGGATAAATTAGCTGATTTGCAGCAAACCGATATGTACTGCTCGTTTATTGGTTACTTTTTAGAGGAATGTAGTGGCAGCACTGGCAGCAGTAGCAAATAGTTGTTCTGATTGTTATAGGTTATGTTCGAAGGACTGAGAAAGGTATTGGTTTATGCAAGGTAGGGGTGGGCGAGTACCCGAAGCTCGGGTAACTACCCAAAATTTTATAACTACTAGAGCACGAGTCGGGTAGCTCTTACTACCCGAGTCGAGTAGTTAGTTACTCCCGCCGTTTACGTGCGATCGAAATCACGTAAGATTTACGTGTGTGCGATTGAATTTTACAGCCGATCGCGAGTTACACAAAGCTACATCTGCCGTTTATCATCAATTGACAGATTCTTTATCGCGGGCGCTCACTAGTTTCACAAATAAGCAGCATTTTCTGTTCATTTGTGGCTGGCAAATACGCGCAACTGTTTTTTACGGCCGATCGCTAGTTTGGCTAAGTTGCATTTCATTCATTTACGATCGGCAAATACAGGCGGTCATTTTTCGCGCCAGACCGTGATTATAGCAAAGCTACATTTGCCGATCATTGGCGATCGGCAAATACACGCGATCGTATTTCATGGCAGATCGCGAGTTTCGAAAGGCTACATCTACCGTTTATCCGCGATCGACAGATACGCGCTATCGTTTTTTGCAGCCGTCCACGAGTTTTTTATAACAATAACTTCAACAGTATTGCATTAACTCAAAGAAGAATGGATTTCAACAGTTATCTAGAAATACCATCTCTCAGAATTCAGAGAATCTTTCAGCTATATTTAGCTCTGACCTTGCATTTTACAACTTCAAATTTGTATTCATAGTTTATCTTTTGAATAATACACAGCCTTCATTTCTGCTTCATTTGATTTGTGAAAATGAGAAGAAAATTGTGGAGTTAATTGGTTTACACAAAAGAATAAGTTTTGATTAATTGTAATTCGAAGACCTAATTACTTTAAAAAAAATTAACTTTACATTACTTTTCACAAACAACTACTCGACTCGACTCGATACTCGAGTAGTTGGCTTAATACTCGACCCGACTCGACTCGAATTTAAAATCCACTACTCGCCAAGCCTTAATGCAAGGACTACGTTATGATTGAAAGTATGTTTTTTCTGAGTAGTGTGATGAAAAATATTGTATGTTACACAGCCGGGAAGTTTTGCCGTACTCTCATGAAAATCCCGCACTCGTCTCTGGCTCGCGCGGGAACTATCATGCTCGTCTGGCAAAACAGTACTTCCCGGCCTAGTAACGTAATATACTATTCTTGACAATCCAAACTATTTAGACAATCGGTTGTCACGCTTGTATTGTGTGTGTGGCAGGGGTGCAGCGGCGGCAGCGCCGGGTGCTGGACACCAGCTCGACGTACGTGCGTGGCGAGGAGAACCTGCACGGCTGGCGGCCGCGCGGTGACAGCCTCATCTTCGACCACCAGTGGGAGCTGGAGAAGCTCACGCGGCTGCAGGAGGTAACGAGGCCCAATCCGCCCTCGAGACAAGCCTGGTTCCCACGGCAACTGTACAGTGGGCATTAACACGTTCGCTGCTAAAATTCCTATAATATATATGGTGATATACAGAGGGTTAATTTGTTTTACTTATATATAAAAAATACAACCAAAAAACTAATATTGTAAAAAGTGGGAAAAGTACGTCCTCACAAACGGTAAATACGTATTGAGTGTTCCCGAGAAGCTGAGTTGTCCATGGCAACGTTAAAACAACATTGTTTGGAACCATTCCGGAACCTTAACGTCAAACCGTACGTCCTACCGTAACGTTCCAGAACGTCCATAGCAGCGAACGTGTAAACAAACTAAAGAGAGCAATTGTTATTTGTATGTTGAGTGAGTAAAGTACAGCCTTTTCACTTGTGTGTTGTCTCACAAGTGAAAAGGTCGGGGCCCGAGCTTGCGAGGGCGACGATTTTCACGAGAAAGATAATGTGCTTTACCCTCGAAATACACACAGCATTTTTCCCAATGGGAGACAAAGTAATCACTTTACTCCCGCTCTGAGACAAAATATTATTTTACTCATTACGCGGAGAAAAAAGCGTCTAAACATAGTGGGTGGAGGAATAAGAATTTTTTTTCCTACATTCCTACTGTCTGGTCATTGTGTAAACCAGGCTGTATGTTCAGTTTAGTATAGGACTTGCAGTCATAATTTGTTGTCGTTAATTCTAGCTTTGGGTCTGGGCCAAGTTGTTTGACTTATGCTTCTACAACGCTAAGGTTTTTTTGTTTTTCAAGTTTTACACACATTTTCTATAGCACCTGGAGCAGTGTGAGGAATGAAATTTTTCCCACAAGTAGATTGGTTGGTGGATGGTTTAAAAAACTTTCATTTTGTTATCCTTTATAGTAGTTTGTATTTATATAGCAATCCCAACTATTGCGGATGATATATTCTTTTTTTTCATAAAAAATATATTAGTCCTTCAAAGAGGGACCCAAAGTGTTTAGGAACTCAGTAATAGATTGTTTAATTTGCTAACTATTACAATGTGAAAAAAGGTCGATGTTTTGGATTTTGAAAAGCAAAATTACTTTAACACTTTTTTACATTACAGTAATATTCTTAAGTTTTACTTTAGGAAGACTAAATATAAAACACATAAATTTTTTTATTGTTATCAGCCAGCAGAACTGAATGCAGATGGCTAGGACTTTCCCAATGAATTTAATTACAATTATTTTGTGAGTGAATTGAACATTTTAACACTTTATCGTGTTGTAATTTCAGGTTGAGAAGGTGCGACACATGCTGCTGCTGAGGGAACGGCTGGGCATGGACAAGGCTCCCATCACCAAGAGTGAGAAGGTACGGCGGCGGTCTTGGCACGTGATAGCGTGAGCTCTGTTAGGCTGTGATCGTATCAGCTTGACAGAACACAAGGCATTCAGCAAACCTAATAATAGTTCATTTTCCCAATCAGTTTGATTAATTAAACTGTACTTTAAAATGTGAAGTATATAGTTTCATTGGCTATTTGTAATGTTTTTGTTTTAATTTAAATGCATAATCATTTTCATATCTCGTCATATTTAATGTTGGGGGTTTGCAGTATTTTATACAACCTTTAATAAGTTTACTCTGTGACTTTTGGGCCATGTTACACTCAGTACTTGAATGGTGACTGATACTTGATATCACATTCCCAAAAAAGAGATCGGTGCATAAGAAAGCGCTATGTTTGTACTGCTAATTCCTGTCATTAGTATGTCATTGGGTTAAAGGTGGGCATGATTTGAGTCCTAAACTTTTTCCTAGAGGGTGAAGCAGACTGTCGATTTCTACCTTTCCTTTCCATAGAAATTTCTTCTTTCCGATCGCTTTAAAATATATCAATATACAGTAGGACCTCACTAATTTGCTCCGTGATCATTCAAAAACCTCGTTAATTAGTATATTTTTCTTGTTTCAGTCAAAAAACATCTAATATTAAAAAAATAATAAATTGATAGTTAAAAATGTTTTTGAAATTCTTATACTTGTTTACTTAGGCCTCTAGAATTTGAATTTCGTCGCTGCACTTTGAAACATCACCTCTAAAATCCAAAGGCTACACACAAACAACAAATTTCTACAACAAACTAAGACTGCCGTAAGCCACTGTATTTGAATTAAGCAAAAAAAAAAACATGCCTGTTGAAAGATGAACGAAAACAAAAAAACAAGCCTGATAGAAACACGATCTCCAAATTCATGGGCGTTAGTTTTAATTGCAATTTGGAATGTATGCAATTTGGAGTCACACAATTTGAAGTCCTTCAAAATAACTTCTATAACTCAAACCCTCGCTATTTCAAACTTCCTTTCGAAATAAATTAGCTGACCCCCTAAATTTTGAAAAAGAGAGGTTCTACTGTAAAACAGAACGTAGACAACCCCTCACAGAACCTTGACAGTTTCTCTCATCACATTGCAGGAGGTATGTAACATGGTGGCCAAGGCGAGCACGGAGGGGCGGGGCAGCCCCATCAAGCTGCGGCGGGGCAGCTCCGGCGTGAGTGTGAGCGGCGGGGGCGCGCGGGCGGCCTCGGCCTCGGACGACGTCTACGCCCCGTGGGAGATGACGGAGCGCGAGCGCGAGCTCACGACCAAGTGCATCAAGCTGATACAGGGCCGCATACCCTGCAAGGTAACTGTCAGGTGTTCATTGTAAGAATACTTTAAAATTATTTTATTTTCAACCAAATTCCTTCCTTTCAAAATTTGCCTTTGTAAGATGAATTCCTTCTTTCTTTTTACTCATCATTTCGACATAAGGGCCATTTGGTATGGTTGCTAGCGCTTTGGATTTGTTCACAGTAAGTTACGTCTAATAATCGTTTTATGTTTCATAAAATGATGTTATTGAATTTCTGTTTTTATTGTATTACATTTGTATTTCAGTAGAGAACCACTAACCCGGGCTAATGTGTACCAGTGTCCATGTTTCTGAAAATTCCGGGGTATCTGGAAAGGAATAAAAATGAGAAAAAAGTATGAATGGTTTAGGTTATTCCCATAAAACCATTTGTTTATTGCAAAAAAATCCTACAAAAACTAAAAATTTGAACCTCATTCTCTTCTTGGTTAAAATAAACTTACAGGAAAGGCCAAAATTGCAAACTTACAGGAAAGGCCATTGTGTCGCAGGCCTACTCTAAAAACTTAAAAGTATATTTTATTGCTCTGGCAGGCTTTCTTAGTTATCTGGAATCCAGGTTATCCAAGTCCAGGTTTGTGGGACCTGATGTAGTATTAACCTCTGAACCAGTATTAGTATCTGATGTCCACGCCCGCATATACGCGGGATACCCAAACCCTGCCGCTGGTCCATGCCCACGTATACGTGGGATCGTGGCCTTCATTAAAACTTGGCGCTCTTTCCACTACGGGAGAAGTCGGAATGCTTCGTTTTACTTTGGTTACGTTCGGGAATAGTCAGCCTGTCTTTGGGATATTTTGTTATGCATATTAGCAGTCTGCATCACTGAAATTCTACAAATTGCTTTGTTGACAGCTGGCCCGTGTTTGCAATCATTGCGCAATGGCAGATTGAAAACTTTTGAGTGACCGTGAAATTAGCGAATACTCTGAAATTAGTGGCCTAAGTGATTTTCTGGACAACACAGATAGTGAAAGTGACAATGAAATAGATTGGGGAAATTGTAAGTTGAGTGTTGGTTTGTGAATACTGCAAAGTAATTCTTCAAAAATAACATGGACTGGGGGTTTACAGACATCCCAAATTACTTGGACTTTAAGAGGTTAAAATGAGTGTTAGGAAATATGACACGATCTTACAACACGGCAGTAGAACATATTTTTTGTTGGACTCACTGTCTTTCTTTGGAAGCGATCTCTTTATTACAATTTAAATGATCTTCCACATTCAAGGTTTTTGAAATTAAATTATCGAAGTAAACTATCTTACCATGAACCAATTTATGCGAGGTAAAAACGTTACAAAATAGATCTTTTACACTTGTGTGTCTTTACAAGATAAATTTTTTCATTAAGGCTCTCTGGTTACAGGAGCTGGTGAAGCATGAAGACGTAAGTCCCGGGGAGGAAATGATGGACATGAACAGCAGCGTCATCACGTCTCCCACCACGCACGAGTGAGTGCCAAATGGAAGTTTTGTTATTCGACTTTTGTCCCCAATTTGTTTGTGTTCTATTAGGCCCCTTTCACACGATTTTTATGGGGCTGCTATTGTGCAGCAAGGAGACGTGCGACCCGTTGCCATCCAGCCATTGTTTTTTGAAGGCTCTTTTTTTGTGCAGCTATCTGCTGCATGGCTCCTCGCCGCTTATTTATAGCATGCATCGTTGGATCCAGCTTTAAAAAAGTTAGTTGTACGATCGACCCTGAAGTGGCCTAATGGTAGAAATTAATTTGCAGCACACTGCCGCATCGTGTGAAAGCACCCCCCAAGGTTGCATACAACTACAAACCGCACAACTCCTTTTCGTATCGAAGGAGCCGCATCAAAACCGCCTCTTGTGTAAAGGACCTTAGGTTGGGTAAAAAAAACTTAATGAATTTTGTAAACTCCTTCAGTGGCATACAAAGGAGATAGAAAGAAGAAAATAAAAAATCGTTATTTATAGTTAATTCAATTTATATAAAAATATATCAAAAACTGTTAACTTTTCCCTTTTTGAATTATTGCATCATCTTTGGACCTCACTTGCAAGCTCTATTGAGAATATTTTCTCTCTGGGTTATTTTCAAATTATTTATTTATTGAAAATAAAAGTTAGTAATAGCCAAGGGACGCAAATTCACACTAACGTTATCGCGTGACCCGCAGCGCACTGTCGAAGCTGATCTCGCCTGAGCGGGTGACGCGGCCGGCGCTGCCCGAGCACCTGTCGCTGCTGTCGGAGAGCTGCGCGGCGCAGGGCCCGGCGCGCGCCGACGACCAGGCCCTCGTGCTCTACGTGCCCGAGGTCGAGGAGATACGCATCAGTCCCGTCGTCGCCAGGAAGGGCTACCTCAACGTGCTAGAGCAGAAGACCAACGGCTGGAAGAAACGATGGGTGGTATGTACTTGTACTTACTCAGTGCCAAATTTACGGCTGCTGCGGTGCTAAGCCCATATTTCTGTGAGCCGCCTGAGGCACCGGACGGCTTCGTCAAAAGTGCTGACCTTTAATTTTTAGAAAAATTACGTTACGGACACTAATTATCCTCTTTTTTTCACTTCAATACTTTCAGTTGAAATGGTGACCTACAAGGTAGTTTAAACCAAGTATGAATGAGAGATAAGTTGTGCGATCTTGTAGTCGTGTTACTGACTAAGGCCCTGATAAGTTGTGCGATCTTGTAGTCGTGTTACTGACTAAGGCCGACATATTACTTGGACAGGACTGTTAATTAATAGCCCAATAGCCAATGGAAACTAAGGGACCTACAGTTGTGCCAGTTGTACCATAATTTTGCCAACTTCTCTTACAAACTTATCTAATTATGAGGATGGTTTCATGAATGGACGTAGTATTCAGCAGTGCGGACATTAGTCCCCACCAGAGAATATTGCTCCCACAAGCCATCAATAACTATTCACAATTCTTGATTGCCAAGTAGCTAAGCTGAATTACAGGACAAAATACCTTATTTTCAATCATAAGGGGACCCCTCTCGGCACGTGGTCCTAAGCCCGGGCTTTGTGGGCCTAGTATTTTTTAGAGATATTTTTTTAAGTAAGTATGAGTTTGAGTATCTCTGAACTTATTTATTATGCACTGTATTTGTTTTTTTTCTGTAAAAATCCTCAACTGCCTTTCATCATGGGTTAATAAGGGTAAATGCCGATCTAAAAATATTGAGGTAGCTAATAGTACTTAATAGTCACATAGGCCAGTCAGAGGTTGATTTAATTCTTGTTCCTTTGTTGATAATTAAATACTTATTTTAGGCATGTAAACAATTATTTAAAAGTTGGAGGTTCAGAAACACCACTTTGAGATTAGATATTACATTCTGAGAGTCTTCCAGTAATTAAGTAAATCTACTTCTAGAACTTTTTAAGCTTTGAAATTTGTTTTCTTCATTTCTTCATGTGTAATTGTTTTCTTTAAAAAAAAAAAAAAAAAAACTGGGAATAGTTAATGTTAGCAATATACTTTGAATCTTAAGATAACTTTCGATTGAAAAAGATAACTTTATATCGAATAATGAGAATTTGACTACCTTCAAGCTACTGCTTACAGAGTAACTAAATCAAAAGGTCCTTTTTATATAGAACCTATTTTTGCAATATAAGTTAGTCCAGATTGACTCGTAAATGTTTGTGCCTGAGAATAAGAACAGTCAAGCCGATTTATTCGGCCTCTGGTAGTGAAAGTGTATTGGCATGAAACATTAATTATTTGTATTATACTTAGATTCTGTCGTACCAATCACTATGTTCATTTAATTTAGATATTTATTTTGTATTGCAGACTGTTCGAAGGCCGTACGTATTTATTTTCCGAGATGAGAAGGACCCAGTGGAGCGAGCTCTCATCAACTTGGCGACGGCACAAGTCGAGTACTCCGAAGACCAGCAAGCCATGGTCAAGGTCCCCAACACTTTCAGGTGCTGATCAAAATCATTCTCCTATCACTTTTCCTTTAGTTTTTCATTTTGTTTAGTTTACTATAATTCTTTATTAGTTTGTAAGACAGTCCTTGAGTATTTGTCACAGAAATGAAGTGAAGAAGTTATCCAATAACATGTTTTACTCTCTTCTCCTTAATTGACTCCCTTACTTTACTAATTTTTTTTTTAATTTGAACAATTTGTTTAGGTTAGATAGGAAAACTCATAACAAGGATAATTGAAGTAAGCACCCTTGGATTTTTAGTTAATTATATATTTTGAGAACCAAATAAAGGTTATTTGTTGATTTTTTAACCATCTAGATGGTTTAAAATGTTTTCAGTTATCATTTTCTATTTTTGGTCTGTCAAAGAATGTTGATTGCCTATCCAAAACAATTAAGGAAAGGGGGTATTAGTATAGTAGGTATTTAAGACAATCTTTTATGAAAGATAATTTCAATAGTTTTACTGATCACAGCTAAATGACAAGACCCACTTTACACAAAATGCGAACGCAAGCGGCCATGAAAGATGATTGCATCTGGTTACAGATCCCGCAAAGACAAATGGCCATGAGAATGATCGTGCAAACTTACCAACTGCATGAGAATGACAAAACTAACTTTGCTAAAGATGCAGTCAGCCACAAAAGACATTTATTTGTATTATCAACCATGACGATTGTATGTGAAATGCACTTTCTAGCACTGCTGTCCCGAATAGTTCAAGTTTCGGGGAACCATGCTTCGGATGGTCAACACTCTATTCAGTGACGTAATGTTGTGTGTTGCAGTGTGGTGACCAAACATCGAGGCTACCTGATGCAGACGCTGGGGGACAAGGAGGTCCATGACTGGCTCTACGCCATCAACCCCCTCCTGGCCGGACAGATCAGGTACAGTGTTGCAGCTGCTGACAATTCTCCTACAAGAACTTCTTTTAAGATATTGACACACCGTTTTGCTTATTTTAAGCTGACCTTCAGTTAATACTTAGAATGCTTTTGACATTTTTTTTACAATACTAAACATTTTGAAGGAGCTAATGAAAGTTTTAATACTAATTTACTCATATGTGGAAATGAATTAGTCCTTTTCTCTGAATGAGAAATCAGTTCGGCATGTAAGTGAAATAATAGTCATTGAAACAAAGGTGGCTGTGAGGTTGGTAGGTCCATCATTACTTCAGATTTAATTTTTTCATTTTGCTCAGGATCATTGAGACAAATTTCATACCAAAAAGCAAGTTTGGTAGCAAGGTGCTACCTAACGGTCATGGTAGTTTGTATCACAATGAGGTCTAATTCAATTATGTACTGTTCTTTGACTGGTAAAGATATGATTTCTGATTTTTCACAGATCCAAGCTGGCTCGACGCCCGCCACATCAACCAAACCCCTCCAACCCCGCGCCCGAACTCGTCAAGTGATTTAATTTCCTCCGACATTACCTAGTTGCTCTAGGCTCTTACCAAAGAGCGTGTTGAGTTGTATTTTGCAGCGTTTAAATGTTATGCACAGTATTAATTTTATAAATGTTATTTTATCACTTATTTTGCTACTGTAGCTATGTATATTGAAAGAATTTGGGTTGTGAACTAGCTTGAGCTTTTGCAAGTTTGACATGTATATTTATGATATTTCCGAACGATCGGTTTTGTTTTGTAACCGTATCGATAGGACAGATATTATTTGTCTCCCCCTCCGGACGAGGCTAAATCAAATCGGGCCATTTTCCAGCAGGCACGGGACATATTTGTGTTAGATGTCTCTCAGCATATAACTGTCTAGCGTATTTTACTCATTCGTATCATTGATATTAAGTTCTACTTTATTTTGCTGTAAGTAAAATAACAGATGTAGTTCTAAAATGTTAACACCAATTTTTAGTATGATTCTAATTCTTTCCAGTACTCTCTTTTAAGTACAAAGGATTCAGTGATCCGATCTCAGTTTTATTGTGGATATATACACTCTATTCTATTCCTGTCAAAGTTGTTTCAAAAGTGTGTACAATAATCTAAGTGTGACAGTATTTTGGATGAAGAATAATATTAGTCGCTAAACATGAAGATTTTAAATTTTACATTGAATTTCAAACAATATTTTATAAAGAATTTTTTAGTAATATTACATTTATATTTATGATTTTCTGTTGTAAGAATTTGTTATAGAATTGTTTTTGTGTTTTGCCACACCATAAAAAGTGCAAGTGGACTACTTAATGATCTTTCTCAATCTAAGAAATATTTTAGTAGATAAATATATAAATGGTACACATTACCTTCCATTTCATACATTTCCAATATTCCTAATACACTAGGCCTACTTTAATTTTTTAGATTGTCCGTTTTTTTATTAAGTTTTTTTTAGTATATACCTGTCTCATACCAGTGCATTTGCGTATCGTCAGTTATTTTAATCAATGGTTTTTAGGAGAGCGGGGGGAGGGTGGAATTTATGATTTGGCAACTCATTGGAGAAGTAAAGCAGCAGGCTTTTGACAGTCAACTGTTTTAATGCCTGTTATACTCTAATTGTACACATGCACTTTTTAAAGGTTGCAAAAAAGCATTTTTTACTTAACCAAACCATTTCTAGTTTGTATGGTTAATTTCATCTTTATGTTTGTATATACATCTCCTGGATAGGCGATGTGAGCTATATAATAAGCACTTAGCTGTGTAATCGCTGAAAATGATGTGATTTATTTTGTAAAGTTTTGATCTCCCAGTTCCTGACAGCACCCTCTCCCCAACACTACGCTGTTGCCGTGCTCTCATTACGCTAGTTTAGTTTCATTATCAGTCGACCACACGGTGCTTTTATCCTGTATTGACAAGGAAGTTTCAAATAACAGCTTGAGAACTACTCACATTCCGTTGGTTTCTGTTGACAGCAACCGTGTCAATGGGGTGCTTTAGGGCTCTAAAGTTCACCCTTATTGGTCTGCGTTGCTCTTTAAGAGCCTACCAATATGTATTTATTTATATTTTTAATTGTAAGTATTTAATTTTACCACAGAGTGCTTATTCTTGTATCGATTACTTTTTTAGAATTTAATGTAATTTTATGGACTCTAGATTTAGTTCAAGATAGCTTTCTTTGTAATACCATTTTATTCCCTAATCTTTTTAAATGTTAGGTTAGATAAATAAGCTTTAAACTGTACTTTTATTTATGCGGTGTGCCTCTCTATCTACTTGTGAAGAATCTATAATATACATTCCAACTAAATGACCTTACAATTAAGAATATTTGTCTAACACAATAAATTACTATTTACTCCAATTATCGTGAGGTTGTTGCTGTAATAAAAATTGAAATTAAATTAAATGTGCATCCAAGTGTTATGCATGCCTTCTACTATTTTTTTGATATTATTTTGAAATTGCTTCAAAATTTCATTCTCGGTTAAATGTTTAGGTATAGAGTCTTAAACTTTCTTTTGAATATAACCAATCCAAGCCATTTAGGTTTTGTCATTTGTAAAAACTCTAAGATGTTTTAACCACGGGTTACTTTAAGGCTCTCACCGAATCATACTGTGATCTAATGTTTAAATTTTAAAATTCAATGGGTAAAATTAAATGTTTCAGAGTGTAAATGTTTCAAACTGTAAATGTTGCATCGCTTTAGGCAAAATAACTATTTTGAAGTCTTCAACACACTATTTTTTATATCTAATCGTAAGGTGTGGCTTACATTTGATTTTTTTATAGCCTGATTGTTTAAGATATATTTTTCAATTTTTTCTTCTAAATTTTTATACTGTTTTGTTTTGCTACACATTTAAATGAAATTCAAGAACATTTTATTATACTAAATTTAATTTATCAAATTCTAACTAAAGTTTATCTGAACAACAGTTTATGTATGTTTTTCAATGTTTTCAAACTGTTTGAACAGTTAGTGCTGACGTTCACTTTGTTTAAACAATTTGGAAATCAGTTGGATATTTTGAATTATTTTCCTTTTTAAATTCGACATTCCACAATTTTATTTTTCCATTGAAAAGTTGAATCTATTTTTATGAACTTTAAGTTTAAGTAAAACTTGTTATGGCTTTTATTGGGTACCTCTGATGTTATTAAATTTATTGTAATAGTCATATTCGTGGTGCAATTTTATTTTGTGGTGATAAACTCTCTAGTCATTTTTTTTGTTGCCAATTAAATGTGATTTAATCATAGAGTAATTTTAACAAATAGCCTATCACCAGTTTGTCTCTTTATAATTGTTTATAACTATATGTGCCATTTTGACTGTATTGTAAAAGTGACCTTTACCAAAACAAATTTAAATCAGAATAACATAGTTCGATATCAGTACGTTAAGTAAATTACATCATTCACTGTTCTGCCATCTCAATTTTAAAACTGTTTGTAATTATGTTGGGTTTTGTACTTTAACTATTACAAATGTTATCTGTGTCACATAAATTAATACATAATATGAAAGAGAAAACAAAATTATACACCTTCATTGCAGGTCACTGAAAAGAACCACCTTTGAATAATTTTAATTTGCCTTCATTAATCTTACCCGCATTCTGTGTTTGAAATTTTGTTAAAACCCTGTTTAATTTTTTTCTAGTGAAGTTAAGTAACTAATTAGAGACTATAATTTGTAATATTGTAAATTATTGATACTGCTACAATACTGAAAATATGAATGTATCAAATGAATTCGTCAATAAAAATCAATGAAATGTTTGAGTCTATATTTTTAGATCCTGCACTCCTAAGTTCTCTTACCTCAGTAAATCATAATGCCCATGGACCCATGGGCCCATAATGCCCATAGTAAAGTCCCACAAACCTGGTGTAATGTTGACCAGTAGAGTGCCGAGATAAATTGCCCTGGAGGTTAGAGGAATAGTGGCTGAATTTAGGAAATATTTATTTTTGAAAAGCTCAAACCTGTTTATCATTTTATTTTGCACTCTTATCAAGGTGTAATATGATCATTTATTGATCCAGAACTAAGCAATTATTAAGCTGAACCGATAATGCATATGAGGTTTGTTGTCATTTTTGTGCTCATTACTGGTTATTTTGGTGCCGAATACATGGACTGCCAGGTTTTCAGATGTCAAGTTTTTGGGACTTAACTATGAACACAATTTTAGGAATAAGAAATTTGACTTGCCCTTTCTTTATTTTAGAAATATATTCATAATATTTCAGCAGTTTTCCAGCCTAAAACTAGTTCTTCCCCTGATTATTTTATATTTATACCATGCACTTCATAGTGCTATAACTTTCTTACATGCATTACATCGAAGCAACCATGACTTACACCAAAAAGCCTAAACCTCTCATAGGTTGATACAACAGAAATGGTATTTTTCAACCACAAAAGCCTTAAGTGAACAAAGCGACCTATTTTCGTGATGCTGATCATTTCACTAATAAATAGTGTTCTCTCTATATTTCTACCGCTTGTTGATCTGAAAGTCTCAGTGACAAAAAAATGAACATTCATCTGTTTTTTTCTTTACCCGCCCACTCTCAGGTGGATCAGAGTCTGGGCGGGGAACGTCGAGGGGAGGTGCGTCTGTGAGTATCTCCGTGAGACGGACTCGGAGCGTTCGTAGGACTTCGGTATGACGGACTTTGAGAGTATGTTGGACTTTGAGGATATAAAGCTGCTACACTTGTAGAGCTCCCATAGTCCTCGTAATCTGCAACCGTGAATACTATATTACAATCAATCAGGCTAAAATGTTTATACTTTTATCAAAATGGCGACCTAGCCATTAAAAGCTATTAAAATCGATACATATAATAAGATTAAGCTATTAAAAGCTAGATACTTTAAGCCAAGTATGAATAAGAAATGAGACTGGGACTGTGGTGTGTCCTGTAATCCATCTACTTTGAGGTTAAGAATTGTAGATAGTTATGAGCCGTGTTCCTTAGTGGGGATTAATGCCCGCTTTATTGAATCTTACGTTCATAGGACCGTCCTCATAATTAGACCAGTTTGTAAATTGTAAACCAGGCAAAATAGTGATTCGGATCCCATGTTAAAATGTAGGTCCCTATATAAATTGTCATTGGCTGTTAGGCTATTCAGTCCTGTCTAAGGAAATGTCGGCCTTAGTCAGTAACAAGACTACAAGATCGCTTTACAATCACCCTTCACTCATCCGTCATTTATAGTTGGCTTAAAATACCTACCTGGGTAGGTCGCCATTTCAAGCTATGTAATGTAATGTAATGAGTTTAGGATGATTGTGGCGCAATCTTGTCTTGGTACTGACTAAGGCCAACATGTTAATTAGGCAGGACTGTTAATTAATAGCCCAACAGCCAATGGCAACTACTAAGGGGCCAAGATTTTAAAGTCAGATTTGAACTACAATCATTTTAATCACTTACAAACTGGTCTGTAATGGCACTGTAAAAATTAGGTAATTTACATTTAAAAAACTGTTTAAGCAAGAAATTTGAGTTTTGTTATAAAAAAAGTTTGGTTATTGACTAAACAGACAGGATTAAACTGCAAAAAAAGTCCTGAACTGTCCACCCTGCTATGTATACAATTTCTAAAAAAAAACTCGTTGCAAGTTGTGTCGCAAATTTCAACTTGGAGGGCTTCCTTCAGTGAAATTTTAGAAGTATACAATCCAATTAATCAGTAAAACAACCCCTTTCTGGCAGAATAAGCTGGTTGGTTTTCTTGAGTTTCTTTGGATATTTTGCATTATAAGGTGTCCCTGCACACAGGGTTATCTTTTTTTATTAAAAATATATTAAAACTTTCCATTGAGTAAAACAAAAACATGGAGCACATTCTTCAATTGAATACAAGCATATCTGGCACACACAGTTATTATATATTTTTTGTCATTTACTTGTACTACAAACGTTTTGTTTGTTTTTGTTATAAATTAATCCTATACTCTTATGAGTAATGTTATCGTGCTTGTATGTATGCTTGCGTGCTTGCACAATTATCTCAAAAACAGCTCCGAGGATTTCCTTCAAAGTCTGGAAATAAGTAATTTATGACTCAAAAACGTCTTTTATGCAGATTACTTGGCCAGAGAAAATCTATTAACGTAATAAATCGAATTTAAAAGTTGTAAAATTTTAACATTGGCCTTATGGGTTGCCGTGATGGCAACGAAAACAAACAAGGAAAGTGTAAACAAATGAAGTAATCATAACAGCTGTTTGGAATCTACAGCCATCAAGGAAAAATACAGCAAGTGGGATGAAGAATCCATGGAGTAATAAAAAAGTTATCAATTTTATGACATTGAAATATTTTATACTAACTGGATGAACTCGTAATCATGAAATAACACCGAGCAAGGCTCGGTCCACCAGGTACTTGATGTTAATAAGCATATCTGACACACACAGTTATAGGGAGGTGATATATTTTTGTCTTTTACTTGTATTGCAAACATGTTTTTTGTTTTTGTTATAAATTAATTGATGTTGAAACATTGAAGTAGTTATAATTTTAGTTGTGAAAAAGATACAGAAAAATATTTTAAGTTAACACTGTAATTATATTTTTTGGCAAATGAAAAGTCCCTAAGTAAGAGGAAACTTTAATTAATCATACTGTATTAAAAATTTAAATAACATCCTCTTAGAACACAAATCAAATAGAAGGTAGTGAGACAGTAGTATGATGGACGGTGGACCCACAGCATCAATGCCATGTTTTCAAATATGCATAACGCCAGTGTCTTTTAACAGTACTATTAATTCTTGCACTGCACTGGCTCCCACTTTGCTTTGCTTGATATGTAATGTCCACGGAGACCATTAGTCTATGTGGACAGAGCAAATGCTAGGTTGAAAAGAGGCTACCAACATCTTAAAAAAAAAACAACTATTTTGTGTGCTGCATTCAGCACACAGTTCTCTGTACAGTCTATGTCTTACCTTCAGAGGGCTCATATTCTTCAGCATTGTAATACTCATTGCGGTCTTCCCAGAAACGAACCTTGGTTCTGGTTTTGCGATCGCTCATCGGTCCACTGAATAATTCGCGGTTTGCCTCCTTGATTTTATCCAAGCGGTTGTAAGGATCTTCCACTGGCATTAACAATGTTCCATAAGGCTCGCCAGGTCGCAAGTCTAACAACACATGAAGTAAAGGTAGAAAATGAAAAAGTAGGTTTGGTGTGTTATATGTGGCAGAGGCGTAAGTCCAAGGGGAGATTGAAAGAGATCCTCCTTTGACTATAGTTTGTGAAAATAATATAGCCTGCTTTGATACCAAGCAATATAGATGCTTTGATATAGCTGCTTTGATACCTGCTTTGATAGCAGCTTTGATGTTTTTTGCTAAGAAGAAAAAGAGGTAAAAACATAAGTTTAAAAACTTGTTTGTAAACAGCCGTAAAAACAACCACATGACCCAACTTATCAGAGGTGTATTACATTTTGAATGGCACAAACGGCTGTAAAAAACAATTGTGCACATACCAATCGCAGATCACGAACGGCCGTGAAAGCCAATTACACAAAATATTTTTTACCAACTGAGGGTAAGTGATCAAAATAATTTTATTATTTTCTCTGAGGCGTCATGCAAGAGACGAAAGTGGCCTCTCGCATGCACAAAATTTGCAAAATATTAATACAGGGGTAATTTGCAAAATATTAATACTGTATCTGACTTGTTTTTGGTATAAAGGACATTTTGCTTAAAGCACTACATAATCTGAATGTTAAGAACCCAAGTCAATTGGCCTAAATTAGTTATGTTTATGAAGTTCCATAACATATTCTTATTACCTCTAGATAGCCTGGAAATGAAACATTTTCATACATTTTATGGGGATGTGGCCCTAGACCCCCTTCCACTTGGGGGCATCCCAAAACCCCCCGGCCCCTCGGTAGCGATATTCCCCTTTGGCAAAGGTCTATTTACGCCACTGATTTCAGTAACTAGCTGATGGTATGCATCTGTTTCACTTGTTATCTACATTTAAAGCTGTTTATTTACATCAAAGAGCAGAGAACTGTCAAAGCATACTAAAATCAAAACAAAAGTTTTATAAGGCTTGTCAGATACAAGAAGAGAAGTAGAAAAAATCGAATAGGTTCAATAATAGCTGATAGGGTACTATAATAGTAATAGTTGACTGATGTTATTATAAAAATGCTATATTGCAAGGTTCAAAAGAAACTCAGTGATATAGTAGAGGAGGAATATCGTTCTACCACTGATTTTACCACAAAAACACAATTTATTGCTGTATGTCAATTTGGTATGTTTTTCTGGGTTACTATAGCACAATTTCTGATGGGAAACTGTCACTGCACCACTGCCCTCTTTGATATGGATAAGTTAGTGTAGGTCACGGTCACAGTTAGTTGTTGAAATATAGAGCTAAAAAATAAAATTATTCTAAAACAGTCTAAAGAATTTTTATTTACAGATCACCCATCATTTACAGGTCTTACTTCCACAACTGGTCCCCTTTTTATCAAAATCTTACAGGCTTTCAAACCAGTGTAACACAGACCCATAAGTATTTACTTACAAATTTCATCATCATCATCAATATAAAAATCTTCTTCCAAAAAAGGATCGGTGTCGGAGGTGAAGTTTTGAGAGGAAGATTGTGTGGAGCTGGCGTAACCCCTGGAGCTAGTAGAGGTGTGACTGATGCTCTGGGAGGCCCCCGGGGGCTCCCCCCACTGGTGGGTCCCCTGGCTCCCGTGGCCCCTGCGGTGGTCATCCCCGTGGTTGCTACCGATGGTGCTCCCGTGGTGACGGTGGCTGTGGTGGGACGAGCCATTTCCCTTCATGACAATTTAGAACTTGAGAGGACCGAAAAAATTGTTTGGAACTTTTTTTTCCAAAATATAAACATTACACTTGACAGCAGGGTTTGTGTTCAACTTGAACAGCTGATTTGTTCTGAAATTTAGGAGTTGACATGATTTATTGACATACTGAAACACTTTAAGGCTTACATAAAATCATATGATACTTATCACAGTTATTGCATTATGTATATATATATATATATATAAATATATATATATATATACACACATATATATTATGCAAGCTTGTAATACAGTACTTGTAAAAAATTTTTTTTAAGTTGTACAAGTACTGTCATAATTACTAAGAATAATGACATAACAATTTATTTTGGATTATAAGTTCTATATTTAGAGTCATACAATTAATTGTGAGCTTCATAATAACTGCTTCAACAGCTATTTCCATATTTTATTAGTTGTTTGAATGATTTTAAACCCATAATACTTTTGAATTATGCTTAGTATAAGTTTTTGCTAATTATTTTGAAACTAAATACCATTAAATATTTTCTAAAAGCAGAGTCATCCCCAAATTTTGTTTTTGGAGGTCCACAATTTAAGAGATTTTTAGGCATATGGTATTTCCCATAAGTGTAAAGGGGATTCCAGACTTCTCCTATAGATAGGCCTAAATCTTTTCAGTTTTTAATGAATGAAGTAACATTATACAACCGCGAGGTGGAAATTAAAACTGTTGCCCACTATTCATAGTGTTTAAGAAATTTTAATTTATGTTTTTTGGGTATTTAAGGCCTGGAGTCTCTTGACCCTCACCCCTTCCAGTTACCATCTTTAAGAAGAATACATTAACAATTATTGGTCTAAGAATTATAAAATACCCCCGTTGTAGCAGACCTGCATACTCAGCAAATTTCAAATGCAAAAAACTATTCAATCCAACATAGCGAGATAGAGATATGACTTGTTTTTGTAAGCTCCATAGGAATAACATTGGGAATTATACAGGTTTTATTGGCATCAATTATTTTCAAACTGGGTGGTTTTAGTTCAATATTTACTAGATTTGAACTAGAAGAAGGTGTATAAGATGCCGTATACCAAGTTTTACCAAGATATAACAAGATAAGGAAGATAAACATTTTTTTATCTCCCATAAGGATAACATGGGTAATGTATACGTTATACATTTCTTGAAGGTGACCTACCCAGGCAGATATTTTAAGCCAAGTATGAATGACAGATTCATGAAGGATGATTGTGGCGCGATCTTGTAGTCTTGTTATTGACGAAGGCCGACATGTCCTTAGACAGGACTCTTAATTTATAACCCAACAGCCAATGGCAACTACAGGACCTACATTTCAACGTGGGATCCGAACCAAAATTTTCCCTGGTTTACAATTTACGAACTGGTCTAATTATGAGTCTTATGAAAGTAGTATTCAATAGTGCAGACGTCAATCCCCACCGCTAGTTAAGCTCACCGCTCGGCTGGAAAGATAAGAGTTAGCGATAAAACTACTCCAGAGTCTGCAGAACAGGTAAATATAAAATAATACCGAGCAAGGCTCTGTCCACCTGGTCAGGTACTATCTTGAAATGAGAGTAGATCCTAAATCTGCTCCAGTTAATCAACTCTGTACAGTTTTGACAGTTTATAAAGCTGTAAAATCGTATTTTATATCTATCAGTTCTGCAGACTCATCAGGAACAGTTTTATGGTTAACTCTTATCTTGTTTTTTTACCTAAAGATTTTACTGCTTTATAAACTGTACAGTAGATGATTAACTGGAGCAGTTTTTGAATCTTCTCTTATTTTAAGGTACCTTGGTGGACCCATGGTATAAGGAAAATGGGTGGACCGAGCCTCACTCGGTGTTATAATTTTATATTTACCAGTTCATCCAATAACTATGACAAAATTTGATAATATTTATAATTTATACTTTTTATTACTCCATACAATCTTCATCACACTCGCTGTATTTTTCCTAGATCGATGAAGTTTGCAAAAAGTTTAACTCTTATTTGAACGCGAAAAATACTGAACGGTCTGGGTTGAAATTTCACACAGAGGTAGATAAATTCCAAAAGAGGGCGCCAGCAGCAAGGCTCAATTTCGCTACTAAAACTCATTTTAAAAGACGTATAAATTCTGTTTAGCGATTATTTATCTAAGATTTTTTATGTTATATCGTTCAAATGTTTATGTTAAATATGTTCATGAATTTTGGCGACCAAAAACTTCTTTTGGACCTTTAAAATGAATGGAAACCTAGAATTATACCATTATGATCGATTTTTCTCGGTCTTTTAGTTATTTTTCTTCATTTTTATTCAGGTTTCACCTCAATAATAGTTTTTTTACTCCATAAAATACCGAAAAAACTAGGCTAACTCGGAAATTGGCCTGAGCGCATATCTTTTTGAGGCCATTATTCTGATAATAGTTGACCTATTGGAATAAAATTTCTGTGCGTATAAGTTTTCAACCTAAGGAATATTCTAAATTCAGCCACAGCCTTGTTGAGCCCCTAAAAACGCATTTTGTTAAGGAATTAGACTTTCCCATGGAATTAAATGGAAAATTTAATTTTTCAAATATACAATGAAAACTATTAACTTTAGAAAAAGTGTTAAATACAAAAAAGTTTCATTTTACAATTATCTTTCAAACAAAAAAAGGTTTATCAAGATCGGAATACTATTAACGGAGTTATAGAGCAATTTATGAATGTAATGGCGGCCATCTTTAATGGCTGATATGGGGGTGTTCTACATGAATTCAAGGTTGGATCTTCGGACAAAAATACTTCTACAGGTATCTTCTATACACGTACCAAGTGGCTAAGCTGTATCAAAGAGTGCAAGGTTTTGGTGAAAGTTTTCGCTAACCACATGTACTAAGTACAGTGAGTGGGATGAAGAGTTCAATGGAATAATAAAAGAGGTTTCTATTCATCAATTTTTCTGTTATTGAAATATTCTATAGTGACTGGATGAACTGGTAAACATGAAATAGCACCGAGCAAGGCTCATGGGTCCACCAGGTGCTGTATAAAAAATAAAACAGGATTTATTAGTATAAAAACAATTTAAAATGACGAGATAAACTAAATCATCAAGTGTGAATAAAACACCTTTCTTTATGTTTTGATTTTGATTTCTGCGGACATTTGCCATCAAAAAAACAAGTTAACACCTCGTTTGTTTGTAAATGTCCACAGAGATGATAGATGTCCAGAGATGTTAAATGTCCGCAAAAATCAAAACATAAAATCACCATCACCAACAATGAATTTCAAACAAAGGATTGAAATGAAAAAATTAAATGAAAATTCGTTTATTTCACAAAAAGCAGCTTGACATAAAATCATCACAAAAATACTTGAAATATGGTTCCCCACATGGGCCATGGCCTGTGGGTGGGGAAACGAGTTCAACAGTCCATTGCATTTTATACACAAAGAGCATCACTTGCTGCCAAATAAAGAAAAACAAAATACCAATGTGATATTATGTATAAAGTAGCATTAAAAAATGATAAAAATTCTAAAAAATTAACATGACAAAAAGAGAAAAATTTGCTAGTGTAAGAACTGGATCCACACGCATCATACCAAGAGGCAAGTGATGAAAAAAGTGGGTTTAGAAAAGTGGGTTTAGGGAGACTCAGATCCATAACCATACGACCCATCCCTAACTCACTCACTCACTCACTCACTCACTCGCTCGCTCACTCACTCCCTCACTACTCACTCACTCACCACTCACTCACTCTCTCTCTCTCTCTCTCTCTCTCTCTCTCTCTCTCTCTCTCTCTCTCTCTCACTCACACACAAACATACTCACACAACGTGCCCGCATTAGTACTGGACAGTTGAGCAATGCTTATAACTTCTTATCTATATAGTGAGGTAAAGTATTTTCTGATATCTTTCCTATCGATTCCTGAAATCCATTTATTTAACTTCTTTTTAAAAACATAAGAGCTACAAGGTTGCATATTTTTTAAGAAGTTGGGGAGTTTAGAATAAACAAAATTAATGATGTAATGATGTATGATGATGATGTGATGCTTTTAACTAATTTAGGTCGATTAATTCCAATAATTGCGCCTACGGACAGGTATATATATATGAAAATGAACGAACGGTGTGTTTGGGGTCTGGGGGCATCAAAATGAAAAGTTACGGTGGTCCCGTGCTTAAGTCTTACCATGCCGCCTACGGTAATAGCTACTTTCCTATAGGGGGAAATTCGCTAAAAGTTGCAAGATGTTATCCAATTAATGCTAATATTAAGATTATGATAATCGAACAACTAATAACGGAGAAATTTTAACTTGTATGCATAAAAACATGGTTTATTAGAACATTCTGTATGAAAATTGCATGTTTTTAGTCAGAAAATTTAAAATTTCTCAATTATTAGTCGTTCTATTATTATAATCTTAATATCATCGTTAATTAGATTAAATCTTGCAACTTTTTTGTTTCCTGTATATTTTTTCTAAAAGTTACGATTTTTAAGATATTTAGCTTTGAAAACCAAAAATAGTCGCCATTTTGAAATGGTACAAAGTAGAAATTTGATACGTTTTACAAAAATAGTTCTTAATAGTGGTTATCCATATCCCAAGTTTGATTTTTATATGTTCAGTGGTTCGTGAGATATGATTAAATATGTAAAAATCATAAACAAACACACAGACGGAAAACGAAGTACTTTAGGACCTATGTTTACATAAACTTTTTTGCTTATTTTCACCCAAGGAATCACTATGTAAATTATTGCCCCACATTTTTTGAACACCCTGTATAATTTTCGTTAGCACCAGTGAATTCAGCTCGAGAAACAACAGATTCAGTATGTTAAATCATTGCTCTATGTCAATTGATAACCGAGATACTGAAAGTTGTCAACACAGTACGTTGCCCCAATGTTAACCTCATGGGAAATAAGTAAAATTCTATACCTCGCTTATTCCTCAACATATCTTAATAAAACTTGTTTTATGGGTTCATCTAGATGAGATATAATATATATCAGTCTAAAATCTTCGATATATAAATTTTTGTGATAGCAAACCTGCATAAACATTCCCCATATATCCTTATGGGGAATAAAAAACACTATAACTTCCTCATTTATCAACATATCCTGATAAACCTTGGTATATGGCTTCTTAATTATGGTTGAGATCTACTAAATATTGAAGTAAAACCACCCAATTATAATATTCCTGATGCAGCAAACCTGCATACTCATTCCTAATGTTATTCTCATTGACCTTCTAAAAACATTTCAACAGTAATAGTAATAATATAAATATTGTAAAATCATTTTGTTACTTCTTAAAAGGCAGTATGTGTATTTTTACCTTGTCTGCAGCTTGCCATGCTAAGAGAAAAAAGGCAGTATAAGTACAATACTGCCTTTTAACTGTGGTGGCACAAAGGGCACCTTACCGAGCAAAAAAGCAGTAACTACTTTTAAACTGTTTTTTTTAAAGCATACTAAAGTTTAAAATACACCGGAAATGCACTTTCTTAGGTATCTGGGCCAACAAAAAATGTTAACCTCATTTTCCCGAAAAAATGGATTCTGTACTTACTGCCTTTAAGCTGAGCAGTAAACTCATGTACTTAACTAAGTTTACATGAAATAGAAAATAGGAAGTATACATGGAATATTTGAGTTATGCTAAGCATATTTTTAAGATTTTCTGTACTAACAACATAAATAATATACACAGACCAAGAAGTCATGAAAAAATCGTAGAAATATAATTCAAGAATAATACTCGTTACTTAATAATAATTAATTAATATAATCATCCAGTATGGTTGGTAGGATTGTTCTGCAGTTCGGTTCAGTTCGACCTGTTTCCCCTCCCCGAACCTTCCTCCCCTCAAACTACAAAGTGGACTCGTCCGACTCGCTCCGAAGCGCTGCGTTACTTTTACAAAGAATTATTCTGTTACGTTACAGGCAGGAAGGAGGTATCTGATTCCCGCCCGAGTGTAGTGACGCTGTTTATGTAGACTAAAAGTGGTTAGTTTTGTGTTGTGAAGTGGAGAGATGTTTTGTTAATAGTTTCATAATGTGCAAGTGAGTGTTTTAATTAGTTTTATGTGATTGTATGTGAATACTTATAGCCTATCCCCAATGAAGAATCCAGACCAAGATGGTTAGAGAGACTCGTCACCTTTGGGTTGGAAATTTGCCCGAAAATATCCGTGAAGATCGGATCAGAGACCACTTCAAACGGTAAGAACTGAATTTCCTGTCATAATTATTATCTGCATATAGTGTCCACAACCTAACTTTTAAACCTTAGCTATTCCTCTTCAGACGTGCCCTTAGAATGCTTTGTTTATACTGTTGTTATTTGTAAACATTGACTACTAATTAAACCCGTTTTCAGCTTGATTACTATGGATTGTAAAGAATGCTTCAGCAGCTTAGCTCACCTCAAGAACATGAAGAGACCTTTAATACAGTAGATATTGCAGGTTCTTATTTAAATACAAGTGACAATTAATATTTATTGTGTTATGAAGGTTGCAATATATTATATTATTATAAATCTTATGGTGAGCCCGTTTCCGTGGTTATTTTTTAGGTTATATATATTAAAATCAGAAAATGTGTCAAAACAACCGGTTTAATCAAAGTATTTTCACACAATTCACAACACAAACTTTGATTATCTTTGATTGAACAAAGTGCAAAGTTTTAAAATACCGGAACTTTTCATTAAGTTTTAAATATCGGTTCTTAACATTGCCCAAGTTAGTTGGTTAAAAACTAGCTGATGGTGTCCTGTTATGCTGGGAAAAAGTAAATGAATCTATATATAGGCCTATATATATAAAGAGAGTTGTGTGTTGGTATATTTCGTGCTACAGCCAAAACTTATTGTCTTATATCCTTGATCTTGGTATCAAATTAAAGCTTGGAATCTCATGATGATCACTATGGTGGTTGGGTTTTGATATTTTATTGGGTTAAGGCACAGGATCGTCTGAAAAGGACCTATTTCATGGATTTTGTGAGTGATTTCTTTAGGGTTTATCTGTTTTTATCTTAACATATGGTTTAATTTGAAATGGTTTCCGTGGCTACAGTTGTTGCCAACAGAATTCAGCACCTACAGTTGTTTTTGTACAGCAGGTGAATAAGTTTACAGTCTTGTTTAGCAAATGAGTTCTTATTTTATTTACGTTTTCAGTTATTTAGTAAATTTAAATTACTGATAGGATATGTTACTGAAAACAAGGTACTAGTTTAGGGTAGAGTACCACCTACAAAAGCGTAGTGTTACATTTTTTCAATGTTAGGCCTAGTAAAAACAAGATGAGAACATTGAGATTGAGAACAAGAGAAGATGAGAAAAAAAACGAATGAGAAAATGTTCACAATTCCGTATGCAGGCGCAATAGGTATACAGTCAAATGGTCAAAAGAATAAATACTCCCGTTGCAGCAGACCTGCATACTCAGCGAATTTCAAATGCAAAACAACATATTTCAATTCAACATAGCGAGATTTGACATGTTTTTGAAAGCTCCATTAGAATAACATGGGAAATGAGTATGCAGGTTTGCTGCTACGGGTATATTAAAACTAGGTGGTTTTAATTTCATATTTAGTAGATCTGAACTAGAAGAAGCCATTTACCAAGTTTTATCAAGATACGTTGAGAAATAAGCGAGACATAGAATTTTACTTATTCCCCATATAGGCCAGTGAAATTAGATAAAAAATTAGTCATGCCTGGACAAAATTCCCGGAAAGCTGGAAATCGTCATAATCTTTCCGTTTTACATCCAAGTATATGAATTTGAAGTTTGTCCCATTTTTCCTAGTGTGCTTTCGACCTGGGACCACAAAAATATCAGAGTTTTGGGTAATTTTTAAATCTTTTTTAAATAAGTAAAAAACCGCTTATTCTACATAAAAAGTTTAAATACAAGAATTGTAGAGGACAAAATTCTGCATTATCGAGTACCTTCTGATAAAGATACTTTGAATAGTAATTGATTTATGGTAAGCTAAATAAAGGGTTTTGGTGAATTTCTCTTTTAGGGAAAGAGCTATTACTGTAGGTCTCATGGTAATCCCTAAGCCCGAGACCATGATAACTTTTAGTTTGGAGGTCCTAAGAAGCCAAAAAACCCATACGTTCTAATCTATATAAATATATATGTATCAATATAGATGTATATAAATATATATACTTATGTATTTGTTTCCTCGATAACCCTCGCAAAAATGGTCGGATCTTAATAAAATTTGGCACGGACGTGTAAAGTAGTAATTATTTACACATGATTGAAAACCAGCCCGATCGGACCATCGCAAAGGGGGGTGAGGGGGGGAAACCCCAAAAAATAGGGTTTATTGAATTTTTCATGTAGAAAAATTAAAATATTCTAATTTTGGTTTATACAGTTGAATTCAGCTCGAAAAAAACAAATAATTTAGTATCTTGAATCATCGCTCTATGTCCATTGGTTACCGAGATACTGAGAGTGGTAAACACAGTACGTTGTCCCAGCAATGTTAACCTTATGGGAAATAAATCAAATTGTATATCTCCCGTATTTCTGAACATATCTTAATAAAATTTGGTATGTGGCTTCATCTAGTTAAGATCTACTTGATTATAGCGTAAAATCCACAAATTTATATATTCTTGAGGCAGCAAACCTGCGTACTCACCTTCCCAATGTTAACCTTATGGGAAATCAATAAAATTGAACTCCTTCATTATCTCCCAATATATCTTAATAAAACTAGTTATAACTATTTTATTTTATTTTATTTATTTATTCTATTTATTTTATTATAAACTAGATAAACCACATAAATGTGGCTTTATCTAGCCAAGGTCGACTTGATTACGGTCAAAAATCCCCAAGTTTTTAGACCATTTTTGCGAGGGTTATCGAGGAAACAAATACATAAGTATATATGTTTATATACATCTATATTGATACATATATATTTATATAGATTTGAACGTATGGGTTTTTTGGCTTCTTAGGACCTCCAAACTAAAAGTTATCATGGTCTCGGGCTTAGGGATTACCATGAGACCAACAGTAATAGCTCTTTCCCTAAAAGAGAAATTCGCCAAAACCCTTTATTTAACTTACCATAAATCAATTACTATTCAAAGTATCTTTATCAGAAGGTACTCAATAAATGCAGAATTTTGTCCTCTACAATTCTTGTATTTAAACTTTTTATGTAGAATAAACGGTTTTTTACTAATTTACAAAAAATTAAAAAATTACCCAAAACTCTGATATTTTTGTGGTCCCAGGTCGAAAGCACACTAGGAAAAATGGGACAAACTTCAAATTCATATACTTGGATGTAAAACGGAAAGATTAAGATGATTTCCAGCTTTCCGGGAATTTTGTCCAGGCTCAATCTTTATTTTACTGGCCTAATAAGGTTAACATTGGGACAACGTACTGTGTTTACCACTTTCAATATCTCGGTAACCAATGGACATAGAGCAGTGATTCAAAATACTAAATTGTTTGTTTTTTGAGCTGAATTCAATGGTGGTAACAAAAATTGGATTACTTTTATTTTTCTATATAAAAAACTCAAAAACCCCATTTTTGGGGGGGTTTACTCCCCTTTACCCCCCCTTCCGGTAGTCCGATCGGGCTGGTTTTCGAACTCGTCCGAATAATTACTACTTTACAAGGCTGTGCCAAATTTCATTCAGATTGGACCATTTTTACGGCCGCTATCTTAAAGACACATATAAATAGATATATATATATATATATATATATATATATATGTATGAAATTGAATGAATAGTGTTTTTTGCTTCTGGGGGCCACAAAACGAAAAGATATCATGGTCTCGGGCTTAGGTCTTACCATGAGTACTACGGTAACAGCTTCTTCCCTATAGGGGAAATTCGCTAAAAGAAACACATATAAGTGTACCGCGCAGGAAAATTCACAGTGACATCAAGAGCCACTATTGTAACAGATTGGAACAGAAGGGAGGCAGACGCACAAGGTGATGAAAGTAATAATCAGGACAGACATAATGGAGAACCTTCGAAAAGGGATCAAACAGAAGAAGCTGATTTAGATTAAACGACTTTACAAGCTGTTTGCTAAAGGGCAGGGAATTATGATTTCTTGATTTGGATCATGAAGGGTAGGGCCTACATTATTCCAATCAACTATAGATTATATTGAACACCCGGATGCAGTAATTTGCAAGATGGACAAGATTTGTAATTAACGCATAGGACCGTAGCGAAGAAATTCATACAAGGGAAATGTTTGCTCTAAGATTGTGGGCGTTTGCAAGTTGCAGGATGTTGATCAGGTACTCAGGAAAATAATGGAATCTTTGAATAAACTAGCCTAGTAATTTTAATGTAAGAAATCTGCCATCTAAAAAGAATTGTAATTTAAAAATGTCTGCTTTGTTTTTATTTGAACGTGTGATGTTATTGAATAATTAATTCACAACCATTTACTAGATATTCATATGGTGGATCTAAAATCCAGTTTAACTTACTTTGTAGGTACGCCGTATTTTGTACTAGGCCTATATTAAAAAAGGACTTTCTATTGAAATTTTCTTTAATAATTATGATTAGGGGCTGTAAGCCCCTAGATAACAAATGTTCTGATTACAGACACATAGGCCTATTACGAACAAAAAAACTCGTTGCAGCAGACCTGCATACTCAGCAAATTTCAAATGCAAAACAACATATTTCAATCCAACATAGCGAGATTTGACATATTTTTGTAAGCTCCATAACAATAACATGGGGAATGAGTTATTCATTCAGGTTTCATAATACCAGGTTTGCTGCTAGGGGTATATTAAAACTGGGTGGTTTTAATTCAATATATAGTTGATCTAAACTAGAAGAAGCCATTTACCAAGTTTTATCTACATATGTTGAGGAATCAAAGAGATACAATATTACTTATTTCCCATTAAGTTAACATTGGGACAGCATACTGTGTTTTATACCACTTTCAATATCTCGGTAACCAATGGACATAGAGCAGTGATTCAAAATACTAAATTGTTTGTTTTTTTGAGCTGAATTCAATAGTGCTAATAAAAATTGGATCATTTTTATTTTTATATGTATATCAAACTCCAAAACCCCCAACAATGTCAGCTATTTTCGAGCTCTACACATGAAATTAAAAATCTCCGCAGCTATCCATCATAGAACATTCAAATGAAAACCAATCTCTTCAGAAAGAAATTAACTTTAATTAAGGTAGTAGGCTTAATGTACTAAAACCTTAATCATAAGGGTCCAAATACACCTTCATAGTTCTTAGAAGTACTTTTACGAAAATGGGTTTTTAAACTGTTTTTTTTTTTACAAGAATGCAAATGACTGTGTGTACATAATTTATTTTTTATTTTATTAGGTAGATGCTTCAAACTCACAAAGTTTCAAACTGTTGACTTGAATAGTTCAAACCTCTAGCACCATGACTTCTTAATTACCTTTTCACCATCAGGACCAATAACTTAGTTTGAATTAAACAAGAGAAATGACACATGGGTAATAAAATGAGAAAACTCACATTACTTGAATTTACCACAGTTACAGGATGAATGAAATATTACAAGAGCATTGTGTAACGGCATATCATAGCTGCTTTATGCTAACCAGGTAAGGAAATAACGTTATATTGATGTAAAAGGGCTATAACAGCCTCAGGTACATTTATTTCTATGTTATAAGGCAAAACAAGTTGAAAGTGGAATAATATACACTTCTAAAGCGCTGAGAATTGAATACTTGTTTTCATTTCAATATTTTATGTCTTTGCAAGCAGCTGGGTCCACAAAATGAAGTTTTTACAGAACAGCCTCAGGTACATTTATTTCTATGTTATAAGGCAAAACAAGTTGAAAGTGGAATAATATACACTTCTAAAGCGCTGAGAATTGAATACTTGTTTTCATTTCAATATTTTATGTCTTTGCAAGCAGCTGGGTCCACAAAATGAAGTTTTTACAGAACAGCCTCAGGTACATTTATTTCTATGTTATAAGGCAAAACAAGTTGAAAGTGGAATAATATACACTTCTAAAGCGCTGAGAATTGAATACTTGTTTTCATTTCAATATTTTATGTCTTTGCAAGCAGCTGGGTCCACAAAATGAAGTTTTTACAAGTCTAACCCCTCACCAAGTACTTTGTTTAGAAAGCCAAGATTCAAATTTTTATTTTCATGCCCAACAAAGATTTCATGGCTTCAGACTTATAAATTTCAAGATTCCCAGGATTTTCAAAGTTTTTATTTTAAAAAATATGAAAGTAAACAGTTTGAAACTTAGTGATTTTGAAGCACCTACCTATACCTACCTATGAAATACAAAAATAACAAACTCCTCATAGTCATTTGCCTTGTTCTTAAAAAAATATTGAAAATCCTTTTTTGTAAAATTACTTTAAAAGAGTATTTGGACCTTTATGATTCCTGTATAACTATACAAACCTAAATGATTAGAGTTCATTTCTTTCTGAAGAGATTGGTTTTTGTTTGAATGTTCTATTATGAACAGCTGCAGAGATATTATATTTTACGCAGAGCTCGAAAATAGCTGAAAATTAGCACTCTGACGACAAGAAATCGGCACCATCAGTTACAGAAAAATAAAGAAAATAAACTAATTGCACTGTAATGCTTCCGAAGTATTGCCCTTCTTTAAATGGTATGAATATAAAAATACTAAAAATATCCGAGCAACTACCTCTGGATCACTTGAAATGGATTGACCCAGAGATTGGCCTATAAGTTTTCCGAATGAAAACATGCAAATTTTCTTGAAAAAAAATGGTCATCCATAAACCAAGTTTGAATATTATACGTTGACACGTTTGTGAGATTCAATTAAATATGTAAGCACAAACACACACACATACGGAATACGAAGCACAAGGTCCTATGTTTGCATATAAACTTTTTTCCTTATTTTTACCTTCACTATCATATAGACTGAATTATTTTACCTTAATATCCGGTATTAAATTACAGACATATTTAAAAACAAACTAAACTACCGGTAAAAAACAAATAACCTTTTTTAGTGAAGAGAGGTTGTTTTTGAGCTAGGGAATTGAAGTTTTTATGTTAAAGATTCTGTCTACTTTTAGGCCACTAATAAATTTAAAAAAGCGTTTGGGTTCATTTAAAATAATGTTCTCCGAGCGCCCTACGTTTTTTTTTTGTTGGAGTAACTTTTGGTTTACTGTTGTTAGAATTTCCACTCAGGACATCAGGGTATGTGGGGTAAGAGGAAGAGTAGATAACTCCTCAAAACATAAGTCAGATTGGCTTTTCTATGTCCAAATGGACCAATCAAATCATTCTTTTATCCCAAACTCCTGGAGTCTTGTGGGCATCTACTAAATATAAACCCTCTAAACTGGAAGAAATTGATTATTTATCAAGCCAAATCAGATTATTTATGTGAAAATTGTCAAAAATAAACTTGTGATTCATCACAAAGAATTGTTCACCAAATTTTTCTACAGGGCTATTTTTTCTGTCTTCATTTTGGATGTCTTTGCTGTCTGCTGGACTGCTATACAATAAGAAAAGTCTGTCAGGTTATTATCATGATTTTAAGTTAGGCCTAGTACAATAAAATAAGGCAAAAAACACCCTGATCGGCAACTACTGATGTACATTCACAAAATATTTATCAGTTCTTTTGAGCACTATAATTAAAGATCCGATGAGTCCCCAAAAAATGATTGTTTTACACCTTTAAAATCATGTTTCAAAATGGTGGTTTCTTGTGATGGACTAAATTTTGGAAGAAAGCAAAAACTGATTTTTACATTTGAGTGTAAGTTACATTTATAGTAGCCTATCTGGGGTTACCCCATTTACATGTTCTTGTTGTTTACATATACTTGGTCTGCTGCAACGGAGGTATTTCTGATGTGTTCTGTTAGCATATATGGCTCCTTACAAGTTGATATGGTAGCTTAAAATTAAAAGCAACTCATAGGCCTAGTTGGTTTGCGTGAGTACAAATGTTTTCTGACATTGAAACAAAGCAAACTGGGATACTTTAAACCTATCACCATTTTCTAGAGTAAGGTAACAAATCAGGAACAACAAAATTACCAATTTATACAAACATTTTTGTTGTCTCTAAGGGCAAAAATCTTTCAAGGCAAGGAGCAAATATTCTATTATTATCCCATATCATATGAAACTTTAAAAAACAGGAATCATTTTTCTTTTTCTGTAAATCTAATTGCATGATATGAAGATCTTACCAAGATTCATCAAAACATAAGATAGTAGGTGTTTCGTAAATCTAATTTAATTTTTGCTGGGTGATATGGGACAAAATAACGTATCTAGGCTGAGAGAATAGGCTATATAGAAAGAAGTGTTGAAGAGTTATAGATTATTAGCCTATGCAGATTAGAATGAAGCTAATTTATTGCTATCTCATTTATTACCTACTGAATGGATTTGTAATCATTTCAACAAGATGACGATAAGGCCCTTAAATGTGTTACTTATGCCAAGTATCATTTCTTAACTCTCATGGCACAATTCACATTTCTATGAATAGTACGTTGTGTTGACAGGGTTTTATGACCAGGTTAAAAATAATATGCAGGTGTACAGAGCTTTATAGTTAGTTTATTGCCACCTCGAAGAACCCATAAAATAGCTTTAAACAAGTTATGCCTTGGTCCTGTGTTTGAAGCATATAGAGGGAGTCCCCCCCCCCCTTAAAGTAGTCTCCTGCATTGTTTTGAAGGCCTACTTCTTACTACAGTCATTATTTTGATTATTTTTTTCCAAATACATGATTATGTAAAATTACTTTGGTGCATAAAAAGATTAGAAATTTTTCTCCACCATATCACTGTCGTCCAATTTTATAAGTTAACTTTTCCTGGGGAAAGGCTTGAAAGGTAAAAGAAATATTTTTAAGGAAACAATGCCGAAAGACATTTTTAAGGCTAATCCATTTGGGGAAACTATAAATCCCTTGCAGTTATAGTTGCCAATAGCTGCAAGTAAACAATCGACTGATAACAAAACAACCATATTTAATGCATATTTTATTTGACATGAGTAGGCATTTTATTAAAAATCTCCTTTGAGCCATATAATAAATTCTTCCTTTATCGCTGGAACTTTCCCTGACAAACTAAAAGTCTCAAAAGTTAAACCATTGTTTAAAAAAGGGGATTCAAAAGAACTCTCAAATATAGAATGATATCTCCACTACCTTCCTTTACTACAACTTTTGTAAGAGCAATGCGCTTCAATTTTTCAGAATTCTTAGAAAAAATTACCTTGTAGTTAAAAAGCAATTTTGTTTTCGTTAGTCAACAAATTGGTTTTATTAAATCAGTAATAGAATCAGTTGAAAGGGGAGAAGTTGTTACTGGTATCTTTATGGATCTCAGTAAAACTTGGTGTTTCACAATCAAAGCTGTTTGAAGTTCTACAGTTATTAAAAATTCAAGGCAGGACATTTTCTTGGTTTGATTCATATTATAAGATTGATAACGATTTGTTGAGTTAACTCATATAAATAATAACCATAAAATATGTGTCCCCTCATCACTAGAAAACATAAATTATGGAGTGTCACAGAGTTCTATTCTAGGACCTTTGTTGTTAGCCTAAATGCTATCTAAAAGGTCTACCAGATTTAGTAAATAATGTCGAATTTTGCCTTTATGTCAGTGATATTAATTTAAAATTTTCCAGTAAATCCCTCCAAAATATAGAAGAATCTCACTTTGTTCAACTATCACCTATTAGTCAATATTTTTTATGTAATTTGAACCTTGTAGTAAATCCTTATAAAACCAAATGCATTTCTTTTTCAACTGTCCAAAATTCGGCAAGTGTTCAATCAAATAGGGGCCTATTGGTTTAAATGATAATTATATAGAAGTTAAAAATTCATGAGTCATGTACTAGATAACAATTTAAACTGGAGCCTTATGTATGTTGATCAAATTTGTTATAAAATTTCACCTGGATTATACACATTGAGAAAAATATCAAAATTATGTCCCATAGAAACTTTGAGAACTATATACTGTACTTTGCTTTTATTCACTCACACATTTTTTTTGGAATTGTTCTAATGGAGCCACATGTCATAAAAATTTTTATAGAATCTTAGTTCTGCAAAAAAACAAGCGTTACGTATTAAGTTAGAGTTAAAATGGATGGATTCAGTTAAAGCTAATTTTTCAAGGCTGAGAATTCTTACAGTATTCAATCTGTATAGGTGCTGATCCCCCCCCAAGAGCTATGACGCTAATCCCCCCCCCCAAAAAATTCTCAAAAGTTATCAAATATCCCCCCCCCCACACGACATACATGTACGATATCCTATTTTAGCACATGACATTAACACGTGCAAATATGTAATACTACTTTTTAACACCCCCTACACCCTTAGAAATTATCTTTAAAACCTCAAACCTTATGTTGGGGGGGAATGATTAATTAATTTTTCTATTATTTTTGACGACAGAAGTTTTTGCTGTGTTTCCATTCATACATCCTTTTGAAAAATCCCATCAAGGCGTTATTGGGGGGGGGGATAAAAAATTTTGCTTAAGATGACCGATTTAATTTTCTTGCTGTTACCAGTTTTACATTTTTCATCCCTAAAAAGTAAATGGACATTTGACACAACCTTCCCCTTGAAAAAAATTAAACTTACAAACTATATTGGGGGGATAACTATTTTTTCTGTTATTGCTTGTTAATTTCATCCCTATTTCGTACAATTCAAATAATTATTTTGATTTTAACTTAAATAGTAACTAGTGTTTAACTTCAATTGTAACTTAAACATTAACTAATGTATTTTAGATGATTTATTGATGGTAAACTTAACCATATTTTAGCTGAACCTGCAGCTAAGAAATAATCTATATATTAATACGCAAGCGGTTTTCTTTTCACAGTCCAACCGCAATAACGGCTGGGCGGATTTTAACGTTTGAGGTGTCAAATTAAGGGGATTGTTATGTAGATTTCTCATCAAGTCTCAGAATTTTAAAAAAGGGCGTCACTAAAGTACAGTAAAGGGCTGAAGTTTCGGAACAGTAGCGCTATTCATAGACATTGAAGCAAGCTCAGTTTACTTTGTTTACAAACTGAACATATGGCCAAGCTCTGAAATAAACCACAGACTACAGAAATTATAACAATCCTATATATTATATATTATTTTATTTATTTATTTATATTTATACTCTAAAACAAGCAAAGTTTGTACGGGCAAAATTTGTATCCCGTCCTAGGATTTTTTATTTTTACGTATAATTTGGGGTTTTAGACCACCAGAAATCGATTGGAACTAGTTTAAATAATAGTTTAAACCAATAAATCCCTACCCCCCCCCAAAGAATCTTATGACGCATTTGGCGTCATTGTCCCCCCTTGTAGGCACCCCTGTAATCAGTACATTTTCGAATTAATTTTACAGATCAAAAGCAACCTGCATAGCTTAAGTCATTGGGCTCATATCATAACTTAAAACCCGCTTTCCTTTGCTAGAAAACCCGGAGAACCGACTTTGCGCCGCGCCGTCCAGCACCCCGTTCCCTCCAGGGCCTTGTTTACCCGCCAAAAAAACGGCGGCCTTAGCGGTGGCGGTCTATAAATACGCCCACACCACCGGTGGAAAACAATACGCGGGGCGACAGGTACCGGGGTGGCTCGGGGGCTGCGGCAGCGGCGGCTTTCACCTGACCTCGATACCGGTCCAGACATTACAGTCCGAGCCGTGTAACTTGGCCCGAACTGCCCGTTAGCGTATGGCATTGCTGGCGGTCTGGGCCCGGCTATTTGATTTGGTCTAAACACTGTTAGCTCACTTGTCCCACCGTAAGAGGAACATGTCCCGGGAAGATCCCAGGTGCCTAAAACCCAGCTAAAACCTTCCTGAACTGAATGGCGTCTTATCTGAAAATAACGAGATATGCTGGCCTAGGGTTTTTTGCGTTTCAATCGCCTACAGAGCTCTGAATGGATTTTCCAGGGTAAAGTGCTCGGCAACCTTAATCCAGATCGTAACTAGAATTATATATTACATTTCTATTTGGATCGCCCCCTATAACATAATCGTCCCTATAAATATCTAGTGCCCCCTCCTTTTGAAGCATTTTTGGCTCGTCTCTATAGACTTACGAAAGCTCTTTTTTGCTATTCAGTCTTGTGACGTGAAAGCTTAAGAGGGTTCCCTACCTACCCCAAAACATGCCTAAAACACGCTCCGCGCGGTGTCATTTAGCGCATACAGTTTTCAAAATAAAATTTAATTAAACACTGCATTTCAAAGACAAAGAGTTGTAGAATGTTAATTGCTAACCCAAAATCGCTCTTGTTAACGTATTCTGAAGATACATTCTGTTGAAATTAACCAACTTTAACGCCATGTATCTTTTTAATGAGTGAGCGTAAACGATTTTGGAGAAGCAATAAACACTCTGCAACTCGTTATCCTTACAATGCTATATCCGAATAACTTTTATTTTAAGAACTGGAGGCGCTAAATGGCGCCGCGTTTACCTCTGCACCGGCTTTCGCGGCGAAAAGTGCACAAATTTAACATGGGCTCTTATGGAGCCGCAGTTCCAAAAGTCGCCCCCTACTGTCGCAGAAAAACGAAAACTGCCGTTGGTAGGGAACCCTCTTAATTCAATTTATAGTAGTAGTCCAACTTGTTAAGTCGTCATTCATATTCATACGATAATACAAAATTTGACTGGATAGCTGAGTGGATAAAGCGCTCACTTCATAACTTGAGGATCGTCGATTTGATTCCTAACGGGGACAGGATCGAAACTGGGTCCAGTTGCCATTTGTCATTGGGCTATGAATAATTAATGATGCTATATAACAAAAGGTCGCCGTTACATAGTGATATTGACTATATAGTCAAAAACAGTAACAAGACCCGGTTTTGCACCGTTCCCAATCAAAACGATAAAAAATGCCACTGGCGTCGAAATTCACAAAATAAATCTGAAATAAAATATGCGCTCGAAAGTTAGTTATAAAATAACCTTTATAAGTGGCAGCTTTCCTATTTCTTAATGTTTACTTAATGCTCTCGAACTGGTGCATTTTAGAAGATTACAGTGTTTCTCAAACTCTTTTATAGCGTGTTCTGTCCCTCAAATCTCGCAATTTTTATTCCTCTTTAGGCCGTAACTAGTAGACTGTAACTTGTCTCCTATTCAATTTTTCATGCGCAACCCGGGTCCCTTTTCCCGGGCAATCTGCGAAAAGGAAGCTTTCGTAGTAATCGCCGAGTAGTAGTGGGCAAGTGGGTAGTGGGGAAACTCCGATTAGATTGCCGCCGGTTACGTAAGCCAACCCCAGTACTACACACAGTCACCGCGCCAGTCGCGCCGTTGACATTTGTCGACTTGCATGCACTCCGCTGCTCTCCAGCCCCCGGCGCGGCGCATGCTCCCCGACACGATACACGATCTGCACATTCACTTTCCGTTACAAAGTTCATCGATACTATTATCCTTGCTGGAAATATCACTGCGGCTCACTTTCTGTTTTCATTGCCGTTTGTCAGATTTTCTGCGCAGAAGGGTCGTTTGCGTGATTATGTTATACGAGAAATATCTGCAGCGAATCGCAGTTTATTTGGGATTTTTCTCTCATTATTTAAATCTTGCATTAGATTTTACCACATCGACGAAATGGAAAGGAAAGGAAAGTGCGATACGGTACGGTACCGTGATATTTTAGTACAGTCCTCTCAGACAAAAGGTGCAGTCGGAGTCTCATGTTACTGTGCACCAGCCGCATTCGTTTACTGCCAAGAGGTCGGGTCGAACGCCGCGCCGTGGCCCAAGCGGTCCGTAAGCACCATGAAAAATTAACATTAGTCTTACGTGCGGGTTGGGCTACGTCATTTGACGTGACCCGTAGTAATGCGCCAATCAGCGAGTGCGCTCGTAGCATCAATTTCTGTTTTTTTAGCGAATTTCCCCTATAGGGAAGAAGCTATTACCGTAGGTCTCATGGTAAGACCTAAGCCCGAGACCATGATAACCTTTCGTTTTGGGGCCACCAGAAGCAAAAAACACCATTCGTTCGAATTTATATATATATCTATCTATCTATCTATCTATATATATATGTGTCTGTGAGCACGATAGCGGCCGTAAATATGGTCCGATCTTAATGAAATTTGGTACAGACATGTAAAGTGGTGATCGATTGGACAAGTTCGTAAACCAGCCCGATCGGACCATCGGAAGGGGGGGTAAAGGGGGAATAACCCCCCCAAAAATGGGTTTTTTGGGGTTTTTACATAAAAAATGAAATTAATCAAATTTTTGTTTGGCACCATTGGATTCGCCTCAAAAAACAAACAATTTAGTATTTTGAATCATTGCTCTATGTCCATTGGTTACCGAGATATTGAAAGTGGTAAACACAGTACGTTGTCCCAATGTTAACCTTATGGGGAATAAGTAAAATTCTATATCTCGCTCATTTCTCAACATATCTTAATTAAACTTGGTTTGTGGCTTCATCTAGATGAGATATAATGTATTTTAGTCAAAAATCCCCGAAATTTCAATTTTTGTGGCAGCAAACCTGCATAATCATTCCGCATGTTATCCTTATGGGAAATAAAAAAATTCTATATCTTACTTATTTTTTAACATTTCTTGACAAAACTTGGTATACGCCTTCTTCTAGTTAAGATATACTAAATAATGAATTAAAACTAACCAGTTTTAACATACCTGTTGCAGCAAACCTGCATACTCATTCTACATGCTAACCTTATGGGTAATAAAATAAGTTGTGTAGTTCGCTCATTTCTCAAAATATACTGATAAGAAATGGCATGAGGCTTCATACAGTTAATATCTACTTGATTATGGCTTAAAATATCCAAATCATCAAATTCCTGAGGCAGCAAACCTGTGTACTCTCTTTCCCAATGTTAACCTTATGAGAGGTAAATGCAATTGGATACCGTAGCTTTCTTATTCCTCAGCATATCTTGATAAAACATGTTATGTGGCTTTATATAGTTTAGATATATTGGATTGTAACCTATAATACCTCATTTTCAAATTTCTGTGGCAGCAAACCTGCATTTTTCCATACTAATCTTATGAAGAATAATTTATTTTTGAATACCAATTGTGGGCATTTGGCAAATCACAGGATGAGGGAACAGGGCTCAAATTAAATGTTTTAATGTCAGGAACTCAGGAAAAGTACTGCAATTTCTTAAAGTTTGCTAGATAACAAAAAATAACATAAAATAACTGCCATTTAAGTAGCATTGGGAAGTAGCATTGGGATCTAAAACGTCTGCTTTGGTTAAATTAAAACATGTGAGCTGATGTTTGATTCAAAGCCACATGGTGGATACAGACATATGGCTTACTTAAAGGTCAGATAACTAAATATGTCAAATAAATGTACTATAGCGAATACAGATTTTTACTGGATGATGTTTATGAAATTTTTTACTCAAACTTAAACAGCTGGTCATTTCCCCATACGATTAAATTGGAAAAGCCAGCTGTTTTGAAGTTTTGATCATTGCATTTTCGTGCCAAGTATAGGCTATTATTTTTTATAGCCTGTTGATCTTAAAAGCCACTAGGAGAGTATTTTTGCACGCTTTCTTTTGAATGTATATTGATTTTACTTGATGCGAGACTTCATTTAAATTATTTATTTATGCACTTGAAATTCGCTGAGTATGCAGGACTGCTGCAACGGGGGTATTTTTTTTGTGAAACGAAAGTGAGAGAACTACTACACAGAGAAACTATAACTAAACAACGTGCGCAATTATTTGGTATTTCATTCGCTTCCAGGTCTATCTATCAGCATAAAAATCCTTCCATCCATTACAGTATGTATTCCCAGCCGTATAAACACGCATACTTTGTCCCCCGTGCCGCTCTGACCGTAATAATCTAGACGGTGTAGTGCTGTAGTTGTTAGCGTACGAGTGTGGTGTATGAGCGACGTTACGACACTGATATACTATGTAGTGCTGTATACTTGATTATCATACGAGCATTGTGTGATCGAAGTTATGCTCAGACGATGTAGTAATGCAAGCCTCCCTTTCCAACACGGCGTTAGAGCGGTCAACGTCGACGTCGGCGTAATTGCGCTAGAGTTAAATCTGAAGCAGGCTATGGTGACTTGTTTCGTAGACGCTGCGCGCGCTGATTGTTGACGCCGTGTCGGAAGTTGAGCCTTTTAAGCACACACATGTGGTATCTTAGCGACGCGACGTTAGGACGCTGACACACCATGTAGTGCTGTAGTTGAGTAGCATACGAGCGTTGTGTGATCGAAGTTATGCCCAGACGCTGTAGTGCCGTAGTTATTTTAGCATACAAGTGGTGTCTGTGTGAGCAACGTTATGTCCAGACGCAGTACTGTAGTTGATTAGCATACGAGCGTTGTGCCCAACGTTATGTCCAGACGCTGACACACGCTGTAGTGCCGCAGTTGTTTAGCATACGAGTGCGGTGTGACTGCGGTACTGCGGCACTGTTGCAAGCCCGGTCGGTGTCGCAACGCCACTCAGCCGCCTTGACCAAATTTCAGTTCGTCGACATGTACTTTCTACTTTAGTGGGGCGGATTTGCCCGTCCCTCTGTCCTCCCGCGATCCTCTCCGACTGCCGTATGGTAACGGTCGTGTTGACAACTCACGACTTGTATGATATGAAAAGCATGGTCGTTTGAAGAATTTACTGTATGCAGTATAAAACTTGAATTATGTTTATAGATGAAAGGATCATTGAGTATTGAGTTTTATGTGGTTTTGTATAGATTATTAACAGTAAAACCAGTCTTAACAATCCTGAAATGGGAAAGCAAGTAAAACGAGCAAAAGCAATTCACACCGTGTGTTCGTGTTTAACTGTTTAAAAAGAAATGCATATTCTCTTGACAGATTATGTAAATTTGATCTGTAAAATGTTTACTTTGTAAACGTGATTTATAATAGGCGTACACAATAATAGCCTCGACGAAACTCATAATCCGGCTGTTTGTAAGGTTATCGAATTGATTTTAGATACTTTCAATCGAACCGACTGACCTGAACTTCCGGTTTGAAATTTGAAGAAGCGATCGTTGGCGAGTCAAATGACGGGGCCCAGTCCGCCCAAAAGGCTGAAGCTGATCATTGGGCTGACACACGGCCCGGGCCAAGTTCTTTGGCGCGGACTGTAGCAGTACAGCAGCCTTCGCATATTACATTGTGCTGTTCTGGCATTGCACGGTGGACTCAAATAAACTTCTAAGGGGGATTTTGACTCATCTCAACTCCAGGTGTAAAAGCCACCAACCCTGACCCTACGTTGTTTGGCACGGGTCGGCGCTGACGAGGGCGGCACTAAGGCCTACTTGATCCAATTGCACGAGCGACTTGTCAAGTGCCGCGTGTCCTCGCGTTATCCAATCCCGGCCAGGAAGGGGCGGTTTGTATCGAGGACTCTGATTGGATAAGTGTCGGTGTCGGCAAACTGGCCAATCACTCGCTGCACTTGTCTAGACCACTAGATCTAATTGTGGCCTTGTCGAGTTCCAAGCATTTCCGAAACAATGCGTCTTAGAAATTCAAAACTTTTTCAATTGATTCTGGAGATATTTGGTTGGCTCGGTATTTTTACGTAGAGACATTTTGTCTTGGATACCTTTTATGAGGAACACAAACTTTTTAGGGGGGGGGGGAGAGAGAGAGGTCCAAACCCAACAATTATTGTCTTGAAAGATATTGAAACACGCACACTCGTTTTTTTGTACCCGGATATTCGTGCATTGTTTATAAAAATTGTTCGTTTTTGTAAAACAATAACCAAATACTTGAAAAATATATTACTGCAAGTTTGAAATTAAGCGACTGTTGGTGTGGTAATTCTTTTACATGGTAGAACTAGCAACTTAACTTGTTTTGGCTCAGGCATAGCAACCCGGAGCTGAATTTCCATTTCACACGTGAAAGGAATTTTGCTGGTAAATAGCAAAATAATTTCGCACTTGATACTGGGTTCGAGATTAGAAAATCTGATTTCTTTCGCTTCGTAGTTTGAAACTCAACTGATATTAGGTTGAGAACTATCTCTGCAGGGAACCGTCGCAGTCACTTCCTCGCCTGGCGTGTCTAAACTGGCAACAATTTGACTGTAATGGGGCTCCATTATAATATGTGCAATTTGCACGGAGGAACCCGTGTGGGAAGTCTGCATGGGATAGTGCTGCTCGGAGGGGGAATGCATGTGTAAATAACCTCTGCAAAGTTCTCTTTGGATATAAAATGTTGCGTCTTTAAATAATATGAGAATTTTGACATTCACGGGAAGCAATTTTTATGGTCTTAACGACTTTCTTGGCATAGGGCGTTTGATTGGAGTTCTGTAGCACCTTTCCCACTTGAGCTACCCGTTTTCAATATTATGTTGCATGAACCTACCCAGTTCTTAAGTGACTGTCAATATGATGTTCGTCGATTTCTCACCAACCACCCCATTAATTTAATATTTTATTTTTTTAGTGTTGTTATCGTAAACAATGATAGTTCGAACGATAACGATCACAGTCAGACTTACTTAAAGGGAAATCATGTCCTACAAGAGGAAGATTTAGATTTCTTTCACGGTTTCTTTTTGAATGTATAAATTTAAATTGATCATAAACGGTGACCTAAAAGTTTATGAATTCTTGGATAATAAATGACCAATCGCATGTAAATAAATGATTTTTTTATTGCCTACGTTTCATGCTTAATTTTTTTGTTAGGTACACATAAATCATTGTCATAACAGTCACGTGGGGAGGCACGCTTTTTCAGCCCCTTATCTGGGACTACGTGCTGGTTCGTTGTTGTTGTACGTAGGCCCTAATGGGGGAAGTTCGTCTACATCCCGTATCGCAGGTGCCACCTCATCGCCGCCGTCGTCTGGTACAGGTCGACCAACATCGGCTCACGGCCGGTCCGGGCCACGTAGTTAATCTCGGACTGTACAATGTTATACCTGGTACATCGCGCTGAATGCGTTTGTTTTGGGCTTCAGAGGCCGGCCTTGGACCGAAGGCCGCCCGCTCGATAACTAACGTGTTCAATGGAACATTCACGCTGGCTGGCACTACACTACACACGACGCATTACCATCACATGTGCTTCAACCGTTTGAATCGTACTGAGGGAGACATTGTATGATATTTTGTTGCTTGGAGGTCCATAAACATGTTAAGTTCTGAGTAATAAACGTCTGATAGTCCTTTAATGTTCACCATCTCTGGTTTTAAAAGATCCAAATCTTTATATACAGACAATTTATCGTTCTACTCAAATTTTGTGATCATATATGCATAATTTACTGTAATGTTGTTTTTTTTTCACAACAGAAGGGGATTTTCACACGGTTTAAGTAATGACCAAACCAGTTTTTACCACTTACGTATAAACAAAGTATGCTTTTTGTTTCATCACAGTTTATGTTTATAGCATATTCTATGTTTTATTTGTAAATATCTAATTAATGCACGTGTCGAATTCTTGACGCGACGTGAAATTGAATCGCGATTGCGGACATCGATTTGCTTTAGCCGTGATGAAATTTAACGAGTCAGTCAACTCTAGATAGGTGCACTTTTCAACACTCCCGTATTCGTTTCCCACCCCGTAACTGCCTATTGTACACGACATACGCGCAACGCCGTGGCGGATTTGCCGCGACGGAGCGAACGGCAGTGTATCTGAAGTGGAACGAACGGACGGGCGATCCGGCAACGTCGCTCGGTCTCGCGCCAATGCAGGGCCGATGTGGCAACAGCGCAGCGGCCATTAAAATGTACTCTGGCGCGGGGTTGCCACTTCTCCCGCCACCGCGGCTATTTGTGCCCTCCACACGTGATACGCCCGCTGCCAAAACCCCGGCCCGGCCTTCCTGTCCCCGCGAGAGGGGTGGCTGTGGCGGTGGATGTTTTTAAAAATGAAATTATTGTGTGAATGGTTTTTGCACGATTGGAGGTGGGGTTTGTTTATGATGGACAAATTTACCAGTGCAGGCCCATTATTGGTTGATGAAATTGCTCCTTTTCAATACTATGGGATTTGATATTGCGCAACATTAAACCCTTTTTTACGTAACATTGCGTAACGTAAGCAATCGGTGGACCGTGTGGCAATTTTGAACAGGAAATGCTGCAGCCTAGATCGCCTCGAGGTTTATTTTAAAGCCTTTTAGGTAGTTTGCAACACTTTGCAAGACAGACCTTTAGACCTTTCCTTACATAAGCCTTCATAAAGTTACATTAGACGGTGTTCTGGTGATAATGACAATGCCTGTGTAGTGTAAATGAAGGTAATGGAAAGCACTTACTTGTACTAGGAGGATGAATTAAATTTGGTGGTTAGATAAGTCTGTACCGGTATTTGAAAACGTGAGCTTAACATACGGTGTTTAACGTTCAACTTCAACAATTTAATGGACCTTTATTCTACTCTGCATAGCTTTGTACATACAACCTTCTTCCTGAAGTTTTTTTAAAAAGAAACATACTTTTCATACGTCAAACATTTTTGAAAATCAGCATTGAAAACGTTATTAAAACCATTGCGATATAATTCACGTTAGTTCGTATGAATAGTCAATTTTATTTAAAATTTCGGGTTTGTAGCCTTTATTTTTTGATATGTAGGCCTATTGTAAAAATCAGTAGTGGTAATTGGAATGTTAAGTGAATAGAAAATGTAAGAACATCAATTACCAGGGACCATTGTAGTTAATGGTTTATTTAAGACTATTCAATTGAGGGCATTGATTGTAGTCGCTTATAGGCATCGGTGATATGGAAAGCATTTCTTGATTGGGAGAGCTAATTTAGTCGCCAGTTTAACGGCATATGGCTGGAATGATTGCCTTATTTGTGCTTCTGAGAACGATTCTCATTATAAACTGAAGTTGATGAATCGTTGTATTTAAGAAGTTATTGCCGTAATTTTACTAATTAACATCTCGTGGGCTATTTTATTCTTTGTCTACAGGTGTAATTGATTGCATTTCTTTACCTAAAAGTAGACATTGTGCTTGCCTGAAAGTTTAAATAACTTGTGTTCCATATGTACAGGTGTCTTGACATTTTTATTGGTATACAGTAGAACCTTGATTAGAAGACTCTCAAGGGGATTCTGGAAAGAGTCTCGCTATCAAGGGAGTCTTCTTATTGAGGTTCGTGTTAACAAGATGTTACTGTAAGTGTCATTACAGTATCAAGGAAACTTGAAAAGTGGGCTTTTTATCAAGGTTTTTGTGTTATCGAGTATTTTCTTATCGAAGTTCTACTGCATCTTAAAAGACGCCAAAAAGATTTATTATATAGGCTAGTAGGAATGGTGAGACAAGAAAGTAAAATAGATAAAAATACTGGTCATGTTGTTTTAATTTTACGTGGTTCGTTTTTTTACAAATTTATTCAGATTTTCGTTTTATTGGTTTGAAAATGTTAAATAATCATTTCATTGTACGGTTTAGCAAGTAACTTGGGATGATTGCCAAATATAGAAATACATACTTATCGGTTCATTGATAAGAGAAGCTGGCCATATACCAATCCTTGACCTTTCTTATCTACATAGTGCGATATATCGCAAATAAGGCCAATTTGGTTTGATTTTCCTCTAAAAAAGTTCGTTAAAATTACTATTTTAATGTATATCCTTGTATTTATCATTAGAATTCTGCTCGACAGTAGTGATGTTTTATACCGTTATACAACATAAATGCCCATTGTAACTATGATTTACTGACTGTAACTAATAAAACTGCCAGAAAAATCAATAATACTGACAAATGGCATTCTATTCGTGTCATGATAATGGAAACAATAATACCTTTATCATCGTTGTCAAAGTTATTGGTTTTCTGAATCATAATTCATAGCATAATTTATTATTACTAGATAACACGTAGCTCGAAATCGAGTAAAATTCATGTGGTAAAATAATGAAGAATAATCAGCCTATTTACATACTTTTAAAGTTTAATGAAAGGCCTAACTTCTTTAACAAAATTTTGGCTTAACTACTGAAACTTTTAAAGTTAATTTGATCTACCGCAGGAGTTTCTGGTAAACGTAAACGATTTTTTAGGGAACACCTTCATTTTCCCATGTCCTCTTTTTTCTGAAAAGTATATTTTAACACCGGCAAAAGATCACGCTCTGCTTACAGCATTATGTAGCTGACCGAGAGCAAACACTGGCGCCATGAACAATGACTTCCTTTGTTTAGGGATTGCCGCTGCACCTTATTGATAATTATCGCCAAAACAGATATTGTAGGGAACGGCTGCCTTTATAGGCAAAATTTCCTTTGTGGTAAAAACGCGTAAATGACCCATTACTCTACCAATCTTTTCATCCTTGAAATGCAACCCACCACAATAAAAACATTTTTAGTTCCTTGGTCTGAGGTTGGAAGGAGCATAAAACGTTACAGGGAGGGTGATGCCAGCGGTTGCGATCGTGTCCTTTCCGACTCCTCCGACCGGTCTATGTTCGTCTTCTTCTTATTACAGTAGTGGCTTTATGAATGCACCGAATCCAAAAAATAGATTTGCTCAGGTTAATATAACTTAAAAAAAACACTATGATATATCGTAAACTACATTGTAAAACTGGTAACTGCAATGTATAAGAGCTTTAAAAACTTCATAACAAAACCTAAATTACATAATAAATCTTAAAAAAATAAATCTGTTGAAAACAAAGCCAAAGCCAAACCAGCTGTAAAAATAAAAACTGCTCTTTTCGAAAAAAATAATTGTAATTCATTGCTGCTATCTGTGGTTTACCTCTAGAACTATTTCAGAGCTTGGCCATATCAGTTTGTAAACTAAGTAAACTGAGCTTGCTCAAATGTCGATGAATAGCGCCACTGTTCTGAAACTTCAACCCTTTACTGTACTTTAGTGACGCTTTTTTTAAATTCTGAGACTTGTTGACAAATCTACATAAAATTCCCTTTAATTTGATACCTCAAATGTTAAAATCGGTCCAGCCCAGCCGTTGTTGCGGTTGGACTGTGAAAAGAAAACCGCTTGCGTATTAATATATAGATTAGATGGCTATAATTTGACACATGCATTTTCCTGTATTATTCGAAATGTCATTTCATTTCCCCCTCACAAAGGAGTCAGATCCTAACTCGAAGACCTTGTACGTTTTAGCTCAACTATTTGACGTTTTGATGATTATTCTCCGTATTGTGATAGAACTTTTATATTTTCTGGATCTGATTGCTTGTTCGTTATTCGTATGATTCACAATTTTTGCGTTTGACCACATATTTGTATGTTCTTATAGCAAGTCGGCCTACTGAGCTTGTTTATAGCAACAAGGCAGCTTTTTTTTAGATGAACAACGTAATGCTTTCAGTTACGTCTTGCTGTTTACTGCTGCTGGGGCTACTTGCGGTGGTCATATGAGATGTAGTTTATCAAAATGCTTCGTCTGGTTTTAGATAGTCTTTTCTTTCTTGGAAGTTGTGGAACCATCTAGAGGGACGATACATCGGATCAGTGAATGAAGGAGACTCATTCCGTTTTGTTGCAAGAAATGTTTACGCAGGTGTGCGTAATTTACTTTTATGCCAAATTCGAAGTAAATTACGAATTGGAATATGGAATTTTTATCGACTCTCCCCACCGCCCCCCAATTTCGATTGTACCCTCCCGGTTACGTAACGCTATTGTGGCCCCCGCCCCCGCTCGTCTCGTCACTGCGGCGGTATAATGAGCAGGTACGGCCAGGACCCGGGACCGGTACAGTCGGGACCGCCACCGCGGGGCCCCGGTACAGTCGGGTGCGGCTGTCCGCCCGCCGCGACCCCGGGCCTATCTGTGATCGAGATGGAGTACGTAGTGGAAACTTCGCCGCGGGGCATCGCAGGTAGACCGGGCCGGACAGGTCCGGCAACTGGACCGGGGTCGCGGGGCTTCCAGCGACGAAGTTCATTTAGACTGAGAAAACACATTTTTTTTAATTGACAATTAAATATGTATGTGATGAGTTGTTGAGTTGGTAAGGCTGCCCGTTTTAAAATCAAACTGGTTTGGTAGGGGGAGCAATCCGTAGGTCTCTGGTGCAAGCAGCCAAGGGAGCAGTCCGTATCCGCCCAAGCTATAGTCTTAGGTAGCCTCTAAGGTCTTTGTTACCCAAAGGTACAACCAATGAACCCAGGTAACCCACGTAATTACCTAAAGGTAACTGCTTCTCAAAGCAGTTTGTTAACGTGCTGCCCCATCTCTAATGAATTCGCTGGCGTGTGAGTGCGTATTTAAGAGGTAACAAAATAAGATTTACTTTTCTCCAATCTCTGTCAGTTTTTTAACTTAAAGCAAAGCTGAATAACTTTTGATAATTTCATATTGCTTGTTATGCTATACAATATGCAACAACATCCGACACCAATTTTTTGAAATTGGGGTTTGTTGTGTTTACTACCTATAATATAATATGTTAGCTTGCAGTCGATCTAGGCCTATATTATTTTTGTTTCTTTATTGATATCAAAAAACTTGTGATCGTAAGCTCTGTGGTTCAAATCTAAATCCAGTTCACGTCGCGTGAGCTTCAAACTGGGGAGTGAGGATGTTGAACGGCGAGTAAGTCGACAGCAGGGTCTATTGACTTGATTCTATTATGGCGCCTGCGGCGATTACGACTGTAACGGGCTCCTTGTTATTCCGTTATATTCTCTTGGAGAGTGTACTGTATTGTAGCAAAATAAGCAGTATTGATTTCAATCCAGCGTCACTGATTCAATTGGAGTCATTTTATTCATCGTCATTTAGTAATACCGCTTTACTGTAGGTGTAGCTCGCACAGTATAACAATACTGTCGGTATATCGTTGTTTATTGTTGAGTTTATTACACCTTAGCGACGGAAGGTGTCGAAATATTTTGTCGACAGTGGATAGCCTGACTTCCTGAAAAGCTATGTTCTTTCAAATCTAAGACTGAGAGGTGAGGACAGTTGCTTCTACCTACTGATTATATATAAGTAATGTCGTGAATCAATCAAAATTCAACAGAGATTGTCTTGGTTTCCTTAAATTCCTTAAAAAACTATATTGTATACTACTTATACTATGAAGTTGTTGAAGTGTTATGTGCTTGCATGTTAGGGACCCAGGGTTTAGTCAGTATATTCACCAAGCTAAGGACGACTTTTACAAAAGCACTTATAGACCGTTTCAAGACTTAAGACCCTGTCTTCCAAGACTTAAGGCCCAGTCCGTCCATTAGATGTTAACGGCGTGGGCCTTATGTCTTGAAACGGCCTATACGTTTCTCTCACTCGAGTCACCCTTTTGTCTTATTCGGTTTTGTGGATGTTCCCTTATTTACACAGTTGTCAATTTTGCTGCGCAATCAATACTTATCAGACCTCACCGATTGTTCACCTACTCTTACACCATGCACGTGAGTCTAGTTAAAGCCAAATTGTGTACAGCATAAGCTTGAGCTTATTGCTGAACCTTTCGCTTTACAAACACAAGTTGGCGATCGTAGTTGCAACACCACCGTATTGTCGCTGAGGTGTAATTGTCGACTGTCCAAGTCACCAGTGCAGCGCTGCACGGTCTTACACCATGCACATGAGTCTACTTAAAGCCAAATTGTGCACAGCATGAGCTTGAGCTTATTGCGGAACCTTTCCCTTTACAAACACAAGTTGGTGATCGTAGTTGCAAAACGGTACTGTCGTAGTTCGCTGAGGTGTAATTGTCGACAGTCCACAGTCACCGGTGCAGCGCTGCACGGTAGGTACGGTGACGGAGTGAGGTGTGCACCGGAGTACGGAGGTTGTGAAAGCGCATTGTGTCGCTGGAAAAGGCATCGCCGCCGGGGTGATTTCACTGCACGGCCTAGATTCCGGCGCCCCGGGCTCCCGCGGCCTCCCCTCCCAGTCCGCGGATAACTGTCATTACTCGTCGTCAGGTCTCATCGAACCCGCCGATCGTGTACCGTGTCTAGGGGATTGTGGCCGCGAGCGATTGTACTTACACGGGCGAGTTTGTCGGTCGGCTTATCTTAGAAGATTGGAAAGATAGGTCTGAGCTGGATGTTGAAACTGGGAAATCGGGGAGGGGGTAAGGGTATATGCACGTTACAGGTCTTTAATAGTTCGGTGACCAATAGGATTTTTATCTTGGTGTCAGCGGCGCGATGTAGGTCGTTCCTGGGCTCTTCCGCTCTTTCACGGAGAGATGCACGGTAGCATCTAGAGTAAAAAGGCCTCTTAAGTCGTATTCAGATTTTGTTAAATCTAATGTGTATCGAATAAACATGCATGCCATGGTACCTAGGATTGTTGTTATGTTTTTTGAAGTCAACTCCCTTCCAATGACCGTTAGCTGATATCTTAACTAAGCCTGGGCTTTAATTTCTTATTAATAAATTATTAATAACAGCTAATCTTTACTGAAACATAAAGCCTCTTCAAGAAACAAAACGTGATCTAATAATCTCTGAGTGGGATTAGCAATTGAAGTGTGTTCATTTTAGGTCAGTCATCTTCCCACCAAAGAAGGGCCCAAAACGGCAAAAAGGGGCCCATAAAGACACGAAAGAAGTAAAAAAATAACCCCGTTGCAGCAGACCTGCATACTCAGCGAATTTAAAATGCAAAACAACGTACTTCAAATAATGTAAGACTATATTACTTACTGGGGACGTCAGACAGCTCAAAATTGACATAGTTCTGTTCAGAACATGTTTCGGTGTAATAACACCATCCTCAGCTGAGTACAGATGTGAGGTCGGAAATAATTATCCATCGGTGGATGGCTTCGTCATAGTTGATTAAAAAACACATAAAACATAACATTAAATCACGAGACGGACACGATTAAACATTTACACGAAATGTCCATGCTAAACCATGGATGATAATAACGTACTTCAATCCAACATAGCGAGATTTGACATGTTTTGGTAAGCTCCAGAAGAATAACATGGGGAATGAGTTTGCAGGTCTGCTGCTACAGGTATATTAAAACTGGGTGGTTTTAATTCAATATTTATTAGATCTGAACTAAAAGAGCTAATTACCATGTTTTATCAATATATGTTGAGAAATAACCGAAATATAGAATTTTACTTATTTCCCATAAGGTTAACCTTGGGACAACGTACTGTGTTTACCACTTTCAATATCTCGGTAACCAATGGACATAGAGCAGTGATTCAAGATACCAAATTGTTTGTTTTTTTGAGCTGAATTCAATGGTGCCAACAAAAATTCGATAAATTTTATTTTTCTATGTAAAAAACTCAAAAAACCCATTTGATATATATATATAAATACATAAATTTGAACGAATGGTGTTTTTTCTTCTGGGGGCCCCAAAACGAAAAGTTATCATGGTCTCGGGCTTAGGTCTTACCATGAGACCTACGGTAATAGCTTCTTCCCTATGGGGGAAATTCGCTAAAAAAGGTCATCAAGTCTCAGGGCCCGGCGTTGTAGATTGCATAGGGGCCCGGAAATCCTGTCGCCGGGCCTGGGTATGAAAATACATCTTCAAGGCTGAAAAACGCTAGATTTGGGTAAAAACTAAGACGCATTATCATAGAGTCAAGTTTAAAATTTCCCAGAAAGAAAATAACACGTTCATTGTGTGCAGCATGAACGTGGTCGTTTGAGGGAAATCCGTCTTGTTTGGCCTCACAGTCATGTAAGTTCGTCCTCGGCCAACGCACGGTGAGAACAACACGTTGAGATGTTGCTAATTCCGAATCACTCTTTTGCGAGAGGTAATTGTGTCTGAACGAGTCTAATCATATAATATCATTTAGTTCTCCAAATAATTTAGTGACTTCATCGGATTATTTTAATCAGTCCACACCATTTTTTTTAAAGGCAAGATCTACGACAAGAATGATTTACCTTAAAAGCTATAAAATAACTCGAGTGCCAACAGAGTGAATCCTGTTCAACATTCCTTATGGTTGATGACGAGTTTAAAGAATTAAATTCTTATGTTCGATTTTCGTGCAAAAACTGAGAAAAATGCAACATAATGTTAAGGTATTTTTCAGCCAGGAGTCGCCAAGTTTGGATAAAAGCTAATTGACAAAACACATCAATCGATCAAAACCATTCCCCGAAAGAATCGGCCATTTTATAAGATTCTTTGTTTGCGGCATGCGCGTGATTATGTGAAGGGAAGTCCCCCTGTTTGGCCTCGAAGTGACGTGTCGTCCCCGGTAAACAGGTGGGAACAACACGTCGTGGCTGATTCTGAATCATTCTTCTGCGGACAAGTTTGCTTGTTTTTCTATCATAGTTTTCCTGGCAATGCCAGTATCTTGAAAGTCATTGCCAGACTAGTTTTATACCACTGTATCTTTAAAGTCATTGCCAGATTAGTTTTATTCTATTGTAATTTGCAAGTCATTGCCTTCCTAGTTTTTTCGGGTTTATTACTATTAAATTATTTTCAATATGATATGATCAATGTTATGAGATTAATCGCTGCTAGACGCTCCTTGTATGTTTTTGTGCAGGTGGACAATACTACAGCTATCTCGACGGCTACGGCAAGGCCACACTAATAGTGGCTTTCTTACAAAGTACAGTAGGCCTATAGGTTTCATTTGATCAGCTGGCTCAAATCACTACATCGAAAACGTTTTAAGCAATAATCTTTTATATAGGAAAAAGTCGCGCAGCATGATACAGTTAAACATGTGGAGGTAGGCCTGCTGCACACGAACTTAACTCGTTTAAACAGCCAGCTGTATAAACGCAGCATCAACCGGGTGGATTATTGCGTCGTACTTTCAAATAATTTCAACTGAATTCCACGGATAGTAGAATTGATTGTAATGTCTTATCTTGTATATAATATCAACTATTTACTTGAGTTTATTAAATTCTCAGCCGTGACTGTGATGTTTTTGCGGCTCAGTAGTAATAATCCTACTAATATTATTAGTGTGAAGTTTGTGAGTTTGCCATTTTATGTAAGACAGCTAACGTATCCATCCATGCAGACGAATGTAGAAATCGCTAAACAAATCAACCCAATTCCATATGACAGATGCAAAAACCAGTGAATGAGCAAACCAACTGTTTCAAAACTATTATGTAAAGCCATGGGTAATATAAGTTTATCCAAACATTGGCAATCACAGTTTATTTATTCAAAATCCTCTGGTACAATTTCCTGAGGAATTGTTGTCTCCTCAGACAAATTAATTGTTGTCTTCTCTGGCGTTGGAAACTGAAGTCCAAGGCCAAGCTGAGGCCATAGGATTGAGGTGATGATCTAAGAGGGTGGGATGTAGGGGGTAGGTTGTCGTGGAAGGGGAAGCTGAAAGGTCAGACAGTACGTCATGCAAATTATGTAATGCCTTAACAATTCAGGGTTCTTGATGTACATTAACTATAATTGTCGAGTTCTTTATCAGTGAAGCGCTTGTGTTTTGAACAAATACATGGTGTCAATGTCTTATAACGTTTTGTCTGCTTTCAGACTTGAAGCAGATAAGCGTTATCGGTCATTTCGAAGACGTTAACATCGCTTGTATTTGGAAATCGCTTTAACATTCTGTATAAAATCCGGACGATTTTATTGTAAAGTTCAAATAAATAAAACAACCCTGTTTAACATGTTTGAGGGTAACAACAGCCTAAGTGTTTTCCTTTGACTTTACGGCAGTTTTTTGCGTTTACGTCGTTTAAAACCCGGTCTATCATCAACGATGGTTTTCCCGTCAGTGTTGGCAGCCCAAAAGTGAAAGCTCGGGCGGTCGAGCCAGAGCGAACAGTGCCGTGTTGTTGTAGTGGCAGGACCGTCCCCGTTGGGAAACATTGTCGAAACCTCCGACCGGGAAGTGAACTGGATGGAACGGCCGACCGGGCCGTGAGATGATATCATGGGAACAATGCCCCCCTCCCCCCCTCTCCCACCCTCCACCCGCCGCGACTGACGGCAATCCGCTGTGGAGTGCTCTGGATCCGTGTTACTACATCAACATCGCAGTCGCAGTTGCGGCGTTAGGTAGTAACATTGTACGGAGAAGAGGATCCCTCTAGCCATTGCGAAAGGCTCGGTATATAAAAGCCAGCAAAAATTACGTCTTTAGTAGGCATATTGAGTTTAGTTCTGATTTGTACGTTGTCATTCACTCTGTGTTTGTCTAATACGATACTGAACTCGACTGCCCATGCAGAAAATAAGGTCTTAGCATGAGGTCGATGCGTGGTTATCGTAGGATTACAAAACGAGCTCGTCACCAGGTCTTTCATCTTCATAAAAAGAAAGTCGACCAAAATATGAAACAACTCGAGGGGCTATACTGTATTGATTATCCTCCAGATCGACTGAAGTTCTCTTGTGCCCAGTTTACACTAGAGCAAATTGGAGCAAATACGAGTGAAAGAGCAGTAGCGAACGAAATAAGGAAGTAAGGTGCTCACTACTGTTTCTTCGCTCGTATTCGCTTCAGCTTCGCTCTACTGCAAACCAGGCCTTAGTCTACTCAAGTCACATACAGTTACGCACTTAGTGTAAAAGGAGGATTTGGATACCAGTAGTCGATATTTGATGGTATAATATATTTACTTTTTATACTTATTATACAAAATATTAGTGTTGGGGACAGGGGAGCTCTGTTTTGTGTCTTTAAAAACACAAATAAATGTAATCAGAATTCTCGTCCAGAAATATCCAACATTCGAGACTCTTGCGATTTCTGATCAAAAGATCAGATAGATCCTCGCCATATCATTAAAATTATTACAGAAATTTCGAATCTGGTTTAGCCTTACTAAATAGATACAAAGTAGGTTTTTTTAACTCTGTGGAATTGGGCATGCATCAAACAGCCTTTTGTGCTATTATTCTGGGTATCGAACCAACGTTTATTTGGAAGCTGTAGGCGTGTGCAGCAGTCATTTCGGAGGGGCCGCAGCGGTGTTGGTGTTGTAGCCATGTTTTTATTGCAGCAGTTTCTAGCAGGCGGGTCACGTCTGACAGCCTGACTCACGCACTGTTGCCAATTCTCCTTGTCTGCACTACACCGCTTCGTGCTATAAGTATCTACCTTTTTGTGTATCTTCAATTTAGCTATCTAAGAAGTCAAAATTTCAAGCGTGTAACTATATTGTTACAGCGTAGTATAACGCAATTGTTTCAAACTAGCATCTGGGGCGTATTTAGGAATAGCACAATATAATCGGATGTTTAGTGATTTTCTTGTGAGTATGGTTTAGTTGATCACAAATTAATTGCTATTTCGACTATAAAGTAGCGAGCGAGACGAATCTCAGAAACGAATTTGGGACAGTGCTCTGATTGTGTTCCAAGTTGCAATTTATATATACAGTATTGATTTACATTCATTGAATAAAAGCTCCCATTATCCCTGTGGAATTAATTTACCGTTGTATACCGTACCGAGATAACGGTATGCATAGATTCTCAGAGTACGGTAAACAAATAGCCGCAGTAAGTAGTAAACAAGGTTCGTATTGACGTGTAACAATAACAATGAAGTAAACACAATTTTACTCAAGGGTATTTGTTTGTCTTGCAGCACCCAGTGTGATTAAAAACTATGTACAATTTTTTCAACCAACAGCAGTCTGGGTGACGAATGGGGAAATGAAAATCTTTCATGAGTGTTGTATGTACACATTGTCGGTTAGGTTACACAGCTTGGCCGGTAACCAAAGCACGTAACCAGCCCGAATGTTCGGTAAAAGGCATGACAATCCGAACCGATCAGTCGTGTATACGGCCGTTGCACGAAGTCAGTGGAGTGTTGTGCCCCAGTCAAAACGCGAGATTTCTCTTCCGCGTTGAACGGCAGCGCGGCGACGGAGTTGGGAAAGCTGCACGATCCGGCAACACCGCATGCCAGCGTGGGACGGAGGCGCGTGAGGTACGGCTCGCTGCCGACACCAGGCGGTATTGAACGGTCCGCCTGCTCGCGATCCGACGATAATATCCTTGTTTTATTACCGTACAAAACGTGTTTTATCGATTATCGATTGATTTCTAAAGTTGTTCGATTTTACGTTGCAGGTGTTTTGTCACCATATTTTGTCACCATATTTTGGATTACAAGGATTTCTGATTAAATATATACCTTAGTCAGTACATTAGTTTATTAAACGTATAAAAATTTAGAAAAGTATAAAAATTCTGTATCACAGTTGGTATGAAAGACAGATTAGAAGACAATTTTATACGTATTTCGTTTTGTTCGTAAAAATAAATGCAAACGTTGCCAGCTGGTAAATTGGACGTGTCTCCATGTTTCTTGTAGATTGTGGCAGCATCTAGTTGAGTCGGGATCATCGAACATGGAGTCATCTAGTCGAGTTGGCCAATGATGGAAGATGGACATTTTCTCGTTGGTTGTCTTGAAACTGTAGAATGTGTTCCTGATGCTGCAGAAATGGTCCATCTTCATCACAGACACTCGCTGGCAACTGAAAATCTCTAATCCGATGGAGTCAATGTATATTGAGCGGTAGATGACTATTGACGCTTGGATGTCGAATTACAGTTGACAGGACATTCAAAACCATAGAGGCAACATGTCGGAATCACGATATATTTAATGAATAAAATTAAAATCAAAACAAAAACTACAACACAAATGAAGACGGGTGTGACAGCGACGGAATTCATTCTCTTTATTTTTGTTCGTTTCCGAGAGCTCGACGTACGGTGGTGATCACTTCGGCTCTGGCTCCACTGGCGGAATGAGGATTGAGGATAAGGAGAGGTGACGGCGACGGCCGAGTCGAGGCCACTTTCCAAGTCGTGACGCGCAAGAACCGCTGCAGCCAATGGCAGGCCTCGGTCGGGTCGGTGTGGTGGGGAGGAGGGGGAGGGGGCAGCATGGCCGCCGAGTGCCTCTATTTGGGTTTTATTCAATAAATTTACTGGGTCCCGGTTTTTTACAGCGGCGTTTTCCCCCGTACAAAAAAAGAAAATGGCAAACGTTTGCTGTTCTTGTTGACACTGGTGTTGAACTTTTTCTGCATTTTTTTAAATTTGTCTCTTATCGATTAGTCCTCTAGTAAAGAGGAGCTTGAATTAGTATTGCGTAATAAAGTTTTTTCATCATGGAATTGATACTTCGTACATGGTTATGTCATCATATTGTAGTGGCAGCACACATGGTTGGCGATTGCTCAGTTGCCCATTTGATAAACAGTTGTAGTACAGTATCCGATTTATAATCAGAAAACATATTTGGTTTAAACTTCAAGGTAAACTGCTGCTTAACCAGTAGTAGGTTGAATATCAGAAGTTTTACATATAGCCTACAGTTCATCGCAGTTTAAATATATTAAGTTGCAAAAAACAAGCCCCTCATGAGATAAAATATGACATGTCAAAAAATCACCCAGGTTTCAGGAACTGAATTAAATAAACTCTTTGACCTTTCTACTTTACCTCCAGTTTTTAAGTAGCGTGAGCTTACATCATTTTAAGGAAGATCACTAGTTTGGTTTTTATTTCACTAGAGCCACAGTTGACGATTTTCTATGATGAAGTTTCATGACATTATAAATAAATTGAAGCGACATTAAAGTTTTGAAAGCTACTCAAAGATACCCAATCACTTGATATTAGAGAAATTAAAGAGGAAATCCTTTACATATGTCTACTTATATCCTCACACCCCCTCCCCCCCAACCATATTGCCATCGGGTTAAAGCTGGATGGGTTGATGTAGACTTTATCTCTTAATGTGAGGGTGACTGTCTATAATTACATGTTCCTCCCATACAATTCTGTCCAATGTATTTTAAAAGCACTGCCCTTAGCCTGCTTTCCTAGCACCTTCTAATCCATCTTTGTGATCCCCTGAGCCTATCCAGAGTCTTATCTGACCCAGCCCTTGAACCCTCTTTGCCGGAACAAAATTAACAATGAGATGTCATTGTTGGGACAGTCTTTTTTTTTGTACTACCTAGATCTCTTTCAAAAAATTTCTTCCTGGTGGCAGTGCACATCCAGCTTCTCCTATGGATTCTAGTCCAACCACAAAGCCTTGAGTCCAAATTCCTAAGGCAAAGTGTCGACCAGTTCAAGCTACGGGTGCCTCCTGAATAAATTCTGCATAAGGAACCGCCTGTCATAATCGTCCACATTCAAATACAACTTCTCATTTGCTCCCCAGAGTCCAGAGTCCAAAATCAAAATGCCAACCTGTTCAAACGAGGGCGTATCCTGAATATATTGTACACTAGAGATTAACTTTCAAAATTTAACAAGCAAATACAACTTCCCATTTTCTCCACAGTCCAGAGGCAAAATGTTGACCAGTCCAAGCGAGGGGTGCCTGTCAAAATCATGTACATTAATATACAACTTCCAGTTTGCCCTGCAGAGTCCGGAATCCAAAGGCCAAATGTCTACCTGTCCAAGCAAGCGGTTCCTCCTGAATCCATTCTGCACTCGGGATCACCTTTTGAAATCTTCTACATTCAAATACAACTCCCCTTTTTCCTCCGCAGAGTCCAGAGTCCGAAGCAAAATGCCAACCAGTCCAAGGAAGGGGTGCTTGTCAAAATCATCTACATTAAAATACACGTTTACTCCGCAGAGTCCAGGATCCAAAGGCAAAATGTCAACCAGTCCAAGGAAGGGGTGCTTGTCAAAATCATCTACATTAAAATACACGTTTACTCCGCAGAGTCCAGGATCCAAAGGCAAAATGTCAACCAGTCCAAGGAAGGGGTGCTTGTCAAAATCATCTACATTAAAATACACGTTTACTCCGCAGAGTCCAGGATCCAAAGGCAAAATGTCAACCAGTCCAAGGAAGGGGTGCTTGTCAAAATCATCTACATTAAAATACACGTTTACTCCGCAGAGTCCAGGATCCAAAGGCAAAATGTCAACCTGTTCAAGCCAGCATTTTCAGCAACCTGCTTCCTGAATCCATTCTACACAAACCAAAAGGTAGGTGATCACAAACCAAGATTTCAAAAAGGTGATCACCTTTTTGAAATCTTCTACATTCAAGTACAACTCGCCATGTTCCTGCGCAGGTATGGTCGGGTGCAGAGCGTCAAGCTGCTGCCGCGCGCCAAGGACGACGAGGGGTCGGGGGCGTGCGCCACAGTGTCCTTCATGGACATCAAGTCGGCGTCCAAGGCGCACAACAACGAGCAGAAGCTGGAGGACCGCACGTTGACCACCGAGTACCACGAGCCGGCCGCCATCCCCGGCAGCACCGCGCCGCTCTACTCCTCGCAGCGCTTCTCCCACGGGTGAGTTCCGCAGTCGTAAGGTTAGCGAGGGCCAGGGCGGTTCAGTGCCAAAGCTGTGTCAGTTGACAGTGCTTGAAGAACAGTTGTCTACTGTTGGAAAAAGGTGAAAAAAGACCTCCTAGTCTTCCTTTTGACACAACGGTCTTCCAATTTTTCCTGTTTTGTAACAAATAGTGATATTTTTAATAAATCTCTATGGTATGTTAGGAAGGGGGTTACGTACCTCCATAATACAGGAGTTCGGGTGAAGTAATAGTTGACTTTACAGGAATAATAATAATAATAATAATAATATGCTAGTTTTAGAGGAATCAATATTTCTTGGTAATTTTCAGCTTTCGGATTTTAGTGGTGTAAACACCTGCTTCAAGTAATCCAACTTTTTTGGAGTACTTGAAGCAGGTAATTACATCACTAATATTATTTTTTGGTAAATTACATTATGACTAAATTACTTTATGAATATGACAAATTGCTAAATTTATTGCAATTAACGGTACATATGATTTGTTAACAACATCATGCCAAGAAATGTCACCTTACTCCAGAATTCTGTAGGCTGGCTTCTCCAAGTAGTTTCCTTAAGTTCTACTTTTACCACCTTCGACATAGTAGACACCCTGAAGTCCTCTGGTTAATGCTCTCAGCTAATTTACAGAAGGATAGCTGTCGAAAAATAAGGGAAGCATTGACCATAACTCAAAGTGAACCGTATAAACATAGCCAGATCCTTTCTTTGGCCTTTACCATGATTAAAGACAAAAATAGCAAGAGGGTTGGTGACAAGAGGGTTCTTTGTTCCGAATAAATTGTTGAGTTTATGTTTTGATTTTTACTGATTTGCCACTACTGGAAAGCAAAAACTTCAAGCAACCTTTTTACTAATCAGCAGTTGCAAATGTCCGCAAAAATCTAAATCAAAATGAGGATTTCAAATAACTACCTGTTTTTATGGATGAGCAAAAATCACTTGATTATTACTTAGATTGTTGTGTATACATTTTTTAAGTTGATAAAGAACAGTTTGAACACAATCAATCTGTCATAGTTCAGCCAGTCAGGATTAACTTCAAATTCTGGCTTGAAATAAAGTTTTAATGGGTCTGGGCTTCCCATGCCCCATGGTTGTTAAAATACCTGGTTCACTGCCCCAAGTCAATATTAGAACAAGAAAATCTGAAGAACATTTTCTGATGTAAGTGCTGTACGCATCAAACTAACTGGTTAATAATATCAAGATGTACCCAAAACACAAAATCCTGTAGCCCGCTAGTGTTCGAGTCCTTCAGAACTACACAGTTATTTTTATATAAATGCTCATCTTCTCTTGTTACCACCAAGTAGCGGAAAAAAGTTGAAAAAAGATTAAGGCCTCTGTTGAAAGGAAGTGATTTGGTTATGGTTCTGTAGTAACAAAGTTTTTCAACTGGCAAATCTTTGGCACTGAAAAAGTTAATATTAACCATGGAATGTTTTTCATTAGCTAGTCTAGTTTTCTATTGCATGAACATTAGTTTTAATTTAAGACTCCTCTTGATTGCAATAATGATAGTAACAGTGTTCAAAAATGAATAAAATTCTTGTAATCGATGTACCCTCAGTTTCTGAGTGCATAGATTAATTTTCTTTTCATTGAGTGATAATGCTATAAGTCTGAAAGGTTCATCAGTAAATTAAGTTGGATTGTCCTATCTGTTCTTAGATACAGTAAAAGAGTGTATTTAGATTTGTGAAGTGATACTGAAATTTCAGTCAGATGCTACTATCATTATTGTTACATCCAATATGCAATCTCTTGAGAACTAGTTTTCTTGTAATCTCTTCACACAGTTGAGTGATGATGTCTATAAAAATAATTCAATTCTGACTTCTTAGTTGAAAATTGCTGTCTGGCAAGACATTTTAGTGTAGCAAATTTATAGAAATCTAACAACAATATTGAAAACCTCCTTTCTGTAATCTATCGTCACTCGACAGTGTGTGGACCTCAAGTTGGACTTCCCCCAAACCTACCCTCCTCTGCCAACTCCTGTATTACCTACCCTTCCCCCCTGTGTTGGTTCGGTCAGTGAAGTGCCCGCTGGATACAGTGTTTGGATACGCGACTGTGGATTACGTCGACCGTGGATTACGCCATGTTGTGTGTCTGTGTAAAGGTGTTCCGCTCTTTATGTCAAGTGATAAACAGTGTTTCGTGTGCTTCCCCAAATGTTTCCGAATCTCCCGGCATTTCAGGGTAAGTAGACCGACCTCCTCCTTCTCCTGGTTAGTTCCTTTTCCCCCATCATGATTTAGGTTTAAGGTTTTGATTTAAAGTGTTGATAACATTTTACAGGTTGACGAAGTGTGCATGGTTAGTTTTAATCTTTTTTATGTATTGAAAGTGGATTTGTTTGTTTATCACATGGAGATTGTGCAAAGCAGTACAGTTGATAGATAGTGATATTTTTTTAACTGTTAACTGTCTCCATAAAATTTAACATCAAATAAACTTTTAACAAATTATGTCTAATATGATTTTTCTGACGACAGGTTTTTCTAATGGCTTATTTTGAAGGAATAGGTTAGAGAAGCAAAATAATTGCTAGGATTATTTTAGCTAGGCCTAAATAACTTTTATTACAATGTCCAAAAATGAAAATTCCAATGTTTGGATAACGGAAACATTACCGTTAATTAATCCATCAGTATGCCCACTGATTTTCTGATGTTGACGACGGCATTGCTCTGAAAGCCATAACTCCGAATGGCACTTCTCCGACAATATTGTCCTCAGAACAGGGACACTTAAAATGATTTGAAATAAGACTCCAGAAGTATGTTGTACCTCCATTTTTTTCACATTTAGATTCCATTTTTCACAAATAATAATTATAAAACCTTTTTCAAATTAAGTGAAGAAACGTTGACATGGTACTACGTCATGTTATGTTACAGGAAATGTATTTCAGATGTATTTAATCAGAATTTTCTTAAAATTCAAGTTATGTTAATTTGTAACCCATGGTTTAATAAAAGCATTTTCTTGCAATGTTAATCTAAAGGCATTTTTTTACAATGCCAACATTTTAATAATCAAATGGCTAACAAGTGGTTGGATGACAATCATAATTACTGTTCACTTTGTCAACGAACAGTAAGAACATGTTTGATTAAAATCAGCCATATATGATTCATCTACGGCTACCAATCATGTGACAGTATGTACTTACGGGAAGGATGGTGGTTCCGGAATTCAATCACGAAGGAGATCCTGGTAGGCAAAAGACTTTGGTTTGGAAAACACAAAACAACCCTTCATGGCACCTAAGTGCCACTCACGGCGTTACGTCATCAAATCAATGTCTTAAAAGTGGCACTGCTCCGACAAACATGACTCCGAAATGCACTATTCCGAAATTGTGGGAGATATGCCTGTTGGAGCAGTTTCATTCGGAGCTATGACTTTCAGAACAGTGCATTTCGGAATTGGCCTATGCCTTTACAAAAACGTATTTTATGTCAGAGTTGTGACTTCCGGAACAATGCACGGGTCTCTTGCGTCATAACTTATAGATAGATTTAGGATTGGAAAAGCTTAGGGTCTCCGTGACATGGCCTTCGTAGCTCTTATACACAATCCTTAGTTGAACTACCTTTAATTTCCAGATATCTCGGGAGAATCTCAATAATGGAGCTTGACCCGAAATCGTCCGTTTCCAAAATAATTTAAATATTTCGTTACTTAATTGTCTAGCCATTTTGATCCAACAATGTTATGCTACCTAAACGGAGTTTAAATCGCTTATAAGATCATCCTCTGGGTGGGTTGTGTCTGGCTTTCCTGGGGATAAGGTAAAGTCGTTAGGGTGAACCTAATATTTGGCAACGTCGCAAGGGTGTCCCCGAGACTTGGCAACGTCGCAAGGGTGCACCTGCACTCTCCATTGCCCTTCACTAACTCCCCCTCGTAGCTTCGGGCATAATGGCTTTTGTGCCCTTTGAATGTTACTACATAGCAACATTGCCACCCCAGCGATTTGGGGATTCCACGCACTCGTTCGATACCCCTACGAACGAGATGCTAGCACATAGTAAGATTTCTCGGATATTTCGTGCACGTTATTTTTTACATTTGAGCTCTGAAATATTAATGATTAACCTTTTCGAGGATGTTAAGTTAAAACTTTAAAGGTAAAAATTATGCTTACTCTGTAAAATGCAAGCGTGGTATCATTTGCTATTTATTCATGCGTTTTGTGACGGTGAAATTCCACGAAGTGTAGGTTTTGTCATATATTCAGAAATACTCAATCCATATAAGTTAAAATGAATGTATAGTGTCAATTAATTGACGCTTGAACATTTGCGTATATGTGCATTGTTTGTTGGATTTGTCACGCTTTTGCACTTTTATCAATCACTTTTATTAGTAACTGATATTGATATCCTACTTAATTAAACGTGTGTAGCTTAGTGAACATTATAACGAGTACTCACGAGTATGCTGACATGATGGAGCGAATTTCAATTTTAAGGCCTCAATTGTCCATTCAAAACCCCTAATGTTTGGCTTTATGCCTTTCTTAGAAGGCGTTCCGATATTCCCTCAACTAACAACCGTCCAATTTAGATCATTGAAAATAATATTTCTCCGAAATTTAAAGAAAATCGGTTGAGTTCAAAATCCCCTTGAGGGTCTCGATACTAAGACGTTTCTGTTGCGCAGAAACATTTCAGCTTCGTCTACTGATTTGTTAAAAAAAAAAAAAAAAAACAGACGCATTCCTTATATCCAATTATAAGACAAAGCCGAGCAGCTGATTTACGACAAAGCCGTCCGCAAACAGAGACCTTTTTCTGATTGGCTAAAAACAATAACGCACGCGTTCCTCGTATCCAATCAGAAGAAGATGAAGCTGAGCAGCTGCCGTGCGACAAAGCCCTCGAACAAAGTACCGCGTTTAGCAAAATCACAACAAACAATAGCGAGAGATCGGCGCATTGTCGCCGTGGCGCGCTGAGCGCTGAGCGCTGAGCGTCGAGCGCTAGCGGATGAGAGACAGGTGATAAGCGTGTCACATGAGTCACGGGCCCGCCTCTCGCCTCCGTCGCGCTCTGTACACGCGTCCACGTCGCCGCCGCCGCCAGCTGTCAGCTGTCATGGACAACGCACACGCGAGGTACGCTCGACTATCGATACACTGTAGTTCGGCTAGGCGATTCGAGTTGTGGGGGGGGGGGGGGTTGTGTCAACCGTGATTTTGTGGTTTGTTCAGTAAGGTGGATTTCGAGTTTTGATAAGTCAAAATAGATGCTTGGATGTCGTTACGTCCAAAGTGATTGATATTGTCGGATTAATTGATAAAGTTATTCCCCGGTAATATTACAGTATAGAGTTTTACAAACGCGACTTTCCAAAAATAACACTATACGGAAACTCCATGTTGTACTTTTCCAAACTTGAAGTGCGATTTGGTCAAAGTTCAATAATTTGCAACAGTTTGTTTTTAGCAATTCCTTTTTATAGTTTGTCTAATGTTTGTCATGAGAGTTTATTATTCAGTTAAATAATCTGAATAACTTTAGTCCAGTGAATTGAAGTTGTTTCGTCTTTTACGATGCATTCTAGAAACCTCGACTGAGTCGAAGTCCATACTGTGAGTCGAGTTGGTGAGACTACTGTAGCACATGAAATTAAAACGGAGCTTGAAAATGTTGCTTTATCATGTTTTTATGCAGTTAGTAAAACTGAAAACAAATTACATAAGGAGACCGAACTCGAACGTTTTGATAGTACGTTATTTTTTCATCATGTTTGTTACACTCTTTGGCTTGAGAATGTTTGTTACCATTTCGCCGGAAAGTAGATTTTAAAGTTTTCTTTATATTAACATAACTTAAACTTTACTACTTCACGACCTAATTTCTGATTTTAATGTTATTGTTGATACATAACTACTGTAACTTTATTGCTTTCGATAATCGTACATCAAAACAGTGTAAAGTAAAAAGAAAGGTTTCTTTAACTTGCTGACAGATACCGCTGGATCGAATGAACCGTGGCTAGAGTATGCTTTCGTTGTCTTATGTTTTTAACTATAATAGTATTAAGGCTTTGACAAATTAGTTGTCGTGTTGGAGCTTTAGAAAAACTGTTATAGGCTACATCTCACTCGAATTATTTATTGTACTTTTTGGGCCATTTAAATCTTGTGATGAATGTTTTGTCAGTCTGTGACTAAGAAATGCGTGTAGTAAATTTTAAATTAAAATTTATAAAAAAAGTTTGCAATTTATAAAAAAATATTGATTACGGCTACAGTACGTATTATTGATATATGGGTGATGCAATAAACAAAACTTAGATGTCATATAATGTGGAAAGTCGTGTGAATGAACCAATCCTGTTTGTTAAACACACGTGTGAGCGCCCTGTGTTTAATACATAAATAAATAAAATACATAATCGGCAGACGTGTTAAATCTCGGTTGAGTCACACGTCTTGTCCCCGTAATACTAAATTCAATGTTATCAAACTAACGAAGTAGAATTTAACTTTTTTGATAAGTTAAATAAATAAAATTTGATGATTACCTTTGTCTGTCTTGAAACGTTATTTTCGCAGTCCCAATAGTTAAATATTTCACACTTTGTTGCTTGGAAAAAATGTAGGGCTCAAACAAGATTGTTTTGAGTTTGAAAGAACTGAAAACATTAGTTTATTAGATCAATTAAAGTAAAATGTCATTTTTTGTAAGTTCAAACCCAACAAAAATCTGTTCACACCACTTCTTTTTATTAACTTGTTCATCACGAGGTATAGGTTTAATAACATGTTCATCACAAGGTGTAGGCCTACATAGGTATGATTTTTGTTGATTCCGAATTAAAAATGTATGTTGCTGTTTGGAAAATTGGGGGCGTACATGAGGGGGAAGGGGTATGTTCATGCCGTAAGCTAATAATTTGCCAAATCAATACATAATAAATAACTTCAATACAAAATCAATAGCGAACTCCCCATAACTATGGAAACAACCACACAATACGTAACATGTGATTTTCAACTCGTTCGACACGAAGCCCCCGGCATGTTGCTGCGCTGTACGTCGAGTTATGTACTCCGTGCTGATAACAGCAGTTATCAAAGCGGCGTTGCCAGATCGCCCTCGCCAGCGGCGCACGGGGCGGCAACGTCGCGTGCCCAAGGTCAACTGCCAACGCTGTTGCTGTTTGCCAATTCTTGTTTTTGATTGTTACTCCAAATAGCTTCCACGCAAACAAACCAGCGGCGGGCTGTTGGCTGCTCAGCCACGTTGTCGACCGTGGGCGGTTGGCGCGTTCTCCTTGGTCGATCGGAATGATCGATAGTTCGGCGTTAACGCATTTTAAAGGACTCGTATACTTTTTACGTTTTAAAATCGCCAGTCAGTTGGTGTATGCTCTTATACGAGTAACTTATATAGGTTATTACAAAAGCTTGCTTGATTTATTGTACAATGATTTCGGTAACTGCTCAGCACCGAGGGATTTTCATCAGTTGGTGCAAAGAACTCGTTTATAATTTAAAACCATGCTTTATTTTAGACACATTCGAATTGCGCAATCAAATAAATTTGATAGATAAAACGGTTTGATACATTGATCGGGTCGATGCTCGATACCTCGCATTGTTAAAGAGCCGTATGGCGATGAAAGTTATGCTTGCTTCAGATCACGCATCATTTACAATCTATATCATCTATAAAATCAAGCAGTTCAATGCAACCCCACCCAATCAATAATGATAATAATTTAATTTACTTTGGATTTGCCTGTGTTTTTTATTCGTAATACGCAAAATATGACCAACAGTCGTTGAATGATAATTGCATAGGTGTAAAATGAGTAAATCTCTGCAAGTAATGTAGTCTAAATTTTCTTTAATATTTAAGCTACAGAATTATAATTAAACCTCAGTCTACTGTTTTCTTTATTATGTAAAATGACTGCATCTGTTTGGAAATAAACCGAGAGTCCATGCATTATTAGATTTCAAATTCCACTGAATTTCTGCCAAACCCACCTGTAGGTTTGTTTGTAGTCGAATCCTGCACGCCACGCACAACCCTCTAGCCAAAGTAAGTCTAGTTTCGACCGATTAGGAATTTCTTATTAGTAGATCTACCAAAACGCACTCAGCGATATCGCTTCCTCATACCCGCATTAATGATACTAATTCATCACTAAGTTTAGCTTCAAATGGAACACTGGTGAGCGTAAGTTGATCTTAATTCTCAAATTGAACGTGTTACAGAGGAACTCGAGTTCCTGCTTCACCGTAACATTTATTTATTTAATATTTTTGTCGCGAAACTACTCACCCTAATGCCTGTTTATGTCTTAATTTAACCAAATAAATCAATTACTGTAGTTAAAACTGTTCGGTATACATTGGATAAAAATTATTTGAATCAGTCGTTCCTTAACATTTGACTTACTCCTCACTACCGTTCAATGAACGAGTCTCTTCGATCCCAGTGTACCAACTTCAAATCATTTGGCTTTTCACTTTTCATGACCTATCGTGGGATATGACGAATTGTATTGTATGAATCTATTAAGCAAAGGAAGATAGGACCTCAGTCTACGCCCAAAATGCGTGCCTATAAAACAATAAGTTCGATTCGATTTTTTTAGCTCATTGAAAACATTCATATCGGTTTAGACTAATCAATATTGCTATGCAATTCAATCTAGATATAGAGAATTTTTATTTGACTGGCCTTAGTTCTACGAACGTTCACACCATTCCAAATTTCTTTGCAAGCAAAAAACTAAAATTTTTTATATCTTTGATACATTATTCTTCGTTTCAACGAAAGCTACATCTCCTGAAAAGTACAACAATCTTAACAACAGCCTACTGAATACCCAGCAAGAACTATTGCACAATACTCTCCAAAACCCAAAAACTCCGTTTACTCTCCCACTATCGATTCTTGAATGAAAACTCGACCGCGGTGAGACAATAGAACGCACTTCGAGCTCGAGTCGGCCAATTTGTCAGAGGGCAGGAAGTGTATAGTATACTATGACAGGAGCGGAGTGGAGCGAGGAGTGACTACCCAGCTGCTATGCGGGTTAAATTACGTGGAGCGGCGTTGCCGGGTGGTGCGGTGGCAGGCGGCGCGGCGTTGCCACGTCGTGCTACTGCGTCGCGGTGGCTGGAACCGTCACCGCCACGGCTCTGAATTATTGACGAAGTAGACTACAGCGCGCCGGGCCGCCCTCCCGACCCGCCCCGGCCCCTGACGCTGATTTGAATTGGAATTATGTCAATATAGGCGTTCCATTCAAGTGAAGTTTGCCGCCGTTGTGGTAACGGAGCCTGACGCGAAACTATTGGACGTATTTGTAGAGCTTATAGGCTGCGTCGGAGTTTTTACATTTGAGTTTGGTATTCTGTTGAAAACATATGCCAACATAGCTAACTTACCCTGGTTTAGGTAGTGAAATAGAATTAAACCTAAAACAAAACGCGATTTGACCTGATGTAAAGGCTTAATTCAACATTAATTGGGCTAGGTAAAGCTGGGTTTACTCTATTTGACTTGGAATTATGTCAATGAACCATGTCAATATAGACGTTCCATTCAAGAAAGGTTTGCTGCCGTTGTGGTAACGGATTCTGTCGCGAAACTATTGAACGTCTTTGTAGAGCTTATAGCTTATGTTTTTACAATGGAATTGATAAAGTTGATAAAGTTTTAGGTGTACTGAAGTAGAAGTCAACCTAAAATAGTAAGCGATTTCACCTGATGAAAGCGTATTACCCAACAAACAAGAAACATAATTTTAGGTAAAGCCGTGTTACACTGTGTTGCAAATTCCTTGTAGACAACGGTACATTATTATTGCATTTACCATGACTCGTTTCTGTTTAACTATGATAGCACAAATCATATTAGGGATAGTTTAAAACTATAACAAGACATAGTATAATTCATGTGTATTAGGAAACTTTTGATTGATTTCTTGGTAAACAGCCCTTGATAGTACTGTAATAGGGGTTGGGCGATTTCAAAAGTGTGAAATCACTTCTAAACTAGATTCAGAATAAATACTCATGGGCAGTGATAGGGAACTTATGTCTCCATGAATCATTACAAATCCAGCCAATAATGTCCAGTTGATCAGATTTTGGGATGGAAATTTTAAAGTCTACGGGATATTTTTATTGAAGTAATAATATTAGGCTATTTTGCATAGTAAGTAAACAAACACCCTACTCCTAAATATATTGAAAATACATTTTAAGTAACAGTTTATAAATTATAACACTGTTTTCTTCCTCTCAACTTTCCATCTTGGTCTAATACAGATTAGGCCTTTAGTCATTATTTTATCCTCAGTTATTTTATCTGTGTCTAGAGAGACTGTCTTAATCGTGAGTTCATAAGTTTAGAGTTATCAATAGCCTTTACACAGTGAAGAAATAGCTGTAGTTATGTTTTCTAAATATTATAGAGTCGTTTTAGACTTCGATATTCTAAAACTATTCTTAAAGCCCCAAAACCGATTCAAGTTTCCGTTCAGTCTTAGAGTCTTAATTCAATTACTGTATTGCATGATATTGTGTATCATATGTTTTAATCTCCATTCAGTTAAAACAGCCAATTGAAGTAAATGTTTACGTAACAAGGCTATCGTATTTATTTGGTGATGTAAATAAGAGATGATGCAACATCTCACAAACAAATTGTAAATAATTAGTAATATATATTTTTGTTGTCGCTTTACTAAATAATCCTGGATTCACTTCCAGTTTCCTCTCTGGGACGTCAGATCAACCTGTCTTTTCAATTATCCCGAATGCAAAATTACCCTGGTCAACCCTAAATCGTATGTCCCATTTTATAACCATTGAGTTATTGACTAAAATATATTTTCATTGTAATTCAGTACTCAATGGGTCTTCATACGTTAACACTACATTTGCCAAAGTTAACTACAAGGTTTGAGTGAGATCAAATTATACACACAAATAAGCTGCACTTCTGTTTTCCAAAGGCTATAGTCTTTTATACAGTGCAATATCCTAAAAGACCCAAACAGATTTAATTTAAGTTTTGATTCAGTCTTAGTTAGATTTATTGCCTGATATGTTGATTGTGTATCATATAATTAATTTAATCTTCATTCATAATGTTAAATAAAGCCGCCAATAGAAAAATACCCCCGTTGCAGCAAACCTGCATACTCAGCGAATTTCCAGTGCAAAACAACATATTTCAATCCAACACAGCGAGATTTGACATGTTTTTGTAAGCTCCATTAGAATAACATGGGGAATGAGTATGCAGGTTTGCTGCTACGGGTATATTAAAACTGGGTGGTTTTAATTCAATATTTAGTAGGTCTGAACTAGGAGAAGCCATTTACCAAGTTTTATCAGGATATGTTGAGAAATAAGCGAGATAAAGAATTTTACTTATTTCCCATAAGGTTAACATAGGGACAACGTACTGTGTTTACCACTTTCAATATCTCGGTAACTAATGGACATAGAGTAGTGATTCAAAATACTAAATTGTTTGTTTTTTTTGAGCTGAATTCAATGGTGCCAACAAAAATTGGATTATTTTTAGGTTTTTATGTAAAAAACTCAAAAAACCCATTTTTGGGGGGGTTTTACCCCCTTTACCCCCCCTTCCGGTAGTCCGATTGGGCTGGATTACGAACTTGTCCGAATAATTACTACTTTACACATCCATGCCAAATTTCATTAAGATTGGATCATTTTTACGCGAGTTATCGTGCTTAAAGACACATAGATATATATATATATTTATGAAAATGAACGAATAGTGTTTTTTGCTTTTGGGGGCCCCAAAACAAAAAGTTATCATGGTCTTGGGCTTAGGTCTTACCATGAGTACTACGGTAACAGCTTCTTCCCTATAGGGGAAATTCGCTGAAACATGTAACAAGACTGACTATTATAATCAGGCTATTTGGTATTGTAAATAAGAGATGACACAACACCCTACAAACAATTTGTAAATAATTAGCAACATATTTGTTGTCCCTTTACCAAATTTATGTGATATCAATGTATCAATAAAAAACTAATGCTTCAAGTTAAGAATGGGATCAAATTATAGGCACTTTCAAATCAACCACATTAGATTAAAACAATGCATTACTAGAATAAGCATTCATCATTTGAGCCTTCTAGTTACCATGAAACATCAAATCAACCTGTCTTCACAATTACCCCGAATTCACTTCCAGTTACTCTGGAACATCAAATTAACCCGTCTCTACAATTACCCCGAATTCACTTCCAGTTACTCTGGGACATCAAATTAACCCGTCTCTACAATTACCCCGAATTCACTTCCAGTTACTCTGGGACATCAAATTAACCCGTCTCTACAATTACCCCGAATTCACTTCCAGTTACTCTGGGACATCAAATTAACCCGTCTCTACAATTACCCCGAATTCACTTCCAGTTACTCTGGGACATCAAATTAACCCGTCTCTACAATTACCCCGAATTCACTTCCAGTTACTCTGGGACATCAAATTAACCCGTCTCTACAATTACCCCGAATTCACTTCCAGTTTCTCTGGAACTTTAAATTAACCTGAATGCAAAATTACCCTGGTTAACCCTAAAACATATGTCCCATTTTATAACATTTGAGTTGTTTGACTAAATATTCTTTTCGGAGCCATTCTGTACATAAGGCTTCAAATATAAACACTACATTGGCCAAAGTTAATTTTTTAAATGTGTAAGACTAAAACGTCCTAACAGAAAGTCCCTCTAATTTTAAATTGTTTGCTACACTCACCCTACGTCATATATAATGCTAATTCATGTTTTTTTTTTTGTTTAAGACACAAGGAAAAAATGGTCAAAAGACCATTTTTTGTCTTTTTTTAACCTTATGTGATTTAGGGAAACGAAAATTAATAAGAATGCCTGTTATATAGCAGGTTTATAGGTTATAGAGTAATATATTATTTTAAATTAAACAACACACAAAGCGAAAATAAATTAGTTGAATGCTGCTTCTACTGCAACTTTTCATTTTGCCATGCGAAATAATCGCCGGTCTTAAGTGTCGTTTCATCAAGGCTTTACACCGAGTGATTGAAAGAGAATCATCTGATTATCAACAACTTATATGGGGTACATGAATATGTTGTATATCTATCAAATCATCAGTTTTTAGAGATAACCACCACATTAGAAATAATTCATGTATAATCTGGCAGCAGTTGCCCGTGGCTTCGCTCACGATAAAAATTACAGCTGATCTTACTTTTGCTCTTTGAACTGTGAAATTTTAGTATTCCCAGCTGTATACAATTCAGTATTTGAATGTTTATATCCTTATAAAATGTAAACATTGAAGCTAAGGACGTTCATGGGGCGTAGCCCAAGGGGATTTTAAGGAATTGTAGAGGCCTATGTCCTTTTCTGACATAGTGGCTCTATCCTGCAAAATTTCAGCTCATTTGGTTCAGTATTTTTCACGTGGTTGAAAGACAGATATTCACACAAACATTGATACTTTCACATTAATAATATTAGTAGGATTAAGCTTATCATTGGCCTCAAAGTAAGCAGTGGGTTGAGGTAATTTGATTCTAGGCTCGTTTGATGTAATTATTAAAAAGTCAGCTACATCAGTAGTACCATCAACACAGCATGAAAGGAAATAAGTGTAAATAAGAACAACAAAATCACTAACTACATCCATGCATGTGATATAGTTTGTTATGGTTTGCTGTTTGCTCAGTGGGCATGAAGAGAACTTGGGGTGCAGTGGAATTAATTCCACACAGATTTGGTTACATTCATATATTTGTCGATTTAAAATAATTAATTCCAACCATCAATAGATGGCATAAATTATTTGTGATGTGTTGGTTAAAACTTGAGGATTTTTTTGAGTATTTGCTTGTAAATTTTATTTTTGCACACCGCTTATTTCTATTAATATAGCAGGCCTACCGTATTGTTTAGTCAGATGATTCTTTTTGAAACACCTAGTGTATTTATTAACTAAATTATTGATGGCCAATTCTTTTAGGCGTTATAAGCATGTATAAATTTAGTTAGCTGCACCAAATGACCGCTGTTTATCCCTAGCAAAAATTTTAGGTTGTGCTTCAGAAATTGTCAGCCAAAAACTTAAACAAGATTTCTCGTAGATGATAAATAGGTGTATGGAAGCCTAATAATTACCCTAATATTGAAGTAACGTTTTGAATTTACCTTAAAAACTGTTATCCAAAATCTTGTTTAGGCCCTACAGGTTTTAATAACAGGATAGAGGAAAGAGACCGGACCATATTTACTCTTATCAAACTGAGTTAGGAAAAGTTTTGAATCTGAACTTTAAAAATGGTATTAAGCTTATCAATTTTCTTTTATGAAATTATAAAATTTAAAATGTATTGTTAACAAATGCAAGATATCATTGCCTGACATTAATTTATTTTAACTTTGTAATTGGTATATCCATTTTCGCGATGCATTTTGCCTCATCAAAGCAATATTTAGATTAAAATTAAAGCATTTAAGCATGTGAAAGCATTGCTATACAATCTGAACCGAGAATATGATTATTGCGCGTACTGAAAGTAAATGTGTTATAATTTATAAAATGATCGCACCTCATTTACTTATAATGTCATTTATAAACTCCCGAAGTGAATTTAATGTGCTTAAATATTGTTTAAATTTTATTTAAACTTTTTTTAAATGTTGAAAGTACAGTTTTTAGTGAGGGTTTTACTGTCTTGATGATACAGCAGTTTGAGGTTACATATTGGTATAATTTTGGGTTGCAAGGAAAAGGGTTATGCACCTTGAAAAATTCTTATTAAACTTGGTCTCAAAACTATTAACAATATTTTCTGTTACAATTATAATTACTTGATAGTAAGGGGAGGGGAGGGGGGCAGGTCTTTTGCCAAAGGCGCAGCAGTAGCGAAATACTAGTCTCTTAATGATATATAAAGAGTCAGGAATGTTTAGTGAATTGTTAATTCAATTCAATATTTTTTAAGATGTTTATAAACAGTTTAAGACCACATTCTCCTAGTTTGGTAAACAATTTTCGGGAAAGGACTCTGGGGCCTCCCTCTCTTTTGGGGGGTAGTCCATATCCTCCTCACACCCTCCAGAATAGAGCAGAACTTGGAAACTGACTGGTGCTTTACAGTTTAATTTAAAATTAACTAGAAATTATTGATACGGATACAAATTCTTAAGACCTAGACTCAACACGTATAGTGTTCACATTTCATGAATGATAATGTGTGCGCTGACAGGTCTTGTTATTATAAGAACCCACCACAAAATGTTCTTAAGGTGCAAAAAATTATAAAACAATTACATAATTATATTGCTTTTAGCAGATTTTTTTTGTATGAAGAAGATTTTACTCTTGATGGGCTTGCCTACTAAGAAAGTTAGGACAGGGATTTAAATATGTAGACACAGGGTAAAGTGAGTCTCACTGCAATGTTAAAAGGTCTATCAAAAATACTCAGAGGGGTCATGCATGCATTTTTGTGCCAAATTTCCCCGACAATTGTACTAATTGTCTAAAACACACTGAATCTCACAATTCCCATTTAAAATTGTAATATTTGACCGGTACAAAAACGTATATAAACTAGCAATTAACTTAATATTATTAAAACTTAATCTTTGCAAGCACACCCTAGGTTAGTATAAAAATTATCAATTTTAACTTGCCTTAAAATGTTGAACAGTCCAAGCTATAGTCAAAAGCCCAAATTCATTACAGAAACTTTTGTTTTCATTTGCCTAAACATAATAACAACACGTGTTTTTAATTCTTGTTATTTAAATGTGTTTTTAACACCCTCTGTTCTAAAACTGATATTAAAACCGATTCTGAGTAAAAATATAAAGTTATTAGCGTAATTTACTAGACCCATTCATAATGTACCAGGTCTAGTACAAATGTACGAGCTGCGGACACACTATCTACTATCAGTTATCAGTATAGGTGATAGTCGGAGAGGCCGGCCAGCACGGTTTGGCAACCCTGGCGGTACAGTTGCAGGTCTTTGCCCCCTCCCCCCCTCCCTCCACACTCTCGCAACATGCAACTTTCTTCCTCCGCTGACGTCACGGGGACATGTACATCGCGGGTCACCCGCTAACTCGATCTGCCAAACCGCTTGTGCAACGTGGACCGATTGGGTCGACGCCAGTCGTTAAAAATGAATCCATCTATCTAGCTTGTTGAATTAATTTATTTTCGTTATGTTGTTTAGTTAACCTTGAAATTCAATAGTCAATATTGGTCTTTTTATTCAACAGACAGTAATAATACTATCTGCCTATAAATATATAACTAGCGCCAATTCTTGGGGCCCACGCCATCCATAAGACTAATGTTAATTTTAGCATTGGGCTTATGGACGGTGTGGGCCCCAAAAATTGGCGCCAGGTATAAATGTCTGTATCATAGTTTGTTATTCTGTTTAAAAAATAGTCGACAAAATTGGTCTTATTTAACTGACACAAGGTATTCCCCATTAAATCTGAAGTTGAACTTTTTCGCATCAGGAGTATTTTTTTTTGTAAAAAACCTACAAAGCTGACTTTTGTCACTAAATCTGAAGTTGCAGCATAAGTTGTGAAGTTCAATTAATTTTCGAGCTTTGACAAAATTTGTCAAATACCTTAAAATTTAATTTCCAAATTGGCCTTTTTATTCAACAGAGAGTATTAATACTATCTGCCAATAAATCTAAACGTCTGTACCATAGGTAATCTGAATTAATTAATTTTGTTTAAAAAAAGTTGACAAAATTTGACTTAAACTGACATAAGGTATTCCTTATTCAATCTGATGTGTCATTAAATCTGAAGTTGCAGCATAAGCTGTGAAGTTTAATTAATTTTCGAGCCTTGTCAAAATTGGTCTAATACCTTGAAATTCAATTACCAAATTGGCCTTTTTACTCAACAGACAGTATTAATACTATCTGCCAATAAATCTAAATGTCTGTACTATAGGTAATCTGAATAAATTAATTTTGTTAGGTATTTTGTTAAAAAAGATGACAAATTGAACTAAACTGATATAAGGTATTACCCTTTAAATCTGAAGTTGAAGTTTTTGCATTAGAAGAGATTTTGATTGTAAAAACCTATACAGCTGATATGTGTCATTAAATCTGAAGTTGCCGCATAAGTTGTGAAGTTTAATTATTTTCCGAGCTTTGACAAAATTGTTCTAATACCTTAAAATTCAATTTCCAAATTGGCCTTTTTATTCAAAAGACATTAGCCTATTAATACCATCTGCCAATAAATCTAAATGTCTGTACCGTAGATAATCTGAATTAATCAATTTTGTTATTTTGTTTAAAAAATAGGGTGATAAAATTGGACTTATTCATCCATTGGCTACAATTTATTCCCCAATAAATCTGAAGTTGAACTTTTTTGTATTAGAAGTGATTTTGATTATACAAACCTATACAACTTAAATTTGGCATTAAATCTGAAGTTTCAGCATAAGTTGTGAAGTTTTAATTAATTTTTGGGTTTTGACAAAATTGGTATTCTTATTCTTATTCTTCAAAAAACTAATGTCTGCCAATAAATCTGATTGTCTGCATCACAGGTAGGCTAAACTAAAATAATTCATTTTTAAAAATTAAGTTGACAAAATGGGACTAATTAAATTACATTAGGTACATGGTATTTGCCAATAAATCTGAAGTTTTTGCATTAGAAGCGATATTTGATTATTCAAATCTATACAACTGAAATTTTCCATTAGTATGAAGTTGCAGCATAAGTGGTAAAGATTAACACGTTCGCGGCGGCATGATTTTCTGAGTTCCTCGCCACCATCCTGGTGCTCTGACTTATAGTTACTACAACTGCCACGCCTATCGTGGCAGCAGCACTGTCCACTGCACAGAATACAATTTACTATTGAGCAGTGGTGTTAAAGTTTCAGATTTCAAGCTCAGATCCTAGTTTAAAAATAAATCTTATTGTAATGCTTTGCAGCTTGGGAGCGATCGCTCCCACCTGGATGGCATCAGGGTTTTCCATGGGAGCAATTGCTCCCATGCCGCCGCGAACATGTTAATTAATTTTTGAGCTTATAACAATACTATTGCAGTACCTGGTGGACAGAGAGTCTTGCTTGGTGGTTATTATATTTCCCCATCACTCTCTGTCTAAATTCTAAGCTTTTTGCTGATAGAAAACTTATGAATGGACCTAGCTCTTGCAGTGTTTTTGTTTGTTTACATGTTTTGATGTTATTAGTTGTCAATTTAGCAATACAAAGATAAAATTGACAGCTTTTAAATTCACTTTTCAATGTAGGCCTATTTAGATTTTTACTGGCGATATGACCTATTTAGAATAGATTACGATTTTGAGCCATAAATTAGTTATTTCCAGCGGAAATCCTCGGGAGCCATTTTTGAGAGGATAGTGCAAACTAATATTAAAATCTTAGACCTACCCTTAATTTTCTGAACAAAAAATTTTCTCTAGGCCTACATTTCTTTGAGCTTTGAGTTGCCAGGTTGGAATAGAATAACAACAAAATGTTAACTAATGCAGTAAATACTTTATTTGAGCAAAGAGTACATAGTGTTACGGTAATATTATATTTGCTATTAAATTTGAAGTTTTTAGCATGAGAAGGGAACTTTCGTCATTCTTTCAGCTAATGTAAAGAATTGATAAGTGTGTCAGCTCTTGTTTATTTTTATTGAAATCTTTTCTTTGCAGTTTAAACACAGAATATTTCAGTAACCTTTAACATATCCAACTTATATTCACAATAATAGCCTTACATGTAAAGCCTTTTTTTTAGTACTTGGGATGTTTTGATATTATTAAAATCTTACCTTTGATTTCTGAAGAAACAAATTTATCAGCATTTCTTTGAGCTTTGAGTTACCAGCTTAGTATAGAATTAGGGAAAATTTTAAACAAATGTTATCTTGTTTTATTGGAGCAACATGTATATTCTAAACCCATTTGAATTTCGACAACCCCTTTTTGGCATAAAATCTAAGTTGTTAGCATAAGTTTATATTTAGAAAAACAACAAAAGGCAAACAAATGCTGTCATATATTTTAATAAATACGTTAGGAAAACCCAAATATTTTCTGGTTGAATTTTGACAAGTAGACGATTTTTATTTGCCATTAAATCTGAAGTTGTTTGCATGAGAAAAGGAGGTTGGATTCAGAATAACAAAAAAAGTGCAGCCACATGTTTTATTAGAGAAATGGACGAAATATTTCTAGTTGAATTTTGACCAGTGGCAGTCTGTATTTGCCATTAAAAATCTAATGAAAAACAAAAACAAATAACAACCAATCAGCTAGGTATAGATCTCTCTCCCCACCTCTCATTTTTCATTTGTTGCATCAATAACAACAACAAAATAACTTCTAAACAGTATAACTAAAACTCAAATATTTTCTGGTCGATTTTCTACCTGTAGGCGCTCTCTGTTTGTTATTAAATCTGAAGTTGCTTGCATGAGAAGGAGGTAGGACAGAATAACAACAAAATGTAAACAAATGCAGCCACTTGTTTTATTGGAGCAATGAATATAAACAAAACGAAATATTTCTGGTTGAGTTTCGGCCAGGCCCGGCGACAGGACTTTCGGGCCCTAGTGCAATCTAAAGGGACCCTGAAACCTGGCAGCCTTTTTTTTACTTGTTTCGTGTTCTTTTGGGCCCCTCTTCTGCCGTTTCGGGCCCTTTTTTGGTGTTTCTGGGCCCCCTGTTAGCCCGGGCCCCTGTGCATTTGCCCCCCTGTGGTCTGGTTTCGACCAGTGTTGATCTCTATTTGCCATTATAGAATACCACAAAATAACTTCTAAACAGAAGAATTTCTGTATATTCTAGAAATTTAATTTTTCGCTAAACCAAAAACAATTTTTTTAGTATTGGTGATGTTATGGCATTATTAAAATCTCCCCTCTAACTTCTGAGCAAAATAATTTCTCTAAATTTAATTTTTTTTAAACCAATTTCTAGTAGGTAGTAGGGATGTTTTGAGAGTACCCTACAGTAAAACCTAAATAGTTTGACACTCTGTACTTCAATACTCTGTATAGTTTGACATGGGCTGACACTCTACCACCTACATTCAAAAGACTATCAAATATTTGGTCCAATGATATTTGTTGAGACCTACATTACAATAAAAGTTAATAAAGTAGTAATGGTTTTTAAGTTCATTGTATTTAATAAATTTAGGAGATGTATATATTGCCTACATTTTTAATACATCTATTAATGTAAAACCTCATATACTCCCAATAGTTCGACATTTTGATACTGTGACACCCCTAAAGTCCACTGTTGTCTAGTCGAACTATTGTCCATTGTATTACAATCTTACCTCAAACTTCCTAACAAAAAATAATACCTTCTAGATGCTTAACTATTTTAAAAAAATTAAAAACCAATTTTTAGTAATAGTGATGTTTTGTTAAAGAAAAATAATTTTTTCATGTTGATTGGGAATATTACACATAGGTAAAAATTGTGCAATGGAATAAGTTGCATTTTATTGAAATCTACCAGATACCTGCGGCTTCACCTGCTGAAAGGATAACAATGTTTAATTATATCACCCCAGATTGAAATGAGAAAATGAAACGTTTCCTTGATTGATTTTTATTTTTCCTGAAAGTGGTATGAATCGGCTATCATGTGCTAACACATTCCAATTTAACAGTTTAGTCTTTAAAAATGATAAAATTTTCTTGTTAATCCATCATTAAACTTATGAAATTGCGATTTCCCTTAGTTTGAATAATTATGGTCTGTAGTTACCACTTTAGTGGTTATGAAAAGATTCATAATCATCCTCCCTTTTTGAAATGAAGAATGCAAATTTTTCCGGGTTGCTAAGTTGCGGTTTTGTTTTTGTTCATTAGTAATGACTCTTAAAAATTTTACTAGACTTAATTTATTCTTGAAAATAATATCGCCCTGGAGATAATTTATCTTATCAAAATCCACAAATATTGAATTTATTCATACTGATTTCACTTTAATTAATTTCCTCTCTTAATTTGTAAATTTATCCAGTGTAACTTGTTTCTGTTGTTTCGTAAGACTGAAACTATCCTCTAGCCTGACTGGTTTGCCTTGCAAAGTCGAGCGCGGTAATTGTAACTATGTCTGAAGGATGTTTTTTTGTCTTTGTACTTGGGTTCATGTTACAGTTTCAAGTACATCTCAATGCGAATGTGGTGAACTAATGTTTCAGGCCTGTGGTATAAAGGGTTTGCAGGACTACTTTGTATTTATAATTCAATTATTATTTCTTAATATTGCTGTGGTCCAATTTGCGAATTTCCACGCATTTTTTTCAAAAGTTGCATGCTCTAATAAGACTGATACTTTACTTGATTTTTGTGGAAGAAACTTTACCCTTTCCATATCTCTGAATAAATTAAAGTAATTTAGCTGTCAAAAAGCTTGTTTTCATCTGAAGATGTAAAAAGGTTTTGATATTTATTTTGAAGAAGAGAATATACTGAGGATGTGATTGTGATACCTAGATTTTTAAAACCTTAACAATAACATCACTCGTTCTTTCACTTAGCCTATCACAAAATCTCCAAAAAAAAATAATCTTTCTCATGGGGACATGATATGAAGAGAAAAAATCACCAAAGAAAGTTTGGTTTACTGAAGAAAATATAGCTCTACAAATAGTCAGTTTTAATCTTTTCTCATGGACTGTAGTTAAGATTCTGCTTACAGTTCTTAGTAATTTGAGTTGACACCAATCAATACTTCTGTAGTTACATTTGAACTACAGGGGATCTTTCATTCCCCCTTGGGGGTAACAACTAACTCCCTGGCATATGCAACCATTGATTATACATCTTCAAGGTCGATAATCAATGATGCAACCATGTTTCTATCTGACTCTGCTATGCAAATGCTGCAGTCACAGAAAATCCCCTCCAGGATTTAACTCAAAATTTTTTTAGCTTATGAATTTCTGTCAGGTTAAAAAGGCACCTTACAACAGGCAGGCAATCTTAAAAAAAAGGTTTTTCAGCTGCAAATTAATGTCTTGTGATTTTTTACATATACGTACATACATTCCACGTGTCCAGTCCATAGGTGTTTGGGGTTTTCATACCCAGTTGATGCGAAAAGAAATTTTCGTAGATCAGAAGGGGAATAGAATAGGTTATTCAGATTAGTGAAAGATTTTCTATTTTCATTTGACTGTGTTCAATGGTGTGTCAACTTAATCAAACTTATGTCCATTTTATATTGTTCCTGTTCAAACAACCGGCTATGAAAGCCAAAAAAATATCTGGACAATTTTTTGCCGTGTGATTTTCACAATAGGCGATTATGAAATGGCACTCCTCATAATTCAAATGAGTTATAATGTAAATATATAATGGGATTTTTAGACTTGGATGTAAGTAATAGCCTCTTGAAATAAGCCTTAAAATGGACCATTTAAGTAGGAGGTTAAATTTTAAATTTGAGCAAACAGTACGTAACACATTAGGTGAGCTGACACATCCCCAAAAATGTTTACCTAAATCCTGCCATTTTTATTGCTCTAGCTAAATTACTGCACTCCTCCAAAAATAATATGACAGAGAAAACACATATTTAACTAAAAAGACAACACTGTATTATCTGGCTATTTTTATCAAGAACATAACTCGGACAAAGAATTTGTGTGCCACGGTTACCAAGGTGTGGTTTATAAGTTAAGCCTTAATTTTGAATTTAAAGTGATGATAACTTATCAGAACTCCAAATAAACTTTGAAAACAAATAGATACAGGCACCAGTGGCTTTCGCAGGATTTATTTTCAGGGGGATACATAGGGGGCCTGGGGGGTATGGGATACCCCCGGGGGAAGGAGAGTCTGGGGGCCCTCCTCCAGGAAATTTTCATAAATTACAACTGTAAATTCAAATTTTTAGGCAATCTAGAGGCATAACAACAAACACATTAAACTCTCGAAATTTGAAATGATTCTGAACATATTAGATCACGTCGGAATTTCAGCAAAATGTTTTTTACACAATGAAAGAAATGGCACATTTATATAGTACGCCATTTCAAGTAATGTATCTATGAAGAATTAAACGTACTTATAACCTTGGAAAATATAATTTTTTTCTATTTAATTGTAAAGTAAAAACTAGATCTCACATTCTCATTTATTGCACGCCTCGGACCTTCTGGACCTGAAGGATCCGGTTTCTAGATTATCTGAGCAAGGTTGATAGTTAGGATTTGAAAATGCAGGTTGTCTCAATTCTGTAGCGTCTCTCAAATTCCAGAACGCAACCGCAAAGTATTGATGTACAAGCAAGCATCGTAGGCTAATAATGATAGTGGTGGAGATCACCAGAAAAAGATTGATCACCGAAATGTGAGCCTTCTCACAAATCTGCCTAGATTTGATTTGACGGCTTCGTCGTCACATTTTAATGTGATTTTTTATCATGAATATTTCACGTAATATGATGAGTCTTTTGCCACATCTGCCTAGATTTGATTTTACGGCTTTTTCGTCGTCACATTTTAATGTGATTTTTTACCATGAATATTTCACGTGATATGATGAGTCTTTTGCCACATCTGCCTAGATTTGATTTTACGGCTTTTTCGTCGTCACATTTTAATGTGATTTTTTACCATGAATATTTCATATAATATGATGAGTCTTTTGCCACATCTGATGACGATGGCGATGGTGGCAATCGCAGACATCATTGATGGCCACTGTTGTTATCAGGAGTTTTAGGGAATTTCCTTAGAAACAAGCTACAACCTTCGTTTTAACAGAATGGACAAAAAATATCCGTTCTGGGTAACCTTAGCAATCATATTAATCTTTATATCAATTGATAGATTTTTATGTCTACTTTCTGGATATCAAGTGAGTTTATTGCGGAAATGCATTTTTATCTGTGGAAATCACGATTTGTTTCAAAATTCAATACGGGCTTATATGAGGAATAGAATTTTCATTTTTTGAGTGTCTGTTAGCACGATAACTCTAGTAAAAATCGTCCGATCGTGACAAAATTTAGTACACACATGTAAAACTAGGTTCTCTTAGACGAGTTCGTAAACCGGCTAAATCGACATATCCAAAGTGGGGTAAAGGCTACTTTTACCCCCCAAGAATGGGGTTTTTGTGTTTTTCAAATTGAAAAATTAAAGTAGGCCTAATCAAATTGTTGTTGTCACCACTGGATTCAGCTTGATAAAAACAAACAATTTGGTATCTTGAATCGCTGCTCTAAGTCCATTGGTCTCCAAGTTATTTCCGCTTCACGTTTTTTTGCCAAATAAATTAAACTTATTCATCAGTATTTTTGACAGAGACTTTGCATAACAAACGACGGCATTTTATTTTAATAAATAAGTACATCACTTTTTACATGTTTTTTTTATAATAATTGATTAATTATTGTTTTTTATTGGAAATTCGCTGAGTATACAGGTTTGCTGCGACGGGGGTATTTGTTGCCTTATGTTCTTATAGGCCTATCCCGCCAATTACTCACGATAACCGCAATAGGTAAAAATACCCTAATCCAATAAGATATATAATCCTTAAAGCAATTACCTTTAAAATAATCTAATTTATCTAACTATTTAAAACCCTTATAAAAGTTTAGTGAGTAATTTATGTATACAGGGTGTCTTGCAACCCTATGAACAAACATACATAGCATGTGTTTATTCCTTGGGTCATTATTCTTGGGACCATTATTCCTTGGGTCAAGACAAACACATTTTACTGTACAAACATGGGTCTATGGTGCCTAGTTTTCCGTCTGTGTGTCTGTATGTGTTTTTTACTAACAAAATCATAACTCCTAAACGGTTTGAGGTACAGCGTTGAGATTTCGCACAAATTTTTATCTTATTAGGCCCTATTTTCGCTTAAAATTATACCAAAATATCATCAGCCGTTTCAAAATGGCGGCCATTTAAATTATTTGATGCAAAATTCCACGAAAACCGTTAATTTAAAAAAAAATTGCAAGATACATAAAAGTAAGTCCATTTTATGTAGTTTTCAATGATACCTTATTTGTTGAGATTGGATAAGTATTTACTGAGAAATTGAATTTTTTCGTAATGCTCGACCACTTTTCTCCATTTGAACAATGTTAAAATTAAGGGGTGTCCAACTCAACTGTGCCAAAATTGGTATCCCAGAAACTATTGGATTTAGAGATAACTTTTAATGGGGGACTTCACCTACTTTTTGTAAGACATTTAAAAATATGAATTCCATTTTCTTGTAAATGGCCGCCATTTTCCAATATGGCGGACAACTTTAATTTTTCTTATGGAACACCCTGTATTTTATGGCGTAGTTGGATTTTACGCTTAATTTTAAGAACTTATTATTCTTTGACATTTTTTCCTAGCCTCAATAGTTAAGTGGATATAAGCCGTTAAAGTTTGATTTTTAACACCCCGCATTTATATTTATATTTATATATTTATATTATATTTATTTCATTTTGATTCCACAAACATTGCTGGTTAAAAAAAATAATCTTGTGAAAGTGTGTCATGAAGCAATGTAGGTTATCGAAGTATGGATAGGTGTCACCATGGTGAATAAGTGCATGATATGAATAGCTTATGTACCCCCCAGCTGATTTAAACTGGTAGAGTTTGAGTAGATATCGTGTTAATCATTCATAAATACACCACCAAATACCGTCTGCCTATAACTATCTTCAATCTATAAATCTAAACAAAGGAAAAGGGGTGAATGAATGATACGATGAATCAGAAGATTTGATTTATTCTTTAAGAAAAGTCCATTCTTAATCAAATTGTGGAACAAATAATACATAAACCCTATACATGGAGCCTACTACTAATAAAAAGTACTAATTAATATAATTTAACTTTTAAAATGTAAACTGTTAATGTTTCTGTTTAGCTGTTATGTTTTCTAACAAAGAATCTCCAAATATGTAAAACCTACATAGGTGAAATTTTGCATGTATGCTCCCCTTAGGTCACAGATATAGACCGAAATAAATTTAATAAAATGAAAAAAAGATTATTTTTAGTAATAATTAAAAAAAAAAACAGCAAATCTTCTATGAATTCATCTTATAAAAATTGATATAATATAAATACTTAATTATTACTTGTATAATAATTTTACTTATTTTTCCATAAGGATAACATGAGGATAATGTACTGTGTTTACAGTTTTCAATATCTCAGTAACCAATGGACACAGAGTAACGATTCAAAATCCTAAATTGTTAGCTTTTTTAACTGAATTCAATTGTGCAAACAAAATTTAGATTAGATTTATTTTTTTATGTAAAAAACTCAAAAAACCACATTTTTGGGGGTTTATCTCCCTCAACCACCCCTTCTGGTGGTCCGATCAGGCTGATTGTCAAACTCACTCGAGTGATTACCTTTTTTTATGTTTATCGTGCTGACAGACGAATATATAGATAGATTATATTTATATAAAAATTCTAATGAGAGGTGATTTTTTCTTCTGGGGGCCCCAAAACAAAAAGTTATGTTCTTGGGCTAAGGTCTATGATTCCTACGGCAATAGCTTCTTCCCTATAGCTGTTTTGTTGCCTGCTGCATTACACCATTACAAGATTACTTGGTCGCAGCTTTGCTTGTAATCTTTGTAATCTCTGGTGTCAATTAAACTTTATTTCCTCAATACTTCACGTTGAGCTCTTTCCAATGACTACTAAATTTTCAAAATTGTTCAGTTCTGTCGCAGGACTCTTGATCACAAAAAAACTACTATTATAAAGTATAGATGAATTAAAAATAAGTGTAGATTAATTGAAAAATAAATTTCATTTCACATTTTAAAATACCGGTATCCAGTTGGCTTAATTTTCCTAAGTTTAATAAACAGTACCTGGTGGACCGAGCCTTGCTCAGTGTTATTTCATGTTTACCAGTTCATCCAGTTACTATAAAATATTTCAATGTCATAAAATTGATAAATAGAAACCTTTTTTATTGCTCCATGGACTCTTCATCCCACTTGCTGTATTTTCCATTGATGGCTGTAGATTCCAAACAGCTGTTATGATTACTTCATTTGTTTACACTTTCCTTGTTTATTTTCGTTGCTATCACGGCAACCCATAAGGCCAATGTTAAAATTTTACAACTTTAAATATTGATTTATTACGTTAATAGATTTTCTCTGGCCAAGTAATCTGCATAAAAGACGTATTTGAGTCATAAATTACTTATTTCTAGACTTTGAAGGAAATCCTCGGAGCCGTTTTTGAGATCGTTGTGCAAGCAAGCATACATACAAGCAAGAATACAAGATATCACTGCTCGTATAAGAGTATAGGATGTACTAAAGGTGAAATAAAAAAAAACTGTTTTGTAGCCTGCTGCATTAATCCATTACTACATTACTCGGTTGCAGCTTTGCTTGTAAACACTGCAATCTGTGGTTGTCCTCAAGAACTGTTTTCAAACTATGTTTATGTTTAGTTGTAAACCAAGTGAATTGAGTTTGGTATGGTGTTGATGGAAACGCTACTGTTCCAAAACTTTAGTCCTTCACTGTATTCAATAGAAGCCCTTTCTTGAAATTCTGAGACGTATTGATACATCCACAAAAAATACTTTTAATTTGACATTTGAAACGTAATATTGGTCCAGCCAATATCAAGTTGTAACTCCAAAAAGGGAACCATTCACATTTATAGATATAGTAACTCGTGTACTTAGATAGGTAGAACAACAGATGAGAATTAACTCGAGCTGAGTCAGTAGGAAAAAAATATCAAACAAATATCTTAACCCTAATCATAATCATATATTTTTGTGCCTATGAATCATAATCATTCGCCTGTGAGACTATTCAAGTTTAAAAATTTGTAAAAATACATTTTAAATTAAAACCTGTATGTTTCTTATATGGAAGTAAAGCAGGTTTAATAACCTTTTGTGTGAAACCATATTTTTTTAAGTCTTAATTCACTTAACAATAATTTTACACATTTCCCCCTGAAATGCTACAATGTATATTTTTTATTTTGCGACGTAATTTTGAAAAGTCATAGTAAATGGATTTTTATTAAGAGATGTTTTGTCTCCACATCATTTTAAAGTAAATTAGAGTAGAATTACTACACAGGCCTTGATATTAAATTCCATTGAGAAAAAAAAGTTTGCAGAAGTTTGAAAACGGAAAAATCATTGATTTTCCACACATATTTCTAATGACACTTAATAGTAATCATTCGTCTGGGAGACTACTAAGTTCAAAAATTTGCAAAAAAATAAATTTTAAACAAAGTTGCCATGTTTCTTCTATAAATGTAAAGCCAAATTAATAATATTTTGTGTGGAGGCATATTTTAAGTCTTGATTAATTTTACAACATTCTTACAGATTACAGAAAAAAGCACAAACACAAATCATAATGATTCGTCTCACAGACTACTATTGTAAAAAACGGCACGAACACTAATCGTAATCACTCATCCCCCAGACTACGACACAAATTAAAAAATTCCTCACCTAAAAACTGCTGACCTTCATGCTCTGACAACTGCCGCAGGACTGTCAAAACTGCGGCAGGACTGTCAGGGGACCAAAATAGACAACTAGAGGGAAGGATGTCATTCTGACTAATCTACAACCACCTGATCGGCTGATTTCGGCAATATTGCATCATCTGTCAGACTAAAGATTACGATTCTAGGGTTAAAGTAGTGATCCATGAGGTTCTTCTTCAACGCGACCATTTATTTTGGACTAAAGCATGTCTTTTTGGATGGATTGTTAAGCGCTAAGCAAGGTATAATTTTCAAGCGAAATTTAAAACATTACTGGCTGAACCTTTCATAGTTATCATAGATAACTAATCACGGTACATTTGTTTTAGCGAATTTCCCCTATATTAGCGAATTTCCCCTACAGGGAAGTAGCTATTACCGTAGGTGGCACGGTGAGACTTAAGCCCGGGGCCATGTTATTTTTTCATTTTGAGGTCCCTAGACCCCAAAAACACCGTTCGTTCATTTTCATATATATATACCTGTCCGTAGGCGCGATAACTTCTGTAAAAAAGGTCCGATCCTGATGAAATTTGGAACAAACATGTAAAGCGTCATTCATGATTTCGAGTTTGAAAACCAGCAAGATTGATTCACTCTAAGAAGGAATTTTTCACAAAATAAAATTTATTTTCAAGATTTAACACCTTTTTACTAATTATTTTTAAACTTAATTGTCAAAATTGAATTCAGCTTAAAAAAACAAACAATTTAGCATTTTGAATTATTATTCTACGTCAATCCGTTGCTTAGATATTGGATAATATTGGATGTGCTAAACACAGTACGTTGTCCAATATTGTTTTTAATAATTTTTCCCTCCAAAAAGTATAGTCACCCTGATTTGAGATGTTTAAAAAAAATACAATTCCGAACATATGATTAAATTTGCAGGTGTTGAATGTTTTATTTGTGTTTATTTTGAATAGTTAGAGTTCATTGATCAAGATTTTGCAGAAAATATATACTATATCAAAAAATACAAATTATTTTTAAATTTAATAAAGAAAGTAAGAGCATTTGGAGGGGGGATGTCTTGGTCTAAACTGCCTGAAAATGCAGCATAATATATGATATGTTTACAATTATGAGGATTGATAATATGTTTTATTGAAATTGACTGGAGATGTAGGTCTGCTGCAACAGGGATGTTTTAATTACTATAAAACTGACCATATGATGATTGAATTTAATTTTTTCATGAGATTAAATTATTTGTTTGTTTTGAGTGTTTTGAGTTCATTGGTCATATGTTTGTTGACATTTATATTCTATAGCAAGATTTCAGGGGCCTGTTCCACAAAAGAACAAGTTACATATTCACAAGTTTATACTTTTTGACACTTGTGAAAAATAGTTACAGTTGTTACTTTCATAGTCACAAGTATCAGGATTTGAGGTTATGGATATTAAAATTAATAAATCCAACTTTAACGACACTAAAACCAAGATGGAATTATTTTGTCAATATTTTAAGGAATAATCAAAGGATATTTAATTTATTATACTAAGCAGAGATTTTAATACATCTATTAAATGAATGGTCTGTTTGTTGACAAACATTGAACACATGTGCTTGTGGACAAAAATGTAAGAGTAAACAAGTCTTTTTGTATCTAGTGAAATTTCACCTATTCACCTACACTAGTTAAAATAGCTAAAATTTTTCACCTAAACCCAGAGTTAGGTAACTTTGATTTTTTTACCTTTGATTCGTTATAATTCATAGTTTCTCATCCATAGCAATGATAAGGCGTTGAAATGACATTTTACAAACAAGTTTTCCACCGTGGTCATCGCATTTAACGCTGATATTAATTAGTAATCTTATTTTTCTTAAAAAATGGGGTTTTGGCCGTTCTTTTCTGCCAGGATTATGCATTTTATTAACAAATTATTGACATAATTGTGCTTTGCCACATTAATTGTCATTTACAACTGCATTAGCTAACGCCTTTGATTGGAGCTATGCTGGTAGCTCAGTATCGTCGAGGCCCTTCACCAAAAAAGGCAAAGTTTTTGAAAAAATGTGACTAGATTAGAGGGATACAATGAGGCATACCGAGCGCACCATTATGATACAAGTACACTCTTGGGAGACAGGGCCTTCTGGACAAAGCGAGTTTGAGAGTTTTCATGGTGCAGACAGCATGCCTCATTCTATACATCCGTTTCATTAAGGCCAAGGCAATGTCTTCTCCAAGATTCGCCTAGAAGATGTAAAAAAGACTCGCCTGATCCCTGCGAGAGTTTGCTTATGCTGAAGACATTAACTGGCTAGCCGAGTGGATAAAGTGCTCACATCATAACCTGAGGGTCACCTGTTCGAATTGTGACCACGATCGAAACTGAGTCCGGTCGTCATTTGTCATGATAGGGCTATGAATTAAAATTGCTATCCATCAAAGGGTCGCTGATAATACATAAACAGTTGCAACGGCCTTGACGACCATTTTATACTATTTTGAATGTAGTTTCATACACATTTTATAGCTTAACTTTAGAGAAAAAGTTGGTATACATTGAGAGGAACACGGTAAAGCTCGGATGCTTACAAGTAATTGCGGTTAGAATCGGATTTTTTAGGAGTTGAAGGAGAACAAAATGATATTCAATCGATAATGTAATGATTTTTTATGAAATCCTTATTATGATTTACTTTCAATGTACTTTCCTCTTTTAATCCTAGTAACACAACATTCTAAATGGCAAAGGCAAGTCTACTTATGTATCTAAAGTCAATGGTATAAACGTATGATAAAGAAATCATCCATTTCAAAATATACTATTTCATATGATAAATCACAGCTGTACTGTATTTCTCATATGTTTATATTTTTGGGTAAGTAAATATGTAAGACTTCAATGGTGAATGGGTGAAAATTTGCTGGTTAAAAAAGAAAACAATTGTGAAAAATAAAATCTAAAGTTTATACAACATTTATACAAACTCACTTGTGAATATGTCACTTGTTATTTCGTGAAATGGGCCCCAGTTATTAAAAATTAAAAGACTAAGAATTATATAGAATACAAAAGTGTATGTATTACTAATGAAAACCAATATGGTCTCTTTGTTAATTTTCCTCATGTCTAAAGCTCATGAATTATTAAATATGCGTTTTTAGTATATTATTTACTTAACGTATTCAAATGATACTTTCCTTAAAACAAGTTGAATGCTCACATACACAAAATAAATCGTATGGAAATTCGCTGAGTACGCAGGTCTGCTGCGACGGGGGTATTTTAACATAAGGAAAGTCTGGAATACCAACAATGAAACGGCACACTTTTTCAAGTAAACATCTCCAACTGATTTGTAAACAATATCCGTTCCCACGGGAACTTAATTTGATAATTAGAGTGAACCCCCAGGTCTATGGATTACCTTGTCCTTACAAGGGTAAGGTGGTTTCAGTTAAAGTGTTTGATTAAAATACAGTATTTTTATTTAGTAAACCCTAAAACTACAGGGCTTGTAGCGGGTTATTTTTTTTATTTATTGTTATTTTTTTGCTCTTGGTTATTTTTTGTAATTTTTTTAGAATTCGGTTATTTATTTATTTTTTGGAATTTTGGTTTTTTTATTTTTTTCAAATTCAAGAACTGCTAAGCCTTGTTCACATTATTCGTCTGTCAGAGAATCTCGTAGCAGCATCGCAGAAGACGAATCTCATCGTCTTACATTGCGTGAAAACCAAGTCTCGCTGTCAAATCTAGGCAGATTTGTGATTTATCAGTCGAGATTTTCTTTTTTACCAAGGTTAAGAATGTCTTATCCCCCAATATAACGACGGTTTTCTAATTTTTATCATCATTTTTTGTTTACAAAAGGTTATTTTTTGGTTAATTTTTTTCTTATCTTAGTTATTTTTTTAATTTTTTTCAACCCCAAGAACTGCTACAAGCCCTGGAACTAGTAAACCAGCAGAAAGAGATTTTACTTATTACAATATAATACAATCAACCTAAAAGAGTAGTGGATACAGTAGAGTCCCACAAACCCAGACTAATGAGGACTGAACGGTGTCCGGGTTTGTGAAATTTCTGAGATATCGGGAAATGAATAAATATAAGAAAAAAGAAGAATAGTTTCTGTTATTTCTATAAGAAATCATTTATTTACTAGGGGACCCATGCGCAAATTGTGCATTTTAACATTATTTCTGTTAGTGGGAAACTCACCTACAGTTAAAATAAATTGTATGGCTTTATTGATCAAATTAACCTTTTCAATTGAAATTTAAAGATCTCACCAAAATATACATAGGCCTAACTGAACAAACGCTCACACACTATTCATCAACCAAGCACTTGAGTAGGATTCATCCGATATCGCACAAATGTAGGATATTGGAAGATTTTCTAGCGGGCCATTTGCAAAGTGCGCATTCCAATATTTTTTCTGATTTTCAATTAGTTTTTGTCTCATCAGTTCTCTGATCTTGCCGTAGGTTGTGCATATTTTTCCCTAATTGTAATGTTTTACAGTTGCGGACAATCTATTTTTGTTTACAATAAGACTTAATACCTTGGGGGCCCATGCACAAATTGCGCATTTCAATATTATTTCCGTTTGTGAGAAATTCGCCTACGATTAGAAGAAATTGGAGGCTTTAAACTCGCCGTTATTAATCAAGTTAACATTTTAAGTGAAATTTAAAGGTATCACATAAACAAATAAAAGCTTAGCTGAACAAAACAAACACATTGTTCATCACCCCATCACTATGTATTTTGTCTTCTGGCGCAGCAGTAGTATACAGGAAGTTTTCTTCTCCTATTCATCATGCTCCTACATTATCTTCGCGGCAAGTAGATAGGTGGTGCAATGTCCCTCGGATGTTCTATCAGTCTTTGTCTCTCGGAAGTTCTCTGATCTTGTTGAATGTTACAGTTCGTATGTTCTTTCCCTAATCTCACAGACTCGGTTTTCTCTTTGCCTCCTACTTCTTTCTGTACCATAAAGAATGATTTTCCTGCCTCAATAAAGCTACAATTATAAAAATTGTTAATTGAAGAATTAATATTCGTGAAATATAGACTATCTATTTTTGTTTGCAATCTGACTTAGGTTAAAAATCAATCTGAAGGTAATCAGCTGTTAATCACATTTTAAAACCGTTATAACGCAAGTTGGTCAGCACAGGAGCGTTTAAAGCGCCCTCTAGAAATAAATCAAAGGCTTGGGGGTCGAAGCCGTAAAAGAAATGCCCATTTTAATTATCAGTCGCAGGTGCGCTACGTTATAAGATTTAAAATGACACCTCAATCGTAAAAATCGGTTAAGTAGTTCCGCTGAAAAAGGGATCTACCAGAAAAAAACCCTTTTTATATTAAGTATATAGATTGCATAGTAAAAAATACAAAAACTACATTATCAGTTACAAAAAACTTAAAGAAAAACCAAAACTGTTTTATATGTGTCACACCATGCTCTGGCCTTGAATCTCAGTGCACTTTATTGCTCTGGCAGGCTTTCCGAGTTATCCAGAAATCTGGGTTATCGAATTCCGGGTTTGCGGGACTCTACTGTAAATAGCAGATACCTAATGCAGGAAAACAAAATATTTCATTACAATAATACATACGTGCTTCCTGCCAAATTTTGCTTGTTCAGGGCATAACTAATAAAGTGTAAAAGCACAAAATCAATTTTACAAACAATTCAAGGGAATTGTAAAAAAATATAAACCTAAAAATATGTTAGGAATAGGATATCTTAAAAGATCTTGAGCAGGTTTGGTGTGTTGCGCCTTATAGTTTGCATTTTGGAATTTATTTCAAGAGACTGTGGGTTCTAATCCTGGCATACCCACAAAAATTTGAACAGTTTCATGCATATTGCATTTTGAATTTCAAGAGACCATGGGTTCTAATCCTGGCATGACCACAAAAATTTGAACGGTTTCATGCAATTGCTTTCCTTAAAAAGTTTTTTTTTTTTTAGTGAAATTCCTGCGTTTGTTTAACAAACAAATATTTGGTAGTGGTCCTCTTAACAGATGTTGAAGCTTAGTGAGGCCAATATGGTTCGTGGATGACACTCACTAACCCAACATAATATTTTTAACTCCAGTGAGGTGAAGGACGAAACATTTTCTTGTAGTCCGGTCAAACTGATGTCGGTCAAAAGGTTTTCAGATAAGAGGAAATCTACTGTACCTGTTTACATGCCAGACATGTTAAGGTTTAAAGAAAATGGCTGTAGAGACTGGCGCTCTAGCTAACCGTACACACTACTTGTTAAATGCCACACTCAAAGATGTGAGAAATAGCTGTAGTGACGGGCACTCTAGCTAACCATGAACACTACTGGTTATCATTCCAGGCCCATGGTTGTAAGAACACAGCAGTGTAGTGACTGGCGCCCTAGCAAACCGCTCACACTACTGGTTAACAAGCCAGACCCAAGGTTATAAGGACACGACTATAGTGTCTGTCACACTATCTGACCACACACATTAATGGTAATCATGCCAGACGCAAGGTTGTTAGAATACAGCTCTAGTAAATGGCACGCTCTAGCTTATGGCACACTACATCCTAACATGCCAGATCCGAGGTTGTAAGAACACGGCTATAGAGACTGCTAGCACTCTAGCAAACTACACATTCACTACCAGCTGATATGCCGTACCAAAGGTTGTCGGAACTCAGCTGTAGTTTCTGGAGCTCCTGGTAGGTGTCTGGGGCTTTAAGGTGATCTGGCACACACACCTGGCTAACATGTCAGACCCAAGGTTTTAAGAACAGAACTGTAGGAATCAGACAGTTGAAGGTTCCTATACTGGCGCTCTACCTAACTGATTCCTATACTGGCGCTCTACCTAACTGCACACTACTGGCTGACAGGCCAGACACAAGTTTGTAACTTGTGGCAGTAGGAGTTAGACTGTGTTAGGTACCTACTCAAATGCTCTACCTAACCACACACTATCGACTAACAGGCCAGACCCAAGGTTGCAAGAACACGACTGTAGGAGGCACACAGTGGGAGGTGCCTACGCGAGTGCTTTACCTAACCACACACTACCGGCTAACAAGCCAGACCCGAGGTTGAAAGAACACAGCTGTAGAAACCACAAAGTGGGAGGTGCTCTACCTAACCACTCACTAGCGGCTAACAGGCCAGACCCAAGGTTGGGAGAACACGACTGTAGGAGCCACACTGTTGGAGGTACCTACGCAGGTGCTCTACCTAACCTCTCACTATCGGCTAAAAGGCCAGACCTGAGGTTATAAGAACACGACTGAAGGAGTCACGTAGTGGGATGTGCCTACGCAGGTGCTCTACCTAACCTCTCACTACTGGCTAACAGGCCAGACCTGAGGTTTCAAGAACACGACTGTAGGAGCCACACAGTGGGAGGTGCCTACGCAGGTGCTATACCTAACCACTCACTACCAGCTAACAGGCCAGACCCAAGGTTGGAAGAACACAACTGTAAGAGCCACACAGTGGGAGGTGCCTACGAAGGTGCTCTACCAATTTCTCCCTACTGGCTAACAGGCCAGACCCAAGGTTGTAATAACATTACTGTAATAGTCAGACCGTGGTAGGTGCCTACGCAGGTGCTCTACCTAACCACACACTACCGGCTAACAGGCTAGACCCGAGGTTGGAAGAACATGATTGCAGGAGCCAGACGGTGGGAGGTGCCTACGCAGGTGCTCTAACTAAACACACACTATTGACTGACATTACCTTTAATTACCTCCCTCGACGTCTTTGACCAGCGCTGCTAGATAGACAGAGTCTCTATGTACACTATATACATGTGGCAAAAGACTAGGCTGGCATTTCAAAAAACTCATCGATTGAGAACATTGGCCTTTCTATCAACCAGTTCTTCAGCATGAGCCTAAATTTGGTTGAGTCTTGGTTCTTCAAGTTAGATGGCAGCACATTATACATTTTGACTGCAAGCAACGGAAAACAATCCTTCTTTTTGTTCAGCCTGCAGTAAGATACATCTAAGTTGGACTTTGACCTGCTGTTGTAGGTATGGAGCTCTTCACGAGTCACAAAGCTTTCGATGTTGCCAGACCCAAGGTTTTAAAAACACAGCTGTAGGAGCCAGACGGTGGGAGTGCCAATGCAGGTGCTCTACCTAACTATACACTACTGACTGACATGCCAGACCCGAGGTTTTAAAAACACAGGTGTAGGAGCCACATGGTGGGGGGTGCCTACGCAGGTCCTCCACCTAACTACACACTACTGACTGACATGCCAGACCCAAGGTTTTAAAAAAGCAGCTGTAGGAGCCAGACGGTGGGAGGTGCCTATGTGCCTACTGGAGCGCCTGCTCCACCTAACTACACACTACTGACTGACATGCCAGACCCAAGGTTTTAAAAAGACAGCTGTAGGAGCCAGACGGTGGGAGGTGCCTACGCAGGTGCCCCAGACCGCCACACCTCAGCCTTGAGTCGCTGTCTACCTTGTGGTCAAGGCTCCCACTGCATCCGCTAACCGTCTACACCGGCTTTCACGTTCTGTTGGCAGTCTGTTACAGGAACTAAATGCTTCTAAAATAAACAAGCCAACATTTTTCTCTACATTTCTTTAATGTTAAACCTGATTTTTCTTTTAACACATCAATATTCCCAGCTGATGAAGTAAATCAGTGCCAAACATTTTGCCTGCAAGCTTCGGAAAAGATATCTCATTCATTTCATTCCTTCTATTAAAATCAAAGTTGTTTAAATTAATGTACTCTTTTAAGGGAACAAAACCAAATGATGTTTGTTTAAGCAACATTAATCAAATTATAGATTTTTGATTTACTATGAAATAATGAAATAATGACTTTATTCCTCCAATAAATTTTACATACAACATTTGAAAATCACCTAGGAACTACGTTGTCACTGTCTCAAGTATTTGTGACAACGTTTGAATTATAAAACTAATAAAACACTTTAATCTATTGGTGAATTTGAGTCCAGTTTTTTGAAGAATTAACAAAATAAACCATTCAGCTCTTTGTGGCGTCTTAAACTATATCTATTTTTATTATAAAACAGGATATTCTTAAATAACTAATTCAGATTACCAGTACTAAACAGAAACCAAAAATTACTTTTAATATTTAAATTGCATGGTCAAAAATATATTAATTATAGTAAACAAATACATTTTTTGTTTGCGTGATCTCAAGAATAAAATAAAAATCATGAAAATAAATACAAAATTGAATAGGTTTTATTAGCAAAGAACATTATTTAAATTATCTAAATCTGGTGTTTTGTAATAACCAGTGTCTATAATTTTACTGTGGAAATTTGAAGATTCAAACCTGCGATCTCCGTTTCTGAAAATCCTGCATTCCATCTTGAGGTCTGTTCCCACCCTTCAGACTCTTTTAGGGCGGGTTTCGGAGATTGATATTAAGTTTACTCTCGAACTAAATACCAGTTCAAACCGGTTCTTACTCAAGAACTACAGAAATCTCCGCAATTCCCTCCTCAGTTCAGAACAAAGTCGAGTAATAAATTTAATACCGAACTACGCTAATACGAGAGTTTAGGAAGTTAATCCGCATCTCCGAAACCCAATTTTTCATGCGAGTAATATCTTAATTCTCGTATTAACTAACTCCAGAATTAGCTAATACCGATCTCCGAAACCCACGCTTAGTAAGAGGTTCAGATTCGTCTGTTGAATAACAGTAACAATTTTCATCTTCCCATAATTTTTTCCTGTGGATAGTTCTAACCCGATTGGGCTAAAACAGTTGTTTACAGTTTTTACGAAGATATTCCAAAGAATAATGCAAAATATTGATACTGAATTAAGTAAACAAAATGGATAAGCTAAGTTTTTCCCCTCGTTAGTTTATATTTTATAGATATTAAATAATACATTACTTATTGATAAAAAAAATATTTTTTCCCAAAAACAGATTTTGTAGGATTTAAATGCTGTTATCAACAAAATAATTACTATGTACCACGGAACAAGCCATAATTAACAAGTCAAAATTGTACAAGCTTTCAGAAAGATTTTATTGAAATGTTCATAGCTTAAAAATATAATAGAAAATTTAAGCTTTTACATGGTAACCTCATTTTTGTTAAAATATAAAATAACCACAGACAAGAGTTCACAATTAAGTAAAACATAATAATTGCATATTTTATTAACATTTACTCTGGTGCATTAGGACGTGAAGAGCATTTTATCGTTATGATAGGTAGTAGACCAAACTCTGGTCTTGTATGTTACCTTTTATGATGTTGACCTTGCATTAGATAGTAATAAATTCATAGTCCCACTGTTCATATATGTTAAGGACAACATGAATTTCATTGCTCAGGATAGCAGTTTTGACAGTGGTATCATCATATATTTAATTTCATAAGGCAATTCTTTGTGTCAAATTGTGGGCGTCTGGCAAGTTGTAGAAAGATGGGAGAGGACTCAAATTAAAGGTCTTTATTCCGTGATGCGGATAAAATACTGAAATTGCTTGAAGTAGATATAATCTTGAAACTACAAACACGAAGCAGTATTTACTTACGGGGAACCATAAATATACCGGGAAATTTGTACGGGGAACCCTACAAACGCGTGGGATGTAGGGTAAAATTCTCAATATTAACTATTTACTAAGCTGGCGGTCTACAAACCTAACTCCTATATGGACTGGTGCCAGAGGCTCCAACAAGGAGCGTGGAGGCGTCAATGAGACCATTTTTTTATTTCATCATAACCTATTTGCCTATTGGGTAAAAATATTTAGCATCAATCGGAGGTTTCCATAATAAGTACTCTTTATCATACTTTTTATCGTGGTGGAGGCTAGATACAAGCTTGATGACATCACAATTTGTTTACATTTTTGTGTTAAATCTCACGACTTTCCAGGGGATATAAATTAAGTGCTACCTCATAAAAGTGATAAGATCACAAAAAAAGTTAGCATTATAAAAGCCTTATAAAAGCTGTGGTTAATCTGTGGTTAACCTTTAAAAGTTCTTCAAACCATGTTCATGTGTTTATTTGTAAACAAAGTGAACTGGATTTGTTTTGAGGTCGAAGAATTGAGGTGCCACTGTTCCGAAAATTCAGCTCTTGCAGACATTTCTCAAAAGTAAAAAATATGAAATGTATTAGCAAATTTGTCAAAATACTTTATCACACTGAACATAAATATTATTGATTATTAAATATCTATTTTGAACTTACCTTGGGTTAGAACTCAATTATATTATCTAAACTACCCGAAGCTAATTAAACTAATAACAGCTGTTAGTTATCTCTTATCAAATCAATGTTCAAGAGAATAACAATGGAACTCTTATATCCCCTAGGGAGTGTTTCTTCAAGTAAACAGTAATTTGTGAATCAAATACTTTATTTAGACTTTGAGCCCTTACGTGTTTCACCTCTCAAACATTTCAAACACTAATGGCATATGATTTTTGTTGAAGAAAAAATATATTATCTCTGCTTAACAATACATACTATTATGATCTGCTATAAGGAACAACTCTTTGTCAAATCGACTGCTAGTCTATTTATAGCTTGAACATTTATTTCTTGTACTTACCAAAATATTGCCTTATTAATTTTGTTTATTATATTGCTAGCCGACATGTTCTTGCAAAAAACTAGTGATATTTTTAAAATTGTTTCAAACAATGGAAAATTAACTTATTACCTGATACCTGATGTCTTCATCTTTTACCCACAGCGTGGGATTGATGGCGTCAAGAAAATAAACATACTTCAATTTAAATTGAACAAAACACTGAACACACTAAAATTTCAAAGACTGAAACTTAACTTAAAATACTTTTGACTTCCGGTTGGCGGGGGCCTACCATGGTAATGTATTTGTTTTAGTACAATAATGGTATGTTATTTAGTGTTTAAAAATTGTTTCGGGCATGGTCAACATGGCATACTTATAGGAAACATAGTCTGGAAGCCCAATTTTTTGAATTCACTTTTTAAAATGCTGGGGGCATATTGCTAAACGTGTTGTCTGCTGAGTGGTATGCTGAGCAATCTTGCCAAAATGAAATATCATCTAAATTTACATCAACATTCTGTTCAGTTGAGGGATGAAAAAGTTTTTATCATTGCTCAATTCAGTTAGATATTGTCCTTTGAAAAAACTTAGGTTTTTTTCTGTGGTTAGAATATGCTGACAAGCCACAAACTCTGTATGTCTTGTAAGTCAACATCTCTCGTGTTATTACTGGGGTACATACCCTACTATTGAAAAGTGAATGAAGAAATTGGACCTCCAGGCTGTGCTTTCTATGAGCACACATGCCTGAAATAATGAGTAAACACTAAACGGTATACATTTTACAAGTAAATACATTACCATAGTAATACATCTATAAATTATTTGTCATTGATCTTGAATAATTTTAAAAATTGCTCCACATGAAACCTGGATGAATCTCATCTGCACATGATTTGCAGCACTTCCACTCTTTGTGATGTTGACTAGCATTTATATTAGGAGTTTCAGTATAACTAGTAGACAGAAGCTGCTCAGCAGTTTTAAGTTTTCGTTTAATCTGCTAATAAAACATTTATTGCAATCAGCTGTTCCTTGATATCTGTATGCCCATGATAAATCTTATGGACAAGTACAAAACTTAAATCACGTCTAGGGCTCATCCCTTTATTCTAAACCTTTTACATTTTATTTCCTGCAGAACTTGATGCCGAGCTCTTTCTAACGACTCATAAATTATAAAAAATGGTTTAGAACTGGAGAAGGAGTTTAGGTCACAAAAAACCTATAGTGTATGAAATAAGAACTAGTTGAAATACTAAAGTTGCTCAGCCGCTTGAAATTGGGCAGCTGAAATTGGTCAGTTGATTTCAATCAGCTGCTCCTTTGAATTTATATTCCCTAGTTTAATCTTATTGACAATTACAATATTTTAAAGGCGTCTACGGTTTTTTCCCTTGGTCAAAATTTCATAAATATTATTTACTGTAAAACTTGATGCTGAGCTCTTTCCAATAACAACCAAATTAATTAAAATCGGTTCAGAATTCTAGAGGTGTGTTAATCACAAAAACCTCCCTATGTATAAGTATAGATAGCTTAGATTATATTTAGTTTCAGCTGTTCCTTTGAATTTATATGCTCTTGTTTAATCTTATTGACTATTACGACATTTAGAGGTGTCGAGGGCTTTTTCCTTAAGCCTAGTCTAAACTTCATAAATCTTATTTCCTGCAAAACTTCATGCCGAGCTGTTTACAACAACACCCAAATTATTAAAATCAGTTCTTAATCCTAGGAGGAATATTGGTCACAAAAACCCCCTCACATATTAAAAAAGAATAGAGAGATTATATTTTTATTTATTGCATCTGTTTTTTGTATGGTTTAACTGGAAAAATAATAATAGTTCCCATGGAAACCGAATAAAAATTGACCAAAATCCTAAAAAATAGGTACATAAAAAGTCTAGGGAGCTTTTAAGAGGGGATTGAAGAATTTTTGCCCGAGGGGATTTTAAGACTGTGAATAAGCCTATGAGTTGGCTGGGATCATGACATAATCTACCTCAATTTGAGATTTGAGCCTCGTCGGTTCAGTAGTTTCTGCATCTATTTCTGTATAATATAGACACACACATGTACAGAAACCACCAGTCTAAAAACTGACCCAAACGCTGGATTTCCTAGCTACAGTAGATTCTCTATAGTTCAGACACCTCAGGACCAGATCCTTGTCTGAACTAAAAAAAGTCAGAACCATCTAGATGCGTATCAAAAGTACTAAAAATAAAAAATAATAGCTTGACTTTATTTTAAATAAATAATCTAAAGCAATAAAAAAACTTTTTTAGAATTTACTGTGTTTGTTTTGAGGCAGACTCACCAAATAATGTGTTTCCTGTCTATCTCTGGGTGAGAAACCTCATCCTAAAATTTGTCCCCGGGCTTATTTTCGGCGGCGACTGATTTCCGAGTAGCTGTCAGAACCATCTGATGTCCGAACCACCTGATTCCGAACAAGGGGAGACCAGTATACCTCAATACATTTGGCAGTGGAACTACGTTTTGCGATACTCAAGTCGCAGCCAAATTTGGCATCAAGGAAGACAACAGACCCAAACCTTGAATATTGAGTTGGTGCTGAAAGATACAACTGAATTTGGCAGCTGGGTAAACCTGCTCTGGTTTAGGCCTGTCTGGATTGGGTCGCAATTTAAGTCGCAGCTGAATTTGGGAGCTAAATAGATAACATACCCCCAACCTTGAAGAGTTAGTGCTGAAAATATAACTGAAGAACCTTCCTTATTTATCAGGAAAATAATTGTGGAGGGCTGATTTGAATACCTACCAAAACAAAATAGATATAAATAGTAATAGGCAAGCAAGATTTTTTTAAACCTTTTTTTCTCAGTCTAAGTGTAACGTATGAAAAATCAAGCACAGCATTAGAAAGTACTATCTTATAGACGTGCACAATCCTATTATAATTTACTGTAGTTAAAAAGAAATAAACAACATTAAAAATTAATATGTACCTATCAGTTGTCATCTTGGTTACGGACTAAAAACAAAAAGTAAACAAATGCTGCCACATTTTAGTAGGAACAGTATGAGTGAAACCTAAACCTTAACATTTTTCCCGGTAGGATTTCAACCAAAATTCCGATCTTTTGACCGAAAAAGGCGAACTCTAGTAATCTTTAATCTGAAACAAGTTTGGTAATGTTGAAATGACAGTCCATCTTATAAGCCTCCTCGATGATTAGACAGTTAGGCAGTAATACCTTGAGACAAAAGAATTTATCTCTATGGTCTTACTGTCCGGTTGTTGTAGAAACCTGGCTTAAAGAAGGGCTGAGCTCTTGGCCAGGCTCAATACATTAACCTGATGAATATACAAGTTTTCCTCTTTGATCTATCAAACAGGTTTTGAATTATCGTTACTACAGTTCGGTAGACACTCAGATCCCAGAGAAAACATATTGCATTAAAAATTATATCATGTTGGGAAGAGGATGATAATTCTTTTAACGTGTTCGTTCAAACTTATGTTGCGTTTTTCTTAAATGATTACCATTTTCTGAAACTTTGAAAGCACGCAAAATTTCTTGCGAAAACCTTTATTTTACTATAAAATAGCTTAAAATACCTGATTGTCAATTTATGCGGTTTGTACAGTAAAAAACTACAGCTGTTTCGTGTTGCTGGAATACATCTTCAGGTTTTGCACTTGAACGTCTTATTAATTATTTATCCCTGGTAGGAGAGTTTGTTGAATTTTAAAATAACACATTCACAAACATGGAGGACGAACTGACACAAAAAACTAAACATCTAAAAAACTTGGCCAAAAAATTAATTCCGAACACGTAATGGTGCTGCACTGGCATATAACAGGTCACCTTTTTTTTGCAGTATTAACAGTTGGATCATTTGTCCGCAGGCCACCGGAGGAGATCAGCAGCTTCGAGAGATCTAGTCACTTCTACGAGCGGGAGCGGGACCGGCGGGAAGGCGACGCGTATCTGCGGCGTGCGTCGTCCACATACCACGTGACGGCTGCGGAGCCCCTGCGCGGTCGCACGCGCGACAGGCACTACCGCAACGGCCCCTACGCTCCCATCATCGAGAGGTAAGACCCGATATTGACAGGTAAACAGAGGTCTCGTTCATTTTAAGCTAAAGTGTCACTGGTCAACCTTTTCATCTATCATCCTGGTCAGTGGAATTCAAACAAAAGCCTTATATGGGAGGCCAAAGTATGTTCCTGAATGGCTGAAGTATATATCAGTAGATAGTAGATAACAACTCGACAGAACTTTGCAGTGGGACATTTTTCTCAAATCATTCTAACCCTTACCTGGCTCTAATTGTTTATTTTCTATGTTTATAACTTCTTAGGCTGGAAAGTGTAACGGCCCCTATGCTACCATCATCGAGAGGTAGGCTGACAGTAGAACCGAGCTTACTTAACCTGATGTTGATACATAAACGGAGGTTGCTTTCACTTTGTGCCTTGAGATCACTGGTTGACCTTTACGTATCGTCCTGGTCCGTGGAATTCAAATAAAAGCCTAAATTATAGCCTTAATTAGAAGGCAATAAGGATGCTTGATTGGATATAGGTACCAGCAGAACTTTGAAGTGGGGCATTTTTGATAAATCCTTCTAACCATCACCTGACCCTAGGTGATTACTTTCTCTGTTGAGAACTTTTTACGCAAGAAAGTGTTAGAGAATGACGAGAAACCGAAAGAAGCTACTTCATATGGTCATTCGCTCTTGGCAAGATTTTAATAGGTGATGCCATTTTGAAACTCTGTAATAATGAAATTCACGTTTGGTTGGCAACGACACTCAAATCACACTGTGGCTGGTAGTGCGGCTTTCGGCCGTGAACTCTGTCTTCGGGGGTGGGGTAACAGCGCTAGATGAAGCAGTCAAACATCTTTTACTTTCTGGATGGCCTTCGTGTACAGTTGACTCTTGATAACTCGACTTCGATAACTTGAAATCCTCAATAATTCAAATTATTTTAGATCCTCTTGGAAAAACCTGTGTTAAGTCAAAATAACAACCATGTTTAACTCAAAATAATTTTACGCTAATATTTTACCTCTACAAGTCGAAGCAATGTTAATATTACCTCTATAACTTGAAGTTCAGTAGATAGGTCGAATTACCTCTCCATCTCAAAGTTTACTCACTGGATATGTAATTTGAAACTCCAGCGTACAGGCTGCAACTTTTCAATGAGTCTTATCTGGTCCATCGTCGCTACTCTTTACCTTTGTAACTCAAATTTTCATTTGGTTTTCCTCTTTAATTTGAACTATGCCTAAGTTAAACTATTTGTAAATCGAAGTAAACTTGTTTTCCCAAGAAATTTTGAGTTAGCAAGAGTTGATTGTGTAAAATTTAAATTCCGGTACTGCTAAACTATGTAGCCTACCACTTAATTCAGCAGCCACATTTTATGATATTGATTTTGACTTCATTGAAAATGGAGGGACTTCATGCCCAGTAAAAACATCAACTGGCTAAACTGTCATTACATAATATGTTGTAGTTAATGAACTAAACATGATTGACAAAGTTGAGCAAGTCGATGGGAAAGGCAGTGATTCCTGTGAAAGGGTGGTTATTACAAACTCTAAATAATGGTTTCACAATAGATTTTTCAAGTAACTTTTCCGAGTAAGGGCAGTTTATTCAATCAGTCGATTAAGTGGAGATGGTTTACTGCACTACCCACTTTGATATCGATCATATTTACCACAATGATTTTAATTTTGTTCAGCCCAGATGTTTTTGAAAAGTATAATTTCATTGGATTTAGACTCTCAGTTTGTGTTGTAAAAACATTAAGAAGGAAATATTTAGCATTTCGTATCCTGCTGAATTAGGCCTTACGGTCTATTTATTTGGTTAAGATAAATACATCCTTTTTTCTCTAATATCTGAATTTGCAAAATCAACTTGTGACTTGATTATCAAGCATCTAAAAGGCATTCTGAGTTAAAATTAATGAAATGTAGCCATATGGGGACCAATAAATTTTTGAGTGCCACAATTATGTTTTGATAAGAGCATGGAAAATAAATTATTACATCAGCTTATCTTTATAATTCTGAGAAATAATCTGAGGGCAGGTTTGCGACAGTCGAGTGTGGGTGGAAGTCAACAAGTGCCGTGTTCACAATCTGGCAACACTGCGACTGAGCCTAGCCTTTATTGATTTCCAGCTCCCCCAGGTCTCCACCCCCTACTGTTCACCCCTTTCTTCCCTCCCCCTAACATTGCCTTTCATTTATTTATCACTTAATAAAAAATAAACCATTTCCTGTACTTCCCCCTTAACAATGGTTTTCAATTTAAATCCGGGGAAAATGGGGTTGTTTGTAACTACAATGAAAAATTTTGATATCGTTCTGGCTGCTAAACAGTATTTTTGTAACGGTCGAATTAACTTTCATTGCCTTTGAGATAAAAGTTAAAGGAGTGTTATTTTAAAATGATTAGTCAATTAGATGCATAGTCGGAGCCAACTTTTGACTAGTATTGAAAATTCAACTTTTGACTAGTGTGGAATTTTAACCTCAGCCTCTTGGCTGGTTTTCCAGCTTTTTTTCTTATGGGTGATAGGATTAAGCGTTTTTTCATAAGCTATTACGTTCAAAGTTTATTTATTATAGAATCAAGGACACTTGAATTGTCTGGAATATCTTTTATTTCATAATTTTTAGTTCATTTTTAAAATAATGCAAGTCTAGCCTTGAGTATAAGTCTTTTAACCCGGCATAACTGACTTTGATTTGAAAACGTGATGACTGACTCACGATCTTTTGGACTAGGTTTTATATAAAAGTTAGTATATTGAAAAATGATAAGTTTATTTGCACAAAAATTCCACTAAAGTCTTTTACATTAGTTTTGTGACTACTTTATATAGGATATATGTGCATACAAAATATTAATTAATATAAAAAATTGTATTTTGGATTGCAGTAGGTACTTAAATAATTATTGTTATTGCCTTAAAAACGTCCGTATGTTGTATAACGATGTGTTAATACTGACAAAAACTCTACAAAAGTATTGCACATTAGTGTTTTGAATATTTTATATAAGAAATATGTGCACGTAAAATATTTATATGTATCATGAAGCCTTACATGACTCATGGTCAAAAACACCAGACCTCTAAAGAAACTTTCATTGAACTGACTGTAAGGCCTAGAGAATGACGAGAAGTGAGTCATGATGTTCGTAGAAAGACTTACGAGAGGTATAGTGATGGCCAGCCCTGCCGACACCCAAAAAATAAAATTTTTATCGAAAAAAACTTTTAACCCGGACTTTTAGACAGGTATGTCAGTCCTCGCGGGTTAACTATGAGCCCCTAAGCTTTATATATGAACAGACTAACTTTGAATCTTCTTGGCATCACTGTAAGTTAAGGGCCATATCTGTCTGGTTTAGGATCGAGAAGAGGGAAGTAAAACTGGTTTATACGACTACCAGATAATAGGATATAAGAACGAAATTCTTATGTTCTCTTTTGTTTAAAGGTATTACTACTGTACACTAGTGGTCATCGTGGAAACCAGGCATAAGTGTGTGGAAGCTGGGGACCAGGCAAATGTTCCAAGAAGTTTATCGTAAATGTCAGAGAGAGTTATTCTATATACGTTTTTAGAAAAGTTTACAAGACACATACCACTCATTCATGCTATAGCCAAGTTTGGTAGGCTGTGATACCTTAATCCGAAAAACTAATTTATTCCACTCATGTCTTTTGTCACCTTCTTTTTACCTCGTTGTTTATATTTTAAGGCATTTTATTTTCACACTAGTTGTTGTACTTGTTCTTGGCATGGTTAACATGTTCGAAGCAGTGACTACAAGGTTGGCCAATGCGAATTACGGAAATGCGCGGAAAATGATTTAAATTTTGGCCTCAAGGATAAAAAAGACCTTTTACAGCTTGGTACTGCTTCACAACGAAGTTTGACATAGTTCCACTTGTCACTGGTATGTAGCAGCACCACTGAAGACGATTCAGGCCATCAGTTTTGCCAATTGGGGGGAAGCAAGTGACCAATATGCATTGAGGGAGTCACCTAAGGCGAGTAAATCACAGGAAATTTTAGTTCCAATCTAAATAGGGTACAAGTACAACCGATAACCAAAACGGGGACAGCATATTTCCCAACTACTCAGGTATGGAGCTTCGTAGTAAATCAAAGAAATTGGCACAGACGCAGCGCCATATCAAACTCTTCTGAGACTAACAAACTCCCACCAAGCACCACATGGCACTACCTGCAGCGAACGTTTTGGACAGGAAAATAACATTAAATACCATGAACAGCAAATAAAAAATTTATAAATACCAAAACCCCCAACAAAACTAGTACATAAAAAGTTTGCAATTCACAGCCTGAGGTTATTTGAAGGAGGTTTTTCTAGATCGGTTTAAGATGCAACACTGAGTAAAATTTCAGCCCAATCGATTCAGTACTTTTTGTATTTTACGAGCACATCAAACAAAGAGAAACCATCTCTGTTTTATAATAATGTTGAAGATAATAAGTGTCACACATTATCTTTTAGTTATTAAATCTAATCTATTTTTCTCACATGCATGCTCATATTACATATGGTACTAGCTTGTATGGAGCTACAAAAAATAAAAATTTGAGGATATTTTAAAATTTTAAAAAAGAGCAATAAGAACAATTTTTAGGCTGAAACAAGATGAGTCAGCTAGAAGATATTTCAAAGAGTCAAATATTCTCATGGTGTACGGTCATTATATTTTAGAGATGATCATGTTTGTTAAGTGCTATGGGCTTAAGTCAAATAATCTTCAGAATAACCAAAATCATAATTACAATACAAGGCATAAAAACAATTTCATCCCTCAGCATCACCGATTAGAACTTTATAAAGCTGCCTCTATAAATGAGTTCCGTTAACACGAGTTGTGTCCGCAGCGTGGTGAGTCGCCAGCCGCCGCACCACCGCAGTGTCGGGTCGAGTTGGAGCTACGACTCGTCGTCGCGCTACCCCCCGCCCTCCACCACTCCCGACATCTACGGCGACGACCGCAGAGATCTCACACCCGTCGTGGTGGTGCACAAGAAACACGCCAAGTCAAGGTGAGCACTAGTGGTCTACTGTGTGTTTGTGTTTGTTTTATGTAGGTTGATTTGTGTTTTGTGTTGGACGACGTGTGTATGTACCAGAATACTTGTCCACTGGATCAACTGATCGGGCTTTCTGTTCAAGGGAATTAAGGGATTTTTAGGCCTTTTAGGTCTGAAAAAGAGGCGGAGGGATAAAATTTTAGGGAGCGTAGTTTAATACAAAATTTTATTTTCATTAAAAAAATATCATTAGTTGATTGTGAATGTTTTTAGATGTAAATCTCCGTTTCAAGATATCTTGTCTGTGAAATACTGTTATGTACTGTCAGCCGCACAAATTTTTCCTGTCAATTCCCTTAATTGAAACAATAATCAGCTGACAGGTGGGTGATCTGGCATTCCATTGCACAGTTATTCTAACGCACAGTAGTGTTTTAATGGTTCTAACATTTATTTTAAATTTGTCATGGTGTGGTTATTTCCATCCACTTCAATTTGCCACACCTTAGCATGTCATGACCTATTATTGTATCCTATTAATTTTTTGACTCATTCATTCATTCTACTCATTAAAACGTTCATTCATTCATTCGCCCTTAACAATCTTTTTCTTATAATTTAACCTCCCTCCCTGACATTAAGGAGCAATGGCATAGGAATGGGGCAGGGACCCCCATGACCATGTGATTAGCCAAAAGAATTATATCCTCTTGAAATCAAGCTTAACGTCTCTTGACCAGAATATAGTGAGGTTGATAGATATTTTGTTTGTAAAAAGCTGTAACAAACCACTACGCAAGTTTACCAATCACATATTTTGAATGGAAATATTTCATCATGAATAACAAAAACGATCGCAAAAAACAATCATGCATTAACCCATTGTTGGAACATGGTTGCTTATTATGTGAATGCCCATGATGAACAATTATGCATTTTTACAATTTTGCATATCGTTCACTGCGGGTGAATGATGGAAGCAATACAAAAGACAAGAATGCCCTTTAAACAATCCTTGGAATTTACCTATAATGAGCAAAGTACGGAGTAAATTTGGCAAATGTTAATATTCTTTTTTTTTGTATGAAAAAAGCGTTTTTCTTAAGTCCTTAGATAATCCAAATTTCCCAGAATCTGACTGATATATCAGCCTCAGTAACTTTGGTTATACTTGAAGTTTCACTATGCCTCTACATTGTCTACAAATAAAAATTTATAGTTCTAAATTTCAAAAATTTCTTATTAGTGTTTGCATGTTTTGCTTTATAAAGAAAATTATAGCTAGCCACAAGAATAGAAAAAAGTCTGCAAAAGGTTTGGCAACATTGCCATTTATTACGGTAGGTATCAATTTGGAATAGCTAACTTTTGTAACAATTGGACCATTTTAATATGCATTTTCCTAACTTACTCCCCCATTTGTATTGTAGATAGTTTTCCCTAATGTAGATATTGGAGTAGACTTTTCATTCATTTGCTCTCTGAACCACTTTTTGTATCAACCAAAGTTTGAAATTAACATCTATTTCATAATTTTTAGTTTGACTGTCACAAACAAGAATGTGGTGTGCTGTAAACTGTTTCTTTAAGTTACTTATTATTATTTTTAAACACAATCCTAATCTCATTCATTCATTAAACCTTGGATTGAAATTATGAACGAGGCTTCTTCTCTTGCCAACATTAGTGTTTTTTTTGTTTTTTTTTTTGCCTGAGTGAGTAAACAACGGTTGACAGAAATGATCTCGATGACTAAGGTTAACTGTTACCTCTTTCAAACTTGCCCTACACAATGACCATCTATCCTAAGGTAGAAGATGGGTGGTCGCTAGAAAATTAGGTATACTCACCACAACACATAGTATATATATATATTGTTTTCGGGTAGGATCATCTAATCGTTTAGTAGCGACCGTCTTCTGCCAGAGTATAAATGGTCATGGGAAGTCTTACTCCATTTTGTTGTCAGTATGTATGCGGTGTGTGTTTGTTGCCGATGAATAACCCGTCGTCTCTAACAGAAGGTGTTACAGGTCGGGGTCCAACGGCAGCGAGAGCGGGTCCAACTCGTCGAGCGTGTCGCGATCGCGGTCGAGCAGCAGCTCCAGCCAATCAGGGAGCAGCAGCTGCAGCTCAGCGTCGAGCAGTCCTGCGAGCGACAAGTCCTGCTCCACACACAGGTGAGACCCGAGCAGTTGTTCTGTAGCTTTGATCGAAGCTCAGATGGTATTTTATCCATTCAAAGTTCCCAGAGTGACAAGAAGGAACCATCATTCCCACAGGAATGATATATCAAATTAAAATTTAATATATATCATTATGTATATGCCCTTTAAACTTCAACTGTGCCCTTTAAGTTTCAACTTTCAACTGTGAAACTGACAGGTGCTGTCAGTTTCACAGTTGGTTTTGACTAGTGGGCTTGCGCTGATCAGCAGCACATAACTTTTTGATTACCCAACTTTTTTACGGCTTGCTAAATCAGCTGTTCTTTTAAATTCCTTTTCCGCTGCCAAATGTTATGGACAGATACGAAACTAAGGAAATCTAGGGCTCCTCCCCTAATGCTGACCTTCTATAAATTTTGTTTCCGTAAAAACTTTACACTAAGCTCTTTGCAGCAACACGTAATTTGTAAAAATAATTTAGAACTGTTGAAGGAATCTTTATCACAAGAAAACCCCTAGCGTAACAAATAAGTGTTGATTCTAAGGTTTATTTTGGTAAGGAGTACAGTTCAGCTTTTGTTGACTGTTGTCACAATCTGGACTTAACCAATTTTATACATGTCCTCTTACACTTGAAGCCCAAGGTCAGAGCTACTAGTGTGACCTAGTGATATCAGTGTCTGACGGTCGTGTTGTCCGCAGCCATCACGGGTCGCTGCGCAGTGGCGTCACACTGCAGTCGGCCGTGTCCACGCCGCACACCAACAACTCCAGCCCGGCCGTGCACAGCGACGACCGCCGCCCCCTGGCCATCTGTGTGCGCAACCTGCCCGCCCGCTCCAGCGGTGAGTAGAGACGCACGCATGATTCATTTTCGTAACGGTGAAATCATCTTTCAATTCTCATTTTTATATTCCATCGCTTGTAAGCAGATACAAGTTTTACGATATTTTCCGTTTTGGAATCTGATCCCGTCTTCAGGTAGAAAGGACCTCGAAAGATTAGATTTGTAATACACAGCCAGGAGGACCTGGACTGAAACATGGCTGGAAGAGAAAACTGTATCAGTCGGAAACACTAAATTCTAAAAAAGAGAGATACAGAAATTCTATAGAGAATATATATAGATATAGAGAAAATCAGAAAAGGGACACATCTACAAAAAATAAGTTTGGTAACCACCGACATGAGGAGGAGAAAAAGGCAATGACCTTGGCCGACCAATTGTTTTTGTTTTTATTTATTTTTTAGATTTTATTATTTAGTGTTATTGACTGCTTTTACAGTTCTCTGTTTTAGCTAGGCCTATCTTTTTGTCCAGGTTCTCCTGGCTGTGTGTTGCCAATATGTTCTTTTCACCTGAAGATGGGATCAGATTACAGATACTGATTTGTCTTGAAAATTTTTTTTACTAATTAATTAAAACAATTTTTGTTTTTACAAATAAATGTCCACAAAAATAATTATAAAAATTTAAATGCGAGTTTTGGTACATATATTTATCTGGTTTATTTTAGATGAAAATAATATTTATTGCACATAATAGCATAATAATAAAGTTGGTACATCATACTGTTATTTCTTAATAAAAAAGAAAGCATAGATATCAAACTGTCTGTACACATACAAGGTTAGGACGATTTACTCTACCCCAAAAATTAATACCAAAATAACCTTAGGCCATTGTATGTAGTAAAGGAAAACCAAAATCCATTATAATATAAACACAAGTTTTTTTACATGGCAATTTTTTTTTTATTTCCAGACACGAGCCTGAAGGATGGACTGTTCCATGAGTACAAGAAGCATGGGAAAGTTACGTGGGTCAAAGTGGTGGGGCAGGGCTCCGACAGGTATGATCATCAACATATTTCTTAAACAGATATGTGCGATTGCATGCATGTTTGCTGGCATATGCTTAATTATTGTATTTTGCTGTGGTTCTAAAAACAGTCATATAACAGTGGTTTACATTTGTAATAATACAATTTAAATTAAAATAAATAATTTTAAATGTAAATTGTAAATACAATTTACATTTAAAATAATTTTAATTTACTTTTAAACTTTTCATATTATATTTACTTTGATGACCATTACTATCATGCCGAAAATGGACTATAACAAATTATTTACGAGATTTCACATCTGGTACTAGAAATCCTTAGTTGTAATTTTATTTGTTAATGCTGGAAGGTTCCTACGTATAATCGTTATTTAAAGAACAAATTTGGATTCACACAACAGTGATAGAAAATACTCAGCTTTGAGTATCAATGATTTTATGTTAACATGATACAATATATGTTTCAATACCTTTTTTGGCAGCAGTTCACTGTGTGGCAGGATTACTTTGACATATTTTGGTTTGAACAAAAAATTTTCAAAATGTAGTATATTTGGGTGTCCTCAGACGTTGTTCCTCCATGTTGTTTGTTAAAGTAGTACGAGCATTGACACACAACACAAACAGTTTATGATTTATGTTAAAAAATATTTTTGCCATGATTCAGCATCTATTTGTTTGTTTTGCTGTTATTGTTTTGATGACTGGTTCTGGTGTTGTAACCTATATTTTCATTTTATCCACAGTTCAAGGCTTTGAAATGAATTTTAATAGAATTAAAAACTTAGTATTGTTCAACACATTTAAAACCAACATGAAAGTAAGGTATTGCAATTAATTTATCTTTAACATAAATTTCAAAATAACAAACATTGAAGGGGTTTTCAGTTTAAAATTACAAAAGTTGAAGGGTTTGTGGTTGTTGGCAGGTACGCGCTGGTCTGCTTCAAGAAGCCGGACGACGTGGACAAGGCGCTGCTGGTGTCGCACGACAAGCTGTTCTTCGGCTGCAAGATCGAGGTGGCCGCCTACCAGGGCTACGACGTCGACGACAACGAGTTTAGGTTAGTGGCGCTGCGAGCCGGCCGGTTGTCGCCGTCATGTGGAAATAAGTAAAAATGTTGTGTAAAGTATTTTTGTAACTAATACTGATTCAAGCGTCTCCATAACGTGTCATACATTTAAATTTTAGCTTTATTAAATTAAATGGGAGATGTAATTTTTTTTCTTTCGGTTGAACAAACTCCGGAAAAAGATACAGCTTTGTGAAATATGGTTTTGGATAAACAGAGTTGTGCGAAACTTGTAAAATAGCATTCCTTTTTATGTAGTCTGTACATTCACATTCAACAAAATATTTTCTCATTTAAACAAAATTTTAAACTAATGGAGTATTTAAAGTCATTTACCAAATTGAAAACTATTCGTTTTGATGCTATCAATAACCTTTCCCCAATATTCATTGTTTATTCAATTATTTTTTTGTACTATTTCCCGTTTATATTTTGTATTTGTATGTTTTACTTTGAGTTTTTGATTTGTTTCAGCATTTCAACCTCAAATGTTTGATAACTTGGTAGAGATATTTAAATTTGACACCTCAAATGTTTGATTACTTGGTAGAGATATTTAAATTGTACACTATTTAAATCACTTAAATGGCAAAGTTAATATTATGTTGTATAGTTGTTATTTAGTTATTGATACATTGTTATTCTTCTATGAAATCTCCATAATTTTGGATTAAATAAGATTAGAAATCTTGATGATATACGAAGCTATTTGCTTTCAAGTATTTCACCGTTTGTTATACCCAAAGCCACCAATAGATGGTATAATTAAATACTCACTCTTAGAAATCATGAGTTGATGTTTACATCTTTTAACTCTTCAAACAAATAACTTTACAAATTTAAACATTCCCTAACAATTAAAAATATTTTCCTCATTAAAAAAAAACTTTTCAGTTCTTAAAGATGAGTTACTTTCACATTTTCACTATGATTTCCCTCAGTTGATTTTTATTAAGTTATTATACTTATGTTTTCCGTGGGGAAAGGTAAGATGTTGACACTAAAGTTACGAAGGTTTGTGGCTAGGCCGTATGAGGCTGAGCAGGACGAGTTCCACCCGAAAGCCACGCGGACGTTGTTCATCGGGAACCTGGAGAAGGACATCACCGCGCCCGACCTGCGCAAGCACTTCGACCAGTTCGGCGAGATCATCGTGAGTACACTTTCTATGGTTGTGGGAAGCTTGTTTTGCAGTGGATCAGTACAATGAACAGTAGATTGTGAAAAGGAAGCCCTAAGGGATCCTTTGCTCGTTGTACTGTTTGCTGTCTGTATTTCTAGTCTACTTTAACCAGGCAGAACTGACTTTGATTTGAAAACGCGATGACTGACTCACGGTCTTTTGAACCAGGTTTTATAAAAAGGTTAGTATAATGAAAAATTATGAGTTTATTTGCACAAAAACTCCATTAAAGTCTTTTACATTAGTTTTATGACTACTTTATGTAGGATATATCTGCATACAAAATATTTTTGTAATATAAAAAATATATATTTTGAATTGCAGTAGGTACTTATTGTGTTAAAAACGTCCGTATGTTGTACAACGATGTGTTTATACTGATAAAAACTCTACAAAAGTATTGTACATTAGCGTTTTGAATATTTTATATAATAAATATGTGCACACAAAATATTTATATGTAACATGAAGCCCTAGCTGACTCACGGTCGAAAACACCAGACCTATAAAGAAACTTTCATTGAACTGACTGTAAGGGTTAGAGAATGACGGGAAGTGAGTCATGATGTTCCTGGAAAGAGGTACGAGAGGTATAGTGACGGCCAGCCCTGCTGACACCCAAAAAATATAATTTTTATCAAAAAAACTACTAACCCGGTCTTTTAGACAGGTAAGTCAGTTCCGCGGGTTAAATTGGACTTAACTGTCTAGTTTTCGTATAGAGTTACGAATGATTAAGAAGTATTTTGTACCTAGTAGTACATTTGTTATTTACGTAATAATTATTTGTAGTATCCATATTTATAATAATCATTGAATTAATGTAAGTATTTTTTTCTGAACTTTTATATAGAAAGGAAACATTTTTATTTTTTCAAATATAAAGTCAAATAGCTTTATTTTTTATAAAGCACCATCATCTCTGATGTCTTTGAAACTGTGACGCTTCCTTTGAAGAAAATTCAGAATAAAAAATGTGCAATCAATTCAGGCAAAATGAATTACAGTAGAGCGCCGATTATCCGAACGTCGATCATCCGAACCGTCGGTTAACCGAACGCCGTAATAATTCATATTTTGAACATGATTCTCAAGCAATTCAAATTCGCGCACCAACCGAATCTCCCGTTGCGCCGTGATGTCAATGTATTCAGATAGATTTCATAATAAAATTAAGTGAATAATTTTTGTTTGATCATTTTTGAGCCTTTTTACTATTAATAATTACGTTACATATATAATTTTAAAATGTTGTCTTTTCATGTTCGATTAACCGAATATTCAGTTATCCGAACACCCCTTGTCCCCAATTAGTTCGGATAATCGGCGCTCTACTGTATGACCAAAACTCTCCTGTTAATTATTTTAAGTTTGCTGACCTTTTAAACATAATTTGTGAATTCAGTTAAGGAAATAATAAATTAAACTGCTGTTTGGTTGGAGGAACCTTCGATCGTACCAGTTTTCCAACCATCTTCTTTTACCGCAAACACAATTAAAATTATTCAAAAACTGCAACAATAATCCAGATAAACTCCCACCTGACCGTATGTAATGTGTAGGAGATCGACATCAAGAAGCAGGGGTCGAACTCGTCGTACGCGTTCTGCCAGTACTGCGACATCAGCAGCGTGGTGCGGGCGATGCGCACGCTGGACGGCGAGCACCTCGGCAACAACCGCATCAAGCTGGGCTTTGGCAAGTCGCTACACACCAACTGCGTCTGGGTCGACGGCGTCGCAGGTACAGTCCATCGTACTGACACAGAATCATCTGTTTTCTGTTCTTTTTTGTCGGCGTAAGCCAGAAAGTTTTCTGGACTAATATTACAGGAAACAGAAGTAAAAAATCGGCTGATTTATTTGTAGCAAACCAAGGTTTAACCCCTTAACCACGATGTTATTCCGTGGTTAGTATACTACCACGTTATTCTGTGGTAGTATACTCTACACGCTATGGCGACACGCCGTGGCGATTTAATATCACGTGCAACACCCACAATAACATGTTTCATAAACCACAATGCCCGAGTTAAGACGGACTTTACGTTCTCAGCTGATTTATTTCGTTGGTACGACTGATCTGCTAGTTTTTTTCCAAGCTACGACTGTACAGTTGACCCTGAGAAGTGCAGACCGTTTGGTGCTGCACTCTAATGTATTTCGAAACTGCGGCATGCCAACTGACGACGGGGTTAAGGGGTTAATGCACGTTTATAAAATACTGTTTAGAAGAATGTAGTGGCAGCACTGGCAGCAGTAACAAATGTGTTTGTTTATTATAGCTTAAGTTTTAAGAATTGAGAAAAGCATAGGTTTATGCAAGGAATACGATATGAGTAAAAATATGTTTTTTCTGAGTAGTATGATAAAAAAAGTATCGTATGGTACACGATACAACACCATATCGAAGCTTTACTTCACTCACATGAAAATCATGCTATGAACTATCATGCATGACCGGTAAAACAGTACTGTCCGACCTAGTAACGTAATATTCTATTAAGGGTCTCAGTTGCTCGTTATCTTTTACAGTATATATTGGCAATGCATGCAGCTTTTTCATGGCTATTTATAGATGGGTAAGTGGTTGTATGTTCATAATAGTTGCCAGGAAGGAATGGTAGAAAATCAGGTGATTTGAAATCTTCAGGACGTAATTAGAAATTTTCTACATTTTCATTTTTAATAGCTAAATTTTCAATGTTAACAGCATACTTCAAGTGCTAAATCATCCAACATCATCCCCAGAAAAGGTCAAGAAACATACATTGTGTTGCCATGATAGAACTTTTAATCTAAGTTTATCCATCACAGGATATTGCCAATAAATAACCATTAAATTATGAATATCACAATTGATTCTTTTACCTTTAACAAAAATTTAAATGGTGGTCTTTGAAAAATGTTTGGTAAAAATGTATTACTTCCCTGATTTTGTCAGCCATGTCTACCTCCATATTGAAGTTGTTTGTTTGATTGCAGAGTCGGTGACTGAGAAGTACCTCAGTTTGCAGTTCAGTCAGTTCGGTCCAGTGTCCCATGTAGCGATAGACCGCTCCAGAGGGCACGCTTTGGTCTTTTACGACCAGGTATGTCTTTACAAACTATCAACAATTGTAAAACTGATTTAGATAATTTTTTCCAAACCAGTTCAAACTTTTATTTTATCAATGTTTTTCCCAAATCAGATTTTGTTGTCATTCATGTAAGGACATTTTTTATCTGAAAATTTGTCTATTATTTACTGATCTAAAATTGTAAGAACATGATGTTATGAACACTCAGCTAAAAATAATGTAAGTGCTTTTAATTAGTAAAATTAACTTTAGTAAATACTCAAACTTACTTACATGTTCAAATGCTCAGGCAATATACTGTTTGAAGTGAAATCGAATAAGGCAAAGTAAAGTACACACACAACATAACGTCAGTGCAGCATCAACATAACGTCAGTGCAGCAAACTTTATAGCAGAATTTTCATTGTTTTCTGTTCTGTCTGGCAGATCGGGTTTGCCCAGGCTGCAGTGAAGGAGATGAGAGGGGTGGCGGTGAGGGGGCGGAAACTCCAGGTGGACTTTGCATCCAGGGAGTGCCAAGAGGCATTCTATGACCACTTGGAGAAGCAGACTGGACACAATACCACCTTTGACAGCAGGTTTGGAGATAATATATTGCAGCTGAGTGACACAAGATATTAATTTTTTCAAGTTACTTAAAACATTGTTTCAAGAGGTGTACATTTCACTAAAAGCCCATTCACACAACTATCAGTAGAGTGGACAGAAACAACCTTTCAACAAAAGAGAAATGAAGCTGACTTACTGTCTGGGCGTTGTGTAAAGGAGGCTTAACAATAAGAAGCGTATTTTTCGCCATTATTTTAAATCAGGGGGAAAATTGCTTCTATTAAACTATGGAATAAAAATGAAGATAATTTGGAATTCAATACAAACTACTAAAAAAAATGTAACAAATATTTTTTCTATAAAAATTTACTTTACTATTTGGTAAATGATTCTTCAATTAATTTGAAAAAACTCAATTCCTATCAATGGAAAAAACTTAACCTAAACATTTAAAACAGAGGTAACCTACTCTCATCAATAAGTTTGAACACCTATAAGCAAGTTTGAATCCTTTAATTAAGCATTAAACACGTAGTTGGCATTCAAATTCAGTTCTTAAGTTTGAGACGCTTTACACATAGGACATTTTTAATTAATTATACTTTCAAAATGTGATGCTAAAAGAATTGTTACCTAGACATTAAACGACACCTGTGTTTGCAGTGTGCAAGTGTCGCCGCAGCCGACGGCGGGTGGCGCGGTGCGAGGGTTCGAGACGCCCTCGTCGTCGTCCAGCAGTAGCGGGGGTGGTGGCGGGGGCTCGGCCCGCTACCCCCGCTACTCCACGCAGCCGCCCCCCGCCAGGTCCTTCGCCCGCAGCGCCCCCAACAGCGCGGTCAGTCCCGGGACGTCGCCCTCCACCCCCGCCCGCTCCACGCCCCGCCACGTCACCACAACGCCGCGGTTCGACTTCAGCTCGGACTTCATGCCTGACAGGAGGCCGTACAGGTGTGTGATGAAACTTGTATCTGACGACGGTTTTTGGAAGTTAGTCCTGGTTATGGGATGAAGTGTGTCTTGATTGGATCAAACTAATTTGAAATCTTTAAAAATATGATAAATTTTTGAATTTTAATATTTTTATTTTGATCCAAGACAGTTAAAGGTTGTCATAATGTTAAATAGATTAATTTATTTAATAAAACAGTGGAAAAAATGTAAATGCCTGTAAACATCCTTAATAAATTAGTTGAGTGTTTGGAATATTATAACTAGATGTATTCTTTTTTGTTTTGATATCAAAACCTAAATTTTCCTTTGATTTATGTCAAAATAGCATCTGTTTTATTGTTAATGGATAGTTGTTGAAATTTTATCTTTTTTTCTTATAAATCCTGGGTATATTTGACTTTAATTTTGTAATTGACTTTCTCTAAATTTTATATGGCCTTACAATATCTGATTATGTGAATTATTTCACAGGAGCTATGAAGAAATGTCGCTGGAGGACGGAGGAGGAACAGTGACGGTGACAGTCGGCCAGGGACCTCAGGACATTCGACACCTGCAGAAGGAGAGGGTGGCTCTTCTGGAACAACTGGAGGACTGTGCGAGCTCTGGGGAGGAGGGGAGCTCCAGGCGCAGGTGCAAACACAGGCGAAGTCACAGCGGTGAAGGCAGCAGACCCGGCACTCCTCTGTGCGACGAACGTCCGGAGAACCTTCCGCCTGTTGAGCCCCGGAGGACGCCGAGAGAGAGGCCTCCAGACCCGCTGTCGTTACCGCTGCCCAGGTTTGCCACCCAGCTGATGTCACCTCGTCCCGCCCCTCGCAGCCCACCCGCCTCTCCACCGCGACCTCACTCAACGTCCTCTGACGACTCGGAGCCCTCGCCACCATCGCCCGAGTGGGAGGAGCGGCTCAGGTCCTTGGATGAAAAGTACGAGAAGTGGTCAGGATCTAGGAGCATTATGACGAAAGTTGACCCTGCGACGTTGCGTGTTCGACACAAGCTGCTGGATTTGGATCTTAATGAACTACAACCGTCGGAGATTGTCAAGTCGGTTTTGGCGAAGAGGTCTGTGTTTGATGAAGACTCGAAAAGGCTGGAGAATTTTGGGGAGAAGTACGAACCGAGAGAATTCGTACCGACGAGGCCGGGCTTTTCAGCGTTGAGGCCGAGAATGGACAGCCCTGTGTTACACTCACCTGCCGCTCCCAAGTCACCGGCTGCTGCGTCATCTCCTGCTGGAGCCAAAGGACTTCAGTATCCTTTTCCCAGCCATCCTCCTGTTCAGCCTACAACAAGTGTTGCTACGACAACAGCTCCGATGTCACTCGGCTTGTGCTCCAGTCTTTCTACTGTTGTTACAACAATATCTTCCAACGTTCCTTCTGCAGAATCTTCAAAATCTCAAACCTTTCCTACCACATGTGTACCTACCGTGTCATCGGTCCGACAATTTCAACCACTCACGTCATCATTTCATCAACCACCGAAGCTATCTCCTCCACCGACGATAGAAAAGAAACATGAAAATGTAGACCCGAGGCTTTGTAGGGAGGACAAAATGAAACCACCTCCTAAGTTATTATCTCCCACTATTCCGACTGGTGAAAAACCCGAAGTCTCAATAAAGGAACCAGCAGTACCCCCTTTAACATTAAAACCATTAAAATCATGCTTGAGGAGGGAAAGTGCCGATGACAGAATGTATGATAGTGGTAGGAGGATGTCAAGAGATGAAGAAGGAAAGCTACCCAAACCTGAATGTGAAAAGTCTAGGGACTCTGAAACGTCCTTTGAAAGGAGAAGAAGTTATTCGGACCCTAGAAGAAGGGACAGTGTTGATTCAAACAAAGACAGTTTGCGAACTGAAAGTTTAAGTGATAAGCTAAAAGACAGAAATCACAAAGAAGAAAGGCGGAGAAGGGATAGTGTGGACAATTGTGTTAAAAAGGATAGTGAATTATCTGAACCATTTGTTTCTAGGTTAAGTGATTCTAGAGTTAGTGAGCATTCTGACATACCTGATTATTCCAAATCAGACTCTCTGAATCCAAATAAAAACTTTGACACTCGGCATAATGATAACTCAGTGCCCACAGCAACTGACACATCTGAGAAGAAAAAAGACTCTTTACAAGTGTGTCCAGAAAGGGACAGGAGAAGAGGACGTGAGAGCCTTGAAAATAGTAGTGATAGTTCTAGAATTAGGAAGGTACCTGAAATATTAGATGTTAAGAAAGAAGTAGAATGTGACACAAGGCAAAAGGATAACAGTTCTGATAAAAATGACTCTAACTTTAAGAAATCTGTTGAGTGCACCGAAAAGAAAAAAGAATCTGGCCTACAAGAAATTCAAAAAGTTAGTGAAACCTATGACAGGAGAAAAGAAAAAGAGCTATTTCAAGAAAACACCAGGCATAAAGAAAAGAAAGAGATCAAAAAAGAGAAAGAAGGGGGAGATTTTTCTGAGACTTCCAGGCACAAATTGTCTAGAAAAAGTCCCGATTCTCAAGATTCTCTGAGGCTAAAGGATGAAAGACAAAAATCATCTTACACTGAGAACACGAGGCACAAGGAAAACAGCCACAAAAGAGACTCAGAGTCATCTGACGATCTTACACATAAAATTGCTGACATTAAAAAAGAAGTTGAAAACCTCCAAACCAATAAATACAAAGATTCATCACTTAATAAAGACCACTTCTCGGATTCTTACCACACAGTAAATAGGTCTGAAGAGTCAAATGAAAATTTTAGACACAAGGATAGTAGAAAAGATCCTGAGTTGACCAATAATTCAAGGCACAGAGAAATCAGTAAGAATTTTGACTACATAAAACTCAGGGAAGACGAGAAACGGAGGGATAATGGTGATTCTCAAATTATTCTACACACTGATTCCAGAAAAGATCATTCTGATTCTAAATTAAAATATCAGGAACTTGAGAAAGAAGCAGAAATGTCTAGACATTTCAAGCAGTCAAACTCAGAATACTCGTCTCATCGCTTCAAGGATTATGATAAAAGAAAGGATGGAGAGAAGCACGATTTTAGAACAAAAAATTCTGAAAGGTCCTTACAAAATGACATTTTCGATAGTTCCAAGCAGAAAAACTACGACAAACACAATAATACTGACCCGAGAAATCAAATAAGTGAGTGGGTTGAGGAAATCAGAAAAGATTTGGAATACTCTGGGTTTGGCAAAACTAAAGACTCAACAGATGATTTTGATAGCATCATGTACAATAAGAAAAACAGTGATGCATCACATTCATTTGAAAATATCCAGCATAATGAAGACAGGAGAAAAGAAGAAGATTCTAAGATTAAACAGGGAATTAAAAAAGAAGATGAATCAGACACACTGCATAAAGAAAATGAAAAGAAAAAATGTAACAACTCTTCTGAATATAAAGTTTATGAGAGAAGGAAGAATGCTGACACTGCTGAGATATTTCGCAGGAAAGAACTTGCAAGAAAAAAAGAAAATTTCAATGACATTGATGGTGGTGTTAAACTAAAAGATGTTGACAAAAAGTTTGAAAATGATTTCTTTGGAAATATTGGAAAACAGAGAAATATTGGGGATAAAAAACGTGATTCATGCGACCAAGATCGTAACAAAAACACCAGTGACCATATTAACGATATGAGCCACCAGAGAGACTGGTATGATGAAAAGCACTCAGACAGAAAAACTGAACTAGAAAAAAGCAAAAGAATTAATAAGGAGTGTGAATCATTTGAAAAAGAAAGTGAATCAGATACTAATGACAAAAAAGAAGACAATGAAAGCTTTGAAAGGAAGGATAGTTCTTTTGATCAGCATGATGATGATTCAAATAGAAAAAGTGATTTTGCCAAAAAGGACAGAAAACGGGAGAACTTTTGGCCTGCTGCAATAGGGTCAAAACGACGTGTGAGTTCTCAAGATAGTTTAGAAATTGGTGCTGATGACTCGAAAAAGAGTAAACCTGAAAGGAGAGATTCTAAAGACAGTGGACGTAGTAGCACCAGTAGCAAAAAGAGCTCTGGTGAGAAGCACAACAAATCTTTTGCAAAGATGCTGGAGGAAAAGATTAAAGAGGATAAAGAAAAAGAACTTAACAAGAAGCGAAAAGATGAAGAAATGGAAAGCTTAAAAACTGCTAAGAAAGACAAAACTAAGAACAGTGGTGAGAAGAGAAAAGAAGATCGGAAAGGAAAACAGAGGCCCAAAGAAAACGGCATAACAGCAAGTGAGAGTGAAGCTGGAAGTGGAGATGATGACTCTAAAACTCCAAAGAGACATTCAATATTTGATATTGTTGATGAAGAACCTGCCTATATATCCATGTATGACAAGGTAAAAGCTAGATCAACCAAAAATATGCAAAAACAAGAAGAAGAGAAAAGACAGGAGAGGCTCAAAGAAAAATTCAATCAGTTAAAACAAAGCCGTGCTAAAAGAGAAGAGAAGAAAAGATCAACATCTTATGATGAAGACTCCGATTCTGAAAGAGGCGGTCGAAGATCAAACAAATTGATGATAACTAGCTCAGAAGAGGATGCTGGATCTGAAGGTGACATGAGAACCAAAGGAAGAAAAATAATGTCTGATACCTCTGAAGATGACAGTCACAGAAATCCAAATATGTCTCGCATTAAGACCTTGAAATCAAATGCAGAAGAAGCCGAACTCAAACAACGCAAAATCATGTCAGATACATCTGAAGATGATAGTAGAAGATTAAGCATGGCAAGAATCAAAGTTGCTCGAGCTCATCAAACAGACTTAGAGCCTAAATTGAGAAAAATACTGTCAGATACATCGGAAGATGATATTATGAAACATAACATTCCTAGAAATAAACCGTCCCGTATTCAGTCTGATGAAAGTGAACTAGATTTGTTTGATGAACACAAAAAGGGGGATAATTATGTCAAGAAAACAAATGATTACCCTGGAGCAGACTTATTCTCCAATATATCTGAAGACCCGGAGCATCCAACTCAGACTGATATTGAAAAAGAACAGTCAGAACAGTATCACAGGAATTCTATTGATAGCAGTACATCCGAATTGCCAAGAAAGAAATCACATAAGAAAAAACAAAAGAGACAGAAAAATTCAGAAGACTTAGAGGAAGGAAGTGGTAAACGACACAGTTCAAAGAAGGACCGTAGGAAGTCATCACACAGCCATGATGGTGATGACGATCAAATTGAAAAGACCAAAGTCAGAAAGAAAAAGAGTGAACGGGACAGTTCTTCTAAACGTGATGAAAAAATGGAAGACATATTTGGTCCATTATCCGATGACTCTGACAAGACTCACAATAAGTGGCATGTGTCTCAGATTTATGGATCTGACTCAGAAGATGAAAGACAAATCGTAAGGAAACGAGACAAGAGGAGAAAAGAGAGAAAGGCTAGAGAACTTGATGAAGCTGGCCGATCCCTTGAGGCAAACTTAATGGAGAGTACAGATGGTTTTCCTCCATCAGAGGAGTTCAAGGAAAAGGTCAAAAAGAAAAAGAGGAAGAAGTCAAGAGAAGAAAAGATGAGCAAGCATCACCAACAAAGGTTGGAGGAAGAAGCAGCAGCGCTTGCTAATGAAGCAGATTCTGAGAGAGAACCCGAACCAGTTATACCTCCTCCATCTTTACCTCGTTTGATGGACAGCCCTCCACCTCCTCCAGTTAATCAGAATAAAAAGCCAGACATTCCTGGATTTGGGTCTCAAGTTGATGAAAACATTCATGAAACTGCAGTCAAAAGTATTTCAGAATCACCCACAAAACCAATTGAAGAAAAGCGAGAACCAATTGAAGAACCTATTCCTTCAAGCAGCACTGAAGATAAACCAACACCTGTAATATCTCAGGAAGAAACAGAAGATGCTGTAGCTGCTCTTCTCTTAGAAGATTCTTTTGGTGGAGGTTTCGAAAGTTATACTAAACCAGACACTCCAGTTTCTGAACCGGACTTGCAAATCGATACCGACACTGAAGATAACTATGACCCTATTGATTTTTCAAGGCCACCAAGAACTCCAGATATCCCTACTTCATTTTACAGACAACAAGATACAAGAGAGGGGTTAGAAGAGAGGATTTTAGAAATAGCTTGTCCAGACAATTCAAAGCAGGAGAGTGGGCAATCGCCTGGACAATCACCACCATCTTTGAACATTAATGACTACCACCACAGTGACAATGAAAATAAATCAAGTGATGACAAAGATGATAGTACTATCAGTTTCGGACAAAAAATAGTTACTAGCGAGGTTAAGTCTGGCAAACCAGATGATGACTGTAGTTCCTTGAAAGAAGATCGTCATGATGTCACTGTTGGTCAGTCAGTTGAAGCTACAAGAAAACAAGATATGCCATCCCTTATTTGTAAAGATGAAACATACAACCCTCCCAAAACAACAGTTCATGAAGCAACACCATCTCAGGCTGTCGAACAAAAATCAGAAAGCAGAGTTATAAATTCTGAGAAATCCACTCTTCCAGTGCCCTCTCAAATATTACAAAAAACTTTGCCTGTACAAATGCCACCACCACTGGTACACACTGCTAATCAGCCACCAAAAAGTACCCAAAGTGAAACCCCATCGGTTATTTTTACATCACCATCATCTTTACCAACAGAATCTGCAAAGAATTCTCAACTGAATCCTACACACTCTCAACTTAATCATCAAGTTGTGTTTTCCACACAAGTAGAAATTAATAAAAATAAACCAACTGTTGTTCAGTCACCTTTGCAAGACTCAAGTGTTGATAAATCTCCACAGATTCAGAAACCTATGAGTCAGATCATTGTAACACCTCCAACATCAGTGGCTTTGATTGTTCAAACACAATCTAAGCTTCCACAAACTAGTCAGCAAAACAGTTCTGTCTTGCAGTTAGCGACCAAACTTCATTCTCCTGGAGGGCAACAAGTTGAGGTTAAAGGCAGTGCACAAGTATCTCAGTACGTTCTTCATCATAGCTTGCAGCCACCTCAGACATTAGGGCCGACTCCCAGTAAACCAGGCAACCAACAAGGCTCGATGACTCAAGGGAACATTCCACAGGTTCAAGGAAACCATAAATTAGGTGTACCGGCCACTCCTGTGTCAGCAAAGTCTCCAGGACTAACAATTCCCCCAAAACCGATGGTAGACCACCAGTACAAGCAAATAGTTGTAAACCAACCTCATAATCAACAACTGAGTGTAAATGTGTCACATAGTCAACATATGAATGCCAACATATTGCTCTCTCCAGGCCAACAACTGAATATAAACCATACCTCGGCCCATCATTCCCCTTCGCCTCACCACTCGCCTGCAACACTCAGCTTCTCGCCCCATCACGTCAAGGTGTCACTGGCACAACAGCAGACCAACAATATCCACCCTAATGTGCTGCAGCTGAGTCCGAATATTCACCACCAGCAAGTGAGTCCACATCAGCAGAAACACATTCAGCCACACTCCCCAGTGTTGCAACAGTCGAACATTGGTCAGCACGTGTCACCTAACCAACACCCTGCTAAAAACAATGCGACTCTTCTCCAGCAAGTGTCAAATTGCATTCCTGTGAAGCTGTGTTCCCCGACCAAACCGGGAACGTGTCACACGATCAGACACTTGACCCCTGTATCTCAGCCTAACTCCATAAATAAAATGAATGCCCATGTCTTGCAGACTTCATGTGTTCAACAGGTACGGGCTGTCGTGCTACAAAACCCAGTGAAGCAAACAGTCACTCTGTTGCAGCCCCAGATAGTTCAGAAGGCAATAGGAGCACAGATGGTCCGACCTCTCAATGCTCCTCAACCACAAGTCGTTCACACCCTGAAAAATGAATCACCTGCATTAGACAAAAGTAAACCTTCTCCAGAAAATATGCCGAGTCCTCATTCTGTTAAGCCTGAAACAACTTTATCGACAAAAATCATCCAGAAGCCAGTTGAAGAGCCTCTTCCATTAACAACCACCAAAAAAGATTATGCTCAGCATCCTGTGAAAACAGATAAACCGGTGGTTGGAGAACTTGTATTAGAAGCAGCACAACAAATTCCAGCTGAAAACAAAATAGTTAAACCATCAATAGATGATGTGAAACCTTTGAATGCTGTGATTCAAGATTTAACCTCCAAGGTAACCTCCACCAATAAATCGCAGGATTCCAAAACAAGCATTTCAACTACTCTCGACAAAGTTGTGCAAGAACTTCATGACCGGAAAAAAGCGGTGGAATCAAAAGAAGCACCAAAAGTTGAAAGTAAGATCGAAGAAGTAAAGCCAAAGTCAGAAGAATCCCCTAAACTAAATACAGAGAAGGAACTAAAAATAGAGCAGGACAGTTCAAATACAAAACAAGAAACTACTAATGAAGATAAAAACAACCTAAAACCGGAAGAACTAACAAAAATTGAACCTAAAATTGAGCAAAAAGCTGAGGAGCCTGTTAAAACCGAAAATGAAAAGCCTGCCATAAAACAAGAAGAAACCAGTGATAAAACTTCAACTAAGCCTCCTGAAGAACCTAAAATTGAGAAAATCCGTATAAAGAAAGAAGAAAATGGACTTTGCATAGATTCTTCATCATCCATTACTAAAGTGGATCAAGAAAAACTAGATGAACAAGAGGTCAAAACTGAACCAAAAGACGAAACAATAAAGCATGTTACGGAGGACTCGTCAGACACCTCTGAAGCCAAAGACAACAAAGAAATTCAAGGTTAGTATGAGACTGATCATAATTTTATTTTAGTTTAAGATAATGCGAAACAAAGATTGCATTTAAAGTAGAGCTCCGATCATTCTAGTTAATTTTGGATCAGGCAAAAAAAAAAACCAAAAATTTGGATGGTTGGATATAACTTGGAAATCAAGAAAAAAAAGATACATATGCCTTTACTGGAAGAAACTTTTACTATTCCAGTTTCTGCAAATAATATGAAATACCCTTGTGTTACTAGACTGCAAACATAGTACAGAATATATTTGAAAATTACATAAAAGTTTACGAACCCTACAGTTAAATTAAAAATGATAAGAAGTGCTGGGTTTATCACTGGGCCCATCAAGCTGGGGCTTAGGGCCGCATATTGCTTTAGAGGAGAAATCAAGGCCTGGGGAACATAGCTATAATTAAGTCACCACTTTTGATGAACCCAAATCCTGTCTGGGATTTACATAAATTTGGGCCTAGGGCCACAATTTCCATAAATCGGGCATGATAAATGTCACTTATAAAGTATAAATTTTTGAGTAGTAAAATAAAAAATTAACTAACCAAAGAAAATGATAAATGAATTATCTAGTTTTAGGGTTTAGATTGCCCTAAAATGAGTTGAATAAGGTTGGAAAAGAAATAATGGTAGACAAGTATGTCAATTGAACTAGAGAAAAAGCAATTTTACACAAAATAAATTGGATGAATACATACTTTAAACAACCACTTTGACTTGTTTTACTGATGAGAAAAGTATTTAAGTATCCTTTTATCTCTGGATCTCCATATTCTTGCTTTCCTTTTTAAAACAACAGTTAAAAACTAGAATATTTTTAACAAATTTCAACCTCATTCATTTTCAAAGTATTAATTGTTTTTAAATTAAATTCATTCTCCGATAGTTCACAATATATCTCATTTCATAGTAAGTTATTTAATAGTTCAAGTTAGTTTACGATTTAGAAACTTACCTCATATGTGTATGCAGGTGCGGGAGCCACCAGGGCCGAGGCCGCCAGCAGGGGGCGAGGAGGGCGAAGGCGCAAGGCGAGTGGACGCGGGGGCGGAGTCGTCACCCGGCGGGCGAGACTCAACAACAACGCAGCGTCCGCCAGCGAGACCTCGGCTGACGTTTACGAGTTCAGAGACGACTCGGAGGAGGAGGCGAACAGGCCGAGGTTGATTCTGACGATCAAAAGCCCCCAAGACCCAGCCGCGGCTGCCCCCGCCGCTGCTGCTGCTAGTCCCGCCACTACGGTCCCGTCCCCCGCAGCCCCGCCGACACCTGCCACTGCAGCCCCCAATAACACGAGGAAGTCGCGGCGGCTGCAGGTCAGTAGCCAAGTAGGTATTGCGACGAGTGTTTATTTTTCTTGGTATTTAGCGTGGTGGCGGGTAACTGATAGATAAGCTTCTGTTCTTAAAACAGGTTTCTACTAACCCATTGGCCTTGCATCACGGAACTGTTCCGTGATAGCTGACGTGAGCCCAAATTTCGCATCACGGAACAGTTCCATGATACATTTCCGCCACACGTGCGCTGTTCCGTTCGATGCTGCTATCTATCGGGGAATTCTGCAAACATCTGGCCTAGTAGTTCACTGGTTTGCTGCTAGGGTCGACTGTAGGCTTTATGCGCCAATCTTTCTCCAGGCCGACCGTGGTAACGTGGCTCAATCAGTTGCGGCGCTATACTGACGAGTATAGCGTCAAAGCCATTCTGAGGTGCGTGGGTTCGAATCCCGTCCATGCGCAATCCCTATTAGGCTTGCAAATGTGTGGCTTAGTTGGTGGGAGGGCCCACCTAAAATAAACGGTGACCGGCCTGGGTGGAAGTTGACGGCATTTGTAGGTTTAATAGGGATTGCAGTGGACACCTGTTTTGCTTCTTTTTACCCTTCTCTAGAGGAGGACACTTTTTTTATTTTTTATTAATTAATTCAGCATATTGTCAATTCGTATGTATAATCAAAAGGTCATAACCAGACAAAATAAACATATTACAATTAAAAATTGAGAAAAAACAGAAAATTGGCATGTTAAAGGGTTAATAGGATAAACCAGTGATGCCCATAAGCACAATAATTAAAAGGCCAATGGGTTAAATAATAAGAAACCTTGCATCAACAACACGGACGAAAAACATGGTTGTCAGAGCAATTCAGTTTTTTTTTTGCAATGAGATTGAAAGCGTTCACAAACGTTGAAATTAGTCAGCTTAGATGACAGTTTTAATTTATCCAAAATGACAATTTGTATTGTAAAAAAGTATTATGCCCCGACGGGGCAAAACAACGCTGTCTTTAAAAGTTTGGGTTACAACTATTCCATTTATATTACTCATAATTCTGGTAGTAGCTGATTTGTACTAATTGTCAAGTGGAGAAGTGAATTATTTCTTACGTTTTAGATTAAAAGATAGGGCATTGCCAGGAATTTTATTTTAGGCATTTGCCTAAATTCTTACGTTTTAGTTTGTTTAGGTATATTGTTTTTTAAACAAAATTCTTAACCAAAATAAATTACTTAAATTGAAAAATCTTAAAATGTTCCATAGATACCTGTCTATTTCCTCACATAACAATCTATTGATGGGATTCACCTGAAATTTAAAATATAAAATGTTATCCCTGGAAAGTGAAACATTGATTGAATTTGCAAAATTGTAAAGATGAAACCTATTCTATTCTGACAAGACCGTGGTGTGACAGGAGAAAGATGGTGGGAGTCGGACCACGGTGGACGACACGATCGAGGACGTGATCCGCGGGACGAGGAGCGGCCGGAGGATGACGCGAGCCTCGGCCAACGGCGCGGCCGCTACTCCCTCAGCGCCGGAGACGAGGAAGTCCCCTCGGCGTAAGCAGTGCTCGGCGCCGCCGCTGCCGCTGGAACCCCCGGCGGAGGTGAAGGCTGCGGTGCCGGCAGTGGAGCCTGCGACCCCAGCCAAGCCGCCGACACCGCCCGCGGTACAGCCGGCTCAGCCTGCGCAGGCCCCAACACAGCCACCTTCCGCGGAGCCGATGACGCTGATAGACCCTGTCACTGGGCTGCTGATACCCATGAGGGAGAGCGAGGAGGGGCAGTACATCCCGGTCAACACGGACCACGTCAGGTGAGTAGCATTGTGCTCATTGTTATCAAACTTAGCATTACTAAGATTATCATTGACAAAGTCATCCTTTTAAAATTTACCATTTTCAGTTTATAGGGTTGATTTGGTTTTGAAAAATAAGCCTTAATAAAAACGGCAATGTTAGCAAGTTCCAGTAATATTTATTGATTTATTTTGAGTTAAATTTAAAGTTAATTGGAATTTAATTTAATTGAAGTCAATCAATGCAACAGTCAAATCTGACAGTTTACATTCTCAAGCCTTGGTTTGATAGTGATTTAAAAAAGCAAAGGGATACATTAATTTTATAAGTTGAAATTTTAAAAATTCCTAAGTATAACAATGAGTGGTTAAAAGATTTACTTCTTGATCGTAAAAGACAATATAGGTCTGCTATCAAAGAGGCAAAGATCAAATACAATGACAGGCTTGTAAGTAATTCTAATAATAAATGTGCTGCTGCCTGGCGGCTCATAAAATCAGAATCTGGAATTGTTAACACTGAAAAAGTGGTGCCCCCGATTTCTGCAAAAGAGTTTAATGAACATTTCATTGATGTTGGTAGACAAGTAGCTTCAAATTTTAGTTCCTCAAGTCAAAGTCTGGACTTTGTTAATTTACTTAATAGAGTCAAACCTGTGGATAATGAATTTTTTCTACAGTTAATAGATCAACAGTCCCTATTATCAATTGTCAGGTCTTTAAAAGCCTCACCATCTGAAGATATTTTTGGTCTCTCTAATAATGTAATGAAGTCAATCATACCGTTTATATTAGAACCTTTGACCTATGTCATAAATATGGCTATTTCTTTTTGCACATTTCCCCATAGATTAAAATTTTCTAAAACACATCCGATTTTCAAAAAGGGCAACAAAGACATTATTAACAATTATAGACCAGTTTCAATTGTACCAATATTTTCTAAAATAATCGAAACACATGTTAAGTATCAGTTATATCATCATTTTAATGCTAACAACATTTTGTGTGCAGCTCAGTTTGGATTTAGACCTGGTCTATCTACAATTAAGGCTGTGGACAGTTTGATCACAGAGGTTCTAACGACATTTGAAAATAATGAATATCTAAGTGTAGGCTTAATGGACCTTAGCAAGGCATTTGATACCACTTCACATGAAATTCTTTTACAAAAATTAGACTTTTATGGGATTAGGGATAAACAATTAAATTTCTTCAAAACATATCTTTGTGGTAGATTTCAGCAGGTGGTAATTGGCAGTGATTCATCAAATTTTCTCGAGGTTCTGGCTGGAGTCCCCCAAGGATCAGTTTTGGGCCCCATCTTGTTTCTTTTGATGATAAATGACCATATCATGTCAATCAATTTTATATGCCGATGACACTTCTTTCTTTGTTTCAAGTAAACATTTTATTGAGGCTGAATCAATGCTGGATAATGCAATTCAAAATTCTAACAATTGGTTTCATTCTAATTATCTGACAGCTAACAATGACAAGACAGAACGCATTTGTTTTTCATTAAAACATATTGAAAATCAAAACATTTCCTCTTCAGTGAAGCTTTTAGGGATTTATCTAGAAAAAAAACTCACTTGGGAACCTCATACTGATCAAGTTATTTCTAAGATTTCTCGAGTCTGTTTTCTCTTAAGAAGGTTAAAGTTTTGTGTATCCGGTGATATGCCAATGACAGCCTATCACAGTTTTTTCCACTCTCATCTTCTCTATGGAAACATCTTATGGGGAAATAGTGTAGGAGCCAAAAAGGTCTTCATTTGGCAGATGAAAGCCCTAAGAATAATGTTTGACATTCCTAGCAGAGGTACTTGTAAGCCTTTTTTCATTAAACATAGAATTATGACTTTGCCCAGTATTTTTATTTTTTATAATATAATGTTTGTTAAAGAAAATGTAGCCACTTTTATTCAACGTAATTCAGTCCATAGTCATAATACCAGAACTTGTAATCACTTAGAAATTCCATCAATCAGACTAACCAAATCAACTAAAAGCCATAAATTTCTCCAAATCAAATTTTATAATAAATTGCCTGTAGATTTTCGGGAGCAAAATTTGATTAAATTTAAAAACAGACTGTTTGAATGGTTTTTAGACCACAGTTTTTATTCTATAGATGAATTTTTAGAGTTAGACACAATTAGCATCTAAGTTTGCATTGTATACACAGGTTTTTTTTTGTAATTGTACATTCTTGAAGTTGTCTATTATACTCTATGTGTTAAACGACAATAAAGATATTCTTATTCTTATTCTTATTGTAAATTTGTTTAACTCAAAGCATTTAAGTTGAAACTCAAGAGGTTACCATGAGAATTGTGTTTGTATAAGTCTTAATACACCAAATCAAATTGCTTCAACGCTTGTTCTAATTCACCGCGACCGATGCCACAGGCCACCACTGGAGAACAAGGAGGACTCAGGCGAACCTGCGGAGAAACGGATGCGCACCGCTCTACCGACGGAGACGGAGAACTGTCTTCCGACGCGACTCGGCATCCCGGTGAAGGTGCCGCCCAACTGCGCCGTGGTGCCGCCGCTGCCGCCAAAGACGACAGCCAAGCCTGTGGAGCTGTCGCGGCCGCTGATGTCACATGTCAAGCCCCCGGTGACGACCAAGACCACGGGCATCGTGGTACCGAGCGGCATCCCGCGACCGACCAGCTCGCTTCCGAGTGCCGTGTCGCTCACCGTCGCCGCGCCATCACTGGTCAAGCCGCCGCAGGGTGTCATGATGAGCCCCACAGCCGGCAACAACAAGGCTAGCGTCACCAATGTCGTCGGCCCCATGACCATCAACAGGGTAAGTGATGAGAGTATTTCTCAATCTTAAACAAATTTAACTCTATTATCTGGCAGTGTTAAGAGAGCAAAGAAATCTGAAAACAACCCGTTATCATGATGTCTTATAACTTTAACTAATGGTTATAGATCTATGTAACTATTGGTCTTTTCCTAAACAAATTTCTCATGAATAATAAAATCAAGATTTAGGCAAAAATGTGCAAATGCACCATGTGTCAGAGACAGACATAACGATCAAGAAATTATATAAAAAATATATTTTATGAAAGTCGTAAAGAACATTTTATGTGTTATTATGCTTGGTAAACAAATAAATAAATAGGTTAAAATTATTACATTTTTTCTTTAATTTTTTTTTGCATGTGAATTATTTTTGACATGAAAAATTAAATTTTTCACCAATCATTAAAAATTATAAAAATTTGTCGCTAAAAATAGTACAAGTAGTTTTACCCTCACAACCTTAAACTGTTAAAATAACTTTCTTTTGTCTCGGGTCACACATGAAATTAAGTAAAGCAACTTTATAACCTGAAAGAATTCATAGTTAATACAATTATTTTGATTTCCACCGAACGTCGGCCACTGTGTCTCACACTCCGTTATGTCCCGCAGGTGGTCGCCCCGCCGCCCCTGTCGCCCTCCGCCAAGCCGGTCGCGGCCCAGCCGCTCAGCCACAAGACCCACCTGCTGCAGGCCGTGCAGCGACAGAAGGTGCCCGTGGCCGGCAAGGTGCCCACACCCCTCACGCCCAAGGCCCACATACTACACTCCATCAACAACGTGAGTCGCTGGTTACAATGTTTACAAATAAATTCGTCCAACCTCTCCCTCTCCCAGCAGATTTTCTCATTCCATGACAATTAATCTCCATTGTTTCACTCATTAAGAACCCAAAACAAAATGAAAGTCCTGTATATGTCCTCCATATTGGACCTGACTGTACCGCGGTGCTCCAAGGCTCCACTACCCTACTGTACTGCAGCCATCATGCTCCCAGATTGGCTGACCGATTCTCCCCCAGTTATACCAATACCTCCTCTTAAATTTCCCCCACCCCTCTATGCAGCCTCTTGCCGTGTATCACTTCTTTGCTTTCATTATGCGCCGCCGCCTTGAGAAAGTTCACGGGAGTTGAATCGATAAAGTTGCCTTGCTCGGAGGTTTTCTTTCACGAAGGATCACAACTACATGCTTTCTAATGCGCCTGATGTTTGTTTATTACTCGAAAAATTAAATTATTGCTTACAAACTCAGCCAGAACAAACTCAGAAGGGCTTAAGTTAAAGAGTAGAAAAATTTTGTTCGCAACCCTTGGCCCAAAGCCAGATTATCGAAAGTGCTGGTCATTGGATGCTGAATAAGTGTGCTTTTACTTGTGTCAGTTTATCAGTGATTCACAACTGCAGTAATTGTTTTTTTATTCTATTATTTAATAACTTTAATAATAATACTGCACAAAAAGCTGCAGAACTGACTGGGTCTTTTGCAAGTATTAATTTTGCATTATGTTACGGATAGTTTTTTTCAGTAAACTCTTTAGAAATATCAGTTTTACTAAGTGGAATCCACAGCTCCTGAGATTTCTAGTAACATTTTTAGCTTCTAATTAATAACTGTTGTGTTTTAGCTAAAGGTTGTCAGAAATCTAACTACAGTCTAAAGAACAGAAGTCGGTGGAATGATACTGACAACTTGTATAACTATTGATTGTTGTGTGGCAGGTGGAGGGGATGGTGGGGGCCGGGACGCCGCCGCCGCACCACGGGCCGCTGCTGACGGGCTCGGTGGCCAGTCCGCCACTGCGCGCCCACAGCCAGCAGCCGATCGTCACCGGGGCCAGCAGCGCCAGGGTGAGTGCCCCAGCAGCTGTCAGTCCGACATTATTGTATAACCTTGATAAGACTCTCAATTGGTTTCCAAAAACAGTCTTGTTATCAAGGGACTCTTCTTTTGTCTTTCATGTTGTCAAGACATCACAGTTGTCGTTACAATTTCAAGGAGACTTGAAAAGTGCACTTGTTTTTGTGTTATCAAGTGTCTTCTTGCTGAGGTTTTATTGTTTTTCATTAAGTCACAATATAGTCCAAAGATACTTTATTTGTTAATTTATCAAATAGACTGGCCTACCATTAACCTATTGCATTCCACAGCTATTTCATTAATTTTCATCATGGTATAGGTCGCAATAAATATCACCAAAAGAATATTTGATGGCCTTTGAATGTTTGTTGAGTGTCGGTCGGTGTCAAACTATTGAGAGTCTACTGTATTATTAATATTTGATAATGGAGCTCAGTAGAGTTGAATCTTTGAATGAAGACAAAATTTGAATAAAATCAAATCCAATATTGAAATACGTGATTAAAACAGTATTAATGTTGTTCCATGTCGTTGCAGGTGGTGTGCAAGGACGGAGTACTACAGCCACTGAAGGTGGAGCCGGGCGGGTGTATCGTGGTGCCCAGCGCCTCCCCTCAGTCCCGCAGTCAAGTCATGCAAGCCGGCCTCCCCGTGCCCGCCTACGAGGCGTCAATGGTCAGTACACACACTCTAGCCTTGTACTCTGTGGTCATGTTAGAGGGTTTAAAAATCACATAAATTAGATTAGGGATCAGATCGATTACAGTCCTGGTAAGAACACAGTGTTATTTTTAACTGAAGTGAGCGACTGGAAGGGTATAAACTTAGCATGATATAACTGTGCCATGGTGGAAGTCTTGATGTTTATTTTTTCCTAACTACTTTCTCACGAACTTGGCTCTTAAAAATGCATGAGCTCTACTCAATAACTGCTAGATTGTCTTTCTATTAAGTGGAAGGCCCCCATACACCAGGTGGCTGAACTACCTCATTAAATCATCCTATTGTTATTAAACAAGGGTAGAGACATGGCCAAACCAAATGGCCTGCTTCAATACATTATATGGGGGTGTCTGTTCTGCTATGTCGCTCGGCCACCTTGTGTAATAGGGGCCTAAGCAATGAAAACAGGGAGATGGTGGGTTTTCCTTGTTTTTCGTGTTCTTAATAACTCTAAACTGTCTAGTTGAAGCTTCACCTCTTTATTTCTTCAGTCTAATTAGTCCATTTAATGAACATAATTTTTTTGTTTATTCCCCAATAAGATCTTGTAAAAAATATCCTTTACTAATAGTTACACAATTGGTTTATTTCTAAAATATATAATGTTCAAGCAATTTGTTTATTAAATTTAAAAAAATCTATTCACAATGGCTTGAAAAATATTTAAAGTTACCTCCACAGACCTGTCATGATTAATAGCTGATTCAATTATTAAATTACAAATTTACCATAAACATTTAAAACTGCTTGTTCTTAAATATGTTAATCCTGAAAAGAAAGTAATTTAGATTACAGTTTGTTTTATCAATAAATTACAAATTTAAAACTTATATTCAATTTGTTTTTTGTTGTTGTTGGGCTACACTCACCTAGTTGATTGGAGAGCAGGCTGCTGGTTTTGTCAATTTTTTTGTCTTGTCAAAAAAAAATATACAAGACCAGCAGCCCGCTCTCCAATCAACTAGGTGAGTGTAGCCCATCAACAACAAAAAACAAATTGAAAATCCCCTCACCAAAAATTATCATGTCTATCAAAGATAAAACTTATATTGAGAAACTGTAAAAAATTACTTGTTCTTAAATATGTTAATCCTGAAGAGAATGTAATTTAGAATACAGTTTGTGTTATTAATAAATTACAATTGTAAAACTTATATTGAAAAAAAAAAAACTTATATTGAGAAACTGTAAAACACACAACAAGTTGCAACATTTAATATTTTATTAGGGTTAAAAAATAAAAATATTTATAAATGATGAATTTTTGCATTTTTATCTAGAAATAACTTGATATAACTAAGTTAAAATGAGAACAACAAATACATCAAGTTATCGATTGCTAAACCTCTAACAAGTTGTGTTTTAGTTATGATATAATGTTTTCCCTGACTTGTAGTAACTTATGACTAAACAATTTGTAACACATGAGTAAGGGGTGCAGAACATGTTTCTTCGTCTGGATCCCTGGGAGTTTTGACATCTCAGTCACAAAAATAAAAATTATTTAACAAAGCAAATTTAGTTCACTCCTAGTTATTTGTCACCAAACTTATTTATTCTTATTGATCTGTACAAGATTGTTAAAACATCAAAAAATTAGTGTTTCTTAAAAGTATCGGTATCTCTTTTTAACCACAAGTGACGTGTTCTGCTCCCCCTCTCGTTGACTAACGCTGGTGTGACGATGTGGTGATGGTTGGTTTGGTTTGGTGGTGCAGCACGGGTTGGTGGCCGAGTTGCTTCCCAACCCGCAGTGGCCCCGGCAGAGCCCCCCGCCCGCTCACCAGCCGCAGGTATGCCCCCCGGCCCCCGGCCCCTGCCAGTAGAGAGATGGGTCCAATGATTATGTTGAAATACCTCTTGATGTACATGGAAGACAACTCTTTCGCCTTCCTTGTTTCTTCCTAACAGATAGTACGACACTTCTATCCATTGATTCCCAATTTATATATACGATTTATACACTAAAACAAACAAAAAATACATTGAAAATCATATTGGAGTAGTTTTTAGTAGGGGTTTGTTTGTTTGTTTTTTTAAATAATCGGTTCCTTTTTACTCCCTTCTCTTTGAGGAGCCAAAGAGCTGGCTACTTAAAATGAGTCTGGTCAAGGGTCAGGTTATATTTGTTCAAGCTCAACTGTCAAAATTAATTGCCCCTTTGTACTTTGCACACTTTCAACCTTTATATTTTGGACCCCTCTCTTGTGGGTCACACGGTACATGTTGCATGATTCGCTTTTGTACTTCTGTTTTTGTAAAAATCTATTTATGAACACCATTTTTTCCTTCTTTTATGTTTTGTCTTCAGTAAGTTTCTTTTTCCACTTATCAATTAAGATTCAGTGCTAGTGAGAACAGTCCATAAATATATTATTTAAAATGTTTGTAATTTTCTAAATCTTTCAGTATTTTTTATTTTGATAAATTTTTTATTCTAACGTATAATTTCTCTGACCGTTTATGTCCAGGATAACAATTTTTTTAGCTTATAACTTTGTACTTTTAATTTTGTCTACCGGTAAAGTCAACAACCGTTCTATGTTAATGTCATTGTTTAATTTAGCTGATGTTAAGTGTGAGTTGCACAATAATCACTTTTCAATATTAATATTTGTCACTATGATTGGTCATAGTTTTTTCTGTTATTCATCGTGTTACCAATTCAAAAGTTATTCAGGGCTTAAACAAGGTCTTGAATAAATAAATGAAAATTACTTGAATGCTTTTCACATTATTATTTTAGTTGCATTTCCATTAAAAAAGATAAATATTTCCATTAGTATTTAGTTTAAAGATATTAAATTGAATAATGAGGGACTGTTGATGCTTAATCACACATTTACCAATTAATTTTCGTTACTAGATTAACAGTTGAACTTATAAAACTAAAAACATTGTGGAAATTCATCAGGGTTTGTTTCTTGTAAAGTACAGTAGAACCTCGATTAACCGTCACTCTCGGGACCGGGAGTATGACGGTTAAGAGAATAGACGGTTAACAGAAATTAACTATAAACCTGTTCAATACGTAGATTTAAAATATTTCGGAAGAAATTAAACCCTGTATAAGTGGATAATACATATTAATATTTAAATTACATTCTAAAAATGGTAATTACAGACCTTCTAAACTGTATGTTGAGCTCATTCAGTGTTCGTAAGGAATTACATAACCTCACATTAAAAGATAGGCCGTCATATTTTAAATGAGTCCGCCAACACCATAAATCAGCTCGATACTTGTAGCTGTTTCGCCCTTCCCCAAACGTTTAATAATTTCGATTTTTTGATCCTGCCCTAGTACGACTCGTTTTCGTTTTTCAGCCATCATTAACAATCAACAGTTACTGTACTGCAGTTGATTAACAGAACGTATCTAGCTACACACTGTGTAAGAGCAAACACCATGTAACGCTGAACTACGAGGCATGTCGTATAGCCAAAAAAATCAACATGCCAATGAGTAATAAATAACTCGCTCACCCCCATACCACTCCTTGCGTGGGAGTGGTGATTTTTGGCGTAAACTCAAGGTCATTAGCCACGGACAGTCGCGTTCGATCACAATGGCACTTGCACTTTCTTCCGTGCTTTGCGCGACGCCAATTTACAACATATTGCGAGCCCGGAAGCAGTGACGGATAACAGAGAGCGACGGATAAAAGAGTGACGGTTAATCGAGGTTCTACTGTAAAATGAATTTTATAAGGTTGAATTACCTTTATTCCATCTTGTGATTGAAAGTTACTAGATGAAATAAGGGTAATTTAACCTTTCTCATATAATTCAAAATTGTGTCATGAGCCAAAAATGAAAATGAATTTGTATACTAATGGCTAAAACAGCAATAGATTTTACTGCATTATTACTGCAATGTTTTTGTGGTTACATTTATAATTTTTTACTTTAAAAACCTAAAGGACCATTAGGAAAGTATTAGATGGTTTAGTTTTTTACTCATAGACTTGTGGGTCAGTAACAGTAGTGAGTCACTGGTTGTGTCGTGTTGCAGGGAGACGTGGTGCAGCACGTCAACTTCCCCCCGCACCACTACGTCCACCCACAGCTGGTCTACCAGCAGTACCTGCGCGAGGCCGCACTCACCGGCTACCACCTGCCCGCCGGTACGTTACCACACTCAACCACTCGGGGCTAGTTTCCCGACGATGATTGTTTATTATCCACTCTGCTATATTAAATTTTCATAGCAGTTGATTTTTTAATGAGAATTTTGTATGAAGTATGTGACAGTTGATCAAGATTGTGAAATCATAAGCAGAGAATAGAGTTTGTAAAGACTGTTAATAGAACACGATGGCAATCTTTTGGTTGGAAGAAAAACTTACCAAATTTTGATTATGTTTGTGAATAGATGTTAAAATTAACCCTTAACTTTGTGATGTCAAGTTCTACAGGGTTAATTTTAATAAAATGACATGTCATAAAAATATTGGTTGGAAATTAGCATGAATATGTAAATTGAAAATTTATTTTTCAATTTACTGAAAAATCGAAAAGTTTCCTTTTTTGGTGAAACTTTAAACGAGGATACGTCAAAAACCTAATAATGATTAGGTTTGCCTTCATCAAGGTCTAGTTTCCATGTTTATAAGTTATACAGGGGCCAATTTACAGTTTTTTCGAAGATCTCCTTTTCCTTCGTCAACATACACTGTCCACTATAAATGTCTTTATTTGGAAACCCTGGTCCAAACTCAGCATCTAAGTCGATCCTGATGTTTATTTGTGATGCGGAAAGTGAAAAGGGACCTCAAGTCGCCGGAGTAAATTTTACAGTACGGGCATTTTAGTCGAATCGGGTCAAAAATATTGATTTTTAGGTTTCAAGTGGATACGATTCCTTAATCTTTCCTGTACATATTCATTCGGTTATTTTAGCGATTAGAATCCGATAAATATTAAAAAATAATCGATTTAGCAGCCTATGTCATGCAAATGAAAAGGGACCTCAAGTCGTTTATATGGGAAATAACACGGCAGGCGACTTCAGGTCCCATTTCCCAAATGTGCAGACCCGTGACAGTGTCGTCAGGGGCATTACAAAACTACCCTCTCCTGGCATCTATCGGCGAATAAGTGAACTACTTCAAGTTTTTCGCTGTAGAACAACATTGTCTGAGTCCAAAAATACCGGCCTTGACAGTGTATTTCTCTTTTATTCTTCAGTATTCTGCCCTCCGACTTGAGGTCCCTTTTTAAACTTCTCACTTTCTCATTTTTTTAACAATGAAATTGTGAGTGTATCACGTCTGTTTCAGTTTAGATTTAAAGATCTAGTTTTCAGCTTTATTTTGATACCAAATTCATTTCTTAAATATCAATAATAAGTTTTCTGTGAACGTTTGAAGTTTTGGGCCTTGATTTCCTAAAATGCCCATTTTGACTATTTAAAATTCAAACGCCAATAATTCAAAGACAAAAAATCATAACACAATAAATTATATGTCAAATTGTTCGTAATTTAATGCAGAATTTCAGGATATTAATAACTCAAAACCTGAAAATTCCGACTTGAGGTCCCTTTTCACTTTCCGCATCACATTTGTAATCGACAACTGAATTTTAATTTTTTGTTTTGAATCACTAAGATAGGTGATTTGGTTCTTAAAAGTGTTTAATACTCAGCTTTAAATAGCCCTACGATTTATATCGATACCCGAGTCGACTGACAAGCGTTGTGTTTGGTGCGCAGGTGTGAAGGGCGAGATACAGGAGGCGGAGCGAGAGGCGCTGGAGCTGCGGCGGGGCTCGCCCCATGACCGGACGACCGACTCGCCCCAGGTGGCAACCGTGTACGTGCACGGCCCCCGCCACCTGTACTACGACCCCCCGCCCGCCCATCGCCCCAGCCAGCCCCGCCTGCAGGTCGCCACACCGCCCCACGCCAGCCAGGTGCCGCCCCAGGCCGACTCCCTACTCATGCTGCTGCAGGTACGCCAACTTACCTGTTGCATATGTCTTTATTGAAATTTCTGTACATATAAAAATTGTGTACAGTTCAAATGTACTAATATAATATGTTTAAGATTTAGTAGCTTAATGATAATTGGATAGTTTCTGTTCCAAGGTTAGCTAGATTTTAATTTACTCAGTTTGATGCAGACTATCAACTGCATCATAGTCAATTCTATGCACTTCAATATTACAAGTGATCAGTAAGCTACTAGCATCAACCAAACTGTATTGACATGACAGAGAGATTTTTAAAAGCGTAGTCCTTTATAAAGTGATTTTTTTATCATTGGAATTTTTGTAATTGAAAATAATCATTTGACAAAACGTTTAGGGGTCTCAGGGAGAACTCTCTACTCCTTGTTTCTGGCCAGATAATTTCATGAGGTATGACATGAGTGCTTATACATGAGAGAACACCTCATCTTCAAACTAAGAATAACAGTGTTACGTTTTAAGCAAAAAGCTTAATCCCGCTTTTTATGTATGACTTGTAAAAGTTGTTAATCACAACATCAAATTTAATCTTCCTAAATCAAACTCAGCACCCTTACCTAAGCTAATAATGTCACAAACCTGACCTAACAATCTGTCCCTGCAGATGTACCCAATGATGACACCCTAACCTGAACTAACACTATCACCAACCCGCCCAACCTAAACTAACACTGTCCAAACCCAACCTGACACTGTCACTAACCGCGCTGTGGTCCCGCAGAGGTACCCGGTGATGTGGCAGGGCCTGCTGGCGCTGAAGACGGACCAAGCCGCCGTCCAGATGCACTTTGTGTTCGGCAACCCGCACGTCGCGCGCGACTCCCTGCCGTGCAACAGCGACGGCTCCACCCCGCCCCTGCGTATCGCCCAGCGCATGCGACTGGAGCAGACCCAGGTGGAGGGCGTCGCGCGCAAGATGCAGGTATGTCACTGTTGGTTTTTTATGGAATAATTTTGGTTTTTGTGTTTTGGTTTGCTAAAGTTGAGTTGTATTTTTTAATATTGCTTATATTACTCAACAATGTATTCAGCTAATTGGTTTTAGGATAATAATTTTATACCTTGATAGGTCTCTCTAACTTGTCGATAATTATGGTCGCTGAACATCTCGCCGTCATTTGTTTTTTCACCAGGATTTTATAAAATACCGATGCAATATTACCACCAATCGCTGCTCCAACGACAAACTGAAAGTAGATGGCAAGCTTTAAAAATGTATAACTAGGCATAAACAATCTAAGAAGTGATCAACAATAATAATTATGTTTTTAGTCAAAATTATATTACTTTGTAAACTGAAATTAATTTACTAGTTAGTGGTAGATTGTGGTGAATTTAGTTTGCAGTAATTTTGTATCATAATGAGATATTTGCTCGTAAACTTTATTTAATGCTGTCTAGTGGTTGTTAATTTTCTTAGGTTGTTACAGTCAGTTTGAAAGTTATCTTTTTGATAGTTATTGCTTGGATTAAGAGAGTTAGCAGTACCTCCTGGCATTATGAATTTTATTTTAGTTCGATAAGAGAAATGCTGATAAAAAATTATTCAATTGCTTTAAACTTTTTTTTTATTTTTAGTTTGAGTTTTCATTTGTATTTATCTGGCAGTAGTGATAATAATTATTACTTTAAATCTGAATGTAACATTCAAAATGTTAACCTTACATTTAGATATTTGTACTACCTTTAAATTAATACCATATCTTTTATTTGAGAGTGATAAATAAAAGTGCAGTGATGAAGTTAACATTACTGTGTTCTTTTTGGACAAAACCCCAAAAAGCCACAGGTACTACAGACTTTTCAACAATCCATCAGCTATTTAGCGTGACGCTCGGATCAAAATAATTGAATCATAAATTAAACTACCCACTGTCGAGTATTTCAAGTTTTAAATTAGTTACCAATTCATTACTACAACGTTTGCCGTGTGTGTGCCAGATGGACGCGGAACACTGCATGCTGCTGGCGTTGCCGTGCGGCCGCGACCACATGGACGTGCTGCAGCAGAGCAACAACCTGCAGAGCGGCTTCATTACCTACCTACAGCAGAAGCAGGCCGCCGGCATCGTCAACATCGCCGGCCCCGGCTCCCAGCAGGTAGGCCTCCCCACTCGATGTATTCCGCTCCGTGTCCCTAAAAACCTGATCAATTTTAAAATTTAATAAAACCCGTTTAGATAAATGTAACCAATTTTGCGGGTAACCGAGTGATAACTGAACTCAAAAAGTTTATTTGAACGTTATTTGTAAAATATCTACTGATTCATTGTCTTTATTCAGAAAACTTAAACATTTAATCAGGTACTATTCAGAAAACCTAAACATCAGGTACAATAAAGAATTGCTTACAACAGCCCTGTAAGCTAACATTATTGGTCCTAGGGACCATTACCCAAACTAAAAAATCAGAGCCAAAAATGGGGGTTTCAGGGGGATTTTGAAAATTTTTTAACTGTGTAATCATAAATTTAAACAGATATTCTTATATTTAGTCCCACACATTGAAAAAAAACATGGTGACACATCCTGGAATCGTTGCGGCCAACATGTTGGGATTGTCATGCCTGATTCTTTATTGTAGGTTACATTTTTAATTTTAACTTTCTGAGCAAAGTCATTGAATCGGCAGATATTTACTAATTACATTGGAAGAGAATCTTTATGGGCTTAGGTATCTTGTGATCACCTGCATAATTGGCTACATTTACCTATTAAGTTTTTAAATTAATCAATTTTTGGGGCACAGCGTGTAATCTATTGCCTTGAAGTTCAAACATTTATTTTTGTGACACTTTTCTGGTGTTTGTAGTGATATGTATATTGTGTTAAAAGTTGAATTTGTTAAGGAGTGTTATATGAAGTTTAAAGTTTGCTTGGAAATTTAGATAACAGCCTTTATTTTGGAAACTATATGGTGAAGTGGAATAAGAAAACCTTAAGGTATTATCGTCGATGATTTTATCAAGCGGTGTTTTAAAAGCAAACATCAGATATAATGCTCTGATAATTTAACTGTCCTCAAAAAGTTGTTAAACTCAAAACTTTTGTATTAAAATTTGTTTGAACTTTTTTTTATACGAGATAATCTTTTAATGATACAATATATTGTGTTCTAATTTTTCCTAAATAGTGGTTTAGTGTGTATTTCCTTCATGAATGTGTAGCTGACACTTATTTAATTTGCAGGCTGCCTACGTGGTCCACATATTCCCGTCGTGCGACTTTGCCAACGAGAGCCTGGCGAGGATCGCGCCAGACCTGCTGCACAGGGTGGCCAACATCGCACACCTTCTCATCGTGATCGCCACAGTGTAGAGCGTGCGGTTGTCGCACCTGTGTCCAGCCTCGCTCCCCGGAGCCCCGTCGACGTCCCCGGCCGAACCTCTCGCATCCGGCCGAGTCGCAGTCCATTCCGGCCAAAGCTTCCCGAACTAGCGGTTTATTTTCAGAGGAGATATTTTTGTGTGCTTTACACCGACGGTTCTATGTGTCAACCGAGAAATTTTCGATCGATTTAGACAGAAGTTTGTGTTTTTGAGTTTAGTTTTGGGAAGTTTTTCGTTTACCAGATTGTGGCGTTTTACCCGATTTTGACCTTTTTTAACCTCCTTGATTTGACTACCACCGAATATTTTAATCCTTATGCCTAGTGTCATCGAACAAAAAAACAAACATTTGGCCTCCGTGCCTGGGTCATTTAAGACACAACATAATACTTCATCTACATCGAAATATTTGTGTCCCTTACTTAATTTAAGAAACTGTAATAAATGTATATAAATCATTTAAACTAGGAAAATTAAACCAAATAATAAATAGTATCCTATGTAAATTTTATGTCTTGTAAATTTGTATTAAATATGTAATAATTTATAATTAACTTCCAATAATGAAGTACAAAAGCTACAAATGTTTATTTGTTATATTTTCGAGGTAGAAAACTGTATATTTTGACCAAACTATCTCTGTTAATATTTATATATACATATATAAATATATACATACATATATATATTGTTTTATATATAAAAATGTATTACATGTAAGTATGCGATGCCGAGTTATGTACATATAATTTAATGTCAGTTTGCTCAAGTAATGATAGAATACATGGTTAGCTTCACGGTGTGAAGCTTTGTAAATAGTCGTCCTAGTGAATGTATATTTTGTGTGACAGAACCCGACTTCTAATTTCTTTTTTTATCTGGTTATATACTTTGTAAATAGTTCAGAGTTTCGTGGGCTGTGATCTCTGCATTAAGTTGTACTGTATTGTTATTTTTCAATTGATAAAAAAAATATATTTAAAAATCATCCAGTGATTTAAGTTATTAAATAAATAAAGATGTTAGTGAAAATAATAATTAGTGGTCATTATTTTTCTAGCCTGTTTTCTCCCTTAGCAAGTAGTAAAAAATATTAATATGAAGACAAAATGTAAGACCTTTCTTTTAGCCCAAGTTCATCTCATGCAGCCTTTGAGATTCATGTGAATGAATACAAACTTTGAATACTCTATGTAAATGTTTATTTAAATACCGCTTATACTACAGCTAAAGAATATTTGTACATAAGGAATATTTACGGAAGTATGTTGATTTTACTTTATGCAAACTAAATTATTTACTTATGGACTTGAAATTTGCTGAGCATGTGGATCCGCTGCAACTGTTAATAAATTTAGACGATTATCGTATTATGTCAGTTTTGTTCTATAGCAGTGGTTCCCAAACTTTTTGGCAGGCGACCCACAAACAATCTTAAAGTTTTTCGCGACCCACCATTGGTGTACATATATATATATATATCGACCCCAATAATTCATTTTGGATCCAAAAAGATGTTATTGGTTTTCTAATTTTTATACAATTTCATAACGTCATCGCAAGGCAGAGCTAAAAGCACCTTAAAAAATGGAATTTGTGGACAATATTTCAGATTTACAATCTTTCCCACGTTTGGCTTTTGGCGCCTACATAAGTAGCCTTTTAAAGGTACGGCCACTTTCCACATGATTTTGTAACTTTTTTTTGGGGGGGGGAGGAGCACTCTTAGCAAGAAATGATTCTGTACTAGATGGTATTTATTTTCTCTGACCTGTGCGTTTGTTCTGGGGCTCGTTAAACGAAACACAGGTGACACAATTTACACAAAACACTGTCCCGAACTATAAAAACGTCCCCTTCCTCAGGATTTTAACAGCTTGTTTCTCTTTCACGCTGGTCAAATTTCTAGCTTAACGTTTGGGTCTTGTCAAAAGTCAATGAAGCCAAAAAAAGCAAAATAGAAATTACTCATACGGTGTTACAGGCAAAACGATTATCTGAAACCTAGAAATACAAAGATTGGCTGTGAATCCCACATCAGAAGGATAGTTGGGACTTCAGGTGGATTCTGTCAGGTAGTTGGGGATCCAACTTACTATTGGTAAGATGCCTCCCTCGACTTCTGACACTGATTTAATTCGACTTAAGGAAAAGAGTGTCCTTTTTGAGTGAAAAAAAATATTTACGATAAGTGATAAACATCTTGTGTGTTAGCAGATATTTTAACCAATCTTTGATCACTTTTTTTTAAATTTAGGTATTCTATAAACCAAAAATAAAATGGTTTTCTTTTATTATTAATTTATTGTTGTAGCCTCGTCGCGACCCACCTGAAGCCCTCCCGCGACCCACCAGTGGGTCTTGACGATTTTTGAAATATTATTTGAAATAGGTGCTGGAGTAAATTATTACTTCATCATTTTGCTGTTTCATGTTCTTAGGTAAAGGTTGTGTTTGTGCTCAGAGAAATCATAGGAGGAAAGAACCGGTGACTAATAGTTGTTAACTGGTCGTTGGCCCAATGATAATTGTGGTGGAATGATTTTTTCTTTTAATTTTAATACTGATGAATTAGGCAAGGTCAGTCCAATACACTAAAATAACAACTTCTTCCCTATAGGGGAAATTCGCTAAAAACTAAAAAATACTGTCCCCATTTGCTTTTATTGTGAAACTGTACATAAACCCAAAGAACAAGGTTTTGCAAAAGTCGTGAAATTCTTCTAAAAAGTTCAGATTTTCTGGAAATGAAAAAGTTATTAATATCAAAAAATCTGACTACTGAGATCATTGGCAGTATCTGTACTGAGATTTTTGTGATATAAATGAATTATATATAAGAGCACAAACAAAATACACAGACTATTACTACCTAGTAGTATTACAACTTGTCTACAGACAACTCTGATACAGACAGTACTTGATCTGGGTTACAACATGAGGAAAAAAATAAAGAATGATAATTTTATTTTAACCAAGCAGGTCATCTTTGAGAATCTGTCACCCGAAAGATAAATGACAACACTCTTCATGTAGGCTGGAAATAGCTCTTAGATGAAGATTGGAACTACCAGAAAGGTCATCTAAAATTGAATCATGAATTTTTAAATCCAATTATGCCTTATATTATAAATAAATCAGAGACTTAAGGCCTTAATTTTCTTATGCTCTGAGGTTAAGGGTTAAGGTTGTTTTGTTCAGAGAAATCATATGACTTATGCTTGCCCATTGACGTTGGTACTTATGTCACGATCTCTCGATAAATAGTAACAAAGTCACAAAAATAGTAAGATATCAGGGCAAGATAGGAGAATCTGAATCAGCAGGCTTAGCTGGTGAAGAGCACATAAAAAAACACACAAAAGAAAGAAAAACAAGAGAAAATTTTCAGAGCCACTGGCTCCTTCAGATTTACTGTATGTAGTTCATTGGAACTCCTATCTGAAGGAGCAAGTGGCTCTGAAAATTCTATCTTGTTTTTGAGTTTGGTGCTTTTTTAGTGCTCTTCAGCAGTTTTAACCCCCAGGTAAGCCTGCTGTTTATCCTAACCAACCCTGATATCTTACAACTCAGGCACTAGAGCCCAACATTCACCAAAATGATAAAGATTTTACAAATTATTTAATCAGAATTATTGAAATGATGACTCCACAGCCATGACTGGTTGTATAAATAGGAAATGAGAAAATTTTAGGGACCTTGAATCTGTCAAAATAATGTTACCTAAAACACTTTGTGATTATTATCCTCTTTTCTTGCACTTTTTATGTCCCATAAATTTTATCCTGCAATGCAATTAACTTAACAATAATATGCCATCTTTTTATAAGAGTTGTTTATTATTACATCTCAGTTCATTCTACCTAGAACATTTTATATCTCCTTGCACTGGCAACCACAATAAATGACTAATTCAAAAAACTTTCTAGTTCTTAAAATTTTTCTAAGCTCACACTTATTACTCTGCCTCAAAATTTAAAAACTTATGCCTGGTAATTAGTTTAAATCTCATACAGTCTGACGGTGTAGTTACAAATACTCGACGTCGGTTACGCAGAACATTAGTGATGAGTAAGCGCCTGTCAGCCAGCCACTAGCAGAGGTCTGCCAACTGCACCGAGAATCCGGTTAAAGTCGGTTCGTCTAATTATAACCCAGTCGCCAGGTGGGTGATGTTCTGTGCCAAAAAATACTACGGAAATTTTCGCTTTTGCTGAAGTGGTAAAACGTTTACTTATTGTTCTGACAAAGTATGTCTCAAGCCACTGGTTAAGGTGGATAACAAGGGGATGTAGTCTAGAGGTAACCTTAAATAAACTGATGTAACTGAAAGTTACATTGATACTTAATCGTAATTAATTGACACTTAATCGTAAGGAAAAAGGAGGGTTCTCTAGATGTTAAAAAATTCTTGAGGAATGCCATATTATATAAAGTTAGTTCAGTTGTACATAATTTTCAAATCAAGAATAAGTAGTATTTTTCAGATTCCTTGTTTTAGTCCGGGCCTTAGTCAGTAGCAAGACTTCAAGATCGTGCCACAATCATCCTTCACTCATATTCACCATAATATCACCCCTTACTGGTGGACGGCGTTCTAATATGTTAATGTTAATATGGTATGTAATATGGTCGTACTGACAAAAACACAAATCATAAGAATTTTGTGCTTATCCCACAAATCCTTTTGGTTGTGTATACCAAAGCACATATAAAATTATATTTTTGAAAATTATCCTGCATTTCTTTGCATGAATCCTCAAGTGGTTATTCAATGAACATCAGTAACATGTGTTATTCTTTCTCTGTGGTAAGATTAAAACAGGGTTTTCTAATTTATTTTAATAATTTGTTAGTTTTGGACACTCAACAAGCAGTTTGGTCTTTAAACTTTTTAACACTTTTAAACAGAATCTTAATAATTTTATATTTGAGTTGTAAAAATATTCAAGAAAATTTATATAAACTTTTTTATGAATAAACTTCATTATTACAGTAGAGCGCCGATTATCCGAACTAATTGGGGACAAGGGGTGTTCGGATAACTGAATATTTGGATAAACGAACATGAAAAGACAAAATGTAAAAATTATATATGTAATGTAATTCTTACTAGTAAAATGCTAAAAAATGATCAAACAAAGATTATTCACGTAATTTTATTATGAAATCGATCAGAATACATGGGTATGAATTTTTAAAGAACAATTTATCATTCATAGATACAGTACAATGTATACTTTTTATATAGAGAAAAAGTTCAAAATTTGTTGTTGCTTCAGCCCTGACATGCGATTTTGGCACGCGAATTTGAATTGCTTGAGAATCATATTCAAAATATGAATTATTATGGCGTTCGGTTAACCGACGGTTCGGATGACCGACGTTCGGATAATCGGCGCTCCACTGTACTCTCTTTCATATTTAGATTTTATACCCAAAGCTGCTTATAGTTTCAAAACATTGACTTAAAACAATCTCCTAGTAAGAACACTTATTTCCTCTTTTTGAAGAAAAGTGATAAATAATCCATAACTCACATTATTTACATTTTAATGCGTAATACAATATTAGGGTTTTCCTTATTGTCTGGAAATAACTTATTCTTATTATTTGTTTAGAGATTTTATCTTCATTTTTAAAGTTCAAGGCTATTTTTCAAATCAACCGAAGGCCAGTACAAACTTCATTGCTCTCTGAATGTCATAATGAATAGTGCACATTGAGTTGTGCGTAGTTGAAAGTCCATGAACTGATGTTGTCAAATAACACTCGAAGGTTTTTTAAATGTTAGTTATGAGTGGATTTTTAAGCATCTGTAAAATGATGAGATAATGTGACAATGAGGGTGTTAATAATTCCTTTGTATTTGTAAACCTTAGTATTACTGTGAATGTCTTATGAGGAGGATGGAATGTTATTAAACAATACTCTTGTTATGCTGACAGAGAGCTCTGCCTTTGTAGGTCAGCTAACAAGAGGTTGGGGTCTGTTGCCTAGTGGAGGTATCGGGGATTTGTCGAAGAACTGGGGGGTTCTTAGCAAAGCCCTGGATCTTCAGGCCTAAAGCTCATGTAAGCATATTTTTGTTTCTTTCTTTTTCTATATTATCTCTCTCTGAAAGTTAATGGAATTCTTCAAATTGCAGTCTTCTTCTTTTTTTGATTTGATCCTAAATTTCTGCCAAAGGGTTTTTGATACCTTAAAAGTTAGTTTCTATGATATCGTCTATTCCCATTTACGACTCAAATTCAAAAAATTTTATGAAAGTAATACTTTCTCCATATACTATATGTTCAGGGAAGAGAAAGTGAAAATTACAAAGAAAACTTCTGAACTTCTTCTTTTCCTCAAACATAACTATAAAACCTTGTGATCTGATAAACTTGGTTTTAGCTTGGGGTTTTATGTTTTTTTTTACAGGGTTTACATATTTTATTTCTACGCCTTAAATATTAATAAATTTAATTACTTGCCATAGTATATTTAGCAAACTCTTAAAACTTTCCTATTCAAATTAAGTTTAATAAATTAAAAAAAATTTAAGTAAAATATTTTAAGGCAATAAAATAAACATTTATTATTTATAGTGTAAAATTGTATTCGTAACTTAAAAATTAATAAATTTTAATTACTTATCATAGAATATTTAGCAAACTCTTAAAACTTTCCTATTGAATTCAATTCAATATATTTCAAAAAACATAACCAGAGTATTATAAAACATTTTAAGGCAATAAAAATGAACAGTTTCCATTTATATTGGAAAATTTGACCTTCTTATTTATGATATTTTAAAATATTTTGGAGGCATATTTTCCTTTTGTAGTGTTTCTAAAATGGATTTTCATCATTTATTGTATCTAAAACCTTTACTGTTAGGCAAATTATTGTGTTTGTCCAGCAGATGAAATATTTATTTCAGTCCATATAATATCTTATTTTGTAATACTGAAGAGATTATATCAGTGTGCAAAAAAGGTTAATATTATGGACTATTTTTGAAATGAGTTATTGCTAAGGTTATCTTTTTAAGACCACAAACAGAAGCTAAATAGAATAATGAAGCAAGTTCAGAATAATTAGATAAAACTATCATGTTACATAATAAGAATATTTTTGTGATGCAATCTTTAACATGTTATAGAATAATAAAAAATCAATTTACTGAGTCTTTGATTTTCAGAATAGAATAGAACAGTTATTATTTTTCATTATACACAAAGGTTACATCCTCAATAGACTTTATCTTTTGTAGATAAAGTCTATTAATTAATAGCTAGTATTTTTAAAGCTATGATATATTAGATTTAGACTCTTACACGATAATTAATAACACCAGGCATCATGTAATTGGGACCTTCAAAACAGCTGGCTTTTTCCAATATAATCAAATGGGTGACAGCTTAAGTTTTTGAAAATCACAGTTTCATGACTCCAAGTATGTAATTTTCAGTTTGATTAATACACATTTCTGCAAGGCCTTAGGTTTCTGAGGCCTTAGATTTCTTCTCACTTCCACCATTATTATATTATAGTCTGGTTATCAATAATCTCAGCACCCTGTCTCTCATCATACAGGCAGTGTTGGCATACTGTTGGCTGGTTAGTTGGTAATAATAGTAATTTGATTAATTTAAACTTAAAGTTAATATTGGAAATTAGAAATTAAAAACACTGAGTTCACTAGTAATACTGAATGTTATGTTATAAGCACAGTAAAAAGCACAAATATGAATTTAACAGTTCTGAATGCAAAAATGAATTGAAATACATGATGAAATGCATAACAAGTGGACTGTATAAACGAGTGAATAACTGAATACAAAAACAAACTAACGGAGGATGCTGTGTGCATCCCTGCCGCGTGAGTTCTGTTGGAACACTGTCTTTCTTCCCTTAAAAATCAACCCGCGACCTGACAGGGCGAGGGTGGGGAAATTTAGAAAGTTTTAGCTGTTACAAATGTTTGGGCGGGAGTCCAAACACACAGTTTCTGGGACTTTGCTGCAGCCAGTTTTCCTTTTGATGTGTTTTACTCATAATTTTCCCTTGAATATTACGGTTTAATGTCTTATCTGTAATGTTCTAGTATTATCCAGACCTGACTAAACCCTCTGGTCTGATTTAAATTATATTTTAGTCAAACTATCACCGTTTAACACACACAGGCGTCTAGATAAAACCAACAGTCTTACTGTAATCAGACATAACAATTGACGTAAAATCCCAAAGTCCACTTCCACAATTCAATAACCTTATGAACCCATGCTAGCAAAAAATACTCTTATTTTGTCTTTTATTCTGGCTCGTTCCATTAAAGTGATAGTGAGTGATAGGAGAATTACAAAAAAGTACACTTAGGAAATAAAATTTCTTAGAAGACTCCAAAAAAATCCAACAATAAAAATTCCCACATGGAACAGTAAAATCACAGTTAACAAGCCTTGATATCATGATTACATTGAATTATTAATTTTAAAACTAAGCACTGTGTTAACAATGCAATGTTGCAATGCTTGCTATGATTGATTTTTGAAAGTTTATGTGCTATATCAACCTACTTTTTACCAATGCTAACCTTGGATTGCCTATCTTTAGTGTTTCATAAACAAATAAAAATCGTGATAAAAAATGTGATTAGGTCTTCATAGTTTTTCAATTTCTTGATAAAAGGTTTCAGCAATCATGAGATTTTTATCCTGGTAATTAACACACTGACTTTTTACATACTAATTGCTGTCACAATCTGCTCACAGCTTGGAGAGTCTTTTTTTTTATAGTGGTGTGATTCTTTCATGATTGGAGGGGTAGGGAATGTGTCATTGATAAGAGATAAAACCGCTATCAATAGCTCCACTCACCCTTATCGTCACTAATGATGGCTGATGAAATGTCCACGAGCTTCACACACTCTCCATTAGCTCGTCATGAAAAGCTCTCTTGTTTGCGATAAAAACCTGATTACCAACTTATAATGTTGACATAATGATTCGGCAGTGATCTGATCATGCTTAAGTACTGATACCTATCAATCAGGGGTTTCATGATATTTTCGGGGTTGAGGGAACCCCAGAAATATCAGTAATATGGGTGAACCCCCAAAAGATCAATATGTGGGGAAGCCCCCCCCCCCCCCCCCCAAAGCCAATAATATGGGCGATCCCGGAAAGATCAATACTGCAGGGGGACCCCCAAAAAATCAACAATGTGGGGGAGCCCCTGAAGGATCAATAATTTGAGGAAACCCCCGAAAGATCAATAATGTCGGGAATCCTCTGAAAGATATGTTTTAGGGTGTCCATATGTTGAATGGGATAGAGGAACTAAGGATAAAAGATTGTAGTTTCAAGTTGAGATTATATGTGGGTAAATATAAACGTTTTGAAGCTGTGTTAATTATTTTCTAAGTTAATAAAAGCTAGAAATTATAGCCAAAAGGAAAAAAATGCTAATAGTAAGGTTCCCTAAAGGAAGTAGCTGATTCTATTTCTGAAAATGTTACAAGCCTCATTATTCACAATAATAGACTTCCTATTGCATTGCTATTATAAAAAGTGTATGTGAGCCAGGATTTGAAAGAAGACTTAGTTACAGTATACTCCAATAGAGTATACTACAGTCAACTATATATTACGCTCTCAGGAGGCAATATTTCGACAATATGGTGTTCAGAGAGCAATCATAAGATTAAGAACATTATTTTCTAGCATTATAATTTTTAAAAACTGAAATAAATAGCTGAAATAAACCATTTACATCAGCACTATTTGTCGGTGATTTAGTCAAACTACATCCACTTCAAATCCTGGCTCACACAAAAACGTGCACAGCTGACCCATAAGGATGGTTAGTCTCCTCCTGATTTAAAAAGTCAATGATGATAGTCTTTAAAAGTTAGCTTTTTATTTTGAAATCTCCCAGAATAAGAAGTAACATTCATTTAAATTCTTAACTATTATTTAGTTTTTCTGATTTCTTTAATTTTTCTTTTTTTTTAACAGTTAAACACACCTGTTCAACATACTTGACTTGTACCTCCCTAAATAGCAATAACCAAACAATACTGAGTGGCTGGGGCTAGACATTACATGACATTATGATTACTGAGTGTTCTTTGCTAGACTTGGGGTCAGCAATTCATTTCCTCAATGAATCAAACACAAACACAGGTCAACAGCTGAAACAAGGCCGGCTTCCAAGTAGTCTCAATGATCCATGTAATCTTCCCATTTGACCCAACCAGTGAGCACAGAATAACATTTGTTGTAAGGAAAGATAATTAAATTTTTTGCTATTTTACCTCTCTTGTTAAATTGCATTTCCATGGTTCTCAACATAATCCTCCATCATGAGGAAAGGTTGGATGCTTCCTAGGATATTTAAACTTTAATGTCATATTTTTATTAGATATCCTCTCATTTACACTATGGACTATTACTTAATGTCTAAATATATAGTAAAACTTCCATAAATATAGATGTACTTTACTTCTGTATTTAAAGTCAAAGCTGATGTTAAAAAAAAATTGTCTTGACTATATTTTAATTTTGATTTATTTTAGGTTGTGTGCGAGACAATCTATACTATCTATACTATTATAAAGAAGAGGTGGTTTCTGTATGTATGTATGGGGCAAGTGAACTTGAAAAATACTGAACCGACTGGGTTGAAATTTCACACAGGGTTAGACTTTGAACCTGGGAAACATATAGGCCTATTAACTTCCTTAAAATCCCCTCGGGCTACGCCCCATGAACGTCCTTAGCTTCAATGTTTATATTTTATAAGGATGTATAAACATTCAAATACCGAAATGTAAACAGCTGTGAATACTACAATTTGACAGTTCAAAGAGCAGAAGTAAGATCAGCTGGAATTTTTATCGCGAGCGAAGCCACGGGTAACTGCTAGTAGATTATTTATTATATTATATACTCAAAATACAGGGTGTTTTTTTAAACACAACCCAAAACTTTATTTTATCAGTGAAGGATTATTTCCCCCCAAGATCCCCGGATTCGACCCCACTATATTATTTTCTTTGGGAATACATAAAAAGTAAGGCCTTCAAAAACAATTCACAGCATATTCAGTAACTCAGAACAAACAAAACAAATGTAATACAAGAAATTCAAAGAGGTACCTAGAAATTCAAAGAGGCAACACTTGTTTGGTAATTTGATGGAGAGAGCATAACTTCATACAAATATGCCACTGGCAGATTTTTTGAGCTCCTAAGATAAACTAAATGTGATCAAACTTAAATAATAGATTGTATAAAACGGAAGATCCACACAACAATACTTATTTCATATTTACATGTGCATTATTCAATCTTAAAAATGGGTTGTGTTTAAAAAAAAACACCCTGTATAAAAGAGACAGAAACGGTTCTCAAGAGGATCCTTGCAAAATATCACAGGAACTTAAAATGTTATCCTGAACATGTTGTTTTAGTCCTGAGTGCTTGCACTGTATTTTGAGATTGTTGAATATATAGCCTTTGTAGGGCTCAGCCCTGAGATTTCATAATACTAATGAGGCATTATGAAATTGTTTATACATTTTTTAAGTAAATTATTTGTTAATATTTATAATTAATATTCAATCCTATAGCATATATATAATAAAATATAGAGTATACTCTTGAATTCATTATAACGCAATAAAAGAATCTACTGTATACACTAAACAATATATTAGGAGTTTGCCATAGCTATAACAGACAATGATGAAATTATGTGCAACATACTGCATTGTACAATTTACAAAGAATAATAGAGGCTACTCTTTTTTACATTTATTAAAAAAAATGTTTGTTGAGATTTATTAACGTAGTGATCAAACTAGTACTTTGATATAAATAATGCATATTGTTACTAAAAGAGTTACAGCACCACTTTTTTTGTAAAAAAACTTCAAATATTTTGATATGTTTTCATGGAGCAAATGTTACAGATGATTCCAGAAAAATTATTGTATTTTATCTCAATTAAAATTATTCTTATGGAGTTATTATATTATTCTACGGAAATCAGAAAGTTATTTAACTTGTATGATTTTATAACTACTCTATTCGGAAACCATTCAACCACAAAGTAACATTTCCTGTTTCAAAACAAGTGTTATTCTGGTTCAGTTTGTCTGGACTCAAGTTTTGCTTTAGACCTAACTTGGGCTATATCATCAGAGATCATCCAGTGTTCTTAAACCTATAAATCAGATTCAGTATAAATATTATTAATTTAATATTGTACAGAGTTTAGGAAAACTTAAAAAACCCCTCAAACGACTAATTACTTCTTAAATATATCCCCATAAAGCAACAAACATACTTAATGGATTCAATTTTTTTAAACCAATATATATATAGACTATAATACTCAGAATCCATTTCTCAGTTTAACTACTCGGGCTCAGTATTTGCAAATTTTGGACATGCGAAAAACCTCACTTCAACCAAGATTGGTCAAGTTGATTTTCCACCTTACTAAAATGTGCCACCAAGTATCAAGAAAAAACTAAAAATTTGGGTAAAATACAAAATATTTAAGCTATGAGCAGTGAAGACCCATCATCAAGAGAGGCTTCATCAAACATAAAATGGTTCTTCATCATTAAATAATTTGTAAACACTTAAAACTTATTAGCAATTTTATAACGTGGGCCATATGGATATTAAATAAAATGGTAAATTTAAAGTAAAATGCTGTTAATTCTAAAGTAAAATAAAAGCTACAAAATAGAATAGCAAATTCAAGTGACAAATACATTTTACAATTTAACTATCAGTCGTCGGTGCGTTACATTGTAAGCTTTATAATGACACGTCAGTTGTAAAAATCGGTTTAGTAGGACGGCTGAAAAAGGGATATAACAGAGAAAACCCTTATTGCATTAAGTATATATATTAACTAGGCAATATGTTTTGTCATTGACCCAAGTTTTGTTTGGTTCAATTGTAATAAAAACTCCATAAACAACAAGTTGAGAGGAGTAAGGGTCATATTTATCAACAACAGTTTTATAACTAAAATTGATTGTTTTTGTTATTATTTTTCCTAGAGGAAGAACCAGTAGTTTCTGAAGAGTAAAACTGGTAAATAAACTGTCAAACTCATTGCATAACTATTAATTTTCCTTAGTCCTATAAAATATTAGGTTGAATAGAAATTCAGAATGTTTAACTTAAATGCCAACAAACTGATACAACATAATTTATGTAATAATGTTAGCCCAAATTTAAACATCTCCTATCTCTTTTTATGATATAAATAAATTGTTTCTATTTATATCAATTAAACTATTACGCTTTCACGTTAAGCTAAATTAATATTGACTGTCAAACATAGTGTGATAAGGCAGGGTTTGGATAAGAAGTATTTCGGTGGACTATAACTAAAACAATCAGGGCGGGCGTCTCTCATTGTGACAGGCTTATGTCAAGTCGTTCATATCTCTGATCCCTTCAATAGAAGATATTTGTGATTTGTTAATCATTATATTATATTATTCATCAGTCAGTAAAAATAAAAGCTAGTCATTTTGTATTTTATTAGATTATTGTGAATATATGCGATTACAATAATCGTATGTATTGAACTTATTAAACAAATTATTATACGCTGTAAAAGGTTTGATTAGGAAGTGTGCGCAGTTCCTTTTTTTATCCAAAAAATACAGTAAAAAGTGTTAGGTAACTTTAAGCAATGCAAACCAACAGAGTAAGAGAAGGTAAGTTTTTTAATAATAAATAGTTTAATCTACATTTAAAAAGTTTGTTGATAAATATACTGCGGATTCGACTAAATGGTATTTAAAAATTCAGGTGTGTCCTTTGTAACTCGCTAGTACATGCCCAACAAAGTTACCATTGTTACTGTTTACGGTCAGTAATAATAGCGTTTGTCTACTATTTCGTTTCATGAATGGAGCAGAGCCATTCACCATCGTACTTTTACTGGCGTTGTTTTGTAGTGTTGTAACAGTCAGTTTGCACAACATGCTTAGCTGTTTTGTAGAAAATATTCTACAGCATAATCTGTGCTCTTATTGTTATCATTTTCTTGTTGTGTTGCAAAACAACGTAAGGGGATTTTGATAAATTCCTCAGGAATTTATTCCTTTTGATAAATGGTTTGAGTCTTACTGCTGAGTATATTATTAACCAATAATATATACTTTGATGCCGTAGTTTAACTATTAACTAAAAAATAAGATGTTTAAGAAATCATTTTAGATGTGATATTGAAATGGACCTTCTGAAATCATTGGATAAATATTTGCTCTTTCAAGTAACAATAAATCAATAATTTTGTATGATCAGTTGAAATCACAAGGAATATTTCTCCCTTTTACTGGCGAGTAGTTAAAATACGCAAAAGAAAAACGCTTGAGAACCTCCTATTAGAAGGTTGTGTTGTAATGTTGTAATATCGTTAGCGCTGTAGCGCTGGACCTACGATGCTAGAGGGAACACCCAAACACGCCTATAGAAATAGAAATTTCACCCAACAGCTGGCTGAATAGCTATAAAACTAGATTTATGTTCCGTTTTTATACGAGGGGCTCGCCCCGAACCTAGGCCTATCACATCCATCACCGTCTCGGCAGCTCGGGCTGTGATTGGTCCAGAGTGCCAAGCCCCTCGCTCCTGCCATCTGTGAAAACAAACTGGGAGCCAAACCAGGAAAATAAAACGATAATATTTTATCTGAACTATCTCTTTCTGACAAGGACCTCCGTATATCTTGGTTATGGATCCTGGTCAAATTTTATCTCAAAATAGTTTTTATTCCTCATAACAGTTAGTAAAAATACTATCTACCAATCAATGTTAGTCAACATGAGCGAGAAAACTTAAGGACAATAGCGTTGATGATGAGGGTACGGTAGGCCTTGATCGAAGCTCTTCAGTAATAAACACTCATTTGATCACTTTAATCTCGCCATTGTTCAATCGAGTTAGTTTTATTGTTTCGAGTTTCAATCTTAGCTTGCCTGTGAAAATCATAACAATACTAAATATGTGCGCAACATTTTTCAACAACAATAAGGTACACTATAAAATTTACGCTTTACTTTCAAGGATAGCAGGGTTTGATTGTTTCAAGGTAAACGGGATAGCGGGGGTCGTATCCAAACTAGGAAGATTGCCGTTACTAACAAAGCCGTTGTCTAGACTATATCTTGCCTTTAGTTTATGATGCTGTTGGAGGTTTGGATATCAAAAAATCTATCAACACAAACTGCGTAGTAAAGAGCCTTGTCCAGCGAGTGACATGAGTTACATTTAATCATTTTAATCAAGAGTAAAACACATAATTGCAAAAAAACTCAAAGAAAAATGCATGTCTTTATTTTATTTTTTATTTTATGTTCATTATTTTTTATTTATAGTTTTATTTTATATTAATTTTTTTACTGATTTATTTGTAAGATTTCTTAACGACACAACAATTTTAGAGAAAATGTAACGTCGCAATTACAGCGCGTTCTCCCCCCCCCCTCTCCGCGCCGGCGACTGCTGCTGCTGCTGCTGCTTGAGATCATCTTGCTCAGCGGAAATGTGTGCCCGTGCGATCTGCAATCAGCAATTCAATATTTAACATTTAAGCTCCTAAGCTTTGTTCAGTTATTTATAAATTATCAAAATCATTCACGTCACAATGTTACGAATGTTACAAAAATGTATATAGTTGGACGGAAATCATTTATCAATAATATATTTTATATTGATGAAAAATACAAATTTTAAATTTTAAAATTATCACCTGGGGCTTGATTGACATAAGTATTCTTTAAATTTGTATGAGGTTTGTTTTTTAATGAAGTCTATTCCTTTTAAAATTGCAACGGTTATATTTGATTTACATTCTTACTATGAATAACATGCTAGATGTCATGTCTTGGGTGATTTTTCGTCGTTTTTTATGTGGATTTGATTTAATAGGTTAGTGACGGTCGACATTGTTTCCAGTTTTCATAATAATGATTTATTTAATATGATAGTAATTCGTATAATGGTAATATATCTAGTATAATGATTTATTTAGTGTTTTTTAGTGGTGGACCGAGCCTTGCGTGGTAATATTTAATTTCTCAAGTTCATCGAATTATACAAAAACATTTCAGTGTCATTATGTTCGTAAAAATTCTATTTAATTAATGTTCCAATATAATTTTAATACCGTTCAAAGTCAATATTATTATAAGTAAACAAAAAAGACTCATGTAAGAGTGAAACAATGTTTGAGTTATTCTAAAAAGAGAAAACGTAAATTAATGCAAAGTAATTTTTATCAGCCTGGTGTCGACATAGTCAAAGTTTTGAAGGTCCTCAGCTTTCGTTACTACGCACTTCCGTTGACCTAGATTTAATCTAACCACTAATTTGATAAAATTACAGGGTTTTACATATAAGATTGTCTATATTCACGAGTTCTCATGCTATAATATAATACCACGAAACGTATTGGACTAACAAGCGAATTGTTTAGATGACCCAATTTCAGCAGGACTCCCAACACCCCCCACGATTGATTTACAAGCCAGCAGCGTGAAGCGCGTAGTTTCTAAACAACGCAGCAACGCACTTGCTACTTGCTAATTGGAACAAATTAGTCCTTCAAACACAATCTTCGTTATACACACGGTCGTTGGCTATCAACGAGGTTCTATGTACAAATTATCAAGTGCTAAGTCGTCCTTTGAACCTCGCTATCGCCGGGGGGGGGGGGGGCGAGCCCTCAATCGATGCGGTCGCCCCCCCCCCACTGGCGCAGCTGGAGAGGAGAATATAACTCCCGTCTACGCGGCAAGGTCTTATTCTCAGTGCTCGGTTCGGCAGACAACATCCCGGTGCTTGTGTTCGACCGAGAAATGAACAATCCTTAATTCGCTCCGTCGTGATCCGCTAAAGCCTAACACTGGCATCGACGCTGTTTTACCGTGTTAGTGGCATGAGGGCAGACCTCCAATCCTTCATCAGACATACTTCTTCAGACCACTTTTCGGAATTGTCGTTGTTGTTGTTGTAGTCGCCGAGCGATTTTTGTGATCTCCTTTTTTTACCGCTTGACCGGATTGTTCGCATTTAAATCTCTTTTTTAGTATATTTTGCGATTTTGTGATATTTTAGTAGTAATTTTCGTTCGAGATGGCGCCCACTGGGTTCTCTATGGCGAAGGAAGAGGCCTTGGACGGCAAGTTGTGCCCGAAACTCCTCACCAAGAAAGGTGAGTGTCTCAGAATGTGCGAATGTTGGACGAAAGTAGTGTGCACGTTGGAAGCGTCTAGAGGAGAGAAGCCATAACCCAGTCACTCCGTCCATCTCTCACACCACATCGCCAATAACCAACCAATTCCAACCATTCTAACATGCACGGCATGCACGAATGTTTTACAAAGTGGTTTATGATAACACCAATAACACCGTATTTCTATAGCTACTGTTAATATAAAGACCACACTATAGTGCCCAATTTGCGTTTCAGTTTGTGGCTAAAAATAGGGCAGAGGCCAGTGACGTTGGCGTCTTTCGTCACACCTCTATATTTATTAACAACCAAATTATAGCATCTGGTCAAACAGCAGTTGTAGCGGTAGCGCATACGTCATTCGCATTATTTGGTGACGTGTATGTCAGTTAAATTGATATTTGGCTGGAGAGAAAGAGATAGCGCGTGTAAGATGTAAAAGTGGTGGGTGGTGGGGAGAAGTAGGCTGTACCTATCTTAAAAGTCCTTACGTAATAACTGTTCTGCTTAGTGTCTACAGAAAGCACCTATTGTTAGTTCACTGATAAGAAGCTCCGCATATTTGTATCTTGCGAGGCGAAAGACTGCCAGCCTTCGATGTATTTTTAGCACAGAACTTTTAATGTTAACCTTTAAATCGAATAACGAGCAGTTTTTTAATTATACCTGGGTTTTCAGAAAAATTAAAAGGTTTTGAGATTTTCCGGAGTTTATCTCTAAAATAAATAGGCTCATATTTCTTTTCGTACCGAACTTCTAATTGTTCACCTTTAAATCAAATGAAGAAGTATGTTTGTAAATATAGTTGAGGTTTTTACAGCCCCAGGAAAATTTGTAAAATTTAGAGATCTTCCGGTATTTCTCCCTAAAATAAATTTCTTCAAAAAGGTTTATCTTTTTCAAACCTATTTTGATGCCTACTTCCCCTGTGTACACCCCAATAAGTACGATTACATTTAAATTACAAAGGTTATGCCATCATTAAAATGTTATTTGCATAACAGTAATGTCAACGCCAATAAGAGGTCTTACACCAATAACTCTTTTAGGGCATAACTAGATACTTTACGTAGGGAATCTGTTATTAACAGATAAAAATGAAGCTGCAGCTAGAACTACCACTATATAAACCATATTTCAATAATTAATTTTAATGTAAAACAAAAAACTCAAATTATGAAAGTCCTACCTTTCAACCTGAAAAAAATATTCGAAAATATGATCACCAAGCTGAACAGATGAAAAATGATTAATTGATCAGTTAATATAAATAATTGAATATTGATAGTGAAATAATATATAATTATTAATTAAAAAGTATTAAATATATAAAAATGATTAAATCATATTAAATAACCAATGTTGACTAATAAAAAAATAAAAAAATATTAAAAATATTAGTAAAAATATTGATTGATAAATACTTTATTATAACTAAATATTATTTTCTAATTAAATCATTAAATGATAACTACACATTTTAATTTGTATTAATCATAACTACACTTTAAAATGATAACTACACTTTTAATTCGTATTAATCTAATAGGTAAATTTATTTATTCATAATGAAATAAAATTTGTATTTTTTATTTCATTATAAATAAATAAATTTATCTATTAGATTAATACAAATTAAAAATGTAGTTATTTATTTAGTTCCATGATTTTAAAAATACGTCTAAACTAATTTTTCTCTTAAAATAATCTTAGAAAATGAAAACAATCAACAAAACACAGAGAATATAAAATCGAAAAATATTTGTCCTTGAACAAAAATAACAAATGTTAAGCTTCAAATGAATATTCCAAACAGTTGCTATGAACTCATTCAACATGAGTGCGAATAAATGAATAACTTATTCCGACGTACATGCGTGGCGCGTGGGAGTCAATAAGGAAAAGACTGTACCGGTCGGTAGGCCCTACTTTTCTTGTACCGAAGTATCTTCCTATTTTTTCACATGATACGAAATTTGTCCGAAGAACACAGAAAACATTGAATCCTGCACCTCTAAGCTAAGGCTATACATAAACGTCACGTTGCGTCCATTTTTAAGCGGTATGCTCCCTGTGTATTCAAATGGAACAGAAGACTAGGCTATACAGTCGTATGTCACGTCAGAAGGAGCCGAAACAAAAAATCGAATCAATTTGTACACGTTCAGTGGTGTTACTGCAAACGATCCCATAACTGATCTTTATATCAACCACGTGCTTAAACTCAGGCCGTAAAATACAATTGAAACCACTTCTAAGATAAAATACTCAGGCTGAGCAATAACAAGTGGACTTCTCGCTAAACACGTGCGGCAAAACGAGCTCCGTTGCAGTAATCGTATTGAAGCACTGTCAGAGTTTATTTTCCAACTGTACGCAGTGTGACTCAGCATTGGACAGAAAAATGTTCAATGACTTCACAGAGGCCAAACTATAGTAAAAAGTTAAACAGAATATTATTTTATTTTGATCGAGAAATTTCATTGACATGAAAATAACACAGGAACTTAAATTTAAATTGTAACTAGATAATTTATCACTCAAACTGTTTGTGGGTCGAGTTGGATGAACTATATCATTATCGACTGAAGTCATCGCCCAGTTGATTCTATTGTATTCTAATTTGGTGATAGCGTGGTAGCCTCAAACTTTATAGGCTAAGTCTCGCGTCTAATCCCTTACTATCTGTCTTGAGTGTAAAGAGTCTCAATAAAGCAATTGAAATTTAGGCATTTAGGCTCTACAGAATGAATAGTTTTAATGGGTAGAGTCTATGATTTTATCGACCAAGTCCAAATTAAATCATATTATTTTGATTTGTAGACATTCCTCTGATAACCAGACCCAAATCAAAATATAATAAATTAAATATATGTTGCAGGAGGTTAAAATTTTTAAATTCCTCCCGCATTGCTTTGAATTTCAAATTTACGTGCGGTAAAAGAATAGAAAAGCACAAGTAGAAAGAAAGAAATTTAATTTAGAACAAAATGTAAACCCAAGACTTTATATGTTACTTAAATTTATTATTTAGGGTAACTAGGCTGAGCTTTTGTCCTGAAAAGCAAGGTCAACCATTAAGTGAATGTGAAAGTAGACCTGAAGTAGACTGAACGCCCTCGGCGACACAATTGGCTTAAAGCCCTTTATTGCGTCTTTAAACCCTGTCAAACCCTTATTATCATCGATTGTTACAAGTGCAGAGAGAGTCAACAAATATGTAACACAAGTTCACTGAACTTAAGTTAGTGTAATGAACTCTTGGAAAGTATTCGTAAAACCATTATATTTAACAGCAGTTATAAATAAGGTTGTTTGAACAATGTGAAATTTCTTAACTTTATTTAGCTTGTTGTTTCGTTTACAAAGTGAGTGTGAAAAGCACGAAGGAATTGATAACACGAAGGACGTTTGTTATCAATTAAGGCATTTGTTATCATTGGCCGGCGTATAAAGTGCAGTCAGCAGTGCAGTGCGCGGGGGCGCGTTTGCAATTAGATAAGGTAAAACAAAATTAGTTTTTGCAGATTTTAATTACTTGTCTAGAAATTTAAAATTTATAGCTCTGCATAACTTTGAATGTTATTTGCTTTCTTAGAGAGTGTGAAGGACATATTAAAGGCGTTTGTTATCACTGCATGGAGTAGATAGTGCGCGGGGGCGCGTTTGTGATAAGATAAAGTAATACGTAGCTGTTGTAGGAGTTAATTGTGTGAATCTGTGTGAACATTTAAAGTTGATAAATCGCTTATCCAGTGTTACGAGACTTTAAATTAAATACTGATACAAAATAGAAAGAACAATAACTATTGAACAATTGTGGAATTACATAATTTCCTTTATTTTTCTTTGTGAGGTCAAACTTTCTTTTTTTAGGGTGGCGGCCTCATTATCATGCAAGGTCGGTCGGGCGCTTAGAGAGCGCTTTTTAGATAATTTTCCCGATTTCACTAAGATTTGAGAAGTATTCTGTGAACAGGTTCCCAATGTAAATTAATTGATAATTTTATTGGTAAAGACATTTACAATTGTTATGGGTCTATGATAAGAAAAACAATATTGTACCTTACTCAGAGACTCCAACCACGACACATTAATACAGTTACTAATATTCCAAAGTGAATCTAAAATACCAATCTAGAATTGAAGTTTTTGGTAAACAAGCACATTTTAGTTCGATTTTGACTAGGGTTTTGTTAGTCTATGTTGCTCACATGTTGTAGATTAGATGGCTAGTCTCGGCTGTTGTTGGTCGGTTACAGCGGAATGCGCTGGCACTCGCGCCAACCTTGACTGCAGGCCACAACCAGTGCTCGTCAGCCCATCTCGTCGCTACTCTACAAGTCACTCATGTGCTTCTTAAAAATTCAAAATTCCCAAGGTCCGGGTGCAATCTGTCGGAAGATGTGTAGGGATTGTGCGGATAAACAGGATTGTGCGGATAAGCGGGAGGTGCCGGATGAACCGGGGAAGCGGCTGCCTCCACGCGCAGGTAAATAATCAACCTCGCAATTTTCACCCGACCTTCAGCGAGTCGCTGGCGATTTCTATTCTCCTTTCGTTTTCTGGAAACCTTGTCACTTCCGGTACTTACACACCGCGTAACGCGTAACACTTGAGATGCCTTTATGGTTTCTTTGGTTTTTTAACCATTAAAACTAGTGAATTTCGCAGCCTTTATTTTGAAATTAAAATTTTACCTAACTTTGGAACTCTAATTTGATGAGATAAATTTCATTCACATGATCTTACGATGAATCTTCAACCTTATAGGATACTCAAGAGAGTTAGTTTTCAAAAATACTAATAGCCGTCGTTTATATTAGTCGACGATGAACGATAAACGCTAACCAAGAAAACTTGAGCTCGTGAATCCGCTCCAAATGGAACTGTACTAGGCTTAGTTGTTTACGTTCAAGCATAGACTATACCGTACGTATCTAAAAAAGAGATATTTACGTAAAAATCTTGAGCGAACCATCCCACACTTGATAATTTTCACAACAACAAAACGCATCCCAACAAATCATGCTTTAACAACTAACTTATCTATTTACGTCTGTCTAGGTTACTTAGATGCATGATTAGTCTTGTAACAAAATGAAGGAATTAAATGTTACATTACTCCTTCCTACACTTCCAAACGTACATATACGTCCGTAAATTTGGTGCGTAAAAGCGTAAACGACTGAGACAAGTAAGAAATAATTCCCATGCTAGCGGTGCCCGGATAGCCCTTGAGGCCGGCAAGGTTGACGAGGAGGAAAACCTTGAGCGGTCGACGCTGCACCCGCTGCCACTGCCGCTGCCACCCCCCGCGGGCTGATAATTGCCACGACTTCCAGTTTTTGTTCACTTCACAGCACACAAAGAGCTCATTGTGCCGAGACGTGCCTCGACTAACGCTCGAGCAAATTGATGACTAATCTTAATCTTACTTGAGCAGAAACTACTTGAGGATATTCGTTGTGAACAACCTGAAGAAGCTAACATTGTTGATTTGTTAGCCTCTCAAAGATCAAAGTTTCAATTTGGGATGAAGAAGTCGATGGGTTTATGGGTGGTTAACGTTTTTTCATTTGCAATAAAATATCTAAGGAACTATAATCATACAGACTTAGAATACACCTCTAATTATTGTTGTCCATATTAACTCGTAACTCGAAAACGTATGTACTTAACGCGATGTCAAAACGATTACTAAACAGCTAAATTGTAAATCCCATTATACCGCTGAAATTTCTTTATACCACTGGATATTTTTAGTGGGAAAATAATAATTTTGCTTTGTTGTCTTAACCAAACAAGTTCTGAATTCATTAAGATTTCAAAATAATATTACTTAGGATTCAGGCATTGTATAATCCATCCTAATTTTCTCTCTCTTTATTTAGTAGAAATTAAGCAATTTATTCTAATCAGAAAAGAGACAATACGTCCTATTTTTTCTCGTCGCCGGCCTCAAACTGACTAGAACCGGCCTAATTGTTTATTTACCATGGATTGACGCAACCAGCCACCGAGTCTTGCCCAATGTTTCTTAACTTGTAAACAAACGTTCTTTCATCACAAAGTCTGGGCCCAGATATGGCTTACGACTTCTAACATAATTTGTTAGATAACTAAAACTGGCTTCCTTGTTTGCCAAGGCTAAACTTTGTGTTCGTTGATTATGTTTTTATTTAAATCAAGACCGCAGACACTTTTTTATTTTTAATGATACGAAATACAATGTTTAGTTTTCCCTAAAGAAAGAAGTCGGAATGATTATTCTTTAACATGTTCATTATTAAACTAATAATTGCTGGCAATAGACACAAAACAATGTTTTTACATTTTGATTCCACACAGCAATAATGGCGAAATGTTAGGAAAACTGTGAACAGGTGAAATAAAAATCCAATAAAAAGAGGCTTAACGTGAAACTGAATCACAAAAGATTAACTCGATTGAGAAATGTAACCTTGGTATTTGCTTCGGTTGTTTCATTATGTCGTCTAAGTGAAGCAATGAATGATTCATTGTTTGTGTAAGGCTTCCCGATGACGGATTTACAACCTCTGGGAACCGGGATTATCGAAATCTTTTAAACCCTAATCGACTTTTGGTTGGAAGTAAATTAGCGTTTATACTGCGTCTGTTTTTTAACCCTTATGCAATTCTTTTTAGAAGAATTACTGATTTAATTTTATAATATAAACTGTCGAAACAGTTTTTAAAATTACTATTGAAATGTGAGCTAATTATAACAATGGTCTTTAAACTTTCCTTGAATAAAAAATATAAAACTATCCTTTTTAGGCCTTCATGATAAGGAAACTTTGTATGCACACAAAGAATTAACTGTAACATATAATAAATGTTATAAAAAACTGAAATTATAATAATTTAAAAAAGTTTAGGTGTAATTGTAAAATTTAACCATTTTACTTCCTAGTGAAATATATAAAGCAAATCTGTAAAAAAGTACATTTCCTGAAAAATTACGTTTTAACTTCGAAAAAGATTTGGCAAAAAAGAGCTATGTATAGATATTGAGTTAAATCAATCATTTTATGTGTTTGTTTGTGACATTAACAACACTCTCCCAAATTAATAATTTTTCATTTTACTAAAAATTAGCCTTTCCACATAATTTGTCAGCCCTTTATATAAAGTTAATAAATAAATTATTAATATTTATTATAAGGGGGTGGTTAGTTTGTAGCTCCAGTGACTTTGAGCCTACGAAGGTCGACACTAAGGACAAGCGAGCCTCTCAGCACAGAAAACTAAAACTAATAGTTTTCTGTGCTCTCAGTGTGCGTAAAAGCATTGCACCTCCTACCCCCCCCCCCCCCACCCAAAAGAGTTATTATTTTTAATAATCTATCAGTTAATACTCTGAACGTTTCGTGTTGTTTCACATGGGCGGATTTCCGGGGGTGCCCCCCTGATTTTTTGCAAACTTTTTACATAAAAAAATGTTTTCCAGCAAAATTTTCATAATTTGAATGCAATAATATGATTTCAATCAAATTTTATTTGGTTTAAGGATTTGTTTGATTTATTTATTTTCCATTCCATCCTTTTGTTACAAATTTAATGTATTTTTTCTCAAAATATTATCAATTAATTTCGTATTTTCCATTTTATATCCATATTTTTCCCGACAAACATAACGTATCAAAACTGCTTACAATCTCAAAGTGGAATAAGAACAATCTGCTTTGAAAACAAATATGCATTTTGTAATGTCTCAAAATGTCTTTCTTGCGATGATCAATAATACTATTCTAGCAGTTTTCATTATACAAATTACAAATGATCGGTACTTTTCACGATTCAAATGAGCTATAACAAAAGATGTAAGGGGGTTGTTGATAAATAAAAGAAGTACATTACACTCCAGATTATCCGAGGTCGTCGAGACCGAGGCTGCCTCAGATACCGACAATCTCTAATAATACGGACCAACACGTGGGAGAGTCAAACTCACCATTGTTCGACGATAGTGAACTCCCGCCTTGCATACAGCAGAAGACGAGTCGGTCAGTTCCTCCCCTAATGATTTTCATTCAAAACACAAATTTAAGTTAATGGTAGTATTCGTATCATAAAAATAGGCCCTACTTCGAATGTTTATTTTAATTATAATTTAAACTTGAATAAACGAATAAACTAAAAAATTACAGATAATTTATATTTACTTTACCAAAAACCAATAACAATCACGTTATTATTATGTTTCGACCGAACGTAAAAATAATATATTCTTTAGCTTAGAACGACCTCGGATAATCCGGAGTCTCGGATAACCGGGGCTTGGATAATCGGAAGTGTACTGTAGCTTTTTAAAATATACCTTAATATGTGTGATTTTTTACAGAATATAAGCATACAGAGCACGTATGTGAGCTGGCACCCTCAAATATTCTAACCTAAATTCGCATTTGTTGTTTCAGCGGACAACTTTGCGCCGCTGGTGGTGGCGATGGTCGGGCTGCCGGCGCGCGGCAAGACTGTCCTCTCCCACAAGCTCAACCGCTACCTCAACTGGAACGGGCTCAAGTCCAAAGGTAATTAGGATAATTACCGTACATGATTAACGACCTTAGGTACCTTAATTAATTGGCTGAGATATAATTAAGATGCCAAGACTAGTCTGTTCTGTAGCTAAGTGAAGAACGGAAACCAGTCATCAATATGGCTCAGGCCTCTTACAAGGAAAGCTTATTAATAATTGCTTTGTCCTTTTGTCGCCAAAAAATATTTTGTTAAAAATAAAAATAAATATATATTTTTTCGTTTTGTCTGTTGGTTTAGGAAAATAAAAATAATTATTGTGTTCAATGGAGCTATTTTTTTTGTAATTGGTGTACAAAATTGAGTTTTATAGCCTGTAACTTTATTACTGAGATTAAAATATTAATGATGTCAAAACACAAATACAGTAATTGGAAAAGCTAAAATTTTCTTGAGTAAATAATAAACAACTTTGCCTCAAACCATTATAATAATAATTTTTTACACAAGTTACAGTGTATCTGACATTAGTTTTTTTTATAATTAATGTGACTATGGCTTTGAATTGCGGTACAAACAGAAGATTTAAACTTGATACATGATGAAATAGCTCTTTTAGCCAAAAATAAGTTTGAAATTAGTTTTCCTAGTTACAAAAAAATTACTTACATTGTGAAAAACTCTTACAGACAGACAGGATGGGATTAGATTGCAGATCCTGAACCATTGTGAAACTTTTTTTACCCGTGGTAGCAAATGTCTGCAAAAACCAAATGAAAACATATGCTAAATAGTCAGAAAACTATGCTTTTCTGAAAATATTGTTCTCTGGCCCTGCTGCTTGTCGAACTTTATGTTTACCAATATCCTATGATGAAAATATCATATTATATAATACGGTTGATAGAAGAGGAGCCATCACTGAAGATATGTTGTGGGAGTTGTATAGATATTTCCAGTTGATGGGTCATCTTGTAAATATTTAGAGATTGTAAGTTTCCATCTGCAACTATTGCTATTCACTTCTTAATCTTAAAACAACTCAATAGAAAATGTAAATTAAATTTATTTTATTTCCTCTTTATAATATAAATTATCCATATCGGCGATCAAACAATACAGCTATGTAGCAACCTTCTCCTGAACTCATCGTTCTCGCTTCTATTGGATTACATAATCTCTATATCCCCTTGACCACTAGTTGACTTGATTGTCTCAATTTTGGCCGATCCTCCGATGTTGTCACATTGACTATCTTGACTCTAACCGATTCTCCAATGTTGTCACATTTAACTGTCTCGACCCTGACTGATTCCCCGATGTAGAACCATTTGCTTGTCTCGACTCTGACTGATTTCCCGATGTTGTCAGTGTTCAGCATCAGTTTCTACCGTCGCAAGCACATCGAGCTCTATGACAGCCACGAGATATTCCGAGCTGACAACGAAGAGGCGTACGGCATCATTCAGCAGAGTGCCAAGGAGGCGATGGAGGATGCCCTGGACTTTCTCAAGTCCGAGGGAAAAATTGCTGTAAGAATTACTTGATAATGAAAAGATTTGGTTAGTTACAAATGAAAAAATAACTGCTGAAAGATGACCGACCTCTTTTCTAGAAAGTGTGAAATGGATGTGAGAAAAATAAGCAAACATTGCGTTTGACAGAAAGTAGCTTAGAGAGGGCCAGCAAACATCACTTGCATACAAACAGTTTTTACTTAGGTCTATTTCATTTATTGGATCCCTCAAGAATATTTTCTACAAAACTGAGTCAGTTTTTTATTTAATTTAAATCATTGTTACTTTTCAGTTAATTTAAGGATTTAAATTGTTACCTTTCCATAACAGCAGTGTGTACTAATGTAAATAAATACTTTATTCAACTAGTGATTCTCTATAGTGAACTTATTTTTAGGATAACTATATGCTATTGTAATAATTCAAATTATTCAAAAGTATTTAAATGGTTCGTTAGTTTTTTATTATTTAAGTTAGTAGGTTAATAGTTTGAATTCAAATAGCCTCCTTAATGATTTTTTTTTAAGAGCATGAGTTGTTGAATATTTTAATCTCTTTAGGAATTTCATCTTATAATTTCACGTTATGAAATTTGAAGCATCTTCCAATTATTCCCAACTTTAGGGATATGTAATTTAAAGTCTTCATCAAAAATGTCATCAAAGAAGTTGACTGAAGCTTTCGTTTTTATACGTGACAAATATGTTAATAATATTGTTATGAGATTGAACATACAAAATATTTATCGCTGGAATTTGCTTCAGCTAAGTCAAACTTATTCAGATTTCAATTTGAGGATTACATCGGTTGTCTTACTTTACAGATTCTGGATGGAACTCATGCCACTCCCAAGATGCGGCAGAAAACTTATGATTTCTTCGCCAAGCAGTACAACTTCAAAGTGCTGTTTCTTGAGTGCATTTGTGACGATGATTTGATATTGGAAAGGAACATTAAGGTAACTATATTTGTTAATTAACTAACAATATTTCTTTGAAAATCAACAGGCAAACATATAAGTTACAAGTGAGGTAATTATTAGTTGTATTATTAAATCCGTGCATTTATTGGAATTTCAAACTTATTTCTCATAAAATATCATGCCATTTTTGTGTTCAAGCATTGATTATAAACAAAATTTGTATATATTTTTTTTAATTTTGATGCAAAAAATCTGACTATATGTTACAAACATTAACACATTCTGGTAGGGAATTTTGGCATTAAGGAAATTACAAATACCTTTTTTATCCTCTCTTTTGCATTCCAAGTTTTTATGTTTTAAAAATAAAATCTTTTTTTAACCCTATACTATATTTTAGCCTGGTAGAAGCAAAAATGACCCATTTCAGGAATACAAATCATTAGCATGAAATCATACTCTTAGTGCAATCTGTAGTGACTAGTGCCAAGCCAATCTTGTATGTGCTAAGTTTCCTGATTCAAAACATCCACAAGCTTGAGCAGTCTCCTTTTAGTTATAAAGGCAATGGTTCAAGTGAAATTAAATTTAGTTTTTATCACTCTGAAACAAAAATCTTCCATTTTTTATTCTCTAATTAGATAATCTATGAGTCATAGCAATATATTACAGAAACATATATATTCTAGGAATACATTGCTTGAACATATATTGTAGGAATATGGGAACGAGGGTTGTCTTTACTTCTCCAGGTTGAGTTAAAACTGTCAAATTGTAGTAAAGTATTCATAGCTATTTTACATTTTAGCACAGCCATCTCTAGAAACAAGGCCATATATATAGTGCAGGAACATACATTGCAGAAACATACCTTGCAGGAATAAACATATTGTTGCAGGAAATCTTGCAGTTCAGCAAGGACTACAAGCACATGACCAAGGAGAAGGCTCTGGACGATTTCCACCACAAGATCGAGCACTTTATGGAGCAGTACGAGCCGATCAACCCACGCGAGGAGAGCCGCTACACGTACATCAAGGTGTTCAACGACGGAGAGAACGTCTCCGTGCACCGCCTCAATGGCCCGTACCAGTCCACCATCCTGGCCTTCGTGTCCAGCTTCAAACCGGGGCCCAGGACCCTTTACTTCTCTAGGGTGAGTTTGTACCTTTCTCGACTTTGATAAGTTGTGGACAGTAGTATGAGCGATCATAGATTATTTTATTGATAGTTGGGTTTTATGTATTTTTACAATGAATGTAGCTTTTGTTTTCTAAAAAAATACACTGAAAAAAATCACATTGAAAAATTTGCTGTCTTAAATTACAGTAAACGATTGAAGTTTCGAAATAGTGTAAGTATAAGTTCGGTGGGATGCACGTTGGTTTTGATTAATTATTCTTGAATTTAACTTTAAGCTAAAAATATGCAAATCTGATCAAACATTTTTGTTTACTTTTTTAACATAGACGGTACACCGTTGTTATATACCTATAGTACTCAGAGTTGTGGGTCGAGTTAGACTCGACCCACAACTCGATCAATGTAAACCGACCCTTTTCAAGTGGCCGAGTCGATTGGCAGGCGAGTTGACAATTCTAAACTGTAGGAATCAGCTGATCCTAGCAACTTGGACCAATGAGACCAATCACATTGATCCATTAACATTGGCCACATTGGCCAACATTGGTCACATTGGTCACCATTGGTCATGTGACTCGGCCTTGACAGACTTTCTTGTTAAACTGACAAAACATATATTTGAAAAAGAAATTGTTATGGTTTTAGTTATAGTAAATCTGAATACAAAACTGAAAGTTTACAGTATTAAGTCATTTTGAGTAGGATGCCATACAACAAAAGGTTTTAAAGTCTAAAAGTATATCAGTAGTAGATACCAGTGATATACTTTTAGGCTTTTATACTTGTTCGGTAAAACGTTTGAATAATTTTAGCTTTATTTAAAAGCTCAAACTCAAGGCCGTTTATCAATAATCTTTTCCCTCCGCAGCACGGGGAGAGCGAGTACAACGTGGTGGGTCGCATCGGTGGGGACACGGACCTGTCGCCGCGCGGCCGCAAGTATGCCAAGGCTTTGGCCGGCTTCATCAACGAGGCCAACATCCCGCAGCTGCACGTGTGGACCAGCGAGAAGCGGCGCACCAAGCAGACGGCCGCCGGCATCGCCGCCCCCTCCGAGCCCATCGAGGCCCTCAACGAGCTCGACGCTGTGAGTAAATTATATTTTGCTCACATATTTTTGCTTATTCACTGTGTCGTTCTTCACATAAGATATAATCAGTACTTACTTACTGCCCTGGCTCCACAAATCTCATTCGCTTCTTAGCCTCGTAGACCAGCCTCTTCCACTCTACTCTGTCATCCGCCAAGTTAATGTCTGCACCCATGGTCCTGATGTCTTTCACAACTTGGTCATTTCATCTTAATTTTGGTCTTCCCAATGGATGGTTTCCTCTGGGTGTGGATCTCCATACTTCATACAATCTGGTCCCCTTCTCTCTTCTCAGTATATGTCCTATCCAACTTAACCTTCTTGCTTTGACTATTGCAACAATGTCCGAGTCGGTGTATAGGGATTTTAGTTCTTTGTTTTTTCTTATTCTCCACACTCCTCCCTCTTGCACTGGTCCAAATATTTTTCTTCAAACTTTATTTTCAAAAACCATGAGTCGCTTTTCATTTTTTTTTTTTTGTAATCAGTAGTCGATGTAAAATGTTTTTAGTTGGCTTGAAACATTTGTTCTTTCTTATGCTTTTTAAACAGTCAAATTGTAGTCAAATGATTGTCAAATTGTCTTTGTGTTGCCAAATAATATAAAAACACAGCTATTCTCAACTATATACATTGTGGCAAATCCATCTCTAGTAACAAGACCTCATCGCTAGTAAATGGCAACATCGTTGATTTGTTTATCCATAGGGGGCTCTTATGGTATCATCTTTTGTTTACTTGAAATCAGCTAGCTATTTAAGGATTTTTACCATGCAAAAAATCCTTGAAAAATGATGTTGATGGTTCAAAGGCCGCGGCCTTATAACTAGAGATGGCTATGATTTTAGTTCTCGAATGTCTATACCCTTAGCGAATGTAAATATTTAAACTTTGGACGTTCAGGGTGCATAGCTCGAAGAAATTTTAAGGACGCCTAAAACTAAATAAACGCCTAAGGGCGCGAGTAAGCCTATCTGTTGGTTGGGTTCATGATCTACCCTTGTGTAAAACTTCAGCCCAGTCAGTTTGGTAGGTCTCTTATTTACCCAGAAGAGCAGACAAATACGCACCACTTCTTTAAAGATATATGTCTTTATCACCATGGAAAAAGCTCTCAAAAGCTAACAGTAGTGATGGGGGTTTAAGTGGTGATGGTTTAAAAGGGGCGGTATTTAAATTTTACTACTCAATATATAAAGCTAAATCAATATTGATTTACAAAAAAACAAGATTACAAAAAATATTATTTTATGTCACTCCTAATTTTAAAATATTGTAAACCTATCGTTAAAAGTCAGTTAAAGAAATCGTTTAAAATTTGACAGTTTTTTTGTGTATAGCTGTCACGTGTTATCAACAACAAAACCACTTTGAGTAAAGATAAAGTACATGGTCAAGTGTCTGTCTAAGTTTCAAACCTTCTGATGACTATTGACATAGCTTTTTGGGTCAGACTTTAACACACATTTCCCATCTCAGCACTTCATATCTATTATAAGGAACAAAGTACAATATCTGCCAACAACATAAGTGTTTATGATATTGAAAGTAAAATGATAAATGCGTTTTTGACAATGAAATTTTCACTTTGCTAATAAAACCAGTAAAAATTAATGGCCGGAGGCATTTTTTGTAAACAGAACTCTTCACGTATTTATTTGACTCCAACAATTGATATACATTTTGGATTCTCTCAGGATGTAATGAAAAGCAATTGAATTAGATCTATAAGTTATAAGTTGTTATCCTGGCTTTGCACGAAATATTATCCATAAAACCAGGGAACCCTATTATCTATCAGGGGAAACCTTGAGAATTATTTAAAATTTTACTAAACTGATGGAGTTTGATAAATGTTCAGCCCCTCTCCCGTACTTATTTTCTTAAAGTTCTGAGATTTATTAACTTCAAGAAAAATTACCTTTAAATTGACATATCAAACTTTAAAATTCATTCAGCCATTTTTAAAATACAGCAAAGAATATGACCCTCCCATTTTTTTTAGAATTTTTTAACACATGCCAAGTTATTAATAAAACATAAAATTACAGATTTCAAAATGAAATAAAATTGTAATTTTATTTTCATTTTGTTCACGATTAACAACAAAAATTACACTCAATCAAGCAATTACGCTCAATTTTTCACCAAATAATATAAAAAGCAATATTTTAGAACAATTAATTTTCTTAATTTTTACAGAATATTATTTTTTTAAGAACATGAGATTTGTAAAATATGTGTCCTGTGATTTTCAGCTTAGTTAACTACATAAACAAGACTAACATCACTGAAGAGCAAATCCTCTTTTCAAAATATTCCATCCTTTTGACATTTTTTTACAATTTAACATAAAGGGTGTCTGCGAGGGGCTCAGCTACGAGCAGCGAGTATTACGTACCGCTACACATGGGGCGAGACGTACTGCTACTTGTTACATCTGTCCACAGGGTGTGTGCGAGGGCCTCAGCTACGAGGAGATGCAGGACAAGTTCCCGCAGGAGTTCGCGTGGCGGGACCAGGACAAGTTGCGCTACCGCTACCCATGGGGCGAGTCGTACGTGGACATAATGGCGCGGCTGGCTCCTGTGCTGCTGGAGCTGGAACACGAGGACAACCTCCTGACCATCAGCCACCAAGCCGTCCTCCGCTGCATCCTGGGCTACTTCTTGAACAAGAGTTTGGGTGAGCCTAAAACTATAAATACTCTAGGCATCATCAGATCGCAACCTTCAAAACTTAAACAGCAGTTTTTTTCCCATATTGGAAAACACAAGCCTTTTAAGTTTTGAAGGTCCCAATTTTGTGATGCCAATAGTATACTCACCTATAGTTACCCAGATTTTGGATTCCAAAATAAATGTGTTTTCTAAAACGTGAAATCCAGGCTTTCATTTTTCAGCTTCATCCTAGGCATCATTAAACTGCGACCTTCAAAATTTAACAGCTGGTTTTTTTCATATCATACGGGCAATGATCAGCTGTTTAAGTTTTGAAGGTCATAGTTTTTTGACAGTCTAGAGACATTTCTTGCTAATAATACTAATTTTGAACAAGCCAGTTGTTTTCATATTTAAAATAAAAACTTGCAATAAATACCTAATTTGTTTTATTTGCCAAATTTGTTGCTAATTTATTTTTACTGAAAATTTGGTCAACAAACCATTATGAAAAAATTATATGACTTCAGGTTATGTAACAATCGAGATGTCGAATATCTTAACGGTGTTACCCTCTCTTACATCGGTTTATATCTCAGACTTTGACCCGAGCTGATAAATTAGATCATGACTTTGGTTACTTATCTTAATAAACTTCAGATGACCTTGTTTTGTCCTTAAATTTACATTTTACTATCACATTTGCTGAAAGTAATAGTTTGTGAAACATATTGTTGCAAAATAGGAGCTGGATAATTTTATTATTGATTCGATTTTAAAAAGTTACCCTTATCTTCCTTAATATTTTTTTAATGGGTTACAGTATGTAAAATTTGATGATTTATTTACCAATATCGTAAAATGTTTTTCCAGGTCACGATGAGCTTATATTAATTTAGAAACCAATGCTAAACAGATTTTTTAATTTTAATTATTCTGGGAAAGTTATATGATTGGCATAAAAAATTTTGTTCCCTAAGACAGTAATTTTCTAATTTTCTTCTCGATCGTTTCCAGATGAACTGCCATACATCAACGTCCCACTGCACACTGTCATCAAGATGACCATCCAAGGCTACAAGTGCAACATCGAGTTTATCAAGCTCAACGTCGAGTGTGTCGACACTTACAGGAAACAACCTAAGGTAAACACTCATCCAGTTGGCCCGACAATTGCAGAATTTTACTGTAGTTTTTTGGGGGTTTGTTTAAATTTTTAAATTTCTCTTCTAAATGGTGTCCTACAGGAGATTTTCCCTATATTTTGAGGTTTTTCAAATCAAAATTATTTATTTTTATCAGAGCTGTTTTTGTATTCTTATAGTAGAGTCCTTTTTTATCTGGCCATCATTTGAACTGATCTTCAATCTGTGGAAGTAACTTATTTTTAACAGGCTGACTTTTATCAAAGTGTCGGTTTAACTGACCGAGACCATAAAAATTATCGAATTATGTAATAATCAGTAATGACATATACTGTATTACTTATGAGACCCTTGATTTATTGAGTTTTAGGGCACATTGGTTTATTCAGACAGCTTGTTATTTGGCCAGGGTTTGGTCTTAGGGTATCCAAATAAAGAGAATCTACTGAATTTTAATTTTCAACTTTTGTATTTAATTGATCATGTCCAAACTAGGTTCCAAATAAAAGAAATCAAAATTCATTTGACATCTTGATGGGGCTACTCGTTGAATTTCAACTATGGCACTCTTAAAAACATGAAGAGGTTTGAATACGTTATTTGATTTGATAAAAATGTAGGAGGGCTCTAAAAAATTTAAGAAATTAATTGTTAAATTATTTTATATCCAACTTAATTAATTGGCTATCAAAGAAATTAAAACTCATTTACAGTAAGGTGTTTAATACTGACCATGACTGTTGACTAGATTGCCTAAGAAAAACCTGTGAAATCACAAATAATAATAGTGTTTTTTATTCTCATTTAAATCTTCCTTTTATCAGGCCATCTAGACTGATACAAAAATTATGATTTTGTAGAATGTTGGAGAGTTATTTACACTCAGCGCTCCACAGTACTGTCATCACACTACCAACACTGACAAACACTCGTTCCGCTTTCAGAACTGCAGTGTTGCCCGCCCTGCAGAGGAGGCTTTGTTGACGGTTCCCGCACACTACGACAACTTGTGGCCGCTCACCAAGCAACTGATACAGCAGCACTAGACGAGCAGCTTTACTCCACAGCTTGTGCGACGTAGAAGTATAAAATTAGCTGTTTTATGTAACTTAACCTATCTTAAATGTTCAGTATTTGTGGTTTGATCAGCCTTGACTGAAGAGTCAGATTAATAGCTTTACGAACACATCGGCTAAAATTTCTTACATTATTAACGTTTGTAATTCGTTCAGTATCTAGCTAGTAAGGAAAAGGTTGAGGTTGCTAATCGGTTAGCCTTATGATATTAGGTATGTTGTACGGAACACATCTTTCATAAAACCATCTTGTTGTGTTTAAAAAGGCAAATGAAAAAATAGTTTTGGGGATTTGTAACGATGGTTTTATGTGAATTTTGAACGTGCAAATAATCGGCTGAGAATTTAATGACAAAAGATGAATGCTGAATAATATTTGTCTAATGATGTCTACACATCTAATTTAACCAAATTGGTTAAACCAATTACCATTAAAGATTTTTTGAATCTATACAAGTTCATTGTTAATGATAGCATTTAATATGAACGTAGGTGTAAAACACCAAAATAAATTACAGATCTTATAAATTAATTGTACATTTGATATGAGGAAGTAAAAAAGAAGTCAAATGATGAATCAACAAGTATTTTTGTATCAGTACAACATATCACTTTGACTATCTATCTTTCTTAAGAATCTTCATCATATTATTGTTTATGTATGCTATTTAGCAAGTTTATGTTAGAATAATTAACAATTAGTGTTATTCATTGTGAAAGTAGATGATTATACTAGAAAAATGTTACATTTAGGGAAAATTATTATAATCGAAAAGGAGTAGCTAGCTTTAGCAGTGCTGTAGTTGCAAGTGAGTGAGTGACAGTGTTACAAGAAATCGCAATGGGACGTTCTTTGAAACGCTGTGATCTAGATTGAGAAAGTCAGTTTAAGTACAATATTTTTATACTATTACTTTATTTTTCAGTTGTATTACAATTATTTTTGTATATATTTACATTTATATGTTTTATGTCAGTGAAAATTGTGTTCTGTAGTAATGTAAATGTAAATAAATATACTCTTTAATTTTTCCGAGTATTTTTACCTGAAAAAAATCATTCATAACTGATGGGCCAGACCCCTAATAAATTGTAGAATACTAGTAGCTTCAAGGGGCTAATAGCCCCAATCATGAATTTTAAAAATTCTTATTATAGTATAAATTTGAGGTTATTCTAGCATATTTATGAACATGACATAAAAATTAATTCTCTTCTAAACCTTCCTAAGCTAAATTAAATGGTGGGCTGGAGATTATTAATTTAAAAACCTAAATTCACAATATAAAATTGTTATTTGTTACGCATTAATTTTATGCGCTCTTCAAGCACAAAATGTCAGCTGGAAAGAGCGGCAACAAAACCTATAATTGCAAAAACTTATTTACTCTTATCATAAGGAATTATATTTTCTTAATGACTGTGATTTCTATTATTTGGTACTTGAAAAATATATCCGCTGATGTGTCAGTAAACGCATTTTTAGGTTGGAATCTGTTTTAGCCTAGAATGAAAATACAATGGATAAATCCACTCATAAGCTAAGAAGGGTTAAAGAAGTCTTGATCTATGACTGGGACTGTGTATGTCCTGTAATCCAGCTTCTTGGAGGTCCCAAATTGAGGATGGTTATAAGTGATAACTTATAAATTGTAAACCAGGCAAAATTGTGGTTCGGATCCCACGTTAAAATGTAGGTCCCTAGTTGCCATTGGCTGTTGAGCTATCAATTAACTAACAGTCCTGCCTAAGGAATATGTCAGCCTTAGTCGGTAACAAGACTACAAGTTCGCGCCACAATCATCCTTCACTCATCTATCATTCATACTGACTTGGCTTAAAATACCTACCTACCTGAGAAGGTCGCCATTTCAAGTAATGTAATATAACATAATATATAATATAATATGAATGTGGTATTTCCTCGTGGAGACTGACTTGCGCACTGGTTAACATCCATGACACCACCCTGATAACTAGAAGTTTGTAATTCATTGGTGAAATAGTGGTTCGGATCCCATGTTAAAATATACATCCCATGTTAAAATAACGTGTTAATAGCCCAATTGCTAATGGCAGCCAAGCAAAAAAAACAAAAAAACTGCTGAACGTGTTAATAGCCCAATGGCTATTAACACGTTCAGCAGTTTTTGTACTTTCCTTTTGACTGTATTAACAACAGCCAGTTTTTGTACTTTCCATAATCCCGACGTGCGCCACCAGTGGCGCACTGCAAACTTTCCAAAACTCCGAAGTGTACACCAGTGGCGCACTGTTCCCATTTGATTCAATGCTTTTTCACAGTGCTTTCAGAGCTTTGCTGGGTTATATTATTGGTGTGTTCGTATTTCAGGATTGTGTAGACACACCGTGGCCACCAGTGGCGCACTTATAAACTTTTTTACAAAAAAAAATAAATTTAGAAAAGATTAAGGTGACATAAAAACGCCCAAATGGCGGAAGGGGTGTAAGAAGGCCCGTGAAGGGCTTAACTCGTACAGAGGTTACAATAACTAACAGTGTATTGTTCGCCACTTCGCCGCCTGCAGCACCCTCGGCAAACCATGCGTGTGCCACCGGTGGCGCACGTTGGCTGGCACATCGACCCGTGGTGATTTCAGTATGCCCCCTGGACGACATGCCCCACAGGTGGTACACTATTAAAATTTATTAATATCACTCAAATTAGCTACTTGAGGTATACACAAGGTAAAATCAATGGATACTTGAAAGATTTAGTTAAAAGTACGACTTAGGTTAGTTTCGCCTTTTTGGTCAGTTTATTGATTATTGTAATGCCCTTTTATTAAGTTCTAAAATTCAGTCGTGTACCGCCGGTGGCGCACGACGGGTTGAACATGTTAATAAAGTCCTGTCTAAGGAACATGTCGGCCTCAGTCAGTAGCAAGACTGCAAGATTGCACCACACTGATCTTACACTCATATTCACCTAAAATACCCCTTACTTGTGGTTGGCGACTTATACGGTTCCAGTAGAATGGTCACATTAACCCAGTGAATATATATCTAATGGTTTCAATATTTGGCTTTGCAGAGAAATTGTTCCCTCCAACCAGCTGTTTTACTTGAAATTTGTACTCTAATGTTAAATCTTAGGCCCCTATTACACTCGGTAGCAGAACATGCTGTTGGCGGTTGCTGAGTCACCTACTTTTTTAAATGGGAGTGGCTGATTTATCGAAGTGGCCTAACCACCCAGCCTGCTTTGGTATTTGAATTACATGGAAGTGGCTGTCCTGTGACGTCGCTCACTTATCTAGCGTAACAGCAGGGGCCATTGGATGCATGCCAAACTATAATGCATCAAGCTCTCATCCCTATGGTATGACCTTCAAAAATGTTTTCTTGCAATATTTCAACCCAACTATTTTCAAGAGTTCTAATTTATTGAAATTGGTTATGTACTACTGAAGTACTTCTGATAACACACACATACATACATATATTTAGTTCAGACTATTCTTATATTTTGTTAAGAAACAAAACATAAAATAAAACTGACTTCTTGATCTTTGGTAGAAGACGAAGGTTTTGCTGATTTTCAAGATCTATGTTGCCTAGCAATTTAAAAATTATAACTTATCTAATTTTTCTGGCTACCAAAAATTAGTTTGTATTGGAAAACCTAAGAAATTATAAATTTTGGAAAATTAAAATTTTAAAAAGATAGTGCCCAATGTTTAATGAACTAACGCTTCAGCTGAACATTTATTCATTTAAGGTCAGCTGAATCGTATGTTCTAGCATCATCATGCTAGAAATGTGAACAAACTAGTCAGACTGAACTTGTTGGGACTAAGAGACAAATTATGAAGAAAAGAAATACCAGAGGAAAAATTCAGAGATAAACTCAGATTACTTCCTTGGTAAAATCCAGCAGCAACACAAGTTGGTAAGTGTGCAACATTTTGTAACCTTCTTAGGACTGAACTGTATCACTAAAAATTTGTACAGTGTTACCTAATGAACCATAAGTTTGAACTTCAAGTGTTTTTGATATAATTTCACAAATCAACCAATAGCATATCAATAAGACACTATGCAGACTAACTACCACTTACACTTGAGCAGTGAATGTGCTTCACACCTTTTTTAGTTCAAAATATAAAGTGCAAAGAAAATTGAATGTGGGTATGAATAAATATTTCATTTTTACTTTTTTAAATGGGGAGGGATGGGTGATGTATGTCATCCATCAGATAAATGTCTAAACAAGTAGGATTGTATTACATGGAAGTGGTCCTGTGACGTCGCTCACTTATCTAGCGTAACAGCAGGGGCCATTGGATGCATGCCAAACAATAATGCATCAAGCTCTTATCCCTACGGTATGACCTTCAAAAATTTCAGTTCACAGGAATAAATTTTAACTGCTTTCTTCAAGCATTTGTTTACAGTTCTAAGAGCGCTTACTTCAGACACTTGTTCACTTCTCAGAAGTAAGTCTGCTTCTTTTGTTGAAGTAGTTATTTAGAGCGGGTCAAAACAAAATAGACTGGGCTTACGTCAAGGCAACATGCCTTCACATACATGTCACTCACTTGTCATATTTATAACAACACAAAAACTTGAAACCACCCGTGAGTGACTGCCAACTCGACAATCATTCGTCACTTTACAACAGAAGGAAATACTTTTGTTTACATCAAGAACACACTGGGTGGTGTCACACCCCCTCCCCCCCCGTATCAATACTGGTACTGTATCTGCTAAGAACCTGAAATAATAAAAACACATTTAGATTTTTCGCATCAAATTTATTATGTATTAATTACGTATTTACACAGATGTAAAGCTATCGAGACTAACAATTATGACTGTGATATTGAAACTGTACATGGTCCATATTTTACAATGTATATTGCATTTTTACATAATAAAGTATTGGTTAACATGCTACATCTGTACTATCTCACTGATGTTATCACTAATAAAAAACTACAATATTAAACTGCGTCCAACAAGTAATAATGATTGTTTATGACATATATTATTTACTTTAATTTATTAGATTTTGAGGTAACATTGAAAAAAAAATTAGCATAAAGGGGGAAAGTCACAGCCGACAATGCAACTAAGTATTTGAAAATTACTCAATTAATTAGCAAGGCACCAAACTTTCCAAAGTTATGTTTTGCATTTAAGACAAAACAATGTCACTTTTATCTTTAACTTTGGATTTCTTGAGGAAAGAAAGTGTGGTCTCTAGGAACGCCACTAAGGATGAAATCTGTTTAAATTCTTCCTCTTTTTAAGTAAAAGGATAGCGTAGACTGCAAAGTGTTGATTTAGATAAATTTTAGCCCACAGCACCAAGAAAGTATCTTAATTAGGAAAGCTTTAAGCAGCTCTTTTGCTTGTCTATACATAGGTCGTTCACTTTTGTCCAAAAACAATTTCCTTCGAAGTTTAAAAAATTTGGAAATATTAAATTTACCAGAATGGTCTTCACCTAACACAAAAGTAATTTTCAACATTCATTACTTCAACATCATTATTTGTGAAAGTCGCATTGCCATTACTCGTTGAATGAACCAATAATATTTACCTCAGATTCAGCTTGTATGTAAGAAAAGACTCAAATATTCCAAAAAAAAAAGAACCATTGGGTTTGATGATTCAGCTAACAATTTCATTTGCCCAATCCAGGCTACTTGAATCACATTCGATTCTGAAACATTTTCTTGGTCTAAAGAGAAAAATTTAGAAACTTTACCTATCTAAGAGTAACCCTTTAAACTTTGTGGCATTGCCCTGGAGACCACACTTTCTCTCGTTGAAAAACCTGATGTTAAAAACATCATTTTACTCAAATGTAAACAATATGATCGTTATAACAGTATGATCGGTTATTTATCAAAGTATATATCACTTGATAGGGAAATATAATTCTGAATGTGTACTTTTTATCAAACGATTGGAAGAAAAACAAAACTGCTTAACTTTTTAAGCATAACAAGTTTTTATAAAAAACAGGGATAGTTATTCAAAAATCACATACAGATTATTTCTTTCTTACACTGAAAGCATTATTCCTTTACTAGTATTAAGTGAAGGGATACTGTTTTTAAAAGTTGTTTTTGACAGGAACCAAAGTTAGAGCTGATTTAATCAGAATCGAGGTGACTAAATTTTGCATCAAGCAATTTGAAATCCAAACTGCGACAACTGCCGCTGTTCAACTGAAAAAGTAAATTGAATCCAAGACATTTTCTAATATGAATGTCCCTTTGGGAGGAACCTGAGCCAACACTACATTCAGTTTTTGTTTGGACTGGGACGAAGGGGTTGACTGACTTATCTCTCTGAAACAAATAAAAACTTTGTGACATAATTTTAACAAAGTAACAAAGTGAATCACTTTAAATTGAAGTGAATGTGTCATTGATATAACCAAGAATCTATACTGCACCAATAGATAAAATAAGTTCCTCAACTAGTTGTCGATTAAGTTCTTGGAAATGTTGGTTAGGTCACCGTGAGGTTGAGAACTAAGTGGTGATCCATACATAGAATGGTGGTAGTGAAAGAGAACCTTATCAGTGAACAGTATTTCTATGAGCAATTTCAAATTTTAACCAATAGACAACTTGAAACTGGTTAACATATGTCTGAAAAAGACCTGGGGAAACAATATGAACTCATATCTACTGTCGCTAATTCCTTTTTTCAACGTTGCATGACTCTAAAAAACTGCTAATAATATACAAATTTTTATTGTTCAATTCATTAAGGATTTACCTGATGGTATTCTATTTTGTAAAATGTGCCAATTTGGAAGAAATTTATTGTCAAGACAAATCGACTAATGTAAATGATGCTGAAGTTACTTAAAACTTGCTTACCTGTGATCGTAGCCAAATTTCTTGAGCATAAACTCTGATAAATCCTCTAATATTGGCTCTGAATGAAGTGCAACAAACTGCTCACGGCATATCTGTCAAATACCAAATAGTATCAGTGAACAAATATAAAATGTACACTTTTAATCATAAATTGCATATAAAATGACCTTGGAAACCATACACATTATAAAACAACCATTCATCATATAACTATTCAAACTATGAATAGTTATATGATGAATAAGCAAATTTCCAGGGGTCAGCAATTTGTTACTGCTGACCCCTGGAATTGTTTTTAAATATTTACAGGGAAGTCAACCAAGTCTTTAAAAATGCCTAATTTTTTTAAACTCTCTCTGTTTTATGGGTTTATTTTTTAAATCTAAAATTAGCAGCACCAATTTTAGGCATGACACAAGTAACTTTCTGAAATAAATACAACGTGGCTATACAATCTGTGGGTAGAAGTTTTATTTTATCAAGTGTTTCTATGTATAACACCAGTTGATAAGCTATTAAAAACTTTCAGTAGAGGTAATGAAAATAAACAGTAACAAATTAAGTGAAAGTGATAGGCTATATCAATAATCTCCAGCAAACATTAAAGACTCTATCGATTACAAATTATGCACATCTACATTATTATAAAGAAGAGGTGTTTTCTGTGTTATGTATGTATGTATGTATGTATGTATGTATGTATGTATGTATGTATGTATGTATGTATGTATGTATGTATGTATGTATGTATGTATGTATGTATGTAGCAAGTAAACTCGAAAAAGACTGAATCGACTGGGTAGAAATTTCACAAAGAGGTAGATCTTGGACTGGGAAGACATAGGCCTATTCACTTCCTTAAAATCTCCTTGGGCTACGCCCTGTGATCATCCTCAGTTTCAATGTTTACACTTTATAAGGATATAAACATTCATACACAGAAATGTAAACAGCTGTGGACACTAATTTGACAGTTCTAAGAGCAGTGGCAAGACCAGCTGCTTCAAGCTATCTATCGTGAGCGAAGCCACGGGAAACTGCTAGTTAATACATATGGGGCAAGCAAAAAAATATAAACCCAAACCCCAAGGCAGTAGGTAAACTGGTTAAGTTACTGAACTCAATATTTATTTAACATGCACACAATGCTGGTGAGTTCCAAGATGGAAACGTGTTAAAGACTTGTATCCAATAGACAACCATAATTTCACTAAAGATATGACCATTGACCATTAATCACAGTAGATTAGGGCTACAGCAGATTGAAATCTTACATTAAGAATTGATAAATTATCCCTTAAGGTGTATGAGAAGGAAGTTTTTGAGTTCACCAGGCTCTGGTGTTATATTTACTGTTTACATTTAAATCCAGAGTATTTTTGAATATTTCAGACATTTTTTTAATGCAGAACTGGTTTTGGTTGTGTTACTTAGCAACCAGAAAATTTTAGTTATTCTTGAATTTTTCTGTTACAATAAAGTTTATCTAGAGAGGTGTAACAGTAGATGAAGGGAATCTTTTTTGTCAGTAAAAGTACACAACTAGGGTTTTGAAGGATAAATTACACACCTACATGTGTAGGATAATTTTTAGGAAAACTCTCAAAGGGTTCTTCATAGTTAAAATTAAATTGATCAGGATTATAGAGGAAACAATTGGCTTACATGAAGCCATCAAACAATTTTGTGTAGGCCATCGAACAAAAAACATAACATGAGAAAAAAATCAATATTTCCAGGTAAGCCAGGTCGTTTCCTCTATAATCCTAATGTAACACCTATACTTAGGTGTTACAACAATACAAAAATATACATAGGAGTTACAAGCTGCCATAGCTCAGAAGATATGGGGTTACAATTGTATGACTGTGGTCGTAAGGCCATTTATATTTTACATGTTGACTTAGTGAACATTATCTATCATACTTCCTCTTATCAGACGTTACATCTCAGCTGAATTAGAAGGGGGCCTAAGTTGGGTTGACAGTGACGGTATGTAGTGGCCTACCCTGTTCATGACGTGCACGGTGCTGGCGTGGGTCCAGTAGCAGTCGTGGACGGAGACGAACGTGATGCCGCTCTGCTCGCTGAAGATCGATGTCAGCATCATGTGGCTCGAGTCCAGCGAGTGGATGAAGTTCGGCGGGAACGCGTTCTTCTGCTTCATTATGTTTGGCCGCCTAGAACAAGGAAAAAATAATGCATGGAGAAAAAACATTACGACACTTGAGTTTAAAGTATCGACTGACCATTTCATTCATTATGTTAGGTGGATTAATAAGGGTAGGATTTCTTTCTAGAAGCAAAACGAGGATACATTTCTATTTTACATTTTGGTGTATGAAATACAAACCTAGGAGTTTTTAAAAATCTCCTCCCTCTTATCCAGACACTCCGGGACCAAGACCCAGCCTCATACTGATTAAAGAATAGTAAATAAGGAAATAATTCTGGATTTTTCAGTGACTTTCTGTGTTGGGGATCCTCCTTTTCTTAAATGGGCATTCTTTGAGACTATAGGTTTAAAATGCACGAATGCAAGCAATTAAAAGCGAAGAATATACTGTAGGATATTAAAGTATTTCATTAGTTGCAGTTTAACCAATCAAGTACCAAACCATAGCCAATTGAGTTTAGAGATAGATAGAATGTAAAAAGGATACACCTTCTCACACTTTTGATACTTGATATTTACTTATTTATTGGCAAATTACAAAGTTCGAGAATGTTTTTTAGAACAAGCTCAAAGATAGAATTGTAATTTTGGCATAGAAGGAGAAACAGCTAGCATAACTTTCAAAGAGAAAGTCACATAAAGAATCACAACATTTTGTCCAATTCGGGACTTTTTCAAGCAAAGTTGGGAAATTTTAATCAAACGTAAGTTAAAAAAAGGTCTTTTTGCAGAATTACATGGTCCAAGAATGGACCATTGTGTGATAAACTCACTCGAACATATCGATGGGGAAGAACTCCTGCAGATGGCCGAACTTGTTGACGCCCATGTCGGGGATCCTGGCGTGGCGGGTGTAGTACTGCACCACGGGCAGTCCCAGCGGCGTCACGTACTCCATGTTCTGTCCACACGACTGCGCCACCAGCCGGGCACACTCCGTGAACCAGTCCTGCACACAACGCGACGTCAGTCACAACCAACAATCCTGGCGTGGCGGGTGTAGTACTGCACCACGGGCAGTCCCAGCGGCGTCACGTACTCCATGTTCTGTCCACAAGACTCAGCCACCAGCCAGGCACACTCCGTGAACCAGTCCTGCACACAACGCGACGTCAGTCACAACCAACAATCCTGGCATGGCGGGTGTAGTACTGCACCACGGGCAGTCCCAGCGGCGTCACGTACTCCATGTTCTGTCCACACGACTGCGCCACCAGCCGGGCACACTCCGTGAACCAGTCGTGCACACAACGCGACGTCAGTCACAACCAACAATCCTGGCGTGGCGAGTGTAGTAATGCACCACGGGCAGTCCCAGCGGCGTCACGTACTCCATGTTCTGTCCACACGACTGCGCCACCAGCCGGGGACACTCCGTGAACCAGTCCTGCACACAACGCGACGTCAGTCACAACCAACAATCCTGGCGTGGCGGGTGTAGTACTGCACCACGGGCAGTCCCAGCAGCGTCACGTACTCCATGTTCTGTCCACACGACTGCGCCACCAGCCGGGCACACTCCGTGAACCAGTCCTGCACACAACGCGACGTCAGTCACAACCAACAATCCTGGCGTGGCGGGTGTAGTACTGCACCACGGGCAGTCCCAGCGGCGTCACGTACTCCATGTTCTGTCCACACGACTGCCCCACCAGCCGGGCACACTCCGTGAACCAGTCCTGCACACAACGCGACGTCAGCCACAACCAACAAGCCATACGTAATCACTCTTCATCAAACTGACACAGGAACATCTGTTTTCTGTTTGTTTTTGTTCGTTCAAAAGTTACTCTTTGTTCCAATACCACTTAAGAAAACTTTCCGGCCTACGCCGCAAAGTTTTCTGGACTACGATTACAGAAAACGGAAATAAAGAAACAATTAATTTCAGCAAACCGACGTTAAATGCATATTAATAGCACACCTAACAGGGTCAGTATTCATCAAACCCACCACTTTTTCATGAATATTATTGTCAATACCTAGAAATACTGTCAATATTATTGACCGTGTAAGGCCTGCTCTTAGGTTTTTTTTTATAGAGATGTAGTGACAGCACATATAGCAGTAGCATGTATTTGTTTATTTATTATAGGTTAATTTTGAAAAATTGAGAAACATAGTGGTTTGTACAAGGAATAGGTTATGATTTCCAAAATTTTTGTCTGAGTATTATGACGAAAAGAATTGTACGTCTCACGGCCGGTAAGTTTTACCGTACTTAAGTGAAAATCCCAAACAATAGTGCTTGTCTGGTAACACCGTTCTTTCCGGCCTTGTAACGTGATATACTTTTGTTTGCAAAGCAAAAATATTTGTAGTTTATGAATTTAGAACTATTTAGGCCAACCAAAGTTGGCATTAGTACGTTTCCTTTGCGTTTATATGAACTTTGATTCATGTTTTTCATTCGTAAGGAATAAATCTTGGACACAAAAATATTGAGTTCTAACAATGATTGAAAAAAAATTGAGGCCAAAAAGGATGATGCAAACTCAGACTATCTAAACAACTTGTTAGAATGTATATTTTTTGTAAATAAAGAAGAAATACACATGAATAATGATTCATGAGCTATGAATATTTCTTCTTGAGCTTATTGTAAACTAAATAGACTAAACAAAAGTATTGTTTTATTATTACCTGTATTTCTCTGGTGGAATTGAACATTTCTCTTAAACTCTCAAACGTTTTGATAACCAAGTAAGCAGATGCAGGCCACACAAACTCTTTGGGAAAGGAATCAATATCTGAAACATAACAGTTTTCTTTGAGGTATTTACCAGTTTTTTTTTTATCTATGGACAAGGACACTAAAATTAAATTGGACTCATCAAAGTAGGAAACTCCTCATCAGATAGGCAGATCATTTTGAACTATAGCAGACTGCTAACTTGCTTACTGCAAGCAGATCTTTGTCAAAAGAGCTGTCACTTTTACGAAGCTCTTTGGTAGCAGCTTTGGTGATAAATTACACTGTTAATCAAAATAATCGTTAAAATCTCTATTGTATAATCACAAGGTTATCATTTTAAGTAAAAAGCAATTTAAACTAAGGAGCCAGTGGCTTTGAAAATTAATTTTGTTTTTGTGTTTTCTACTTTTTGTGTGCTCTTCAGCAGTTTAAACCACCAAGTAAGCCTGCAGGTTCCCCAGTCCTACACTGATTTCTTACAGCAATTTAAACTGAGAAATAGTATGCTGTTAAGTTCATTTGCAAACTATGTTGAATCCAACTAAAGCATAGGCTACAACACTGATTTTATGAAACTTACATAAAATAAAATGGCAAAAGCTCCAATAGGTTTCTAAAGTAAAGGAGGTTATATTCTTGTTGCAGCAGGAAATATTTACTTTTATGTTTTGTATTGCAAAGACAACTTTCAGCGTAATATTATAATAAAAATTTTCATCATAAAAAAGTGCCTTATAACATAAACAAATTTTTGAAAGTTCAATCAAGCATGAGTTTTAGCTAAAGATTTTTTCGGCAAGATAATCACATTTGCCCTTACAATCCAATATGGCAGGTCAGAGCTGTAAGCGAGCCATTGTCACTGTAAGCTAATTTGCAAATCTAGGGAAGCTAATCTTTTGTCTATTTCAGGCTTCAATGAAATACAATAATCTATCTAAAACAAAATTTAGATAGAATTCTTCTTCTTCAAAAAAGAGCACTTCGCACCATGTTGAATTTGAAATTTGATGATTCCGTTTGCATTCATTTCACAAATCTGGGCATAATGACTGTTTACAGTCTTTATGTATTTCATGCAACACTTCACGTAAAACAACTCTGCATAAATAATCAGGTTCCTAGGCTAGGGGATAGCCACAATTATTTTACAAGAAACAGAAATAAAATTGCTATTCACTCCCATAAGCTTGAATTTTTTAACAAAAAAACTTCTTGCGCAGGTGCTAAATTTCTATTGAAGCTTCCTGTGGAATTGAGAGAAATAAACGATTTCAAAGGGTTCAAAAGAAAGTTAAAACTTTATTTAATCAAAAAACCATTGTATGACTTAAATGAACTCTAGTGATAGTAAACTGTGTTTTTTCAAATGAGTATTTTCTTTAGAAAATTGTATTATTTTAATATAGCATAAGGATGACGCCATTCAATGTATATCTCATTGTATACTTTATGAATAAAGATATTTTCGATTCAATTCAATACCTTTGAGCTGCTTGGCGATCTGTAGCCTGGCGCCGAAGCGAGTGACGCCGTACACGGTCGTCATCACGGTCTGTTTGATCACCTTCCGCCGCACGAAGCCGTCCAGTTCCTTGGCCACCAGGACCCCCGCCGCCGCGTCCTTCGCCCTCTCCCGCTCCACCTGGGCCGACGACAAAACACTCAGTATACACCATAAAAGAAACACAAAAATCTGAAATCCAAAAAAATTAATTTACTAAAAATGATTGGTGACTGACTAATGACCAAACCTTATGCAGTTTAACCCTCAAGCGGGCGCTTCACCGGTAAAACGTCAGCGGGCGCACGCGGAGTTTTTTTCCGCAACAGTAACTTGCACAAATTAAACCATATTACGTGTTTTTCTAACAAAATATTGTATTTAAATGTTGGCGAACTTCATTAAGAATCATGTTTCATCGTTGATACCATTAATATTTAAACTTAATAGGTGTTATATTTCAATTAAACATAAAAGGTACTTTTCTGTTACAAAATAGGTATCACTGTCTGAGCTGCGGGAGAGGGTGCATGCAGAGTTTTGGTCCGCAATAATACTATTGTTCATCAATGAAAACAAAATATATTTGATGATAATTATAAATGGAACTATACATAAAAACATACTTATACATCCGTACAAAGAGTCTAAGAAATATTACGTGTCATAAAAGACATACTGTAAAGAACAAAGAATACTGTAAAGTTCGTACAAATATGAAAATTGAAAACTAAATTTTAGTATCAGGGCCACACAATAAAAAAATTATATAAATAAAAAAATAATAAAATTAGTAATAAAATTATACCTAAATCTCATAGTTAGGAATGATTAGAAAAAAGGAAACTTACATGTCTTTATTTTGTAATATCCCAAATGTTCTTTATAAATTAAATAATAGCCTATATGAAAACCTACTTATTTTTTGTATAAATAATACATACGGTTTGAACATTGTTTATGTAATAAGTAAAAAAGGTCTTAATGAAAAATAAAATTACACTCGTGAAGTTAGGTGAAATGCAAACAATTTTTTGCATTTATAAAAATGCTTCATACTATAAACGGATGTACATGAAATGAGAATTGAAAACTGAATATCAATATGAATAATAAATTTCATGGCTAGACAAAAATTACAAGAAAAAATAAATTTCAAAAACTTACATCCATTTTTCTGAGATTTCTAACGTGTTCATTCAGTCACTCGTTAGCACTGATTTCCATGTCCTCATCACTTTGGACACAGTTTGCACATTGAACTGCTGCTGAATGTTCTTTTCAAATAAAAAACCTACATTTCCCGCATCGTGTTTGAGATGAACGGTTCTTTTTTCTGTCACATATGTAGCATCTTCCTTTGATGACTTCCTCTGCAGGCGGTTCTCGTTGTGGTTCTTCGATTCCCATGATCTGGCGGATTCTCCTTTTTGTTTGTTGAGGCAAACTCCTGGTTGTTAGACAGGATGTCATGAAATCTCTGCATAAGTCTTTTGCAAGCTCCTGTAGAAATCTCCTTCTCTTCATTTCAGGTTTGTTGAGGTTTTCTCTCAAAATTATAAAACCATTCAATGCCATGACGTTCAGTAATGAATAAAAAATGGTCATGGACCAGCGGTTTGTTATTCTAGATACAGAGTAGGTTTCTTTCAATTGATTGTAATGTTTCATTCGCCTCATCCATATTTGTTATTGTAAATATTATTATTTTCTTGTTTCCTTAGATAAGTTATCGCAAGTTCCACATAATTTATTTAATACTTAACCAAATAAGATAAATACAGATAATAGTTAATTAATTAATGAGTTTTAATGTTCAATACTTGTTATTATTTAGTTTGTCATTTATCCATCACCCCTTCAGAAGATCATCCATTCATTATAAGTTAAGAATATTAAAAATCATAATTATTAGTTTAAAATTAATTGTTAGAAAATTTAGATTCTTAAAATTTGAGAAATGATTTATTAATAATAGCCCCACCCAAAAACAACATATCCTTTTAGTAATAATAATAATGTGAGAGAGTTGTAATCAAAAATAATTTCATATAATATAAAATTCAAAATTAAGTCTCATAATTTATACAAAATTCCAGTGACCAGTGAAATGTATTTCTGCATCCTACAAGACATCTGGACAACAATACTATTGTTGTACTTGGACACATACCTGAGCATCATTGAGCCTCCAGCACCCAGCAAGAACAGTGTTAAAATGAATTTATAAATTCTGGAGATACAATTCTCCATTTCAAATTAGGCCCAGTTGGACTAAGATTTGCATAGCCTAGTCCTGTTTCAAATAGGGAAATTTGCCTGAGTACCATTTAAAGTCAACCCCTTTTGTCAACATCAAGATTCAAAGTACCAGGTGAAGAAAATGTTGTGAGCAGATTTGGTAACCACCATTTTGATTCAACAAGGACTATCATAACTTCCAATTCATCATTTTGATCAAACCTAATAATTTATTTCAACTAAACTATCTATTCAAGTGAACTTTCTTGTATTCTTTGTGAACTTAAATTGACTCAATTTTCATTAGGCCTATTTTAAATTCTGAGACTATTGGCATATTTTATATCTGTTTCAAAATTCAATCAAAATTGGCTTTAGATTATCACTTCATTAAAAGAGCTAAGGTTATTTCCGGCACAAACCTCTCCCTGAGAATAAGAATCCATATCTATTGTATATTTTATTTCATTAATAAATATTCTTTGCTTATGTGAATGCATAACCGACTTCTTTATTTAATAGTATTAGACATAGGCAAATAGGTTTCTTAGCGTCAGCCAAGAGCCGTGGCGTCCCTTGCTGCACACGTCACCAACGTCAAGAGGATAGTCGTGGCAGAAGAGTAGATTAAAATAGAATAAGTCATTTATTAATAAACAGCAATTAAATAAATAAAGGTATAAATATTTAGATAAATTTATATATGTGTATTTGTATGATCGACGGTGTCAACTCCACCTTTTGTGTTGTTGTAAAACAAAATGATGTCCGGTTTCCCAAAAGTATGTGACTCTTCGTCATTATCGACCATATTATCGTCATGCATTGACGATAAAAGCACAACAGTTTTATTGGGCTTGGCTTTATACGACACCATGGTGCATTCTGGTTTGAACCCAAAAATACTTGAACCAACTTCTCTTTGCTTTGAATGTCGAAAGGGTGGTGGTATTTCCCTCTTATCTTGCCTGAGCGTTCCAACAAGTGTTAGCCGAAAGTTGTTTTGCAGATCAATACACAGTGGGACTGAACAAAACCAGTTATCGACAGTTACATTGCGACCAGTACCAGCAATTGGTTGGACAAGTCTTTCGACGACACATTTGCCTGAATTTTCAACCTTATACGGTCCCTCAGGTTGCTTCCCTGCATATATCTCCATATTACACGTGTAGAAGGACTTTGCGCATACCATTGAAAATATTTTTATTCCATATTTTGCAGGCTTGTTCTTTATATATTGCCTGAAACTGCAGCGGCCTCTAAAAGACTCTAGCATTTCATCAATAGTAACAAATTCACTAGGTACATAATATTTCTTGCACTTTTCAACCAAGTTTTCAAACACATTTCTAATTGGTGCAAGCTTGTCGAGTGATTTCCTGTTATTTCTGGTATTTAGGTCATCAAACCTCAGTGCTCGTAGCAAAAACTTGAATCTCTTGATAGACATACAAGATCTGAAAAACTCCACTCCTAATCCATCTGTAGACCAAAGATCTTCCAGATTCAAATGTGAAGACCTCAGCACTCCTGCCATGTACAGGATACCAAACACAGCTTTTATTTCTGCCACATTTGTTTCCAGACAATCTCTTTCTCTACTGTAATTCTGTTTATTTTTCTGGATCCAAATGTTTGTGCACTGAACGATTTCACTCAGAAGTTCCTCATCAAAAAACAATCCCCATACATCAATTGGCGTTTTAGCATCTCTAGCTGTCACGTGTACATGACCGACTCGCATTAGAATTATATTTCTTCTTGCCATTCTTCCTCGTCTCAATGGCTCTGTGTACCACAACATTTTCCTATTTTTACTGAAATATGCTTTACTTCCATTGTCCAATTCTACTATCTCTGCTTCCTGTCGGATTTTCAGCGGTATTTCCTCTATAATATCAAAATCAGATGCAATTTCAACAAAGTCGTCCTGGTCACTGATATTTTCGAGGAGTTCTACTTCTTCTGGTAATTCCACTTCATCCACATCTTCGTCCGGTTCGTCGTCGGATAATTCATCGTCAGACTCAGGGAAAAGCTGTCTCACAAAATCACCTCTTGGTCGTATTTCTTCTCTTATTTCTTCCTTTTCGACACTATCAAGCAATCGACGTAATCTCTCCTCTTCTAATTTATCCATAATAACGTCAGTGAAATATAAAACGGAAACACCAAATAATCATATACTTCACTAACAGTCACTAATAAAAGAGTCAACTATAACCTATAAAACAGAAAAGCCCACGAGAACAAGAAACTCTGAACTGAGCACTCGCGAGATCGGGCGCACGCAGGGAAAACCGCTGCAAACTGACACCGCATCAGAGAATTGCGAATTACGAGGAACCAAGGGGGGGGGGTGGGGGTATAAATAGCTTCAGACGATTCCTGGAATGTTGCGCGTGAAGTACGGAGCCGTACACGACTGCCGACACCCATTATGACTGTTTTTTTAACAAAAACTACACGTGCGGAGAAAAACTCCGCAAGCGCCCGCTCGAGGGTTAAAAGAAGAGGCTTGAACACGCTATTGAAGTAATTAATTATAAATAAAGTATGAATTGTGAGATGTAATTTGTAGCCTATTTTAAAGAAGTCTACCATCAATTTGGGATTGCTAATAAGCTCCGGGCCCCAGTTTACTCAATGGAAGACACTGAAGACAAATTATTCTCCAAAGATTGTTTTGCTTTCAGTAGCCAGAGAACAATGAGACATATTTTTAAAAAATCTCCACTTTTGTTGTCTACAGCTCTCAGTACATCAAGCAGCTATTTCATTCACTCATTTCATTTGGAAGTGCAGACCGAGGTCCAAGGAACTTAAGCCATGAGAACTTAATGCGCATCCTTTTCTCAATGATGATAAGGTGATTCAGGGACTGTCAAGGTTTATGTCCCTGATAAACTGCTGCAGACTACCAACAAGCTCCTCTTGAGGAAGGTGTCTACCCCTCAAGCTTGCAGCTGGCTACATTTTAAATATTTATCTCAGAATCGCATCAGTGACACTCACCAGTGCTGCGACGCAGCTGTACACGTCCTGCGGGAGCTCCTGTGGCATGAGGTTGACACTGCGGGCGCCGGCCTCGTCCCGCCCCAGCGCCGCGTAGTGCTGCAGGCCGTTGCAGCTGCCGTCCTGGTGCACGGGGAAGTGGCTGACAAACCGCTGCGGGCCCTCGGGGCACTGTAGCGCTGCGGAGATCTCCAGGCAACACGCCAGCGTCTGCCAGGGGCTCTCCGACTCCATCCACCACTTGCAGCCCTGCAATCAGCCACTGAGTCAAACTGTGGTGCACGGGGAAGTGGCCGACAAACTGCTGCGGGCCCTCGGGGCACTGTAGCGCCGCCGAGATCAGGCAGCAGGCCAGCGTCTGCCAGGGGCTCTCCGACTCCATCCACCACTTGCCGCCCTACAACCGCCAACACTGTGTATTTGGTGTTCACAAAAAACTGTTAGGCCTCAGCAACAATATGAGCAACGAGCGACAAGCGACAACGTTCAGTTTCCGCGTACCATTTATTTGTCAGCTGATAATTTTGAAGGCAGTGGCTACGATTTTCCCAAGGGGCGAGTGGTATTCAGTGATGTCGCTCAAGAGTTGTTTTTGTTGCCGGTCAGGTTCAAAAATGTTTTTTATGTCGCTGTCAGCTCACTATCTGCATTGTCGTTGCTTTGTATGAGGTTAGAATTTGTACTGGAGATACTGTGACAATGCTTTTGTTGATGAAAAAGTATATTTCATTTTGTCAGGTTGAAAATATGAGGGGGATTAATTAGTAATTTAGAAATTAAATACCATTTTTATGGCAATTTAAAATTATCTGAATCTTGACCAGAAAGAGTTATCACCCACCACTGTCACTTGTCACTCATCACTCGTATCGTACCCGAGGCCTTGTATATAGTGACCAATCTCTGTTTCAATTGTAGAGTGTAATAAATTGCTATTAATCCAGGCAATGAATGCTCAAAAAGAGGTATAGAGGGAATTGCATGGATCACAATTTTTAACTTTGTAACTTTGTTTGGACTAGTTAGGAGTAAAACATATCAAAAGTCCCCGCCCTTAGCCCTTGAGCCGGCTGGGCTGGAAGGGCCTAAAGGTACAATTTTTTGGTTTTTCCGAAATATCTTGAAAACTATCAACTTTTAGTATTCCCTATTAAATTTGAAAATTAAAAAAAATTAAATTTCCTGTAGAAAAATATATAATATGTCTCCTTTGGTCTAACCATTTACAAGGTAAGCACTAATTTTGTTAATATTTAAAAAAATACCCCTTCCATAAGAAATACACGTAACTTTGTGGGTAACTTAGATGCCCAATTGGGCAACGCTTTTTTCACCTAAACAAAAATGAACAGCATTCAGGAAATATTGACTAAATTTCCAGTAATTTAACACCTCAATCATAAAAATTGGTCTAAAATTAAGGCGTTGGCAAGCTCACAAAATACGTTATTTTTCAAGGAATTATAACAAATTGTAATAATTCCTTGAAAAATAACGTTTTTTGTGAGCTCGCCAACGCCTTAATTTTAGACCATTTTTTATGATTGAGGTGTCAAATTACTGGAAATTTAGTCTATATTTTCTGAATGCTATTCATTTTCCTTTAGATGAAAAAGCGTTGTCCAATCGGGCATCTAAGTTGCCCACTTTACATGTATTTCTTATGGAAGGGATATTTTTCAAAAATATTAATAAAATTTGTGCTTACCTTGTAAACGGTTGGACCAAAGTAGACATATTATGTATTTTTCTTACAGGAAATTTAATTTTCTTTAATTTTCAAATTTAATAGGGAATACTAAAAGTTGATAGTTTTCAAGATATTTAGGAAAAATCAAAAAATTGTACCTTTAGGCCCTTCCAGCCCAGCCGGCTCAAGGGCTAAGGACGGGGACTTTTGATATGTTTTACTCCTAACTAGTCCAAACAAAGTTAAAAAGTCAAAAATTGTGATCCATACAATTCCCTCTATAACTTTTCGTTGCCTGGACTATATTCCCAATCCCTAAACTGGGCCGCATAACATTTCTTGAGAAAAATATTTTAGCAAAATATCTGTTTTGTTTGTGACATCAGTTCTCTTGAACACTTGCACGCGAGATAATTTAATACTCCACACTTGAAGGTACTATAAAATTGGAAACCTAAACACTTATCAGCTACTTTGTTTATTTATTTATTTTACAGCATCTAAATACGCCCTGACATGCAGTATCTGCGTGGGCAGTGGATTAGTCAAAACATTTCCATACATTACAAATTGAACTTAAAACTACTGTACAAGTCATACAATAAAACATGAGACTTCCATCTGGGAAAAATTCCACAACCAAATCCACGGCCCCGACTGTTGATACTCAGGTACACATAGAGGCTATAGAAGAGGTCATGAGAAACTCCGATTATCAATGAGATACTCTGACAGACTGTAGAAACATTTTTGAAGGAGGAAGTCAGATGCAAGCTTTTTAAACTTTTTGAAACACGGCTCATTCTTTACTTCATTGGGGCAATGGTTGTAAATTTTTTAACAGAAATATGACAGTGAATTCTCAAAAAATGTTGTTCTATGAATGGGATATTGTAAAACCGAAGTGTTCCTAGTGGAGTATTGATGATGAAAGTTATTTTCAAAAAAACCTATGGAAGTTGGATTTGACAAACAAGAGACATTGGAGAATAAACCAAGATGGAAGAGGAAGAATATGAAACTCCTTGAAATGTTGTCTACATGAATCTCTAGGACCTGAGCCAGAGAGCATTCTGATTACTCTTTTCTGCATCTTAAAAACCCTGAGTGCCTCTGTTGAATTACCCCAGAACAGCAGACCATACGAAATGAGTGAATGAAAGTATGCGAAATATACCTGTCTTAGTAAATTGAATTCAACAGATTGAGAAATGGCAAGCAAAGCAAAATATGATTTACTGAGCCTAGGAAGAATTGAACTGACATGCTGATGCCAGGAGAGGGTGGAATCTATTTCAAGTCCTAAGAATTTTCTTGAAACTACTGAGTTGAAATGAGAAGGAAGATAAGTAGAGTTTTATTGAGGGTTTTTGCTATGATTTATATGAAAGTTAATGAATTGTGTTTTTGAGGGATTCAGTCTCAAGCCATTTATATCACACCATGAATCTATTTTATCTAGAGTTTCAAGCAAGTTCTGGGACAGCTCAGATTTGTTCAGATTTGAGGAGACAATGGATGTATCATCGGCAAACATAAGAAACTGTGCTTTAGAAGTTAGATTGGGAAGGTCGTTGCAATATACCAGGAAAAGAATAGGTGTTTGTTACTTACAAATATTTATTTTTCTTAATCGTGAAAACATATTGCTAATAAACATAATTTTTTTCAAACAAATTAACTTAGCTTTCACAGATTCTAAAATACATTGTATAAAGTACATAGAAGTCACAAAGTGACGAATATTTTACCGTCAGGGGTTTTTCAGCAGAGTCCAGTATTTCTGGCATCAGGGAATTGGCATAATCCAACCTGGCTCTGATCGATTCTCGTTTTTTGGTTCCAAGTAGATTGACTAGATGAATCTGAAAACACAAAACACAGGGTTTAATCGTATTATGACATCCATATCCAAAGATAGGGTTTACTTAATTACACCTAATGACACAGATCGCAGTGCCTCAACAATTGTTTACTTCAAAAAGCATGGCTACTGAGATTAGCCCAAAAACATTCACAGTCTTTCTACCATTCCAACCAATGTAAATTCTTCAAAGGCCAACAGATCTCTTGAGGCCTTTTTTCCTGATACTTAGTAGCTGATTCGACACATTTTTCCTGGCTATTTGGAACAGCAAGTTGTAAGAGCGCAGCCTCTGCTAGCCCCTTATTTACTCAGCACTATTTTTACTGAATGAATGAATGAATGAATTTTTTTTATTCCGTAAAAAAAAATAATACACCATACATATACAAAGCATTATACAATTGGAAATATTTCCCTCATAGGCATGTGCGCCCGTGCAAGGGAAATGCGTTTCATCAGTCCATCAGTGCACAGATCACAAAGTCCTTATCACTCACTGACTAAGGAGAAAAAAAGAGAAAAAAGAGAAAAATGGGACTCAAATTCATACAAGACTTAAACGTGCGCATGCAGACGAAAAAAAAAAACAGATAATGGAATAGAACATAATAAATATGAGAGATAACTAAGACCTGGCACAATCACACACGCATACAACACACCGCACGCACGTACACACTCACCCACGCACACAAACATGCTCTCACGCACACACATGCACTCATTCGCCTCACATTCGTTCCCCGCCACTCGTACAAAACCATGGGCAGTTTATTGAAACAAATAATTATGAATAAATAGATGTAAAAACATTTTCAATTTGGAGACGGCCAGTGTCAACTAACCACTTATTTACCAATTTCTTATAACGAGAGAAAGTGCATGGTTCTGGGTGTCTCAGATGCGATGGTAAATTTGAATAAGTAATGCTAGCAATATAATAAGCGGAAGTTCGATTTATGGTTTTGTAAATTTTAGGAAACTGAATGCCAGTACTTATCGTAGATCTTGTGGGGTATTTATGGGTGGGTTGACTAAAAATTGTTAACTTATTTTTAAAGATATATAATAGCAATGTTCTCATATAAAGTTACGGTAGATTAAAAACTTTAAATACGTCAAAAAGACTGTCGGTGGGATATCGAAATGGCTTCCGGAGGGCAACTTTGATTATTGTTTTTTGTAAAGTTTCAATTGGCGAAAGAATAGTTTTGTATCCTCCACCCCATGCTAAATTTCCAAATTGTAAAACAGACTGAACATATGCAAAATATACATTTTTTATCAGGGGTAAGGTTAATATCCTTGAGATATTAGAAAAAACAAATATGAATTTACGCAATTTATTCCTGATAAGGTCAATGTGTCCAGACCACCTAAGCCGATGATCAAATACGACACCCAGATATTTATATTCATTCACACATTCAACACTCTCACAACTGTCACATTCATTCTCGGTACCACAACTGTGCAATCTTAGGACTAAATTTATCGGATCGGAGTCCGCTCGAAGTGAAACAGGCATGCATTTAGTTTTAGCCAAATTTACAGTCAATTTATTTTGGTCGAACCATCGCTTGACAGCGAGGATTGACAGCGAGGAGACCCCGCTCCGCATTAATAAAAGCCTCCCTCCAACTGCCTCCCTCAAAGAGCAGGGCCGTGTCGTCTGCATAAAGATATATTTCGCCACTACCTATGTTAACCCTACCCAAGTTATTAATGTAGATTAGGAACAATAACGGACCCAATGTAGAGCCTTGAATAACACCGTAGCTGATCTCTTCCGGAGAACTGTTTTGGCCCAAAATTGACACAACTTGAAATCGATCAACAAAGTAATTTCTAAACCATTCAAGGGAAGTTCCTCTTATACCAATACATTCCAACTTTCGTAAAACTACATGAAACTAAATTTTAATTAATTCTCAGTTACCATTTTGACAAAGAAAACCTTACAGAACTTTTTTTCCAAACTAATTTAGTGGGTAAAATAACAGAGTGAAAAAAACAGTTCTGGGCCAAATTTTTGTACAAACATTCTGGTAAAATCAATAACAAGCACTCAATTAAAGAAGTACTATGAAATGCTGGTGGTTTAGTTATATTTATTTATTATGTTGGACTACTTTCTGTTGTACTTTTATTGGACAAATTGTGAACTATTATAAATAAGTTAAGACATGGCTGATGCCTTCATTTGTGACTTTGTCACTGCATGTAATTGCCTCATGACAAATAAAGATGATTTGATTTGATTTGAATTAATGGTATCTGTTTTAGTGATTAAAACTTATGGTGTATGAAAAAAGTGGAACATGGGTTAATTAATTTTGCTGTAAAATAAAACAAGACAAAATTTAATTTTATGCAAAAGGTCTATTGAGGTTTTCGTTTTATTACAGTCGATTAACTTGTATATGTAACTAAAATGACAAACTTAAAATGTAACTAAAATGACAAACTTAAAATGTGACTAAAATGACAAACTTATAAAGGGAACAATACAAAAAAATTTCAATCTCCTAACCTTAGCAGTTGATTTTTTTTATGCGTAAAACATTATAGTTCAGGAGTTACAAATTTGTCCAGACTGTTGGCATTTCCCCACATTTTTTCCTAACTTTTAGTATTTTTTAAAAACTTAATCCTGACTTATTTTACTACTACTCAAAATTTCTGACTCCCACTGTCGTTTCATGACTTTTAATGTCTGTGACAATCCTGAAGGAAATTCAAGGCACCGGACATGGTTATGGTCGAGCAGGCAATCACCGAGCCGAGCTTACCTTGAGCCAGTCCAGCCCGTCCGGGCCGAGGGGTTTGCCGTTGGCGAAGCGGAGCAGGGAGCGCGACATGTCCGCCCCGAGGTGGTTCAGGTGCGGCGGCACCGGGTACACTCGGCCGCGGAAGTCCATGTTGTGCGGCAGCCAGAACACCTTGTCCCTGAACTGCAACCAGTGAAATACCGTCCAAGTATGAAATCTGACACATGCTTTCTCTTTCTTTCCATAACAAAATTTTATAGTATTATGGATATGATGAGACGCGTGGAGAAAAAAGCCATACTACCTTGAGACAAAATTGTTAAAACTAAATTATAAGATTATAACAAAAAAATCTCAACTGCTCTTTTATAATTTAATTTTAACAATCTTGTCTCAAGGTAGTAAGGCGTTTTTCTCTACCTACACATCTCTTCATACAAAAATCTTTAAATTTGAGTCTCAAGGTAGAACTTAAGGGCAAGGACCACAAGGGCAAAGAGCAAAGGGGGAGGCCCTTAAGGGCAAGGGTATAAGGACATCACACAATACTTTCCACATAATTTACATGCCCCATTATAAAACAATGTATATAACTAGGTTTTGCTGTTATTGCTTGCCATCTCTGGAATGGCTTACCAGAATCCATAATGGCTTACCAGAATCCATAAGTCCCTGATTTGTGGTGACATTGAAACATTTTGTGACATCCGTCAAGGTTCATCAGTGCACAATAACTGATTTAGCTGCGTTGCAACACCATGGTCAAGTGAAGCCATGACCCTCTTTAAAAAAAAGATTCATCAACCAAGCGAATGTCCTTTATAAAAAAATTTTTTCATTAAAGTTCTTAGTTTATTTTGTATATTACTAAGATAATTATTTATCTCTTTTGAAATTAAGAGTAAGAAAAACCCATGAGGCCTTAACTTTACCAGCACAAATAAAACATTCTTCATTTTGTTACGCCCTTTTTATACAAATAATGATCACTAATTAGCATGGCATAAGTAAATTTCGTCAACAACAGTAAACCCCAACAACAATCTTTAAACAAAGAGCCACTCACATGGTTGGCGAGGCTGAGCTTGTACAGAGCATCACACCACAGGCTGTACATCTCGGCGCGTTGTCGCTGCAGGTTCACCCGTCGTCTGTACGCCTCGAACCTCTCCTGCTTGGACATGGCAAGGGTGATGGGCTCGGCGGCGGGGCACAGGTGCGGGGGGCAGGGGATCTCCAGTTTGGCGGAGCCGCCATGGTTGAACACCTCGATGACTGTGTCCAGCACCTGCCACAACAACAACAACGGTGGTGAGTAGAACCTCTCCTGCCTGGACATGGCGGGGGTGATGGGCTCGTCGGCGGGCACAGGTGTGGGGGGCAGGGGATCTCCAGCTTGGCGGAGCCGCCATGGTTGAACACCTCCATGACTGTGTCCAGCACCTGCCACAACAACAACAACGGTGGTTAGTAGAACCTCTCCTGCCTGGACATGGCGGGGGTGATGAGCTCGGCGGCGGGGCACAGGTGTGGGGGGCAGGGGATCTCCAGCTTGGCGGAGCCGCCGTGGTTGAACACCTCGATGACTGTGTCCAGCACCTGCCACAACAACAACAACGGTGGTGAGTAGAACCTCTCCTGCCTGGTCATGGCGGGGGTGATGGGCTCGTCGGCGGGGCACAGGTGTGGGGGCAGGGGATCTCCAGCTTGGCGGAGCCCCCGTGTTTGAACACCTCGATGACAGTGTCCAGCACCTGCCACAACAACAACAACGGTGGTGAGTAGAACCTCTCCTGCTTGGATATGGCAGGGTTATGGCAACAGTGCAAGAGGTAGTAAAAGTCTGTTACTTTGAGAAAAGTCCTCGTAAAGAAATAAAAGTCTACAAAATATGCTTATACTTCTGCCTACGGCCAATCTGACCGATACTGTAGCTAAGTGGTAATAGCACTGACCCAGTTTGTCAAACATTGCTGGTTTGATCCCAGTTAGAGGGATCCCAACAGGAGTTGTCCTGTTCCGTAATGAGCGACCGACCGCCTCTGGCTAACCTATGTGACTGACTATTGCAGGAACAGTACCTCACTGCCTTCCAATCATCAATCACAGAGACTTATTGGCCAATGACGACCGACAGTGGTAGTTTTATTATAGTAGGAAAGAAGAACAATATTTACCGGTTGGTTGACTCTCCACGGCACGGCGCCCAGCTGGTTGAGGGAGTCGAGAGGCGGGTAAAGCTGCTGCGGGGGAGCCTCTCGCAGCCTCAGCCGCTGCTGATACGCTTGGCCGGGCAGTCTGCAAACATTTCACGACTCAAACTAGGCAATCGCCAGAAACAGTTGCAAAAATAAGAATTGCTATGGCATAAACAGCTGAATTGTTGTAAACTTTGACCAATGCATAGGAGAAGGCTGATACAGTAGGGGTTCTGGATTTTAGTTGGGGTGCATTCAATCCGGCCAGCTCTAAGCCTAAAAATGGCATAAAAGTACAGCAGATGAACATTAACTTTTTTTTTAAGGAAAACTTAGTGATTATAGGCTTCCTTTCATTTAAAAAAAAATATATATACAAAAATCACATTTTAACTTTCGGATTACGTTGGTTTCTATTTACTCGATGATGAAGTTTCTATTTACTAGATGATGAAGTTATTATTTACAGGGTGTCCACAAATTCAGGCTATAAAAATTCCCGTATATTTCCCGCATTTTTCACGCCGAAATCAAGTTTTTCACTCTGGGTAATTGTTTACGTCTTTTTAATTAAGTATGTACTAAAGAAACCACATTTTCATATTTTCATGAATTGCATTTTAAATTTCAATAACTGGCTGAAGAGTCACGGAAACCCCAATAACGGAACCATTATGGCAATCAGTCAATTATTTAACCCGCGAGGACTGACATACCTGTCTAAAATACCCATGTTAGTAATTTTTTGACTGTCGGCAGGCTGGCCGTCACTATACCTCACGTGCGTCTTTCCAGGAACATCATGACTCAGTTCCCGTCATTCTCTAACCCTTACGCTCAGTTCAATTAACGTTTCTTTAGAAGGCTGGTGTTTTTGACTGTAAGTCACATAAGGCTTCATGTTGCATATACATATTTCTTGTATAAAATTTAAAATCACCAATGTACAATTCTTTTATGGAGTTCTTGTCAATATAAACACCGTTGTATAATATACGGGGGTTATTAAGGCAATAACAATAATTTTTGTAGTACCTTCTGCAATTCAAAATATATTTTTATGATATATAAATATTTTGTATGCACATCTGTCCCACATAAAGTGGTCACAGCAATAATGTTAAAAGGCTTTAGTGGAGTTTTGGTACAAATAAAAAAGTAATTTATCAATATAGGCCTACGGTACTAACTTTTATGCAAAAACTGGTCTAAAACACCGTGAGTCAGTCATCGCGTGAATCAAAGTCAATTCTGCCGGGTTAAGTCAATTCTGCCAAGCTGAGTTCATAAGGCGAAAACCCCGTGCACAGTGAACGACGAATCTGCCGTAGATTTCCTAATCTCACGGCAGAGGGTGAAACCTACGTAGAACAGAAATAAAACTAAAGTTAGTTTATTTTTTGCGATAAACCAACATTTCATTGTAAAATGCAATTCAAATACATTGTGAAATGTGCAATACGTTGTATTACATCAAACGGATATTTATTTGCTTCTCGTATTCGTATTTCATTTTGGAATTATACCTATAGAGTTCATTTTCATGACCTGAGCGAAGACGCAACAACATAATGAATATCGATCCATCGATCGTAAACTTGACAAGGTGAAGCTGAGCACGTGCCGACTATCGGAATGCTTGCTTCACATCTCTGCCCGTTCCCTTTCTCGAATTAACAACGCAGTGGTAGTGTCTGATTGGCCCGACACAATGACATCACGTGGTTTCCATGACAACCTGCTATGCGCACTGAACATTGCGCATTCCGCTTGAGGTAGAAAGGGAAAAAAGAGGAACGAAGGGCAGAAGGAAGTAAGACAAAAATTCGGAAACCAGAAAAAAACAAAACCAATTCTAGAATAGTTGACTCATTGTACCCGGTTTTACTGATTACCAAATGTCGTATCTTAACCGAAGTTGTACTAAACATCCGTTTCAAGTTAAATTACCTTCTGAAAATGAAACTCGCTGGTATGTCAAACATCTAATTTAGCTAATTTTAGTGTACTCATTTTTGCGAGATGTCACACCAGTCATGCAAGGCAGAGATGCCAAAGACGACGGGACGGACGTACCGATAAAACAACAGGCTCTTGCTCGCCAATGCCATAATTGCCGGTCCAAAATTATTGTACGAATCAGACGCCTTTAAATTCGACAGTTCAAAATTAATAATTCTAATAATGTGGGCGAATAGTGGGGTTTCATTAAAAGTTTCCTTAAAAGTTAAAGAAAAAATGCCGATTGAATTAAAAAATATTAACATTTTTTATTTTCACTAAGTCATATCATACGATAATTAATTGTAACAATAGGGAATAAACGAATATGCATAATTCTGTAGTAATCTCAAGTCCACAAAGTAATAATAATAATAATAATCTTTAATCCTTGATAAAAAATAACATTTGCGTGAAGTGCGTCATAAGATACATTAGCTACAGTACATATACTTTTAAAAACAAGTAAGTATAAAAATATACAGGGTGTCCATAAAAGAACTCCGGTATTTTAAAAATTCATACATTAATAATTATAGAATATAGCAAAATGTAGTTATTTCTCTGAAATGAGTAGCTCAACAAGATTTTACTCATATCACTTGGGAATGTTTTCGTCAAGAGAAGGCAGCGCTGCGGAGCGTAACGCGTGCGGCTGTCGGTGCTGTCTGGATCGCCGCGATATGGCGACGCCGCAACAAAAGGCTCAATGGGTTATTTGGTTAATAGAAACTAAATCTGTTGTTACGGTTCAAGTAAACTTTCGAAAATTCGTGATATTAACCACCTCAGGCAAATAATAATAAATTGTGTGGCAACCGTCCCCCACACATGCTGGCTAGGACATGGGAAGAGGTGGAATAACGTTACGACCTGTACCGTGCCACTGACGGAGCTCAAATTGAACTTTATTAAATTGCTTAAAAAAACTTGAAAATTCAACCTTTCCAATCATGTACTTAACATTTGTATAACCTTTTTACTTCATTAAAATATTTTTCCTGAAAACCCAGATTTCCTTTATAGACACCCTGTATTATAAAGTTTTAAACATTAAGTCCCATCCCTGCAATAGATTTAGTAAAGTTGTATACGGCCTAAATTTTAAGCTTTTAGGTCATAAAACTTTGGACCTAAATTTTTTTTAGGATTATCGTCAAAATGTGATAACAATGAAATTATTGTCATTTTAATCATAAACAAAAGTTAACAAAACTTATTCAAGAAAATATTGAAGTTAGAAATAAAAACTATACATTACGCAAAGGCCCAGTCGTGGGACAGAGATTGTTTGTTGACTTTTAAAACCCCTCCCCACCCCCTGCCAAACAGTCGAGTTCTTTTGTTTGGTATGTTGTCGCCGGCCGTAATCAGATAAGAGGGAGATAATGGTCCCTATTACAAAAATGCTAAAACCCAAACGAATAATCATATAAAAACCAAGGAAGTTTCATATTTTCTTGGATTTTTATAAATCGTAATTAGACACAAATGAAAGCGATGACATATTCCACACAAGAGATAAGCCATGATTCCATTTCCCGAATTCCGAAAGATCGTATTTCTTGAAACGTCTCTACGTCCTTTCCCTACTATGTCTGCCGGATATTGTTGTTACGCAGAGCTTTTCCTGCTGTTTACCGCATTTCACGTGTTCAAAAATAGATCGCAATTAATTATGATCCTACCGATAAAATTACGTGGACTTTTTTCAAGTAGTTTAACCACTCGATTCGTGTTTGAGAAGTTGTAAAAGCACTAAAAAGTCGAGTAATTACGAGAAAGTCGTATACCCGCCCATCCTTAAAAGTTAAAAGAAATTATCTGAATCCTCTATTTCAAACGATTGTGATCACAATGATCTACCTTTGGTTACTTGCATATAAAACTTACTGCTTCATATTTTGAATCATCAGCATTATTTAAATTTCCTCAGTTCTAAAAAAATTAATTTTCAATTACCACAGTTGAAGAAAATATTGTTCGACAAAAAGACAAAATTTCATACTTTCTTCACAGGTACGAAATTTGCTATCTACAAAATCCTGGACGACAAAATAGGGTTAGAAAAATTTCAGTTTTAGCTGTTGAAAACAAATTATTTATTACAGAAAAGAAACAGTGAGGAAATGAAAAGTGAGATACCATATACGATTGCTCTAAAATAATTTCAAACCCAATTAAAAATCTTCAGGACAAAACAGAATATTATGACTTTTAATGGTAATCATTCGGCGTTATCAATATTTATTTCACAATTACGTTCTTCAGTTTAGTCCCACTCTTTTTGACATTCGTCCTAAGGAAGTAAACAAGTCAACGAAACGACGTTCACGTCGTTTCCGGTCTTATTGCGCTAGCCAAATAATACGCATGCACACATGACCACTTTTTGTTGCTTTCTTATCTTCCATCTGTTGCAAGACCGTCTCGCGCAAAAACCGTTTCTTGAAATACTCTGCTGGCAGAGTAAATAAAGACTGAAAAATACAATTCTTTTATATTTTGTATGGAAATAATCTCGCGGCTAGGCCTACTCTCTTCAGAAGAAAATCTTGGCTGAAAAAATCATTCCCTCCATCGCTCACAATAGCGTCCGCATCCTCGCAAAGTTCCCGCATTTAAGGCCAAATTCACGTATATTTCACGCATATTTCCCGGTGAAATATAATTTCCGTATAGTTCTCGATTTTCCCGATTTTCCCGAAATTCCCGCTCTGTGGACACCCTGTATTTATCATATGATGTTGATTTCTTTTAACCAGATGATTTTGATTTCTATTTACAAATGTTGTTTTCTATACATTATGTTGGTTTCTATTTACTAAATGATGAAGTTTCTATTCACTGGATGATTAAGTTTTTCTTTATCATGATGTTGATTTCTATTTATCGCATGGTGTTGATTTCTATTCAACGTACGATGTTGTTTATATTTACCGGATGATGTTGGTTTCTATTTACCAGATAATGCTGATTTCTGTTTACCAGATAGTTTGGATTTCTATTTACCAGATATTGTTGGTGTCTATTCCCCGTATGATGTTGCTTTCTATTCACTAGATGATAATCCCTTCAATATACCGGCCATCAACTGATATCTATTCCCCAGCTGATGTCGAAATCCACTCACCGGATGAGGTTGGTCTTGGCGGTGAGGTGGCCGCCGAACCGGTGACTGACCCAGGGCACAGGCGGCGACAACATCGGCACCTGCGTCACGTCAAACAGGATGTGGTCCTCCGCCGCCGCGCGGAACAGCTTGGAGATGACCGGGTGCGGCTTGATCTCCTCCATGGACTTGACGCCCTGGCGCCGGTACACCCTGTAGAACGCCGGCAACATGTGTCTGCAACAGCACCCATACACGGTTAAAAACTATTTGATTAAAGTTTACAAATATATGAGCTTTTTCCCCCCAAAAGAGGTGGGAGAGGGAAAACCGGATGGAAGACAACCGCCAGGAAGATCCAGAAGAAGATGGTGGGACAGCGTGAGGCCAGATCTGGCCAAAGTTGGAGCAGGACTGGAGGAGGCAAGGGATCGAGAACGATGGAAAAATCTTGTTGGTGAGGCCAAAACCCTGCTGGGTTTCAAATGATCATGGGAGTAAGAGTAAGTAATATATGTAAGCTTGTTATTAAAAACAGCAAAAGTTTGGTATTAAAATCTCAGTAAGATAATCTGCATTATATTTTTTGTACAAAAACATCACAAATTCAGCGATGAAATTGATCCCTTTCCATTGAGCCTACATTTTTTTATACCTATTCTTTTGTTTTGAACTAGGCCTATCAGTTTTTTCAAACCTATTCTTTTGTTTTAAACTAGGCCTATCATAGGTACATGGAGGGATACAATTTGTTGTAAGTACAAGTATCGTAATTTAATTTATGAAAAATCTACTTCATTGAATAAATTGTAGATAAAAACAGAATCACTTACTCTTTTGAGTTTTTGTTGAGAATATTGACATCAATTTTGGCGTCTCCAACAATTATGTTGTAAAGAAATTTTCCAATTCCAAGCAATACGGTTGAAGGCCAATTTCCATCTCCTGCAGACTAAAATGAAGAAAGCCAATGAATAAAATGAAAGTACATAGTAAAACTTATTTCAATTTTAAACAAATTTGTATTGGTTTATCATAATGTAACAAAAAGTTATTAGAACTTAAGTTTTATACAACTTTTATTCAGGTCTAGCTATCTGAAGTTAACAGATACAGTATTTAAATTGTGTTAATAGTTTTTTGAGGAATAACACAGTTTAGTGGTTGAAAATTAAATGCATCCTGCGACATAAACAATACCCCCGTTGCAGCAGTCCTGCATACTCAGCGAATTTCAAGTGCATAAATAAATAATTTAAATGAAGTCTCGCATCAAGTAAAATCAATATACATTCAAAAGAAAGCGTGCAAAAATACTCTCCTAGTGGCTTTTAAGATCAAAAGGCTATAAAAAATAATAGCCTATACTTGGCACGAAAATGCAATGTTCAAAACTTCAAAACAGCTGGCTTTTCCAATTTAATCGTATGGGGAAATGACCAGCTGTTTAAGTTTGAGTAAAAAATTTCATAAACATCATCAGTAAAAATCTGTATTTGCTATAGTACTTTTATTTGACATATTTAGTTATCTGGCCTTTAAGTAAGCCATATGTCTGTATCCACCATGTGGCTTTGAATCAAACATCAGCTCACATGTTTTAATGTAAACAAAGCAGACGTTTTAGATCCCAATGCTACTTCCCAATGCTACTTAAATGGCAGTTATTTTATGTTATTTTTTGTTATCTAGCAAACTTTAAGAAATTGCAGTACTTTTCCTGAGTCCCTGACATTAAAACAATTAATTTGAGCCCTGTTCCCTCATCCTGTGATTTGCCAAATGCCCACAATTGGTATTCAAAAATAAATTATTCTTCATAAGATTAGTATGAAAAAATGCAGGTTTGCTGCCACAGAAAGTTGAAAATGAGGTATTATAGGCTACAATCCAATATATCTAAACTATATAAAGCCACATAACATGTGGCTTTATATAGTTTAGATAAAGCCACATGTAAAGATAACATAACATGTTTTATCAAGATATGCTGATGAATAAGAAAGCTATCCAATTGCATTTACTTCTCATAAGGTTAACATTGGGAAAGAGAGTACACAGGTTTGCTGCTCAGGAATTTGATGATTTGGATATTTTAAGCCATAATCAAGTAGATATTAACTGTATGAAGCCTCATGCCATTTCTTATCAGTATATTTTGAGAAATGAGCGAACTCACAACTTATTTTATTACCCATAAGGTTAGCATGTAGAATGAGTATGCAGGTTTGCTGCAACAGGTATGTTAAAACTGGTTAGTTTTAATTCATTATTTAGTATATCTTAACTAGAAGAAGCCATATACCAAGTTTTGTCAAGAAATGTTAAAAAATAAGTAAGATATAGAATTTTTTTATTTCCCATAAGGATAACATGGGGAATGATTATGCAGGTTTGCTTCCACAAAAATTGAAATTTCGGGGATTTTTGACTAAAATACATTATATCTCATCTAGATGAAGCCACAAACCAAGTTTAATTAAGATATGTTGAGAAATGAGCGAGATATAGAATTTTACTTATTCCCCATAAGGTTAACATTGGGACAACGTACTGTGTTTACCACTTTCAATATCTCGGTAACCAATGGACATAGAGCAATGATTCAAAATACTAAATTGTTTGTTTTTTTGAGGCGAATCCAATGGTGCCAACAAAAATTTGATTAATTTCATTTTTTTATGTAAAAACCCCAAAAACCCATTTTTGGGGGGTTATTCCCCCTTTACCCCCCCTCCCGATGGTCCGATCGGGCTGGTTTACGAACTTGTCCAATCGATCACCACTTTACATGTCTGTACCAAATTTCATTAAGATCGGACCATATTTACGGCCGCTATCGTGCTCACAGACACATATATATATATATATATATATATAGATAGATAGATAGATAGATAGATAGATAGATATAAATTCAAACGAATGGTGTTTTTTGCTTCTGGTGGCCCCAAAACGAAAAGTTATCATGGTCTCGGGCTTAGGTCTTACCATGAGACCTACGGTAATAGCTTCTTCCCTATAGGGGAAATTCGCTAAAATTAGATAATTTCACATTAATTCAACAAAATCTCCTTTGATTAAAACAGCTATTAAATTCTGAATGTTCTACCAAACTTACGATTGTCGGGCCTATCTGATTTTCATGTAACAACTGCTGCCACTCTTGTCTTCCGTTCAAACTCCGGTGCTCCCTCACTGACGGGTCTACATACCAGTCCAGGTATTTATCATAAATCAACTTGGTTTTGTCGATTATCCTATGGTTCTTCTTAAACCTCAATATATACCTAAAAAATCATAGGCTTTGAAAACATGCAATTTAATGTGTAAAATGTATTGAAAGAGGAGTAGTTTACTTTTAAAATTCAACTGGTAAACCTATACGGTAACAAATCAAGTAAAAGTAATAAATAGTTTCAAAAAACAAGCAAGACACAGATTTTTTTCTGTACAATGATTCATTGGAGCTTTAGATGGTCATCATGTATGATTGTGTTAAGTTCTTCCTAATTAACAAATTATCTGTGTATTTGTAAATGACCTCTGAATATAACATACCTATTTATAAAAATTTGGTATATGACTCTAGGTCATATTAGGATTATTTAGGAAGGATAGCAGGCTTAACTGAATGAAGATTATTCAAGGTGATAGTACACTGATAATTACACACAATTGGAATATTTCGGTGTCACTTTGTACTATCACCTTGAATAATCTTCATTCAGGTAAGCCTGCTATCCTTCCTAAATAATCCTATTTGTAAAAAAGTTTTTTTCTGTTGGGAAAAAGAGGTTTTCTTTCATCCTAACACTCTCTTTACTCCTCTGTTTACCAAACCTCTTAAATGATTACTTGGTATTAAGATCCATCACGCTTAGTGTTGCATATGAGAGTTATGCAAAAAATATTTTGACCAAAATCTTAAGACATTTTCCATTAAATATGAGTAACGTTCGACTAAATATTATTAGATTATAATAAATATAATATTATTATATTTTTATTTTGGTGCCATTTTTTGAATGAAATTTCAATTGCATTTTTACTTATTTTTATCAAATTACTCAATAACAATCCTAAAGATGCATTTTCGTATCACATCACTGGCGACTGTCTCCTACCTGTCTCTCACTTGTTCCCCGATGCTCCTATACAACACAAAAGTCGAAGGGCTGAATGTCTCTGATCCCTCGGCCAGCCGTGTTATTTCCTAAAAGTTAAAAATGTCCAAAGTAAAATGTTAATGCTAAAAACCTTCCGTATAAGCAAAATGACACTGAAGATAAAAATCAAAGAACACCCATAATATAAATTACAACCCATATTACTCTTTCTTTAACAGGGCAGGCCTCAAAACTTTAGCTACAGCCTCCAGGAATCAAATCACCAAATTGTGCATGGTCCAGTTATGAGATCATTCTCTTTTTATGACATGTGGTTAACTCCTTAAGCGCGGAGTAATTTGCTCCCTGCGTGATCAGTAGCACGGAGTTTAATTACACAATCAACACCAACACGCAACGTTTTGTCTTAACGCGATACTGCAAAACTCATGGTGTGGATGTAGTTCCAGAAAAATCTACTAGAGTGCAGCACCAAACGGTCTGCAACTCGTCAGGGTCAAGTGTAGAGTCGTAGAATGAAAAAACCTGGCAGAACAGTTGTACCAACAAAATAAAGAAATAAATCAGCTGAGAACATCAAATCCGAGTAAACCCGGGCATCGCGCGAAAGGCACTTGGATGTTCCACGAGATATCTCGTGCGTCGTGCTTGAGTGCACAGAATACTACCACGAGCTAACTTGTTGGTCGCGGTTAAGGTGTTAATCTGAGTTTAGTCTCTATCCAGGCTGGTACTTTTAACCCATGGCAGAATGTGACAGGATCAAAGTTACCTTGGCATAGAAATAGTGAAAATTTCCTGTGATGATTTCTGTTTCCTGGCAAGGAATTTAATAATCTGATTCAATCCATATTATTTACTCTACTTGACATACCTAGGTATCTAATGAATTACTATAAATGGTTGTCATAATAGTACTACAGTAGACCCCCTTTTAACCGACCTCGTTTTAACCGACGATCGGATTATCCGCCCTTGTTGGTCAAATATTAAAGATCATTTCAACCGACCCTTTTTTGAGAACAGTTTGGTTTAAGCGCCCTTTTCTAGGAATTGCAGCATTTCCGTTCCCATACTCAGCAATAGAAACGTTACGCTCGTCTATACAGTTTGTGTCGGGTTAAAATATTTTGAATATTTATATTTGTTTAGACCGTGTTTTGGAGTTATTTATAAGATTTCTACATAATTATTTAGGAAAGTAGGCTGAAAATTGTAGTTTATTTTCTAAATAATCCATGAACGGCTTTAGAATAATGTTAATAGAACCCTAAATCAATTGTACTTTTATTTTTAATCGTTTAGAGGATTATCCGTTTTATCCGACCTTTTAAGTTATCCGACCTAGGTCCGGTCCCGTTAGGGTCGGTTAAGAGGGGGTCTACAGTATATTCAGTAAAGTTGCAAAGAAATGCAGCATCTTGCTGGAAAACTTCAATCGGTTAAATTATGATAAAATCTGAACCATGGTTACCGTATTGGCTACTAGTACTCAGGAATTACTTAAAACCAAAGAGAAGGAGTTGATTTTGCAAACTAACATATAACAAAGGATATATGTAGGATGTACTTAAATCAAACAATAAATACAGGACACTAAGTTCAAAATACAGTCGGTGTACATTGACTCACATCTAGCATGACCTCCACATAGCTGTCACGGTGAAGAACCCTCAAGTACGGAAGCAAGCTCAAGCCGTATCGCGATTTCTTGCCCATTCCCAACACGGAGAAGTCTCTGTCGAAACCTTCCCTCAAGTCATGTACCCAAGATCTCCTCATCGAGTCTAACTTCTCTCTCTGAACATAAAAATTACAAGACTGAATAAGAATTCAAATTTTTAAGAAGGCACACAAAATATTGTATCTAGGATATACTGAGATGATTGTGGATATTTATACATATAAATAATTAAGTTTAATAGTTGTTACTGGTACTTGAATAATGATTGATTAGTTCATAGTCAAACACATACACTTATACGTAAGATACATAGATCAGTGTTACAATGAATTAAAAAATTCTTTATAGCTGTTCAAATACAGGATAGATTACTCACGGACCGTTTTATTTTCTTGTTCAATATTAAGACAAAAGGGAATTATTGTTCACACATACTTACATAAACCTTCAGATTTTCTTCTGACTCAAACCTTTTTTCAATTGATTTTACTTTAATTCTAAATGCTAATTCCTTGTCGAACTGTTCTTCTGCTAACTTTTTCAAATCTTCCTTATTGAAGAGGCCCTCGACAGGTGATCTTAGCTTTGTATTTCTTCCCTGAAAAAAATCAGACAATGTCATTGAAACTGGTTTAGGGTCAAGGAAATGCTATAAAAACACTGAAAATCAGGAAAAAATCTTAAAATCAACTTCAGGTCAGGGAGGTTGGTAAAAACCATCTGGAAAGTATGCGCTAACATGTTAGAGATGTAATTGTTTGTGTTGGAATTAAATAGTTTCCGAAAGTTGGTAAATAATTAAATTTAAGGATATCATAATGTCAAAATATGCAAAAGTCAAGACAAACTAAAAATAGATCAGGGAAAGTTAGGGATGTATATTCCACATTTAATGAAATTTTATACAATTGATTAACATCTAGTACACAACTCTGATGCATTTCTTGTATTTGTTTCCCCAAATATGTTTTTCAGATCTACGATATGGTCCCACCTGTTATATGTTATAAACCCTACTTCTGGGGCTATTTGGTACAAAAACAATTCTTAAGAAAATTATTTAAAAATATAACAATGGAATGAATCTAAATCATTTGTGTGCAATTAAGGAGCTCATGAACCAAAATTGTCTATGTTTTTGTACTCTAAAAAATTTGAACCAAAAATTAACTTATCTTATTATCTTAAGCTATTTTCAACGTAAGGCAAAGCCCAACTCTCCCCTATATTCTGGTTTATTAACTCTTTTATCTTAAATTTAATAAAACATAACTACAAAAAAATGTCTGTAAAGGAATTTGTAAACTTGTGTGTTTTAAAATACCTGATCATTAATATCCTTCAGTAATGAACAAGAATAGCAGATGGAAGGAGGGGGAACAACCGGTTGGAATCGAGGATCAACTTCTTGAATGGCTCTTAGAATTACTTCTCTTTGATCACCAAGGAACGTGCAGTTTACAAAAATGTCATTCAGCTGGTACCCCTGCAAAACAAAACCATTGATTATCTACATACTAGATGTTGAACTGATTTATGATTCCTGTGAGCAAAGATGCTGGCAATGATACCTGATGAGGAAACAGGGGTTGGCAGGCAGGAAAGGACATCTGGATGTGAATGGGCGAAGGTTGGGAGAAACAGAAACAGCTGTACCGTTATCGCAAAAAAAATGTGCTTGACAAATCCCAGTGATTTCTATCTAAAAACACATTTGACACCAACAAACATACTAACACAATCTTAAAGTCACTATTGTTGGGAACCTTTTGCAATATTGTTAAACATATACTTTCATTAAGCCTTATGGTAAGTAAAACAGTTATTTAAAATATCTAATGAAATTGCCGATAATGGATTCCAATAGTTAAATCAAACTGAATGGTATGATATTTACACTTTCTCTTAATGAATTACACATAATAATTGTACACACACAGTACAACTACACCTCCACAACAATTTAATTTAATAATTTATTCATGTTTAACTCTCAATGGCCTTTGGTTGTGGCCATTACGAAAACAATAGGTTGTACATTTAAAAAGAACTTGGAGAGGTTTACAGAATGTAACCCGTTATTATTTTCTTTCATATTTCAGGTTCAAATATGTTTTTACATCATAAGCTTTTATAAGTAAGATGATAAAAATGATAAATTTTTCAATCAGTTTTCGGGGTAGCAGTGCTAATTAAACGAAAACAGACACTGACCTTTTCTTCTAGCGCCTTCATAATTTCCGGGACATGGTGTCTGTATTTATCCGATCTTGCTGCACACTCCAGTTTTGTGGCAAACATACTCAAGCTCGGCTGCAATCCGCATTGCAAAGCCAAGTTCCAAACCTCATTCACCTTGTTGAAGTATGCCTGTATTATAATATACAAAGAATATTATTAATATAGATTTGGTAACAAGTGAAATTAGAACCAATCTTTGCAATCAGTACCATAGCCGTTGTTTAGGTGCGGTCAACCCAGAATAGTTAAGTGATAGAGGTTAGTTTTCAATATAACAGATCCTGCTCTCTGGCATGAATCTTGTGAATGAATCGGTATATAATGACAGGAGAATGCTGTCCCTACGTTTAGATGTTATTTTTTTCAAGCATTATAGTTGTGAATGTTCCCAAATTAAATGAAGAAACATTAACCAGGCACATGTTGTTAAGCCTATGTATTTTTCAAATAAATGTTATTGTTGCATATTAAATTGATAGTTTGTTTTGGATTTCAAATCATCTTTATTTACGTCCCATAAATTAATCAAACAGTTGGATAAATTTATTTAATGTTTTAATGAGTTCTTTCCTAATTGTTTGGATGAAATTTGAAAACAATAGCTAAAAAAGTTTTTAAGCTAAACACAATATATTGTGTTGCATAAACTTTTCACACACTGACAGGCGATAAATTTTTGACTCTGCTATGATAAATAAATTCAATTTATTTTGTCCGTTCATCATTTGAAGAGGATTTTAAACACTTTTTAAAAGAAGTACATAATCTTACCTAAGTCTAAGCAAAGGTTATTTGATTTTCTTTTCAGCATAAGCCTTTTTTTAACTTTAAAATACAGCTCCACAGACATAAATAAATTTTGTTTATATAAAAATTAAAATTACCTTAGAGGCAAATCCACGCATTAACACTTCAAAAATTCTGATATCTGTAATCTTAGGTTGCCTTTGATAGTTCTTACTGCGGTTTTTGTAATACTGGAGAGAGGCAAGACCTCGAATGAGGTAGTTACAGCTGACCTGTAGCAAAAACAGTACAATTTGAGTCTAGGTCATAGAGCATGTATGACGATCTCACTGTTCTCAACGAATATCTAATTAAAGATATTGTCTATTGCCTATTGTCTAAAGAGTTTACTGACGTAACTAAACACAATTCGTACAGTGAACCATAAAACTCAAAAATACTAATGAGTAGACATAAATTTTTCTACCGAATAAAATGAGCCACCAGGTGTCAACAATGAATATTTAGGTAAGGAGGAAATAACACTTCACTTACACTGTTACCGATTGCCTACTATATCACTGTAGGTCTTATTTTTAGATTCTGAGTTTCACAATACTTATAGCCCAGCCAATATTGATATCTTCAGCCTCCACTAAAAAAAGCACCAACACTGTCTTTAATGTGGACCCACTACTACTACTAGCCTATTGCATTTTTTTTATTGTGTCGTTTAAAGCCAGTGGTAATTGATCAGGTAAAATTACTACGTAACAGCAACCTTTTGTAAGATATCAATTATTTTTATAAAAGAGCCTCTTGGTAATCATGGACCAATTGACAAAACTACCTCAGCGGCGATAGTCACAGAGGCTAGCCAGAGGTGACAGCTCTTGATGTAGCCGTAGCAGCCAGGGCCAGCCCTAGCTGATGCGGGGCCCTGGGCCGATCTGAGTTGCGGGGCCCTTTAAAGCCATTGTGTACGCGAGTAAGTTGTAGGTCTACAGCGCTTAGCACTTCAGTCTACATTCCAATGGATTGCGTTATTGTGTTAGTGCTTATCTTTTATTTTTTAATAATTACTCTAATAACGAGAAGCTATGAATTTAAAAGCATATAGAAAAAATTATTGGCATACATTGTTAATGAGCATTATGGCCATATTTGATTGTGACGAAAAAACAACAAACTAAAGTACGATAGGGACCTCAATTTCGGCCCTTGTTGCGAAATGTACTCCTACAATATTTTGTAATATTGCACAACAACAATATTATTGATTACAAAATCAGTCCTATTGTGATATTAAATGGAAATTAAAGGATACTTCTTGTTTTAATGATAATTTGTTTATTTTAATCCAATTTATAAATGACAAATTTTCTTGTCTTTCTTTCAACAAATTCTTATCTACTAAGATCATTCTAATAACTAGTATGTTCAACTAAAAACTGGACATTCATTTTCGCTTTTGTAAAAACATTACTTAGTCACGATAAAACACATCAGCGCATGTCGGGTCGTACTGATAGTCAAATCAAAGACAGATGAGAACATCGCGCGCTTTGGCGCAAACCATTTGCCGCTCAGCGCTCAGTCGCAGCAGACGACTGAAGTTGTTTCCGGAGATTTCTACTTACTTACTTACTTGGATACTTGGAGATTAGCCTCGTTGGCAAGTAGCATGAGGCGTCGTCACAATGTGGCCGTAGGCCAACATTCAGAACTTGGTGAATTTAGGTTTTAGGTTTTTGAGGGGGAAAAACATAGGTTAGGGCTACAAAGTTCAAAAAACTCACTCAAGCTATAAAAACTATTTTGTACGAGAAAGTTTTTTAAATCACTCTTAAATTTATTAAAGTTTTCCTGTAACCTGATATTTGTTGGCAAGAGTTGAAAAATCTTTAGACCGGAATATTTTGGCATTCTTTCAAACAAAGACAAGTTATGTTGAATGGAAAAGTTGTGTTTGAATCGAGTATTATATCTATGAACTGTATTAACATATTTTACGGTAAGAAATTTAATGTAAATGGCAACTTCAAAAATGTATAAAGATGGATTAGTAAGTAAACCTAACCTAATTAAATGATCTTTGCAATGAGCATTGTAAGAAAGCCTTAACATGCTCCTAAGAGCTTTTTTTCCCAGACAAAAATTCTTTTGAGATTTGACTCTGCAGCCCCCCATGGAATAATTGAGTAGGAGATGTGAGACTGGAGCAAGCAGTAGTAGACAGTCTTGAGTAGCTCCAAGTTTTGGTACTTAACCAGGTTTTTAAGAACGAAAGTTCCCCTGGCAAGTTTTCCCTCAATCCTATCCCACTGCTCGCTCCAGCTTTCCACAGCCCGTCGTCTACCGAAGTGCTAACATAAGAAAGGACCCACCATTGCCAATCCAATTACATTCGTATATCTGAATTTGCACTTTTCGTGTTATCAACGTTTTTAATCAAGTTTAGAAACAGATTATTTGTACCATCCATAATTTTAATTTGATCGTGAAGATTTTTCATGCAGGGTTCTCGAAAGCGCGGGGCCCCCAAAAGCGCGGGGCCCTGGGCAGCTGCCCCGCTTGCCCCTGCCTGGGGCCGACCCTGGTAGTAGCCCATGGCTGAGATCGAACCAGCGATGTTCCACAGAGCTACTACCTCGATAAAGCTAGCATAATTATTCCATTTCCCCATGAAAAATGACAACTGGTCCCAGTTTTTATCCTACTGTCCATCTATCAATTATATGAAAATAGTAAAGGAAGCTAAACTCAGATTTGTGGTAGTAGCCTCAACACCTTTTAATATTACTAGACCTATTGAAAACTTAGACTGTTGCTAGACAGGCCTAATAAAAATGTACTTATTAATGAGTTTCTACAGTGGAATAGGATAACAGATTATTGCAAGTTACTTACGCAAAGCTTCAAATATGAATAAAGTGTGGTATTGAAAGATTTTTCTTTAGCTTTTTTCTCTAAGTCTAAAAACTTTTCTTTAGCAAGATTTTCTTTAGTAGCAGTATACTTAGGTCCTTTTCTGAAACATCAATGTTACACATAACTAAAGTTATTCATAAAATATGAATGCTATCTAAAAGAGTAGATTTTTAATCATAATCAAGTACATTGCTATTTTGTGAATTTAAATAAAGGCTATCTAAAATTTTGATTAATCCTATACTCTTATATAAGGAATGTTGTTATTTTGCGTGCTTGCTTGCTTGGTTGTATATTTGTTTGCACAATTATCTCTAAAACGGCAACGAGGATTTCCTTCAAAGTCTGGAATTAAATAATTTATGACTAAAAAATGTGTTCTATGCAGAGAACTCGGCCAGAGAAAAACTAATAATGTAATAAAACGAGTTTGAAAGTTAGTTGTAAAATTTTAACATTGGCCTTATGAGTTGCCGTAATAGCAACGAAGTAAACAAGGAAAGTTTAAACAAACGAAGTAATCACAACAGCTGTTTGCAAACTACAGCCATCTAGGGAGAATACAGCGTGTAGCCTAAATATTGCATAGAGTTATAAAAAGATGTGTATTTATTAATTTTATGACGCTGAAATATTTAAAAGTAACTAGATGAACTGGTAAACATGAAATAACACCGAGCAAGGCTCGGTCCACCAGGTACTTCATCATTAATGTAATAAGAATTTAATGGGCCTACTGCAGCCTATATTAAAAGGAAAACTATGGTAATAAATTAAAATATAATATATTAATTAAATACCTCATAAAGTTTTTAATTTAATACATTACTATCCAGATATCATGAACTGGTAAGGGATTTATCTCATTTTTGTACTGAACTCGCCCATGTTTTGAGAAACGAGTGAATGCGGCTTGAAGACGTGGTATCTATGAAAATTATTTCGAAAAGAGTTGAGGACTTACCTTTTTTCCTTCTTTTTTGGAGCAGGCAGAGGGTCGGTGCTCGCAGGGGTGTCGGTCCCTATATTTTCAAGATCTTCGATTTGTAGCTCTTGTTCAAATGCTTCTACAATATCATGAGTTTCAAGGTGAGGTCGAGATATACTGAGATGGCCAGATTCTAAAGGGTCGAGATGTTCATGAAACTCTTCATCTAATTCTTCGACTTCTTTAGGATGTTGGAGTAAATGATCCGAAGTCTGCGGAAGATCCTTCGACCCTCCGCTCAGTTTACTGGCAAAGTGTCGTTCTTCTATATCGACTACGTCTGAAAAAGCTGTTGAAGGGGGTTTATTTGAGCTTAAGTTCACCTCTTTTTTCGGAACATTTGTATTTGTTTTTTGTGAAACATTACCCACACTCGATTCGTTATTGTTTCCTTTTACATCTCTCTCCGGTTTTTTACCTTTATTTACTGCTATACTTTTTATTTTATGGAAATGGTCCAACTCGATACCTGGACTGGTGGCGATTCTTGAAACATCAACAGGTTTTAATTTCCTTACAGTTGCTCTGGTTTCAGTTATAGATGCTTCACTGTTACCACTATAAACTGAAAATAAAATAAAAATCAAATAAAGGTAAAGAAAATTGGAAAATAATACATATTCAACACAAATAAATAAAATCACTTGTAATTAATAAACATTGGTATGATAATTCAACAAAATGTTCAGGACATTTTAAGTTGACTATTTAAAGCACTAAATAGGGGCCTACCTATTATTTCAATAAAATTTCAAAGTTAAATTTGAAGGCTCCCCTAATCTGCACGGATACAAAGCTTCCTCACTTCTTCTCCTGAGCACGCAAAACTCCTGTCAAAAAATTCAGTTCAGAACAGATGTCAGCTGATAACTCATTAAGTGCAGCGTCGGATTCTCAAGTTTCAGACTCAAATTTGGATTATCGATAGTGAAATGTATTTTTCTGTATCAATATCCTAGGTACAGAATTTCCTTCAAAAGTTATAAAAATAAATATTAGTTATGTTGCTTAAAACACTAAGTAATAGACAGAAAAAACATCAATATTAATTGTTGATTTCTTTCATCAAATACATTGTGGGTATCTATATAATTAATACGCCAACACGAAATTTGTCTTATGAACTCCTCCGTCATTTCTTAACCGATTTTGATCATTGACGGCTCATTGGAAAGAGCGTGTCTCGTAGATTTGCAAACTGGCCTTACATTTTTGAAAAAGTCCCTTGGGCTCTGCCCCATTGGCTTTTAAAGTTCCCATGTTATCCTTATGAAGAACATAATTGTTTACATTTTGATCAGCTGGATAATTTAATTGCTGTTATTTTTTAATTTGTGTAAACATAACCCTCAAGACGGATCGTGTTAGCATGATTGTGTTTTAAATTTGTCGCCATTTGAATTATCGCTCTGCTAGAGTAGCTAGTTAATATTAGTTTATTATTAATGAGGTACGAAGATTACCCACAATAACTAATTAAAGCATATGTCTCACTAACTCCTACCAATTTTTTGTAGTGCTGAAATTAACTGATAGTAGATACTTCTATTATCAATACATTTGAACTCACCTTCCAAAAGCTCAGTGAAATATCGCTTATTTTTCTGAAACCTTTTTCTCTTGATAATTTCTTTGCTGAGTGATACATCAGGCCCTGTGGTCTGAAATCTTGGAAAGTGGGCACTGGTACTTGGTACATTATAACCTATAACAGAAACATATATGTAAAACAATTTGATTATGCCTTCAATATTAGGTAGGCCTATCTTGCTCACTTTATAGCCCAAGTTAGTTTTCAATTAGCCCAGATTAGCCCAATCAATCTGAATAAACAATTCTTAAATAGGCCAAACAATTTCAGCTATCAAATCCAAACTGACTGGAAAACATAGGCTAATCCCTATAACATACAAAGGGTTAGGTAAGGATCTCATCCCAAAATATTAATTTGCTCAACTTGAGTTAATAAAACAGGTTTATATTACCTCAGTCTAACAGCTTTTAGAAAATCCACATGGACTACCGGTTTCGGAACATTATAATTCCATCTTCAGGTTGAATTCAACAAAAAACCAAACTTGAACATGAGTCCATTGTCACTGGTTAAAAAGACACATAAAACATTTAAAACACGAACAACAAAAAACATTTAAATAGTGCACTTTAATTTAATCTAATGTGTACCGGCCGGTAGGTGAGCAATGAGTCGTATGCCGCATTTTAACATCGTGATTTTTTTACCATGAATATTTCACGTAATATGATGAGTCTTTTGCCACATCCACATCTGACGACGATGGCGAAAATATTGCGGACACCATTAATGGCCGTTGTCATCAGGAGTTTTTGCTTGCCTAATGTTTTTAGAGGCCTACTCCCGCCAATTACTCACAATAACCCCAATAGGTAAAAAATACCCTAATGCAATATATAATCCCCGAATCAATTATCTTGAAAATAACAGAATTTGACTATTTAAACCCTTTATAAAAGTTTAGTGAGTAATTAATTAACAGTGTTCTCTGTTTTATGGTAAGTTTAGTGATACCACCACCTTCATTATGGACAAGATATTAATCTTACCAAAAATTTCCCAAAATCCCCAAAAATTTCGGGGGGGGGGGATATATCCCGATATCCCCCCCTGGGTACGCCCCTGTCATCAACCAGTAATTAAGTAACTTAGTACCTTGAAGTTCAAATGCCAGCAAAACAAAAAATACCCCCGTTGCAGCAGACCTGCATACTCAGCGAATTTCAAATGCAAAACAACATATTTCAATCCAATATAGCGAGATTTGACATGTTTTAGTAAGCTCCATAAGAATAACATGGGGAATGAGTATGCAGGTTTGCTGCTACAGGTATATTAAAACTGGGTAGTTTTAATTCATTATTTGGAGGACCTGAACTAGAAGAAGCTATTTACCAAATTTTATCAAGATATGTTGAGAAATAACCGAGATATAGAATTTTACTTATTTCCCATTAAGGTTAACATTGAGACAACGTATACTGTGTTTACCACTTTCAATATCTTGGTAACCAATGGACATAGAGCAGTGATTTAAAATACTAAATTGTTTTTTTTTTTAGCTGAATTCAATGGTTCCAACAAAAATTCGATAAATTTTATTTTTCTATGTAAAACTCGAAAAACCCCATTTTTGGGGGGTTTATCCCCCTTTACCCCACCTTCCGGTGGTCCGATCGAGCTGGTTCCACTTTACAAGTATGTACCAATTTTCATTAAGATTGGACCATTTTTACGGCCGCTATCGTGCTAACAGACAAATATATAGCCTATATAAGTATATATATACATATATATATATATATATATATATAGATATATAGCCTATATAGATATTTATAGATATATATATAAAAATTCGAACGAAAAGTGTTTTTTGCTTCTGGTGGCCCCAAAACAAAAAGTTATCATAGTCTCGGGCTTAGGTCTTACCATGAGACCTACAGTAATAGCTTCTTCCCTATAGGGGAAATTCGCTAAAAATAAAAAAATAAAAATATAAATGTCACATTGGTCATATCATTTAAGGCTGAATTTCAGAATGCTGTTAAACATTACCGGAAAATTACAAGAGATCCTTTAACACAAATTAGGTAGTGTTGAAAATTGTGTTTCCAATGAATTGATTTATCAAGACCGATGCAATAGATACGGTAGCAGTTCTTGGATATCAAGTAAACTTCACAAGTACTCCAAAGAGTATGTGCATTTTTTGTGATAATAATCACTTTACAATTTAATGTATCTCTTATAACTCAATAAAATTAATGAATTGTTATTTCCATTCATGCTTTTTACCTGTGAGGTTATGAAATACAGTCACATCGTTGACTCCACAAAAAGAACATCCTTTCGTCGATACAGTTTTATGTCGAGAAATTCGGACACCTGGAAACTTCACTAGACGATACATTTAACAACATTTAAATAAGCTAGGAAAAGTTTGTAAAATAATTAATTGCAAACAACTCGGGTAACTGAGTTTGGCTAGGTTATAAATTTACACTTTTTTTCTTGGGCTGAGAGCAGAAAGAAAAACGATAGACGAAACTTTTTTTCCATTTTCATTGGCAGGCTAACCAACAGCTATGCAATCTCATTGTTAAATCAGCTCATTTTTACTTTTTGGGTGCTGAAAATCTAAGGCCCACTTCACACTGAACGGACGCGAAATGGCGCGGAGGCGTGGCGCGGGCGTGGAACGGTCGCTCCCATGTTGTAAATGGGAATCTCCGCGCCACTTTGCTAACATTAAAAGTTGTTATGTTTTTATATTATGTTATGTTATGTTATGTTATTATATTCTAAGGAACATGCCAACCTTAGTCAGTAACAAGTCTACAAGATCGCGCCACTATCACGATCATCACACTCATCCTTCACTCATATCAATGTATACAGAGGGTTCTGTATACATTGCTCATATTCAGGGTAACGTCCTCCATGAGGTACCTGTCTTATTAAAGTGATTAAGTTATTTATTTAGGTACAAATTTGTCAAACATGTATTTAAGATGTGAAAGAAAGAACCGGGCCAATTTGAAAATTTAATTCCTTGGCCGTTTTGAGCGTTGAATAATTTGTTTTTACGGTGAATGGCTATTTTATAAATGTTATTTAGAGATCAGTTCATCGGTAGATTAGTGTTTTGTCCATCTTCTTACCATTTGTTGTTAAGGCCTAACAAAGATGATTGTAAGAAACTGACGCGATGATTATTATTACTGTATGATGATGTTGAGTAGAATTAACATAAAGATTCAATACTCAAGAAAACTCTAAAAAAGAGACATGAAGATGCACCAAGCCACCAAGCAATGAAGATCCATGTAAACTAACCCCCTTTTTGTGTACAATGAACGGGGAACAGCTCGCTTACACTGCTGATCATAGTCTCTATGACCCATTTTAAAGATATTTAATTTAAAAAGAGGTTCATTTGCACTACTTGCTCGTAGAGGCTATGACCCTCTTTTAAAATTAAATATAACTAACATTGTCCACTTACACTACTGATCATAGTCTCTACGACCCATTCTAAATATATTTAATTTAAAATGAGGTTCATTTGCACTACTGGTTCGTAGAGACCATGACCCTACTTTTATATTTAAAATTAAAAGTAGGGTTTGTATACACTATGAGCCCAAAAAAATAATTATTGCTGGATATTTAAATAATCGGGTCGTAGTCACTATGAATCTATTTATACAAAGTTTATAAATTTGGGCCATAGACACTAAGACCAATTGGATATTTTATACTGATAATAATAGTAACAGGTTCACTTACACTATTGTCATAACCATTTCTAGAGATGGCTATGCTATTGTTCATCTAGACTACTGCTACGCATACGGCGTCCGCAAACTGAAGGCGCTCGGCATTACTACAAAAGCTATGAAACAAGGTTTTGTAATTTGGAAACAAGCTTATAAGTGTATTAACACTGTTATACCGAGGACAAATATTATCCTATAATTTACTTTGTGTAACAAATTATATTAGCTCTAGTTTATGTGTAAGAAAAGTTAGGAAACAGTCTTAATGTGAGTGAAATAGTGGTTTATAAGAAAATATTCCACTATAATTCATTTTACTTTTAATATTTTAACTTGTTACATGTATTGACATTTATATTGAAAAAGAAAATAGTATGACGAGCCTGTTAACTCTACAAATTTTATCACATGAACATCTAATAGCATATTATGTGTCTTTTGTATAATTTGTCGTGGGTGCCAACTGAAATCGTCAGCTATGAAGACTGATGCTGATGCTGTGTAAATTTAAATTGATACAAGTGGCTTGAAGGGGCTAAAAGCCCCTAATGAGAGAAAATTTAAACAATCCTTATTTATTATAGTAAAAAATACCGTCATAGCAAACTGAATCTACCTTATATTGATATCTAGCCTACCGCATGGTTTTCAATCAAGTATCAGCATGGCATGTTTGATGTGAAAAAGCAGACGTTTATCGACCCCAATGCTTCTTAAATGGCAGATATTTTACGTTATTTCTCGTTTTCTGGCGAATGTCAAGAAATTTCATTATTTTTCCCGCCATCACAGAATAGAGACCTTTAATTTGAGCCCTCTTCCATCTTTCTACGACTTGCCAGACGTCCTCAATTTTGACACAAAGAATCGCCTTACGAAATGAAATATATGATGATGATGATGATGATATCAAACAATTCGTAAGATATAAAGGCTTTTAAAAATTTAATTTTTAATTCGTTTAACATTATGAATTTTAGTAACAAGCCCATAATCTGAGCACAAACCTAGATAATAATAACCAGCAGTCATTGTTGTTACTTATTATTATGTGCCATGTTCAAGTGATTAATGTTAATAGTGATATCATGTTAAAGTGAATTAAAATCTTATTCTCAAGAAATTTCATTATTTTTCCCGCCATCACAGAATAGAGACCTTTAATTTGAGCCCTCTCCCATCTTACTACGATTTGCCAGACACTCTCAATTTTGACGCAAAGAATCGCCTTACAAAATTAAATATATGAATGATTACTGCAAGTTACCGGTAATACTTATTTCACAGCTTCAGCTTTACTTGTTTAGTTACCGTACATAACTAAACGACTAATCTGCATGCGCCCGTATTTTTATTAGTTTTAATTTAATTAATTCCGGAAGGCAGCATTGCAATTTCAATATTTAGTTTTATGATGTTACTATATAACGTTTATAAATATTGTCACCATTCGATAGTTCGATACTCAATACTTTGACAGTTTGTTTTAGTTTATAATTATTTTTAATTTAATATATTTCGTTAATTAATTTACTAAATCAATTATAAAATATACCATATTACCATTAGCTCTGTGGATAATTGTAAATAACAGGTTATTTTAAACATACAAGCAGCCAATTGTTTTTAATACAGAGTTTAATAAAAAATTATTATTACTTTAAAATTTTTAACCGAAATAGATTAATAAACTATCAGCTATTGTTGACAGATCAGCTACTACAGTATTAAATAACTCATCAGAACTGGAAACAAGAAAACTACAATAGAAAAGAAAAGAGATGCCTAGCGCCTTCAGTTATCACGATGCCGTGTGTGCAGGAGTATTTAGATGATCAGTAGTGTAAATGAACCTGTTATTTCAATTTACGGTTTAAATGATTAAAAAGGGACATAGTGTCTACGACCCTATTTTTTATAATAGGTTTTAATAAACTATAAAGGGTCATAGTCTCTAAGAACCTAGTAGAGTAGATGAACCTCCTTATTAAATTATACAGAGTGTTGATAAAAAACCCTTCAAGACTTCGGGATATGGTTACCTACACAAAAACTAAGAAAAAAGTTCCTATAAACTTGGGTCCTAAAATGCTCGGTAATCCGTCTGTAGGTCTGTATGTGTTTTTAACATGATTTTGCATAACATTGGAACTACAAAAGATATCAACTTCAAACTTAGTAGTTATATGCTGACTATTAGGACTAGGACCTATTTTTTTGCGGAGCATCAAGTTTCTACTTTGTACCATTTCAAAATGGCAGCCATTTTTATATTTTAAAACTTAATATCTTAAAAACCGTAAATTTTTCAAAAATTAGACAAGAGACAAAAAAGTTGCAGAATTTTATTTCCTACAAAACCATATAGAGAATATCAAGATCAAACAATAATTAACGGAGTTATTGCAATTTTCAACAGAACTCAAGTAAATTTGCTATAGCTACCATAAAACAAGCATGTATTTTGTTGGAAAAATTACAATTACTCCGTTAATTATTGTTCGATCGTAATAATCTTTATATGGTTTTGTAGGAAATAGAATTTTGCAACTTTTTTGTCTCTTTATCTCATCTTATGGTTAATAAGGTATCATAGCTCATCCCTAACAAATCTGAATCAATTGATAAGTTGCTTATGTGGAAGCAACTTAATTTGGGGGTCAGGGGAAGTGCTTTAAATTGGTTCTCGTCCTATCTTAATGATAGGACTCAGATCACTGAAATTCGTCATGAAACAAAATTCAAAATCAAATCCGTCCAGTCTAGTCAAAAGTCTATCTCCTGTGGCGTGCCACAGGGATCGATTTTGGGGCCTCTCTTATTTTTGGCTTATATGAACGACATAACGGAAGTCATACAGGAATAAAACAATTTAATCATTTTTGCAGACGACACCACCGTGGTGACAAAATAAAATATCTCCGGTGCAGTAGACCTGCATACTTAGCGAATTTCAAATGCAATACAACATATTTCAATCCAACATAGCGAGATTTGACATATTTTTGTAAACCCCTTAAGAATAACATGGGGAATGAGTATGCAGGTTTGCTGCTACAGGTATATGAAAACTGGGTGGTTTTAATTCAATATTTAGTAGATCTTAACTAGAAGAAGCCATTTACCAAGTTTTATAAGATATGTTGAGAAATAAGCGAGATATAGAATTTTACTTACTTCCCATAAGGTTAACATTGGGACAACGTACTGTGTTTACCACTTTCAATATTTCGGTAACCAATGGACATAGAGCAGTGATTCAAAATACTAAATTGTTTGTTTTTTGAGCTGAATTGAATGGTGCTAACAAAAAATTTATAATTTTTATTTTTCTATGTAAAAAACTCAAAAAAACCTTTTTGGGGTTTACCCCCCTTTACCCCCCCTTCCGGTAGACCGATCGGGCTGGTTTACGAACTCGTCCGAATAATTACTTCTTTACACGTCCTTGCCAAATTTCATTAAGATCGGGTCATTTTTACGCGAGTTATCGTGCGTAAACACACACACGCATATATATATATATATATATGTGTGTGTGTGTGTGTGTGTGTGTGTGTGTGTGTGTGTGTGTGAACGAATAGTGTTTTTTGCTTCTGGGGCCCCCAAAACGAAAAGTTATCATGGTCTCGGGCTTAGGTCTTACCATGAGTCCTACGGTAACAGCTTCTTCCCTATAGGGGAAATTCGCTAAAAATCAAAAAAACTTGGAAATCGAATCGTTTATCAAAATTAATAGTCTGGTACAATACTTTGCTGGAAATCATCTGAAAATGAATCCTGAAAAAACTCAATACATCTGTATCCAGACTAATCAAAGAAAACTTTCTAAAAACAACCAAATTCCAAATCTACTCATCGAGGACTTGGAGATTGAAAGGTCGTCGTCTGCCGACCTGTTGGGGGTTAAACTGGATGGTGGTTTTGACTGGAGTGACCAGTTGGGAAAAATCGAAAACAAATTGGCATCAGGAATTTTTGTCCTCCGAAATCTGGCAAATCTGAACAACAAAATTCTTCTGAAAAATGATTACCCTGCTTACTCGAGTCGCACATCTCCTACTCGGTGGTGTTGTGGGGAGGGGGGCGGTGAACAGTAACATCCAGAGGATTTTCAAATGGCAGAAGAAAGCGTTGCGTGTCATGGCAGGTCTCCCTCCTCGGGCATCTTGCAGAACAGTTTTTCAAAATTTTGACATCCTAACAGAACCTTCCATCTTCATTTTTGAAATAGCCACCTACATAAAACATTTTACACCCAGATACATGAATAATAGGCATCAGTATAACAAAAGACATAAAAATAAATTTCACAACAACACAACTTGGCCATTTTTGAAAAAAAACAAACCAAAATATGCAGGTCAGAAGATCTTTGAAGCTCTACCTGAAGAAATCAGAGAGGTAGAGGGAAGGTCTATTTTCAAATACAAATTGAAATCCCTTTTGATTCAGAACTGTTTCTACAGCCTGGATGAATTTTTTAGCTTCTGCCAAATGCATCCATCCGCCACGCCACCGTAACACAATTAAACTCCCTATCAAACTAACAAACTAATAATAGTCAACCCACAGTGACCTTCTTAAGGCACTATGACCCGTCCAATGCCTGCAACAGCGGCCTACTGGACTGAAGAGGATGTAAGATGTAAAATGTAAGCCAAAATACTACCGAATATTTTAAGACTAGAACGAACAACGTACTTTGATTACATCCGGAGCTATAAGGAAAATAGTCCAAAAAATATTCCAAGCTCGAAACGTCCATAAGGATTATATAGGGAATAATCTTTGTTTGGGTATATCTTGAAAACGAGTCAAGATTTTCAAAAACGGATTTCGGCATTGTAAACAGCATGAAAGTCTAGTTCAAAATGATGTGTCACAACACTATGTTTACATTTGAAAATAATTACTTCATCCAATATGGCGGATTCAAGATGGCGGCCGATTTATTTTAACCAACAAAAACTGAAGTTCATACCTCCCTTCAATTATCGGCAGTGGTATTATGACACCAGATTCATTTATACATCACCTATGGCCAGGGGTTAATTTCAGCCGGAGCACACCGGAGCGCAGCTCCGGTACTTTTTAGGATACCGGAGCACACCCGAGCGCGCGCTCCGATATTTCTCAACTCACCAGTGTGGCTCCGGACCTTTTTTCTGGCCACGTAATTTATATATACTGTTTAAAAACGATGTTATAAAAGTGTACAAATCTTTCTAATTTGGGAATTACTTATTCAACTTTACAACTCTAATTTCCTTTACATATTTTCACGCAAGGAAATATATGGTAGCTTTTTAACCTCTTTTTTGGATACCGATCGTTGTACTAAACTCGAAATCGGCTTTAGCGAGTGATGGTGGAAGTTTATACTATCGTCGATCAAAAGCGAATCCAATCCAGGCATGCCAAATGGAATTGGCAATACGCCAATGGGAATTGGCGTAGAGACATGCAATATCGCATGTCTCTACGCGACGCATGGACGCATGCGATATTGCAGAACTCGTGGTGTGGACGTAGTTCCAGAAAAATCCACTAGAGTGCGGCACCAAACGGTTTGCAACTTGTACGGGCGTGCACTGGGTGCGTTCGGCATTACTCGTTTCTACGTCGACCTTATAAGGCCTCTTTTGCGGCAAATAGTTCGTCAAATGTTTGGACAAGTCAGATGGTTAGGCATTTGACCACTATTAATTCCCACTATGAGTCGTGAGTGGCGCTAACACACGTAGCACTGGAGATCGCCAACACCTTCACGATCACTCTAAGGCACATACACTCTAGCCGCGGCAGGGCAAAACTTAGCTGGCGCGAAAGTGAAAACGGACTAAACGTTACACAGTGGTCATAAACGTTCAAAATGCACCAAATTCAATTGCAATTCATAAAAATTTCAGGTGAATGGCTCCTGCCCCCCCCCCTCTGCTAGGGGGTTTTCCATACCCTCCTGGCCACCCGTTTTGCCATAGCTCCGGTACTTTTTACTTTAGAAATTAAGCCCTGCCTATGGCATTTGTTTCCTATATCTATAATGCTATTGTCACCTTCTTGGACGCCATCTTGAAAATTAGGCACTTCCGGTGGTCAAACTTTGGTAAACTTTTAGTATGTTAATCAGCACATAAAATAAGACAGAAAAACGCAAAAATCTCCTTTATAGGAATTTCTTCAGGGATGCGGAATACTACCCCCCGGAAAACCACCCCCCCAGGTGAAACGTGACGTCACGACATCTGCCAACTAACCAATATGGCGGTCGTGTCCGCGACTGGAATACTACCCCCCAGCAAAATGTGTTGCTATGTATAAAGAGTTAATTTCATATACGGAATAAGTATTATTGTAATTTCAATTCAAGTACATGCCCAACCGAAATACCACCCCCCCCCCCCGAAAACTACCCCCCCCCCCCGATGCTCACTGGAATACTACCCCCCGGAAAACTACCCCCCAAACATTTCGGTCAGGTAGTTCTCGGAACCCAGGTCATTGTTCTGAGGGGCCCTTGTTGCTGCCGCTTGGCCGCGCGCGATGAATCAGCTGCCGTTGAGTAAAGAAGTTTAGACACTGAGTTTGAAGCTCTACAGAAAACTAACTAAACTAGCCTACTCAGAAAAACACGAAGTACATAAAAATGTTCGTTGTTTTATCCTACGTATTCCCATGAGAATAAATATTTCTTAGCTCGTTTGTAAAAGTTTAATGACAGTCGAATTGTAAATACCCCCGTTGCAGCAGACCTGCATACTCAGCGAATTTCAAATGCAAAACAACATATTTTAATCCAACATTGCGAGATTTGACATGTTTTTTGTAAGCTCCATAAGAATAACATGGGGAATGAGTATGCAGGTTTGCTGCTACAGGTATTTTTAAACTGGTAGGTTTTAATTCAATATTTAGTAGATTTGAACTAGAAGAAGCCCTTTACCAAGTTTTATCAAGATATGTTGAGAAGTAAGCGAGATATAGAATTTTACTTATTTCCCATAAGGTTAACATTGAGACAACGTACTGTGTTTACCACTTTCAATATCTCGGTATCCAATGGACATAGAGCGGTGATTCAAGATACTAAATTGTTAGTTTTTTTGAGCTGAATTCAATGGTGCCAACAAAAATTTGATAAATTTTATTTTTCTATGTAAAAACCTCAAAAACGCCCATTTTTGGGGGAGTTTATCCTTCTTTACCCCCCTTCCAGTGGTCCGATCGGGCTGGTTCACGAACTCGTCCTAGTGATTACCACTTTACACGTTTGTACCAAATTTCATGATGATCGAACCATATTTACGGCCGCTATCGTGTTAACAGACATATATATATATATATATATATATATATATATATATATATATATATATAAATTCAAACGAATAGTGTTTTTGCTTCTGGGGACCCCAAAATGAAAAGTTAACATGGTCTCGGACTTAGGTCTTACCATGAGTACTACCGTAATAGCTTATTCCTTTAAGGAAATTCGCTAAAAACCTGTGTTATTAGAGTTTCAAATGTCATCTTTTGACTTTGAAAATTGGCACAATTTAAACCAAACGTCAGAACTTTCTGAAATTCGAATACAAGGTAGACACAAATATTTAATTTATTTTTTTAATTTGTATGTTTAAGAAGTTTACTTTATACAAAAGCTTGTTGTAGACCACTCTTCTACACAACCCAAAGAAATTCACACGGGACCAATCTATAAACACAACAACTAAGCTGAATCTCAAGGGAGAGCAAACATAGGTTATTAGACTTAATTTTAATCCAAAACCAATTTTAAACAATAATTATATTCAATTAAAAAAAATTGACGGCCGGCAAAACTTCAAAAAATCTTTGAAAATTCTTAAAAATCAACGAGAGAAATAAAAATTTAAGAGAAACCCAAACCAAAATCGTAATAAATCTAAAATAACATAAACTCACAAGATTTAAACTAATAATCATATCCATTTTTACGAACCATATATACATTCTCAAAGTTGACAACATTTTCTCTCATTATCTAAATAGTTAATTTTATTAACTAAATAAACGGTATCAGGAAACTGATACATACTTTCTCCCAGGGGCGGACTGGGAAGAAAAAACGGCCCTGGCATCCTTCAGGCAAGCGGCCCCAGACAGGAAAGAAGGGGGTAACTTTCCGGGGGGTCTGGGGGGTATGGAATATCCCCCTGGGTGGAGGGGGGTCCGGGGGCCCTCCCGCGGGAAAATTTGCAAAATTTGAAACCCAAAAACGTATTTTAAGGCTATATTAACACCTAGAAATGCCTAAATCACAAAAAAATTCTTTCATATCTCTACTACCGCACCCTGAAATTTATAGGCTGTTATTATCAAGAAATTTAGCTGTAAGCAAATTTCCTGCAAACCTTTGTTTTGAGAAATTGATTCTCAGAGGCAAGGGCCTAAGCTCGGCTACAAAAGAGGCTGATTTTAATTTTCGTTTAGGCCCACTTTAACCTCTGACGAGGCCGTTGGGGGCCTCAAGCCTCAAAGGGCCGCAACGGGCGCAATTCCGGCACTGCATGGTGCTGCGGCCTCTCGGCCTCTCTTTCACAGTGATTTTTTTCGAACAATCAATCTGATTGGCCACCGGCCACGTAGCTCCACAAGGGCCGGCCTAAGCTCAGCAACAAAAGAGGCTGATTTTAATTTTCGTTTAGGCCCACTTAAAAAAAAAACACCACCACCGGCCCCTTTCTGACCTAAAGAGGCCGGCCCCTCTGGCATTTGCCCGAATGCCCACATGGCCAGTCCGCCCCTGCTTTCTCCCTTAGTCATTTAAAATAGGAAAACTGATATTAATACGGCAATGAAATAAAACAAATTAGTAATCAATTATCACACAAATACATAACAAATTTTATCAAAATCTGTGAGTGAATAACGGAGATGCATATCGGTTTTTAAATATTTGCCATTCAACAACAACAAACATTTTACATTGGACAACGTACTGCGTTTACCGCCGAACTAAAATATCAATTAATTATCTCTGCAACCAGTTAACGTAGACTAATGATTAAAAATACTGGATTACTTAGTTTTTCAAGTAGAATTTAATGAGTGGAGTGATTAAAACGTAGTTATTGCGACCACTCCAGTATTTAGAAGTTATAACTTCATTTAGTGAGATTGAAAAAGGTAGTTATATCTACCCGTAGTTATAACTTAAAATTTCCCCCCTATTCTACTATATATTTGTCTAATACCACTCACCCATCATCGCATGTCATGGCAACCTTAACATTAAATCATGAATCGAGGAAGTTGTATTAGCGAATTTTCCTTATAGGGAAGAAGCTATTACCGTAGGTCTCATGGTAAGACCTAAGCCCGAGACCATGATAAATTTTCGTTTTAGGGCCCCCAGAATCAAAAAACACTATTGGTTCCTTTTCATATATATATTCAGGGTGTCCAACTTAACTGTGCCACGATTGGTATTTCAGAAACTATTGGATTTAGAGAAAACTTTAAATGGGGGACTTCACCTATTTTTTCAAGACATTTAAAAATGTGAATTCCATTTTCTTCTAAATGGCCGCCATTTTCCAATAAGGCGGACAACTTTGATTTTTCTTATGGAACACCCTGCATTTTATGGCATATTTTGATTCTACGCTTAATTTTAAGAAATATTACTCTTTGACATTTTTCCTAAACCCAATGGTTAAGGAGATATAATAAGTTAAAGTTTGATTTTTCCCCATTTAAAATGCATTGTGTCCATTTTAACTGTGCCATCTCTTGCTGTCCTTATGGAGTTCAAAACTATTCAAAATTTTTCATTTCCATGAGTATCTCGATTAAAAACTATATCTATGATTGAATCTAAACTAAAATCACATTTTAAAGCACTCTTGTTCTTTGTTATGTTTTAATTAGCCCTATCGGTATCGATATACCGAGAACCGACAGTAACGCTATGCATTTCTTATGGGGAAAAATCAAATTTTAGCGGCATGTATCTACTTAACCATTGTGTTTAGGAAAAAATGTCAACTGTAAAACGTTCTTAAAATTAAGCATAGAATCCAAATATGCCATAAAATATAGGGTGTTCCATAAGAAAAATCAAAGTTGTCCGCCATATTGGAAAATGGCGGCCATTTAGAAGAAAATGGAATTCATATTTTTAAATGTCTTAAAAAAGTAGGTGAAGTCCCCCATTTAAAGTTTTCTCTAAATCCAATAGTTTCTGAAATACCAATGGTGGCACACTTAAGTTGGACACCCTGTATATATATATATATATATATATATATATATGTGTGTGTGTGTGTGTGTGTGTGTGTGTGTGTGTGTGTGTGTGTGTGTGTGTGTGTGTGTATGTGCGTGTGTGTGTGTGTGTTTCTGTAAGCACGTAAAAATGGTCCGATCTTAATGAAATTTGCCATGAATATGTAAAGTAGTAATTATTCGGACGAGTTCGTAAACCAGCCCGATCGGACTACCGGAAGGGGGGGTAAACCTCCCTAAAATGGTTTTTTTTAGTTTTTTACAATTATATAGGCCTATATAAAGGCCAAAAACGGTTGACTGACTGACTGACTGACTGACTGACTGACTGACTGACTGACTGACTGACTGACTGACTGACTGACTCACTGACTCACAGTTTCTCAAAAACTACAAGGCTTTGGGCTATGAAACTTGGCACAAACATTCTATAAAGGCTCTAGATACGTAATAAGAAAGGATTTTAAGATATTTTATCTCAAAAGGCTAAAATAGGGTATATTATAAAAATCAAAATTGCGGCCATTTTCAGTCTTCAAAGCTTATTTTCTAAAACAATCTTGGCTCAAATATTCTTTGTAGGCTCTAGATGCATACTAATGAATGATTTTAAAATGCGACCTCTTGAAAGGCTAAAATAAAAAATAGAAATTCCATTTCCTAAAATAATAAATTGTACAGCACGCTTATCTTATATGTCATGTCCATTTGTGATGGAGATGCAACCTTAGGTTTGTAATCAAGCGCTTAAAAATGTATAGTTCAGATAAAATTATTGAAATCGTCAGTCTATTTGGAAATTTGTAAAAGTTGCGCATTACAAATGACGTATAAATGAACGTCATTAATTTTTTTATCCTTTCAGCCAGCGAAGCCGCGGGTATATCTACTAGTAGAAAAATAAAAATAATCCAATTTTTGTTGGCACCATTGAATTCAGCTCGAAAAAAACAAACAATTTATTATTTTTAATCCCTTCTCTATGTCCATTGGTTACCGAGATGTTGAAAGTGGTAAACACAGTACGTTGCCCCAATGTTAACCTTATGGGAGATAAGTAATTCTATATCTCGCTTATTTCTCAACATATCTTGATAAAACGTGGTAAATGGCTTCTTATAGTTCAGATCTACTAAATATTGAATTAAAACCACCCAGTTTTAATATACCAGTAGCAGCAAACCTGCATACTCATTCCCCATGTTATTCTTATGGAACTTACAAAAACAAGTCAAATCTCGCTATGATGGATTGAAATATGTTGTTTTGCACTTGAAATTCGCTGAGTATGCAGGTCTGCTGCAACGGGGGGGATTTAGTACTCAGAGTAGTTGCAGTCGAATTTTGAAATCCATTACATTTAATAATGGTTCGGTATACCAAGGAACTCTTAAACGGTTTGCACAGATTCTCATTAGGCATTGAGAATATTAAATAAACCCAAATAACCGTATTTCATTAATTTATGTTTTTATTTGATGAAAAATTTTAAGAAAAATCTGTTGGGTTAATGCCGAAACAGAATACTTCTACCAAACTACGGGATGCAAATGTTGATGGTTTCAAATCTGTAACAATACTATGCTTAAAAAATATAATTAAAATATTTTTTATGAAAAATGCGTAATCCGCTATCTAATAAATGATGATTATTAATTTAATAATCTAATATGATTATTACTCACGAAAAAATAAAAACTAAACGTCACAAGTATAGGAACAACGTTCTCCTCTCGTCTAATCCTTTTACGCATTTCCAAATTCCCCGCTAGAGAGCAGTTTATGCTCAATTTTTCGTCAAAATAAGAGAACTTTGACGATCGGTTGTGGCTGAATGGCTTGGTCGATCTTAATGTTTTGAACGTCACTACACGCGGAATTTCAATTTCTTTAAAAGTGTAATTTGAAAGTTTTTTCTAAGGTGAACTGTTGTCGAGTTATAAGTAAAAACCTATAAAAAGTACACAATTTTGGTGTTTTTTTGCCCCTCAAAAGTTAAGCACCAGTGAGAATCCGTCGCTCATTTTTACTTTGTTTAGGACGCCCCAAACGGATTAAAACGATTTCCCATACTGTTACTAATTTTAGGTGATACAAATCTAATTTGCTTGGCCTACAAACAAATCTATGAGGGTTTTTCTTCATTTCTGGACATCCTAAAAGGTTAGATAGATAAAAAGGTAGATTCAAGTGTCATGTAATCAGAATTCTTCAAATACAAAAAGCAACTTTTGATTAGACCTTTTAATTTCACAAAATCCTTCTAATACAAAAGTAAATAATCCAAGTGTAAATAATTAAACACATATTTCAAATTCACATTTGTGTACATGTCAACATAAATATGGTTATGATTTGAATTAGTTCTCAAGTTACTCTACCAGAATGCATACATGGTCAAATAACTTAAAGGCCAGTAGGAGAGAGCCCCAGCGTCAAATTTAAAATTTTATTTCACACAAAAATTGTCCTAAAAAATACGAAGAAAACAAAAAAGAATTATCCAATTTGGTGCACAAATAAAAAAGGTTATTGAATTAAAAAGAAATATAAATGTATTTATTTATTTAGGTAAGATTAACATTGGAACAACGTACTGTGTTTACCACTCATCAAATTGATTTTTATTTATATAGATTTTAAGAGATAAAATTCAAGCTTTCATTGACGTTTCTATCTTGTTCCGTTCCATAAAACTCTTTTACAAATCCACAACAGCATTTTTTTCAGAACAGAAAAAATTCTAAAACTTACAAATATACTTTAGAAGTGTATGTCCTAAAAGCTGTTACAATTCCATGACGATTGGTTTAGTAGTTTTTATGTTATACAATTTAAAAGTCAGCCATTGTCTGGAAAACGCCGGAAAACTTGTACTTTTTCATTTAACCCGCTAAAAGACTATATTGAAATAATATTAAAAATTTGAAAGCAACACAGTTAAACGCAGAATTAAATTTGTCTGAAAAACGTCAGAAAACCTGTACTTTTTTCATTCGATCCGCTCAAAGACCAAGTCTAAATGACATTAAAAATTTGAAAGCAACACAGATGGACGCATAATTAAATCTGTAAAATGTTTATACAACTTTTATGTTTAAACGTCTAGTGGTCACGTTGCAGTAAGAGCTCAAACTCGAGTATCCAAACTTTTTGACCCGAGGGTATGTAAAATTTATAGTAGCGTTCTGTTTTGCCAGACAGCTACGGGTCATTAGACCCTTGGCCCTCAGGCAAGCCGCCTCAAGGCGAGCTCAAGGCAGGTAGTTCCATCGGGGGGGCAGTTATCGGGGGGGTGGTTTTCCAGTCAGTATATCTTCGACCAACACTGTGGGGGGGGGGGTAGAAATCCGGTCTGTCCTTATCATGTGGATAGCTATCAATTGAATATTCATGATCAATATTTCTATCCATCTAATTACACTCTAAACTAAGAATTATCCGTTGGATTGAATATTACAAAACGCGACGAAACTTGAGTGTCCGCGACTGGAAAACTACCCCCCCGATCTCTGACGTCAATATGACGTAGGAACCTGCTTGGGGGGGTAGTTGTCTGGGGGGTAGTATTCTCCAGGGTTAGGTGTTTTTTTCATATCTTTCCTCGACTACAAGGGAAGGGAGTCGTTCTTTCAGCTCAAAACCCTGACCATTGATTAAACATCGTCGATATTCAATGCCCTAACGCCCTGACCCTTTTTACTGCGGCGCGGCGAAGGGGATACTTCTATGTCTTCTATGGCCCCGATACTTGACTTCTAGTTGTAGTGTTGTTGGATTGGATTGAATTGGATTGGATTGAAGATACTGGCAGTGGTGGGAGTGGGCTCTTCGGCTACGGACCGGGTTATATTCTGAAAGTTTTTTGTGGATTTTGTTTTGTTGTATTTTTATGAAGAATTCTGTGGTCACTGATCATATTTTAAGGTTTTATGGTATAAGTATAAAAGTAAAATGAAGATAAAGTCTGACGTACTCACAGGTAACAAGACCTTGATATTGACTGTTCATACTTTAAAGTATGTAAGTTAAACAATGACTTTGCCTACATGATTATACACTAATTTTACATTTCGGCTTTAGTTCCGCAGGGTCGTGTCGTAATTTATTAATTTTTTATAAATGTATAGGGGACCTCAGGGAGGGAAAAGGAGGAACAAACACCAGCAGGCGGAAAAGGAGCCTGGCATGTACTGTGCAGGCCCGTAACTCACCCAAGAGATTTGTAATCGGGTAGGCCTAGCCTAAATAAAAAGGTCACCACTTTTGCCGAGGCCGTAGGGGCCTTTTTTGGATTTCCCCTAGGGCCTCTGGGGCCCTAAAAATACGGCCCTGTAGTTCTGCAGAAGGTGCACACTTCGCATCACTATATAGGGGAATCGGAGGGGAACTATTGATAGTCAAACACCACATGTGAACGATATATCAATATTCGCTATTGATATTTCACTGATTTACTTCATATTATTACCTAGGGGATTCGGTGGGAACTTGGGTTGTTGGATGGGGAACAACCGATTGTCAACAACTTAGCCCACCTGCAAATTTCCCACATTGTGATTGGCTGGATTGCAAATTTTTTTTTCTGGATGTAAATAAAAAACATCTTACAACACTTAAAAATGTATTTACATTCAGTGAATAGAACAACACGTAAGTTATCATGCTAATCAAGGAATTACTTTATTTTTTTTTCTCTATAAGCTTGGCCGCTGCTGCTGCAAGTCGCCACAAAAGGGTGCAGCAGTCGGCCACTGGCCAAAACATAATTATTTGCTATTTCGGGCGTGGTGATTATTTCCTTTGTTTACATATGACTTTAGCGATTATGGAAATATGGCGGAGGAAACAAAGCACAACGCATTACAGAGCCGGCACAGTTTCACCCGATAACTGTTTGAATCTGTATACCGCTAAGTTATGTACAATTGATAGGCTAGAACTATCGATATATCGAACCAATTCAGTTGCGGGCTTTCAATAGTTAGTTCCCCATCTGACAGCCCCGGTTCTCAACGCCGTGGTCCCAAGGTAGACTGGATGTGCACCTTCTGCGGAACAGTTATACTTCCGCAGAAGAGTGACACTTAATTAGGGAAGTCAGTGGGAACCTGTAATGTCTGGAGGGGAACTAAACTTATTGAGTGATAATCATTTCCAAATTATAAAATAAATTTGCCTAAAACCTTACTTTTAAAAGTTTTTAATATAGCATAAAAAAAATTAGGTCATATACCACATATACAGCTAAGTTATGTTTAGATAAAAATTGGTGGTTGATATTTCAGTTGTAGTTCAGTTAGTTAAAGCATAGTTAATACTGAATTCAACAATATTTATATTCATACAATAATAATTCAAATTCGGCTAACCTTAAACTTATTTTATAAACGTTTTATGGGTTAGTATTAGTGTATTTTCATTAACCCCTTAAGCGCAGAGTAATTTGCTACCAGCTTGATCAGTAGCGCGCAGTTTAATTACACGATCAACACCAACACGCGAGGTTTTCGTCTCTACGCGACGCATGCAATATTGCAGAACTCGTGGTGTGGACGTAGTTCCAGAAAAATCCACTAGAGTGCAGCACCAAACGGTCTGCAACTCGTCAGGGTCAACTGTACAGTCGTAGAAAAAAAAAACATAGCAGAACAGTTAGTTGTAGGTACCAACAAAATAACGAGGTAAATCAGCTGAGAACGTCAAATCCGAGTAAACTCAGGCGTCGCGAGGAGGGCACTTAGATGTTCCACGAGATATCTCGTGCGTCGCGCTTGAGTGCACAGAATACTACCACGAGCTATCTCGTGCGTAGCGGATAAGGGGTTAATGAAGTTTCTATGTATTCGGGTGATATTAGTTACAGACATTTTGTCTACACTTTAAATCGGCTACTAAGATAGTAAATGAAATATCTAACACATAGTTTTAGCACTTTTATGATATTTAAGGTTGCAAGAGCAAAGTATTAAAATATATACCTTACGAAACGAAAGTCACACTACTAGCAAATGGTGTAACCCTTCTGCGGAAGTTGCACCTATATTTCGGCCTTCTCCTCTACAGTCTTCTTTATGGTTCCCTGTCATTTGACCGAATTGATAGTTGTTCGCCGCGACACTTGCCCACTTTTTAAAAATAAAATAAATAAATAAAAGCCTGAATCCACTTGGTCAAATTGATAATTGGTCGTTGTGACATTTCCCATAAATAATATTAATAATTAAATAAAATACTGAAACCACTTGTTCGAATTGATACTTGTTCACTGTGACAGTCATGGGCGTAATTTCAGCATTTCGATTGGGGGGGCAAGATCTTCTAGGTCATTGCCTCATCCTGATTTGATTGTATACACCATACACCATACACCTTTGCACTAGCAGTTCGTACTGAAGAATATGGGTTGGTTCTTTGGTATTACACGGAGGCCACCCTTGTACAGCGCGCTGCGGCGGTTATGTTAGGTCAGGTTATCATAAATATGTTAATAGTACTTTCCTCGTTTCGTTACGAATCAAACGATACTAGATGAATCATACTTTTGCCCACCAAATGCCCTTGAAATAGGCCAAGGTCAGGTCGTTGATCGGAGAGCGCACGCATCACCTGTCAAGGGATTTAGCAGGCGAAAGTATGACTCATCTGGTATCGTTTGTTTCATAACGAAACAACGAAAGTCCTACTAACATATTTATGATAACCTAACTCAACATAACCGCCACAGCGCGCTGAATCAGGGTGGCGATCGGGTGAAGTCGCTAGTGGCGGCGGCGACTCGATCAACTCAATCCTCACCAACATCGCTATCTTCTGGGAAGCAGAAAACAAAGGCTTATGATAATTATGTCCAATTTGGACAGTAAGTCAATTAAAGCATGTTCTTTCCAATTACAAAGTCATTTTTGGTAATCAGTAAAAAAATCTCTAAAAATAGTGGCCTCCGTATAATACCAAAGTATCTATGTGGTATATACACTGCCAATGCATATTATTTTCTTTATATCTAACTAGCTAAAGTTAATATCCAACCACGATATCACAACACAATGTGAACTTGTAATCACCATTCACTTCACTCAAAGCCGTAGCCAGAAAAAAAAATTGGGGGGGTTTGGGCTCAGCAATTACAGGAAGTGAAAAAAATAACTTTCTAACCTTTCATTTAAGTGCAATTTCAACATTTTCGGGGGGGGTTTGACCCCCTGATTCCCCCCCCCCCCATTGGCTATGGCCTTCTTCAGTCAGTAATTGTATTATTTGTAAAACTGTGAAACTGCAGTCAAAGCAGGCACACCAACTGTGCTTCATACGACTGGCGATTGACTGTTGCTATACTCTTATCTCTATAACGTCCAGTGTTGCATTACACGGGATTTGGCATTTTACCCGCCAACTCCATTGATAATCCTCACTTTTACCCGGTTTTTCGGCACTAATCCCTGCAAAATCCCCCCCAACGACCAAAATCCGGGTAGTTAGCCGAAAAACTACCTAATGACTTTATAAACACCAAATACCGGGCTTTTTCTCACTTTACATGGACATTTATTATTTGCAAAGCAAATCACAATTCGAAAATCCCCGGTTTTACTCGTTTTTTTATGTATTTAGGATGCTGAGTAAATCCCCGCAGCTCAAGTCTAAAATCCCCGATTTTACTAGATTTTTCTTAATCATGTTAATTAAGTCCCCGAACGGCCACCAAGAAACCCACAAACCGGGCTATTACCCAGTTTCTGGTAAAACTGCAACGAAATAACCAATACAACCAAACCAAATACATAACATCAACTTTCGTTTGAAAAATAAAATATTTATAGTTCCAAAAACTCCTTGGACCTCGATCGTCAAAAATCTCCGATTTCACCCATTGTTTAATATCCAGGTTGATGAGTAAATTTCCTCATCCCAAGTCTTAAATCTCCGGTTATACCCGGTTTTTTCTTTATCACTGCCAAAACTCCGCACGACCTCAAAAATACCCGAAAACCGGGTATTTACCCGGTTTTGGTAATATTGCTAAAGCTAAGTAGTCCTGCACGTAAATACAATGTAATGTAAAGATGAAAATAAAAAATATTTATGTTCTGTTCATCTACACACTAATCAATACATTTCAATCACATTCTACTTAACCCAGAAAATAAACACTGTCTTTAAACACTCAGTTTTTGACAAACGACAAAAACAAACGGTTTCCTGGAGCAAAATGGCTGAACTAGAACTGTCTGCTGGCGATTAAAATGTCAATTCAGCAGTAGCTTGTGGCGACACAAATATATGTAGAAACAAATATTTGTGTCGTCATAATAAATGTCATGTTTTGTACTTTCACACAAAAAGTGTCGCGTCATTTGAGGTTTACACGTGACATTTTTCGCGCCACTTACAAGCCAATAAAAGTGACGACACATTTAGATGCTAGTGTAAACTAGGCTTAACGGCTGTGTCAGACTGGGGCCACAGACCCTGCCTGACACTATGTCTTCTGGGCCCGATGTCAGGCAGGGTTGCCAGTCCAGTCGACCCATTGTCAACCGCCCTTCAAAATAACTTAACAAGTTATTGACTTGGAGATTCAATGGATGGTTTACATAGCAAACGTGAATATATGATGGTAATCCTGATGAAATGGTTAGATAAATAAACAGTACTTTTAACTGTTGCGTATGGTTATGATAATTTATTTTTTTGTAATTTTCCCTATTCGCTGGTTCAAAATTCCTCACAAAACCTATATCCCGCCCAAAACATTATGCCCCCCACAAAAATTTTGATGGCGCAAATTGCGCCATACTCCCCCTTCTGGGCACCCCTGGTGAACAGTGTCTTATGACAGGCAACTAACTTACACTGGCTCTGAGCCAGAGTTTAGGGGTTGGCCATCCTGGAGCGTTAGTTCATTGGTGGACGTGTCATTTGGCGTGGGAGTGGGTTCTCGTCGACCGGCGCGCCATAGTGGATAGCGTGTATGTCTGTATTCGTTCGCTAAACGTATCCTTGCAAATTTGCAATCGGACTTCAGACAAAACTACGCCACCTGTGTACTTTTACGGCATATCGACAAGACTCATATTGTTAATGAAAAATTTATATCAATAATAATATAATTTTACAACTTGAAAAAACATGATTCTGGTAACTTGTCGTTATTTATACCTAAAAATTAATTTTCATTTTCAAATTTTTGGGAGGGGCAACTGCCCCCCCTTGCCCCCCCCAAATTACGCCTATGGTGACAGTTGTCCGACTTTATAAAAATATTATGTATTAAATAATTGAAAGTTGACCGAATTGATAGTTGCACTCCGTGACACTTGCCCACTTTTAAAAATGAAATTAATATAAATTAATAAAAGCCTGAATCCATGTGGTCGAATTGATAGTTGGTTGATGTGACAGTTGCCCAACTTTTTGAAATTGAATAATATTAATTTAGAATTTGTGTCATTTGACCGAATTGATACCTGCTCGCAGTGACAGTTGTTAGAAGAGAGGAGGGGGCAGCGCGGAGAGGGAGAGGACAGGGCGCAATGCCCCTATTCTCTGCTATTGGACGGCCCATGTTGGCATGTTCCCACTGGACGAATAGGAGCTGGGCGCCCGGCCCGCTCCCTCTCCTTGTTGCCCCCTCCACTCTTCTGCCAACTGTCACACATTTTAAATTATTATTATTTAATTTAATAAAGTTGAGCAACTGTCACATCGACCAACTATCAATTCGACCAAGTGGATTCAGGCCTTTATTTATTTATTTCAATTTAATTTCAAAAAGTGGGCAAGAGACACGGCGAGCAGCTATCAATTCGGTCAATCGTCAATTATTTAATACTTAATATTTTTATAAAGTCGGACAACTGTCACAGCGGACAAGTATCAATTCGTACAAGTGGTTTCAGTATTTTATTTAATTATTAATATTAATATTTAAAAAGTTGGGGAAATGTCACAACGACCAATTATCAATTCGACCAAGTGGATTCAAGCTTTTATTTATTTATTTTATTTTATTTTTTTAAAGTGGGCAAGTGTCACGGCGAGCAAATATCCATTCGGTCAATTGGTGGGCTCCCCTTCTTTATTCTAAATTTTTTCTCATCCATAGCAATGCCAGAGGGCAATGTCCAGTGCCTCTGAATTTAAGTCTTCACTATTTATAGTCAAAAGTTCTCCTTGAAGACTGCCTAAAATGGCCGGCTTTCTTTAATTGCCAATAAAATATAACTTATTTTACCTTGTAAATGGCAAATAAATTATTGATTTCTGATTGATATCAATTGTTGACTCAGATGGTTTTATAACAAATATCCTAAAGATGGGGCTAATTTTAAGGTACAAGTCAAAGCCTATTCACACTGTGGATGCTGGTTATGATAACCATATTAGGCTCCATCTAAATGATATGCCATGGATAGCACTTTGAAAGGATGATATGGGTAGACTTTGATAAACGTCGCCCCAAAACAAATGAATTCTTGATTTAATGACATTATTTAGTTGTATGATTGACTTTCATGATGCAAAAAGTTGCCACGATAACCAGTGACGTTAAGTAGGCCTATCTGTTACTGTTAGAGTTTTACAGTAGACGCCCTCTAGTTCGGCCACCTCGGGACCGGACCACCGACCGGACTACAAAATGGCCGGACTATCCGGATGTACTATCAAAATGCAAAATAATCCTATTAAATTCATTACCTATGCTTCAAAATCAACAAAACACCTGGGAAGTAAGAGGTTAAACGTGTTTACAGTGTTTAATTGGCAAAGACAATTTTTTGACGGCTCTATGTTGCGACGAACTGTCATATTGCGTCACTCGTAGATAGGTATGTTTTTTGCCGATACTGTACTGAGGATATAGAGTAAACAGAGAAACTCATCACGTACTGTAGGAAAATTTGTTTTGCCAAGTTTTTGTTCCATTGTCACAAACGTGTGTTTACGTTTTTCAACCATGTTAAAAAACATTTTACTCAAAGTAAATTTGTAAACGTATAGTTTACAATTACTCGCAATATTCACCCCTGAAATCAGTCCTTATACCTAACAGAAAAAAATGCACACACGAAATCCCAGATCAAATCTTACTGTACCTAGAGTCCTTTGATTTAAAGTATAACAACTTCGTTTGTTAGTTGAGGTCAAATGTGTCTATCAATTACAAGCCTGCCCGTAAACTAAAAACTAAACTGACATAAATAGTTTACTTCTACGGCCGGAAACTAAACATTCAGGATAAATCCTGTCGAAGACCCCCGCCGCAGTGCGTCATGGCCATATGACGGATATGAGTAACCCTCCTAGGACCGGCCGGACCATCCGGCAGCCGATCCAACCGAAGCCGAACTAGGGGGCGTCTACTGTAGTTTTAATTGTGATTTGTTTTATAGGCCCTAGGCTTATGTAGTTGTTTTTAGTTGATTAGTTTTTAATTATATAATAATTAAATGAACAGCTGATGAAAAAATTTCTTAACACATAAATTTTGTTTTTCTAGTGATTATTTCAAAATTTAGGAACATTTTTCTTACTTATTAGGTAATTTCTTATTTATAAGATAATTTAATAAGTGCAATTAAATAACTGAGTAAATACTTTAACATTTATTAATTTTAGCATTGATTTTGATACAACTTTAACCCTTTCAGTGCTATGCAACGTTGTGCGTATTTTTCCCGAAAAGTGCGATGGAACGATATATCGTTGTGCGTGTTTCATCCGAGGAGCGCTGAGCGACGATATATCTTTCCGGTGTGACTATCGATCGCGTGTGTTTAAATGGGCATATCGGTTGACTCGGTTGTTTTTTCGAAACAGGGATGATTTCTTTCGATTCCTCATACGATCGAGGCACGATATATCGTTCCTTAGCACTTTTGAGATGACAAAATATTTTTTTACCGATTTTTTTCCCCGCGCACTAGGCTTCGCCCGCGCGGCAACCCTAGCAGTTTTCGGACAAAATGAGTATAAATCTCTAGCACTTTTCGGGAAAAAACAAAAAATGTTCTAGCACCGAAAGGGTTAAAATCATTCATTACATAATCTAAAATAAATATAAACATTGAATCATAAATAAAAATAACAGATAGGATGAATAAAATTACTTTCTCACCCATCATTAGAACGAGACAGCAAAAGGCCAAGGAAGATGAAAAATCAAAAGAAAGTCAGAAGAAAGAAAACAGGCATTGTGAATTGGGAGAGGCTAATAATTTAAAAAAAGATGTATGAAATCAAAAGGCGATGTTAAGTCAAAAAGCAATTCTAAGAAAGATAACGACTTTCTTCAACGTACAATGGAAAAAGAATGTCTATTGACAACTAGCAGTACTCAAACTGATGAATTATATTTACAGGGTTGCCAGCATCCGGGAATTCCGGGAAAACCGGGAATTATGCGTGAATTTTACTCGCCGGGAAAAAACCCATGAATTATGCGTGAATTCTTCAAAAGATCCTTGAATTTTATAAAAATCATGTAGCGATCGTTTTGACGTGTCAGTCTATAATATGATTATTTCTCGATCAGGAGATCGGCCATTTTCGGGGATGTGTTGGACAAAGCATAAGTTGCCGTCCAAACACGTCTCCCCTGACACAACAAGTGATTCCTAAGTAGAGAGAGGTGTGCCAAAGGAACTGGAACTGTTATTTTGTTCCGTGTCTCGTTCCGGGAACTGTTCCAACTGTCTGTTAATATGAACCGTAACGAGTCTTGTTCCGATGTAGTTTTCGTACTTCTCGCGACGAATACAGCACGAAAGAATAGGCACTACATATCCATGGAACGGAATTATAGGGCTTTTGTCAATAAGAGTACCAATAATGGCGGAGTCGATGTCAGAGTGTTCGTTTCACCAAGAAATATTAAATATTGTAACTGAAGCCGGAACGGGAACTGTTAAAAGAACACGTTCCGCGGCCGGTACGGAATGGTCGGAACGGTTCTCGTATCGTAACTGCAAAGCAGAGGTCAGTGACATACTAGCCGAAGAGAATACACAGCTGACTCGGGGGGTGTGGCGGGTCCTTGATTCCTCCAACCCTTCTGTGCGCATGCGCTACCTACCACTGACAGACACGTGATCGGGTATTTCGCGCTCTAATGACCCGGCGGCGTCGGCGTCGTGTGCTGTGTGGGAAATAAGTCAACTGAAGGTGAGTGCAATACTATTAGATTTCATGTTATTGTTATTTTAAATAGGTTAGGTGTGATTTGGTGGAAGTAAGCTGAAGCGTGGTGTTATTAATACTGTATTGTTAAAAGAGTTTTGATTATTATTAATGAATATCTATCTTATTCGTGTAATTTTAGCCTTAAATTGCCTTGAAGAGCCACTGAAAACGGAGTTGAATTTCAATAAGGAAGTATGAGTTGAAGAATTGGATTTTGTTCATTTAGAGTAGCCTTCATAACTGTTAAAATATTTACGCAAACCATGCTTTTTATTTTATTAAAAAGTATTATGTCTGTTTAGCCTACGTTATGTTCAGTATCAGGTCCGTAATTCTTTTTGTTTTGATTTTCTGTTTAATGATATTTAAATGGACTGGATATAAATTTACACTTATCATGTTAATCAAGAAGTTATTTAAAGGAACCTAACCAAAACCTGGCCAAATTTACTCCTTATATTAAAAGCCCTTTAAAAAACAAATCAGGCGTTGGTCAAAAGCTTTCAAACTACAATTTAATCATCAATATAATGGCCCAACAGTAAGGCCAAAATCTTATGGCCGAAAATCGCCTCATTCTTTTAATATACCGAATTGATCACAGTGCTGTTATTGTTATTATTTACCTCTCCTGTAGCCTGTAGCATATGTTTATCCATCTAGTCTTTAAACGTGAAGAGGCCTAGAAAGTAATATCTGGAATTAATTAAAAACTCCAATTTATCCTCCAATTAAACTCCACATTGTTAACGATTGGGTAAATGTTCACTTTACGGTACTACCTCCGAAATTGAAAATTTTTTTTCAAAATGTGGGAAATCACGCCCTGATTCCAGAAATGATAGTCGTTTTCCGCGGAAAACGTCGGAAAATGCCGGAAAATCGGAAAAAACGGGAAAATATTTTTTGGCTCGGAAGTAGGTCATGTGGGTAATCAAATTAATCGGGAGAATGAGCTGAACAAGAATATGCAAGAATTTTCAAAATCAGATGGATAATAACGGAGTTATGGCCGGAAAAGTACCGGAAAAGTCATAGATTTGCACAAAATGGGTTAGTTTTAGGTGAGTTACGCTAAACCGTGGGATCTAAGGTTAGGTTAGGTTAGGTTAGTTTAAGTTAGGCTAAGTTAGACGATGTTAGGTCTAGTTAGGTTATGTTAGACTATGTTAGGTTTGGTTTGATTAGGTTTGGTTAGGTTTTATTGGATTTCGTTAAGTTTTATTAGGTTTGGTTAGGTTAAATTAGGGTTGGTATTGTTAGATTAGGATTATAATATCACATTCTTACTTTACCAACCTTATCCATACCTAACTTTAACGTTTTAAACCAATCCTAATGTAACATAAAATAATGCAACTTATCACAACCTAACATAACCTAACCTAACCTAACCTGTCCTAACCAAACCAAATACAACCTAAACTAACATAACCAATCCCTATCTAATTTATTCCAGCCAAATCCATCTTGTAACTTAAACAAAAGTTGGTTCATCAATTTTTATGTTTTTTGGCTTTATCTCAACTATTGTACGTCAGATCATGAAAATTATTGCAGAATATTGCTCAGCGTGTAATTTCCTTTAATTTGAGTACCCACATGATATGTTTTAGACAAAGTTTGTTTTCGACTTTTCTGACGCTTTTCCGGCCGAATCTCCGTTAATATCCAACTTATCTTGAAAATCCTTACATATTCTTGTTCAGCTCGTTCTCCCGATTAATTTGAGTACCCACATGACCCATTTTTGGGCTGAAAATTTTTTTCCGGTTTTTCCGATTTTCCGGTATTTTCCGACGTTTTCCGCGGAAAAAACTATCATTTTCAGAATCAGCGCGTTATTTCCTACATTTTGAAAAAAAATTTCAATTTCGGAGGTAGTACCGTAAAGTGAACATTTACCGATGATTGATTAAATGCCAAAGTGAAAAAATGATATAAGATAGTAGCTTTTCAAAAATTAATTTAATTTTTCCGTTGTTACATGACATAAAGCCTATATTTTTTAAAACCAAGAAATTATTTTGAAAAAGGGTAAAATAAATAGTGGTAGGCCTACCAATACTTCTAAATAAATGCGACCGGAACGAAGGATTTTTTGCAGTGAACTGTGTAAAAACTATTATTCATTTGTGGATTTGCTAAAAATAACTTTGTCTCTGTTTAAATGTTACAAAATTAAATACGATAAAAATAGGAATTTAATTCGGTAGGCAGGTCGCATGCCTGCTGGTTGCTGGATCGTCACACGTATCGGCGTAAGGACACACCTGCCGAGACATGGCGAATGCGAGTCTCAGCGAGGATGTCTTTACGTGGGTCTTGAGCCCGGCGAGATTGTTCTTGCGCTATAAGTAAACAAAAAGTGGATGAGTCCATCCGTCCATCGTTCCGAGCAAGGGGTAGGAGCTTGGTGGAGTGTAGTGTTCTCAGACGTATATCAACATTATGTTTTATTAGGCCTAGCGTTATTTATTATCCGTAGAGTAATTTATTCGTTTCCAAAATCACTTGTATTATATTCCCCCTCCTTCTTACTGTGCATTCGAAGTTCTTAGCATGCGCAGTGACCAATGGCAGTGTTTCATGGATAGCGTCTACGGACGCCGAATCCGAATTGGGCTGCCGTCAGCCCGTCACTATTTTGTCCTGCGCTGTGAATCGCTGTGAAGGCCTGCACATGGCTGACTTGATATCCGCGGTGGCGGTATCGAAATAACGAATATTTAAGCTATTATATTTCTCTGTTATTTCAATTTTAAAATCACCCGCGACATCAAATTTTCTATATGGATTTTATTTATTATGTTTTAAATCATACAAAATCCAACACTTCAGTCAGGAATTGGACCTGGATTCTTAACATAATAATGCTTAAACCACGGCTGCACTAATATATATTTTTATTGTTATTACTGTAAAGGGCGAGTAAACACTGCGGGAGATACCGCTTTCGCGTTCGCTGTTTATAAATACCTCCATTTGCGACCGCTGCCGCTGTGTATCAGCGGGATCTAAAAAGGTGGCCATTCACGTTCGAAACCCACACCTAGGAGGATAAATGATTGGGCAAAACTTGAACACCTTTTATGTTCACCAGTAGCATTTTCCAAGTAAATTAAATTTCCTATTGAATGGTGCAATTCATTTGTATAAATATAATTGTTTATTTATTACCTATGATAAGTAATCCAGGGGTTCTCGTTGTTTTTACGGTTTGTGCAACCGATTACACAGCATGATTTCACCATTTTTAAATCATCGTCATAAATAAATTTAACAAAAAAACTTGATTTATTGTAGTCCAAATCAACAGACAGAAATCTACCGGCGCTTATCAGAGAGAGGCGTGGGAACTCAACACGTGGTGCGGGCGGAGGGGATAGAAGCGCTGTCCCCCTCCACACCAGTACGGCGCCGGCCGGCGGGCGGGCGGCCGCTGGTTCGCTTCAACGCAACCGCCTCGTGTCCTCTCCTACTATCCTCCTACGCCCACACACGTAGGCCCAACAGCACGGCGTGCTTTAGCGCATAAGGCCAATGATGTGGACTTTGCAATAAATTGCATGACGTGCGCGGCACGAGAGTGAATGGTCACCCAAGAGGCTTCAGTGTACTCGTTGCCTGTTGGGATCTTGTCCATAGGAACAATGTTAATTTTAAACGTCACACATTCATCTATCATTTAATAGGAACAATGTTAATTTTAAACGTCACACATTCATCTATCATTTAAATATTCCTATCGAATAATGTAATGAAACTATTGAATTTCATCATAGTTAAAACAGATAACAATATAAAAACTAAACGTTTTACATTGCAATTTTGTGCCATTAAATGTATTATTTATAACACGGAGTAATTTTGCCCTTACTAAGAAAAAATAAATTTTAGCAATTTATTGTTATACTTTATTTATTTTTTTTACTTCCGCCGACTACGCGATAAAGATCACAGCGCATACTCAGCGGAAGTGTGTTTGCTGTAAAAGACGATTTCGCGTAATGTACGGGAATTGCGCGACGTTTCGCCTCGGAAGTCACGATTTTTTGTTAAGTTTCGAACAAAGCCGAATGTTTTAAACCATTATGAAAAAACTCGTAAGACCCAAATACTCGTTCAAGGCTATTATACCCATTAAAAAAATCTAAATTTCCCTCAAAAATTGTTTTTGAGTCTCAAGTCTTGCCGGTTGATTTTTATTTCGTTCATTAACAAGTGTGTACTATTTTTAGACATAACTTACTATTCTTATAGACAAATAGTGTTAAACACCATAATGGAATGGGGGGCTAGGGGAAGGGTTATTTACTCCTTGGTAAGTTATAGTTCCGGTACCTGAATTTTTACAAATAAAGAATGGTAGCAACCATAGAGAAGTTTTAACACCATTAAATTAAACAAAAAAACTTTCAGGATTTTTTTAGCCCAGATTAGTTATTGCGTACAAAAGCAGTAGGCCTAAACATTTCAATAAAATTTAAATCCCCGATATGTCATAACTATTTTTGGTTATGTCGTTTGCAGATTCGATTGCCAGTGAGACCTAAACATGGCAGCTAAGAAGAAACATGGGAAAACGGCTTTTCAAGACACGTGGATGCAAGATCCAGAACTTAAGCTATGGCTTAAAAAAATTCCGAATGATGTCTACTCTGCTGGTTGCAGCTTGTGCCCTGGCACAGTAATTTCCGTATCAAGCATGGGGCGTCAAGCACTTGCAAGCCATATGCGTGGTATCAAGCATGAAACTAAATTCAAGGCCTTCAAAAAATCCCCATCATTGGGAGTATTTTTTAAACAAACGTCAACTGTACCATCGGTGCAAGAATCGCAAGCTGCTACAGCAACACTTGAAAAACAAATGACTGCGCCGACAGCAATAGTTATTCCCGAAATGGCTGATGCAGGACAAATCGAAACAGTAGTAGATCAGAGCACTTCAGCTGTTGCGCCAAGAGGACTGAAAAAGTATGTATTATGCGATAATGTTACCAAAGCCGAGGTCCTTTGGTGCATGCAGAGTGTAATGACCCACAAATCTATGAACAGTGCCGGGAAAGACATTGAACTGCTGAAACTGATGTTTCCTGATAGTGAAATAGCTCAGAAACTAGAGCTGCAAAGGACTAAAATAGGATACACCATTGTTTTTGGTCTTGGAAAATTTTTTAAAACTGAACTAGTGAATATCTTAATTGGTTGTGAATTCTTCGTGGCGTCCTTTGACGAGTCCTTGAACAAAGTTAGTCAAAAACAACAGATGGATATATATATAAGATTCTGGAACGAAGATAAGTCTCAAGTTGAAACACGGTATTTTAATTCGTCCTTCCTTGAGAAAGCAAGGGCCGTGGATTTGCTTGAAGCTTTCAAAATGGGACTTCAAGATGTGCAGATGAAGCAACTTCTTCAAGTTTCCATGGATGGACCAAATGTCAACTTCTCGTTTTTAAGAGAGCTCAAATTGTATCTTAAAGAAGTAGGATGTGGGAAGGAAATTATAGATTTTGGCAGTTGTGGACTACATACCGTTCACTGCGCATTCAAGAATGCCATGCTGGCAACGGGCTGGGACGTGGTGAAATTTCTACGAGCGCTTTACAACCTTTTTAAAGATGTTCCAGCTCGTAGAGGATTATATAAACTCCACACTGGGTCAGAGCTTTTCCCACTGAAGTTCTGTTCAGTGAGGTGGCTAGAAAATGAAAACGTAGCACAACGTGCCATCGACATGCTCCCTAGCCTGAAAGTTTACGTGAAGGCTACTCAGGAACATAATGAAGAGCCATCCTCCTCAAGTTTTGAGATAGTAAAAAGATGCGTGACTGATCCCATAATTGGCCCAAAACTGGCGTTCTTCAAAACTCTGTCGGCAGATGCAGAACCATTCCTAAGGGAGTTTCAGACGAACCTACCTGTTTCTCCTTTTTTGTACGAAGGACTCTCAAATCTTATGAAAAATTTATTAACTAGAATCGTCAAACCACCACTCCTCGCAAAACCAAACATTGTGTCCATCAACATTGAAGATGAAGAAAACCTACTTCACTCTAAGAAAATTGGAATAGGTTTTACTACACAGGCAGAACTAAGCAAGTGTGAAAGAGTTAAAGACCTAGATATCGCACTCTTCAGGAAAAACTGCAAGAAAGCAGTAAAAACATTTGTCAATAAGCTGCTTACCAGGTCACCGCTGAAACATCCTCTCGTGAAGAACCTGACTTGCTTTAACCCTAGTGTTGCTCTTGATGTCAATGTCAGCAAATCCAGACTTGACCAGCTGTTGCAGTCCTTAGTTGGTCACGGCTGGATAAGCGGCACTTCAGCAGATAAAGCCAGCCAGCAGTTCACATCAGTTTGCTCATCTGATGTTACTCAACATAAACTGAAAAGCTTCAACCGGAAGAAAGATAGGTTGGATGATCTTTGGACTGACATCCTCAAGACCTTCGATTGTAGTGAACTACAAAGGGTTCTTCGAATAGTTCTTACACTATCACATGGGAATGCCGAAGTTGAAAGGGGATTCTCCATCAACAAAGAATGCGTAATAGAAAACATGAAAGAAGAAACCCTTATTGGCTACAGGACAGTGTACGATGCCATCCTGAAACGTGGAGGAGTTCAGAACGTTCCTATAACTAAAAACCTTCTACATGCTGCCAGGAACGCCTACAGCCGATATAAGGAACACCTATTGAGCGAGAAGAGAAAAGAAGAAAAGGCCATGGAAGAGAGAATGCAGTTGAAGAGAAAAAAAGAAATGATCAAGGAACTGGAGGAGAAGAAGATGAAAATAATAGAAAGTGCCAGAGCGTTAGAAAGGCAGATAGAAGAACTTACGGCTGACAAGAAATCATAGATTCATAAGATTATGGAAGCGTAAATTTTTAATATCGGAACGGACTTAGAAATCTAATTTTATGTTCTTAAGGTTTTTTCAGTAAGTATTGTAACTGAAGTTTACAGATCGGACTAACTACATGTTAAAAAAATCAACAAAACACATAAATAGTTATTTTAAAATTTGAAACGATATCCGTAAATTTTAAAAAAAACGAGTATCCTTTTTTTACTATTTTCACATGCAGTTAATTCACCAGATTTGTATAACTCAGTTACAGCACTTAATGAAATCTGAAAACCTAAAATCAAATCAAAAATTTCTTTATTTCGCAAAATATAAAATGTAGCTAACAGACTCTTTTACATTAAATTAACTGAAAACATAAATTATTTTGCTAAGTGATAACTTATAATTTATGCGAAATTTATTTCATGTGGGAAAATCTCGTGCTTAAGAGTGAATCAACATGGTAGTAAAGTAAGTAAATCTCAATTAAATTCTAATTTTAGCTTTCAAGCAAGGGAAGAAATAAAAGAATACTATCCAAGGTTTTATTTTTGCCTCTGAACCAGAGGTCTTATGGTGCAAGCAAGGAAAGCCTGGTTTTGGCGGCTCGTGTTTTGAGTTTCCTAAACAGACGGAGGAGGACGGACGGACGGACGAACCCCCTCCCTTCCCTGCCCATCACGCAACCACACCTACTCGCACATGCGCACTCCTCAAGCACACGCAAACTCTCGCGCACGCTCACACACACACATCAACTCAGTCACTCGTCTTTCAAACTGCTACCAGCTGATGAGTCAATGCTTACATATCGAAACTCACTTAGTTACTGCACCTTCTCTACCAATTTCGCGAAGCCATTGTGAAACATGTCTTTTATTTGAAGGCAATCGTATTGTCATTATTGCGTAGTTTGTTTGTTAGATTGTTGTCAATTACGTGAGCAAGGACTTCAAGAACATAAAAATGGACTTTTGAATCCTTACCGATATTAAATATTATTCAGTAGCATAATAAAATTTGCTTACTAAAAAGTATTTAGCTCTGTCAATTTACTGTTTTGTTTGTTCAATACTGAATCTTACATTGATTTCGTTACAACATCTTCAATAAACTTTTAGGGTACATAATTAGTCTCATTTACTTGAATGTGATATTTTTACCTAAGAAATAGGTAGGTTTAGATTAAAAAGTTGTTCCTGACGTGTTTTGTTATAAGACGAGTGTTAGGGCTTTTGCAATTTTACTGTTTGTGTTATTAGATAATTAGTCTAATTTACTTGAATGTGATATTTTACCTAAGAAATAAGGTAAGGTTTCGACTAAAAAGTGTGTTAAGAAGCGTTTTCATAAGATTGAAGCTGATTTTTTATAATACTTCTTTAAATTAATTATATTTCTGTACGTATACATCGAAACTAACTTAGTTAGTGCACCTTCTCTACCAATTTCGCGAAGCCATTGTGAAAAATGTCTTTTATATGAAGTCAATCGTATTGTCATCATTGCGTAGTTTGTGTGTTAGATTGTTTAACTACGTGATCAAGGACTTCAAGAACATAACAATGGACTTTTGAATCCTTATCGATATTGTATATTATTCAGTAACATAATAAAATTTGCTTACTAAAAAGTATTTAACTCTGTTAATTTACTGTTTTATCTGTTTATTACTGAATCTTAAATTCATTTCATTACAACAGCTTCAATGAACTTTTAGGATACATAATGGTCTCATTTACTTGAATGTGATATTTTTACCTAAGAAATAGGTATGGTTTAGATTCAAAAGTTGTTCCTGACGTGTTTTTTGTAAGGTACGTGTTAGGGCTTTTGCAGTTTTATTGTTTGTGTTATTAGATAATTAGTCTAATGTACTTGAATGTGATATTTTACCTAAGAAATAAGGTAAGGTTTCGACTAAAAAGTGTGTTAAGACGCTTTTCGATAAGATTGAAGTTGATTTTTATATAATAGTTCTTTAAATTAATTATATATCTATACGTGTTTTAGTAAAAATAAAGTTTGTTACCTGTCCTTTTTGTTTCATTTCTTATACTCCTTGTGTCATATTAATTCTGATGTCCAGGGCCTATTTTTAGAAATGTGTACTGTATTAATTATAATTTGATATATTATAGCAAGCTTTCGAATTTGTTACCAGCAGCAGATAATACTGGTATAGTTCGCTTATGAAAATGCCTACCATTTTAAATAACGTGTGCGAGAGAGATGGATAATGAATATTTAGAGAGAGATCTCCAGACGATTCCTATCATTGGCTGCAGCAATGTATTTGGTTTCCTATTGGACGACCATTTTTGTTTTGTTCTGGAAGTGTTTTTACTATCCGCTTTATAAACCTGAACCGAGTTGACAGCTGCTAACAATCAAAGAAAATAAACAGTATTTGTTTACTTCAGGGAAAATTATTTATTAATTAGAACTTAGGAAAAAATAACTATTACGAGTTTAATCTCTTATTCAATAACAAATAAATACAAATACGTAGAATACAATGTATATTTCCAATTTTATAGCTGATATTACTAAGATAAGACTTTCGTAAACAAAATCTCTAACCGTAACCATAATACATTTGGACAACTGAATTGTGCTTTCGTTTTGAAAATTAGTTCACTATTTACAGCTAGTTCATTCTAGCAGCAGTTTAATAATTTGGAAGGTATTTTGAAACCTCTCAAACTTCCTCCCCCTTCCCCAACACCCTCCACCCTTCCCTCGGCTGTTTTTGTTTACATTCCCAGTCTCGACAATGGGACAACGTTGCTCTGGCTATAAATAACGAATCTTTATCTGTTAGAGCTGTTCAGTAACTACGGTGATAAGGCAGAATAGTATAATAGCAGTATAAAACTAGAACTTCTATAAGAGATTTTAAAGGAATTTTGCATGGATTCATGTAATCTCTAATCTCTTACTTTCTCTCTTTCTTCATTCTTTGCTTCAATGCGTGATAACTGCAGTTCTTACAATTCCGGTTTCTTATAATAGTTCCGGAGTCCGATTTCAATTCATGCGTAAATACATTGGGGTACATTTTCGAAATTATAATTAATTCGCATACAGGCCCGCATTACACTATCAAATATTTTATGAAAGATCTTTTATATTATAAAATATTTATGTGACCAATCAAAATTTAAGTTTTTGTTTTGAAAATCAGCTGGCTTGAATTTTGATCGGTCAATCTTTCATAAAATATTTGATAGCGTAACGCGGGCCTCACAATATTTTAATGGATGGAGTGAATTCGTGGTACAACAAAAATTATTTATAAGTTGTGAATACAAATCATTCTTCCAATCTAAAACTTAATTACGCCCGATTCACACACAACGGACGTGTGGCGGAATCGTGGCACAGTCGCGACAGGAACATATGTCCTTTCCCTGTCACTCCCATCGCCCAATTCACAAACCAGGGACGTGGCGCGGGAGGGCGGCCTCACGTCCGCTATGTGTGAATTGGGCCTTGAATTTTGACTATTTTTACCGGGAATACCGGGAAAGATGCGTGAATTTTTTGGAAACCATTTGCTGGCAACCCTGATTTAACAAGTAATGTATTAATCAATAAAATTGAAGAGTTAACTTATAAAAAACATAACAATGAATAAAGTAGTTGAATTAGAAATACAACATGAATTAGTTAACTCCCAAGAACAACATAAAATAAATAAATTTAGGAATAATACAGATCACATTTGTGACTGTAATATGCATGATAAAAGTGAGAAAGATGTAAATAGTATTATGTAAATTATTGCAAATGAAAATTTTGTTGAAGGAATATTAGAAAGGTTTGAAAACCTTAAAAATAAAACGGATACAAATGTAGTGAACACTGAAGATATTAGAAAAGAAGACAAACCCGAGGTCAATTGGTCAATTGTAAATAAAAGACCAAACAAAAAAACAAAAAATACTCATTTTAAGACAGCACAGTCTAAAGATTGTCCTTGTTTTATTTCCACTAATTAATAAATATGAGTTATTAAATAATGAAACCCTAACTGATAAATATCATCAGAAATCTCATATGATAGAAAATGTAGTAAATGCAAATATTTAACCTAAAAGACAACATACATTTAAACAAAAGCATCAACATAAGAATAATGCAGTAGAATCAAGAATGTTAAATGAATATAAAAGGACAAACTATCATCTACTAAATAAAAAAGAGGAAGACAATAACACAAAACCAAAAGAAGGCAAAACATACAGTAAGTTCAAAGTGAGTAAATGCCCTCGTATAACAGCCTCAAAGCTTCAAGAAAATGAAACATTTATAGACTCTCTTAACAAACATATTCACACTCTTTTCTACAATCCCAGTTACCAAGAATGATGATGCAAAAATGCTTAAAACTGAACGGTTAGGGTCACTGACCATTCTACATCAAAATGTGGATAGAGTGAGCAATAAAATAGAAAGGCTAAATCATCTTTTAGATCTTACATCGCCTGATTTCTTAGTAATAACTGAACATGATCAACATCCAGATGTCATTCTAAATACAAGACTTGTAGTGTATACCCTTGTTTGAGCATACAGTAGAAAACACAATTTAAAAGGAGGAATAGCTATATACAAAAAAGACGATTTTCAACATGAGGTTACGAACCTAGAAGTAGAATCCTATAGTATTCCCCTTGTCTGCGAAGTTTGTGCTATATCTATAACACTAAGTCACAAAAAACTTATTCAAATTATTGGAGTATATCGACCTCCAAATAAAAAAGAAGAACTAACAACACAGGCTCTAAATACGATTCACAATGTTCTGCTTTCAATAAAAACAGATGTCCATGATTTTATTTTAGTAGGTGATATTAATATTGACAACCTCATATCTTCTAGGGAAAGATGTTCTTTTAATGGTCTACTTGCAGCTCATAATGCCGAAAGAATCATGTTACCAGCAACTAGAATAACCAAAGATTCGAAAACTTCTGTTGACACAGTTTGTAGTAATCTAAACATTGAAGAAATCAAGGTGGATATTATAAAAACTGACATCGGAGATCATACTGGACAGCTCTGCCATGTCCCAGTTCCAAATTGGAGAGATAAAAACATCTCACAAACGTGTCAAATTATGAATTATAATTCTCTAGAGTATCTCAAGGAATCATTTCTCTTAACACCCTGGAACAGCATTTTGAATTCATGTAATGTGAATGAAGCATATGATAACTTTCAGACCATATTTAAACTACATTTGGAACACCATTGTCCATTACGGACATTCAAAATAAATACAAATCTAAAAAGATTAATAAAATATGACAAAGAAGCCCAAAATCTGAAAACCAATTACCTTGAAGCTAATGATAGATTTTGCATTACTGGAAAAGAAGAGGATAAACAGTCAGCCACAAATATAAAAAAAAGTTATGATCAAAAACTTAAAATTTTGAGGAAAGAAGTAAATGCAAAACTAATTAATAATGCCACTTGTAAAAATAAAGCCTTATGGAATATAACAAACAGTGAAAGGAAACCTAAAAAAGTCCATTCAAACTTTGATTATTTTATTTACAATGGCAAGAAAATTGAACAACCTAAAGACATTGCAGATTCCTTTAATGAATATTATTCATCAATAGCTGAAACTACGCTAAGAAATAACCAACAAATGTATAACAAAATAAATCATCCTCTAAATAAGTCATCTGTAAAAATCCCATTAACAATATTTAAACCTCCCTCGGCTGAAGAAATTGACAGATTAATAGATAATCTCAAACCAAAGACATCATCCGGTCTTGATGAAATATCTGGAAAAATACTCAAGTACTGCAAGAAGGAACTAATCCTACCAATACGACACATTTGCAAATTATCACTGGAACAGGGAGTTTTCCCTTCACAGTTGAAAGTGGCTAAGGTTATCCCAATCTACAAAACTGGAGACAAACACGAAATTGGAAACTACAGACCAGCCTCACTTATATCCACTATTTCAAAAGTAATTGAAAAGGTTATACATAGTAGGTTACTCGATCATATATTTTCTAATAACCTAATTACAGAAAGACAACATGGATTCATCAGTGGGAAATCGACATTAACATCCATCACAGATTTATGTGAGAATATTATAGATTGTATTGAAAATGGGAATAATGTGATAGTAATTTTCCTAGACCTTAGCAAAGCTTTTGATTGTATAAGCCATTCAAAGTTACTTGAGAAACTTAAAGGTTTAGGCATTCATGATTCAGCTCTGAAGTGGCTCTCCTCTTATTTAAGTGAAAAGAGTCAAGTTGTTAAAATAAAACAATGTATTGGTGGAAAAACAACTGCTGAAAAATCAAAGATATTACCAGTAAAAAGAGGAGTGCCCCAAGGGTCTATTTTAGGACCAGTCTTTTTTATTCTCTTTTTTAACGACTTCCCAGAATACTTGACCAATACAGTCATACTGTAATGTATGCAGATGACACTGTCATACTTACTTAAAAGGAAACAGTTGAAGAAATCAAAATAAATGCATACATTGCTTTATCTATGGCGATGGATTATTGTTCATCAAATGATTTAGTATTCAATGGGAATAAGACTAAACAAATAAATTTTGGAAAAAGAAAAAATTATATCTCAGATCTCCCATCAGTTAAATCAACAGAGAGCACAAAATATTTGGGTATCATTATTGATGATCAACTCTCATGGGATGAACATGTTGAAAATCTGAGTCTAAGTTAAATTCAGCATTGTTCGCAGTTAGAAGAACTAAAGCCATAACCACCGAACAAGCTACTAAAGCAACATACCATGCAATTTTTGAAAGTTGTGCTAGATATGCTATTGCTGTTTGGGGCGGAGCGTCTAAAAAACATCTAGACAAGAATTTAATACTACAAAAGAAAGCAATCAGAATAATGGCCGGTTTGGAAGCAAGACAAAGTTGTAGGGAAGTTTTCAAAGAAAGGAAGTTACTGACTGTAGTCAACATGTATATAATGGATAGCATTTTATTGGCTGTCCATAAACTTAAACAATAGCATCACAAAAAATAACAACGTACACCATTATAACACAAGATATGCTGGCAACTACAACCTTCCACCGCACCACTCCAAATTATTCGAAACCAAGCCAACATATGCCGATCCAATATTTACAATGTTTTACCAGAAATCGTCAAAGATGCAAAACCTAGAAAATTCAAGAAGAAGTTACAGAATGGCTGTTGGATAGACCCTTTTTAGTGATGTTCAAGT